>JAZGTN010000042.1:0-1477500 GCA_037783415.1 Leptasterias polaris | reverse complement strand
TTTCGACTTTTTTGACTAACATTTATAATCATCTTCCCGCCGCGGGAAGATGACGGGAAGTTCCGCGAAAAAAAATTGGACAGAACTCAAAAGCGACCCGCCGAATTTTCACCAAGCTGGTAGTCCTCCGAAAGTGGTGTTCTGTAGCTAGTGTGTAGTGCATGCACGAAATTTCACATATTGGTACCACCTCGAGGGACTAATTCTAATATCACTTTTCTTGTTGCAAATAATCCATAACTTACCATAAACTATGATAGCCTTTCCAAAAAATTAGATTTCTACCAGTTTTCGAAAGATTTTCACCGTAAAATCTGAAACCTCTCAGCCTCTTCCGTTATTGATAAGTCAACGGCCGTTTACATATTAAGCCCATGTGTTTGCATAGGGAGAGAATAATTTGAATGTGCATACTCAAACAGCCGATGTTTTTGTCACTTTGCTGCCTCTCAATAAAAACAGACCGTCAGCCATTTTGTTTTCGCTTTGGCGACAAAGTCGACAGTTTATACAGTCGTTTGACCAGTTCTGGATCACTTTTTGAATTCACGTTGTTTTTTGCTGCAATCTCTTTGAAATCTCAAACAAAAAAGTTGATCAGTTTACCTAAACATGTCATAAAACTCACCAAGTAGTCACTGACAAAAAAAGATTAGAACTTTTGAAGAGGCTTTGAGAAAAGTATCGTCACCTGTTTGACCAGTTCAGGATCAGTTGAATCTATTCTGAATCAGTAGCGTGCCCTTTATTGCAAACCCATACTCCCATTCATAAAACTGTCTCTCACAGACACGAAACTTCAGAAGTGTGTTGGCATGGACTTGGACTTCCCCATCTTAAGTGAATGTCATGGAAGTGTCTTCAACAGCATGCAGCGCAAAAACCCAGCGACAAAAACACAAAACAACAGCAAAGGAGAATGTAAAAGTGAAGCGCATCTAAAAGCATTATTGACCCCTCCAAGTTTGATTTTCTCAAACAAAATAAAAAAATCTACAAGAATTTGTTGAAGTAATGTATCTCAAAAGCAATAGATAAACTTTCTACTGCAGCAGTATGATTTTACCTCACTTAGTAAGTTAGTGCGGCACCATTTGATGCAATGAGATGTTGAGGGATCCCGAACTGGTCAAGAGTACAATGCCCCCCCAAAGACGATTTGGGTATTTTTGTCTTCTCAAAAAAACAAGACGACTGCTCAGTATTTACAGGAAACATTTATTACACATTCTTAACATTTTACATACAGGTTTTTTGCCCTGGCGTTCCAATTCTGATGGTGAGAAGTTTTAACAGCGTTTTTCAACCAACATTTTAAAACAAAATAATGATCAATTTCGCAGACAAACTTCAGGAAAATGGCCATAATTTATTTGCCAATGATGTTTGGCACCTTATTTTGGGTTTGTTGGTTAAATGGATGTTATTCTTCACATGTATCAACAGAAATTGGTAATGTGAGAAGTAATGATTTGGTTATTGCAAAGTTGAAGTGATCCCGAACTGGTCAATGATCCCGAACTGGTCAAATGACTGTAGTTGATTTTAGACCTTTATGAGTGAACAATTATAAAGAATAGAGGTAAGCTATGTTTTATATGGCTGTTGATTTAAAGGAGGGGGAAAAGTGCACATTGAGTAAAAAAACACAGTAAGAACGCGCCGTGATTGTGATGCCCCGCTGTCTGCCCATTCTGACCGAGGACAATCGGTGACGATCCAGATCAATGCTGTTCACATTTATAATTGTGGTACTAAAATACCTGGATTTCAGAGATGTAATACACAGACCATTTTGTAAATTTCATTAATTATGCATGACAGAAAAAGGCCGACCCAAGAATTTAGAATGCAGTTTTGGTCGGTCAACGCATGCAGTTTTGGTGGAGGGCAACGCATTAGACCTGATTTATTTTATTTTATTTTACTATTTTCGGGGGGCCTATTTCTTGATTTTAATTTTACGACGTTGTTTTATTTTTTAAAACTGTATAACATGTTTGTTTTTTAAACTGTTGCATAACCCTTGACACTGCTAGTGAAATTCTAAAAATAAAAGGGCCCGCAAAAATTGCTGCCCTGCTTATCTGCTCGTCACTTTCTTTTTATCGTTTCCCAGGCTGTAGGATTCGATTCCCTTTGAAATGAAATATATCGGTGTTTTCAACCTTCACAATTTTCCTAAATTATTTAGAAATCATCTACCGGCGCCGGGCAGTGGCTCCCCTGACAAGAAATTAGTGAGGGGGAACTTATATATATTTTTTTTTTTTCTCTTTTAATACTAGGCTTCTTCCCCTCTACTTTTTTCTTTTGATTTTTAGTGGTAAAAGAAAAAAGTTCTAGAGCAATTGTTATTCTTTTCTTTTCTATGTAGGTTGAATTACAACGTTAAAATGCCAAGGGCAGTAAAAAATAGTAAGGGGCACCCGCTGTCATGGTCATCCCCACCCAACCCCTATCCCCGATACGGTTAAGTAGGCCTGCAAATATTTGGTGGAAAATTTTCTCCCTTAGGCCTAATCCACTTTTCTTTGTCAGAAGTATAGCCATAACAAAAAACAGAGAACGCATCTGAGCTTTCTCCAAAGTGTATTGTTGATTCAGTTGGATAGAAGACCGGGTGTGCTGCATACTCAAATAATGACCTTCATTGTAAAACCTGCACCACAACCTTCTCTTAACTTTACAAACAACATTTATAATCAAAAGGCAATGTTATATAACGTATGAACAAAGGCATTTTTCAACAGAATGACACTAAAACCAGTTAATTCCTCTTGATGACTGTTGATGAAAAGTACATCGGCAATTATTGACAAAGATAAACATTGTTGACATGCAGCATGCTAGCCATTCACTCTCCGTGCAAAAGATGGGCTTAAACATTTTTTACTATCTAAACGGCCGTTGACTTAACAATAACGGAAGAGGCTAAGAGGTTTTAGATTTTACGGTGAAAATCTTTCGAAAACTTGTAGAAATCTAATTTTTTGGATTATTTGCAACAAGAAAAGTGATATTAGAATTAGACACTTGAGTTGGTACCGGCAAGTGGGGCTGGCTCAAGGACTATATGATTTGTATTGAAGCAGTTGAATTTACCATAATTGTATTGTAAATTTACTCTTACTTAGAATGATGTGATTTGTATTGATGCATGAGTTGAAAGAATATTATTGTAACGATTCGGGGTCCCTATGAAGTATAATTTGAACCCTACGAGTCGTTGTCCGAGAAGTTTCGGGGGAGGATGTTTACCACTCTTTAATAATGGACATACAATTAGACGTGATGAAATATAATAAACTCGTTCAGTCGGAAGTTCCAATTTCTATGTGTAATACTTTATTCGTCAATCATCAAAATGTACATTGCGCCCTCTCTTGATTTAATAGTTGAACTCTGCAAGGTTACCTTGGTAAAATTACTGTGATTGAATAGCAATCAGTCCGCTGAATTATAATTGTAATGATCGCACGCAACAGTTTTGGTAGCCGTGGTGGTTAAGTGCGCATCATCTATTAAAAGTGTAAGTTAAGAGTATCTTGTGTTTCTTTGCTGCTGGCATCTGGTGTTTACATTCTTCCTTAGGTCTTTGGTCTTGTAACGCAGTACCCGTCTGGAAGACTGAGCCACGAGCTTACTTTTCAGCGCCTTTTATAGCCTACAAGAAATACGCGCTGCACGCAGAATGCCTGAATCAGTGGACTGATTGGTTAAACCTTAAAATAGTAAGCCAATGAATGTAAACGCATCTGGCAACTTGCGCGCTTTCAGCTTGTCAGCGTGCGCAAACGCGCACGCTAACGCACCGTCCGGTCCACGGCATGCATCCAAATGTGTGTACACCCAGTTTATTAATAAAAGGGGAAAAAGCAATGAATCAGCAGGACATTATAATTTAGATATGGAATTTAAATTGCCTCAACAACTGTAATAATAAGGCTAAGCAAAAAGGCGGTCTCCGCCACAGTATATTTATTTATTAAACTACTGTTATGAAATGTTGAATCATTTGTCCTATTGTCTTTCTTACAGGCTTGAGTACATGATCATCAAACCCACTGGTAAATCCCAGGAGCAGCATTTGTGGTTCCGCAATACCCTTCACATTCAGCTTTCTTGTGATCCCTCCTTAAACCTCATTCACCTGAAACCCGCACTCCCCCCCCCCCCCCCCCCCCCCCCCCCCCCACTGTCCAGTTCCCTGGGATTTGCCACTGCTGTTACTAATGTGTTGTCAGGTTTTGCTATGACTACCATGTTGTGAAAAAAGAAATGAACTAAAAATTTCCTTGTGTTAACAGCATCCATCACACAAAGATGCAGCTGTGTTGTACACATGTCACTTGGATCTGCCACGGTTGTTTGACTAATGTCACAAGTTCTGATTGTTGAGATTGACAAATGTCACATCCAAATTCGTAACATGACTAAAGTGTAATTAGTCAGATATTCAATGACTATAATTGCAAAAGTCACTTGACTAAGACATTAGTCGTACCAGACATGTTCGTACCTTGGTCATATGACTATAGGTAGTCAGAATCGTGACTAATTACATTTGTCATCAACACACAGTAACTAACTTAGGCAAGTTATACAAGACTTTGCTCTGGACAAACTTTTTTTAGTCAAATTGACTAATATATTTTTAGAGTGTAGTACCCTTCGTTTTGGGAATCTGATTCTGAATTTCTATTAGTTTTCATGGATGTCGTGGGTGAGACAAGATTTGAGGAGTCTTGGGTTTCTTCTTGAGATAGGCCTAAGTATAAGTGCATATTTTAATTATTGTAATAACCTTAACAATATGTATTTGTTGGTTTTTGCTCTATCTGAGTTGACCGCTATATACCTTCCATCAACACTGACAGTTTATCGTCCCAGCCCGCCTCCTTTTTGGCCGCAGCCTCCTTTTATTAACTATTTACTATTCAGAAAAAAGAACAAAAATGGGAAAAAATGTTAAAAAATCTGATCTTTGATCAGATTTTTTTGAAGATTTAAAAGCTGAAATAAGATTTTGTTGAAGTCCAGAATGCAGCGCTTTTATAAGTTTTCCCGGCCAATTTCAACAAAAATCCATTCATTTTAACTCCTGGCTCATTCAAGTTCGTTTGAAAACAAATGCTCCGTTGAATCAGCATTCAACAGTCAAAAGGAGTAATTCAATTTCACGGCATTCACTGGTCAAATAAGATCATTAAATTTCATGATGCCGCAAGACTCATTCAATTTTGTAAATGCCAGCAGCAAGAGCTATGGTCAACCATTCAATTTCATTAATGAGCAAACATTTTCAAAGTGTTTGGATTCAAATTCAAATTCTAAGTTATGTGTTTTCTGATTCGTAGTTGCCATTATAAAGGCAGATATCTTGAGGGCAAACTCATTCTACACTAGTTTGGCGTTTATATCTCCAAGTATAGGCCTAAGCGATTTTAAATGAAAAGATGGCTGCCCATACGCGTGTGGTCGGTACAGAGCAGTGCATAATGTAGATAAGGAGAAACTGGTTGAAGCATTTGAGAATAACCAGGCTGACTACCTACAACTAGCAGACACTCTTGGCATCAAAAGATCTGCTGCAAGGTCAAAATAGTGGCAACTTCAGATATAATAAACGAATAGAAGAAATGTATAAACAAAAAAGAAAAGGTCCTGTGAACAAAAATCCACAGGAAAACAAAATAATTAATTTATTTTTAAATTCTATAACGACCCCTTATACCACATTTGTTAACTTCTAATTTGACATGATCCGGACATTAGCCGAAACAAAGATGACAACATGAATACCACGGCAAAAAATCTCAAGGCTTTAGCAAAAGATTTAGTTTTCATTTCAATGTTATCGGGTGCAGGCTTTAATGAAGAATTGTTCTAATTAAGAAAAACACATGGAATGTAAACAGCACAGAAACGCCTCTTACAAAGGACAACTTAGGTGCCACAGTAAAGGAGCTTTCCAGCTTACCCGTAAAGCCGTAACTCAAGTTTAATTTGAATGTGCAGAAGTTGAATCTCATTGCCCATAAACGAAAAAGAAAACGCAAACTAGCAACAAAATCATGTTCGCTTCGGTGAGTCTTAATTTGATAGCATCAACTGTGAATAGGTAGTAGAAGTTCTACTTTAGAATGGTCAAAGTATAGTCTTGAGTGCCTATAAATGAATTAGAATGATCGAAACGAACCTGAATGAGAAGAACGAAATCATGTGTGCACGAAAACGAAATTGAATGCATCAATAGCTAAAAAGAAACATACCTTACTTTGAGTGGATTAGGAAGAAATGCGTGAATTTGAATGCATGTTAATGAAATTGAATGAATTTTTGCTGAAATTGGCCGGGAAAACCTATATTAATTTTTAGTAATTTTTTGGCTTTCTTGCCCAAATTTACGCACTTTTCATATTTTTTGGATAAAACTGAGTGGCAATCTCCTGAATCCAATTAGATAGGCCAAAAATAGCAGCTTTGCCTCAAGAATTCCCAACTTTCTCCTTTCAATATTCTCAGGTGTGCAGTCCCTAGCTAGTTGAGGGCTAAAAGTGTGATTCTCCTGACTTAATATATCATCAGTGTCTTGGCACCAAACCCAGCTGGGCGTTCTTTTCAGAGCGGACAGCAACTGTTGTCGAAGGTGGTGGTGCTGCGATTCTGCAGTGAAGAGTCTTACAAATCATTTGTTTTGTCATAAATTGCATCAGTATACTCAAATAGCACAATATCTGTGATTAAATATACCTTGGCCAGCCATATTTAGCATGGCGGCCATCTTGGAAAAAATAGCTAAAAATTGAAAAATAGTAAATAGTAAAGCGCTGCCTCCTCCTCCTTTTTTGAAAAATTCCGGACGAGAAACTCGTTACTTTTTTCACTTGGCCTAATTGTCGAGGGAAAATCTACATGAAAGGCTACTGAGTATCATCTCAGTACCAACCCACTGGGACAGTCTGAAATACTATTGAAGTTGAGAAATTAGCATTTGTCACCGTTGTTAATTAATTGCAGCAACTGAATAAACCTGGTACGAACGTGCAACCACCTGAAGGAACACACACTCATCTTTTATTTATTGAAAAATGGAGAATGGGAACGAGTTTATTCGCTTCCCAAATCTAAACATGTACCGTACTTTTAACATTATTTGTAAAAAGGAACACCAACATCTTAGGGTAGCCTAATAAAGGAGTGATAAACCAATCAAAACCGGCGGAATATGATTGACGTACAGCTGGCCTAATCACAACCAGAAGAGATATTAATGTTATACACTCTAGCAAGAAAAAGCAAAAGTGTCTTGCGCGGACTGATAATTGTAGTTTGACCTTCGGGTCGGGACATTGTTTTAAGATCCTGGGGCCAATTATGTCAGCAAAAACCAATTTTTGCTCAACAAAAAAGGTTACAAGCCAAAATACAAGTTATTTAACTAAAATTTTAACATTGTGAATAAATTACCCAATATAATTAAAACAATGATATTATTAATACTGTTGTATACATAATGGCTAGGTGTTAGGTCACTTCGCGTACCATGACCACTTCGTTATACCCTGGACACTTCGTACTTTTTTCAAGGTACGAAACGACTTTGGACACTTCGTACCGTGGACTCTTCACAACAGTATAGGCCTATTAGCATGTTTAGTGTACACAAATTGGATTAGATTATAAACGTAAGGTCGAATATATGTAGAAATTGTAGCGCTAACGATGGTGAAATGCTGTAACCAAAAGAAATGTAGTTTTCTTTCATCATGATTAAACTATCAAAATCACTATGCGCATTTGATGCCAGGCAGGTAAAAGGCTTCAAAAACCATTGTGTTCATTTTAACCTTATGAAAAATAATCGCCATAAAAATTACCGGTAGCTGTTTACGAGAGGCACTTTTTGTTCCCTAAGGACTTATCACCCTTTAACTGGAAACAATTATGTTATCAATGACAATATTTACGAAAAAAACAAAAACTGTACAGAGGGCTTGTATGAATAATTAGCCTTAGGTGTCTTTTGAAAATTTGAACCACGGTTCTAGTAATGTACTGCAAGTGTCTTAAAAGCTAAACATCGTTTCAGCAAATTCGAGCGGTGGCGGGACTAGAGGGTTAAACTATAAGCTTATTTCCGTGGTCCTAGCAATTTGTAAATGACATCAGTGGTCTATACTGTATCATTTTAAACCATAAAATCGCACATTATTATTGATGGACTTTCTTCAATATTTTTGTCAAAGACCAGTATCCACACTTGATGTGACCCAACATAATACATGATATAACAAACCTGTGAAAGTTTCAGCTAAATCGGTCTTCGGAGTCATGAGAAAACTGAAAAAACCCCATATGTTTTCACTATTTCAAACATCGCATTTTATCACCAGTGATAACGACTAAAAATTATAGCATTTCAAGCAAAACTATTTTAATGAAAGTCTTCCACCATGACCTTCTTTATACCATAGTTATGTGCAAATCTGTGGACATTCATATTTTCAATCTTACCAATGTTGTACACACCCTTTAAAATAATTTGATCAAAATGTTAAGGTTATTTTCCAAACAATAGCTAGCTTCCATGGTCCGCGCAAATAAAATGCATCGTAGTCCCTGCATGTACCCTTCAAACCATTATACCGCCCACTAATTTTTGGACGTACTAACCCTTTATTATTTTTTAAAAGCTTTTGATTACACTTTTAGGGTCGATTGTACGCTATCAAATGTTGGAACACATCTTGTTGTATCTTGGATTGTGTTCATTCATTGTTATAGGAGGAGGAAGATGAAATGTTGATATTCTTTTCCCGCGCAAACTTCGCGAAGTTAAATGCAGAATTCAGAGAGAAGATCCAAGAACAGACAGACAGACACAGACACCATTCGGCAAATTATAGAGAGTTTATTATTTATTATTCTGCCAAGAATCCATAGAAAATATAGTACATGGCAATTAAACCACCGCCTCCTGGTCCCAATTTCATAAAGCTGCTAAATGGCAAATTTTGTGCTTACTGCGGGAGTTTCTATTTCATAGCGCTGCTAACCGTAAGCACACGAAAAGGCATGCTAACCTTTCCCTACTTGCTGTGTGAAAATGAATGACATAACATACAAATCCATGGTGAACGTGCAAGCTGGCTGCCTAATTTTCTTGCTAACCTGTGAAATACGCTAACCGTTAGGTAGCGCTATGAAATTGGCCCCTGGTTCAATGACCAACTCAGCTCTCCTGACAGATGACCCTTGCCATCGGGCATGGTACAAAATTATCAAATATTTGCAATCATACATAGAGGTTGGTTTCACAGCTGGTTTGAATTTGCACTCTTTGAGTGTTTGCACATTGTGCCCATGTAAATGTGACCCAAACATGCCTAGCCCCCCCCCCAAAAAAAAAACCCCCAACACAACCATGGAGAGATGGTGTTATTGTGTTCTTGCTGCATGTTGCTATTTTATTGGATTCACTTCATGTAGAGTAGTTACAGATCCAGGTATTGCAAATTGGGTGCATCCCCCCATGGCAAAATTAAACCACCACCCCCCCCCCTCATTTAATTACCAACTCGGCTCTCCTGACAGGTGACCCTCGACCTCTATGACGATTTGCACCCCCCTCCACCCCAGGGGCCTGTCTTATCCCATTTAGATGCTCTCTGATCCTATCCTTCGCTGTACTGGCATTCAATTTCCATTAAAAAGTCTTGAGAAAATTCAGCAGGATCTAATGTTGTAAATGCTGCCCTCTTCTTCTCACTGGTGGATATCTTTCCACTACACTCTCCTCTCAAAGCATAAGTTTCTTGTGCAGCTCAGTTTCATAATTCTCTTGTTAAACTCTTCTGATAACTGTACAAACAACAGCGAGTGTCTCAGCCATTTACCAAACGGGGCGATCTCTGTCATCTTCTACGTCCTTCTGCAGGTTCTGTAACTCTCTCAAACCCTGCAAAAAAATCAAAGCAACAAACCATGTGTTAAGTCTAAACTGATTACAAATTACACAAGAAACTTTCTTATATTGAGGCAGGAATGCAACCATACTGTAGCAGTTCGCCCAAATGAAGTGACATGAATTTGTCGTTCCTTTCCAGAGCTATTGCCAAACTCTCAAGATAAAAAACCCCACAACTGATAATAACATATATTTCTCGGGTGGTTTAAACAAATATTTGTGCCCATTGTACATGTTATTGGATGAGGGCCTTCTGAACTTGTGAAGATTATCCAGGGGTGAGAGTCATTGCTGACAAAAAGGTCTGAAAACGGCATCCAAATTTAGGTTGTTAATTGAAACAATGGCATTTCAACCTTTTAGTAACCCCTGGAGTTATAGATTCCAAGGGGCTTTTGGGAACAGTAAACTCAGAGCTAGAAAAGTAGATCAAAGAGCAGAATTGTTCATCCCTTAATATCATCTCTTCAGACAGCCAGTAACTCCTGGGTGCAGAGAATCAATTAAGATCTGCTTAAAGGGCGAGTACAACATTGGTAATATTGAAAATATAAATGCTCACAGATTTGCACATAACTTTTGCTTGAAATGCCATAGTTTTTAGGTAATGAGTAAAACAATAGTCTTTATCCTGCAGGATAAAATCTGTTTTGAAAAAAAGTTAAAACAGATAAGGTTTTTTCCAACTGTTTTCTCTTGACTCCGAAGACCGATTTAGCTTAAACTTTCACAGGTTTTGTTATTTCATGTATATGTTGGGTCACATCAAGTGTGGATACAGGTCTTTGGCAATTACCAATGTTGCACACAACCTTTAATGAGACAGGTGATGTTACCATGATTTAAACCTTACATACAGGTTAGATCTCCCTTTGAACAACGGAACATAATGGGAATTATTCACTGAACAATCAAAATGAAATTAAGATTTGAAAGAATTTTCTCATGATGTATACAATAAAGCTGATTAACATTTGTACCTACCTCGTAAACAAGCTTGATGTTAGCTTTGATCTGGGAAGAATCTTTTGACAGTTTTTCACTCTGACTGAAGAAAGAAAAGACAAG
The DNA here is from genome assembly GCA_037783415.1 of Leptasterias polaris. Taxonomy (NCBI): domain Eukaryota; kingdom Metazoa; phylum Echinodermata; class Asteroidea; order Forcipulatida; family Asteriidae; genus Leptasterias; species Leptasterias polaris. Next base: position 1,466,459 of record JAZGTN010000042.1, on the reverse strand, counting down.
AAAAAACCCCAAGAAATATCAAGGTTCTGATATTCTTTCAAATGTCATTTTGGTGATCACTTTACCATAAGAAAAGCAGGCCTGGAATTACCTGGAGGCCATGGCCTCTGCTGCCCTGCCCTTTAAAAGTTCCCTATACACTTAAAGATTTCCCAATGAGAGTTCCCTTTGCAAAATGAAAATGGCCTTGCCATCTCGAAGATGAAACTCAAGGCATGGTAAAGCAAACGGTTTACAATTTAATGTGAGCTTTCACCAGTTATAATCAGTAACAGTTGTATTTTTCCCCTAAAAGTGTTAATCCATTATATATTAGAGATCTGTATTTTGAAGCGCTCATTTTGGAGGCCGCAATCAGTAGGACTTATAATGGTCAAGTACATTGTTAATTTTCCATTTTGAATCCACATGCCAGCAGTAGCAAATTACCATGCCTGCTAACTTACCAGAGTGAAATCGTTTTTAAAAAAAGCCAACTCCCTCCCCCACCAGTACCCAGTAGCTAAACAATTATCTTCTTGTGATTTCATGTGGACAGGAATAAATTGGGTGGTCAAGTTATATTGAGACCGCTAAATAGCTCACTCCACTGCAGTGAAGATAACGTGAAGTCCCCTAGATCCACTAAGCGAAAGTATTCGTTCCAGCCGATTTCCTACCCCCGCCCAGGTAGTACTTAATAAGGACAGCTCAACTTAGTAGTCTCCCCAATTCCGAAATTTACTCAGGCAAGGTGGAATAAATAGAAAGACAAGTCCTCAAAGAACAATCTACACAGTAAGTAGATGGTGTCACCACAAACCGAATATTAAACAGGTTATAAACAGATCCCCATCAAGTTACAGTAATTGAAAATTAATCCATGTGCGAACAATTGTAACTGACCATGAGGATAACTTAATAATGTCTTGCAGTAAAAAACATGACCCATAAGTGGAACGCATTTATTCTTCAAGGAAAGGGTCGTAGCTTGGTAACTACTCCACAGATTAATGACCATAAAAACTTACTTGGTGAGAAGCACTGCAGCTGTTGATAGTATAAACTATTTTGAGAAACGATTCCCTTCGAAGTCATATGGTTTGGGTAATATTTCACCCAAAAACATTTGAATCAGAGAAACGTTTAAATCATTTCTCAGATTTGTAAGGTGTAGCATCTGTATAGCGCCCTCTGTTTACAATTTACCATGCAAGATTATGATGTCAACGGTTGAAGTTCAGAGATCAATAAAAGAACAAGCATCTTCTCGGATTCACGTTGCAACTTTACAACTCGTATTTAGAACCTCTATACTTCTTTGCCTTTGTCCTGAAATACTAGTAAGGGTTGGTGTCTATTCGAGAATGCCGCCGCCGCCAGATGCGGTTGGTACCCGCTGTCACCTTGTTAAAATGAGGATGGATTTGAAGTTCTTGTGAAAATAGTATGACAGTTTGTTGCTGTTTTCTCAGCAAGTAGACACTGTATTCAGGTGGAACTTTCACTTGTATTCAAACTTTCATCATAATTTTAGCTATTAATCAGCATAACATTGACAAAAACCAATCTACCACCCTACTTTTAATTCTTGCTTACTTGTCTCTCTCACTACCCTGGTTTTTGAATGGGAGCAGTGATGAGTGGTCCGCTAGATGCTGGTTTCTAAACCTTACCTGGTCAAGTGTTGCACTTTCTTGTCTATGAACTTGAGCGCTTCTGGCAGGGTGAACTCGACAAAGAAGCCAAACCCAACCAGGACATAGATCCTACTTGCATCAGGTCTGTTAAAATAACACATCAAGATCAATCATCAAGTCAGGGATGAGAGTCATTGCTGGCAAAAAAGTCTGAAACTACATGTTGGATCCAAATTTTAGGACGTAGGGTCTACATGTATGTTGAAATGATGGCGTTTCTACCTTTTGGTAACCCCTTAGGAGGGTTTGGAATTCAAAGGGCTTTTAGGAACAGTGTCCTAAGCACTAGTGAAGTAGATCAAAGGGCAGTCTTTCTTTTATGTGGAAAAATGAAAGGCTTTTTTTATTCACCAGGCCGACATAACAAGTCTGAATTCAGACAAAAGTCTGAAATATCTCACCCCTGTCAAGTCTACCAACACATACGCAAATGGGTCTAGAGGATATATACACCAACAATAAGATATTTGCGCTAACACCATGTAGATTAATCTCTCTTCTGAGAATTTGTGGTTTCAGAAAGAACCGTTGGACACAACTTTTCTGACAGTTTACTTTGTTTCTGCTCGACGACCTCTGCTCAACAAACGTGATGTGTGTGTATGTGTGAAAAGCAAAGAAAGCAATTTGGGTAGGAAAACTCCCCCTTGCTCCTCCCCTCTGTAGCTCCACCACTGTTTGTAATTAAAAATTGTTTATATATTTATTTCCATTGTTATAAATCATATCATTATGCCTCTAAACCACTTACATATTTGCTTGTACATAGAAGTTGCATCCAAGGTCAACTTTGGTTTTCAGTCCTTCCTTAATGACATCAGCATCCTAGACATGGGAAATTGCAGTTTATAACACACAATTATGCCTATATTTTGTAATCTTAAAATTTAAAAATGATATTTTACATTTTTAGGGAATGATTAATGCCTTGCTGAACCTGTGCTTTCAATTGTTCTCAAGACATCTAGGAGGTACCAAACACCCTCAAGAGATTATTCCTGATCTATTCTAAGAAAAATCTGAAATGTTGAATCGGATCCCATACTCCTTTAAGACCCGATTGACATTTTGATCAGAGTCACTTTTATCATGACTACTTTGGACATTGAGTTCATCACGTACTTCGTTAAAAGTAGCACAATATTTTACCTGCAGTTTTTCAACGGTGGTTTTGAGTTGAAGATAATCTGCTAACTGCTTGTAGATGCCATCTCTGTTCTCCAAAACTTTCCTAAAGGTAAAATAAATCAAAACTATGAACGTGTTTAAAGATGTGCCATGACATTTTAACTCCCCACTCTACTTAAATACATCCATATTTTTTTTAGCACAAGACATTATTAAAATAGTATTTAAAAAAAGTACATTTAAAAGTTATTACCTTCAAGAAAATTTGAAACCACAATTCTGATTGGTTGATCTATGCCAACAAGAGTGTGATTTAAACCCATATTTCACTGCCCATATCATACCCTGCTTACTGCATTTTTCCAACTCTGCGTGTAAGCTGTGAGTCAAGTTTGCTTGAAGAAAAAAATCTGTATCACACGCGCGCTCGTGGAATACGGAAAAATATAGCGTGCCTGCGTCCCATATCCAACTTGTCCTGTGGCCTAATGGAATTTGGGATGCAGAAGTGCAACATGTTTTGGTATTCCACAAGTGCGCATGTGATACAGAATTGTGCAGCCAAAGTGCAGTCTCCATTCCAATCAATATCCAAAATGTCTTTTTACAATGGCGCAGTAGGGTATTTTCTTTGGACGGGTGCAAGGAAGCACATTTGCTGGCAATTCCTTTCCAGGACCCAGTTTCATAGAGCTGCTTAACACTGCTTAACAATTTTCTGCTAAATAAAAAGGAGCAGGCTACCAGTCAAAAATTATGAATGTGAAATTATATTTTGGCTGGTAACCTTATTCTGGTAAGCATGATAATTTTGTACCTAGCTACTTTTTGTGCTTAAAGCACGACTATGAAATTGAGCCCAGGTGTAATATGAAAGCCAATTTGCAAACAGGCATTTTATTACAATGGGAGCCAGTTAGACGATACACCAACTGCCAATATTCTCCACATTAATTTCAAACCAAAAATGTCTACTTCTTCTACGTACTAGTTTACTCAGCAGAATCTTAGGACTGAAACGCAGAGAGAATTAACTTACTGAAGATCTTTTCTCAAGACTTCGTTGACAAACTGTTCATACTGCGTGACTTTTGTTGACAAGTTGTCCTCCATGTTACCGTCTTGTAAGTTGTATTAACTCACATTATTGCAAATTTTATCAGCACTCTTTAATCTAGAAAAAGAAAACTGTATTTAATTTAATTTAATAGTTTAGATGATGGTAACTCTTGGGATTGTCACAACATTCACTGATACTTAGAACAAAATTTATTGGTTACTTGATTGCTTGGTTAATTGGTTGATTAGTCCTCTTCACCGATGGGCAGGGCCCTCAATAAATTCTTGAATGTAGCCACAGTAGGTGCAGAAACTAGTGAAACTGGCATACTGTTCCATATATTTACCAATGAGAAAGGCAGTGGCCTGCCAGCTTTTTGTTTTGTTTTGAAACTCACATTATTTTGAAAATCTTAGTTATTAAATAAGACGATCTGCAGTAGCCAGCGGAGTCCAGTCCACAGTATTTATTTAGGCCAGGGCTTCAAAATGTCAATGTTTAAAAAGACTCAAATCGATGCAGCACTAGGTATCATTTATCAATAAATATAATTAATATTACATTGTTATTTATTTGGAGGTAGTCACTAGTCTTTCCGAAAAATCGATACAGTTTCAGTGAAACTTTCACTCAGTTACACTTTATATTTAGTATTTACTTGAAAAGTTGTGTTTATCAGCAGATGATTATGTGATGGTAAGACTCGAGTGCTAGTCTACTACTAGCTACTACTAACTATGTACTAGATCTACTAGTGTAGTGTAGTATTACTATACTAGTAAGTTGCTTGTGATATACAAATGCATACAGTAGAGCTAGTGACGATCGTCACTCATTTGCATTTGTTTACATTTTAGGGTATCGTAGGACGCCCTGTATTCAGGGGGTCCCTGAAATCGAGGCAAACCTTTGACCTCTCTGCGCGCGATGTAAACAGTCCCTAGATACAATTTTTGTGGTTTGACTTGCCAAGCAAAGAGTCTCCTCTCATTTGACCAAAACTTAGAAACATGAAAGGCTCCACTGGTTAGTTGCACTTGTAAATGCAAAAAGTTGTGGTATTTAGGCATTTCTGCAAGGTACAAAAATATGTCATACTGTCGGGGCCATAAAAAAAAAATTCCCCACCGAAAAAGTTTCATCAAACACTTTTTCAATTCACAATTCACGATGATCAAATCATGTGACTGAACATTCTGCTGAGCATTCTGGGGAAAAAAATACAGAGGCTTAAAGAAGCCACGTGCCTTATATCATTTTCTAATAGTCTGGATAATTTTTTTTTTGTAACACTCTATCATTTTTGTTATTAATATTAAAATTTAAACATCAGCTTTGTGATTCGATTATCACTGTTTATTTATATGCTTTATTTTAAATGTTAAGAAACATAAAAAGACACAAAACTAAATAAAAATAAGATTTCAAAGCCAAGAATTATTTACTTTTTTTTTTTTTTTTTTTTTTTTTTAGTTTTTGAAAAATACCATGGTTATTTTTAGAACTAAATAAAAAATATGTTGAATAAAATGAAGAAAACTGCTGGCTATAGAGTCATACACTAAGTCTCACAGAACACTTGTAGTCACTGCAGATGTTTCTTCCACGTATGGCTTCACCCGGACACCATACTTTCTTGTTTGCATCGAAAACAGGTCAAACTCAAAACAAATGGGACGCTATTGAAGTCATCGAAGATCGGTGCGTGGTGTGAAAGTTTCAATGTCCATCACGTTTTAATATATGTTTGCATATTTCTTATAAACAAAGGAAGGTAATTAGGGCATCAGTTGATTATGGAATATTTTTATTTTTTTTCAATTTAAAGAAAAAGGCATACTACATCGAAAACCGGACAGGGGAGGATACAACAATCGCCGAATCGGTCAAATGAGTACCAAGACTAATCCAGACCAACGAAGATACCGCTTGAAACCCGTGTACCACCTATCACCTCCTCACCTCAATATCGTCAATTCATTTTGATTTTTTTTTTACAACATAAATAAATGGTAAAACATTACTAAAATTACCTGCTTGTGCCATGGCCAGTGCTTCACAGATTTCACTACTGTACTTTGTGTGTGTTGTCTCAACTCAAGACTAAAGGAGCGATTACTGTAAAACTCGAACGCCCTCAAGAGGTAGACAGAAGTTAGTTCAGCAACAATGGCCGATGGTGAGTAGAATTTTGTTGTTTTGCTTTTTTGGCACCTTTCTATAAAGTTCGTAAAGTTATTTCAGCATTATTGACGATTAAAGAACATTGCCTACTGTAGGTAAAGCTGAGTCCCTAGTTTGCAAGATCTTTGGGGGGGGGGGGGGGGGGGGTAACGTCACTAACAATATCCACAATTAACAACCACTGGACTGCCACTGTATACTGCCGCCACACAGTCAGTCACTCAGCAGTCAGTGCCAGACTGCTGCACTGTGACTGTGACTGTGACTGTGGACACACACAACACATGAAACAATAAATTGACTAGACTTGTAATGGTGATTAAAAATAAGTCATGAAGGAAAAAGTAAGTAAAACCATAGAGTAGAGGTAAAATTAAAACGAAGTCAGTTTCTGCAATAGAGAAGGGATCTCCAAACTAAAAGTCAAAACAGACCATGATAGAGCAAGGTAGGACACCCATGTCCTTCAGTTCATGTCCTGCCAGTATTTAGAAATGTTCAATGACAATATGGTGGTGGTGGACTGCATGCATGAGGGTCTGCATATTTATAGCCCAGTGGCGGCGGTTTGTGCAGTAAAGACAAGACAAGACTGGTGGAAGTCTGACAACTCGACGGGTCAGACAACTGGTCTGGTCAGACAACTCGACAGCTGGTTCGCTCAACTGTAAGACAAGTCGACTTTTGATCAGACAACTCGACAGCTGGTTCGCTCAACTGTAAGACAAGTCGACTTTTGATCAGACAACTCGACGGATGGAGTTCAAATCCCCTTGTGGCAGACGGAGGATTTGTGTGACACCGGCAGCGCGCTGCAGCTGACCGCGCGGCCGCCCGGCATGGGGGGCGAACATACTGTGACTGGGCACAGGCTTCCCCCGGGGGTGGGGGACAAATGCAAAGATGGCGGGCGTGAATGGAGTGATTCGCATGCCGGGCCTTGGCAGGGCGGAATTCTATGAGCAGGGGGCACACCCAACACGCAAAGATGGCGGGCGTGCACGGCCACAAACTCTGGCAAACCTTGGCCGTTCATACACGCAAACACGGTGTATTTGTTCTGGCTCTGTTTTTGCCTCCACGGCAGCATTACATAGGCCTATTTAAAAGGGAAAATAATGACAAAATGAGAATGCTGAAAGGGGACTTGTTTAGGAAAATAGTGCAAACGGAAACTAAAGTTTTAATTGGCCAGAAGTGCCCCCTAAAAATGGTGCATCACCTTGGCCCCCTCTAAAATTGTACATATAGTTTCGGCGACGTGACTGGGCCACTAGCGACCGGAGGCAGGATATTATTTCTCCCGGAGATTGGGCAAAGCATGACTCGAATAATATGTTTTGCTTGTGCAAATCTGTTTAAAGAATGTGTATTTCAAATTTAATATATTTAGCTCTTTATTACCCAGTAGTTTTCTTTTTGTAGTATTGTGCCAGTGAAGAAGTGTATACAAATAAAGAAAATATAAATAAATCTTTAGAACAATCCTGTCATAAAAATTGTTCAGGTCACGACAAAAATTTGAAAAAACTGTCAATCATCAAAGATATATCTGACTCTATAAAATGACCAGTTAGAAATGTAAAAACCATATTATATCGACATCAAAAAGGGAATGCTAATAATACTAGTAGTAGTAATATATCCTGATTTAGTACACTCGCACTGCCTACCTAAATTTGTCTTTTGGATTTTTCAAACGGAATACTTGTTTAAAGTTCATGCAAATATTATGGAAATACAGGATTTATAAATACGCAAATATTACAGAAATACAGGATTTATAAGTACAAGACATTTGTGTAAACATTGTCAGTAATGGAGAACTGGGGTGCGATCCATTTTCGCGGTCGTAACCAATAACTGTTTCGGTCAATGGCCAGTGATTAACCGATGACAAGTTGAACCGAAAGAGTTATTGGTTATGACTGCAAAAACACACCCCATTCACCCGTCGACTTCACCCGTTGACTTGTCTTGGCACTCCGTCGACTTGTCTCACAGGCGGCTTGTAAAGCTGTCGAGTTGTCTGACCGGATGAGTTATCTGACCCGTCGAGTTGTCAGACTGTCGAGTTGTCAAACAGACGAGTTGTCTGAACACCGGACTGGTGGTGTCTTGTGGGGGGGGGGGGGGGGGGGGTGTTAGACCCTATTGTAACTGGGACGCTGTACTCCTTTTTCTATATATTTTTTTTAGATCTTCAGTCGTACTAGCGCCCCGGACAAGTTCTAACTCTCACAACGTAATCACCAGTTTGCTATGTATGATTTTCCGAACACCCAGCCACAAAAAATTCCCCAAAAAGACAAAAAAAATAGCACAAAAATCGCCAACTGGATTCTCAATCTGTCAAAAATGCAGCATCAGGCATTTAATTATACTCACAATAATTTTGGGTTCTCCAAATCAATGATTTCTAATCCACATGATGCAAATAATCCACTGATGCAAATAATGTATACATAAATCAACTGTTTAACAGCACACTGGTTACAGGCTCTGCAGTGAGTGCGCACGTTTAATCATGAGCAATGTAACTTGTACAGGGCAGATTTTTTGATAGAATGGTCTATTAGTTGCTCATGAATGATACTATAATCACTGGCATCAGTCCTGTGGTCCAGTGTAAATTTTGAGCTCTGGACTGGTTGATACTATACTTGTTGGTTTAGCAGAATGATTGTGTCAACAGTTCAATGTCATTTCATAATTGAATTAGATTAATGTTTTTTTCATCATACTTTGATTGTTTGTGATCAGATGAAGTGATTCGTAGACGGCTTTTAATTGAAGGAGAGAGCGGCGGAGATGATCGTCGAATCAACACCCTCCTTAAGATGTTTATCAAATGGTGCAATAGCAACTCCTCGGAGGAAGAGAGGTACTTTAAATCTAGCTGATAGATCACAGGGTTCTCCCCATGCACAGCTAGCGTATCCGGCCGATACGCATGAATTGCATGCCGATATGCGCAAATTTCAGCCGATACACCCCCAAAAACTTATTATACTAAAAACATCAAGAGAAAACCGTACAGAATGCTTCAGATTGCACAGTAGGGGTTTTAAAACAAGATGATTACCAAGTAGGAAACATTCAGAAGACATTGTTTCTATTCAGCGTGCTTTGGCCAAACATCCAAAGATTTGGGTCCAAAATGCCCCTCAGTTTTGAGAACCCTGGATCAGTAACAGAGTACCGAAATGGTTCATTTTAAATAATACACTGTACGATTTTGACACATGAAGAAAGAGGGGAACATCTCTAAACTTGTTTAGCTCTTGTGTTATAAAGTCTCGAATTTTAAACATTAAAAACTTCTTGGAGGGGCTCTTTACTTGAATTAGCGTGCAACACATGCATTAAAATTTAGCGCAGAGTCCAGGTGATCTGAGGCTAAACTGTTCGATTTGTTCCCAAAATTTAAAGGTTTTTAGCAGAAAAAGGTATTTATCAACTCCCATTAAAAAAGAGTTTACTAGATTCCAAACAAATTTTGAAAGTTTACAAAAAAAGAGTGGTGTCTTGGCCGTGCGGAAAAGGACCTAGCCTTTGGCTTAGTCCATTATCGTACGGCCATGATCCTGCCTGTTTTAAAACAGGTGTTTAAGATCCATCACCTACATGTACTCTTTCATTCCCCAGTTGAAAAAACAGTGGAAATGAGTTTACTAGATTCCATAAACCACTGATGGAATTTACTTTTACATTATGGTTGGTTTGGATTGTCTGTTCCCTCTAGTCTAGCAACCTATCAGAAGATGCAGTCAATCTTAGCCCAGGTGGAGTTCTCTATGGAGAAGACAAAGCTTATACATGACATGAACACCAAGGAGATAACTAACTATGAAGACCTCTACAGTAACATAGGTAAGACCATGATGCAGCTACCTGGGCCCAATTTCATAGAGCTGCTTAGCAGAAATGAGCAGGATACCAGTTACAAATTCTACATGTGACATTGTAGTTTGGCTGGTAACCTTATTCTGGTAAGCATAGTTTTGTTGTGCTAAGCTACTTTTTGTGCTTAAGCAGCTCTATGAAATTGGGCCCTGGTGTTCAAGTTCTTTAATAATTTTTTCCACACGTAACAAACAATACAGAATTCACATATTATGCAAATACAACAGTAACCCCATAGGGGGTATATAACAAATAAATATAATATAATTAAGAAAAAGTAACTTAGATAAAGAGAAATCAAGTACGTGCGGAAGGAGGCCCTTAACCACTTCACGTCGGATGACGGAAATTTCCGCACAATTCTGCTGAACGGAGATACGGTTGACGTCGACATCCGTCATGCAGCTTTTCGAAAATTGCTAACCGTGCTGCCTACGGACGTAAAAAGACGTCAAATTAGTGCATCCATTTCAGACGGATGACGTAAAAAGACGTACCGCAAAAACATTAGGGCTAGCCGGATGACGTTTATAAACGATAAAAAGGTCAGGACATTACGATGTAGTGGTTTGGTTCTCAGTCCGGCTGACGTAAAAAGACGTCACAACATCGTTGTTTTTACACTTTGGAATTTTTCATTGTTCAAAGTTCCCATCCTGTTCGCATAATTATCTATGTGGAATCCCCTTACCTCATTCTCATATTCTTTGTTGTCATAAAATAAAGATGTAACATAATAAATAAAACTGCAGTCTCATGTTTCTTTGATTTGCATATAAATCCAGCCTACTCCTAACGCATCTTTGTTCATGCTGTCCGCCCCAAACAATGAGGATTATCAGCTTATCGGCAGGGGATAGCTTTTGCCTGTACACGGTCAACCCCCCAACACCTTTGTTCCATTTGTCTCCATTGAAACCCGTAACCCCTAACCCCTTGGTGCCAACTTAGCTGTAACAAAATAAAAAGGGTAAAGTAATAAACACAAGTATGCTATCAATATTCAGCCATCCCGGTCATATCCATCGGTACTCGGACGGGTTCAGTAATGCGATGCACGGGGGATAAAACTATGGTCTCATAATTTTTCTTTGACTTGCATATAAATCCAGCCTACTCCTAACGCATCTTTGTTCATGCTGTATGCCCAAAACAATGAGGATTATCAGCTTATCGTTTTCTGTCTTCATTGTCTCCTTGCTGGCCAACCATATACCTATAGAAATTTGTACCTGGGCTTGTGGACGTCTTTGCAATTTCAAATACCTAACCCGTGACCCCTTTCTTCTTTATTTGCTCCAGCATGCAAATGATTGTACACCTTTGTTCCATTTGTCACCATTGAAACCCGTAACCCCTAACCCTTAGTCCCCTTCTTAGCTGTAACAAAATAAAAATGGGAAAAGTAATAAACACAAGTATGCTATCAATATTCAGCCATCCCGGTCATATCCATCGGTACCGGGACGGGTCCAGTGATGCGATGCACGGGGGATACCTCACGGCCGACACGGTCAACACCTGTCACAGACTGCCGGGCCATTCCCTTCCATCTCCAAATGGGGCTAGCTTTTGCCTGTACACGGTCAACCCTTGTCCCCGTACCCCCGATTGCGCTCTCCCCTCTCTATTCTGGTGGGCCTGTCAACGCGTTACACATGGATACTTCATGCCTTGACCCGGTCATCATTTCGGTGCTTTGATCAATAATTTGTCTAAGTATGTGGAATCCCCTTGCCTCATACTTGTATTCTTAGTTGCAATACAATCAAGATGTAAAATAATAAATAAATAAAACTACGGTCTCATAATTTTTCTTTGACTTGCATATAAATCCAGCCTACTCCTAACGCATCTTTGTTCGGCTTATGTCTTCATTGTCTCCTTGCTGGCCGACTACATACCTATAGAAATTTGTACCTGGGCTGGTGGACGTCTTTGCAATTTCAATTACCTAACCCGTTTCCCGGGGATACTGCTTGCCAGCACCACCACGTCTTCCCTTTCTTTGTTCCACATGTGTCTATTGACGACCCCAATCCCTGAACTACACATCGCTTCTGACGGTTGACGTCCGTTTTGCAATGGACATTTGTTCCACACTGCCGGTTGACGTAAATTTCAGTCCGCGAACGGCGAAATGAAAACGCCCGCCACGGGAGTTCTATCGAAGGAATTTTGAAAATTCCGACGCCAACATTCTTGGCATGGGTGTATTGATCTATTATCGAGGAAAAAACTTTAACCTTTCGCCGGGGAAAAAACCCTAATTTTTTTCCAAAAATAATACCGCCCAGAGGCCCAGCATTTTTTTAATAATACCGACGTGAAGTGGTTAAGAAGCATTGCTTGTCTAGTAAGGACCCCCCCAATAAATAAAAGAAAAAAGAGTGAACCATTTTATGTAAAGTTAAACAAAGTTACGTTAAACAGACAAACATAGACAATCCGGTAGACCACTTACAAATATTTGGCCAACAAAAGAGCCTTAAATTTTCGTTTGAAAGAAATAAGTGTAGGAGAACATTTAAGATTACTGTCTAGAGAATACCATAGCCTGGGCCCTTCATGTTTAACCGTTCTATGAAAAAGTTTCGTACGAGCAAATGATTGATGAAATTCATTACAATGCCTTGTAAAATGACTATGAACATCTTGAGTTTTAGTGAACAGGGAACAAATAGAACGAGGAAGATCATTAGAATTAAGTTTAAACATGAACATCCCAAGCTCAAGAATATACATGTCACTGATCTTAAGACTGCTGTGCTTAATAAATAGAGGGTCACAGTGAGCTAAGTAATCAGTATGATTAATAATTCTGAAAGCTTTTTTTTGAAGGGTCAACCACCTGTTAATTTGAACCATGCCTGAATTACCCCATGCTAAAATGCCATAATTAATATAAGGCAAAATAAGTGCATTGTAGAGTGTAAACAAAACCTCCTCAGGAAAAAAATGCTTAAGCTTATTAATTACTCCAATGTTTCTTGAAATAACTTTGCATAGGTTATTAACATGTTGTTTCCAGGAGAGGTCTTGATCAATATGCATTCCAAGAAATTTAGTACAATCTGTTCTAATAACTTGATTTTTGTCTATGTAAATAGACTTAATGGAATGAGTGACCTTCTTGCTGAATAACATAACATTTGTTTTTTTAATATTGAGGGACAACTTATTAGCCTTAATCCACCTAGAAATTTTGTTGAGTTCTAAATTAACAGTATCATAGAGAATATCCATATTGGAATGAGTATAAAACAAATTACTGTCATCGGCGAAAAGAATAAAAGATAACAAATCAGATGATTTGTCAAAATCATTAATATAAATTGAAAATAACAGGGGTCCAAGGATTGATCCTTGTGGAACGCCATGGGTAATTTCTGCAAGAGGGGAGACACAACCATTAATAGAAACAAATTGATGACGTTTAGTTAGGTAGCTCCTGAACCACTCCAAGGCAATACCTCTGACACCGTAATAGGACAATTTATGCAAAAGAATCTCATGATTGACAGTATCAAAGGCCTTGGAGAGATCCAGGAAAATACCAAGTGTATGGGAAGAATCATCAAGACTGCTAGATATTTTTTCAAGCAACTGCAGAATTGCATGAGTGGTTGAATGTTTCTTACGGAAACCAAATTGGGAATCTGACAAAATATTATAACTATCAAAGAATTTGCTTGTCCGTATAAAAACTATACGTTCTAAAATTTTAGAAAATGAAGTAAGAACAGAAATAGGCCTATAATTATTGACTTGTTGTGTGTCTCCACTCTTGAAGATTGGTGTGATCCTGGCAATCTTCATCCCATCAGGGACAACCCCTGTGGACAGGGAAAGGTTCATAATAAATGTAAGAGGCATGGAGACCGCGAGGATCACAGATTTAATAAGAAAATTATTAACATGATCGTGACCTGAACTATTTTTATTAGCTAAATTTTTAACAATGTCTAAAATTTCCTGTTGAATAACCGGAACAAAGAAAATCGAGCTGGAGTTAGGGTTAAAAAGATAATCATGAAAGTTACTATCACTACGGGGAATTTGATTGCTAAGTTTTTCACCAATGTTAGCAAAGTAAGTATTAAAATGGTCAGCCATCAAAATAGAATTACTCACCACAACGCCATTAATATCAATGGAGGACAATTTAGATGGTGTTTTGTTTTTAAGTATACTGTTTATAATTTTCCAAGTGTTTTTAGCATTACCTTTTTCTTTCTCAAACTGTCTTGCATAGTACATACGTTTCGAATTACGAATCACAGTGGTCAAAATATTTTTATAACGTACGTACATGGCACGATTAGAGTCAGTGGGATGAGAAACAAGTCTACGATACAGCTTATTTTTATGATGGATAGATTTACACATGTTTACAGAAATCCACGGAGACTTAGGAGTAAGTTTACGAGACGAGGGCTTGAAATTCTTCAAGGGAATATTCTTATCGTGAAGTCTATTAAAAGAATCCATAAAGTTACTGAAAGCCGTGTTAGCATCTGAGGCAACAAAAACAGCTGACCAGTCACAGGAAATCAGATCTTTTTTAAAACAATCGATATTTTCCATAGAGTAGTTATATGTCGGGACAGGCTTAAAGCTAGAATGTTTGGCCGTGAAAGAAAACAAAGTAAATATAGGAAAATGATCGGAAATATCAGTCACAATAATACCAGATTTAGGAGTGGGTAAAATATTGGTGAAAATATTGTCAATGAGAGTGGCAGAGGATTTCGTAATCCTGGTAGGCTTATTTATAAGAGGTATACAAGCTGAAGAGAACATCAGATCCAAGAATTCTTGTGGCTGGCTGCTATGATCACAATCAATCAGGTTGAGATTAAAATCACCCGAAACTAAACAAGACTTGTTTTCGTTTGTAATACTTTGAACCAAATTATTGAAGCAGGTGATAAAATCATTAAAATTAGCATTGGGAGGCTTATATACAACACCTGCAATGATATTCTTATGTTTACTAGATATTATTTCAACAAAATAACATTCCAGAGAATCAACAGAAATGCTCAAGTCAGGCCTAGGTAGGTAAGTAAGATCGGTGGAAATATAGAGAGCTACGCCACCACCAGTTTTACGTTCCCTATTTAAGGTTTCAAGAGTATAACCTGGTAAATGGAGGTAACTAATATCACCATACTTTTCCTTGAGCCAGGTTTCAGACAAACCAATAATAGAAAATTTATGATTAAGCTGATGGAGTAACGTTCTAAGAGAATCAATATTTTTAGTCAAGCTCCTGATGTTTAAATGCATGAAGGAGAAATTATTGATGGAAGAGAATTCTTGATTAAAAGAATTCAAAAACTTATCATAAGAATAATAATATGAATTGTTGATATTGTGAACCAGATTGTTGGGGTCCTCGACAAAGTTTAATTCGGGAGTATTAAGATACGGGTCATTGTTAACATAATTATACAGGTTAAAGTCATGCACAACCCCAAATGCAGTAGCGTCTAAGTTACTAAAAGGAAAAATACTAGAGATACATGATGAGCAGAACCAAGGATCATTATTGGTAGATAATTTACAAAATTCAGCATGAGTCAGGTCGGTACATCTAAGATGTACCCACAACTTACAACAATCACAGTAAATACTACTTTGATTAGATCTAACCGGATTATTACAACCATTACAGGGAAATTTAACAGGCATATATAAACAAAACAAAAACAGGGATGGGAAAACAAGGATAGTACACAAAAGTTGGGAGAAACAAACACAAGCAAAATTAGACACGGTCAGTGGAAAGCAATTGTAATTGCTAGGTCGACAAATGACCGGTAATGAAAAGGATTAATGGGACGGAGCATGTACCTACACGCAAGAGCTCCTTATCAAAAATTAAAGAAAACCTTAAAGTATTAAAACCACCCAAAAAATTACAGATCGAGGAAATTTTATCGAAGTCACAGTTTTGCGAGGAATAACCCCATTAAGGTGGGGAACATGCGAAGTACAGTTAACTCGAAAAGTGGAAGGCCTCACCGTTACTCGATCGCCATTTTCCAGCAAAAAAACTCAGCTTTTTGCCTTTATCGTACAGTGTTTTTACCTCAGTCTTCCACCGTTTCTTCTCCTGCCAATCCTGTAGAGTGAGGTCGTCTATGATAAATAGCTGTGACCCCTCCAAAGCTCGTCGCCATTCCTTCATCACTCTCACTTTGTCCTGGTAAGATAGAAACTTGATCAGGATATGGGGTGGTCGACCGTTGTTTTCTCGTCCTTCCCGGTGGGCACGCTCGATTCGCGGGGTGCTTGAATCCCATCCGAAATTAGTAGATAAGATTTCCGTAATCTTCTCTACACAGTTTTCTTTCTCTGACCTGGTGACTCCCACCACACGAAAGTTGTTCCGTCTTGCGAACCTCTCCTGCTTGTTAATTTCTTCACCCTGCTTGCACAGTCGGTCCTTTACGGCGGAAAGTTCCTTTTCGAGGGAACTAACAGACTTCTCGAGGCCCGTTTTGGCCTTCTCTAGATCGACAATTCTCTCACTGTTGAACTCAATTGATGCTGCCAATTTAGCCTCGAGTTGCCGCTGGCCCTCCACTAGCTTGGATAGGGTAGACCTGACAAAGATTTCAAACTTTCCACGATGGTCGCCGTTGTCTTCCCCAACAGAGTCGCTCTCCTCGCCTTCCGAGACTATTGGGTGCACGGCTGCGGGGACCGCAACCCGGCCGGGCATCTTCACTCCTCGTTGCTTCGGCGGCATTGCTTCGTACACTGCAAATACTCAAGGAATGAAGTATACACGGTTGGGCGATTACGCACAATGTTCAATCATGGAGGTGGTGCAATGGGTGCGGAGCTCATTTTAGTGCACGTCCTTCCTCTACATGCTTAGGTTGGACTCCTCCGTTGTGGCACTGACTGACGTCCTACTAGTACCAGGGCTAAGCCATAAAGTGTCATAATCTTCAAGTCTTAGACAGAGAACGTGATGATGTTGAGACCTACTTGTAGACCATTGACTGTCAAGGCTGAGAACAAGATTGAAACTGAGTAGGCCAATGGTCTCAGTAGGAAGGTCTTAGTCCTTGTCTCCCCCTCAGACAGGGAGGTCGCGGTCTCAGTCTCGGACTTAGACTTTGTGGTCTTGACTACAACACTCAGTGATTTGGTATTTTTCCTTTTTACACTTTATGGCTTTACTTAAAAACTTTTCCAACAAAAAGTGTGTATATGTTGCATCCCAGGTAATCAAAACGATTACCTCGGAGGGCGCGTTAATAAGGGTGATGGTAAACCATCTGTAAGAATAAAGAGGCACAAGACAATGGTGAGTTGAAGAGCAAAACTTGTACTGGTGATTTGAAGAGCTAAACTTGTATCAATGTTTCCTTCAGTTCATCTGGCCTTAGAAAGAACATAATATTTACAGTAAGTTACTGCTATTCCATGCCTGCGCTATTAAGCTAATACATTGTTACAGACACGAAACTGTTAAGATAAACGGATACATTTATACCAAAACATTAGGGGGGGCCGCAATAAACTCTTGCCATGGCCTTTACATAATATACAACAAATGTCAAATTGACAAAACCCCAATAACCAAAAATTGATGTTAATTCCAAGGCTTGTAAAAAAATGTGAACAGGCTTGATACTTCATGGAGGCATCAAACGCAGTTGCCTCCATGCCCCTAGTCACTGCCTTGATGCCCTGCTCCAGTACAAATGAATTTTTCCATCATAAAAGAGATGCCCTTTTTTAACAGAAAATAAGAGAAAACTGCCTTGCCCTTTACAAGAATAGATTATCATGCATGGGCTCGATTCAACAAAGCACTAAGGTTCATCTAAAGATGAGTTGTCAATACCACCGTAGTGATATATTATAAGTTATCACACAAGCGCGAGTGGTATACGGAAAAATATAGCGCTTCTGCGTCCCATATCCAACGAGGCCGAAGGCCGAGTTGGATATGTGACGCAGACGCGCTATATTTTTCCGTATTCCACGAGCGCGCGTGTGATAACGTATTTATCTTCAAGCAAACTTGCTTTTAAAAGCGCAATACGTGCGCAGAGTTAGAACACACAATACGCAGGGTGTGATATGGGCCGTGCGATATAATTTATATCACACTCCCTGTTGACCAATCAGAATCGAGTATTCAGGCCTGCTTGAAGATAAATTGTGATATCACACTTTGCTTAGCAGTTTTAGATTAAAAGAATGATTCGCAGTTCAGATCAGTCTTGACTCTTTGAGAAATCAGGCAGTGTTCAAATTATGCCAGCAGGAAGTCCAGGCTCTGTGGCTCTTTTTGTAAACATGTAATGTCACAGGTTACATGGTCTTCATAGCAGACATCACCTTTCTGCTTTCCACTTTTTTTTGCATGTAAGTAACAGTTGACCAACCTTTCAACTGCACAGGTTGTGGAACAACTGTGCACAAAACTGTTTGGTATTATAACACCCCTTACAAAAATTCTGCTTTTTGGTTGGTTTAGAGTGCGTCACTTGATACGTATTATTTTTACTTGAAAGCTGGGCAAACAATGTACTATACTAGTAGCAACCAATTTACTACCCCATAGCAACCAGTATACTATAATAATAATAACAATAATAATAGTGGCTTCTTATGTATAGCACTCATCACTCAATGACGCTCAAGGCACTTCAACAGTCAGAAGCGCTTCAACAGTCTTTTACTATACCCATAGCAAAGGAGCTTCTTGATACATAGACGTCTAGGAATAATGTATGTTTGGGGTCTCGGGAAAATTTAATGCGCCGAGGATCACCTCGGGAGTCAAAGTTTTAACCATAGCCCTTGAAGCAGTCAATATATTTGAATCCCGGTCATGACACTTGTGTCCTTGAGCAAGATGCTTTACTATAATTGCTTCTCTTCACCCAGGGGTATACATAGGCACCTGTGAGGGTAGAGGTTGATATTGTGTTTGAAAAATCCTTTGGAGTGCCACGGCAGCTCGGGGCTGTACACTCCCAAGGGAGCTGAGAAAGATTGAAGGAATGTTTTTGGGCCAATGGCCAGGGCACTAATGTAAAGCGCGTTGATACGTTATTGTAAAATGCGCTATATAAGAACTAGTTATTATTATTATTAATATTATTATTAATATATGTTTACTGTGTCATTGTAGTCACTAAATCATATCATAGCAGGACTGCTTAGTGCACAACATGACGTTTTTATTGAATGGTCAGATAGAAAGAGGTTAATATAATGAAACTTGAGTCAAGTTTAAGGTGAATGTAAAATGACTGAAACTGAAATGGGAATTAGAAATCTTATTGTTGATATTTTTTTATTCCGGTAGAATTGAGTATTCAAGAGGCGCATACTAAGATAACGGCTTGCAAACAGAAAGTACAGGAGGCCAAGAGAGTCCGTAAAAACAGACAAGAGTACGACGCTCTAGCCAAGGTGATTCAGACCCAACCGGACAGAAAAGACACAATGAAGTAAGTACAGACAAGTCACCATCAAGTCAGACAAACCTGATGCCCATCTTGGTAACAGTTTCTGAATGCTTATTTTCACTCAATTTGGCCCCACTGTTTTCTTCTCCCAGCGCTTTCTCCAGCTTTTTAACGCCAGCTTTGGCTGGGGCTCCGGCTTAGGATCTGTCCGCCTAATTGAGGCCTGCGCCAGAGCCCATGTCTGGAGTCTGGATTGCACATTAAACCCAGGAAAAAGGGATATTTTGAGCCAGAGCCCAGGTCTGGAGTCCGGATTACACATTAACCCCAGGAAAAAGGGATATTTTGAGCATGGATTACAGTACCCTTTGTCCATCTTTGTACGGGGGAAATGAAGCCTCTGCACTTTTACAATGGAACGTTCAGGGTTGTATTTACACGTCAACAGGTCAACCGGTCATTCAAAAGACTACGTTCTTAAACTTTTCGAAAATGTACATAAACGTCCACCATTTTCAGGTTAGAAAAGTTCTGCGTAATAAGACGTCATCCGATGACAAGTGGTTAAAGAGTGCTATAAGTTTTGAGGCATTGCATGGTGGAGTATCAGTATGAATTTTGCGGTAACATTGCCATTATTATAATGGTTCACAAGTTGATGCTGCATAGTCTGCAGCCAAACTATGCCAAAAACATAGATGCAACCCCCTTTGCTTAACAATAAATATACTGGGTGCTTTTACATGCATTACAGAACTTATGTGACCTACAGCTTAACGTCCAATCCAAAGGACCAAGCAATTATAATTAAAGAGTCCCTCTCAAGGGCACAAAAGACATGACCAGGATCCAAGCCCAGACATCTGACAACACCAGAGCTTGAGACTGAGAACTAGACCGTTCGACCATGACAGTTCAAAAGAAAAAGTTTGTTAACAAAATGTTCATATTTTGGTCTGACTATTGCAGGAAACTAGAGGATCTGGATAGAGAGCTTTCCACCCTGAAGAACAGTAAGCAGACTCTGGAGCAGAAGGTAAGGATTGTTCTGTTTTTTTCCTCTATCATGGCAGTCATTTTGAGGAGAAAAAATGTCTGTAGATTTAAGACGAAGAACTGGAGTGGTAATTTTTTGAAAAAACAAATGGATTAGATTCAATTTGAAAGCTCACAAATTTTAAGATTTAACAAAAAAAGAAGTCAATGGCCTGACATTTTGACCCATGGAGAGTCTTTCTTGTTGGCTAAATGGGAACACAACACACATAAACAGGTATACTGGTGTAACAGAAGCATTCAAGTGGAAAGAAATGAAAAGAGAGAGGCAGAAAGCACACAAAAAAATCAAGGGATGAACACTTAAGAAGAGAAAAGGAGGGGTTGGGGGAAGGGACTGGTTTGTCCACAAGAAGTTGGACAAACAAAATGCAAAAACAGGTGGGAAGAGGGAGAAATTGTAATTAATTAATTAGTGAATGAGACAGACTAAAAAAGGGGGGGTATCTGTGGAAAAAGAAGGTAAAAACAAAAGGATGTTCATCATTTCCTTCTTGGATGGTCTGGAGGCGCCTTATCCACAGTTTCTCTCTATACTCAGACGAACAGTCTCTCTGTGGTTACCTAGTGCCTTAATGCACTGTAAAATCTTGTCAGAATTGGAGTGATTAGGAAGATGGAAGTGATGTTCTATGGTGATGTTCTTTTGGGTTTACATGGTGTAGTTCTTGTTTCACCTATATATTGAATACTACAAACTTTGCAAGATATTGGATAGATGAGATTAGTGGTGGTGGAGGTGACGTGACCCCTTGTCTTATTGGTGGTACCACCGGTATGGCTGGTGATGGAGTCTGATTCTCTGATGTGTTGTCTACAAACGATGTACTTGGAAGCGTTGGAGCACCTGAAAGTTCCCTTTGGCAAAGGGGGATTAACATTATCATTAAAGGGGCACTTCTGCCCAGGCAATGAGATACCTGAGACTGGGTGAGCCTCTGTAGGCAACTATAGGTTCTTCCTGTACAGCACGTTGAAGTCAATCTGATGTGTGAAGAATATGATGGTTGGTACACATGGTTATTTTACAAATGGGAGGAAATGAGGGGTGGAAATTGACAACAAAAGGAACTTTCCCCTTGGCACTCTGTTGTTGCTTAGGTCCTTTGGCAAGTACCAATTCCCTAGAACAAGCCTTGACTTCCTGGATCTTTCGATGGACTGCTAGCGAGCTATGATGACCTGGAAATTAGTTGTTTGTTAAAGTTCCTGTGAGTGGTGGAAAAAATCAGAACAGATGTGTTGGAGTCTGAGGGCCTGACTGTAGGCTGTGTGGAATGGAGGTAGTGATGAATATTTGTGGATTTAACAAAGAGATCTGTGATAAGGCCATCATCCGTCTTTAGAACCTTGACATCCAGAAAGTGGGTATCTGTGGGTGAGTATTCGATAGTGAATTTGATGGTCCTGTAGAAGGAATTCATGTGGTCAATGAACACTTTGAGGCTTGCTTCATCACTGATCCAGATGAAAAAGATATATTTTATAAAGCATTACCAGACCCCAACGGATCTTTTTCTAAAATACAAAAAAAACCAAAACAAAAAAACCAAACAAACAAACAGACCCAGGGATGGCATGGGGCTGACGCCAACATGTGCTGTTCAAGTTGGCTTATAAATAGGTGGGCCATTGATGGTGCTATCTGTGTGCCCATCGTGATGCCATGTACCTGTAGGAAATTCTTAACTATAAAAGAACAGGGTCTTTTTAATTGGAACATGTTGCGTGAGGGATGCAATGTCAGAAATGGGCGGTGACGTGTGACCACTATTAGCCAGAGCTGAAGAGGAGGCAGCGATCCCTGCATCTTGGGGGATGTTGGTGTACAAAGAGGACACATCAAAAGTACCGATGATAGCTGTGTTGGGGACCTGCTTCTGAATACCTGAGATTTTACAGAGGAAATCTTGAGTGTCATGAATATAGGATGGAATCTGTGGCATTAACACTAACAGCTTGAGAAAACTGTCAGCAAAAAGAGATATGTTCTCAGTGGGGGAACCATTGTCAGATATGATGGGTCTCCCTGGGTTGTCTGGTTTGTGTACAGTGGGAAAGGGGTAAAATCTGGCTGTTCTACAGTGGACCGGGGAGAGAAAGTTATGGGCTTTCTTGGAGAGGTAGGTGGTCATGGTCTTGCATTTCAGCCAATGTTTGTTGATTCTCTTTTGAAAAGGTGCCTGTTGGATCAGTGTCAAGGGGTATAAAGTTAGTTCAGTTGGCTTCACAGATGCACTGCTGACTGCCATGACAACAACAGCAGAGCCTTTTTTCAGCTGGCTTGATTAAAAGTACATAAAGGAGTTATAATTTTAAAAACCTCCAAAATCACCGTTGTTATTTCAATTTCAGCAATCAAAATAAAAGAAGATGCTCAAAATCCCTGATAAATGCAAACTGTTTTTCATTGTATTTTTAAAAACAAAAAGCCCGAACCCAATTTTATGAAACTTTCATGAGTTGGTTGTATCATGTATGGGCTGTGTATTGAAACTAGAGGATAATGTTTTCTTCTTCCAAACCAACTATGTATTTATTATCCTTTTTTAACCAAATTTAATTTGTTTTGGTTTGTCATATTAACTAGTTCTTATATAGCGCATTTTACAACAACGTATCAATGCGCTTTACATTAGTGCCCTGGTCATTGGGCCAATAACATTCCTTTAATCTTTCTCAGCTCCCTGGGGAGTATATATCCCAGGGCTGCCGTGGCGCTCCGAAGGCTTTTTCAAACACAATATCAACCTCTACCCTTGCAGGTAACCATTTATACCCCTGGGTGAAGAGAAGCAATTATAGCAAAGTGTCTTGCTCAAGGACACAAGCTTCATGACCGGGACTCGAACCCACACCCCGATGACTTAACCACCAGAACTTGAATTCGATGCCCTTAACTATTTGGCCATGACACGCTGAAACACACATCGCTGTTCAATACTGTCGGGGTTGATTATACTTGCCAATTGAGATGTGGTTTGTATACCCTTTGGCTCATAGAGTAATTCATTTTGTTTCATTGCACAGTCCTCCTTTGGGCTGTTACTTCAGCTCTGTCCAGCAAAGGTGTTGCACAATTGACAATATTACAAAATGGTTTGAGTGTGAACAGTTGCTATAAGCTCCCTGAATATTGGAAATTTTCAAACTATTTGCCTTGGAAACAAGTTTGTCAATTTCTTATACTGAGGGCAGTTAAAATCGGCTGTCCACCCAAAATATATCTTGTCATAATTTTTGTTTTACTATACCTCATATTTCTGTAGTTCGGCATCATTGAGCTTGACAAAACGCAGATTGACATTTACGTGTGCCACCATAGCTTTATGTGAAGAATTTTTGTAATTGTGCTAATAAATGTTATTTATATTCCCAGCTGGAGGACAGAAGGAAACAGTTCCATGTTCTCATCAGTTCTATCCAGGAATTACAGAGAATTCTAGAAGGTGAGTTGGCAAGTTTTCATTTTGTGTTATTTAAAAATTTTGACATGACACCAATGTTTGATATTAAGCACCGTATACTTTTTCCCAGTCCTGCGGGAAAAAAGAGGCCAGTTTGAAACCTGTAATTAGCCAGGGATCACAACCAAGTTTACGATTTAACCTCGAGAGCAGCGGTGTAATCCCTGGTTATACGTCAGTTATAAGTAAAATGGTTTCTTACTGCCCCCCCCCCTCCAAAGATATTGACAACATAGTGAGATTGCCAACATAGGGCTAGATAGATCAGTTGGTGGAGCGCCGGCACGTTAATCCGGAGGTTGTTGGTTCAAATCCCACTCTAGTCAATTTTTCTTTGTTCAACTCAAAAATCATTATTTAATTTATCAGGATAGTGTGAAAATGCCCATATAGCACGTCCCAAGCAAGAGACCTGACTTGAATCAAGTCTACACAAGTAGAGCGCTAATCTGGAGGTCACAAGTTCAAATCCTGATCTACTAAATTTTCCTTTCTTCTACCCCAAATTATCTACATATTTCATGTAACTTTCAGCTTTGAGTGGGAAAGTTTTTGATAAAAGTTTAACATTGTTTTAATTTATTTTAACAAAATTATGATTCAAAATTTATTATGACGTAAAATGGACACCATCTCAGTGTCACTTCTGGTTTTTTAAATCTTTGTCAACACTCATATAATATGCAAACTCACTTAATGTACTAATTACATGGAACAGTGCGCCAAGAAAACTTCTGTTATGGTAGTCAGTGATTAAAAAAACTAGAAATGGCAAGACTGAAAAAATTAACATCACAAGACACGGATAGCATTGTTAGGTCTAAATGTTGTTAAGTCCTGCCCATTCCTACTGCATTTAATCACCCACTACCATAACGATCGTTTTCCTAGGTGCATTGTGGCGTGTCGTGGCCGAGCGGTCTAGGTCATCGGACCTAAAAGCTCTGGTGTTTTCAGCAGCAGAGTGTGGGTTCGATACCCGGTCATGACACTTGTGCCCTTGAGCAAGGCACTTAACCATAATTGCTTCGAAAAAGTTGGGAAGGTAGTGCATTCTGCTCTACCAGACAGGCTCCTAGTGGATGATACCCATGCCTACATCCTTAAGGACTGTGAAGGGGGTAATCCTGTTTCAGCCCCAGGAGTAGGAGGCAACGTGCCCCTAGTGTCAATTGATTTGGGTCGATAGCCCAAATCAGTTATGTGTAGCCCTCACCTTGAGTGGCCGTCCGTGGCCTTGTGAGTTAGGCGATATCTCATAAAAAAAAATAAAAAAATTGTGTGTCTTGTAATTAGTACACGTAGTGAGTTTGTAGTTCAAAATTGTGCCCTTTTTCAAACCTCGCCTTGGGCTCCGGCTCCAGCTTGGGCTCTGCAATCAGTTTTGGAGCTGTGTATATTTTGTATGGTGTATCCAACATCAAACGAAGCACAGAGAGATGGAGCCGAAGCCTAAGCCGAGGTTAAGGAATAGCTTCTTATTTTACACCAACATGGTGTCCATGTTACTTCTAAATGATACAATTTTTCATCATGTTTGTTGTTCAAATACATTTATAAAATTTTAAACATTTACCACTTCACGTTTGGTAATGTGTACGTCCGCAAGTTTTTCTAAACTAGCCTATGGTTTTACCGCCTGGGACAACTTCGGAGCGCCCTCATTTTCGTCCAGTCAGTCGGACAGCTGACTTAATGTATTCACCCAGACATTCCATTGTGTAGCGCGCTATGCTTCGTTTCACCCATACAAAGATGAAAGATGGTACTGGAATTTATGCTCATAATCTCCCTTTGTCCTGTTTTGTGTGTGTAATCTGTGATTGCAAACCTTTGTGAGTGCAAGTGCTTCACCAAACTAAATTGACCTTGGAGCCCCTATTAAAAGAAAGATTTCTTCTAAAAATTGGTATGTATTTTTTTAAACATTTTACACAGAGGATGACAAAGGGCTTGAAATTCAAATGGATACCACATTAGATAGCTCCATGGATACAAGCGTCGGTGACAAACGATAGCGTCAAAAGAACAATTTTGTAAAAAGCTGCTTGGATTGGGGCTACCGTCATCACTTGAACATAAACGTTTGGAACTCCACTTGGATGTCATGAAGTGCCTCATTGTGACATTATCACAGGATGGATTTGTGTTGT
The DNA here is from genome assembly GCA_037783415.1 of Leptasterias polaris. Classification (NCBI taxonomy): domain Eukaryota; kingdom Metazoa; phylum Echinodermata; class Asteroidea; order Forcipulatida; family Asteriidae; genus Leptasterias; species Leptasterias polaris. Next base: position 1,440,377 of record JAZGTN010000042.1, on the reverse strand, counting down.
TGTTTGTCTGATGACAGACCCTTGGAAAGTAAATGAACCATGGATTGTGGATTCTTTTAACTGGGTATAGTCACCTGCAGTAATGGCCAATGTGGGTAATGAGCCAGGCCCCACTCATCTAGTTCCAATGAGTGTCTCAATACAACAGGTGTTGTGCAAACACTTGGGGTATAGCTTCCTCTAGTCCTGGAGGCCTATCACTTTCATATAAATACTACAGTTACATCCTGAGGGTCTGTTTCTTGGGTGTACAAATTTCAGAGCTCCAATATTCAAATCTTACCTGTGTAGGATTAACATTCCATGGCAGCATACATTTTGGATGGTGGGTTTTGGATAATAATAATAACCAGTTCTTATATAGCGCATTTCACAATAACGTCTCAATAACGTCTCAATGCGCTTTACATTATATCAGATACATGGATATCGGATATTCTTCATCAATCCGTAATTTTAGGGAACTATTTCAGCTCTCAACATTAAAAGGTTTCTGTTTTGTTCGCTCTCCCAAACATGCCTGTCGTGCATATGCGTTCACTAGCGTGTTAGGTGCAGGACATTCATTTGAATTGAAATTGTACTGTGGTATGCATGCAATTACACACTTTATAGGTTTGTGTAATGATCTGTGTTTAAAGTTTGCAGAAATGTTTGACATTGAGAACTGAATTTTATAATGAAAATGATGGATTTATGAGAAAACCCAGCACCAAAAAATGTATGCGGCCATGGAATGTAATGTTAATTCGTTGAGATTTAATTGTAGCTTCTTACAAGTAAGATTTTTTTAATTATGGGGTTCTGAAAATTGTCCTTCCTGGAAACTGACCCTCAGATCTGAGACTCTGTTTCTGTGTACAGCACAGAGGAAGAGTCCTACATGTACATAGGGCTATTCTACTCTGAACCTTCTGTGTGAGTGTAGTCTTGAAAACAGTTTAAAACTGTTGGAGCCAGTTATTAGAGAGGTTTCGCAAGGCTACGAATACAGATACGGATACGTCGACACTTTGTGTGTTCACGTGACGCGTAACCGTGGCTTCCGTGTTTTGCGTGCGCGTTGACAACGGGTACAAGAGCTCATACACGTACTTTAAAAACGGATACCGTTTTGCTGTTTTTAGTTGTATTTTTGCGCTAGATTAAAAACATTTGCCCCGGTAAGGTGTCATTCATGACACAGATAGAAGTGTGTTTATCATTTGTAAGCAAACTATGGGGAAAATGCAGTATAAACAGTCGTCTCTATTTCGACATGCTTGCCGGAAACTTTCTTTACACGCGTTTAACGTGGGGGTCCGAAAGCGATCAGTTAAACAAAAATACTATTCAATCAAATTCTCGAATGTAACAAGAACATACACAAAATGTTTTTGGATTTGTTTTGCTCGCAAAACCTATGCCAATGTGTGTCTATACTTTGGCCTAGGCCTGACACGTAACTCTATGATTGCGAAACAAAATCTGACGCGCATCTAACGTGAACGGATACGGATATCGTATCCGTATCCGTACGCTTGCGAAACCTCTCTATTGACTTATGGTAAACACTTTCCGACAGGACACTCTTGCAGGTTTTTATATATATATTTTTTTTCATTTATCATTTTTTTTTCAGTACACCATGCAGAGCTGCCAACTCTCCCTGATTCTGCAGCAAGTTCCCTGAAACTCAAACCAATCTTTCCATGTTCTGATGAACAAATTTGAAAATCTCTCTGATTATGGAATCTTTTTCCCTATTTTGTTGGATGTGAAATCTATTTATCTCCCTGATTATCGAACAAAACCTCCCTGATTGCAAGATGCAAATGTTGGCAGCTCTGCACCATGTTTGGAAGGAAAGTCAGTTTCAGCTTCAGTTTGGATTAGTTTTTCGTTTTTAGGAAGGTACACATGTAACAAGAACAGTCATCAGTATAGACAGTGCAAGTCTCGCGCGCATTCGAACTTCCGGGACCATAGTGGTCCCAACCATATGGAGTTTTACGTGGGCGAGATTTTGTTTCGTCAATTATTTTAGTTTAACGTAGTTGATGACCATGAAAATTATACATGTTGTTGGGAATGTAATACTAAGCGATAAAAAAATATGAAAGTAAAATCAATTCAACAATATAACGAAGAAAACACAATAATTAAATTTGACCTCAGCTTCCGGTTATTGCAAAAAAAACCCAGAATTTGTGCTCACGTCCGATCACAAAACTTATACAACCGCTTGTTTTGGATGCGCGATGATTATCGCCAGATACTGTAATTGCAACGTGAAGCCTTTTCATTGCTGTCTGTGGTTGTTGAGGCGTCAGCATCCTCTTTAAACTGCGATACTGATCAATTTTACACCCGTTTGACCATCACGAATCCGCGTAAGGGGTTTGTAAAAAGTTAACATCAAATAAGCATCCTTGTCCGAGAATTTTTCCTTTTTTTCAATAATAATTAACACACTCTTGTGTATTTTTTCAAAAGCTAAAACTCATTTCTAAAATTGTAATGATTTATTTTTTTTGTTCAGATTTTGTCATGAGATATAATTTAAAACAAAGATTTGATTTTAGAAATAAAAATGTTCTTCGTTTGACGTGTTTTCTCGTTCGGATACGCGTGAGACTTGCACAGTCTATTGTATACACATACATGTATCACTGACTTTGATGGTGTATTTTGGGCGATTTCAACTAAGACAGTTACTAAATGTACAAGTATGATCTAGGTTATTAAAAGTACTTCAACCTTTTAACACAGTTGTGTTCTTGTGTTTTAATTAGAGTTGAAGCCTCTTAGCAGTAAACTGCAAATGTCTAACATTCGATAAGTTTTATTGTCGCTATAATGTCTGCACTAGGAAAATGAGTGCCCAGAGAGAGAAATAGAGAGCTTGAGACTTCATGAAGAAAATTCACTCTTCTCATTTAAAGGTAGGTTCATAGATTTTTTTGTGTCACATAATAATGATTTATAGGCACAATTATAAAGGAAGATAAAAGTCACATGTGAAAGTTTCAGCTGAACACAGTATGTACTTTCTGAGTAAGCAGCAAAAAAACTTGAGGCATTTTCACGGCAGAGAGTCAAATCTATCCAAGATTAGGGAGTTGACAGCTGTTATCATCCCCATCTCTGGCCACAGCAGACACAAACCCTTGGAAATCTGAGGAACTGTTCATGCATGATTCTGTTCTCAGATTCAAATGTTTTAGGGTGAAAATTTATCCAAACCATATTACTTCTAAGGGAATTCTGTTCTCAAAATAGTTTATACTATCAACAGCTACAGTGCTTCTCACCATGGTCATTAATTTTTGTTTAGTATTTACCAATCTATAAAAGTAGGTTCATATTTTAATAATGACCCCTTAAAGAAATTGTGTAATATCTATCAGAAAGCCTGCTCGTTATAAAGTTGGTAAAGATTGTAAGCATCCTGAGAAACTTGTTCGTCTGAAGTGCCCCAAATGATTAGAAATCAATAAAAGTATGTACAAAAAAATTGGAATCTCCAAAGATTGCCTGAAGGCGACCTTTGGAAATTTCAGTTATGTCCGTTTAGTTGACTGAGCCATTAATAGCGGCCAGCAACCAACCAAGGTCATTACCACGCAGTGGAGACTGGTCCTTACAATGTTATTGCTATTAATAAATGCCTTCAACGAACAAAAAAAACAACAACGGTAAATAAAAACAAGAATTTGCAATTATTCTTTCGTTGATATGTAAGAAGTGTTCTATTCAGTTTTTTGCGTGGGACCTAATCTCTTTACTATTTATTCATATTTTCAAGAACCAGACTGTGCATTGAAAATTAACAGCACCATAAAAATAAACACTTTGGTTGGTGTTCGTCTTTATGCTTTGAACTATGTTGGTTTCATGTGCATACCAGCTACCTGAAATTGATACATTGTCTGCACGTTCACACCTACGCATGGCATGTGTGTTCCTGCGGTACCATCTGTCTTTGCAAAAAAACCAAAAGCAATATGCACAAAGACAGTTTTTAATTTGATAGTTTCCAGCACAACAAGCTCGGTACATAAACATTTTACACATTAATGCTTGTTTAGGGGCTATTTATTCGCTAGTTCACGGTGCCGGTCTTCATATCACATGTTAATACACCCCCACATGACCAGTCTTTGACCAATCCGAGTGCTTAAACTTTCCGAGGTACTTATTAATGTAAATTAACGGTATTACTGAAAGTTCTTTACACAACAGATAAAAGAAATGGGAGTTGGTTAAACTGGATACTACTAAAGAGTGAAGAAGCTGAAGATCAAGCTTGTGTGAGTGTAAGTAGACTCATAGGTGTAAAACCCAGATGTTTTAAACTTGACCAGGTATTTGTAGTTTTCTGTCAGCTCTATTAAACACGGAGGTGCTGACCGACCCACCAGTGTTGCCCATTGATCTGCGTCTTGTTGATGGACGCTACCCAAAACAACGGATGGCTGGAGGTACGTCTACCCAGTAGTGCGTAGCGGGGATTGTTCTGTTCACACTCAACACGTTTTGTGCCAGCAGACAAGCATGTTGTCTGGGGTTCCTGGCTCTCTTCTCCAGAAGTAGCCCAATCTGCTCACAAGAAATGCAGTATTTATTGACTGTTACATCACTGGAGGAGTGCCGAATAGGGTCGTGGACTCCATCTTAGTACAGTTGTGACCACAGATTTGACTTGGGTATTGTCGGTTTTATAGGTGAGTGTGAAAGAACAGTTAATCTTTGTTTGTTGGAACAATACATTTATTCCTATTCCTAGATTTCAATAAACACGCCAATTAACAAATCATAACACAATCGGTTGGTCACATTTTGCAAAGAAAACCTTTAGTGTTTTGTCATGAATTTACTGTCAATGGAAATTGTTGGAAGACAATAAATTTCAATACCAAGGTTACTGAAAGCCTATTAAAAAAATACAATGTTCAATTTCCTAAAAGAAAATTAACACGCACCCATATGGTTAGAGAGGAAATATTCTCAATAGCCTGTGGACAAAAACTGTGAATCCAAAGCTTCTTTAGCCCAATGGGGGTCTAAAACTAAGACAGGCCCTATAATCTGTAAGTGCAGAGAAGCAGACCACACCATGGATCACTGCCTCAAACACTCGCTACTACCCTACCCTAGCAGAGACCTTTTGATTTGGGTTTAGGTTTAATCCTCTTCATTCCCAGTGGGTCATAAGGCCCAATGTTCTGTATTATTCCTTTGCTTGTGCCTCCGGCCATGTAAGTCCTACCTCTTCAGCCAAGTTATCACTGTCCAGCACCAGGTACTCTTTGGTCTACTTTTCTTGCTTTTACCAGATGGAGTCCATCTCTGGGTAAACTTTGGTATTCTGTTTGGGGACATCCTTAGAACATGACCAATCCATCGCAATCTTTTGAACTAAACCATTAACGCTAAACACTCTTTACACTGCATGGCCAAATGAAAAACAATCGTTTGATACTTTGAAGATGCAAAAAGAAGAAGATGCACTCCATTCAATTTCTTTCAACTCTTTGTATTCTTGGTCTTCATGAACTGATTAAAAGTTAAAAAAATTGTAATTTGTTCTTTTTACTTGATGTCTGAAGGACAATTTTGCCTTATTGGTGGTAACAAGGTAAATGATTGAACGAAGAGTGGTAGTCCATCTTCAGGTTGACGAGTGAGTACTGGTTAATGCAACAAGTACAACCAGTTGGAATGGCAATGTCATGGATTATTACTGGCTCTGCCGACATCTCGGCCGCCCGTTCTCCTTGGGACCTTCCGAACAAATTTTACCCAGTGTGCACCTGACCATTTGCAACCAATCGTCTTTTCCACCAGGAAGGAATGGCAGCTTCTTGAGTGCACTCATAATAAGTGTCAAGGTACTCAGTGTAACCTGAACTCCAGGTGAGGCATTCCAATTAATCTTGGGTACTCAGAATGATTACGTCTGACATCGTTATTTCTGATCCATTCTGTCTGACCCAAGTCCTACAAACCATTCTGTCTGACCCAAGTCCTACAAACCATTCTGTCTGACCCATTAAGTCCTACAAACCATTCTGTCTGACCCAGTAAGTCCTACAAACCATTCTGTCTGACCCAAGTCCTACAAACCATTTAGTCTGACCCATTAAGTCCTACAAACCATTTAGTCTGACCCATTAAGTTTTACAACCCATTCTGTCTGACCCATTAAGTCCTACAAACCATTTAGTCTGACCCATTAAGTCCTACAAACCATTCTGTCTGACCCATTAAGTCTTACAACCCATTCTGTCTGACCCATTAAGTCCTACAAACCATTCTGTCTGACCCAAGTCCTACAAACCATTTAGTCTGACCCATTAAGTCCTACAAACCATTTAGTCTGACCCATTAAGTCCTACAAACCATTTAGTCTGACTCATTAAGTCCTACAAACCATTTAGTCTGACCCATTAAGTCCTACAAACCATTTAGTCTGACCCATTAAGTTCTATAAACCATTTTATCTGACCCATTAGGATCTACAAGCCATTCTGACTGGGCTTTTTGCCATTCTGTCCGACCCATTAAGTTTTACAAACCTGCATGTGCCCCCCCCCTCTTTAACTGAACTTATACTCAGTAATTGACTCAAGTATGACCCAAACTGATGACCAACCTCCTCCTGCAGACCAATGGTCGAGACATTGGGCTGCCAACGAACAAATAGGATCAAGCAAATGGGTCCACCATTCAAGGTGGACAGGCTCTGGAATCAAGCGATTTGAGTCAAACTGATATTTTGTTGGTCATGCTTTCTACAACCAAACTTGTACTCAGTAATTGCCTCAAATATGGCTCAAACTGATGTGTTATGCTCTCCTTAACTGAACATGTACTCAGTCAGTGCCTCAAATACGACCCAAACTGATGTATAGTTGGTCATGGTCTCTTCATCTGAACATACATGTATAATCAATAATTTCTTCAAATATCAGTCAAACAGATATTATGTTGGTCAAGTTCTCTTCAACTGAACATGTACTCAGTAGTTAGTAAATGCCTCAAATATGACCCAAACTGACCAATAGGTCATGTTCTCTTCAACTGAACATGTACTCAGTTCTTGCCTCAAATATAATCAAAACTGATGACCCTCCTCCTGCAAACCAATCAGAGCGCAGTTGAGAAGGATCTAAACATGGTAGTTAACTACACAGGGAGAATTCCCCGGCAGCTGGATTGTCAAGACATTGGGTTGCCAAAGAACATCTTGGATCAAGCATTGGGTTCACCAAGCAAGGTTGACAGGGTCTAGAATCAAGCTATTAACTGCTGGGCAGGAGATTAGCACAAAAGAGGCTAAATGCTCATGTGTAAAGTGAGTGAGTGATTTATTATTGGTCGAGTATTATCCTGAACATATACTCAGTAAATGCCTAAAAAACGACCCAAACTGATGTATATTGAACATGTTCTCTTCAACTGAACATGTACTCATTAAATGACTCAAATACAACACAACTTATTTCATTCTGTTCGTGTTCCTTTCAACTGATCGTACACTCAGTAATTGGCTCAAAATTAGCAACATTCATCTATTACTGTTTATGTTTTTTATTAACTAAACAAGTACTGAGTTATTGCCTCAAATATAACCCAAACTGATGTTCAACCAATAAACCAACTAACCCAAAATAAGATGTCAAACATCATCAACAAATAACTGAATAAGTTATTGTTATTTAAAAGTAATTAAAAGTTTGTCTGCGATTAGACCCAGTAACTGGGGCGCTGTACTTGATTTGGATACACACAATCTCTCTTACATAGATTTAACCGGTTAATCATGTTCAGACGTTGTTTTAAAGTGTATTTAAAATTTGTTGGCAGCAGTTGTCGTCAGGCGCCGTAAGTTGTCGTCTTTTAGTGTGGGGCACCCTTTAGTGGGACCGCAATTTTTGTGAAGCTAAAAAAAGCCCAAGCGATAACAAATTCAAAGCGCATTCCCTACGGGCCAGTCGGCGCCCACAGTTTAAACCAGCTAAATGTTTTCACCTAGCCCTTAGCTTGCCTTGGGTGTTTTGGATGTTCAAACAAATAACCTTTTAAAAATATGTTTTATACTAGACCCAGTAACTGGGGCGCTGTACTTGTTTTTTCGAAATTTTGACATCTGTGGTAGTACGACCGCAGATACGACCGCAGATGTCAAAATTTCAAAAAACAAGTACAGCGCCGCAGTTACTGGGTCTAATTTTATACAATAATTGTGCGACTTACTTTGAATTAGTTTCCTTGATGTGTACTGGGCGCAGCCATCTTGGAATGATCCCAATCATGAATGCAAATCATATCACAACGTCATCAGCCGGCCGGGCTGTGGGCATAGCGGATACGTAAAACAACCATTGAAATGTTCCCACCCAAAGTTGATCAATCACAAAAGCTTGTAACTTTTCTGCTGATCAGCTGATTTTCTCTTTTTAATATTTTCTTCTGGGTTAATGCCTTAGAAAACCATAGTGCCATACATGTAAAATCAAAGTTGCATGTCTGATCACAGCACTCATCCTACAACACGTACATAGTTGTGCATTAAAGGATGTTAAATTAGATTGAAGGTTGTGATAAAGCTACAACATGTAACAGTCATCAAACAAAACCAGTCATAATCATCATTTTCTTGGAAAAAACTTAAAGAGGCCTATTGTGTGCACTGACATAAAAAACACCTTAGGTATTCCATCAATTTTCATACAACTTTAATAGGCAAACTCCAATTTGATTTTTTTTATATTGTTTATTTCCTTCCAAATCCTCAAAATCTTCTTCAGAAAGTTGTTTGATCATGTCGATTGCGGACGATTGAGAACTGTAGGCCTAAATCATTTGCATATATATATATATTGCTAGGTCAGGTATACCAACCTTATTCTTATTTACATGTAAGTCCAAACATTTTGGTGCGAGGTGACATCAGAGTAAAGGATTGAGGTCGCCTGTTTTCAAGTTGGCTGACATGCATGTAGGAGTTAAGGTTTAGTTCTTTTTTAAACATCTGATTTTTTCCCCCACAGAACCTCCATTGAGGAAAAAAGTCAAAACGCCCAGAAAAAGACAAAACAGGAATCAGCAGCTCTACCAGAGATTGAAGCTGAAGGACTGAGCAACATTGATGATGTTGATGATGGTGATTTTGATCTTGATGATGAAGATGGTTTTGATATTGAGCTACCGGCTTTGGATAAACTTTATGCGTCACGTGTCCTAAAGAAATCCAGGTCAATTATTTCAGATGAATTCCACCCGAATGATTTATTTAATTTGATGAGAGCAGGTAAGCGGTATAGAACAATTAGAGCTGATTCTAACCGTACTCGCAACAGCTTTTATCCCAGTGCTATATGTTTATTGAATGATTAATTGTGATTTACTTGTGGGATTGCTGCTTTTTTTACTGTCATTTACTTATGTAATGTTTATTTGTTTGTGTAGCCTACATGTGGTTTTAGTCCGTTTTTTAGTTTTTGTATTTTAAGTTTTTAGACACGCTAACCAAAGTGCATTTCACTGTATATGTGTGTATATATTTATATGTGTGACAATAAAACATACTATACTATACTATTGATGATGAAGATGTTGAAGAAGACGAAGAGTTCAAAGTCTCAGATCCTGAATCAGACCCAGAGGAAGCACCGAGAGTACCAGGTGCAGGATGGGCAGACGCCATGGCTAAGATCCTACAGAGGGAAGTCCCTAAGGAGTCTCCCGCATCCTCAGCTATTCTGTCCAAGTCGAAGGAGTATGAGAAGGCCAAATTACAGGAGGAGGAAGAGTATGCCCAGAGGAATAAAGTGGTGGGTTTCAAATGTTAAGAAATTGGATCCCTATACACTGAAGGAGACATCAACAGTTTTCAAGTAATAAACCACAAGGGAAACTGACTGGGTAAATTGAAAATAGTTTTAGGTTGAACAAAGACAAATTGACTAAAGCAGAACTTGAAGCTGCCACCGCCAGATTAACGTCGCGGCGCTTTACTGACTGAGCCATCTTGCCCTAATGTTGGTGGTACCTCTATTGTGTCAATTTCTTTAACAAAGGCAAATTCCAATTTGGAAAAAAACCAAAAACATTTTCTTCAAATTCCTTCAAATCCTCTTCAGAAAGGTATTTGATTGCGGATGATTGAGGACTTGAATATTTTAAAGCCCTTTACACCAAGTTGATGTACTTTTTAAAAAGCTTCTTTTGATTATTTTAAAGAGTAACTGCAGGGTTTTAAATAAGCTTAAGTACACAAACTTGGTGTGAAGGACTTTGAAATAAACAAGTTGTTTAAATTTTGTGAAAGGTCTTGAACTTAACTTGCTTGTAGAACTTTTGTTTTTCATAACAATCTGGCAATTTCAAACCTTTTCAGAACAGTAGACTTTGCTTAAAACTGATTTTTTGTCACAGGAAAATTGCTCATGTTTCACACATAAACATGTGCACGTGCATTTGCATGCTTTGCACAATCTTTGCTTCAGTGCTAATATTTGTATTAAAGACAATGTAAAACAGTGGCAATTGTCAAAAACCAGTATTCACACTTGATGTCACCCAACATATACATGAAACAACAAACCTGTGAAAGTTTAAGCTAAATCGGTCTATGGAGTCATGAGAAAACAGTTTAAAAAAACGTTGGATGTTTTTACTGTTTTCAAACATCCGATTTATCACCAGTGATAAAGACTAATTGTTTTACTAGTTTCATAAAAATTATAGCATTTCAAGGAAAAATATTTCAAGGGAAGTTTTCCTCCATGACCGTCTTTGTACCATGTAAGTTATGTGCAAATCTGTGAACATTTATATTTTCAATCTAACCAATGTTGTACACACCCTTTAATTGCATGCCTAGTTAATCTACAGTAGGTAAGACTGGTTTAAAACACATTTCAGTCAGAAATATTTCCCAGGATAAGTCATGAGGCTGTCAGATTAAAAGCAAACTTTTCCTGATAATATGTTGAAAAAGGGCAAAAGTTAATCATACTTAAATAATTTCCCTGCAGAAAATGATCAGTGGGAGCAGCTTGGTCGAGTCAAACCCAAAGTAACAGACAAAGACGCTGAAAGAAAACTACAAAGAATAGCAACAAGGTAGGTGATTGATCGACTTGATTTATGTAGGTCACTTGCTTGGTGTACAAGCATTAGTCATGAGTGCTGCAGGCAAGTATAACCTGCTATAAATGTAGACTGACAGTCTAGTCCACATTTTAGCAAACTGTCTGTGTTAAGCTATGTTTATTTAAGGGAATCAATGTGTGGTGAAGAGGTTTTAAACTAGTGGTTTAAACCCGCCGAGGCCTGGTTCTTGATAATTTTACAGAGAAGAAGTTGAGGTAAAATTATCAAGATCCAGGCCTCGGCGGGTTTAAACCACTAGTTTAAAACCGATTCAACACACTTTGATTCCCATTCATAAATATCTTCCCCTTGAAAATATAGGTATTTATGAATGACATTTAACAATCCTGCCCTATCCACTGCCGACCTCTGACAGAGGATGGGTGGTTTCAAACCTTGCAGTATGTCTCCAGGATTGGTGATGTTTGGCATGTTACACTTTTGTGTTGGTACTGAATCGGGTTCAGTCCTAGACATTGTCTCACTAGGTTACTTTAGGTCGTCCTCTAAATCTTTCCCCCACCAGCTTTGCTGTCCAGGATCATGGCTCCTTTCTCTCCAGAATTTCCTCTTGGAATTAGCCCAAAACAGTGGAGCTGCCTCTTGTGGGTATATGGGCACTCTTTGGATAGAATCTCTGTTAATATTGATTCATATTTTGTTCTTCTGTTTGTCTATGAAGTGAAGTGAAGTCTGTCCTGAGCCAATACGGCTCATCAGGCTGGTGTTTATACCCGGTTTCCTTCCTAGGCACTAAACTACTGAGAATATTTATATTCCCCTTGGACAGGATGCCAGTCCATCACAGGTTACTCCGCAGCTCTAGCCAGTATCCATTTGTACACCCGGGTGGAGAGCAGAAATTATGATAAAGTGCCTTGCTCAAGGACAAAAGTGTTGCCACTGACAAGGCCAGGATTCGAACCAACATTCTGTAAATTATAGAATTTGAGTCCAAGCCTCTACACCACTTAGGCCAGAAAAAAACCCCAGTCAGTCTATGACACTTGCAAAACTTTTGAAAATATCCCGCAAGTCAACATTTATCTTGGCTAGTCAATGTGTAGCTGACTAGCATGGGGCTATTTTTTTTGGGGGGGGGGGGTGAATTTAGACATTATAAACACCCCCATTTAACTTTTCCAGATTAATAGACAAATACCTAAAAAGGTTTCCTTCAAATTGTCTTTCTTTACAGAGGTGTAATCCAGCTCTTCAACGCAGTTGTTAAGAAACAGCAAAAGCAGTCTGGAGAGAACCAGGTGAAGCCTCTCTCTGTCTCGGAGAGGCGGCGAGCTGAAGAAATACGATCATCTAGTGGGAAGGAAAACTTCTTGGACCTACTCAGAGGGACACCAGTTGTTCAGAAGAGGAGTAGCCTTCAAAAAAGGTAGCGTCTCGGTTCTTCATTAGTTTTGTGTAAGTAAACTAAATCATTGACTGTCACGACTTTTCAAACTGTGTAATAATTTTTCCCTCGGCCTTGGGAGGAACCATTGGCAAAATCGACCAAGTTAATGTGCCCGGCACCTCTGTTGTCCGGCGGAAGGCACCAAATTTCTCATCCCGAGGTTTTCTTGGAAAGCACATCTCAAAAAACTTCAATACCACCTGAACTCCCGGGCTGGTTCACTTGATTTTTGTATGCCATTTCCGACTACAATTATGAATGCCCACAATGCATTTCCTTCGCATCCAACTGAATATTGTTTGCAAAGCACAGCTTTAATACGTAGGAACACACTGGGGGCTCGTTCCCCCAAGGTTTGCATGCAGCAAATCATGGCTCATAACTTCTTATAATAGTTATCTCAAATAAGAATCCCATCAAATAATTGGAGATTCAAGTAACCTACACATTGAGTAGTCTGAACCGTTGACTTGGTCAATCGTCGAGTTATCTGAGCCTTTGAGTTGTCTCGAGTCGAGTCAGGAAACTGTTGAGTTGGACACCTTATGCTGGCACTGTGCGTACACATGATGCTGAGTACTCGCGATGAGTTTTTTCCAACGGTTCAAATAAAACTGACTGCCTGGTATAGTATACACCAGCAATGTATTGAATATCGGCAATGACCTAAAAATCTGTACAAATCTGCTACGCACTTTTATGTGGAATATTTCACTAAGTTTTGAGAACGAAAAGCAGATGTGGGTAAAAAAATAATTCAATGCGATGGAACTCTGTTGCTGAGTTACATACAGCACATCAAGGCATGGCAATTCATTATCAGTACTTCACTTGGTCCACCGCCTTACCAATAAGGTGAGGAGGAGGGAATCATGAGTAGAAATGTAGAAGATTGTTTCCTTGGCTCCCCCTGATTGTGCATACAAATGCAGGCATGTAATAAGGAAACCAGTGTCAGTTAAAATGGTGCAACACTACATGCACGACAATAATACACCTTTATGGGATTTGAGGCATTGCATGGTGAGGTATCAATGTATATTAGGTAGATTTTGTTCTTTGAGAACTTGTCTTGCTATTTATTCTACTGCCGCTGAGTAGATTATTCGGACTTCGGGAGACTTCTCAGTTCTGAAAATAATACACCTCAACTTTAGTGGATATTTATTTACATTTTGTTAATGCTTGGAACATTTTGTAGGAAATCACTAGTGTAATAAAATATGTGGTTTTTTTTATTAAGTAATATATAACACATTAATATTTTAATAAGAGCACTTGCCCGATCGGGCAGACCATTCAGACGTTAAGGGTTGCCCGACAAAAATTTCAACGGGCAATCGTTCAGGCCATTTGCCAAAGCCTGCCTCACCAAGGCAAGTGACTATCTTGCCATGGCGAGTTGATATCTCGTCACAGTGAGTTACTATCTTGCCAAGGCAAAATACTTTCTCGCCAAGGTGAGTTACTTTCTCACCATGATGAGTTACTATCTTGCCCCGGTGAGTAAACTATTTTGCCATGGCCAAAAAATATTTGAATTTTATTGTTATTGGTTGTGGCTCTTCTTTGCTTCTTTATATTTCACAATAAAGTTGGTGGAGTAAATATGTATTTTTACTCTCTCCACAGGTTGATGAGAAGCCAGAAGGAGCCAAGAAATCCTCGTGGAGCGTTCTTCAGGATAATTTCATTATGGGCGCCACTATGAAGAACTGGGACAAGAGGAATGATAGCAGCAGTGACATTCCCAGTGAAGCAGGTAGCGATATGAACTCATTCTCAGACTGATTTACTAATTGGATGGAGCGAGGTATCACAAGTTATCCTTTACAACTCCATTTTCCATCGAGATCCAAGACAGGAATTTTTAATCGGATTCAAAGAACTGAAAAGCTGTTGGCCAAACAGGCCTTGAACCAAACGGGCTAAGTATACCAGTTGGTGTTGAAGGTGGATACAGAGTTAGCAATAGTCCTTGAGAAAGTGCAGAAAGGTTTAGGGTTTAATGTAAGCTTGGAAGAGCACTTGGCAATGGCTAATGGAGTACAGATTCTTAATAGTTTATAAGCCCAGGACGACATTTATATGGTGTTATGAGAGTCTTCCTTACTGTTTAACCTATTTGGTTCAATTTGTTGCCCGAAATTGAATACAAATACTAGAAGTACCTCTTGTGATTTTGCAAATTTAAGGTTCTCGCTTTTGTGTATTTTCCCCCCAAAAAATCTTAAGTATACAATGCAAGGCTTACCCCTTGTGATTTTTCTTCAAATTTAATGCTCTAGCTTAGATTCAATTTTTTGCCGTGATTTAAATCAAAATGTGAGGTTTGCCCCCCCTGTGTTTTGTTCAAAATTTTATGCGTTAGTCTTTTGTGATTGTTAAAAAGAAAATTATAATTTAAGGTTGTAGCTTTTGTTTAATATTTGTACCTAAGAATGATTTAAAATGCAAAGTTCCATTGTGAATGTTTTGTTTGTTTATTGTTTATTTAGGGTTGAACAAAGTAAAATTGACTAGAGTGGAATTTGAACCAACGACCTTCGGTTCAACTTTAAAGCTCTTGCTTAGATTCAAGTTTTTGTTCATGATTTGAATATAAATGCAAGGCTTATCCTTTGCTGTTTTTTCAAATTCTATGCTGCAGCTTAGGTTAATTTTTGGTCAAAGATTTTGCCAAAACATTGCATTTAAATTCAAGGCTTACACTTTTTTTTTTTTTTTAACTCTATGTAGGCTTTAGCTCTGGTTGAGTTTTACCATGTGTGTATGTCAAAATTTTATAAAATTGCAAGTCTTTAACCACCGGTTTCTGTTTTTGTGAATTTAAGGCTCTAGTTTGGGGTGTTTTTTTTTGCTTGAACTCCTCTTTTGAAAAGCAAAATTATACACACCTCAAGGAATTAACAAAGGTTGTTAGTGCAACTAAGAGAGGTTTGCGGTAACACCATGTTAAAATCTCTTTTGAGTACTGTTGGTTCTGAAAAGAACCGGTGGTTAACGACTCAACGTTTCGATCAGTATGCTCTGATCGTCTTCAGGAGAAGATTGTTAGCGCAGTTGTGCATTTTTTGAGCTCCTTGTAAATGGAATTTCTTTGTCCAGACTGGTCTCCAACTAATTGTGTTCCAAAATGAAACATTCAATTTCTAAGAAAAACTTTGATTGGTTGATTTAGCTTTTCTTTTCAAATTTATACACATATTTTATTTAACTCCCTCTTGAGTATTCAAGATATTAAATTTTAATCAACACTTTTAAAGCACTGACCCAACGCAATGCAAGTTATAAGACATGTCAACAAAAACAACAAAAGTGAGATGAAATGGATGACATACTGGAAAACAAAGTTAGTTGTGTTAGTGCAGGCATCAACAGCTAAAGATCTCCGCCAGGATGATAGGAGGATTTTGCGGGACTTGCAACAGGTAAATGTTGCCTCGACCACCTTCCAGTATGCCCCAAAACAGGTGGAGGGATAATGTCTTAAATAACCATCATGAACCTTGTATTTCTTAGTGTTGTGGACATTTTCCATTCATTCTGTGATTCAAATACTTATTATTTTAACCCTGTTATAAATACCATGCCTTGATATATGTGGTCTCTCGTGCTTTACAAATGTCTGATAAATGTTTGTGTTTTTTTGAAAAATACGGTTGTATTGTCCAGATATGATTGTAAGCTTCAAGGACATTACCCTCCAAGAAGTCTTAAAAAAGAGAACACATTGCCCTTATGGTCTGTTTATTATGGCTTTAACACTTTAACATAGGAAATAAGTTGTCACCAAAATGAGTGTACAAATTTGAAACAGCTTTTAGTCTTTATAATTTTTGAACATTGTGCGACCACATTGTAAAGTGTTGTTAGGGAAATAACAACAAATAAAGTGGTCCATATCAATCAGATTCTTTCAGCAGTTTTTTTTTTATATCAATTGCATTTAAAAAATATTTCTTGAGAAATTTCATGTTTTTTAAAAAGCTGTTAGGACATCTGTTTCAATTAAAATGGTGTCCTTTAAGCATACAGTGTCTTGCTCAAAGACACAAGCGTCATGACCGGGACTCGAACCGACACCTCGATGACTAAACCACCAGAACTTGTATCCGATGCTCTAAACCACTCGGCCATGACACCCTAAAGATGTATCTAGTCTAAAACCAAGTTGGTGTACTTTCCTTGAAAAGAAACTTTGACACTCTTAACACTGCAGGTCAGCCCTGTGACGGCGCAGGTTGTGATGATTAATAAATGCCCTGCAACATTCTCAACACTGCAGGTCATCCATGTGGGTGACATCACAGATTGTGCCGATTAATTATTGCCCTGTGGCGGCACATCCATGTGCCGTCACATCCATGTGCCGGCACATCCATGTGCCGGCACATCCATGTGCCGGCACATCCATGTGACGGCACATCCATGTGACGGCACATCCATGTGACGGCACATCCATGTGACGGCACATCCATGTGACGGCACATCCATGTGACGGCACATCCATGTGACGGCACATCCATGTGACGGCACAGGTTGTGCTGTTTAGTAAACATCCTGAGACACTCAAGACATTGCAGGTCATCCATGTGACAGTAGTAATAATAAACAGCTTTTATATAGTGCCCTTAACCCCAAAAAGAGTCCCGAGGCGCTTTGCAAAGGTTAAAAGATAGGAACAATTTAAGATATACTGGACAAATTAAAGGTAAACAGAATAAGAAAAATGAAAACGCACAGTGCAGGGTTGTGTTGATTATTTATCTTTGTTAATGCTTCATTTTACAAAATACTATTGTTTTATTTTTCAAAATAGTTGTGGACGTTACAAGTTATGATGGGCAAGCTTTGTGCTGGGTGTACCATAAAGACAATTATGTATGGGGAAACAACCTAAAAGTTTGACTCAAATTTACCGTTAGAAATTGTCAGATTCCAGGCTTCCCTGCTTTCTTCCCTTTTGTGGGTGGGGGGTGGGGGGGTGGGAATCAAATGGTTAGACTTGGTTCAAATCTGGAGTTTGGGCAGGGGCAATCGAGTCAGAAATTTGGGCTCAAATGCGAGAAAATTTTAGGCCTATTTTTGTTCTACTGTTAGGACATTTGCAAGGCTTGTTTTAATGGTTTTTAATGGGAATGACAGTAAGACAGCAACACATTGGCTCAAATTTGAAACACACAATTTTTACCACTTGATTTTTATGCGAAAGTTTTGGCACACATTATAAAAAAGTGATGAAGAAAATGCATGCCTTGCTTTCGTTATTTAGTTTTGTTTTATTCACTTGCATTTATTGAGGGATATTTATTTATTTATGTTTTTATTTGGGAAATATTGCTGGAAAAGTATTCAAAATATCGGGATCGAATATTCGGATCGGAGTGCATTTGTTTGTTTGCGTCCATTTTAACGTCTACAGGCCCTCTACCGATCCCTGCAGCTAGCTAGCTGTGAGCGAAACTTTGCCTCTCGCTTTCGGGATTATGTTCTTTACAACTTGACATGAATGAGAAGAACGCGCGGAATTTATGAAATCTTGAGCTCTAATTTCCTTCCTTGTGTCGTCATCCTTTTGAATTGCTGACACAGTAGTGTTACATAACTAACTGGGAATGTACGGTTTGGGGAAGAATGTGGTTTGTTAGCCTCAAAACGCACAGCTTTTGTCCTGTATTTGTGTGATTTTCTTTAAAAGGACGTTCGTAACGGTAGTTTTTAGTATTGAGTGAAAGACTTCAACTCGGTACAACATGGCTGCTGCTTCTTCTGTTTTGGTCCCTGTTTTTGTGAGTCAGCAAACCCAGTGATCGAGCTCAAGCTTTCTTCATCAAGAACAAAGGTATGTGTTATATTAATTTTATAAATAAATGTTGTGGACAATTTGCGATGTTTGTGTTGCGTTTTGGAACAGTTATTTGCTTATACAAATAGATAGTCGCCCTCGCAAGGAGTGTGCAGAGGATTTTTTTCCTTTAGTTTCCCGAATGTTCATGTTGTTATTTAGTACCCTGTCCCTTAATTAATAATAGACTGTGAAATTTAATCTGCGTGACATTTCATTGGTTTAGGATCAGATTAAGTTAATCTTTTGGTCATTAAGTTCAAACCTGTACTGTAACTTATTAAGTGAATCCATTCAGTTGACCTTTTATGATTGGTACTTTTAAAAAATTAAAAATCATCATCTATCTATCATATTCATATTTCACAATGTGTGAAATGTTTATTTTTTATGTTATCTTTTTTTAATTTAGAAACCTGCTGTCCACATCCACATTTTGGCATTGGTTTAGGTTCGGATTAGGTAACTCTTTTGGAGTGCCAGGTCAAGATGGTTGACTGCCGTGATACTGTGTTGAGATTCGAGTCAAATTGGCTCCAATATTTCCAACTAAAAATATTTATCTCTGTACTGTAAATGTCAATTTGTAGCAGGCCTGCTGATACTTCACATGCTAAGGCTTCCCACCTTAAACTGTCTTCTCAGCACACAAATGCTGCAACAATTTTTTTATTTAAAGGTATTATACAGGATATACAGGATTGGCAGGATTGGCAGATTGACAAAATAATCAGTGTTCATGTTTTGTGTAATCAACCACATACATGAAATAACAAACCTGTGAAAATTTGAGCTCAATTGGTCATCGAGATCACGAGAAAATAGTGAAAAAAGACCTTTTGTGTTTTCTGTTTTTCAAACATGGAGTTTATTATCACGCGCAATAAAAACTATTGTTTTACTCATTTCTCAGAAACGATAGCATTTCAGGCAGAAATATTTTAAGGAACCCTTTCTACCATTACTTACTTTAAATCATGTAAGTTATGTGTGAATCTGTGAACATTTGTGTTTTTCGATCTTACCAATAGTGTACAGGGCCTTTAAAGACATTACAATGGTTTTTTTTATAACTGATGATTTTAATTCTTTATTTATTTATTTTAATGTGTGATCAGCTTGGATCGTCAATGTAGGCAAGGTAAGGTCATTTCTGTACCATTCTTTTCTGAAGTATTGAACTATTTGGAGTTTGGACAACTCCCTTGAACTGTTATTAGTCACCATTGATTCATCACTTTATAACACATTTGCACCAACACTGCATGATATTAACAAGCTAACTTTCCATCATGCTTACATTTGTTCACCTGCTTGTCATGTTTTCATCTCTCATCAACCACTTAGCACTGGGTCACATCATAACCACTTTGTACCTTTTGCATGCACCTCAACTAATCCCAAACTAATCCCAAACTATGTGCAAATAATCCCACAAATAATCCCAAACTATGTGGAATTCTGTATTGAATTGTGATTTCTGATTGTATCTTTGTTATTTTTGGTTACTTACTGCAACGGTGAAATGCCTGCCATCTGCCTGTGTGCAAGTAAACGTATTCCTCGGAAGTAAGGGAAGTCCAATACAGCTACTTGTGCCTTCGCCCAGGACCATGAAGATATCAATGAAGGTGTGTTATGCTGTAAGGAGAATGGCGTCTACTCATTTTTTTAAGTTAAGGAATAGAACCTTAAGGTAAGGTTTATTTCAGTTGACTTGATAATTTGGATATTCATGCAGGACTAAAATTTGTTAAGATCTTTCCTGAACCAAGATTTTTATTGATCTTAGTTGACTGTCAAATTTTCAAGAAAGACGCAGCCACTTTTATGACCACATCTCTAGATTTTGCTGTTAGTGATGTCAAGAATCTGTAAATCTTGTAATATAGAACATCATATTTACTGATGGAGCAATATTTCCTGACCAAAAAATGCGGCCACTTACTTTCCAGCATTTTGTATTTTTATACAACCACACAATTGCCAACTGTCAAATGTCAATATCTTTGTTGCCAGTCACAAGTCACAAGCCATTCAACCTGTAACTCCCCTACTGCAAGTGATCACACCAAAGTTTTTGATACAACATTGGAAGCTGCAGCAGAGGGATCTCATTGAGTCGATGCGACTTTTTATTCCAAATGTCTAGTAACAGGGGGAAACCGAGTAAAATTTTTAAATAAGCTTTGATTGAACAAAGACAAATTGACAAGAGTGGGACTTGAATCTGCAACCTCGGGATTAACATGCTGGTGCTCCACCTCCACCAACTGAGCTATCTAGTCCTATGTTGGTGGTCTCCCTTGTGATTTATTACTTGAATTTGTTTTTACAGTTTAGTAACAGTTCTCAACTGAAATGTTGGTATTATCCACCTTTGGACTAGATACTGGAAATTTGTTGTGATTAAAGACAGGGTACAGTGGGTGCTAAATTTCAAATACAAGAATGAATAAAAGATTCATTCTTGTATCTCTTGAAAGGTATTTTGTTTCTTCCATTTTGTTGTTCATTTCTTGAATATGACTTTGTTGTGTCTAGATTGTCTTGATGAATCACCAGGCTACAGTTTGCTGCTTTCAACATGGACCAGGTTTGTCAGGAGAATGACGCGAGGAGAATGACCAAGCTGTTCTCAGTTGGTAAGTAACTTCATTTGTCTTTTTCCATCCATGATGACAGTTCTTTGTGATAAAATATTTGAAAGATGTCAACACGCCCAGTGTTAGATTACATAGCCTGGTTAAGACTTCGGTTAAGCTGGTAATGTGAAAACCTAGAGAAAGAAATATATTTTTAGTGTAATGTTTTATTTCCTACCAAGTTCATCAATTATTATTTGCAGGTTGTTGTGACGAATGACTTGGATGCATGCTGCTACCAACATGAGGACATTGATGGAAGTCTGTGGTATGTTGTTGCGTAGACGAGCAGTTAGGCTATAGTAATCAGTTATTACTTTAGTGACACATAGATTAGTTTTCATAACTGTCATAACACGTAACTGTGTGACTTTATTAGGGGATGATCAACCGCTAGAATCACATACAACTAGAATCAACTTGGGTAACATCTAACATGGTCCCTAGAGGGCGCTATTCTACTCAACATATGTGAATGAAAATTATTCTCTTCCAAGCTGAAGGGTGAAATTTTCTCGGGCTTAGTTTCATAACCCTGCAACTTAGAAACACGTAAAACTTTGTATCCTAGGGGTAAAGTCTGTTTGCATCCATCTGATTATCCTCCAGGAATGTTTTGATAACAATACATGAATGCACACGGAAACCATCATCCCAAAATAATTGATGACTGCAAAACCTGGAAGAATTTTGGAGTAAATTTTGTGACTACGTTTATTAATTAAAGTTTCATCTACAAGAATTCGATGAGCTTTTTGAAATTTTAGGGGTACCATTAAATTTTGTATTTAAATTATTGTTTTCAAATAATTCCAGGTGATATCATGAGGAATAGTTTGGTACTGATTGCTGCGATCCAAGGCAACCGTGAAGATTCACACTCCATGCAGTGTTCTGTTGTCAACCTGGACCACAAAAGCATCAATGGAGGTGTGTCGAGGTTTGATCAGATTCTTATTATTTACTGCTTATCATCAAGTTAAGATCTTTTCTGTAGATATAGAATTGATGCATACTTGGTCTACTCTTAATTCTTATCAGAAATATTGTATATGTCGTTAAACCAAGGCAATTCTTAAAAAAACCTGTTGAAGAATTCCAAAATTAGCAAATGCTGAATTGTTAGAATAAGTCATCCTGTCGCCTAAGTCACTGCTCTTTGATTTGCATTTTAGATACAGATACATGTAGTTTCTATTAATGGGGGAACTGTGAAGACCTTGGAAATGATATTTGTTTTTTCAACTTATGAAGTTGACATTAAGATCAAAAGAGTAATAACAATTAATCTCCAAATTCCATATTTAATTCAGCATCTTTCTGTTAGTTATATTTTATATATATTCAGTTTGGCTGTTGTGACTGCGGTACTTGCTAAACCATCTGACAGAGTTGCTCAGATCAGCCTTTCGTCAAATCCAGGGATGATTTGCTCTCTACTTGTTAAGGTAGATTTTGTTCCTGTTATTTCATTATAATTATACATTACCTTCCTTTTGATAAATATCTGTGAAAGCTGTTTGTTTTGTTTTTTTCTCCCTACAACTATGTTGTGCCCTTAGTGTGGCTTTGTTTAATGCATTGTCCTCGAGGCAGGTATCTTTGATTTTTTTGATAATTGTAAGTATATTTTACTATAATGCTGTAACAACTTGACTGTCTTTCAGGTCATTTGACAACTGCTTTAATGTAGTAATTTGCTGTCAACATGGACTATGAAGATGGGAGTGACACCATGGCATATAGACTGACATCCAAGTACTTACATCTACCTATCACCAGGTTCACTAACGGAATTTGAAGGTAAGATTTCTTCTGCCAAGTTAAACACAACCTGGAAGAGGTTTACAAGTAAACTTTGTTGTAAATTTATGATTTTGATTTATTTCCAGGTGATATCATCATGAGGAAAAGTTTGGTACAAATTGCTGTGATCGAAGGCAACCTTGAAGATTCACATTCCATGCAGTGTTCTGTTGTCAACCTGGACCACACAAGCATCAATGGAGGTGTGTCAAGGTTTGATCAGATTCTTATTATTTACTGCTCATCATTGAGTTAAGATCTCATCTGTAGATGTTTCATATCAGAAACCTTCTACATGGCATTGAACCCAGGCAATTCTTGAAAAACCTGTTGAAGAATTCAAAAATCAGCGAATATCAAATTGTTAGAATAAGTCACCCTGTCACCTAAGTCACTTCTCTGATTTGCATTTTGGATACAGATGATTGCTGTCAATCTGGAGTTGTCTTTTCCACTAAACAAAATGACATTAAAATAATATATAGATTGAAGAATAATAATTTCAATCCTCCAAATTCCATATTTAATTCAGAATCTTTCTGTTAGTTATATTTTTTTTGTTATTTAGTTTGGCTGTTGGTTTGATGACTTCGGCATTTACTGAACCATCTGACTGAGTTGAGTTGCTCAGAGTGGCCTGCTGTCTTATCCAGGGATGATTTTCCCCCTACTTCTTTAGGTAAACTTTTTCTTCTTGCTATCTCATAACAAATTACCATCTATTTGATAAATGTCTGTAAATGCTTTTGTTTCTAAGAAGTATGTTGTACCTTTTATGAGGAGAGTTGTGCTCTTTGGAAGGCTTTATTCAAAGCATTATTTTAAAGGTGATTATCTTAGATTTTCTACTGTTAAGATTGTTTTGCTTGTGTCATAACAACTTGACCATCTTTCACTTCTTTGTGACAATTGCTTTGATGTAGTATTCTGCTGTCGATATGGACTATGAAGATGGAGTGAAATTGCACGAGGAGACTGACGTCATGGCATGAGGAGACTGACATGGCATGAGGAGACTGACGTCATGGCACGAGGAGACTGACGTCATGGCACGAGGAGACTGAGTTGTCAGGCGAAGACCCTTTCTTTATAAAATATTTTAAGACATCAACAATGACCCAATTGTAGATGAAATAGACTGCAAGGCAATCAAGTAAAAAAAAAAGATATTCAAGTATAAAGTTTTATGTATTGCATCAAATTGATCATCAATCGATTTGCAGGATGTTGATAACAGTTGGGGTTTTACTGATGTCATAACAACATAACTGTCTTTCAGGTCATTGTGATGATTGCTTTGAAGTAGTATTCTGCTGCTGATATGGACCATAATGATGGAGTGACGTCTTGGCACGAGGAGACTGACGTCTTGGCACGAGGAGACTGACGTCTTGGCACGAGGAGACTGACGTCTTGGCACGAGGAGACTGACGTCCAAGTACCTACTTCTACATATCACCAGGTTAAATAATGCAATTTGAAGGTGAGATTTATTCTCAGGAGTTGAACATAACCTGGAAGAGCATCATTTTTATTTACAAGTTTAATTTTGTGCAGGAGCTATTAAGCGAGGATCCTTTCTTCATAAAATATTTTATGACATCAACAATGACCCAATTGTGAATAACATAGACTGTAAGGAAATCAAGTAAAAAAAGAGAATACATATTAAGTTTTATGTATTGCATGAGGAGACTGACGTCATGGCCTGAGGAGACTGATCTCCAAGTATCACCTGTTTGAATAAAGGAACTTCAAGGTGAGATTTCCTCTCTACAGTTGAACTTTAAAAGAGTTTACATTAATTCACAAGTGAAGTTTTGTGCATGAACTGTTACACCAAAACCATTTTTCATAAAATCTTTTTTAGATGTTAACATTGGCCCAATGTCAGGTAAAATAGCCTGAAAAACTTTGATGTTGCTTGTAATGTTTAATCAAGTGAAAAATCATGTCCTCTATAATGCGGTTTTGTTTTTATGTCAAGTTGATAATCAATCAATTAATATTTGCAGTGATGTCGCCACAAAACAGATGCTTGTGTGAGGACTGGGTGTGGAGTGAATCAATGATCTGTTGGGATGCGGTATTCTTTTGTTGCCACAAACCATGAAGATGAAGATTTCAGCACATGAAGAGCACTTGCAGCTACTGATCACCAGCATTAACCAGGTAAGAAACAAGATCTCCTGCAAAACTTGTTGACCTTAACCTTCATTTGCAGCTCAACAATTCTGTACTCTATTACACTGAAACCATTCTCAGTTAAATCTTGAAACAAAACTCGTCCTTCTTCATTGGTGCTGGCAGTTTCAAAATAAAGTGTTTCAATTTGTTTTATTCAGAAGTTGGGGCCAATTGCCATGAGTGATGAACCTTAATATTGGTCCATGAATCATATGAGTCACATGAATCCATTCATGTTCAGAACTCACTATTCTGATTTTCCTCAATTGTTTTATTCCAATTCTTCATAATTTGTAGGTTATGATGAATTGCTTGGATATATTATCAGTCATCGTGGACCATTAAAATATCAATTGAGATTTAGCTTGCTTTGAAGAGTGACATCAATATGTACTTCCAAGTTGAAGAAAGTAATTTTGAGGTAAGGTCTCTTTTAGCTCGGCAAAAGGTGTTAGTTATCCTTGATCGAATACTCCTTGTTGATGGTGACTTTATGGCGAATGACATGTGCATATTTACATCTACTCATTGCCAACTTTAAAGAATAGAATTTAAAGTGTAGATCCTATAAAACCGTTTCAGAAACACATGTAGAATGTTACTGTAAATCATTTCCTTTTTAGTACTTCTGAAAACTACACATGGACTTCAACAACGTCTGCCCTTGCAATTACCCTTTTACTTCTGGGTAATGAAAAGCAAATCGATTTGAATGTCCTTATCGTTGACCACTCGCACTGGAAATGCCAAGTTAAGATTGCTAGTTGTAGGTAGGCCTAGTCATGCCTGGTTATTCTCGAATGCTTCAATCAGTATCTCCCTGTTAACATTATTCACTGCTCTGTACCGACCATGGGCAGCCACCTTTTCATTCAAAATCGCTAAGGCCTATACTAAGAGATAACACGAAACTAGTGTAGAAATGAGTTTTCCCTAAAAAATATTTGCCTTTATTACAGGCAGCTACGAATCAGAAGGCATATAGCATAGAATTTGAATTTGAATGCAAACATTTTGAAAAAGATTGCCCATTAATGAAATTGAATGGTTGACCACCTCTTGCCGCTGGCTTTTACGAAATTGAATGAGTCTTGCGGTCTGATGAAATTGAATGATCTTATTTGACCAGTGAATGCTAAACTGGTGAAATTGAATGACTCCTTTAAAATGTTGAATGCTGCTTCAACGGAGCATTCGTTTTCAAACGAAATTGAATGAGCCAGGAGTTAAAATGAATGGATTTTTGTTGAAATTGTCCGGGAAAACCTATAGTATAACACTTTAAGTCAAATCTGTCGCCATCAAAGTATCAATTGTCTCTAGCTTGCTTAAAATCTATACCCTTAAATTATACTGTTTCTTCTTTGTCTTGATCGCATCATAGATTTTCGTACCACCTTTTGCAGTACTAATCCAACTGTTGCTTCACCAATGTTTTTCTGCAGGACGGTTTCTTTTTGACGACTACTCTCATCTGATACTTTGTTAAGTGATGATTCATCAGTGATGTTCATTTCGCATCAGGAGGATTCTATCACATCGATCATGATTTTTTCTGGAAAGCAGCATCATTCAACAGACCAAGTGCATCACGAACATTTGTTGATGGCTATCCACCACTCGGATAATCCCTTCCAACGATGCTACAGGTAGATTAAGTTTATGTAATCTCCCTCACAAGGTTAAACCATTGTTGTTAAAGTGTTTTGCAACTTGTCAAACAAGCCACAACATTTTTTAAGATTTAACTTAATGTTGATATTTAAACAAATTTCAAGAAAAATCAATGTATAAACCCTGTTGTTTAAAATTTACCTTGTCAGTTTCCATTGTGGTATTTTACTTGATATTTAAAATCAAAAGTTGAATCTCTTAAGGTGACCCCCTGGCTGCACGGCAGTTACAGGTTGTATGGCTTCTGATTGGCACCCCCGAACAAAGATAGTGACAAAACTGGGAGACCGCCAACGGGGCTAGATAGCTCAGTTGGTGGAGCGCTGGCACGTTAATCCGTTCAAACCCACTCCAAATCATTTCAAATTCAATCGGTTTATCAAAGCGCTTCTTTGAGAGATTGTTAGCTGTGGAAATTTTACGGGAGACTTTAACTTGGCATTCAGACATCTTTATCAATGTATTTTCATTTTATTGGTATATACAGGTTATCATCTGTGATGTGATGTGATGTAACACGCTGCTGTCAAAATGGACCATGAAGATGATGACGGCGTCTTGTCAGATGGTCAAGAGAATGACGTCTTTGTACTTGCATCTTATCATCACTATTAAGATGAGGAGTGGAAGTTATAGGTAAGATCTCTTTCAAAGTTGAAGAAACTAAAGGTTTTAATTCTGAAAGGTTTCAGACATTATTAAATTTAGACTACACATTTTAGAAGACATGGGTGTTGGTTTTTACAACCATCTGATTGTTAACTTGTTTTTGAAACCCACATGTTTAACCATTATTATTACAGATGACTGTTTGTTAACTGTTAACCTAAACTTGGAGACACAAATTAATGTGGCTCTGAAAACTGATAGAATTTGACCTGTGTGCATGTAGTTAACAATTTAGTTTGTTTCTGGACTAAATTTTGTGTTTGAATTCTATTCTTAAATCAAGTTCAATTTTTACAAATAGATGATTATCTCAAAGAAAAGAGATGTCATGTGATCCCTACCTTAGTTTAGAATTGTTAACTTAAAATTATCCTTTTTATTTCTTTTCTTTGTCAAACATTATAGATTGTCAACAATAAGATCTTTGGATGAATACAGTCATATAGCTTGGAAGTTTCTCATGGAAAGATTCTTTGCCGTTCTGCAGAATTTTTCATGTTGATTACACTCGGCCGAATTTATCAGTCAAGGTTTTAATGAAAGCACTGTCATTGATCAAACCAAGTGCATGATGGAGATCTTTCATGATTGCCCACCAGATAATCAGAGGCAATTGACATCAAGTTGAGACATCAGCGGTAATATCAAGATTGGACACCAACGTGAGTGATAACGTTTTTTCTGATTGGACAACATTTTAGTTTTGAGAGGAAATGAGCAATTCGATCAGAAGCGTAGGATTGGACATTTGTGAACACTTGAAATGTTGAATTTGCTCCAAGAGGTTGTAAACTGCAGGCTGAACTCTTGATTAACTTGCCGAAAACTGCATTTCATTGTCCAGAGCATAAATTATGTTCAACAATAAACAATTTATTTTTAGGATGAAACTTTAAAGTTGTTTGGCCAATCAGTGGTTTTTATCTAATTCTTGCAGCATGAATGATGGTTTTGTAAAAGAAAATATAATGAAATAGTTTTTACTTTACTTTGGATAAGTTTTTATCTAGATGCTGGATGTATTTGATGTATTTGTTTTGTAGTTTATGTAGAAACTGTCAACTTAATTTGAAAGGATACATGTACATACTTGTAACGAGGTACATTCCTTACAAGTACATGTATTAAAATAAAAGATTGCATGTTTGTAATGAGGTACTTCATTACAATCATGCAATCATATCAGGCTTGCAATGAAGTACCTCATTACAAATTCTGAAACTATTTAATGTTATTACAAATCTAAAAACTACAAGCTTGTAGGCAGTATGTTTGAGTGCTCTAAGTGGTATAATTGTTTACGATCTTTTATGGGGTGGGTGATGACAACCTTCACGTGGTCCACCCTGTTCTTGACTAATGTCATCATACTGATGTATGCACAAACATGCTACTTTCATAGTACTGGTAGTATGTTTGTTTTAGTGTTATGTTTTTAGTGCTTGTATTTTATTATTGATAGAAGTTGAAGTATTTATTGCATTGCAAGTAAAACAAGTTTAAATGTTAAATTTCTGTTGCCAGGTTGTTGAAATAAATACATAATATAATGTGCCAATCTTGTTGAAAAACTTGTATTGTAGAACTTCATTGCTAACGGGCTAACGGGCTAACGGGCTAACGGGCTAACGGGCTAACGGGCTAACGGGCTAACGGGCTAACGGGCTAACGGGCTAACGGGCTAACGGGCTAACGGGCTAACGGGCTAACGGGCTAACGGGCTAACGGGCTAACGGGCTAACGGGCTAACGGGCTAACGGGCTAACGGGCTAACGGGCTAACGGGCTAACGGGCTAACGGGCTAACGGGCTAACGGGCTAACGGGCTAACGGGCTAACGGGCTAACGGGCTAACGGGCTAACGGGCTAACGGGCTAACGGGCTAACGGGCTAACGGGCTAACGGGCTAACGGGCTAACGGGCTAACGGGCTAACGGGCTAACGGGCTAACGGGCTAACGGGCTAACGGGCTAACGGGCTAACGGGCTAACGGGCTAACGGGCTAACGGGCTAACGGGCTAACGGGCTAACGGGCTAACGGGCTAACGGGCTAACGGGCTAACGGGCTAACGGGCTAACGGGCTAACGGGCTAACGGGCTAACGGGCTAACGGGCTAACGGGCTAACGGGCTAACGGGCTAACGGGCTAACGGGCTAACGGGCTAACGGGCTAACGGGCTAACGGGCTAACGGGCTAACGGGCTAACGGGCTAACGGGCTAACGGGCTAACGGGCTAACGGGCTAACGGGCTAACGGGCTAACGGGCTAACGGGCTAACGGGCTAACGGGCTAACGGGCTAACGGGCTAACGGGCTAACGGGCTAACGGGCTAACGGGCTAACGGGCTAACGGGCTAACGGGCTAACGGGCTAACGGGCTAACGGGCTAACGGGCTAACGGGCTAACGGGCTAACGGGCTAACGGGCTAACGGGCTAACGGGCTAACGGGCTAACGGGCTAACGGGCTAACGGGCTAACGGGCTAACGGGCTAACGGGCTAACGGGCTAACGGGCTAACGGGCTAACGGGCTAACGGGCTAACGGGCTAACGGGCTAACGGGCTAACGGGCTAACGGGCTAACGGGCTAACGGGCTAACGGGCTAACGGGCTAACGGGCTAACGGGCTAACGGGCTAACGGGCTAACGGGCTAACGGGCTAACGGGCTAACGGGCTAACGGGCTAACGGGCTAACGGGCTAACGGGCTAACGGGCTAACGGGCTAACGGGCTAACGGGCTAACGGGCTAACGGGCTAACGGGCTAACGGGCTAACGGGCTAACGGGCTAACGGGCTAACGGGCTAACGGGCTAACGGGCTAACGGGCTAACGGGCTAACGGGCTAACGGGCTAACGGGCTAACGGGCTAACGGGCTAACGGGCTAACGGGCTAACGGGCTAACGGGCTAACGGGCTAACGGGCTAACGGGCTAACGGGCTAACGGGCTAACGGGCTAACGGGCTAACGGGCTAACGGGCTAACGGGCTAACGGGCTAACGGGCTAACGGGCTAACGGGCTAACGGGCTAACGGGCTAACGGGCTAACGGGCTAACGGGCTAACGGGCTAACGGGCTAACGGGCTAACGGGCTAACGGGCTAACGGGCTAACGGGCTAACGGGCTAACGGGCTAACGGGCTAACGGGCTAACGGGCTAACGGGCTAACGGGCTAACGGGCTAACGGGCTAACGGGCTAACGGGCTAACGGGCTAACGGGCTAACGGGCTAACGGGCTAACGGGCTAACGGGCTAACGGGCTAACGGGCTAACGGGCTAACGGGCTAACGGGCTAACGGGCTAACGGGCTAACGGGCTAACGGGCTAACGGGCTAACGGGCTAACGGGCTAACGGGCTAACGGGCTAACGGGCTAACGGGCTAACGGGCTAACGGGCTAACGGGCTAACGGGCTAACGGGCTAACGGGCTAACGGGCTAACGGGCTAACGGGCTAACGGGCTAACGGGCTAACGGGCTAACGGGCTAACGGGCTAACGGGCTAACGGGCTAACGGGCTAACGGGCTAACGGGCTAACGGGCTAACGGGCTAACGGGCTAACGGGCTAACGGGCTAACGGGCTAACGGGCTAACGGGCTAACGGGCTAACGGGCTAACGGGCTAACGGGCTAACGGGCTAACGGGCTAACGGGCTAACGGGCTAACGGGCTAACGGGCTAACGGGCTAACGGGCTAACGGGCTAACGGGCTAACGGGCTAACGGGCTAACGGGCTAACGGGCTAACGGGCTAACGGGCTAACGGGCTAACGGGCTAACGGGCTAACGGGCTAACGGGCTAACGGGCTAACGGGCTAACGGGCTAACGGGCTAACGGGCTAACGGGCTAACGGGCTAACGGGCTAACGGGCTAACGGGCTAACGGGCTAACGGGCTAACGGGCTAACGGGCTAACGGGCTAACGGGCTAACGGGCTAACGGGCTAACGGGCTAACGGGCTAACGGGCTAACGGGCTAACGGGCTAACGGGCTAACGGGCTAACGGGCTAACGGGCTAACGGGCTAACGGGCTAACGGGCTAACGGGCTAACGGGCTAACGGGCTAACGGGCTAACGGGCTAACGGGCTAACGGGCTAACGGGCTAACGGGCTAACGGGCTAACGGGCTAACGGGCTAACGGGCTAACGGGCTAACGGGCTAACGGGCTAACGGGCTAACGGGCTAACGGGCTAACGGGCTAACGGGCTAACGGGCTAACGGGCTAACGGGCTAACGGGCTAACGGGCTAACGGGCTAACGGGCTAACGGGCTAACGGGCTAACGGGCTAACGGGCTAACGGGCTAACGGGCTAACGGGCTAACGGGCTAACGGGCTAACGGGCTAACGGGCTAACGGGCTAACGGGCTAACGGGCTAACGGGCTAACGGGCTAACGGGCTAACGGGCTAACGGGCTAACGGGCTAACGGGCTAACGGGCTAACGGGCTAACGGGCTAACGGGCTAACGGGCTAACGGGCTAACGGGCTAACGGGCTAACGGGCTAACGGGCTAACGGGCTAACGGGCTAACGGGCTAACGGGCTAACGGGCTAACGGGCTAACGGGCTAACGGGCTAACGGGCTAACGGGCTAACGGGCTAACGGGCTAACGGGCTAACGGGCTAACGGGCTAACGGGCTAACGGGCTAACGGGCTAACGGGCTAACGGGCTAACGGGCTAACGGGCTAACGGGCTAACGGGCTAACGGGCTAACGGGCTAACGGGCTAACGGGCTAACGGGCTAACGGGCTAACGGGCTAACGGGCTAACGGGCTAACGGGCTAACGGGCTAACGGGCTAACGGGCTAACGGGCTAACGGGCTAACGGGCTAACGGGCTAACGGGCTAACGGGCTAACGGGCTAACGGGCTAACGGGCTAACGGGCTAACGGGCTAACGGGCTAACGGGCTAACGGGCTAACGGGCTAACGGGCTAACGGGCTAACGGGCTAACGGGCTAACGGGCTAACGGGCTAACGGGCTAACGGGCTAACGGGCTAACGGGCTAACGGGCTAACGGGCTAACGGGCTAACGGGCTAACGGGCTAACGGGCTAACGGGCTAACGGGCTAACGGGCTAACGGGCTAACGGGCTAACGGGCTAACGGGCTAACGGGCTAACGGGCTAACGGGCTAACGGGCTAACGGGCTAACGGGCTAACGGGCTAACGGGCTAACGGGCTAACGGGCTAACGGGCTAACGGGCTAACGGGCTAACGGGCTAACGGGCTAACGGGCTAACGGGCTAACGGGCTAACGGGCTAACGGGCTAACGGGCTAACGGGCTAACGGGCTAACGGGCTAACGGGCTAACGGGCTAACGGGCTAACGGGCTAACGGGCTAACGGGCTAACGGGCTAACGGGCTAACGGGCTAACGGGCTAACGGGCTAACGGGCTAACGGGCTAACGGGCTAACGGGCTAACGGGCTAACGGGCTAACGGGCTAACGGGCTAACGGGCTAACGGGCTAACGGGCTAACGGGCTAACGGGCTAACGGGCTAACGGGCTAACGGGCTAACGGGCTAACGGGCTAACGGGCTAACGGGCTAACGGGCTAACGGGCTAACGGGCTAACGGGCTAACGGGCTAACGGGCTAACGGGCTAACGGGCTAACGGGCTAACGGGCTAACGGGCTAACGGGCTAACGGGCTAACGGGCTAACGGGCTAACGGGCTAACGGGCTAACGGGCTAACGGGCTAACGGGCTAACGGGCTAACGGGCTAACGGGCTAACGGGCTAACGGGCTAACGGGCTAACGGGCTAACGGGCTAACGGGCTAACGGGCTAACGGGCTAACGGGCTAACGGGCTAACGGGCTAACGGGCTAACGGGCTAACGGGCTAACGGGCTAACGGGCTAACGGGCTAACGGGCTAACGGGCTAACGGGCTAACGGGCTAACGGGCTAACGGGCTAACGGGCTAACGGGCTAACGGGCTAACGGGCTAACGGGCTAACGGGCTAACGGGCTAACGGGCTAACGGGCTAACGGGCTAACGGGCTAACGGGCTAACGGGCTAACGGGCTAACGGGCTAACGGGCTAACGGGCTAACGGGCTAACGGGCTAACGGGCTAACGGGCTAACGGGCTAACGGGCTAACGGGCTAACGGGCTAACGGGCTAACGGGCTAACGGGCTAACGGGCTAACGGGCTAACGGGCTAACGGGCTAACGGGCTAACGGGCTAACGGGCTAACGGGCTAACGGGCTAACGGGCTAACGGGCTAACGGGCTAACGGGCTAACGGGCTAACGGGCTAACGGGCTAACGGGCTAACGGGCTAACGGGCTAACGGGCTAACGGGCTAACGGGCTAACGGGCTAACGGGCTAACGGGCTAACGGGCTAACGGGCTAACGGGCTAACGGGCTAACGGGCTAACGGGCTAACGGGCTAACGGGCTAACGGGCTAACGGGCTAACGGGCTAACGGGCTAACGGGCTAACGGGCTAACGGGCTAACGGGCTAACGGGCTAACGGGCTAACGGGCTAACGGGCTAACGGGCTAACGGGCTAACGGGCTAACGGGCTAACGGGCTAACGGGCTAACGGGCTAACGGGCTAACGGGCTAACGGGCTAACGGGCTAACGGGCTAACGGGCTAACGGGCTAACGGGCTAACGGGCTAACGGGCTAACGGGCTAACGGGCTAACGGGCTAACGGGCTAACGGGCTAACGGGCTAACGGGCTAACGGGCTAACGGGCTAACGGGCTAACGGGCTAACGGGCTAACGGGCTAACGGGCTAACGGGCTAACGGGCTAACGGGCTAACGGGCTAACGGGCTAACGGGCTAACGGGCTAACGGGCTAACGGGCTAACGGGCTAACGGGCTAACGGGCTAACGGGCTAACGGGCTAACGGGCTAACGGGCTAACGGGCTAACGGGCTAACGGGCTAACGGGCTAACGGGCTAACGGGCTAACGGGCTAACGGGCTAACGGGCTAACGGGCTAACGGGCTAACGGGCTAACGGGCTAACGGGCTAACGGGCTAACGGGCTAACGGGCTAACGGGCTAACGGGCTAACGGGCTAACGGGCTAACGGGCTAACGGGCTAACGGGCTAACGGGCTAACGGGCTAACGGGCTAACGGGCTAACGGGCTAACGGGCTAACGGGCTAACGGGCTAACGGGCTAACGGGCTAACGGGCTAACGGGCTAACGGGCTAACGGGCTAACGGGCTAACGGGCTAACGGGCTAACGGGCTAACGGGCTAACGGGCTAACGGGCTAACGGGCTAACGGGCTAACGGGCTAACGGGCTAACGGGCTAACGGGCTAACGGGCTAACGGGCTAACGGGCTAACGGGCTAACGGGCTAACGGGCTAACGGGCTAACGGGCTAACGGGCTAACGGGCTAACGGGCTAACGGGCTAACGGGCTAACGGGCTAACGGGCTAACGGGCTAACGGGCTAACGGGCTAACGGGCTAACGGGCTAACGGGCTAACGGGCTAACGGGCTAACGGGCTAACGGGCTAACGGGCTAACGGGCTAACGGGCTAACGGGCTAACGGGCTAACGGGCTAACGGGCTAACGGGCTAACGGGCTAACGGGCTAACGGGCTAACGGGCTAACGGGCTAACGGGCTAACGGGCTAACGGGCTAACGGGCTAACGGGCTAACGGGCTAACGGGCTAACGGGCTAACGGGCTAACGGGCTAACGGGCTAACGGGCTAACGGGCTAACGGGCTAACGGGCTAACGGGCTAACGGGCTAACGGGCTAACGGGCTAACGGGCTAACGGGCTAACGGGCTAACGGGCTAACGGGCTAACGGGCTAACGGGCTAACGGGCTAACGGGCTAACGGGCTAACGGGCTAACGGGCTAACGGGCTAACGGGCTAACGGGCTAACGGGCTAACGGGCTAACGGGCTAACGGGCTAACGGGCTAACGGGCTAACGGGCTAACGGGCTAACGGGCTAACGGGCTAACGGGCTAACGGGCTAACGGGCTAACGGGCTAACGGGCTAACGGGCTAACGGGCTAACGGGCTAACGGGCTAACGGGCTAACGGGCTAACGGGCTAACGGGCTAACGGGCTAACGGGCTAACGGGCTAACGGGCTAACGGGCTAACGGGCTAACGGGCTAACGGGCTAACGGGCTAACGGGCTAACGGGCTAACGGGCTAACGGGCTAACGGGCTAACGGGCTAACGGGCTAACGGGCTAACGGGCTAACGGGCTAACGGGCTAACGGGCTAACGGGCTAACGGGCTAACGGGCTAACGGGCTAACGGGCTAACGGGCTAACGGGCTAACGGGCTAACGGGCTAACGGGCTAACGGGCTAACGGGCTAACGGGCTAACGGGCTAACGGGCTAACGGGCTAACGGGCTAACGGGCTAACGGGCTAACGGGCTAACGGGCTAACGGGCTAACGGGCTAACGGGCTAACGGGCTAACGGGCTAACGGGCTAACGGGCTAACGGGCTAACGGGCTAACGGGCTAACGGGCTAACGGGCTAACGGGCTAACGGGCTAACGGGCTAACGGGCTAACGGGCTAACGGGCTAACGGGCTAACGGGCTAACGGGCTAACGGGCTAACGGGCTAACGGGCTAACGGGCTAACGGGCTAACGGGCTAACGGGCTTTACTTGGCCTCGCGGCAGCATTTTACTTGGCCTCGCGGCAGCATTTTACTTGGCCTCGCGGCAGCATTTTACTTGGCCTCGCGGCAGCATTTTACTTGGCCTCGCGGCAGCATTTTACTTGGCCTCGCGGCAGCATTTTACTTGGCCTCGCGGCAGCATTTTACTTGGCCTCGCGGCAGCATTTTACTTGGCCTCGCGGCAGCATTTTACTTGGCCTCGCGGCAGCATTTTACTTGGCCTCGCGGCAGCATTTTACTTGGCCTCGCGGCAGCATTTTACTTGGCCTCGCGGCAGCATTTTACTTGGCCTCGCGGCAGCATTTTACTTGGCCTCGCGGCAGCATTTTACTTGGCCTCGCGGCAGCATTTTACTTGGCCTCGCGGCAGCATTTTACTTGGCCTCGCGGCAGCATTTTACTTGGCCTCGCGGCAGCATTTTACTTGGCCTCGCGGCAGCATTTTACTTGGCCTCGCGGCAGCATTTTACTTGGCCTCGCGGCAGCATTTTACTTGGCCTCGCGGCAGCATTTTACTTGGCCTCGCGGCAGCATTTTACTTGGCCTCGCGGCAGCATTTTACTTGGCCTCGCGGCAGCATTTTACTTGGCCTCGCGGCAGCATTTTACTTGGCCTCGCGGCAGCATTTTACTTGGCCTCGCGGCAGCATTTTACTTGGCCTCGCGGCAGCATTTTACTTGGCCTCGCGGCAGCATTTTACTTGGCCTCGCGGCAGCATTTTACTTGGCCTCGCGGCAGCATTTTACTTGGCCTCGCGGCAGCATTTTACTTGGCCTCGCGGCAGCATTTTACTTGGCCTCGCGGCAGCATTTTACTTGGCCTCGCGGCAGCATTTTACTTGGCCTCGCGGCAGCATTTTACTTGGCCTCGCGGCAGCATTTTACTTGGCCTCGCGGCAGCATTTTACTTGGCCTCGCGGCAGCATTTTACTTGGCCTCGCGGCAGCATTTTACTTGGCCTCGCGGCAGCATTTTACTTGGCCTCGCGGCAGCATTTTACTTGGCCTCGCGGCAGCATTTTACTTGGCCTCGCGGCAGCATTTTACTTGGCCTCGCGGCAGCATTTTACTTGGCCTCGCGGCAGCATTTTACTTGGCCTCGCGGCAGCATTTTACTTGGCCTCGCGGCAGCATTTTACTTGGCCTCGCGGCAGCATTTTACTTGGCCTCGCGGCAGCATTTTACTTGGCCTCGCGGCAGCATTTTACTTGGCCTCGCGGCAGCATTTTACTTGGCCTCGCGGCAGCATTTTACTTGGCCTCGCGGCAGCATTTTACTTGGCCTCGCGGCAGCATTTTACTTGGCCTCGCGGCAGCATTTTACTTGGCCTCGCGGCAGCATTTTACTTGGCCTCGCGGCAGCATTTTACTTGGCCTCGCGGCAGCATTTTACTTGGCCTCGCGGCAGCATTTTACTTGGCCTCGCGGCAGCATTTTACTTGGCCTCGCGGCAGCATTTTACTTGGCCTCGCGGCAGCATTTTACTTGGCCTCGCGGCAGCATTTTACTTGGCCTCGCGGCAGCATTTTACTTGGCCTCGCGGCAGCATTTTACTTGGCCTCGCGGCAGCATTTTACTTGGCCTCGCGGCAGCATTTTACTTGGCCTCGCGGCAGCATTTTACTTGGCCTCGCGGCAGCATTTTACTTGGCCTCGCGGCAGCATTTTACTTGGCCTCGCGGCAGCATTTTACTTGGCCTCGCGGCAGCATTTTACTTGGCCTCGCGGCAGCATTTTACTTGGCCTCGCGGCAGCATTTTACTTGGCCTCGCGGCAGCATTTTACTTGGCCTCGCGGCAGCATTTTACTTGGCCTCGCGGCAGCATTTTACTTGGCCTCGCGGCAGCATTTTACTTGGCCTCGCGGCAGCATTTTACTTGGCCTCGCGGCAGCATTTTACTTGGCCTCGCGGCAGCATTTTACTTGGCCTCGCGGCAGCATTTTACTTGGCCTCGCGGCAGCATTTTACTTGGCCTCGCGGCAGCATTTTACTTGGCCTCGCGGCAGCATTTTACTTGGCCTCGCGGCAGCATTTTACTTGGCCTCGCGGCAGCATTTTACTTGGCCTCGCGGCAGCATTTTACTTGGCCTCGCGGCAGCATTTTACTTGGCCTCGCGGCAGCATTTTACTTGGCCTCGCGGCAGCATTTTACTTGGCCTCGCGGCAGCATTTTACTTGGCCTCGCGGCAGCATTTTACTTGGCCTCGCGGCAGCATTTTACTTGGCCTCGCGGCAGCATTTTACTTGGCCTCGCGGCAGCATTTTACTTGGCCTCGCGGCAGCATTTTACTTGGCCTCGCGGCAGCATTTTACTTGGCCTCGCGGCAGCATTTTACTTGGCCTCGCGGCAGCATTTTACTTGGCCTCGCGGCAGCATTTTACTTGGCCTCGCGGCAGCATTTGCAGCATTTTACTTGGCCTCGCGGCAGCATTTTACTTGGCCTCGCGGCAGCATTTTACTTGGCCTCGCGGCAGCATTTTACTTGGCCTCGCGGCAGCATTTTACTTGGCCTCGCGGCAGCATTTTACTTGGCCTCGCGGCAGCATTTTACTTGGCCTCGCGGCAGCATTTTACTTGGCCTCGCGGCAGCATTTTACTTGGCCTCGCGGCAGCATTTTACTTGGCCTCGCGGCAGCATTTTACTTGGCCTCGCGGCAGCATTTTACTTGGCCTCGCGGCAGCATTTTACTTGGCCTCGCGGCAGCATTTTACTTGGCCTCGCGGCAGCATTTTACTTGGCCTCGCGGCAGCATTTTACTTGGCCTCGCGGCAGCATTTTACTTGGCCTCGCGGCAGCATTTTACTTGGCCTCGCGGCAGCATTTTACTTGGCCTCGCGGCAGCATTTTACTTGGCCTCGCGGCAGCATTTTACTTGGCCTCGCGGCAGCATTTTACTTGGCCTCGCGGCAGCATTTTACTTGGCCTCGCGGCAGCATTTTACTTGGCCTCGCGGCAGCATTTTACTTGGCCTCGCGGCAGCATTTTACTTGGCCTCGCGGCAGCATTTTACTTGGCCTCGCGGCAGCATTTTACTTGGCCTCGCGGCAGCATTTTACTTGGCCTCGCGGCAGCATTTTACTTGGCCTCGCGGCAGCATTTTACTTGGCCTCGCGGCAGCATTTTACTTGGCCTCGCGGCAGCATTTTACTTGGCCTCGCGGCAGCATTTTACTTGGCCTCGCGGCAGCATTTTACTTGGCCTCGCGGCAGCATTTTACTTGGCCTCGCGGCAGCATTTTACTTGGCCTCGCGGCAGCATTTTACTTGGCCTCGCGGCAGCATTTTACTTGGCCTCGCGGCAGCATTTTACTTGGCCTCGCGGCAGCATTTTACTTGGCCTCGCGGCAGCATTTTACTTGGCCTCGCGGCAGCATTTTACTTGGCCTCGCGGCAGCATTTTACTTGGCCTCGCGGCAGCATTTTACTTGGCCTCGCGGCAGCATTTTACTTGGCCTCGCGGCAGCATTTTACTTGGCCTCGCGGCAGCATTTTACTTGGCCTCGCGGCAGCATTTTACTTGGCCTCGCGGCAGCATTTTACTTGGCCTCGCGGCAGCATTTTACTTGGCCTCGCGGCAGCATTTTACTTGGCCTCGCGGCAGCATTTTACTTGGCCTCGCGGCAGCATTTTACTTGGCCTCGCGGCAGCATTTTACTTGGCCTCGCGGCAGCATTTTACTTGGCCTCGCGGCAGCATTTTACTTGGCCTCGCGGCAGCATTTTACTTGGCCTCGCGGCAGCATTTTACTTGGCCTCGCGGCAGCATTTTACTTGGCCTCGCGGCAGCATTTTACTTGGCCTCGCGGCAGCATTTTACTTGGCCTCGCGGCAGCATTTTACTTGGCCTCGCGGCAGCATTTTACTTGGCCTCGCGGCAGCATTTTACTTGGCCTCGCGGCAGCATTTTACTTGGCCTCGCGGCAGCATTTTACTTGGCCTCGCGGCAGCATTTTACTTGGCCTCGCGGCAGCATTTTACTTGGCCTCGCGGCAGCATTTTACTTGGCCTCGCGGCAGCATTTTACTTGGCCTCGCGGCAGCATTTTACTTGGCCTCGCGGCAGCATTTTACTTGGCCTCGCGGCAGCATTTTACTTGGCCTCGCGGCAGCATTTTACTTGGCCTCGCGGCAGCATTTTACTTGGCCTCGCGGCAGCATTTTACTTGGCCTCGCGGCAGCATTTTACTTGGCCTCGCGGCAGCATTTTACTTGGCCTCGCGGCAGCATTTTACTTGGCCTCGCGGCAGCATTTTACTTGGCCTCGCGGCAGCATTTTACTTGGCCTCGCGGCAGCATTTTACTTGGCCTCGCGGCAGCATTTTACTTGGCCTCGCGGCAGCATTTTACTTGGCCTCGCGGCAGCATTTTACTTGGCCTCGCGGCAGCATTTTACTTGGCCTCGCGGCAGCATTTTACTTGGCCTCGCGGCAGCATTTTACTTGGCCTCGCGGCAGCATTTTACTTGGCCTCGCGGCAGCATTTTACTTGGCCTCGCGGCAGCATTTTACTTGGCCTCGCGGCAGCATTTTACTTGGCCTCGCGGCAGCATTTTACTTGGCCTCGCGGCAGCATTTTACTTGGCCTCGCGGCAGCATTTTACTTGGCCTCGCGGCAGCATTTTACTTGGCCTCGCGGCAGCATTTTACTTGGCCTCGCGGCAGCATTTTACTTGGCCTCGCGGCAGCATTTTACTTGGCCTCGCGGCAGCATTTTACTTGGCCTCGCGGCAGCATTTTACTTGGCCTCGCGGCAGCATTTTACTTGGCCTCGCGGCAGCATTTTACTTGGCCTCGCGGCAGCATTTTACTTGGCCTCGCGGCAGCATTTTACTTGGCCTCGCGGCAGCATTTTACTTGGCCTCGCGGCAGCATTTTACTTGGCCTCGCGGCAGCATTTTACTTGGCCTCGCGGCAGCATTTTACTTGGCCTCGCGGCAGCATTTTACTTGGCCTCGCGGCAGCATTTTACTTGGCCTCGCGGCAGCATTTTACTTGGCCTCGCGGCAGCATTTTACTTGGCCTCGCGGCAGCATTTTACTTGGCCTCGCGGCAGCATTTTACTTGGCCTCGCGGCAGCATTTTACTTGGCCTCGCGGCAGCATTTTACTTGGCCTCGCGGCAGCATTTTACTTGGCCTCGCGGCAGCATTTTACTTGGCCTCGCGGCAGCATTTTACTTGGCCTCGCGGCAGCATTTTACTTGGCCTCGCGGCAGCATTTTACTTGGCCTCGCGGCAGCATTTTACTTGGCCTCGCGGCAGCATTTTACTTGGCCTCGCGGCAGCATTTTACTTGGCCTCGCGGCAGCATTTTACTTGGCCTCGCGGCAGCATTTTACTTGGCCTCGCGGCAGCATTTTACTTGGCCTCGCGGCAGCATTTTACTTGGCCTCGCGGCAGCATTTTACTTGGCCTCGCGGCAGCATTTTACTTGGCCTCGCGGCAGCATTTTACTTGGCCTCGCGGCAGCATTTTACTTGGCCTCGCGGCAGCATTTTACTTGGCCTCGCGGCAGCATTTTACTTGGCCTCGCGGCAGCATTTTACTTGGCCTCGCGGCAGCATTTTACTTGGCCTCGCGGCAGCATTTTACTTGGCCTCGCGGCAGCATTTTACTTGGCCTCGCGGCAGCATTTTACTTGGCCTCGCGGCAGCATTTTACTTGGCCTCGCGGCAGCATTTTACTTGGCCTCGCGGCAGCATTTTACTTGGCCTCGCGGCAGCATTTTACTTGGCCTCGCGGCAGCATTTTACTTGGCCTCGCGGCAGCATTTTACTTGGCCTCGCGGCAGCATTTTACTTGGCCTCGCGGCAGCATTTTACTTGGCCTCGCGGCAGCATTTTACTTGGCCTCGCGGCAGCATTTTACTTGGCCTCGCGGCAGCATTTTACTTGGCCTCGCGGCAGCATTTTACTTGGCCTCGCGGCAGCATTTTACTTGGCCTCGCGGCAGCATTTTACTTGGCCTCGCGGCAGCATTTTACTTGGCCTCGCGGCAGCATTTTACTTGGCCTCGCGGC
This sequence comes from Leptasterias polaris, assembly GCA_037783415.1. Lineage (NCBI taxonomy): Eukaryota > Metazoa > Echinodermata > Asteroidea > Forcipulatida > Asteriidae > Leptasterias > Leptasterias polaris. The sequence goes on along the minus strand of JAZGTN010000042.1, from coordinate 1,398,360 downwards.
AGCATTTTACTTGGCCTCGCGGCAGCATTTTACTTGGCCTCGCGGCAGCATTTTACTTGGCCTCGCGGCAGCATTTTACTTGGCCTCGCGGCAGCATTTTACTTGGCCTCGCGGCAGCATTTTACTTGGCCTCGCGGCAGCATTTTACTTGGCCTCGCGGCAGCATTTTACTTGGCCTCGCGGCAGCATTTTACTTGGCCTCGCGGCAGCATTTTACTTGGCCTCGCGGCAGCATTTTACTTGGCCTCGCGGCAGCATTTTACTTGGCCTCGCGGCAGCATTTTACTTGGCCTCGCGGCAGCATTTTACTTGGCCTCGCGGCAGCATTTTACTTGGCCTCGCGGCAGCATTTTACTTGGCCTCGCGGCAGCATTTTACTTGGCCTCGCGGCAGCATTTTACTTGGCCTCGCGGCAGCATTTTACTTGGCCTCGCGGCAGCATTTTACTTGGCCTCGCGGCAGCATTTTACTTGGCCTCGCGGCAGCATTTTACTTGGCCTCGCGGCAGCATTTTACTTGGCCTCGCGGCAGCATTTTACTTGGCCTCGCGGCAGCATTTTACTTGGCCTCGCGGCAGCATTTTACTTGGCCTCGCGGCAGCATTTTACTTGGCCTCGCGGCAGCATTTTACTTGGCCTCGCGGCAGCATTTTACTTGGCCTCGCGGCAGCATTTTACTTGGCCTCGCGGCAGCATTTTACTTGGCCTCGCGGCAGCATTTTACTTGGCCTCGCGGCAGCATTTTACTTGGCCTCGCGGCAGCATTTTACTTGGCCTCGCGGCAGCATTTTACTTGGCCTCGCGGCAGCATTTTACTTGGCCTCGCGGCAGCATTTTACTTGGCCTCGCGGCAGCATTTTACTTGGCCTCGCGGCAGCATTTTACTTGGCCTCGCGGCAGCATTTTACTTGGCCTCGCGGCAGCATTTTACTTGGCCTCGCGGCAGCATTTTACTTGGCCTCGCGGCAGCATTTTACTTGGCCTCGCGGCAGCATTTTACTTGGCCTCGCGGCAGCATTTTACTTGGCCTCGCGGCAGCATTTTACTTGGCCTCGCGGCAGCATTTTACTTGGCCTCGCGGCAGCATTTTACTTGGCCTCGCGGCAGCATTTTACTTGGCCTCGCGGCAGCATTTTACTTGGCCTCGCGGCAGCATTTTACTTGGCCTCGCGGCAGCATTTTACTTGGCCTCGCGGCAGCATTTTACTTGGCCTCGCGGCAGCATTTTACTTGGCCTCGCGGCAGCATTTTACTTGGCCTCGCGGCAGCATTTTACTTGGCCTCGCGGCAGCATTTTACTTGGCCTCGCGGCAGCATTTTACTTGGCCTCGCGGCAGCATTTTACTTGGCCTCGCGGCAGCATTTTACTTGGCCTCGCGGCAGCATTTTACTTGGCCTCGCGGCAGCATTTTACTTGGCCTCGCGGCAGCATTTTACTTGGCCTCGCGGCAGCATTTTACTTGGCCTCGCGGCAGCATTTTACTTGGCCTCGCGGCAGCATTTTACTTGGCCTCGCGGCAGCATTTTACTTGGCCTCGCGGCAGCATTTTACTTGGCCTCGCGGCAGCATTTTACTTGGCCTCGCGGCAGCATTTTACTTGGCCTCGCGGCAGCATTTTACTTGGCCTCGCGGCAGCATTTTACTTGGCCTCGCGGCAGCATTTTACTTGGCCTCGCGGCAGCATTTTACTTGGCCTCGCGGCAGCATTTTACTTGGCCTCGCGGCAGCATTTTACTTGGCCTCGCGGCAGCATTTTACTTGGCCTCGCGGCAGCATTTTACTTGGCCTCGCGGCAGCATTTTACTTGGCCTCGCGGCAGCATTTTACTTGGCCTCGCGGCAGCATTTTACTTGGCCTCGCGGCAGCATTTTACTTGGCCTCGCGGCAGCATTTTACTTGGCCTCGCGGCAGCATTTTACTTGGCCTCGCGGCAGCATTTTACTTGGCCTCGCGGCAGCATTTTACTTGGCCTCGCGGCAGCATTTTACTTGGCCTCGCGGCAGCATTTTACTTGGCCTCGCGGCAGCATTTTACTTGGCCTCGCGGCAGCATTTTACTTGGCCTCGCGGCAGCATTTTACTTGGCCTCGCGGCAGCATTTTACTTGGCCTCGCGGCAGCATTTTACTTGGCCTCGCGGCAGCATTTTACTTGGCCTCGCGGCAGCATTTTACTTGGCCTCGCGGCAGCATTTTACTTGGCCTCGCGGCAGCATTTTACTTGGCCTCGCGGCAGCATTTTACTTGGCCTCGCGGCAGCATTTTACTTGGCCTCGCGGCAGCATTTTACTTGGCCTCGCGGCAGCATTTTACTTGGCCTCGCGGCAGCATTTTACTTGGCCTCGCGGCAGCATTTTACTTGGCCTCGCGGCAGCATTTTACTTGGCCTCGCGGCAGCATTTTACTTGGCCTCGCGGCAGCATTTTACTTGGCCTCGCGGCAGCATTTTACTTGGCCTCGCGGCAGCATTTTACTTGGCCTCGCGGCAGCATTTTACTTGGCCTCGCGGCAGCATTTTACTTGGCCTCGCGGCAGCATTTTACTTGGCCTCGCGGCAGCATTTTACTTGGCCTCGCGGCAGCATTTTACTTGGCCTCGCGGCAGCATTTTACTTGGCCTCGCGGCAGCATTTTACTTGGCCTCGCGGCAGCATTTTACTTGGCCTCGCGGCAGCATTTTACTTGGCCTCGCGGCAGCATTTTACTTGGCCTCGCGGCAGCATTTTACTTGGCCTCGCGGCAGCATTTTACTTGGCCTCGCGGCAGCATTTTACTTGGCCTCGCGGCAGCATTTTACTTGGCCTCGCGGCAGCATTTTACTTGGCCTCGCGGCAGCATTTTACTTGGCCTCGCGGCAGCATTTTACTTGGCCTCGCGGCAGCATTTTACTTGGCCTCGCGGCAGCATTTTACTTGGCCTCGCGGCAGCATTTTACTTGGCCTCGCGGCAGCATTTTACTTGGCCTCGCGGCAGCATTTTACTTGGCCTCGCGGCAGCATTTTACTTGGCCTCGCGGCAGCATTTTACTTGGCCTCGCGGCAGCATTTTACTTGGCCTCGCGGCAGCATTTTACTTGGCCTCGCGGCAGCATTTTACTTGGCCTCGCGGCAGCATTTTACTTGGCCTCGCGGCAGCATTTTACTTGGCCTCGCGGCAGCATTTTACTTGGCCTCGCGGCAGCATTTTACTTGGCCTCGCGGCAGCATTTTACTTGGCCTCGCGGCAGCATTTTACTTGGCCTCGCGGCAGCATTTTACTTGGCCTCGCGGCAGCATTTTACTTGGCCTCGCGGCAGCATTTTACTTGGCCTCGCGGCAGCATTTTACTTGGCCTCGCGGCAGCATTTTACTTGGCCTCGCGGCAGCATTTTACTTGGCCTCGCGGCAGCATTTTACTTGGCCTCGCGGCAGCATTTTACTTGGCCTCGCGGCAGCATTTTACTTGGCCTCGCGGCAGCATTTTACTTGGCCTCGCGGCAGCATTTTACTTGGCCTCGCGGCAGCATTTTACTTGGCCTCGCGGCAGCATTTTACTTGGCCTCGCGGCAGCATTTTACTTGGCCTCGCGGCAGCATTTTACTTGGCCTCGCGGCAGCATTTTACTTGGCCTCGCGGCAGCATTTTACTTGGCCTCGCGGCAGCATTTTACTTGGCCTCGCGGCAGCATTTTACTTGGCCTCGCGGCAGCATTTTACTTGGCCTCGCGGCAGCATTTTACTTGGCCTCGCGGCAGCATTTTACTTGGCCTCGCGGCAGCATTTTACTTGGCCTCGCGGCAGCATTTTACTTGGCCTCGCGGCAGCATTTTACTTGGCCTCGCGGCAGCATTTTACTTGGCCTCGCGGCAGCATTTTACTTGGCCTCGCGGCAGCATTTTACTTGGCCTCGCGGCAGCATTTTACTTGGCCTCGCGGCAGCATTTTACTTGGCCTCGCGGCAGCATTTTACTTGGCCTCGCGGCAGCATTTTACTTGGCCTCGCGGCAGCATTTTACTTGGCCTCGCGGCAGCATTTTACTTGGCCTCGCGGCAGCATTTTACTTGGCCTCGCGGCAGCATTTTACTTGGCCTCGCGGCAGCATTTTACTTGGCCTCGCGGCAGCATTTTACTTGGCCTCGCGGCAGCATTTTACTTGGCCTCGCGGCAGCATTTTACTTGGCCTCGCGGCAGCATTTTACTTGGCCTCGCGGCAGCATTTTACTTGGCCTCGCGGCAGCATTTTACTTGGCCTCGCGGCAGCATTTTACTTGGCCTCGCGGCAGCATTTTACTTGGCCTCGCGGCAGCATTTTACTTGGCCTCGCGGCAGCATTTTACTTGGCCTCGCGGCAGCATTTTACTTGGCCTCGCGGCAGCATTTTACTTGGCCTCGCGGCAGCATTTTACTTGGCCTCGCGGCAGCATTTTACTTGGCCTCGCGGCAGCATTTTACTTGGCCTCGCGGCAGCATTTTACTTGGCCTCGCGGCAGCATTTTACTTGTATTTTTGGAAAATCTCATAGGTATCTATTGACCTTTGACCCCTGACCTGACCTATGAACTGTGACCCCGACCTTTGACACCTGACCTATGAACTTTGACCCCTGAACTTTGACCTTTAACCCTTAAAACGTTTTTATACTGTTTGCATAGGTTTTCTTTATTCTACTTAAATTTTGACTCAAAAGAATGACATTTCAATACCACTGGTTTATTCATTTCAATTTCTTTATTTCTTTGACTCTTATTAGGCAATAATAACAGAACAATATGTACTTTATCACTACTTTTAAATAATCCTTTTTAACGAAAATATCTAATAATAATATCTAATTCAAATAAGTTTAATTTGAACTTAAATTGTGTAACTGTTTAAAAATAAGTTGAATCGTAAGGAGGGAAGTGTTAAAAATAAGCAAGGTGGTAAGTCATAATCAAATGCAAGGCTAAAAAAAAGCAAAAGCAAGGAGGGAGAAGGTAAACAAACACAAGGATGGAAGTGATAAATAAACACAAGAAGGGAAGTGATAAACAAATGCAAGGAGGGAAATGGTAAAAGAACACAGTGAGAAAAGGTAAAAAAAGAACGCAAGGATGGAAGTAGTAAACACATGCAAGTAGGGAAATGATAAACAAGTTCAAGGAGGGAAGTGGTAAATAAACGCAAGGAGGGAAGAGGTAAACAAAAACAAGGATGAAAGTGATCAAAAGGTGCAAGGAGGGAAGTGGTAAATACACACAATGAGGGGAGTGGTAAATAAACACAAGGACGGAAGTGGTCAATACACACAATGAGGGGAGTGGTAAATAAACACAAGGATGAAAGTGGTCAATAAACGCAATGAGTAAATAAACGTATTTGGGAAGGAGGGGAGCAAGATTGTAATGGGTATTCATTCAATGTAAAGGTTGGAGGAGGAAAGATGGAGGAATATGTGAAAGGGTGAAGCATCTTATTTTGATTCAAAGATTTGGAACAGCAATTGGAGTATTCATGGCTGTAGTTTTACCAAAAATACATGTACTAATGTTATGCCTGATTTCAAAACATTAAATTAGTAAGCATATTCTCAAAATTGTCAAAAATTTGTGTTGTACCTTATTGCATTGGAGTTTACTTAGAAACTATCATCTTTTCCACTATGCTCATTCATATCGATGGCCCATGACACAGGCACACGATCCTAGTGCTTTGTATAATAATGCATTTATTGTGTTTTTAAAGCTCACTAAATTTGACATGTGAATTCTTTCAATTGCATTTTTGTTTTTCTATTTTTGATTCATCAAGAGAATAAATCCAAAAAGGTGAACTTCAGATTAGTTTTTTCTTTGCTTTTGACTATTGAAATAGTTGTATTATTTTGCAAAATACAGTTGCTTTTTCAGAAAACAATAACAAGCACTATAGAGAAGAGTCACTGCCATGCGTATTTCTTAAAGGAATATTTGCATAACCTTAAAAATAAATAAACACAATGCTAGATATTCAGGCATGCAACAGCTAGCAGATCACAGATTGTCAATAAAAGAGTAAAGTGCATCACAGCAAGACTTTGCGCTGTGTTTTTCAATTTTCAATATGGATGTGAAACCAACAAATTAGGAAATAAGTTGGTTGCCTGCCTGTATATTGTCAATAAATAGTTTAATAACTTTGCATGCAACAGCAATTTTCTTTTCTTTTTAGTTTTGAAAGAGAAAATGCCAGGCAGAGTATGTCTTTGCGGTTTTAAATTTCAAGTGGTATAGGAATCAACAATGAGGAAATCTTGACTGAAACCAGTTGCATTACTGAATAATTTTTAATTCTTGTATATTCATGCATGCATTCAACCAAATCTTGCCCAAAAAAAGGAAAGTACCAGGCACAGCAATATACTTTGTGCCAAGTTTTTAATTTTCAATGGCAGTACAGCTGAAAAAACAAAAGTGAGGAAATCAGCTGATGACATGAAAAGTAGCATCCCTGTATATTATTACATTGTAAATAAAATTCATGAAAGTAAAGTGTAATGTATAAGTGCACCATTGCAAGCATTTTAATTAATTTGCTTCTGATTTTTGCCAATATCATCCTGGTAAGCTTAGTTTAAAGCAGGGCCACCACGTGCAGGTCCCAGGACACCAGCCCCAACACGCTTTCCGAGTTTATCAAGGCCTTCATACTCCTTTCAGAGCGCCCGGTCCACGCACCCGTATGCGGGGCACGACCTCTAACTCCTACTAACGCGGGCCCTAGCCCCACGGCGTAGACTAGGAACTACTCCCGTTGGCCGACCATTTGTGGAAACACCAGTACCATCCAACCCGCTGTGGAGCCTGGTGCTCTTTTAAGGTCAACCACCAACTGTCACCCTGGCCAGGAGTAGAACCCCACATGCCACGTGCATGTGTCCAGGTCCCTTTTCGCAAGTTTGAAATTTCCCGTGATTTTACCACCATTCGATTCCAAACGATTCGAAACGACGCACCACCAACACGCTTTGGGAGATCATCGGGGCCTTCATACTCTGTTCCTTTCAGAGCGCCCAGTCCACATACCCTTATGCAGGGTACGCCCCCTACTCCCTTAAAACGCGGTCCCTAGCCCCACGGCGTAGACTAGGAACTACTCCCGTTGGCCGACCATTTGTGAAAACACCAGAGCATCCTCGCCGCTGAGGAGCTGATGCATCTTTAAGATCAACCACCAACTGTTACCCTGGCCAGGAGTAGGACCCCACATGCCACGTGCATGTGTCCAGGTCCCTTTTCGCAATTAATGTTGGAATTTCCCGTGATTTTACCACCATTCGATTCCAAACAATTCGAAACGACGCACCACCATTCGAAATGACGCACCACCAAACAATAATCTTTGCACCACTGAAAATCGCACAACCACTTGAAAATTTCGCACAACAAATGCTCAAACTTTTTTAGTCAAAGCATAATTGCCAAGATCTCTAGTTTCTCATTTCAAAATACGCATTGCTTGCAATGGTGCAGTTATTTACAATGTTACTTGTGTAGTGCTGCAAAAACAGCCCACGATAAGAAAAACCTAGTGGTTTATTACTTGACTACAAAAACTTACACCAGAATTTACATACTATGCCTTAGTCTTGAACAGCTACATCTACGTATGGTCAGCTGATGATACGCATTTTGCAGATAACACTCATCTACATTTCGGATTGGTAGATCTCATTGGAGAACTAGACTTTCTAAAAGGGAAAAAAATGGAAATCAGGAAAAAAGTTTTTTAATATCTATGGAAGAGATTAATTTATTCTTAATTATGAGGTTCTATTTTTAAACAAACATTTGCCTTTTGAAATGCAATAATCCAGATTTTACCTTGTGAATATACTCTGCACTAATGCACTCACATACATGTACATTCAATACTTGTATATTTAAACAAGTTTTAACCAAAAACTAAACTGTGCAAAATGTCATCACTTGAAAACTTAAATGTCATTGCTGATCTTGACACTTCCTCGGGAAAAGTTATTGCTTTAGAAAAGCAAATTAATACACACATAATTATGGGGACTTGACTTGTTTTCATTTCAACCCACCACACCCCCCCCCCACAAAGTAAAAGATATGTTTACATATAATTTGTTTGTACAATGGAAATAATTGTATTACTGCTTGCCTTAGACACGAGACCTAATGGCCAATTGACTTGCATTATGATCAACATTTTTCAAATGAGCAACATTTGTTTTTTACACATCTTTTGTGGTAATACCCGGGACAGTTTATTCAACCATGTGAAAATGTTTAAATGTGCAATATAAACACATGTAGGAGTGATTAAATATAATCTGACTGAATTACCTCAAGGGCACACTCAGATGATTGCGCACAGTGCCCATATGTTACAGTTCAAGTCTATATGTCACATATTTGGCTTACACAAGTTGGAAATCATTTGCGCGCAACACATGCATAGACATTCAAAGCAGAGTTGAGGTGAGCTAAAGCTAAACTGCCACTTTTGTTCTCAACTTCTACAGGGTTCTGAATGTTTTAAATTGAAGGGATTTTTTAATGGGATTCAACTTGTTGGATTGGTTATAAAGAAGTGTTTTACACGTATGCTGAGGCCAGGTTCTTGATAAATTTTTCCTCAACTTTGTCTTGGTAAATTATCAAGAACTAGGCCTCAGGGAGTTTAAACCACCATCTTAAAACCTCTCAACACGCTTTGGTTCCCTTACTGTTGAATCACACACATTAATTGTAAAGTGCTGCAAAAATAGCCCACTTTACATGATAACAAAAAACAACACCAAGATTTACATACCTTTGTCTCAGCCATGAACATCCATGTACTACAAGAAGATGATTGGCAGATGGACGGTGCGAAGATACCTCACAACATTTGCTTCGTTGATGGGAGGTGCCCATCAGAGCAAGGCATGCCATTCTAGATGCAAACAAATTATTTAAGATTATATATAAAACACATTTTTAACTAAATAACTGAATATAACACATTAACTTTAAAGTGTAACCCAACGAGGTGTGCATGTTAGGTAAAATCCCTTTTTTTTTTTTTTTTCAGTTAATTTGTTATCTTTAAACATGGGTTCTGAAGATTGCTGTCAATTCCCACAGGTATTTTTGAATTTAACGACAACCCATTGTCGAGATTCACTGTACAGATCTACTCGCTGAAATAAATTGAAAACAATTTTATTTACCCCGAGTGGGACTTCAACCCTGGCTTTTTAATCAAAATTTTAGGGGGGCCAAACTGTTAAAACTTGAATACGGATTGGACAATTTTAATTCAGAATTGCATAAAACAACATTATTTTACTCTTAAGGAATTTACCTTTTACTGGAGAGAGCAGCTCCTTTATTATGTAGGCCAATCTTGGACATCTTAAATTGTTATCTTCTTGTTGACGGGTAGATCACTTTGAAGATGGTAAGCCTTTCTGCACACAAACATAAAGCACAATTTGCAAAAATGTATTTAAAAAAAATTATCCATAGTTAAACAAGTTGATTCAGACAAATTACCTTAGGAGTTTTGTATACTTCCATCCCAAAACTATTAGTTTAAAAAACACAATGTGTCATGACTGAGCGGTTAAGCGCACCATACTCAAGCTTTGGTGCTTCTGATCAGCAGAGTATGGGTTCAGAGATCTGGTCTTGACATGTGTGTCCTTGAACGAGAGACAAGCTTTTATTGTTTCTTTCTTCGGATGGGATGTAAAGCCGTAGGTTCCGTGTTTTTTGCAATAAGCGTCTAAGTACACGAAAAATTGTTGTTTATGGGGGACCCTAAGACCAATCCACACACAAATTTTGGAGATAACATGCTAAGTCCTTCTCGAGTTATAGTCGTAATTACCTTGACATTTTACCTACAAGTCCAAAAACAAGGCTAGTGGGGAATCTGAAGACCAATCCACACACTATATTTGGAGTTGATGTTTTTGGGTTGAGTTTCTTTTGTTTTAGTCATCTGGTCATAATGACATTGAAATTTGGCCAAAAGTCCAAAAGCTTATTAGGTTTCTTTGGGGAACCCAAGACAAGTCCACACACTAAGCATGATTTTAATTGCTACAATCAAAATAAGCAACAGTGATTTGAGGGGGGTGTCAAATGCCTAAAACAGTCCCGAGGATTGGTGTTGGTATGAACTGTATTAGCAGTAAGTCCTCATAATCAAACTAATCTAGCAAATGGCACACAATAATTTAATAACCAAAAGCTGAAAATTGTTCTTATTAGATTTGGCAAAAACCTCAAAGTTATCAGTTTGAAAAGGGGATTGTTGACTTTTACATTATAACAAGTTTTGTCTTGTATCAAATCGTAATGTAACAATAAAGCAATAAATAAAGCAATAATGTCTTGTATCAGTCTTATGGAAAATTGCCCCGTCTGAAATGTGCAGTAACGCATCTCAGAAATCTGGTTGTGCCACTAATTAGATACTTAACTTGATTTAAGCTTGAATAAAAAGGGGGGGGGGATTTTTTTTGGGGGGGAGGGGGAACCGGTAACATTTTCTTAATTCAGAAAGACTAAGTGTTGAGGTAATTTTACCAACATACTAACGTTATGGCATATCTTTAGTCAAAGAGAGAATGTGTAGCAGTAGTTTTTGCCAAATGGGACAATGTGCATCTTTTCTTGATACAGAGAATCAGCATGACACATATCATGACTAACCAAATTATTATTCCTCAATGTTAATACAGAAAACTAATTTCTATAAACCTCAACAGTTAGCCAGCCTCGCTACCATGGGCAGCACGCCGTATCGCTAACCCCTTGTAGGGATGTACTACAAAACTTTGTTATTGGGAACTTTGTATGGTGCTTGAAGGACGCTTAGTCTGCGCAAGTGAAAACGCAAGTGTTTTGACACGGATCCATTCAAATGAATTGTGTTTCTACATGGTCACCCTAAACTGCATACAGTTAGACTTATCACAAGATCAAAGAATAATGAGAGGGGACCAGTTTCTCTTTTTCTTGTTGACTCTTTTGCTGGCAACCATACATGAGCGACCACGTAAAGTGGATCGACCACAGGCCAAATAAAAATGTGCAAGATTCTGGCACATTTTAATGAACCAATTCCAGCGGTTATGAGCGAGCAAGGCATGCTGGAACGAGGTCAACAATTAGCCTATATACCACATCAATTTGGTCACAGTTTCAATATGTTCAATGCTAATTTACCTTTTTGATCAAATGAGACAATATCTTGACAGTACAAGAGTACATGTATCTAAAGGCTATTCCTCATCTTTAATATCAGGCTGTTATATTTATATCTGCTCGGCTATAAGTTTGCCTGAGTATCATGTGCTTAAAGTGGAGTGGAGTGTCTTGGCCGAGTGGTTAAGAGCACCAAACTCAAGCTCTGGTGTTTCTGTTCAGCAGAGTGTGGGTTCGAGTCCCGGGATCGTGACACTTGTGTCCCTGAGCAAGACACTTAACTATAATTGCTTCTCTCCACCCACGGGTAAAATGGGTACCTGTGAGGGCAGAGATGGTTCTTGTGATTGATTTAGCTTAGTAGCGCATATATTGCAGCACAGGCTGTATACTCCCCAGGGAGCTGAGATGGTTTTAGGAATGAAATAAATGGCCCAGTCACCAGGGGTAATAATGTTAAGAAGCGCTTTGAGACGCCCTTGGGTGTGATAAAGCGCAATATAAATCCATATTATTATTATTATTATTATTAAAGCTGTGATGTTGGCTTGCAGTGTGTTAGAGCTGGATGCATGCTTGGATGTGTATTCCTGTCAAATATAACATAATTTCTCACATTAAGTTTTGTTTTTCTAAACAGACTAAGTACAGTTACTTAGGTGCACATTTCTGTTCAAACCTTGTTTTTTGTTTTGTTTTTTTCCAGCAAAAATGTGATTGTTTGTTAGTTATAACAACTTGAAAAACATAACGATTTCTAAAGGAAAACAATGTAGAGTTTCAAATCTAAAATCTATTTGAAATGCAGTCATGCTTCCAGTTTGGGTCACACTTGCAACAATAACTGAGTAATCGTTCAGTTGAAGAGAATATGACCAATAAAACATCAGTGTTAGTCATGGTTGAGACAATTACTGACTATACTTTCAGTTGAAGTGAACATGACCAATAACAATTAAGTTTAGGTCAAATTTGAGACACATACTGAGTACATGTTCAGTTGACAAAAATGTGACCAATAATACATCAGTTTGGGTCATATTTGAGGAAATTACTGAGTACTTGTTCTGTTGAAGAGAACATGACTAATAAAACATCAGTTTGGGTCATTTTTGCAGCAAATACTGAGTACATGCTCAGTTGAAGAAAAAATGAGCAATAACAAATCAGTTTGGGTCATATTTGAGGCATTTACTGCGTACATGTTCAGGTAAAGAGAACAGGACCAATAACACATCAGTTTGGGTCATACTTGCAGCAATTACTGAGTACATGTTCAGTTGAAAAGAACGTGACCAATAAAACATTTCTTCTGGGTTACTTTTGCAGCAAATACTGAGCACATGTCAGTTGAAGAGAACATGAGCAATAAAACTCCTCTTTTTGGTCATATTTGCCGCAAATACTGATTGAAGGTTCAGTAGTAAGAAAATATAACCAACAAAACATCAGTTTTTGCCCTTTTTGAGTCATTTACTGCATGTTCAGAAGAAGAGGCCATGACCATTTATACATCAGTTTGGGAAATATTTGTGGCACTTACTGAGTACATGTTCAGGTGAATAGATCATGACCAATAAAACATCTCTTCTGGGTCATTTTTGAGGCAATGACTGTGGAATTATTCAGTTGAAGAGAACATGAGCAATAACACATCAATCAAGGTAAAATTTGATGCATTTACTGAGTACTGTACATGCTCAGGTGAATAGAACATTACCCAAAACACATCGGTTTGGGTCATATTTGAAGCAAATACTGAGTACATTCTAAGTTGCAGACAACATGAGCAATAATAACACACAAGTTTGGGTCATGTTTGAGTCAACAAAATATCAGCTTGACTCATATTTGAGGCAATTATTGAGTACTCGTTCAGTTGAAGAGATCATGACCAATAACACATCAGTTTGGGTCATACTTGCAGCAATTACTGAGTACTCGTTCAGTTGAAGAGAACATGAACAATAACACATCAGTTTTTGGTCATATTTGAGGCAATTACTGAGTTCTCGTTCAGTTGAAGAGAACATGAACAATAACACATCAGTTTTTGGTCATATTTGAGGCAATTACTGAGTTCTCGTTCAGTTGAAGAGAACATTGCCAATAAAACATCAGTGTTAGTCATGGTTGAGACAATTACTGACTATACGTTCAGTTGAAGTGAACATGACCAATAACAATTAACTTTGGGTCAAATTTGAGACACATACTGAGTACATGTTCAGTTGACAAAAATGTGACCAATAATACATCTGTTCAGGTCATATTTGAGGAAATTACTGAGTACTCGTTCTGTTGAAGAGAACATGACCAAAACAACATCTCTTCTGGGTTACTTTTGGGGCAAATAATGAGAACATGCTCAGTCGAAGAAAAAATGAGCAATAACCCATCAGTTTCAGTCATATTTGAGGCATTTACTGCGTACATGTTCAGGTAAAGAGAACAGGACCAATAACACATCAGTTTGGGTCATACTTGCAGCAATTACTGAGTACATGTTCAGTTGAAAAGAACGTGACCAATAAAACATTTCTTCTGGGTTACTTTTGCAGCAAATACTGAGCACATGTCAGTTGAAGAGATCATGACCAATAAAACTCCTCTTCTGGGTCACATTTGCCGCAATTACTTGAACATGACCAATAACACATCAGTTTTGGTCATATTTGCGGCAATTACTGAGTATAGGTTCAGTGTGAGAAAACATAACCAACAAAACATCTGCTCGAGGTCATATTTGAAGCATTTACTGAGTATATATTTTTAGTTAAATACTTGAGCAATAATATATCACTCACTCACTTTACACACTATCATGAAGCCTCTGTTGTACTGCCTGTCAACCTTGCTTGGTAGACCAAGTTTCTTGATCCGGGATGTTCTTTGGCAGCCCATTGCTTGATCATTCTCCCTGTGTAGTTATTTACCATGTTAAGATCCTTCTCAACTGTTCTTGGATTGGTCTGCAGGAGGAAGAGGATTATCAGTATGGGTCATAATTGAGGCGAATACTGAGTACATGCTCATTTGAAGAGAACATCACCATTGACACATCAGTTTGGGTCATATTTGAGGCAATTACTGAGTTCTCGTTCAGTTAAAGAGAACATGAACAATAAAACTTCAGAGTTAGTCATGGTTGAGACAATTACTGAAGTTAACATGACCAATAACAATTAAGTTTGGGTCAAATTTGAGACACATACTGAGTACATGTTCAGTTGACAAAAATGTGACCAATAATACATCAGTTCGAGTCATATTTGAGGAAATTACTGAGTACTCGTTCTGTTGAAAAAAACATCACCACTAACCCATCAGTTTGGGTCATATTTGAGGCAATTACTGAGTACACGTCAGTTGAAGAGAACATGAACAATAAAACATCAGTGTTAGTCATGTTTGAGGCAATTACTGACTATACGTTCAGTTGAAGTGAACATGACCAATAACAATTAAGTTTGGGTCAAATTTGAGGAAATTACTGAGTACACGTCAGTTGAAAAGAACATGCCCAATAAAACATCTCTTCTGGGTTACTTTGGGGGCAAATACTGAGTACATGCTCAGTTGGAGAGAAAATGAGCAATAAAACTCCTCTTCTTGGTCATATTTGCGGCAAGTACTGAGTGAAGGTTCAGTAGTAAGAAAATATACCAACAAAACATCCGCTTTTGCCCTTTTTGAGTCATTTACTGCATGTTCAGATGAAGAGGCCATGACCATTTATACATCAGTTTGGGAAATATTTGTGGCACTTACTGAGTACATGTTCAGGTGAATAGATCATGACCAATAAAACACCTCTTCTGGGTCATTTTTGAGGCAATGACTGTGGAATTATTCAGTTGAAGAGAACATGAGCAATAACACATCAATCAAGGTAAAATTTGATGCATTTACTGAGTACTGTACATGTACATGCTCAGGTGAATAGAACATGACCAAAAACACATCAGTTTGGGTCATATTTGAGGCAAATACTGAGTACATTCTAAGTTGCAGACAACATGAGCAATAATAACACACACGTTTGGGTCATGTTTGAGTCAACAAAATATCAGCTTGACTGAGGATTATCAGTTTGGGTCATACTTGCAGCAATAACTGAGTACTCATTCAGTTGAAGAGAACATGAACAATAAAACATCAGTGTTAGTCATGTTTGAGGCAATTACTGACTATACGTTCAGTTGAAGTGAACATGACCAATAACAATTAAGTTTGGGTCAAATTTGAGGAAATTACTGAGTACACGTCAGTTGAAAAGAACATGACCAATAAAACATCTCTTCTGGGTTACTTTTGGGGCAAATAATGAGTACATGCTCAGTTGGAGAGAAAATGAGCAATAAAACTCCTCTTCTTGGTCATATTTGCGGCAAGTACTGAGTGAAGGTTCAGTAGTAAGAAAATATACCAACAAAACATCAGTTTTTGCCCTTTTTGAGTCATTTACTGCATGTTCAGATGAAGAGGCCATGACCATTTATACATCAGTTTGGGAAATATTTGTGGCAAATACTGAGTACATTCTAAGTTGCAGACAACATGAGCAATAATAACACACACGTTTGGGTCATGTTTGAGTCAACAAAATATCAGCTTGACTCATATTTGAGGCAATTACTGAGTACTCGTTCAGTTGAAGAGATCATGACCAATAACACATCAGTTTGGGTCATACTTGCAGCAATTACTGAGTACTCGTTCAGTTGAAGAGAACATGAACAATAACACATCAGTTTTTGGTCATATTTGAGGCAATTACTGAGTTCTCGTTCAGTTGAAGAGAACATTGCCAATAAAACATCAGTGTTAGTCATGGTTGAGACAATTACTGACTATACGTTCAGTTGAAGTGAACATGACCAATAACAATTAACTTTGGGTCAAATTTGAGACACATACTGAGTACATGTTCAGTT
This sequence comes from Leptasterias polaris, assembly GCA_037783415.1. NCBI lineage: Eukaryota > Metazoa > Echinodermata > Asteroidea > Forcipulatida > Asteriidae > Leptasterias > Leptasterias polaris. The sequence goes on along the minus strand of JAZGTN010000042.1, from coordinate 1,382,263 downwards.
GACAAAAATGTGACCAATAATACATCTGTTCAGGTCATATTTGAGGAAAATACTGAGTACTCGTTCCGTTGAAGAGAACATGACCAAAACAACATCTCTTCTGGGTTACTTTTGGGGCAAATAATGAGAACATGCTCAGTAGAAGAAAAAATGAGCAATAACCCATCAGTTTCAGTCATATTTGAGGCATTTACTGAGTACATGTTCAGGTAAAGAGAACATGACCAATAACACATCAGTTTGGGTCATATTTGAGGCAAATACCGAGTGAAGGTTCAGTTGAAGAGAACATAACCAACAAAACATCTGCTCGAGGTCATATTTGAGGCATTTACTGAATATATATTTTTAGTTAAATACTTGAGCAATAATATATCACTCACTCACTTTACAAACTATCATGTAACCTCTGTTGTACTGCCTGTCAACCTTGCTCGGTGGACCCAGTTGCTTGATCCGGGATGTTCTTTGGCAGCCCATTGCTTGATCATTCTCCCTGTGTAGTTATTTACCATGTTAAGATCCTTCTTGGATCGGTCTGCAGGAGGAAGAGGATTATCAGTTTGGGTCATACTTGCAGCAATAACTGAGTACTCATTCAGTTGAAGAGAACATGAACAATAAAACATCAGTGTTAGTCATGTTTGAGGCAATTACTGACTATACGTTTAGTTGAAGTGAACATGACCAATAACAATTAAGTTTGGGTCAAATTTGAGGAAATTACTGAGTACACGTCAGTTGAAAAGAACATGACCAATAAAACATCTCTTCTGGGTTACTTTTGGGGCAAATAATGAGTACATGCTCAGTTGGAGAGAAAATGAGCAATAAAACTCCTCTTCTTGGTCATATTTGCGGCAAGTACTGAGTGAAGGTTCAGTAGTAAGAAAATATACCAACAAAACATCAGTTTTTGCCCTTTTTGAGTCATTTACTGCATGTTCAGATGAAGAGGCAATGACCATTTATTATACATCAGTTTGGGAAATATTTGTGGCACTTACTGAGTACTGTACATGTACATGCTCAGGTGAATAGAACATGACCAAAAACACATCAGTTTGGGTCATATTTGAGGCAAATACTGAGTACATTCTAAGTTGCAGACAACATGAGCAATAATAACACACACGTTTGGGTCATGTTTGAGTCAACAAAATATCAGCTTGACTCATATTTGAGGCAATTACTGAGTACTCGTTCAGTTGAAGAGATCATGACCAATAACACATCAGTTTGGGTCATACTTGCAGCAATTACTGAGTACTCGTTCAGTTGAAGAGAACATGAACAATAACACATCAGTTTTTGGTCATATTTGAGGCAATTACTGAGTTCTCGTTCAGTTGAAGAGAACATTGCCAATAAAACATCAGTGTTAGTCATGGTTGAGACAATTACTGACTATACGTTCAGTTGAAGTGAACATGACCAATAACAATTAACTTTGGGTCAAATTTGAGACACATACTGAGTACATGTTCAGTTGACAAAAATGTGACCAATAATACATCTGTTCAGGTCATATTTGAGGAAAATACTGAGTACTCGTTCTGTTGAAGAGAACATGACCAAAACAACATCTCTTCTGGGTTACTTTTGCAGCAATTACTGAGTACATGCTCAGTTGAAGAGAAAATGAGCAATAACACATCAGTTTGGGTCATATTTGAGGCATTTACTGCGTACATGTTCAGGTAAAGAGAACAGGACCAATAATACATCAGTTTGGGTCATACTTGCAGCAATTACTGAGTACATGTTCAGTTGAAAAGAACGTGACCAATAAAACTCCTCTTCTGGGTCACATTTACCGCAAATACTGAGTGAAGGTTCAGTTGAAGAGAACATGACCAATAATACATCTGCTCGAGGTCATATTTGAGGCATTTACTGAATATATATTTTTAGTTAAATACTTGAGCAATAATATATCACTCACTCACTTTACACACTATCATGTAACCTCTGTTGTACTGCCTGTCAACCTTGCTCAGTGGACCCAGTTGCTTGATCATTCTCCCTGTGTAGTTATTTACCATGTTAAGATCCTTCTTGGATCGGTCTGCAGGAGGAAGAGGATTATCAGTATGGGTCATAATTGAGGCAATTACTGAGTACTCGTTCAGTTAAAGAGAACATGAACAATAAAACATCAGTGTTAGTCATGGTTGAGACAATTACTGAAGTGAACATGACCAATAACAATAAAGTTTGGGTCAAATTTGAGACACATACTGAGTACATGTTCAGTTGACAAAAATGTGACCAATAATACATCAGTTCGGGTCATATTTGAGGAAAATACTGAGTACTCGTTCTGTTGAAGAGAACATGACCAATAAAACATCAGTTTGGGTCATTTTTGCAGCAAATACTGAGTACATGCTCAGTTGAAGAGAAAATGAGCAATAACAAATCAGTTTGGGTCATATTTGAGGCATTTACTGAGTACATGTTCAGGTAAAGAGAACAGGACAATAACACATCAGTTTGGGTCATATTTGAGGCAAATAATGAGTACATGCTCAGTTGGAGAGAACATGACCAATAAAACTCCTCTTCTTGGTCATATTTGCGGCAAGTACTGAGTGAAGGTTCAGTAGTAAGAAAATATAACCAACAAAACATCAGTTTTTGCCCTTTTTGAGTCATTTACTGCATGTTCAGATGAAGAGGCCATGACCATTTATATATCAGTTTGGGAAATATTTGAGGCACTTACTGAATACTTGTTCAGGTGAATAGAACATGACCAATAACACATCTGTTCTAGGTCAAATTTGCGGCAATTACCGAGTACATGTTCAGTTGAAGAGTACATGTTCAGTTGAAGAGAACATGACCAATAACACATCAGTTTTGGTCATATTTGCGGCAATTACTGAGTATAGGTTCAGTTTGAGAAAACATAACCAACAAAACATCTGCTCGAGGTCATATTTGAAGCATTTACTGAGTATATATTTTTAGTTAAATACTTGAGCAATAATATATCACTCACTCACTTTACACACTATCATGAAGCCTCTGTTGTACTGCCTGTCAACCTTGCTTGGTAGACCAAGTTTCTTGATCCGGGATGTTCTTTGGCAGCCCATTGCTTGATCATTCTCCCTGTGTAGTTATTTACCATGTTAAGATCCTTCTCAACTGTTCTTGGATTGGTCTGCAGGAGGAAGAGGATTATCAGTATGGGTCATAATTGAGGCGAATACTGAGTACATGCTCAGTTGAAGAGAACATCACCATTGACACATCAGTTTGGGTCATATTTGAGGCAATTACTGAGTTCTCGTTCAGTTGAAGAGAACATGAACAATAAAACATCAGTGTTAGTCATGTTTGAGGCAATTACAGACTATACGTTCAGTTGAAGTGAACATGACCAATAACAATTAAGTTTGGGTCAAATTTGAGGAAATTACTGAGTACACGTCAGTTGAAAAGAACATGCCCAATAAAACATCTCTTCTGGGTTACTTTTGGGGCAAATACTGAGTACATGCTCAGTTGGAGAGAAAATGAGCAATAAAACTCCTCTTCTTGGTCATATTTGCGGCAAGTACTGAGTGAAGGTTCAGTAGTAAGAAAATATACCAACAAAACATCAGTTTTTGCCCTTTTTGAGTCATTTACTGCATGTTCAGATGAAGAGGCCATGACCAATTACACATCAGTTTGGGTCATATTTGAGGCAATTACTGAATACTTGTTCAGTTGAAGAGAACATGACCACCCTAACCTTGCCCTACACAACAAGATCCAACAGTTCTGAACCTGTGTTGTACTATGTTGCACAGGGAATTTTATGGTTTCCTCTCATGTGTGTGTGAGTGTTGTTGCATAGGGAATTGAACCATAGTGTACAGCAGTATAACTGTGTTGGATAATGTTGGTTAGGGAAGTAAAAAAAAAACTTTTGTCTTGAAGATTGTGTGGGGTCACTGGGTCAGTGCATACAATGGTTGTATGGTATGGTACATAGTTGAGTCTTGCATTGTAAACAAATATAGCTAATTGGACTACAGTATTACAAAGGATGGGTAAGTATAAAGGATGGGTAATTATATTTAAATCTGAATTCTTATGCTAAAATAAGTTTCAATAGAAAATATAAATCATTTTGACTATTTAGATGGGGTCATGCATTGTTATTTTAATAAAACCATTGTATATTGTTGAACAGGGCATGGTTATCCTAATGCACTGTCCTAATAACTGCACACCCTTGCAAGCCCAATACAACAGTATCCACATATGGATCTTGTTGCATGGGGCAAGCCACTCACATTGACAAGTGTTGTATGGTGTTGGACTGGGCATATAACACTGTGTGGTATGGTGAAAGGTTAGGGTTAACACATTAGTTTGGGTCATATTTGAGGCAATTACTGAGTTCTCGTTCAGTTAAAGAGAACATGAACAATAAAACATGGCACTCCGAAGGCTTTTTCAAACACAATATCAACCTCTACCCTTGCAGGTACCCATTTATACCCCTGGGTGAAGAGAAGCAATTATAGCAAAGTGTCTTGCTTCAGTTGAAGAGAACATGACCATTAACACATTAGTTTGGGTCATATTTGAGGCAATTACTGAGTTCTCGTTCAGTTAAAGAGAACATGAACAATAAAACATCAGTGTTAGTCATGGTTGAGACAATTACTGAAGTTAACCCTTTCAATACCATTGTCGAGTTTACTCGACAGTGCACCGTGTAGTGCTTCCGTACCAATGTCGAGTTTACTCGACACAAAAAGCAGCGGCGTTTGAGAGCCTGTAATTATTTTGTTTGGCGCCCTCTGCTGTTGACCTTTATATAGACGGGTAGCTTGTTTATCGAGCTTCACAATGGTGTGTATTGTATAGGGGGTCACCATTACAATATTCCGGGAAAAATTACATTGCATGCAGCAGTACTTCCAGATTTCACGTTTCCGTTTTCCCGACAAAAAATCACCATCATGGCTGTTCGTGACCTGGAGGTTTTGGTTGAAATATTTGTCGTAAGTGACTCTGAATTGGACTCGGAAATATCTGAAGAAGAACCTAGTGAAGATTCAGATGAAACTCGTGATGTTTCGTCGCCAGGCACGTTCAAGTATGACAACTATCCTGACGATATACCGGTAGCTGGACTGAGCACGGCACCCGTTCAACGCCGTGGGCTTGGGCGTGGACCCGGCGGGCCTCGACCCATTCGCGCCGATCGAGGTGACAAAGGACATAAAGATAATGTATACAAATTTGACATCATATAAAAGGTAATTTCATAAGCTACAAATTGTATGCATAAAGTTTTTCCACAAAAATATGTCTTCACACAGAAAATCAAGATTGAAAAAATGTGAACACTGCACGCTGCTTTTTGTGTGTGTGTGTGTGTGTGTGAAAAAATGCGGTACACAGCAGTGTGACCCCTATAAAAAATGCGGTATTGAAAGGGTTAACATGACCAATAACAATAAAGTTTAGGTCAAATTTGAGACACATACTGAGTACATGTTCAGTTGACAAAAATGTGACCAATAATACATCAGTTCGAGTCATATTTGAGGAAATTACTGAGTACTCGTTCTGTTGAAGAAAACATCACCAATAACCCATCACTTAGGGTCATATTTGAGGCAATTACTGAGTACACGTCAGTTGAAGAGAACATGACCAATAAAACTCCTCTTCTGGGTCATATTTGCGGCAAATACTGAGTGAAGGTTCAGGTGAAGAGAACATTACCAATAACACATCAGTTTGGGTCATATTTGAGGCAATTACTGAGTACTTGTTCAGTTGAAGATAACTTGACCAATAAAACATCTTTTCAGGGTCATTTTTGAGGCATTGACTGAGTACTTGTTCAGTTAAAGAGAACATGACCAATAACACATCAATTAAGGTAAAATTTGAGGCATTTACTGAGTACATGTTCAGGTGAATAGAACATGACCAATAACACATCTTTTCTGGGTCAAATTTGCGGCAATTACTGAGTACTCGTTCAGTTGAAGAGAATGTGACCTATAACACATCAGTTTTGATATTTGCGGCATTTACTGAGTATAGGTTCAGTTTGAGAAAACATAACCAACAAAACATCAATTTTTGCCCTTTTTGAGGAAATTACTGAGTATATGTCCAGTTTAAGTGAAAATGACCAAAATAACACATCAGTTTGGGAAATATCAGGCAATTACTAAGTACATATCCAGTTGAAAAGAACATGACCAATAATACATCTGCTCGAGGTCATATTTACCGAGTAAATATTTTTAGTTCAATACTTGAGCAATAATAAATAACTCACTCACTTTACACACTATCATGTAGCCTCTGTTGTGCTGCATGTCAACCTTGCTTGATCCGAGATGTTCTTTGGCAGCCCATTGCTTGATCATTCTCCCTGTGTAGTTATTTACCATGTTAAGATCCTTCTCAACTGTTCTTGGATTGGTCTGCATGAGGAAGAGGATTATCAGTTTGGGTCATAATTGAGGCAATTACTGAGTACTCGTTCAGTTGAAGAGAACATTACCAATAAAACATCAGTGTAAGTCATGGTTGAGGCAATTACTGACTACACATTCAGTTGAAGTGAACATGACCAATAACAATTAAGTTTGGGTCATATTTGAGGCAATTATTGAGTACTTGTTCAGTTGAAGAGAACATGACCGATACATGTAACACATCGGTTTGGATCATATTTGAGGCAAATACTGAGTACATTCTAAGTTGCAGACAACATGAGCAATAATAACACACAAGTTTGGGTCATGTTTGAGGCAATTACTGAGTACTCGTTCATTTGAAGAAAACATGACCAACAAGACATCAGTTTGAGTCATGTTTGAGGCAAGTACTGTGTAAATGTTCAGTTGAAGAGAATATTACCAATAATACATCAGTTTGAGTCATATTTGAGGCAATAACTGAGTATATGTTGTTGAAGAGAACATGACCAATAATACATCATTTTGGGGTCATTTTGAGGCTTTTACTGAGTTATATGTTAAGTTTAAAACTAGAGCAATAATACACCACTCACTCACTTTACACATAAACATCTAGCCTCTGTTTGCTGATCTATTTTTTAAGCCTGTTAACCCTGCTTGGTGGACCTACATGTAATTGCTCGATCCGAGATGTTCTGGACCATCCAGCTGCCGGGGAATTCTCCCACTGTAGTAAATTCTCAACTGTTCTTGGGTTGGTCTGCAGGAGGAGGAGGGTCATCAGTTTGGGTCATATTTGAGGCAATTACTGACTACTAGTTCAGTTGCAGAGAACATGAGCAAGAACACACAAGTTTAGGTCATTTTTGAGACAATTACAGAGTTTATGTCCAGATAAAGAAAACATGACCAACAAAACTTCCGTTATTGCCATATTTGAGGAAATCTATGTGTTTTCAGATGAAGAGACCATGACCATTTACACATCAGTTTTAGTTATATTTGAGGCAAATTACTGAGTACTCGTTCAAATGAAGTGAACATGACCAAGAACACATCAGTTTGGGTCATATTCGAGGCATTTACTGAGTATGTTCAGTTTAATACTTGATCAAAAATATATCACTCACTCACTTTACGAAAGGACATGTAGCTTCACTTGTGCTGCCTGTCAACCTGGCTTGGTGGACCCAGTTGCTCGATCGAGGATGTTCTTTGGCAGCCAAATGTCTTGACCATCCATCTGCCAGGGAATTCTCCTTCTGTAGTTAACTAACATGTTAAGATCCTTCTCAACTGTTCTCAGGTCAGTCTGCAAGAGGAGAAAGGTCATCAGTTTGGGTCATATCTGTGGCAATTACTGAGTAAATGTTCAGTTGAAGAGAGCAAACAAGTCTGGCTCATATTTGAGGCAATTAATGAGTACTTGTACAGTTGAAGAAAAAATTATCAACAGATATCAGTTTGACTCATATTTGAGGAAATTACTGAGTATATGTTTAGAAGACTAGACCATGACAACTAAACATAATTCAGTTGATAAAAATGTGACAAATAATACATCAGTTCTCACCACATTTGAGGCAATTACTGAGTACATGTCCAGTTGAAGAGAACATGACCAATAATACATCATTTTGGGGTCATTTTCGAAGCATTTACTGAGTCTGTGTTCAGTATATAATACTTGACCAATAATAACTCACTAACTCACTTTACACATCTATGAACATTTAGCCTCTGTTGTCAGCAGTTAATAGCTTACTTCCAGAGCCTGTCAACCTTGCTTGGTGGACCAAGTTGCTTGATTTAAGATAATAATAATAATAACAAGTTCTTTTATAGCGCTTTTCACAATAATGCATCAATGCGCTTTACAATAGTGCCCTGGTCATTGGGCCAATAACATTCCTTTAATCTTTCTCAGCTCCCTGGGGAGTATACAGCCCTGGGCTGCCGTGGCACTCCGAAGGCTTTTTCAAACACAATATCAACCTCTACCCTTGCAGGTACCCATTTATACCCCTGGGTGAAGAGAAGCAATTATAGCAAAGTGTCTTGCTCAAGGACACAAGCGTCACGACCGGGACTCGAACCCACACCCCGATGACTCATCCACCAGAACTTGAATCCGATGCTCTAAACCACTCGGCCATGACTCCCTTTTGCAGCCTCTAAGTCTTGACCATCCAGCTAACGAAGAATTCTCCCTCTGCAGTTAATGACCATGTTTAGGGGCTTCTGAAGTGTTCTCCACCTTCTAAAGGAGGAGGAGGGGGGGTCATCTCAAATCAAAGATTTGTCCAACAAATCCTTGATGTCTTACTTTATCTTCTATTCCAAGGGAGTTCTTACCAGCATATCAATCAATTTGTTCTACCTTATTTTGATCCAAAGGAAGTTTTGGCCACCATATCTAATGTCCTACATGTACCTCGTCTTGATTCAAACAGAGTTAGCATAAAACACAATTTACCATCAAATTTTCTTGTCTGATATATTCAGACAATGGTTTAACATTAATAATAATAATAACGGCTTCTCACGACTATCTGTCATTCTGACACTCAGGGCGCTTCAACAGTCAGTATTTTCCTGAAAGGTATATATTGAGCTACGTTTTGAAGTATGAGACCTATTCCTTTACATAGCACCAAGTAATGGTTTACAAGGTGCTGTGGCGCAATATGCAGCCAATCAAACCAGGAACACCGGGGCGAACCCCTTCTCTTTTGGATAAGTGCGCTGGGTTCTTTTAAGTGCATTACACAACACAGGGGACCAACGGTTTTATGTCCCATCCGAAGGATGAAGCAATAACGGTTTTAAAGTGTCTTGCTTTAGGACACAAGTGTCACGACCAGGACTCGAACCCACACTCTGCTGATCTGAAACACCAGAGCTTGAGTCCGGTGCTCTTATCCGCTCGGCCACCACACGCCACAAAGGCCATTTGTAATAAAGCTGTAGTTTTGACCATTTTCATCCACCATACCCAAGCTTACCATCATTGGAAAGGGAAAGATCGTATCTTTCCATTGATGGCAAAATAAAATAAGGTTGCTATTTAACATTAACCCGTTTCATTACCGAATTGTTTGGACATTAACAATTGCCGGTGACTGCATTGTTTGACCACTCAATGGTGAAGCACACATTCTTACACAACAGAAAGCTTTCGTTCAAAGGCCATTTTTAAAAACTCCATTCTCCTTGAAGATATTGTTTAACAGCAAAATAAGTAATAACAAAGTTCTCACTTATTGAATTCCCTTTCATATAATCAACAAATCATTGAGATCGGTCAATAAATGTCAAAGCTCTTTGTCTTTCTTTCCTCGGTGTGATCTGTGATCTCAAACACTTTTTTGTACACAACCATATAGCGCTCTGTAGGTGTTTGGCTTTTCGGATCTCTCAACTCCAATTTGAAGAGATTGCAAAAAAGTAACCTTATTTTATTTTACCATCAATAGAAAGATCCGATCTTTCCCTTTCCAATGATGGTAAGCTTGGGTATGGTGGATGAAAATGGTCAAAACTGCAGCTTTATTTCAAATGGCCTTTGTGCTCAGGCTTGAGTGCTTTTTTGTGTGTAAGATTGGTCAACTTAAGTCGCCAATGGTAAGGCCAAAACAAAAATTGTTGAGTTGCCCTCCAGTAAAAAAATATTTGAAGGGGTCAGTCGGCCGCCATTTTGTAATGATCCCAATCAAGCCAATCAAAATACGACGTCATCAGCCGGTCGGGCTGTGGGCGGAGCGTATAAGTAAAGCAACCATTGAAATGTTCGCACCCTCGCTCCGCCCACAGCCCGGCCGGCCGATGACGTCGTATTTTGATTGGCATGATTGGGATCATTCCAAAATGGCGGCGCCCGGTACACATCACGGAAAGTATTTCGGAGTAAGTCGCACAATTATTGTTTGAAATATCCTATTAAAAAGTTGTTTGCTTGAACATCCAAAACACACAAGGCAAACTAAGAGCTAGGTGAACACATTTAGCTGGTTTAAACTGCCGTATGGCCCGTAGGAATGCGCTTTGAAATGGTTATCGTTATCGCTTAGCTTAAAAAGAAATTGGTGGGACGTGTGGCCAAGGATTCAGCTTGGTGAGGCTACAATGCACAACATGTGATGGTTTATTCGATTTAAAAACGTGTAGATTTTAAAGTCATGGGTAATTTGGGAGTGTATCCGCTGTTTGTTTTCTCTTGAGGTATCCATTCTAAATACTTGCACCATGTACTTGCACCTTGTACCATGTAAGTTATGTGCAAATCTGTGAACATTTATATTTTCAATCTTACCAATGTTGTACACACTCTAAGAGCCAAATAGAATGTAAAAGGTTTATGTGCCTATTTCCTAAAATGCCTATTAAACGCAACATGGCGCAACCAAGAGTTATTGTGTTGATGACGTCAGGTGAAGAGAGTCAACACCATAAATGAGGTGCATGTATCATTAACTTACATTAAGAGTATTTTAAGATGAACATGCTGAGATGTACGTGATAATCTGCTTGGTGCATGGGATGATGATATCTTGGGGCTATCAAGCACAAGGTACATGTATGAACCTGAGTGAGACAAAAAAGACAAACATTAATGCAAGTTTGCTTTAAATTAAACAACTGATTTTTATCCACATTGTGTGCTCGATGATGTCACATCTGCAAACCATAGTCCAGCAGATAGGTGGAAATATTGTACACTTTGTGGTAAAAGCATGAAACTTGGCACACATGTACTTTATACAAAAACATGAAATTTTGGACATAGTGCCATCTCTGACTTGGCCTGTGGTGGCCTTGGCGGCCATTTTTCAAAATGGCCGCCAAATTCTGATATAAAACTACGTAACTCGAAAAGTAAGAGGCCTAGAATCTTCATTCCAGTGGCTATTGCCGTGTCCAACAGTTCAAAAAACATTGAGTGTGCCAGAATGTGCCATTTTCAAAATTATTCAAAGTTGTGGTCTTCAATGGCCAAATATTCCATTTATATCTATAAAGACCTCAATGGCATGAAGCCTTCGTTCTGGTGACAAATTATAGGTTTTTAGGTTGACAAATTTTAATAAAGACAACTTAAAAGTTATTAGAAAAGCAGAAATTCAATTTTGATACTCTGCACATAAATTTGATATCACAAGTTCGTATCCAGATTTTAAAAACCTCACGAACGCCAAGCTATCCTGACCTAACACAAGGAAGAGAGTGCTGCAATCTGAGCTCTACAACAAGACCAATCCATCCACCTCATGTCGTCCGACAAGGGTAATGCCACTGTGATCATGTCTACATGACCACAAGGTGACTGAAATCCTGTCGCCAGCTGACGTACATGTATACAGACGTCTACCAAGGAACCCAACCCCAGCCATCAAACAAAACATCACCAGCCAGCTCCGGTCTCTCCACCAGTCTCAAGCCATTGACATTCCCTTCCTTCCCATCATTGCGTCTAGGGGATCACCAACCTACAAAACGACCAGACACATCACTAAGATCCTCCAGCCATAGGCCTCACACAGCAGCACATCACCAACTCAAGCCAGTTTCTAAACATCATCAAGGACATTCATCTCAGTCAACCTGGCATTCTCATCAGTTTTGAGGTACATGTAGTCTTCCTTTTTACCAACATACCAACTAAAGAAGCAAGCCTTGTCCCAATGGATGCATACAAGTTGATCCCACCGTGACAGACCATACAAGCCTCACTCCTGAACAGGTCCACGATTTTCTTACCACCTCTGTTTCTTCATCAAGCTTGCAGTGGAGGGACCAGTTCTTTAAGCAAACCTCTGGGGCTGCCTTGGGGTCTCCTTTATCCCCGGTCCTGGCGGTTTTTGTCCATGGACAACACTTCACCAGTTCCTGCAACACCTGAACAACAAGCATCCACTCATCAAATTCACAAGAGCAAGAAGACAGCAACACCATCTCCTTCCTTGATGATCAAGTCACCCGGGAGAGTAGATGGCATCCTTGCCCACACAGCACACTACAGCCCGGTATACACACACCGACCAGTATTTACACAGCTCTTCATTCCATCATCCACACTTCAAGCCTGTCGCCCACAACACCTTGGTCTGTCATGCCTTCAATACCTGTGACCAAGACAGTTTGAAGCAGGAATTTCACCACATCAACATATCACCTCAGCTCAACGGTTACAAGACCTTCATTTTCAACCAGCCCAACCCAAGCCTCCCACCGGAAGAAAGATCACAGTTCAAGGCAACCATCACCTAGCTCCCATACATCAGCCATGCATTTCACAAGCTCCAACGTATCTTCAGCCAAGCTCAAGTCAAGACCTTCCACACAGCACCAAACAAGATTCAAGCATTCATACACACAAGGACAAGCAAGACACTCAAGCCAAGGCCAAGGCTTACCACATCCCTTTGCATGTGGTAAAGCATACATTGGGGAGACCGACTGCAACATACAATGTATCAAGAATCAAGGAACATCAAGCACACGGCCATGGTCAAACATTCAAAGAACAAGACCATCGCATCAACTGGAAGCAAGCCAAGCTCATCGCACCCGTACAGTTCTGGCACCAATGCAGAGTCAGGGAAGCAATAGATATCAAGTCACACAGCATGTTCCACCAGACATCGGGTTCTTCATCAATGACATCTGGTCACCACTACTCAAGCCAACCCTTCCAGCAGCAGCTCACCAACACAGACACACACTTCAGAGCACACACAGACAGCCAGCAACACACCACTGATCAACAACAACCTACATGTAGATACTTCCTGCCCAACTGTGCATCCCCCAAGCTCCACCTAAGTTGCACTCACCATCAGCAGTCCAGCATTCTCATGAAGACGACAGAGTATAATGTTCGAAACGTCAAGACCACACCTGCTCTTTTTAAGCCAACACTCCTGCAAAAGAGATTTTACCCATGGGTTGTACCTGCAAGTCTACTTTTTATAGTTTCTTCTTGTTTTCCACGCCACATACCATGCAACCTTCAAACACCACATAAATCAGAAAAGGTAACACATACAAATTACTGAATAAAGTTATTGGTGTCAAGTAGTTCAGAGAATTAATGAAAAAAGAAAAGGGTATTACCACTGATTTGAAACTCATAGTTTTCGGTCATAGCCAACGTATGAGCAATTTGGCATGTGGCAAATTTGAAATGAAAATGACTGCCAAACGGTTTCAAGAACTACAATGTAAATGATACAAATGGAATTCGAGCTACTGACATGTTGTAGGATATCACATAATCACATTATTTCCTTTAACAAAAACTTACAAATCTGTAGACCTATAGGTATGTATTTTCAACACTTTTGTAGGGCCACTAGGGCCACCATTAATATAGGACGCCATCTTTAAATATGGAGGATGCTGTGCTCCAGAGGTATTGATATTATATATGAAAGTGAATAACCCTTTTAACATATATACTTTGTCACCAGAATGAATGCCGTTGAATTCTTTATAAAGATAATGGTTTTGGGGATGTAAGATTGCCATTTTGAAAATGCCAGACCCAATAGTCAGACACACTCAACAATGCTTTTTTGAACTGTTGGAAACGACAAACATATACATAGCCACTGGAATGAAGATTCTAGGCTTCTTACTTTTCGAGTTAGGTAGCTTTATATCAGAATTGGCTGCCATTTTGGAAAATGGCCGCCAAGGCCACCTCATGCCAAACGGTTCAACAAATATTACTGGAAATCAAGATAGGCCTACTGACATATAAGTTAGATAGCCTAGTCATTATATTCACTTTAACAAAACCTTACAAATGCGTAGGCCTATAACTATGTATTTTCTACACTTTTGAATGGCCACCATATGGCCAACATTGATATAGGACGCCATCTTTGCAAATGGCAGATGCTGTGCTCCATAGGTACTATGATGAAAGTGACTGACCCTCATAACCTTTAATTTGTCACAAGAACGAATGCCGTTGAGTTCTTAATGTAGGTATGGGTTTTTTTGGCTGTAAGACTGCCAATTTAAAAAATAAGGGTGCCATTGATGTTTGCTAATGCGCATGCAGGCGGCGTTCACGCATTGCGCAAAAATTAGACAGCGCGGTGTGCGCGGAGCCTTCCGCCTGGCTTCCAGCGCACACTGCGCTGTCTTTGGGCCACGCACACACCGCATTAGCAAACATCATGGATGCCGGGCAGTCAAATCGTGTCAGTAACGCCTCAGATTTTCTTCATAATTACACCAAAACGAGCGCGCACATTTTCGTTTTAATGTGCTGTCCACAAATGAGCTACAATAAGTGACAACTGGGGAAAAAATCTCGGCACAAAAACGTGACTTTCTATTCGAAAAATTATTTCACCTCCTGAGTCCTGGAGGTACATGGGCGTAGGGCCAAGGATCGGAGGAAGTCCAGAGTATTGGCACTATTATAAATGGGGCTATGGTTGTTGAGGCGTCAGCATCCTCTTTAAACTGCGATACGGGTCAATTTGAAACCTGTTTGACCATCACGAATTCGCGTAAGGGGTTTCTAAAAAGTTGACATCAAATAAGCATCCTTGTCCCAGAGTTTAAATATTTTGTCAATAATATAAATTGATTTTGGGTTGAACAAAGAAAAATTGACTAGAGCGGGATTTGAACCAACGACCTCCGGTTTAACGTGCCGGCGCTCTACCAACTGAGCTATCTAGCCCTATGTTGGCGGTCTCCCTATTTTGTCAATATCTTTGTTCGGGGGGTGCCAGTCAGAAGCCATTCAACCGCAAACTGCCGTGTAGCCAGGGATCACACCCAAGTATACGATACAACCTGGGAAGCGGCAGCCAGGGGATCACCTTAAGGGGATGCGACTTTTTATAATCAGATATCAAATAATAAACCACAAGGGAAACTGACTGGGTAACGTGCCGGCGCTAGAGCGCCGGCACGTTAAACCGGAGGTCGTTGGTTCAAATCCCGCTCTAGTCAATTTTTCTTTGTTCAACCCAAAATCATTTAAACATTTACCCAGTCACCCAGTCAGTTTCCCTTGTGGTTTATTATTTGATATATAATAATATAAATTAACACAAGTTTTGTGTGTATTTTTTTTTTTAAGCTAAGTAAAACTAATTTCATAAAATTGTAATGATTTATTTTTGTTGCTCAGATTTAGTCATAAGATATAATTTAAAACAAAGATTTGATTTCAGAAATAAAAAAATTCTTCGTTTGACATGTTTTCTCGTTCGGATACGCGCATATTAGAGGGGTCTAACAATACATTTTCTTTTGGGCCTCCGTAATGTTTTTAAAATGGTCGTTGAATGATTGATAGGTAAACATTTTATGGTCTTTAGCCAGCAACAACTTCATTTTCCTTTGTACTACACAGCTAAAACTTTCCCATCAACATTTATAGTGCTTGTATTGCCTTTTTATTTTAGCCTAAATTCAAAAACATCTTCCAAAAATGAAATTTACCGCGCAATACTCACGGTTGTTTTGCTCTTCATCGCGGCACACTGGCGGCGTTCACGCATTGCGCAAAAATTAAGACAGCGAGGTGTGCGCGGAGCCTAAAGACAGCGCGGTGTGCGCCGGAAGCCAGGCGGAAGGCTCCGCGTACTTAGCCGCGTACACCGCGCTGTCTTAATTTTTGCGCAATGCGTGAACGCCGCCTGAGTGCCGCGATGAATGGGCCGGCTGTAATGGCTCTCTTTTAACATCGGTCTCATAACAGTTGGTTACACCATGGAGGAAGGAAGAGCTCTTCCTTCCTCCATGGTTACACTCACCATTACAATAATGTCAAATGGTGAGTGTTATGAGACCGATGTTAAAGAGAGCCATTACAGCCCAACAAGGTGGGCTACGATGAAGAGCAAAACAACCGTGAGTATTGCGTGGTAAATTTCATTTTTTGAAGATGTTTTTGAATTTAGGCTAAATTAAATAAAAAGGCTAATTGAATAGTACATGTGATGTAAGTGTGTTGGAAAAGTTTGAGTTGTGTAGTACAAAGGAAACTGAAGTTATTGCTGGCTAACGACCATAAAATGTTCACCTATCAACGACCATTTTGAAAACGTATAGCGTTACCATAGGATAGAGCAAGGACTCTATGTCGTTTCGGAGGCCCAAAATGTTCCCTATATTCTATAAAATAAGGCTCACGGCGGGGGAGCTAAGTTTCTAGAGTAGAACTTAGAAGTACACAAAACTTACCTTTTTACAAAATGTTTTATGATCACAAGTTTCAACATGATGGAGCTATAGCCCTGGTTTTAGTGGTAGAGCTATCATCAGCTTTCCTCCTTTACAAACTACATTCAGACATCGTTCTACTCTATGTACGTATACTAATTAGTGCTCAACTGATAATTATTGTATTGACATTTTTCACGTTGTTTATCTGCCAACTGTCAATCAATGCCACTATACTTTTTTAGTGTTGTTTCTAGCATCACGCAGTAGCAGCATGCAGACGACGGTAACAGTTTTTTTTTTTATAGTCTCTATAAACAGCGCCCCCTGAAGGTACGGGCCTCTTGGAATTATATAGCCCCCTCTTTAGTTCGATAACAAGTCACGAAAATTGCCCCCCCCCCCCCCCCCCCTTAATTCCAGTGTAAGCATGCAGGCCCGTCCGTAACTATAGGGCAGGGCAGGGCGGGGGTTTGCACCGATGTACATTTTTTCATATTCCCCCAGTAAACAAATATTTAGAATAATAATTCCTGGTTACGGGCCTGACTGTAGGCCTAAGCCATGCCCACTAGTCATACAAACTGGCTCAAATCTTCCGGTCCCCTTCCCTCCCACCTTTTATCAACACCCCTCACCCATGTCACTCAACACCTCCCACAACCTGTCCAGTTGCTATTTGAATCATTAAATTTTGGTGAATATGTAAGTTTAGTTAAAGGCACTGAACACGTTTGGTAATTACTCAAAACAAATATTAGCTTAAAAACTTACTTGGTAACGAGCAACGGAGAGCTGTTGATAGATAAGAAATTGACAGTGACGAAAATGGTGACATCATCAGGTTTCAAAGAACATTAGTTTGAAGTTTACCGATGACTTTCAGCGAACTTAATAAATTCTGCCATTTTTATGCCAATATAAGGCGGTTGCTTTGATCGAATACAAGAATATGCTCCGATTTTTCGTCAAAACAGTTACGTTTGCAGATGCCCGTCGATTGCAATAAATTGCTATTTAAGTTTATAAAACCTTTGTTTACCAACGATAGAAAGTGTCCAAGATTAAAAATCCCATCTAATTTTCTAGTGCAGCTATAAATTTTGCTGCTTTCTTTCTTAAATATACATAATTTAAATTTTTATGTTTTATATGTAAATTATGTACAAAAATATGCTATTTGGTATACGTCTTTTTATTGTGGTGTTGTTGCTCTAGTTGGTATTTTAAAACTGTTTTTATTATGGAGCTGCCCAAATTTGTAATTGCCTTATCAAGGATAAATAAAGTTTTTTGAATTGAAAAAAAACACAAATTGTAGCATTAAGGTCTGGATTCCTTCCAGTGGAAATTAATTTTGAAACTAGGTTGTTTTGGCAGTCTATTTCAAAGGCACTTTTTAAAGTCGATCGTTGATGGCCTTGCAGCACCACCACGCTGGCGTCTACCACCAGTTTCCTGCCATAAACTGAACGGCTATTGAAATCATGAACAATATTGACTGACGTCTTACATTCAATTGATTTTCCCCCTTCTATTAATTAAAGTAGGCCAGACGTTGACACATCAGAGTAGAGTGCCAAGAGAAACACTCGGCAGCGGGAGAACGAGGCAATAGTCGAGAAGGCATTGTGGGGGGCTTTGATTAAAAACTGCCGAATCTTAAGCGTCTCATAACATAAAAATGCCGGGAAGTTAAATGGACCATTAACGGCAATTTTTTATATTAAAAAAGTACGAAATATATTAGTAATGTGTATGCTAAAATGTCATAACAATAGGTAATATTTTGCCACACATTTGCGAATCTTTCGTTTGTCTCCAACCTGGAAATTTTCCCAAGGGACCACATCGACTTTGGCGATGCAAGCCAAAAGTGTTTCCGGCCAAGATCAGCCTGAATATGAGGAGCTAACACTCGAGAACTGCCCTTTTCATTTAAAGATGTGTAGCCTCATTATTAATTTTGTGTCGTGTTCTCTGTGTTAATGGCCTTCCTTGAAACCCGATTCCCACGACCTTTTAAAAACATAGTCACTGTAAATTATCGTCCAAATCAATTATTAAAAGGTCGTTTCTTAGGGTCGATTATTTTGCTACTTCTCTCATCCCTGGTCTGGAGCATCTATATTATTAAAACCGGTGTCAACTTCAATCCCGCGGCGCTGCGCGAACCGCCAGTCTTCAGCGCTTGGGTGACATCGTCTCCGCGCCGCGACGTGGGGATATGGGCGCACCCCTCTAAATAATCTCCCATAGGAACCAATGCTAAATGATAATTATTCAAAAATACTCAAAAAATCGTGTAAGTCTCTCAGCCTCTTGAAAACCAATCAGACATATTTCCGGACAACTAAACTTCAGAATTCTTTTCAATTTTTGGCAGGTCAGCCGTTTGGAATTTTTGCTAACTACCCCAGAAGAAAAAAACACGATTTTTTTTTCTTTTTCCAAAACCGACTTGCTGCCAGTTTTCGTGAAGCACTTCTCCACTTCCCCGGTCAAATAGGGCCAACTTTAACGCCTAAATTTATCAAGTCTCCTCAAAAGTTGAAGCACAGAACCCCCAGGTTGTGATAGATTTTTATATTTACACAATCTATTAATTGCATGACCCCCAAAACGTTATAATTAAAAATAAGTTGTGGGTTTACAAATTATGATAAGTAGCTTGGCGCATTAATTCTGGCTTATTTAGTGTGGTGCACCCTATAAGGGCACTTAATTATTCTTTATGGTTAAAAAATTATGCTTAAATTGTTGAGAATAAGTCACTGACTTGATATCTGGGGAAAAAAATGTGAAATGTTATTGCGTTCGTCTACAACAAGGTCAAACATGTTGGAGCATTTACATGTACTCTAAGCACTATGCGAGAAGAAAAACCTGCACGACACACTGTGTACATTCTAAGGACAAGTCAGAAGTTATATCCAAGTCCTCACTCAAAAAGTTATTAACATGTCTCTTTTTTATCACAGGATCATAAAAACCTTACAAGTTATTTAATTAATCATTAAGAAGGGGTTAATTGGCATGAACAAGCTGTAAACATGGAAGGGGGCTGGCCGGGGGGGGGGGGGGGGGGGGTCACATTTTGCTTTCCCTTAAATTATTCTAACCATGCATTCATATTAGTCTAAAATGGGGAGCTTTATAAAATCTAGAAAACACATAGGTCACTTTTTGTACATTTAACTGCCCTTTCAAATTGTATTCTACCTCTGGAACAGGGTAAAAGAGGGAAAGGGTGGGCGGGGCGTGGGCGGGGCATGTTGAAAAAGGCCAAACCATTATGATTGTTTCTGGTTGATGGGGACAAGTTATAACTCTATCCAGAAACAGATGGCTATTATCTTAGACAATTCCCCTGGGATGGGGGCCTTTTCACAGGTCCTACTGTCCAATATGGAGCATTGGCAATGGTTTTATCTTGATGAATTTTTGTGAAATTTATCTGAAATTGAAAAAAAAAAAATAAAAAAAAAATAAAAAAATTGTGCGTTCAGCGTAGTGTCGGCCCTGATACGCTAGCTTGTGCATCGGGAGAACTCTAAAAGTATTTTTGCTTTAGACCACAATTAATGTGAGATCACTTATGATGGATGCCATTCAATGTTTGTAACAAATCCATTGCCATAAAAATGGGTAGAGCTAGACGCGGCATTTTCAAGATGCAAAAAACTTGGTTCAAGCCGAAAAATAAATTTAATTCACTACAAGACAAAGGCAGTGAAACTCAAAGTATACCTACACCACGGTATGTCAGGCCAACCCATCAGCAGTTGAGTTTAGCCGCCCCAAATACGGAGCGAGGAGATTTCTGCCACATTGCAGCACAGATGGAACAAGACAACCGCAGAAATGTGATGCTCCTTCGCCCAAAAGTTGTAGAAATGGCTCCAGTTGACAAGATCCAGCTCAAGGGAGTGATCCCAATAGCCAACAAATGTGGCCAGCCACTGCCCAAGAGAGGAACTGATCACCAAGGAGGAGGTTATCGTTTTGTAGACATCAACTCAGCTCTAGAGCTGGGTGCACAAGCTGTACTTGATCATCAACAAACACATCCTAAGTGTGATGGTCAACCTAAACTATTGGCTGAGGCAGAAGAGCGTAGAGGTTTAGCCGTCTCAGAGGTAATGTCCTGCAAAAAGTGTGGTTTTAAAACACAAAAGACAAAACTTTACAGTGAGATAGCTAACGAGGGTAGGAAGCGGGGACGACGCACTGCAACCCCAAACATGTCTTTCCAAGTTGGCCTGCAGAACACTGGCATTGCAACCGCAGGTGCGAGGAGGCTCTTGACATCAATGGACACAGCTGTACCATGCACTAGTGGGCTGCAAAAAATTTCGAACAAATGTGGTGAAATTATCAAAAATGAAAATATCAGAGACATGGCAGACAAGAGGAAACTAGTGAAAGACATCCGTGAGCTCCAAGGCTTTGAACGAGAAAGTCCAATTGCAGTTGAAATGGACAGGCAGTATAATAATCCCCTGCGCAACTGTAGGAAAAAAAAACCATTTGTTCCTGCAACACAGACAAGAGACACCGTGTGCGAGAACGCAACTACTTCAAAGTTTGTTATAATGTACCATCAAGAAAACAAGCTTTGTAAAAGTGGTGAAATGTCACCATCATCATTCGGTCAACAATGCACATCCGCTAAGCACGGCGACAAGTGCACAGCTACTCGTCCAGCGCATTTCAATATGGGAGACGAGAGAGAAGGGGGTGTTCGATGTGCGACTAAACTTTTGGAGTGCACGGAACCAGTTCTTGTGGATAGAATAACAACAGACGCTGACGGCTGTCTAGCAAAAGGAATGAATTCTGTCATGAGAAGAAGAACGGGAAAGGAAATGGAAAGTCTGCTGGACCCATCCCACTTGAACCGCTCGCTTTGTGCGGCAGTCAGCCGAGCAAACTTTAGCAGTGACATGTTCCCTGGGAACAGTGCAAGAGACCGAAACAGAGTACAGGACCGATTTGCTGATGACGTGAGTCACAGAGCACAGGCTGAGGCACACCATATTTCCATTAAATGCGGAAATGACACAGCAAGCATGAAAAGACTGGCTGCAAAGGCGATTGATGCAATTCCGAACTGCTACATGGGAGACCATGAGAAATGCAAACAAAATTCTCATGTTTGCAACGGTAAATACAAGTACCCATACCTCTCTCGCTATGTCCGCGGCAGATTTATTTTAACATCTAAAGATGAGGAAATCTTAAAAACAATTTTGGAAAAACGCATAGGAGACGAAGCGATAGAGAGAACCAAGTACAGAACAAGTTCCCAGAAGTCTGAATCCATGAATCATGCCTACGCCATGACAAATCCAAAAGGAACACTAACCTTTTCAAGGAACGGAGCTTCAAGAGATCACAGCGCCATCCATCTGGTGAACAACCAACATGCAAACTCTATTATCAAAAAGTGTGAGGCAACTCATTGCCCCATTACTGCTGGATCACCCGCTGCAAAAGCCCTCGATGCAATGGACAAAAAACAACAATATCACAAAAAACGTGTTATGGGAAAGATCTACAAAAAGCGACGAGCACAGTGTCGAGCTGAACGATATCACACTTACTATGCTAAACAAAATTTGTATCAACCTGGCCAACTTAATCCAAAGTCACAGGACACTAACTCATCGTATAACTATGAGGGGCCAAAGATTCACAAGGAGCACAATTACAGCAGAATGTTCTCAAAATGGAAAAACCGATAGAGTGTAACTCTAATTGAATCACTTGACTTTTCCGGAAACTTGACATTCATAATAATGCAATGTTTACACCTCCCCCACTCTTCTTGTTCAGTTATTAGTTAATACCAACCATGCCATGTAATGTATGATGATGATGTTTACAACATGTTTATTTCTTCCTAATTGAGGAAGCAACCAGCCGCTGTTGACCCATGATTTTCTTGAAAGTGACTTACCATCACAGTCTCATCAAATAGTCATACACGATAGTCGTACCGTCGATCGTAGTTTGTCCCGTCTTACACACTGTATACTGTTAAGTGTGTAGGAATAGGATGCCTAAAAAAAAAGCAAGCCACTCTTTGAAAACGTTGAATTATTCTGTTAACAAGTGACAATGTTATTGCTATCTATATTTTATTATAATTACTGTTTGCAGCCAGAGGAGTGATGTTTTCACGAACAATAAAAAAAAACGGCGATAACTGACGAAAGAAGTCTCAAACAACTCATTTCTGTCACGCCTGCATGTGTAAACAAACGGCAGACATGTTTAAATCCCAACAAAAATGGCTGCAAGGGCGCCACCATGTTGTATATATAGGGCGCACCCCTCTAAATAATCTCCCATAGGAACCAATGCTAAATGATAATTATTCAAAAATACTCAAAAAATCGTGTAAGTCTCTCAGCCTCTTGAAAACCAATCAGACATATTTCCGGACAACTAAACTTCAGAATTCTTTTCAATTTTTGGCAGGTCAGCCGTTTGGAATTTTTGCTAACTACCCCAGATTCCAAAACCGACTTGCTGCCAGTTTTCGTGAAGCACTTCTCCACTTCCCCGGTCAAATAGGGCCAACTTTAACGCCTAAATTTATCAAGTCTCCTCAAAAGTTGAAGCACAGAACCCCCAGGTTGTGATAGATTTTTATATTTACACAATCTATTAATTGCATGACCCCCAAAACGTTATAATTAAAAATAAGTTGTGGGTTTACAAATTATGATAAGTAGCTTGGCGCATTAATTCTGGCTTATTTAGTGTGGTGCACCCATATGGGGTAGACTTTTATCCGCCATCTTGGGTCGCCATCTTGGGTCGCCATCTTTCTTGACTGGTGTCCCGGCGGCGTGCCTACTGGAGACGCGTTCTGCAGCCGGGTGTCATTATTTGACACCTGGTGACGGTAATACGCGTCATTGTTACGTCATAATACAGATGTAATACTTCTATTTTGCGTTAATAGTATACGCGTCATTGTTACGTCACAATACAGATGTAATACTTCTATTTTGGGTGCGTTCGATAAGCTTCCCCGGGTCGAGCCCGGTGTGCTCATCATCCGGGTGAGACTAATCGAACGCCAACTTCCCCAAGCATTCACACCGATGCATCTTGGGACAGCCGACCGAATTAGGCCTATACTAAGAAGGAATTAATGAAAAGTACACACGGATACAGAGAAACAAACGGGAAAACGCGGATACACAGAAAGTATTGAAACAAAGACACGTTTAAGAAATAAATGAAACACAATTTTTTTTCAAGAAATAAAGAAAAGAGGAAATCAAGTAATAAATCAAAACAAAAATTTTGAATTTTAGGAGCACAGAGAAGCATAATTTCCTTACAAAGAAACCAGTGGCCTATTAGTCACTTAATACAAGTCTTGACAAATCTAAATACCTATGCCAAGCATGCATCATTGCCAAGTACATCCCTCCCCGATATTAAAACTCAACTCTGGCCGTGCAAACACCCCCAAACTATGCTTCGTGTAGTTGGGGGAAAGGGACGAGAAGGGTGCGGCCAGGAGACCTTTCGACCCCATTCAACACCTTTTACATGCTGAACATTTTATCATAAGACAAAACAACATTGCGTACCCATTTTAACTACCGTTACCAAGCCAATTCTATAAAATGATGACCTCTGAGTGCCCCCTCCATTTACCCCCTTACCCTACATTTGCAACATTTATAGACCTTTCCATTGTTGATAAACAAAGTGCGCCGGTTGGTATGGTCGACCAAAAATGTAAGCAAAACATTCAATCGTGTTAAAAAATGTTGTGACTAAATTCAACATTTTCTGTAAAGATTCATGAACTGAAATACCTCCCATGATTGGTTGATTTGTTTCCAACAAATTCAACAATATTTTTGAATATTATTTGTGTAACATTGCTACAAACTCCGTCTATCTTTTTTTGATTTGCAGTTGTGGCTTTCCCTTCCATAGTTGTTCAACCTCGGTTGGCCAACGAACTCGGGCTTTGACGTTGCAATAAAAATGGTCTATACGCAAGAAGTGTGCCCATCTAGCGGGTGCCGCGCGAAGCTTGGTGACGGACGGTCGTCCCCGCGCCGCCGGCGTGTGGGGATATGGGGTAGACTCATTGATCTCCATTATACTGAACACAAGTCTTGACAAATCTAAATACCTAAATACTATGCCAAGCATGCATCATTATTGCCAAGTACATCCCTCCCCGATATTAAAACTCAACTCCGGCCGTGCAAACACCCCCAAATTATGCTTCGTGTAGTTGGGGGAAATTGGGACGAGAAGGTGCGGCCAGGAGACGTTTCGACCCCATTCAACACCTTTTGCATGCTCAACATTTTATCATAAGACAAAACAACAATGCGTACCCAAGCCAATTCTATAAAATGATTACCTCTGAGTGCCCCCTCCATTCCCCGTTACCCTACATTTGCAACATTTCTACGCAAGAAGTGTGCCCATCTAGCGGGTGTGGTCGACCCCGGTGTGCTCATCCGGGTGAGACTAATCGATCCGACAACTTCCCCAGCATTCACACCGATGCATCTTGGGACAGCCGACCGAAATAATACTAAAAGAAGGAAAAGTACACACGGATACAGAGAAAAAAACGGGAAAACGCAGATATACGAAAGTATTGAAACAAAGACACGTTTAAGAGATAAAACACACATTTTTTCAAGAAATAAAGAAAAGAGGAAATCAAGTAATAAATCAAAACAAAAAATTAGGAATTTTAGGAGCACGGAGAAGCATAATTTCCTTACAAAGAAGCAGTGGCCTATTAGTCATCTTAACACAAGTCTTGACAAATCTAAATACCTAAATACTATGCCAAGCATGCATCATTATTGCCAAGTACATCCCTCCCCGATATTAAAACTCAGGAGACGGCCAGGAGACGTTTCTATCCCATTCAACACCTTTTACATGCTCAACATTTTATCATAAGACAAAACAACAATGCGTACCCAAGCCAATTCTATAAAATGATGGGACCTCTGAGTTCCCCCTCCATTACCCCCCTTCATAATGAAAACTAAACACGCAAAAGCTGTGTGTGTGTGGGTGAGCCAACAGCCGTGTACACTCCACTCGTGGCGGAGTGGACAACTTTGAAGAAAAAATGATCCCTGGTTTTGTCCAAAAAGTTAACGAAACATACACAACTAAAAAGGCTGAAATGTCCTCTTTCATATTCCGTTCACCCCAAGTTAGTACGATGTTCTGTTCAGAATATACAGAGTTTAATGTAACAAAAATGCCTCAATTCCAACACGTTTTACCGTGTTGTAAGCTCTCAGTGTGCATCCGGGGAACAGATGCACGCAATGAGTAGTTTTCATTGCAACTTCATCCCCGCGGCGGCGCTGCCCGATCCAGAGAAATAAACACATCCACAAATACAGAAATCAAAAACACAGAAAAAAGCATAAATATTCAGAAACACAGATATCATAAAACAATATATATTGTAGGCCGCCTATACAAATAAGAAAATAACTAAGAAAAGATATCAACAAACAAGAAACGATAAAAAGAAACAAGTAAGAAACCACAGAATTGCAGAAATAAAGACATACAGAAAGACCGAAATATACTAAAAAAAGAATTAATGAAATTAATTAAAAGTACACACGGATACAGAGAAACAGACGGGAAAACGCGGATATAGGCCTACTAAAAAGTATTGCAACAAAGACACCTTTAAAAAATAAAGGAAAAGAAAAACCCACATTTTTTTCAAGAAATATAGAAAAGAGGAAATCAAGTAATACAAACACCCCCAAATTATGCTTCGTGTATAGTTAGTTGGGGGAAAGGGACGAGAAGGGTGCGGCCATGAGACGTTTCTACCCCATTCAACACCTTTGCATGCTGAACATTTTATCATAAGACAAAACAACATTGCGTACCCATTTCAACTACCCTTACCAAGCCAATTCTATAAAATGATTACCTCTGAGTGCACCCTCCAATTACCCCCTTACCCTAATGATTTGCAACATTTATACGCAAGATCAGAAGTGTGCCCATCTAGCGGGTGCCGCGCGAAGCGCGGCGTCCCGCTAGTGAACATGGTTTTCAAGGCTCATGAAACTATGTCCGGATTCTAAAGACCGCCCTCTATGTCTGGTTATGTTCACAAAACACTGATTGCACTCGACGAGGAATCTATTTCATTATTTCAGTGTTATTTGACAACACCGACACGGTGTTGATACACTGAAACGGTGTTAATACTACCCAAACTGTATGTTAATCTATGCAAATAACAAACCAGGATGGGTGTACACTTGTAAATGTAAGCCCGTGTTAAAGGTACAATACAGGATTTAAGTCTGAAAGCTTACTGATCATGAAGTTCATACCAGATTTTTTTAATTGCAAATAACAAACCAGGATGGGTGTACACTTGTAAATGTAAGCCCGTGTTAAAGGTACAATACAGGATTTAAGTCTGAAAGCTTACTGATCATGAAGTTCATACCAGATTTTTTTTTCTGTGAAATGAAGTCATAATCGAAAAAACTGTATCCGAAAATCTATTTTAAAAACAGAACAAAAAAGGATCTCGCGTGTTTAACGGTTTTGTTTACTTCATAATAAGGTCATGCAAACATTCCTCCTCTCTCCCACCTCGTCGTCTGGTCCTCACCGCCGTTTCAGTTCTAAATTAACCTTTTCAAGCAACAATTCAGTTTTAAATTAACGTGGCGCAAACACTGCCCATCGCTTTCGCGTCAACCCTTCTCAAAAGGTTTGAAGCTCACAGCCACACATGACTTCCGTCCTAAACTAGAAGTAAATAACACGGCCGGTGAACGACGGTGCGGTCAATTTGACTCCACAAAATGGTCGACCGTGTTAGTTCACGATGTAAAAGGAAAACCACGCAGTTTCGAGGCATATTTGTGTGGATCATTGTATTCTACTTTTAAAACATATTTCTAACCATATGTATTTTATAGCAAACGGTTAAAAATACCTTTTATAGACCAACTCGCCCGATCCAAGGCAACGTGTCCCTTTAAGGGTAAAATGACGCAAGTGTGTTTGGCCGATCGTAAAGAGACTTCACCTGGCTGGACAATATTCATTTCAACATGCTGTTCATGGTGGTAGAAACAGACACCGCAAAAGAAATTGACACCGTCGGTGTTGACACATTAGATACACAAACAAGAACTAAAAATTATATGGTGTAAAAAATAACACAAATTTCTGCAAACACAACTACACCTGTTTTATTTTAGCACCCTAATGTTATTTTCATTCCCCCATGGGTATCTTTATACGACAACACCCATGGTGTCAATTTTAACACCCCACACTGTAAAAACCGGGGTGTTAAATTGATTCTCTTGGTATCTATATGTGACAACACCGCCACGGTGTTGATTTTATCAACGATGTAGTAATGGGGATAGCTAACACCATGGCGGTGTTGTCACATATGGATACCGGAAAGAATCAATTTAACACCCCAGTTTTTGCAGTGCAGTTTTTGCAGTGGACCGGTGATTTTTCCAGCAAGTAAACTATTGTCAATGCTATCACTGTGGTTTACTTTATTCTAGTCAAGCTAACCACACCGAAGCTAAAAGTAGACTGTAGACTGGTGCCTTTGATAAACACTCTGCTAGGGTTGAAACGTGTGAGGCATTTAGAACCATCTTTGCAATTATACCTCAGATCACCTTTCTTGTTATTTTTGTTACAATAAATCATCATTACGTCGACAAAAAACCCAAACAATTACCCTACCTTTAGCATGTTCTCGTGACTGGTACAGCTCCTTTTTGTAATTCTGAAATAACTGTTTACCAAATCGAAACCCATCCCTCTCATAATAGCCTTATAACTAGACTTCTCGTTAATCTCCTCTACCTTGAAGGAGACATCGATTAAAATGAAATACTGCCCGCAAGTTTACACTACTTTAACATTGTAAAGACATTGTTGGGGGGGGGGGGGGTACCAGTGTAGCAATATATTATTGCAACCAAGCACCATTACCTTTACCTTTCGGAAAGAAATTAATAGGCAATTATAAGCCACAGCGTGTTTTCAATTAACATTATATTCCGCGCACATTGATACATTTGATTGGTGGACACGCGTCACGTGTCATACTTTATTTTGCCATGTATTTACTGCCACGACGTGTGACGCTCCAAATTTTAAATAGGGCCTTTCACAGCGACGCTTTGCAGTGTCGTTTCCAAAGGTGTTATTAAATAGATATTGAATGCATTTCGTTCGTGTATGCGCAGAATATAATCACTCCGTGAAATCTGGACTGTTCCATTTCACTCGGCTTCGCCTCATGAAATGGAACAGTCCAGATTTCACCCCCTTATCATATTCTGCGACAATGCAATCATTATCATGCATCAATTTTTTGTATAATAATATTGTATCATATCATAGACCCCTTTTATGTAAACAGCTTGTTTGAGACAACTATTATAACCGTAAAATTGCACATTAATTCTTGACCCAGATATGAAATAATTATATCCAGAGGCGTCGACTACTCCATGTTCCAACACTCCTATGTTCCGGGAAAAAACATGTCCCAAAGCCCCAACCCCCTCATGATTTACACGCTGGGAGTAGGGTCAGGGATAGGGTTATGGTAAGGGTTCGGATTAGGAAAATACACCATGGGTGTCGGAACATTAGGGTGTCGGAACATATAGGTGTGCAACCCCGCAGGCTATACGCCTGTGGATTATTTTAAATTGTTGACCAAAATTGAAAAGCTGAATTTCGGCGATCAGATGAAACAAGCACCACTCCTGATGCCACCCGGTACGCATTTCAAGCTATGCAACTCTCTTATCCTTGGAAATATTGACACAACTGATGACGTAGTCTTTGCAAAAAAAAGATACCATTATTCCCAAAGTATGACGAAGTGACCCGGTCCCCACAATTAAAACGTCTTCATGACAACCTACTCTGTAATTTTAAATAGGCCTAAATACAAGTCATCGCATCGGTTGCAATGTCTTTTCGGCTCTTAAGAAAACTCGTCGCTTCTTACAAAAACAACTTGTCTTGTGCACTTTTAATTAATTTCTGAAAGTCACCAAGGGGACGCTTTTGTTATTATTATTATATATATAATTTTTTTTTAAAGTATGGCCTTAATTAATAAGACATGCTGAGTGCGTACCTGGTCGAGATTAACTCAAAAGGGGGGAAACGGAGTGCAGTGCTCAAAGCATAGCCGGGGAATTTATTACCCGAGGCCCTGCATCCGCTGGCTCCACACTCGCTCCATATCATAGGTCGATAGAACGAAGGGGAAAAATCACGCGTAAAAGCAAAGACCTTCTTCATTTCTGACACAGAAATAACGCCCACGTGATAAAATTCGCTATTTTTTTTTTCGCTGGACCAATCGCGGTGTGGACTGCATGTGTGTGTGTGTGTGTTGCACTTGAACTAGGGGAGCTAAAAGTCATGATGTTTACATGTTAAGGCCACTGCAGTGAAATCATGCCTATACCAACACACGTCACACCATCGCAATTTTTTGGGGTACTGCCGCGATGCAATCGTCCTTTTTATCATTTTGAGGCGAACGATGGATTGAAGCAGCTCGTTGCGAAGACAGTGGGATTGGTTTAACGACATCTTAGGCCTTGACGATGCTCCTTCTTTTTATGAGACTTGATTCACAGGAGATAGTCTACCAAACCATGGAGGAAGACCAAACTAACAGGCGGCTTTGAAACCCGTAAAACAATTTTTTTTTCTAACGACAACATGGATTGTTGACGTTCCTTTATACGACTTTTTATTTTATATTTGAAGTTACTAAGTTTCAACGATTTGTGTTAGAATAAGGGGTCTCTCTTGCGTTTATCCCTATAGGCCTATTGACTGCACTCGAATACTCTGAAGGACAAGTTGGTTTGACTTTTTATCTTGTTGGAAAGATCACCAGTGACTCACGTTTACGTTGTCTGTGTGAGGTGAGGGAAGAGACGGCGATTCAGAAGATTCAACCGACAATAATTTTTTATTTGGAAATTAACTTGGCCTGTATTTAAGTCAACAGACGCTTGACCATGGAGAACTTGAGTGAAAACACAACCAACATGACTGAAACTCCACCGTATGTTCAAACCATTGACTCAAACAATATTATCGGGGCAGTGGCTGGACTTTTGGGCATCATAGGCAATGGAATGGTTTGCTTCGTAATGATTTGGTATCGTTCATTCTTTAAGTCCGTCACCAATAAACTCATGCTTCACCAGGCTGGGGTCGACTTGGTCCTGTCCATTGTAATGCTGATCACCAGGCTGTACACACCGTGGACTCAGCTCTATTGCCGGTTCAGCCGGGGGTGGTTATACTGGAGTCTCGCCCACATCTCCACGACCAGCATCATGCTCATTGCTTTCGACCGGTACACAGCAGTGTGTCACCCCGTTAAATACCGTAAATGGTTCTCCATGTATCGCATCAAGTTTTACCTCATCTTGGTCTGGGGCTTTCCAGTGATATGGCAATCGTACCTGTTATGGGTTCATTTGCCCGACAAAGAATCGTCTTGCTTAGCGACTTGGGGAGGCAATGACACCGCAAAGTTGGCATTCGGAGTTGCCACATTTTGCTGGGAGTACATGGTGCCGTTGATTTTTATGACTGTCACGTACACCCATACCATCTTGGCACTTCGAAAAAGGGTACTGACACGCGCTCGAAACGCAGCGGCTACGCAGCCGGCAGCCAACCCGGGCCATAACGCCCACAAAGACCCGCTGCAGACGGCCAAGGTGCGGCTAACCTTCACCTTTATGATTGTGGCCGTGTTCTTCATCATCTGCTGGAGCCCTAGCGAAATCACGTGGCTGTTGTTCAACTTTGGTGTCATCAAGGATGAGTACTACTCCTCCCTATGGCATCTCGGTGTGGAAACGCCCCTACTCTGCCTAAATACGTGCGTCAACCCGGTTATTTACTGCGTGACATACACGCACTTTCGCCGGCACTTGAAGCTGGTTTTTTGCGGTGGGTGTAGAAACGAAGTGGGTGATTCCACCTACGTTGAGAACACGGAAAACAGCTCAGAGCAACAACATTCCTCACAACGAGGCAGAGCAAAACCGTTAATGTTTCAGGCCAACACTTGAATTATTCGCGGTGACAATAATATTTGGATTGTAAGTAATGTAGGCCTATATAATGTATGAAATAGAGGAACAAATGTACACAAGTTATTCTGTGGAAATTGTATGTTTTATTCCCCCAAAAACAAAACAAAACATTATATACAGAAAAATATAAATGTATTGTTGTATAGCGGTTTGGAAAACATAACCGGTGAAAACTGTATTCAACACACCGTTAAAATAATCGCTCATTTAACTGGACGTAAATTAGAAAAACGTGGTATATAAATCAATACAATATTTTGTCAATTTATTTTTACTTAAGTGATCAAGCTTGGTTGATATCATGGGGATAGAAATCCAGCAAAGTGAAAAGTAAGTGATTCTCGAGTATAGAACTATAAGCATGCTGGTGTGATTTTTTGTTTCATTTTAAAACAAATATGATCTTTAAACTTACGAACAATTTTTAAACCGAAACGAAAAACAATTCACCGAATAAAAAAAATACATTTGCTATTTTTAACCATGTTTTCTGGTCACCGGCGTTTTCACAAACCGACGAATGAGTAAAAAATCATAACATTTTGTAAATCATTGCTGTTAACATTTTCAGCAAGGTTCATGACCTAACAGTAACACGCAATGGTTTCGTAATTACACGAATTATCATGATCGAGGAGTCACAAAATTTGCCATTTTGCGTTTTCACGAAGTGGCACATCAAGATTCTCCATTAAATCCAATGAATGCGCTGCTGAGGCGCCAAACACGCGTGGTACGACTTTTGCGTTTTCACGAATTTGCGAATCTGTTGAAGTTGAGAGTTTTCACGAACCGGCGAAACTCAATGTGCATTGGTTTGTACACAGTGCTCTGCGCGCGCGTTTTCTTTTGTTAATTTCCACGAAGTGGCGAATGTGTTTAAGAATAAATAACTCATCGAAATAGTTGCAAAGTTGAAAACATATTGACAGTTCTGTATGTCCGAATAAGTCAGTTTTATTTTGGTAGTAAAATTTACAAGAAAAACAATAAAGCAGTCTCCAAAACAGCAGTGTGAAAAAGAGTTCAACTTCAAATGCGATTTTCTTCAAACACGGAAGTCATTATCGTCAGCTGTGTTTGTCAGCCATTCATTGATTTAAATGTCCTCGTCGAAGCTTCGTCCTCAAGGACTGATGTCTTCCGTCGTGGAATGTATACGTGAAGAAACCGCCAAGATACAACCCTGTTTAAATACTCAACCAGCATTTGTGAAAATAACAATGTGATCAAAACAACAACTTGTGGCAGGCCGATGTCTTCGCCAGTGGACATAATCTAAACACGGCAAAGAAAGTGTATCAAGTAAATAGATTTTGAATGAATTTGAGAGTTGTCCTGTTACGTGATACCACTGGTGCTAAGGCACGTCCACTTCACACGAACTGGCTCCACTGATTCACCAGACGCCCATTAGTATGGTGGCCCTGAAGGGACATCGCATATCGCAAACGTGTGCGCATACGTATGCAATGTAGTGAAACAATTCGCGAATATATGCGCACACGTATGCGATGTCCCTTCAGGGCCACCATACATTAGCCCTTTTGAAAACATGGTGGGCATTACAAATGAGTGCGCTAGTTGGGGCTTGGTGTATACAGACTAATTTACCCAAACTTAATAATACTAATGATAATGGCATAGCATTGTGTCCACTATCAAAATAGCTTATTGGAATATACCCTTCCCATGAAATATGTAATTTGCACATCGCGCGTGCGCACTAATATTTTGGTTGGCAAAATTATGGAACATCGTGCCTTTTTGTATGGGGCTGATGGTGGCGTGACGCAGACGCCTTTGTGCGTCTGCTTAGTGCACATCTCTATGGCGTTTGCCAACCAATAGTGTCTGTACGCATGCGTGAATTTAATTAGCATATTTCATGGCATGGGTCTATTGCATTGAGCTAGATGCAAAGTGTTTCTTTATTGAACTTGGCTTTTTTCACATCGGTTCATCAAAGACTGAGGTCTCAAAATTAAGAGTTTCTGTCCCAAGAAATGCTGGTGAACGATGAAATTGGCAACTTTTTGTAAAAGTACACACAAACGTATATGCCCACTTTGGAGCAGGAAGTAACGGAAACGTTGGACGAGCAGCAGATACGCACGAGTATGACGCAGTGACTCACCAACAGGATCTAGTTTTCATACTTTCCTACGAATTATAGTGCAATATATTATATTACTATACCTCATACATATTCATGACCGAGAGTCGAACTCTCACTGGTCCATTCAGCATCACGTGCCAGGTGCTATATTTGCTGTTACCCAAGCGCGCACGCGAGTATTCACGCACATGGTAAATACGCATGACAAGTAGACTATCACACGGGCAGCCCGTGTGATAGTCTACTTGTCATGCGTACTTATCCGGGCAGCCCGTGTGATAGTCTACTTGTCATGCGCTTTACATGCGCTTTACTAGCGGTTTTCCGGAGCTCAAAGTGTGATGCCGAACTAGTAAAGATGCCTTCACCACACAAAAACTGAATATGTATAAGGTATAGTAAAACAAATATCACATGATTTATTTCGGGTGAACAGTCGATATTATTATTAGCTCCCCTCGGTATTGGAAGTTGACAAACTAGTTCCCTTCGCCTCGGGAACTAGTTTGTCAACTTCCAATACCGAGGGGAGCTAATATCGACTGTTCACCCTCAAACCATGTGATATTTGTTAATTATAACACCCCTTACAAATATTCTGCCTTTTGATTGGTTTAGAGCGCGTCACATGATATGTCTTAGTTTTACTAGAAACCCGGCGCGTCGCGGCGCGAGACTATCACATGACAAACGATGAACTATCACATGGGTACTATCACATGGCGTCTATAGACGTCTGTTTTACCCATCTCGAACCCAACCAGTTGTGCATCTGTGTATCTGAAATGCGCGTACGAACGTTACGTGTACGAGGATGATAAATAGTTTGTTAGGGTGTTATAGACCTTTCTTTTGTTGATAAACAAAGTGCGCCGGTTGGCATGGACGGCCGAATGTTAGCAAAACAGATTCATGAACGGAAATACCTTCCATGATTGGTTGATTTGTTTCCAACAAATTCAACACTATTTTTGAATATTTGTGTAACACTGCTACAAACTGATGTGGCAATCTGTTTTTGATTTGCAGTTATGGCTTTCCATACTTTTCCAACCTGGGTTGGCAAAAACTCGGACTGTGACGTTGCAAAAGAAAGTTCTATAAAACAAATATTGACTGCTTTTACTTGTGCTATGGTTAAAAATACGACTCCCTCGGTGATCCCCGGAGCGTTCTATTTTCCCTCGGCTGCGCCTCGGCTGCACCTCGGGAGTCGTAGTTTTAACCATAGCACTCGAAGCAGTCAATATTTGTATACAAATTTTGGATGCAAATATAAGAACAATATAGCAGAGTATAACCACAAGATGAATCTGGACTATTTAATTTCACGAGCTTGAGGCGTATGAATGCTATATCGTATGAATACAATGCACCCTATATTTGTTTTAATGCCCTCACACTTAGATCCTTGGCATTTGATATTTTTGTAATGATTTATGATTTATGATTTATACAGTTTCGCTATAGATAGGTTGCAGTATGACGTAAATCGGCCATCTTTACGGGCAAATTGGAGCACATAGTCATGCGTTACGCGTGAGAACGGCGTGGAATTGGAACACGCGCACATTTTACAAAACCCATTGCATGATTGGTTAGTGAACAACGCGACTGCGTTAACAATTGGAGCGCTTGATGCGCCTGCAAGCCAAAATGCGATTTGCCCGTAAAGATGGCGTCTACTGGGAACTACCTATTCCAGCCTCGCTACCATGGGCAGCGCGCCGTAACGCCTGTTAACTCCGCGTACGTCTCTAACCCCTGGAAGGGAAACACTGATAATCAACGCTGATTGGCTCACCAAAAGTGACTGCTATGCGTACACGCTTGTTAAAAACTTTCGATCGCTTGCAGGCGCTTAGTACGCGCGTGTAAAATGCACGTATTTCGACGCAATACATTTCAAATGAATCATGTTTTTATATGGATGGGCACCCTAAACTGCATACAGTTAAATGTATCACAAGATTGAAAAAGAATGAGAGGGGGCCAGTTGCTCTATGACTTGTGCGTCCTTTGACAGCGCGCTCTGCGTAGTTTCTAACACAAAATGGATCAACCACAGGACTAATTAAAATATCCCTTATATTTGGATATTTCAAAGTCACACTTCCAGGGGGATATGATCGAGCGATGCATTCTGGGAAGGAAAACAACATGGCGCGGCGAGATCGTACACCCCTGGGAACGAGGTTGTATCTATTCCTATTGGTGGAGAGCACGTCACGTGGGGGTGTTTAAACGGCTGATAAAGACATAGCTGGAGCTGTTTAATGAGACCGGCTGGCTTCGCGTGTTGGGCGCACAAGCTCATTTACGCCAATTTACTTACGCGGGACGCAATACATAGCTAATAGATACCCGCGCGTAATCTGTTTATACACGCGCGTACACACAACCCAACGCGCACAAAACAGAATTTTACAAAAGTTTTTGAAAATGTACAAACTTCGAAAATTCGCTAAACAAACAGATTGTCACAGATTGTCTTTTTTATCACCGATTTTCCTTATTCTTTCACTTTTTAACAAAAGGGCATTTATGAATGGGAATAAAAGAGTAGTGACTCGTTCTTAAACGGCCGTTTAAAACCTTGCAGGGTCCCTGCCGGTTTTAAACGGCCGTTTAAGAACTCGTCGCTACTCTTTTATTCCTTTATTTCTACAATGACTGGAGCTATTTATGACCGGTTGGTAAAAGCGCGTTCGGCGCTCATAGCCATACGCCTATATGCATGTTGGTGCGCGCCCAAGCTTACTCGCACACGTTCATAACACGTAATGCAACAGCATGCATAAATAATATTGTGTAAAAATCAGTACGCGCGAAGGTTAGCTGCGAAGCGTTCTATATTTTTATCAATATAGGACTCTTATTTTAAATTTGGCGTGTCGGAACAGTATAGACCATATACCTTTGTTTACAGAGTGGTGACCTTGTACATTATAATGCATTTCCTGACGGGCAAGATACTACACAGGCTATTATGGGAAAATTTACATTTTGTGTCATAATTTTCACATAAATTCAAAATTTACAAAAGCAACAGCTGTACAGCTTTCGAGATGTCCCCCATTTCTTCATATCAAAAGTTGAGTAAAATCAGACAGTGCAATCTCCATAGAAAACATAAGATTTGTTGTATTCTTCCATTGAGCTGTGTACAAATGTGCCTGCAGGAAGTCCAGGCTCTGTGGCTCTTTTGTAAATATGTGATGTCACAGGTCACATGGTCTATACATGGCAAAATAAAGTATGATATGTGACGCGTGTACCACCAATTAAATGCCAAGGATTTATAAGTGTGGTATATAATTAAAATGTTATTAATTATATATATATATATATCATGTATACATAAATATCGATTAATCCATGAAAATATTGCGTCCAATTAAGGCCAATTAAGTATTTACTTATTTAGATTAAAGGTACAGCTAGTATAGGCCTGACTTGTGTGACAGTCTGCTTCACTTTTTGACATATAGGGCGTTTTCGAAATCAGGGCTTATGTGGTAAGGCTTCTGCTTAAGGTCCGTCTGCCTGTTTGAGGTCCGTACCAAGAGTGCACGTTACCAACATTACTGACGGAGCAGCTAGTGGTTTTTAGTAGGCCAAAGAGCCTTAACTATGGTGTGTATTTTTGTCAGGCAGAAATTATAGGTTTAGGGGGAAAACCGGAGTGGACATTTTTTTTTCGCAGAAATTATCGTTTATCAAGATGTAAAGAAGAAAAAAAAATATAATAATAAAATAAAACATTTTAAAAAGTTTCTCACGTGACCGATTCAATTTGAACAAAAGCGTTAAAGGACACCGACGAGAGAGATAAAAGGAACGTCATATTTATTGGCCTGAGTCATAATTAAGTCATGTACAAGTCTTGACATAGGATACAAGTCATACTTATGAGATATATATCATACTTATAAGTATATATAATTCATAATTATGACTTGTACTGAATCATTATAATAAGATAGGGGGCCTATATCTTTCTTGCTCTCAATGCCTTGGCTTCCGTAAGTCTGCCCACTCAGACTTTGTGAATAGCTTTCACGCAAAGCGCATTCAACAAATTACAAAGCGAGGACGTTCCATCGTTCCGATCCTCTATATCCCGCCGCACTTAAACTCGCAAAAGGCTTAAAATCTTACATTATAAGAGCATAACGTCGAGGACCTCCTATTGTTCCTATTAATTATTCCATTGTATACTTAAACTGTTCGCAGTGTTAGAACTCTCAAACGAACCTAATTTGGGACAAACGTAAACTTCGGTACGTTGTCAGCACATAATAAAAAATGTTATTTTTCTGTAGATTAAAAGGATTTGTTTTGCATTATGTTCAACAATTTCTTTACGTAAGTGTGTTGTTGACTTGTCCCGGTATTTCCTGGATAAATTTAAGCTTATTTACTTGCTTAATTAATTAATCTGAATAATTTGGTTTATCTTCCATTGACAATTGACAAACAATTGACGGACCGATTTTGTACACAAAAGATGCTGGCAGAGTTTTGTCATGCTCTTTCTAACCAAACTACTACTGTCCCATGTTGGTTGACAACCCCTCTACGGAAGTGTGGTATGGTCCAGCTTAAGATATCATGGCATATAAGCTGACCAGTGTATACGATGTGGTTGAGACAATGGAAATATTAAAATATGTCAGCAAGTGCTGACAACGTGCCTCGTTCGCAGGAATGTTTAGAGCAAACGTTAAATTAGCAAAGTGTTACAGTTTCGAAACAAACAACATTTATTCGGGGGAAATGTATGCAGTTTAGCTGCTTTTCATATCACATATTTTCTGTGGGTTTTGTTTCACTTTCTTGTTTTTTTTACCACTGAAATTATTCAAATGGTGAAGTGTAGACCTATAGAGTCTTTTTATATAATGTCTTATTGTCTTCATTCGACCTTTTTAATTGTTTGTGTATAGTTAAATTTTCCGTTCTCTGCCGACGGTTGTCCATTTTATACCTCAATGGTCATCTAGGTGTCACTGTTTAGGCTGTTCCGAGGGGGAGACAAACTATGCCATCCTTATATATGCAATAATGTGTATGTACAGGGAAGAGCTTCTCGTGTATTTAACTTAAGTTCAACCCTCCATTACTCATTAACGACCTGAAAACTAGGCCAATATGAAAGCCGTTCGAGACCCTCTAAAATTGTGCTGAAAGATTCAATTGTATTAAAGAGAACGACTATTTTATTCGCTATGATATGAAATACTCGATCCAAAGAAAGCGCTTACCCGGTCGTAAACAATGTGCGAACCATTACCGAAAACTTTACATTGCTAAGAGAAGCACTCGAAAGGCACAGCTTGAGAGAAACCATTACAGCATTAAATCATTGTATTTAAAAAAAAATGCATTTTAGGTCGTGCGAATTTGTGCCGCGATTGCTATTGTCTGGGCCTGATCAGTGTGCTTGACAGAAGGCCGTTTAAGCTAGCCTTCAATATTATGTCCTTCTATTGTATGTAAGTTTCATATTATAATACTCAATGACGCTCTGTGCCAAAACCAGGCACTTCCTGCCCAGACTCACAATTTGCTCACGAAATTCATATTGATCAACATTATAATATTTTTTTAACATCACATCACATTGATAATAAGATTAAAATTTAAGTTACATTCACTTTGAATGCCATTTTTAAATAGTCGAGAAGTGGCTGGTTTTTGCGCGGGGGCATCACATAGGCCTAATCTACACCGAGATAAGAACACAACTTGAAAAAAGTATGTAAAGAATGTGATATTGTATCAACAATTATATCCAAGTATGCCCCACAAAACTGACAATAGGCCTATTTGTAATTACTTAATTTGTTTTTACTTAAACTTGTTGGCCTTTTTATCTGATTATAGATGTTTGTACGTTGTAAAACTCCCGGTCTCAGTTTGCCTGACTCATTTTTGTGGGGCAGGCTGAGCCGGAAACTGATCATAAAATGGGATTTTGACTGGGATTCTGCGTCATTTGGACCCATTTGGGGATCATTTTGACACAGATTCCGGGTCAAATTGACCCCGAAAGGGGTCAGGCTCCATGGGAACTGGATCCGGGTCAATTCTGACGCGGGAGTTGTTAGAGTGTATGGTTTTACTGTTCATTACAATTACCACAACATATCAACGCCTACTGACAAAACACAAACACATCGCTGGTTGGTTCTCTTTGTTGTATTTTGTAAGTGGATTGCTTATGAATAGAGAAAAATTAAAGACAACCCCTTTAACATTTCATTGATGACTTGAGTATGCCGCGAATGTATGGAAAAAGGTTTTTATGATTAAAAACAAACAAATACAAATTATAGTCGCTTGTTTTCACCAGCAAACATAAATTCAATTAAGACAAACTTTGTTTTTATATAGGCCTATACAATTCATCGACGAGAAATATATTGCATTTCTGGGTTGATATTGCATTAAATCTTACTCATGTGAATGATAATATAACTGGATACCGAATTCATAACAATTATGAGCTAATGGTTTTCTGAAAATCGAGTCGACAACAAAAGAATCAAGTGGTTTACTGCTGGCCTGCTTTCGTGTAACACCCCAAAAAAAAAAAAAAAACCCCGGCAGAGACTAAAACAGATAACCGATGGATGTAGGTCTGCAGACGAAGGAAATAATTATGTGGGTTAATTCTCATAAAAATGAGGTCAATTTGTTTTACTGGAAGATAATTCAACCCGATATGAATTGTTTTCCGATAAATAGAGTATTTAAAGGAAAACAAGTTACAAGTCTCTAACCTGGCGTTAAACGGTTTAAACGCCACTGTGTTCGATACCCCTTAAGTGCAACTTTTGTCAGAATCCAAAAACGTACGATGAAATCATATTTCAACTATACGGCCTGTACATTTGTGTACAGAGACATTTGTAGTTCATTCCTGATTTTGGGGGGATGGTATTCAACCAAAACGGCGCTGAATTAGACTTTTTATCTGGCCCCAAAACACCTCTGAAATGTACAGATCCATGTGATTTTTATGTTCATTGACGTCATGATGCACAATTTTGCTCTGAAAGAGTATCAAATAAAATGGCAGTTTACACCATTTTAACGTGAGGTAAGAGACTTGCAATTTTCCCCCACTTTAATTTGAACTCTATCTATTGGAAATTGAGTGCATCACAAAACTGTATTTTGACCTTGGAGACCCTCTTTAGCTTAGACTTGTGGACAAGTCGTTAAATGTCTGTCGCGGTGATAGCGGAACGGCTCTCTCGCAATATCCCGCGGGAGGGCTGCTTTGCGCGAGATTACTGCTCTCAAGACTGGTCACATTCGTCTTTCACAAGTCGTTAATGACGAAGAGTCGGCAGTCACCAACTTCGCGCGAGAGCAGTGATCTCGCGAGAGCATTCTTTGTTACGCTACGGTCGAAAAGTCTCTTAGGAACATTAACCCAAGCAAAGCCTCTGGCCCTGATGGGGTCTCTGGGAGGATCTTGAAGACGTGTTACAAAGAACTATCACCTGTCTTCCACAAACTGTTCCAATGGTCGCTCAACTCAAATGACATTCCTAAATTATGGAAAACATCTACCATTGTACCTATTCCTAAAATAACTAAACCTGTTGTTTTAAATGATTATAGACCTATTGCATTAACCGCTATTATTATGAAATGTTTTGAAAGTATTGTAAAAGGTATTGTTTTAGCCCAGACTAAAACCTTTGTTGATCCTTTACAGTTTGCCTATTGTGCCAACAGAAGTGTTGAAGATGCCATCCTTACACTCACTCACAACATTCATGAACATTTGGATAAGTCTAAATCTTATGTAAGGACTCTTTTTGTGGATTTTTCCTCGGCATTTAATACTATACAGCCACATTTACTTGTACAAAAACTCAGAAATATGGATGTTAGTCCTTATCTAACACTGTGGATTAATAGTTTTTTATCTAACCGTACACAGAGAGTACATTTAATGAACTCAATGTCGGACGTCATCTGTACTAATACTGGTGCCCCTCAAGGCTGTGTGCTCTCCACAGTTTTGTTTTCATTGTACACTGGTGATTGCAGGTGCAGTTTCCCATCGTGTTGTATGATTAAATATGCAGATGACACAGCTTTAACTGGAAAGATTTCTTGCAAAGATGAGACCCAATACCGCCATGAAGTGGACAATTTTATTAATTGGTGTAAACGTAACTTTTTAGTTATAAATGTCAACAAAACGAAAGAGATTGTTTTTGATTTCCGCAAAGGTAACACTACTCTGGAACCAATCATTATACAGGGCACCCCAGTCGACATGGTCACCGAATACAAATACCTGGGTACTCACATCGATAGCGATCTTAAGTGGAACACTAATACACGTAAACTGGTAGCTAAGGCTAATCAACGTACCTTTTTTATCAGGAAGCTGAAGTCATTTAATGTCCGTGATGATATCTTATTCCTTTTTTATCAGAGTGTTATTCAATCAATTTTATCATTTTGTAATGTTGTTTGGTACAGCAGTCTTTCCACAAAGAACATTCAAAAGCTTGAGCGGGTAACTAAGGTAGTGTCAAAAATAATAAATAGGAATGTAAACAACCTCCGCACTAATTCTGAAACAGCTGCTCTGGTAAAATTCCTTTCCATTATGCAAGACCCAACCCATCCACTCCATGCCTCAGTGACTGTCAACAAATCAGGAAGAGTGCGTCCTCCATGCAATAAAACAACACGTTTCAGGAAATCGTTTATACCCAATGCTGGTCATCTGTTTAATTCTAAGTTCAGTAGGTAATTTTTTAGTTTTTACGTTTTTAATTTATTTAGTGTATCTCCACTGAAATACACATTCCAGTGGGTATTGCTTTTACTTTATATTAAGTAATTATTTAAACCTTTTAACTATAAAGTTCACATCTCTTTTGTTTGTTTGTGGTTGTAATATTTTTAAACAATTTTATAATGTATATTTGCATTGCGGGACGATGAGTCTCATGTTGTTTTACAATGTGACCAATAAATATGAATGAATGAATGAATGAACACCCCACGCGACTCGACACACCGCGACAAACATTAACGACTTGCCAACAAGTCTATCTTTAGCTGGGTAGCTTCCTCAGTTGGAAGGGGGAACCCCCTGAAGGGTCCGGATTCGCATTGCATATTCAAGACCCAAAATTCGACATGTCCCTTACTCCAAGGGGATCGGGTTGGATTGGCGGTATATGTACCTTGCCTTTGACCTCAGTGGACTACATCCTCGATAGTGAGTTTGCGTTACGATCCCTATCACAGCGTGGACTCTCCCCATTTGGGGTTTTGTCCTCAAAAACGGAACAATCTTTCAAGTTTTTCTCAACCACAGAAATATATATTCAGGCCAACTTGAAAAAAGAATATATAAATAAATGACTTAATAAAAGGAGAGAAAAGGGGGTTTCCAAATTGAAGCAAAGACCGTCCATGATCTGAGCAGACTTCTGAGTAGACTTGTTGACAAGTCGTTAA
The DNA here is from genome assembly GCA_037783415.1 of Leptasterias polaris. Classification (NCBI taxonomy): domain Eukaryota; kingdom Metazoa; phylum Echinodermata; class Asteroidea; order Forcipulatida; family Asteriidae; genus Leptasterias; species Leptasterias polaris. The sequence goes on along the minus strand of JAZGTN010000042.1, from coordinate 1,338,788 downwards.
TGATGGTCGCGGTGGGTCGAGTCGCGTGTGGTGCTGTAGCGTAATAAAGAATGCTCTCGCGAGATCACTGCTCTCGCGCGAAGTTGCTGGCTGCCGACTCTTCGTCATTAACGACTTGTGAAACCCGAATACCGTACGTATTCATTTATTCAGGTACAAACGCAGTATACATTACGGTTGCTGTAGAGACGATCATTGAGACGAGTCCATTTTATCTGAGGGTAGTACTAATTACTCTAAATGCGATAAATGCTTGCACTTGAGACATCTGTGAGTGTGTTTTTTGTGTGTTAACTCCTTCATTAATTTAGTAATTTAAGACATAAAGTAAACTTATCTTAAAAGGCATTATTATAGAATTGTTTAAGATGTGTGATAAGTGTGTTTTGCCTCATAAAAATAAATAATGCCTACTGTGAATAGTTACTGATCTGCTCCAGTCCTTTAACCCGATGTGTTCTACATCTGATTCAGTGATTGTGTGTATTAAGTGTGTATAAACAACGGACACGGAAACCAGTCAACTCGCCCCCCTCGCAAAGTCGCCAATTACAAAAAACACATGTACAAAGTCACCAACTACAAAGTCGCCCTAGCAAACTCGTCCCCTCTCATAGTCGCCCCTCACAAGGGAATTTAACAAACTTGTGTGATTGGACTTCAGGGCAACGAAAGCTATCTTAAGGGAACAAAAGCTAGCTATCTTGAGGGAACGAAAGAGGAATTTGGGGGAACAAAATCTCATTGCGAAGGAACGGGAGCGTATATTTAGGGAACGGGAGCGTATATTTAGGGAACGAAAGCATATTTCAGCTGAATGAAAGTATATTTCGCTCAACTAATTCAAAGTCGTATTTCGATGAAACGTAAGCTTGTTTTTAGGGAAAGAAATCTCCTTTCGGTGGAAAAAACTCACTTTTATTGAACGAAAGCATATTTCGAGCGAACGAAGTATATTTTGTTCGAACAAAATCATATTTCGAGGAATCGAAAGCTTGATTTTAGGGAAAGAAATCTCCTTTCGGTGGAAAAAACTAATTTTTATTGAACGAAAGCATATTTCGAACGAAAGCATATTTCGAGCGAACGAAAGTATATTTTGGGGTAACGAAGAAAATCAATTAGGATTGAAGCCATTGGATACGTAGGAATTTTCCTTGGATGGATGGGGCTAGACAGAGTAGCCGACCTGCCCCCCCCCCCCCCCGCACCGGTCCAATCCTCTCAGTTGACTAGGAGGGGGAACACTTTTTCCTTATCCACTTCTTCCCTGAAAATCACCATGTCCTGCATCTTCCTTCGTTTCGATGAGATACTGACTTCTATTCCTCTTCATTGTGCAGTAATTTGTTTTTATTGACTTGACAAACCGCTCAAAAAATTCTCAAAAGGAAAGAAACTACACAATGTTCAATGTAGACACGATCAATAACTTGGACTTGAAGAAATTCAAACCAGTGCCCAATTTCATAGCGCTGCTTAAGCAGAAAATATTGCTTAACGATTTCCTTCTAAGCAAAAATGAGCGGTATACCAGTCACAAATGGTACATGTGAAATTGTATTTTGGCTATTTTACCTTATTCTGGTAAGCATATTTTTTGCACTTTGATACTTTTTGTGCTTAAGCAGGTTTATGAAATTGGGCCCTGGAAATATGTCATGCGCAAGCATGCCAGTCACGCGAGAGCAAGATGCAAACACTATGGGAACCTTGAGGGTATTGTAGTTATGCCAAAAGAGCAAACAAAGGGAATAGAAGTGCGCTTCGATCTAGAAAGATGACGGGGAAACAATTTGTTTTGTTGTTGTTGTTGTTGTTGTTGATGTTGTTAGTTATGTCGTTTTTTGTCTAGTGTGTTGGTTTTTGTTTTGGGTTTTTTCGGGGGGGGGGGAATTTCATGTTCCTCTTCAATATTTATTGCACCCCTTAACGAGTTTAAAACAAATAAATAACAAACAGCAACAACACATGGATAAGATGTCAGTTGGGGGAAAAGCAACCCTGTTAAATGTGTTAATTTGGAACTGCATTTAATACCATGGATGTACTTGAGATGTAAACATTTGGCACACTTTATGTCTATCAACCTTCAACCGGTAGCTTTTTCTATTTTGTTTTTGTCTGTCTTAAACTAAGACACCACAAAACCAACCTGTGAAAATTACATTAAACTCATTTTATTAAGCATAAAGGCCAAGAAAGCACCCAGAGCATCGTCATCCTTAAAATGTCCACGGGGCCCTGGATCAGGCCCGACTATCTAAGTCGTTAACAGCTATGGGTATCCACTCTCCCCCCCCCCCCCCCCCCCCTCCCGTAAACCAAACATTCTGGATCCGCCCTCGATAATTAGTTCATAGTCCGCACGTAATTTTACACTATCTCAAATGTCAAAATCCTCCTCACACTTTTCAACATAGATCCACACCAATACCAGCACCCCCTACTCCCGCCCCCTTCTCGGTATCAAAAACACGCGCGCACACCGAAGGTGGGATTTAGATAAATCCCGCTCTTACAAAAGAGGAAAGCTAGTAATCAATGCGCTCACATTGACAGCTTTGCCGGATATGGAGCTCTGCTGGAAAGCAAAATCCTGATAGACAGGTGCTTTCTTTAAAAAAACGAGGCCGTGTAATTAATTTGCAAATTGCAGAGTTGCTATTTGCCGGTGTGCACTTTGGCGAAAGAAACCGATCACCCAAGCAAAAGAAGTCAACTCTGAACATGAAATGAACGAAATCAATACAAAAAGTGCAGCTATAACACGCCGATGTATTTGAGTTAATTTCAAGAGACTGATGACTTGTCACCAAAATGTGGTATCGAGCCCATTTTCGATGATTGCTTATAACTTTTACATAATCTTAATATCTTTAAAGATTTACGTAATGAACTCTTTTTTACCCAATAGATAGAATTAGTACAAAAAGTTCTACGAACAGGTGTTAAGGTACCACAAATTGTCAGAAAAATGGACGGCAAATCAACAATACTGAATCAATTGAGAATGTATCAAACGGCATAATATGTTATAGGATATTCCCAGTGAATGGTAAATCGATACACTCGATCGAACAATAAATGTGATGGAAGTTTTGTTAAATTAATTATTTTAAATATTCACTATGATAGGATTCAAATTTCTATGAAAACAAATTAGTGACAACAATTCTGAAGAGTGTTTATACTGCAGAAAATTTCATTTCATAAAAACAACAATCGGTGCACGGCGAAAGCTGCCGGACCCGTTGGACTCCCTGGAGATCTTACATTGTAGAGCTGAAGAAAATGGGTCTGATATAGGGGAAAGGAATGGCAGCGGTATATGAAAAAAATTAACCGTGCCCAGGTATGATTAAAGGCAAAGTATACATTTGGTTTTTGGAACCGTTCGATTGTTTTAATCTTGTCTAAATGTAGATATATACAATAAAACTAACCTGTGAAAATGTCACTGCAAAATGTGGCCGTGTTTTTGAGATATCGCCGAAAATCCGGAGCGAATATGTCCACGCAGGAAGAATAATCCCAAACCGGATTACACAATCTGAGAAACGTTTCTGGCAGAAACGTTTCTCAGATTCAAATTTTGGGTCATAAAAACTAATATATTTTAACCTAACCACATTTCTTCCAAGTGAAATGTTTCTCAAAATGCTTTATTCTATCGGAAGCTGCTGTGGGGTTCTAACTAATAAGTTTTTATTGCAATTAATTTTAAGAGTGATTACCAAACGTATACATTCCCTTTAAAGGCACTGAACACGTTTGGTAATTACTCAAAATAAATGTTAGCATAAAAACTTACTTGGTAACGAGCAATGGAGAGCTGTTGGTAGTATAAAACATTGTGAGAAACGACTCCCTCTGAAGTAACGTAGTTTTTGAGAAAAAGGTAATTTCTCACTCAAATAATAAAAGACTTCAGCGAAGCCTTTTATTATTGGCATCTGAAAGCACACAAATTTGTGCAACAAGGGTGTTTTTTCTTTCATTATTTTCTTGCAAGTTCGATGACCAATTCAGCCCAAATTTTCACAGGTTTGTTATTTTATGCATATGTTGGGATACACCAAGTGAGAATACTGGTCTTTGACAATTACCAAAGGTGTCCAGTGCCTTTAAGTTATCCGTGGCAAACATCACAACAAGTTATTTGCCTTTTCCTCAATATTAACCTTCACTTTCCCGCCAAATTGATTGTAGAGCTGCACACCCGTGTAGCATACGGAGAAGGGGCCATCAAAGGACTAGGACCAATTTTAAAAGCTGCTTAATCACACAAAAAGTAGCTTAGCATAACCAAAGGTTACCAGTCAAGATACCATGTCATGTACCGTTTTTGACTGGTGACCTGCTCAGCAGAAAACATGTCAAGCAATATTTACTGCTTAAGCAGCTCTGTGAAATTGGGTTCTAGCCACTGGTAAAACGACACACATTAGGAAGAAACACTCTCTAAATTAGAATAATTATTTAATAACTTGGGAGGCTAATCCTTTTTAAAGGTGGGTTAGATTGGTACAAACTCCAAAAACTAAGTAGCATAAAAACTTCCTTGGTGACAAGCACTGCAGCTGATGATAGTATAGACTATTTTGAGAAAGAAATATGGTGTGGAAAAATGTTCATCCCAATTGTTTATTGTGTTTACTGTGCGAGTTTCCAGTTCATAGCGCTGCTAACCGTATCACAGGAAAAGGCATGCTAACCTTCCGGCGCTTACTGTATGAAAATGAATAACGTAATAATGCAAATCCATGGTGAACGCGCAAGCTGGCCGCTTAATTTTCTTGCTGGCCGCTTAATTTTCTTGCTAACCTGTGGAATACGCTTACGCTTTTAAGCAAATGTTTTTGCTATTAGCACGAACATTTGCTATCCGTTAGGCAGCGCTATGAAATTGGCCCCTGGATGTTTTCGGCGTTCGCGTGAAACCGATGTAAGAAGCTGAATACTTCAATAATAATTGTTGCCTACACATGGCAATCGCAATGGAAAGACACGGAAAAGAACAACGTACAAACTAAAATAATTGCTCGCTAATGATCTATGATGACGATGCAACTGACTCTAAATTGTGCAGGAGACATTCAATTCGTAATGTAAACAGTCCAAACGGGGCTTGCACAAAAATTTGCATATTCATTTGCTCCAAATTGGTAAAATTTCACGAAAGTGTAATCAATTTATCACCTCGTCTCCCCACTAAGTGTCCAGTGTTTACGCGTCAAATATTGATCGCTTACCCTCGTCAGACGAGGAAGGGGATCTGAGTTCTTGGCAACCGAACCTCGTTGGTTGTTCATTGTGCTTAATAAGAACTGATACGAAATAGTGATACCGTTCCTCTGGTTCAGTTTCATTGAGTGTAATGAATTTGATTATGGCTCGGTCATCTATCAAGAGCTCTTTGGGGGGAATTTTTGACCAAAACAATAGTTTTTAATTGATCCCTGATCACTAGGGTGTGACACACTGTGTTCCCTGATGTGAGGACGAAGTAATACACGCACTGTTACAAAGCAATGTCCAGTAAATTTGCTATGGTGATTTACCTTGCACCATGGGTTCTACACACAAGTTTGACTACTAAACTAAAATGTATGGTTTATGCAATTTTTTACTTGACTGTTATTAAAATTGCGGCCTTTACAAGGAACCCGGATTCGCGCATCCGCCGAATGCATTAACGGATTAAAACACCGCAATGCAGCTAGAATAATGCTTAGGGCTGAAGCAGACACTCCAACAAATAGGAAGTTTTGTTGAAATTGACTCAGGATGAAATTGACTACGAAGCTGAGATTTTGTTTTGTTTTCTATTGATAGATCGGGTGTGATTGGAGTCTGGGGTCTGGAAAGATGCGGTGTATTGACGCGAGCAATTTCAGAACACCATTGTGAAACGAGGGCCTGATCCAACCACGCTGTGGACACGTCTTTCAACGTTGTATGTACTCATTATTCTCACAACTTGAGAAGCATTCAGACACCTAGGTGTCTTTTGAAAAAAAGAAAAGCCTTTCGACTTGAGCAAATCTTATAATGAAAATGCCCTTCACAGCATTCCAATTTTCTTTATGGAAGAAATGTTTGCACGGTGAACCAACAACAGAGCCGTCAAAAGAACGTGACTTAAAGGCCCTGTACACTATTGGTAAGATCGAAAAACACAAATGTTCACAGATTCACACATAACTTACATGATTTAAAGTAAGTAATGGTAGAAAGGGTTCCTTAAAATATTTCTGCCTGAAATGCTATCGTTTCTGAGAAATGAGTAAAACAATAGTTTTTATCGCCCGCGATAATAAACTCGATGTTTGAAAAACAGAAAACACATAAGGTCTCTTTTCACTATTTTCTCGTGACCTCGATGACCAATTGAGCTCAAATTTTCACAGGTTTGTTATTTCATGTATGTGGTTGATTACACAAAACATGAACACTGTCTGTGATTATTTTGTCAGCTCTACCAATCCTGTATAATACCTTTAAAGGGTGTGCATAACATTGGTAAGAGTAAAAATATAAATGTTCACATTACTGCACACAACGTATGGTTAAAAGATGGTCATGGTGAAAGACTCCATTTGAAATAGTTCTGCTTGAAATGCTATAGTTTTTAAGAAATGAGTAAAACAATTAGTTTTGACATTGCAAGTTAAAAACTCAATGTTTGAAAACAGTGAAGGTTTTCCCCACTTTTTTTCTCGTAACTCCAATGACTGATTTAGCATGAACTTTCACATGTTTGTTATTTCATGTATATGTTGGGTCACATCAAGTGTTGATACTGGTCTTTGACAATTACTGATGTTGTACATGTGCTTTAAAGAAGGACGGTGATATTTTGGTCAGTCTAAAATTAATTCGTTCAAGCAGTAAACCTCAATGGATTTGCTTTAGGGAACGTATACGTTTGGTATTTACTCCAAAAATTAATTACCGTAAAAATTTACTTGGTGAAGAGCACTGGAGAGCTTTTGATGTTATAAAACATTATTAGAAACGGCACCCTTTGAGGTAATGTAGTTATAAAGATAGCGGTAAATTTTCACCCAAAAATTTGAATCTGGGAAAGGCTTTCTCAGGCATCTGAAAGCACACTTTGCAACAAGGGTGTTTTTTCTTTCATAAATTTCTTGCAACTTCAATGACCAATTGAACCAAAATTTTCACAGATTTGTTATTTTATGCATATTTTGAGATAAAACAAGTGAGGATAGGGCCTACTGGTCTTTGATAATTACCAAAAGTGTATCCTGCCTTTAAAGGTTGGGGATACTCCAAAAAATATCGAGCATAAAAACTTACTTGGTGAGAAGCACTGCAGCTGTTGATATAAAATATTCTGAGAAATTGTTCCCTCCGAAGTATATAGTTTGGATAATGTTTCATCCAAAAACATTTGAATCTCTGAGATTCATCTATTCGCAAAATCTGAGGCCAGTGATGCGGCTGGTACCCGCTGTCACGTCGCTAAACGTGGATGGATTCGACGTTCTTATGAAATTACCGTGACTCCAGTTTTTTGCTGTTTCCTCAGCACTAGACACAAATGACTTTTATTGAGCTTGGTTTTTGGTGGGGTTTTTTTCTATTATTTTTAATACGCATTAACGTTGACAAACACCAACCTATGACCCTATCTTTAATTGTAAGTGTTAAATTAATAGAATTTACAAACCACACGTATGGGAATTTTATTACCAAATCGAACGTACCGCGTCAAATTCGCCCAACTCCACAGCATGTCTATATTGTTGATTATTCGAATTCAGTCGATAAATAATCCAGCACTCAGTTTTGAATAAAACCCTTTTAAAGATAGAAGCGTTAAAGTGCAACGTCCCACACGTATAATTTGCCGTTTACTGCCAATACTTTCAATGGTTTTGTAATAATTAAAAAATTAGTCGAGATCCTGGTGCGTGCTTGGCATATTTGAAAAAGTAATCAAGCGCCTTTAAACAAACACGCTGGAACGGTGTTGAATTTAATCAAAAATAGTATACGAAGACGGTTTGTTCGTCTTCTATTTTCGAAGAGAACATGTTGTGGTCTTTCAGACTGACCTGAAGTTCAAACACAAGCCTTCCGAGGATATTTTTAAACGAGACAAAACATTTCACAGGGTCATTATAAATCGTACGGGAGCGTAATGCCGCCTTATACATTTAAAAAAAATCCCGCTCGCATAGTGCCATACACGATAACTAACGTGTTCGTGCACGATAGTTATCGTCAAACACGAGTAAATCTAAGTTATCATGTACGCCAACGATATGTACAAACAGTAAATATAATGTACATACACGATGATTATCATGTACGTGCACAAAAACTACCATGCCCGTAAACAATAACTATCATGTGCGTACATAACTACTCGTACTTGATAGTTATCGTGTACATGGCCTACATCATAGTTATCGTGTTCGTCGATATACCGTCTACGTAAATGATAGTTACTGTGTACGTACGTGATAGTTATCGTGTACGTACACGACATATACGAGTGGTTTTCTTTATTCATGTGGTGGCACTACGCTTCCTTAAAATCACAGTAAATAATTAAAACTAATTTTCCTAACTAGTCTGATGTATAGGCTAGAGACGTAAAATATAAAAAATTTCTGCCAATTGATGTTTTACATAATTTGTATGGCATTATTATTTTACTCAGAAACTGCAGCCTTGAAATTTGACCCATTACTTTAAAATACAAATTGCCAAATCGTAACTGCCGAATCTCCTTGTCGACTTTTCTGTGTCAATGAAGTTGCATATTTTATAGGTCTGGGTTGTGCATTGAATTCATGTCTCACAATAACTAATGTCAAACGCTTTGGCCCTCATATTTGGCCCTCGTCTATAATGAGAGGATGGCCACGATTATTTAGTATTTTCGTTAGAATCTATTAATTTGGCCCTCATAATGCAAGGCTTGCCAAGATTATTTGGTGTTTTTATTACAGAATCATAGGAATATAATCGTTCATCATTTCAATTGATGAGTGTTGTTAATCTCATTGAATCAATAACAGTGGTTCGAATACAATATTGAACTGTTCAATACAGGTTAATTATCTCGTATTGTTGACAAGGTACATAATCTTCTGATTTTAAAATGAGATGAAATATTATATCTTTGGTTTCGGTAAGAGTCGATTCATTCACATCCTCTGATTATGAATAACCAACTTATCATCTCGTGAAACTATTCATCAAATTTCTCGGTCATGTCCTGGTGAAATGAACTGAAACACTTTCAGTGTGTGCAGGTTCTTGACCGTGATTATGTCGATAGTGTAGACGAAGTGAGCAACGGAGTGTTTTTTGTTTGTTTTTTGAGAAGGCTATATCAGTACCAAGGGAAACCATTTGCCAGAAGTTCATGACATAAGGCCTCACTTTTATAATCATATTAGTCGATGTAATTTACCAGTATGCATTTTCAAAGCAGTCTTGTTTACAGTTTATGCGTAAAACATGTTTTTAATTGTAAAAATTTTACAAAAAATACACTTTTTCGTTTTATGTTCAAACTCATGGGGGGGGGGGGGGGGGGGGTTAAGACGAAGGGTGTCCGAAGAGACAAAGCGATGTGAAGCGAAGTAAAGTGAAGTAAAGGAAAGCAAAGCAAAGCAATGACGAGCAAAGCAAAGTAAGGCAAGATAAAGCAAGACAGAGCAAGGCAGAGCAAGGCAAGGCAAGGCAAGGCAGTCAAGGCAAGGCAAGGCAAGGCAGAGCAAGGCAAGGCAGAGCAGGGCAAGGCAAGACAATGCAAGGCAAGGCAATGCAAGGCAAGGCAAGGCTAAACAAAGCAAGGCAAAACAAATTAAAGTAAAGTAAAGCAAAGCAAAGTAAATTAAACTGAAGTAAAGTAAAGTATTTAAAAAACTAAAAAACAACACAAATTAAAATAATAATAAAACAACAGTTAACAAATAATTAAAAAAATATATACGTACATGTATACCCCGAAAATGTCCAGTTCTAGATTAAATAGATTTTTAAATGACACCAGCAAAGTCCTGTTTTATAATTATCGACCTGGTGCCCGTGTTTACAACCTTCATTAACTAATTTGAATCTCATTGATTTGAAATGGCCCTGCATTCTATGGTTGTACCGAAACTAAGTGAGAATGTACACTGGAAACTGTACATTGCTCTGTCTGTATAAGCCTGCACGTGTGACTGCAGTTCCATTTGATTTATGTCAACAAGGATAACAAATAATATCATGGTTTAAATACTGCAGAATTATAATATCACGGATTGAATTAAATTTGATCCTATTTACTGAATACTTTGACATTTATCAACCGTGCATAGAGTCAGAGAAGCATGGTTGCTTTGTACTTCATCATCAGATTCCTTAGAGCCACGGGTGGTCAAGGGTAAACTCATAACAATGGCCGTCTAATTCCTTTACCGAATTAGCGTTCGCGTCACTTCGATCCATTCTCCGTATCCAAATCCGTTGAAAGTTTGCAACGTCACAGCCCGAGTTTTTGCCAACCAAGGTTGGAAAATAATTATGGAAAGCCATAACTGCAAATAAATAACAGAAAGCCACAGTTTGTAACAATAGGCCTATTACACAAATATTCAAAAATAGTGTTGAATTTGTTGAAAACATAGCAACCAATCATGGCAGGTCTTTTATTAATTGAAAGTTTGAAGACAATTTTGAACTTGGTCACAATATGTTAACACGGATGAATGTTATGCTAGCAATCAGCCGTTCATGCCAACCAGCATGGTTTGTTTATCAACAATGGAAAGGTCTATTCACCTTTATCATTGTGCAGCCATCTTGTTTTTTCTTCTACTCTATTTTTTATTTTTTTCACCGAACTGAGACTGGAAGGCAAAACGACAGTCTGGTCATTTCACGATATGAGAATTAGAACTGCCATTGTCACTGTTGTATGCAGGGTACTTGACCCAGATTACCACAGCATGACAATTTTTCCATATTCATGGTTGGTAATAAACACGATCATTCAATATAATACATAATGTTATTTTCAGTTTTACCCATGTGTCTTAATCCACAGGCATATTACTTGTGTTGGATTCGAACCAAAGAACAGTGCCACTCTTAAGCATATATGTCTCACCACAGATGTCTGACTTTTGTCACGAGACTATAGGGGAAAGTAGGCTTTCCTGAACACAGTGCTTAAGACACATCGGTGTGTGGGTAAAACTTAATGATATTCTTCATCCCCGATGCAAATTCTTCAGACCAAAATTAAAGGCTTCACGTTTTATCAGTTTGACAAGAAGTGTAGGCATACCAACTGTCCGGAGAACTATTTTATGTCAAGCACCAATCAAAGGAATGCGGTTATATTACAAACAGTTCTGTGTTTTTGGTTCAGAAACGTTGCCGACCATGTTTCATATACCTTTCATACACCCATAGGAAGGGAAATAAACCCGACCGTACACTCCGTCGAAACTTCCGGGTCAGAATTTACCCGGTTCCGGGTCAGAACTGACCCGGTTCCGGGTCAGAATTGACCCAGTTCCGGGTCAGTATTGACCCGGTTCCGGGTCAGAATTGACCTGGTTCCGGGTCAGAATTGGACCTGGGCCCAATTTCATAGAGCTGCTTAACGGCCGATTCTGTGCTTACGTGCGAGTTTCTATTTCATAGCGCTGCTAACCGTCATGACCGTAAGCACACGAAAAGGCATGCTAACCTTCCGGTGCTTACTGCACAAAAATGAATGACGTAACAATGTAAATCCACGGTGAACGCGCAAGATGGCCGCCTTATTTTCTTGCTAACCTGTGAAATACGCTTATGCTTAAGCAAATTTTTCTGCTACAGTTAGCACTAAAATTTGCTTACCGTTAAGCAGAGCTATGAAATTGGGCCCTGGCCCATTTCGGGGTAATATGACCCAGAATATGTGTCAAAATGACGCATAATCCGAGCCAAAATCCCATCATTAAAACCACTTTTCGTGTCAGCCTGACCCGGTAATCGGTCAGGGCCCCTGGGGCCCGGAATCCAGGTCAAGTCAGACCCGAGAATTTTTAGAGTTAAAGGGGAAAAACATGCAAAAGAGATGTTTTCTGCTGGTTCGCTACTGATTTGTAATTTTCAGTCTAGATCTTCTTTGATAAAGAAAGCACTTTTAGTTTGCATCAATCCTATTCACATTCGGAAGGCTTGGGACAATTCACCCCTTCGAAAATTAGATTAATGAATTGTAATGAATCCCGCAGGGTAGTATTTATGATGTGGCACATTTCTATATAAATACAGCCACCACCCCTTTTGTGTATAAAGAAACAACCATCACAATACCCGCAGGTGTTTGTATGCCGATCACACTCCAGATAAATCAACAAAAATGTAAAATGTAAAATTGATAGAGGTATTCGCTGAGAGAATCATCTTTTAAAAGCCCGAACAATGGCTTATTTAATTAATTTCGCTCAAGTTTTTCCAAGGATGATTTATGTCTTCCACAATTTATAGAAATGCAAGCCATTCTTTATCATCACTAAGCGTGGGGGAGGAAAAATGAATTGCTTAAGTTTCAATTAGTTTGATTGATTCGCCAATTTACATTCTTGTCAAGAATATTAATTTTCACAAAACCAAATGTATTTGCTTTGCCAACTACTGATACGTGTGTCGTGACAGCTATATGTCTCTATAAACCGATGCTCAAAGTACGAGACTTTTAACACTCTACTTTTAAGCAAATAGACTTAAATTACACATGACTGACAGTTGTTTCAAATGTAAACAATTGAATACTTTTCAAAATGATATTGATAACACAACTCGCACTGCTCGCAGTCTGTTGGGATAGATTTACATTTTGATCTCTAACGAGTAGGGGATGCGAAGTGCGAAGTGCGCTGCAGCGGACGTGACGCACGTTGTCTCGGGCCTGTGGCTCAAGTAATAATATCGGATGACCCTCTCGAGCCCGTAGAGTCAAAAACTCATATTGTGTGTGTTTGTTATTGCAGTCCGCTTGTAGATTTTCAAATTACACGATATAGGTACATAGGCCCAGGCCTATCAACATTGAGGGACGGGCGCTTGGTCCTCATCTTCAATAATGGCGGCGTTTTGGCTATTGCTGTGAGTAATGGTTCAGGCGGCAATATTGAAATGCAGGAAAGCTTTGGACTCGATAGCCGAAGCCAAAGCCTAATTTGTACTACAATATAGACCATGTCACCTTTGTTTACAGAGTAGTGACCTTGTACATTATAATGCATTTTCTGACAGGCAAGATACTACCAAGGCCACATGGGAAAATTAACGTTTTGTGTCATAATTTTCACATAAATTCAAGAGTTACAAAGGCAACAGCTGTACAGCTTTTGAGATGTCCCCCGTTTCTTAATATCAAAAGTTGAGAAAAATCAGACAGTGCAATCTCCATAAAACAGAAGATTTATTGTATTCTTCCATTGAGCTGCGTACAAACTGTGCCTGCAGGAAGTCCAGGCTCTATGGCTCTTTTGTAAACATGTGATGTCACAGGTCACATGGTCTATACTGGCGATGTTATTAAAACAATATTAGGAATGGCGACTCCCTAGAGCATGATGTTATTATTGGCTAATATAATGAAAATTGCCCACAATACATGTATCGTGACACTTGAGATCAGTCAACTGGACTGTCCATGCACTGTCAACCTGTTTACATCCTTCGATTGGCGTAACGGTACGCTGCCCGAATTGGCGGGTGTGGTTACGACTGTGGCTGCTTTGACGCACGTTCACTTGACGATCAAGTCACAGTCACAGCCGCTTATTCCCACATGGCATAAAATTCACCCTATAGCTTCAAATTTAAAGGCACTGAACATGTTTGGTAATTATCAAAGACCAGTATTGTCACTCGGTGTATCCCAACATATGCATAAAATAACAAACCTGTGAAAAATTGGGCTGAATCGGTCATCGAAGTTGCAAGAAAATAAAGAAAGAAAAAACACCCTTGTTGCACAATTTTGTGTGCTTTCAGATGCTAATAAAAGGCTTCATGCATGAAGTCTTTTATTCTTTTAGTGAGAAGTTACCTCTTTCACAAAAACTACGTTACTTCAGAGGGAGTGGTTTCTCACAATGTTTTATACTATCAACAGCTCTCCGTTGCTCGTTACCAAGTAAGTTTTTATGCAAATATATATTTTGAGTAATTGCCAAACGTGTACAGTGCCTTTAACAAACCTATAGACCTTTCCATTGTTGATTAACAAAGTGCGCCGGTTGGCATGGACGGCCGAATGTTAGCAAAACATTCAATCGTGTTAAAACATGTTGTGACCAAATTCAGCATTTTCTGTAAAGATTCATGAACTGAAATACCTTCCATGATTGGTTGATTTGTTTCCAACAAATTCAACACTTTTTTTGAATATTTTGTGTAACATTGCTACAAACTATGGCTATCTGTTTTTGATTTGCAGTTATGGCTTTCCATCTGTGGGTTGTTTTAAGAACCGTTACAAAAAACATCTTGTCTCCAATTATATTGAGTAGCTTCTTCTCTTTACATCCTTCTCCTCTATGGAATCGTAGTTTTGTTTTCCCTTCTTGTTCCGTCCTAGCTCGTTTGGTAACGTGTTTTGTGTTTGTTTGTTTGTCCTGTTTCGTCCCTGTCTGTATGTTCTGTTGTAACTTAAGTTTCGTTCAGAAATCCAGTCTTTTGTTGTATAAGGCATTTCTATACAAGACTTTGTCTTCTGAATATGCCTCCATATTTGCCTCTGTTTCATTGAGTCTCTTATAATTTTTTTTTCTCTAAGTTCTTTATACATCTTTGCTTAATAGACCTTCTTAATATTAATTGTATGTACATTTTGCACTATGGAAATAAATGTCGAGTTGAATTGAATTGAATTGAATAGTAATTGTCCAACCTCGACTTGGATAAAACTGAACAATAAAACGGAACCTAAACCTAATCCAAACTACAATTCCCTAATACAACCTGAACAAATCTCATCCCTTAACCACGCAATAATGAGGTTAAAATATAAACCAAGCGGTATTGCATCAACAAAATTTGCATCAAATTCATTTTTCGGTCATTGTTTGTATTGAGGTTTATAGATTAAAGGCCCTGTACACGATTGGTAAGATCGAAAAACACAAATGTTCACAGATTCACACATAACTTACATGATTTAAAGTAAGTAATGGTAGAAAGGGTTCCTTAAAATATTTCTGCCTGAAATGCTATCGTTTCTGAGAAATGAGTAAAACAATAGTTTTTATCGCGCGCGATAATAAACTCCATGTTTGAAAAACAGAAAACACATAAGGTCTTTTTTCACTATTTTCTCGTGATCTCGATGACCAATTGAGCTCAAATTTTCACAGGTTTGTTATTTCATGTATGTGGTTGATTACACAAAACATGAACACTGTCTGTGATTATTTTGTCAGCTCTGCCAATCCTGTATAATACCTTTAAATCGGGTAATGTTACAATCGGGTATTATGTTTACTCACGATTGTTTTGAAAACATGGAAAATCATTTATAGCAAGGTCTTTGAGTCATGTAGATGCGCTCAATGTAAATATTCTAATTACGGTGTATGCCAGTCATAACAATGGCGGTTCTTCACATTAAATAGACCGTGAATGGGGAGAAGAACATCAAGACTACATTCGGCAAGCTGATTGAGTTAAATGTATAGCATTGTTCGTATAAATATGAACATCAGAGCCACATTCGGCGAGGTTAAGAAGCTACTAAAGCGAGCTCATTGAGTTAATAGCATTGGTAGTAAATTGAAAAAAATATATACCTACTTGTTCAAAACACTTGACTTATTATTAGCTGTGGTGTTTCACTAAAGATCGTTTGACAACAACTTCAAACTGAAACGGACCGGTTTTAAGATGACTTTTTTTAAAACAATGTTTAACGGATATTATCAGGTGAGGTTTGCTGTGACACCGTGTCTATAAATCTCTGTTGAGAAGTGGTGGTTCTGAGAAGAGATGGGTGGCTTGACAATCCGACGTTTCATTCAGTATGCTCTGGTTGTCTTCAGGAGAATGATACCACGTGTGCGGAGGCAATATTTTGACAAAGACGAGTGGAGACAATCGACTGCAATGCAGGCGGGGATCAGATGGGAAAGTGAATTTACAGTCAGGATCTTGGTTGGTGTTTAATAATGTGCGCAATTTGCAACAACGAAAACGGCAATTTAGAATAGTGCCAATACACCCGCTCCCTCCTGGAGCTTTTTGAATATGGTGAGCCTAGTACTTAGTAGTTTCTGTGTTAATTTAAATTGAAGTACCACATATGCCTCTACCATCTCTTTCCCTCTGAACAAAGAAATGCACCATAGCTCGTGAAAGTATCAATAATTTGAAGTTATCTCTGAACTTTAGAAACATAACTACAAATGTACAGACTGAAGATGTTTTTAATCTTAGGGGCGTTTTTTCACTCAATTCGATGCAGTCCTCCAAAATCCACGTATGCGATTTTAACGGATACGGTCAACAATTGTTTTTTGTCAACGTAGTGCTGACTTACAGGCAAAACTATCAAGAAAGATACAATAAAAGGCAACTGTGAAAGTTCCAGTTGAATACAGTGTCTACTTGATAGGCTTTGACAAGTAGCAGAATAGATGTAGATGTAGATGTACTTGATGAGAAAACATCAACAAAACTGTCACGGTATTGTTTTCAATCAAGAACACCGAATCCATCCGCGTTTAGGCAGGTGACAGCGGGTATACCAACCGCATCTCTGGCCATATTGAGTGTAGCATTCAAACAGACACCGAGGACCGTAACGAAAGTCACCTGCATGCGATCTTTGGAGATTGAATTAAATTGTTTCGACATACCGTCAGTGATTTCTAATCAACGGGGCCACTTCAGACGAAATCATTTCACAGGATGCTTTACTACCATTACCATCTTTATAACAAGTCAGATTTCTGATAAAAAATATTTTAAAAACTCTTCTTCTTCTTTTTTTTGGGGGGGGGGGGGGGTGGGGGTCTTTTTACCAAAAAGATGATCCTACCTTTAAACACAGGAATACAAGTTCATAGACTGGAGATGTTTTTAATCTTATGAGATTTTTTTATGTTGATACAAGTTGATACATTCTGCCATAACACACCCAAGCGCTTTTAACACTTCACCGAACAGCATATATTATTGCCGTCATTGCATGATCGAAATGATCGAAAAAAGGATAATCACATTGGCACTGCGATTTATACTCACAACAAGTGGAGACGGGAACCTCGTATAGACTGTGCAAGTCTCGCGCGTAATCGAACTTCCGGGACCATCGTGGTCCCAACCATATGGAGTTTTACATTGGCAAGATTTTGTTTCGTCTATAATTTTAGTTTAACGTACTTTATGACCATGACAATTAAATATGTTGTTGGGAATGTAGTACTAAGTGATAACAAATATGAAAGTAAAATCAATTCAACAATGCAACGAAGAAAACCCAAGAATTAAACTTGACCTCTGCTTCCGGTTACTTGCAAAAAATTAAGAATTTGTGCCCACCTCTGATCACCAAATTTGTTTTGGTCGCGCGATGATTGCCAGACGCTAAGCCTTTACATTGCAGTCTACGGTTGTCGAGGCGTCAGCGTCCTCTTTAAACTGCTTCACGCGTTAATTCTACGCCCGTGCGACCATCGCGCGTCTGCGTTTAAACCTGCTTTAGTGGTTGCACGTATTCAGGCATGGATTTTTCCTAAAAAGTTCAGATCAAATAAGCATCCTTGTCCCAGAGTTTTTAGTTTGTTTCAACAAAAACTAACAAATGAATTGTGTGTTTATTATGAAAGCTAAAACTCATTTTATGCAAATTGTAATGAGTATTTTTGTTGGTCAGATTGTTTCATAGATCTAATTTAAAAACAATGATTTGACTTCAGAAAAAATATGTTCTTCACTTGACGTGTTTTCTCGCTCCGATACGCGCGAGACTTGCACAGTCTATTGTACCCTGTAAATTTTGCTCGAGTTGTAAATCACACAGCTGGAGACATTTCACATTAATGTGACAAAAAACAGTCAACCTGGACCACCCGCACACATTTGGAACCGAGCCTGTCCTTTTCACAGTATGTGATTTTTACAGTGCAGGTGTTATTTTTGTTCAAAGGGGTCGTCTTTGAGATTTCTTTTTTTAACGGCGGGGGGCAGTAATGATTTTTTTTAACCGAAATGAAATGTTTGAGACCTACTTTTTTGTTTCTTTATTTTGAGCTCAATTCAATAACTTTTGAAGCTACACTCTTAAAAAAGTCCGGGTCAGAATTGACCCGGATCCCGACCCAAGATGCCTGAACCATTTCTGGGTCATTATGACACGGATTTTATGTTTATAATGACCTGGAAATGCGTCAAACTGACGCATTATCCGAGTTAAAACACCATGTTTGAAACAACCTTCCGGGTCAGCCTGACCCAGAAATGGCCCAGGACCTGTGATCCGGAATACGGGTATATTCTGACCCGGGAAATTTCAGAGTGTAGTCAAATAAGTAACGTATTCGCTCTACCGCAAGAATGGGCATCTGGGTTTGCATTATCAAACACATCACCGCACGCTCTACTTCTAGGTCTAGGCTTTCTATACAATAATACTGTAAGGTTTATATAAGATGAATAATAAATAATCACAGACTAATGCTAGAGATTCTGATTGAGCTGTAGGTATGGAGTAATACCTTAAGATTCGTTTCTGATTGGATCTGCATTCCCATCCTCATTTCAACTGTGTTAAATTTGAGCTCTTTATTTCGTGCACTGGAAATCATATTGTGCCCACAAAATCATTTTATACGCTCAAAATCAACAGTTTCGTTCACGCGAAATAATTTTGAGCACATGAAATAAAGAACTCAAATCATTTCTTCTAATAACGTTAATCTGTCCCCCTTCTTTTTCGCTCTGTCGTCAATTTCCCGTCAGGGGATCCGCACAAACAGGACGGACTAAGAAAATGAAAACTATTGTACAAATCACGAAATAAAACTCAATCAAAAGAACGGACGTCACCACGCCGCCATCTTAGAGGTAAAACGATGATGCAACAATTAAATGGAAAACGCACATCTACGTACGCGCACAGGATTTGAAACCTTCTTTTGACTTCTAGCCGAGGGCGCCCTATACTCAAATGACTTCAGGTGCAGAAGTCCTTTGCTCTTTACACGAGTTTGGAGGCTGGCAAGAACTCTGGAGCTACTAACACAGTCACACACAATGTCCAGGTTATACCCCAGTGTCCCAGTTATACCCCACTTTACCCTAGACTTCTTTTTTTCGCAGTATATTTAACAGGTGACCATATCAATTTATCAGAAGGCATATTACAACTACTCTCCCAAAGTCAGAAAATTGAATGATCAGCTACGCTCAGGTTTCAGGACACCTGTAAACAAGTGTCTTTTCCTGTCAACTAGAAACAAAGTGCGACCCACTTCTCTTCTGAGTGTTTTGCATTCTTACCGTAACCCTAGGTTTACTTCCCGTCCATCGGACGCCGTGACGTGGTCAAGTATCTCACTTGTGGACACAAGTTCAACCGGGAAAGTCACAATGGAAATTTACATTAAAAATGGAAGTAAAACTTAAAGGGCCGGAGTACTACACTTGACCCTAACGGACACTTGACTCGAGCAAAATGACCAACGCTTTGGCCGGACTCAAGTATACTTGGAGTTGGTTTACTGATTTTGTACATAATAACACTCAATGAGCAGAGTCAGGATTAGAAGAACGAGTCAGTACACGTGTGTGCAGTTAGACCAATGAGGGCTACGGGGTGATTGATTCACCCCGACCGCATGCTAAATTACCAACGAAACGGGTGAAACTATAGTTCTCTGAGTTTCAAATTTCGTGGTTTGTAAACCAATGGATAATATTTGGGCTAAAAGCTCGCTAATGAAAGTTAGCTAACCTGTCAATTCTGTACTCGTGTTTTGCTCAGAATTCAAGCTTCCTTGGTGAAACCATTATAGATTTTGTGTGTGAAGTGTTTACATAAGTTTGCCGGCTTCTTCGCGGTCTAGGAATATCCTTTGAATTGCCACGTGTGTAAACCTGGCCTGACTCGAGCAATAAATTTGGTCCGCAGCCTAATCTCCCGTGAAATTTAAGCCAATTGTTGACAAAGCGCAGGTAAAAGCTTGTGCCTTCTTTCCGATAATCTAGGCATACTTGTTATCTAAATTACTGATTATCTCCAATGGCAGTGTAGTGCCGTCGTGGCTGATATAGCTAGCTCATGTGTGCATTATGAAGGGTTCGAATCCCGACGGAGTCACTTGTATGAGTACGACATTGACTAGTCCCTACAGTATTAAAGAAATTAATGAGCAACTTACACTTTCATAACAGTTTTGTCTACGTACACACAGATCAAATACGCATGGGGCAAGAAGTGATGAAATGGATGTGGGCTTCATTAATGGATTGCCAATGGAACTTTCTCCTCGAAAAAGCACTTAGCTGTCAAGAAATGCAATCAATACTCAGGATGCAAGTACATATAACTAAACACAGCATTGCAAAAACACTCCCTGCGATCTCAGCATGGTTATTAAATTGGGGGGCCAATCCAAGATGTTCCAGTATAGGAGTTTTAGTGGACATTTTGTTTTGTATCACCTCGGATTATTGCATCCAAACCGAGGCTGGAAGAGAATATAGTTAGGTCCCTTGCTATAGTCAAATTTCATTTTGCATGAGACTTGGAAGGTCCTACAAGGATATAACGTGGAGTGACGTTTTCACGACGTCATCGATTTTCATGTTATGTCACCACCAAGGTAGTGTTTTACAAGATCTATATGTACAGAACAACTTTGGTGATCAAATGGAAACTTTGCATGTACTCAAGCTGGGATGTGTTACATCCAAAAAGTTTGGTCAAATCTTTAGAACCACCATTCTAAAGACTCTATAGAAGTATACAATATTTAATACACAGACATGTTTATAACATTTCTTTGAAACACGAGGTCACACCGAACACCTCTTTTTTGTTTCCAACAAAAAATTATGTCTAGTTGTTATTGGTATCATGAGGAACCTGAACGAAAAAGCCAGCTACTTATTCAATCTTTACGGAGGTAGGGAACCATACATGCATCTAGAATACAAGTGGTTTGATAGTGTTCTTTTTAATTGTACAACTTCATTTAAATCGATTTAATTTCACAAGAAATATAAAGGTGTGATTTTTCCCTTTTCCCTCTATTTTTAGATTGTGTGCTTCATGCCTTAGCCTACGTCATTTGCCTTTCATCACCAGCCCATAACTTCTTAGATAAAGCAATTTGAGGACCACCATGCGGTCAATACTAACCTCCGTAATTTCTGACTTGGTGAAATGCTTAAAATTAAGATGTGCAATTTAGGAAAATTAACTGAAACCCAGATTGAATTAAAGGTAACGAAACCTTCCCGACATTGACACCTTTTGCTCTATAGCTTGACCATGGCTTGACAATACTCATGCCCCATGGCATTTAAAAGCAGTAATGGCACCATCTAGATTAAATGTCATCAATATGATGTTGACGTTATCTGCTTGTAGGAAAATCCATTGCAAAAGACGCCATTGCGGTCAAACTTCAGAACTGGACCACATTTCATGGCTCTGCTAACCACGGTATTCTGCTCTGATAGCGCCCTGAGGAGTGCTTGATTTCTATGGGCCATAAGTGCATAATTTCAGGGTAATCAGTGCCTTGATAATTGGCCCCCGTTCTTTTTGACAGCATGAAATTGTAGGAGAGTAAATTTTTGTCCGTATCTTACTTTTTTGCGGGGGGGGGGGGGGTGCGGGGATATTTAGTTGCTTTCTTTTTTTGTTTTATTGTTTTTTAAGTCCTGCGTCTCCGATCAAAGTCCACCAATTTTTGTTTAATCAATGGAAGTGCATTTTACTCAACATCAACGACGACGACAAACCACTACAATAACAACAACAACGAAAACTACAACCAACAACCCAAACAACAAAAACTACAACAGCAACAACACAACAACATTAAAAACTACAACAGCAACAACAATGCCAACAACAAGGACAAAGAAAACGACGACAACAACAACACCAACAGCAACAACAACGACGGCGAAGACAAACAAAACAAAAACTAAAAACATTAACAACAATATCAACACTAGCACCACCAGCAAAAACTACAACCCACAGCAACAACAACAACAACAACAACAACATCAGTACCATCAACAACAACAACAAAGACAACGACAACAACTATTCCCGTAAAACACAAGGAAACCAATTATCTCCTGAATTCAGCAAAATATGTAACGTCATCTAATGAAATAATCTGATAATTCTAATGTTTAATTGGACAAAATAAACCGCCATGTGAGAGAACAGAAATTCGAGGACTTCTCAAATTACTGCAACAAAAAAAACATTTTTATCGTCTTTGTTCATTCTCTCCAGCCTCGACAGTTCTCAATGGCTATCATATTTATCTCCCAATCCCTCCAACATCGTCTCATGTTCTAGTCAATATTTGACAGCCAAAAAGGGAGAGATTCCCGCCGTTTATAGTCCACTGCCGATAAACGCCAATAGCCGGGCTCAGTGTGACTGGATGAAACATAAAACGGCACGTGTTTGCCTTGGACCATTTTAAATGTTTGCAAGTCCGATTCCCATTATTTCTGGGTATTGAAACAAGGAGGCTCATCGATCAAAATTCTGTTTCGCAATGTCAAGTCAAGGCGGGAGTATTTACATCTCAAGTGTTGTGTTCCTAAGGGATTGTACTGTTTGCAAAAAATAAAAAATATATAAAATCGTTTCATTTTACACTAAATTATTCAAATTTTATTTTTAAAAGAATGGTCCTCCACGCCAGCATTCAAGCGTTAAAAAGGAAAGTAATTTGATTTTGTGGGTTGTGAAATAATCCGAAAAATTAAGATCATTGAAATTAGAACCGATATTTCGCCGAAATTTTGTTTTTCTCTGACTGGATTTTCGCAGATAATGCTCGTTCAATTAATTAACGAGAAACATAAAACAATTACTTATGGACAGTGCACAAAGAACATGTAAAATCCGAAATTGTTTGTACATGGCTGATGGACGCGATACAATTTCGGGATGCCGATGGTATTTCATGTGTAACCTTCAAATGAATTACCTGCCGCTACTCATTGGCGGGTTGTTGGTTTTGGTTTTGTTTATTTCGTGAAATGGACCTACCTCAAATGAAAGCGTGTTACTTTCTCGAATCTATATATTTGTTTAAGCTGTTTGAAAGTCAACATTTTCGTGTCAAATCGGCCAAAAATCTGACCTAGCATCTTACAAAGGTTTGTTCATTCACCGAAAACTGTCGGGAGAGATTGGTCAAAGTTGGCAAATGCGTATAACACGGGCCTTGCACAGAGCAATTTGCAATAGAAGAGCAAGTAAAACTAATTCAAAGAGAATACAACCAATTTACATTTAACTGTTGCACACTAAAATTGATTGCCCCACACGAAAGACTCACAGAGTTAGAATCAAGCGTGCATCGATGAACGAAAACAATGAGTAACTCGAACCTAGGTGATTGAAATTAAATCACGTGTGTACGGAAATTACCTTAAGAATAAAAAATAAAAAACCGTGGTTCAACATGGGCCATACGTGTAGATTGCTAAGAGCAATGTGAAAATTAGAAGTTGTTGCTAGAATTGACCGGGCAGGTACAGTGCACCCCCCTGTCAAACCATTTGTGAAAGTACGGTAGCAGGTGTAAGGAACGAAGGTAGATTAAAGGTAATGACTCTGAAAATTAATGGCAACTAAAAACTTACTTGGTAAGAATTACAGCAGCTTTGGATAGTATAATGCATTTTGAGAAAACTTTTTCACTTCGAAGTACTACGGTTATGGAAATATATATCACTTTTTATCCCCCAAAATTTGAATCTGAGAAGCGTTACGGCCGTAACGCTTCTCAGTTTGTGTATTCTTATAGGGAATATTCTTCCTGCGTGGAAATATTCGCTCCGGTTTTTCGGTGATATCTCAAAAACGCGACCACCTTTTGAAGTGACATTTCCACAGGTTAGTTTTATTGTATATACCTACATTTATATAGGATTAACACAATCAGTAGGCTCCAATTACCAAACGTATACAGCACCTTTAAAGGGTTCGCAAGCAACGTTATGTTAGTATCAAAAACAGATGTTTAGGAAAGGATTTGTAAGTAAAACCACAAGGCAACAAAACAAAAGTAATATATTTTCATATCTGAGAGCCATTAGAACACTGAGCCTTTTCGAAACGACGGCTGCAGCGACGGCTTGGACTTCCCCACCCTCCATTTTTTTAATTAAATATAAGAAACGTATTATGGTCCCAGTGTTGGGAAGCCTGAATAAGAGTTTGTAAAACGCATTGGGGATTATGCTAGCTAGGTGTGGTTTTTTTCTCGATGGTATCTATATCTTTCTCTATACTGGTTTCCTTCCCAGTTCCACCATGGACCGCAGTTCAAATCTATTCGGATCATCAGATCTTCGCACGTGGATGGGTATATAGGCGCTAAGCCTGCGTTAGTTTCACTTGGGCTTTTGACAGCAAGCTACACATTCTTCATTAACGCGATCGCAGTGTTCCTGTAAAGGGAGAGCACATCATTGGTTTTTGGAAGAGTAAATCAAATCTTGATACCCTCTAGTTTTCACCACACCACCAAACCACCAACCTATACAAAATAAGAATAGACCTTATCTATATGGATTGTACATGACGTCATTGATCGCCATCTTTGATGACCAACACGGAAAGTTGCACACGTGTACGCACTGCGCACGACTCTCAGCCAATGATAGCCTTTCTCACTCATGTACGTTTCATCAACGATGGCGGTCAATGCAAGGAGTCTAATCATTGATCTCTATTATACTATCTAATAGAGATCAATGGGTGTATTGAAGTCATCACGCTGTCATCTTAGAGGCAAAACGACGATGAAACAATGGAAACGCACATCTAAAAGTATACGTGCAGCGCACAGGATGGGCCAATGAGTAAACCGCCTTCTGACCTCTAGTCGAGGGTGCCCTACTCAAATGACGTCATATCAATATTAAGACCTAGTCTTCTGGTCATGTTTGAGAAAAAACAGCGACAGATTTTGTGCACGTTTGCATGGAGTTTATTTTGATTGCAGCAATCGGTGATTTGTGGGGTCTTCAAAATAATATTATCTTTTGACAGTATTTCAGACAGAAAATATTACCCAAAAGACTCAGTGGCGTTTTCAGATTGATATTCTTCATTTGTTTTCTATATATCAACAAGTCTTGTACTTTGTATTTAAAAGTAGAATAGGAAACAAGTGTACCGTGACCAGTTTTAACTACACCCAGATTTAGGCCAACGTTAAATCACCCAAAAACTAATGACATTGTTTTACAGTGTATGTGGTGTTCGGTACAATGAGAAATGTCATTGTCGAAATCTGCAAAATTCTGCGACTAGAGCCGTCCGCGAATTTGGCTAACTGTTCCCACAAAGAGGGAAGTTTGTCTGTCTTCTTTTCTTGTTTTTAATGTATTTCATTTTTGTTTTGAGTGGTGCGGAGAAGCTGCGAATGTTCAAAGTTTTTCCCCCGGAATATTGTAAAAAGTGCAGCATCATGGGGACGCCTAAGATTCCTTAATCACACAGAGCTAAAAAATAGCCTTTTTTATAACTTCGACTGTTTTGCATGCATCAAAACAGCCAGCAGCTACGAATCACAATTGTCAATCAAATGGACAGAGAAGTTCACCGAAAGTGAAGCAAAGCTGCCATACCAGAAATGCCTTTTACGTTTTTGATTGCCATCTATTATCACATGACAGTAAAAGTCCAACGACTGCCAGCTACGGTACATAATAAACATCTTCAAGATGAAGTCTTCTATAACAAGAGTTTCAAGATTGATGGGCAAGTATGAGTGATTTTCATCGACATCTTGTCTAGCTCAGCGAGGCTGCATGCCCTGTGCCTGAGAGCATGCATGTGTAAAAATTGTTTCTTCGGAGTAAATTGAATTGATCAGAGTTAACTAAAAGAGTTTCAAAACCGTAGGAGCAGTTTGTTTTTCCTTCAATTCAATAAGAAAATAGTGCTTGTCTGTCAATAAGCAAATTAAGCATTTCATTCAACTCAAAGTGTTATTTTTACGCTTGTTGGACATTCTTCTATACTGCGGTGATTGTTAGTCACCGTCGGCCGAAAAAGGGTCCTGTTCGCTTCAAGCAAAATTTCGATTGTTTTGGTGTTCATTAGAGCGGCGTTCTACTGACCGTACAACTCTTGCACAATGCCCACCAGCAGTGTCTTTTGCAGATTTTATGACAATCCAATTCGGCACCGCCCGATGCCGAATTCAATAATATAGCTTCCGTTTGGGCGCAATTATGATCAATTGTGTCAACCGAGGTGCAGTGCAATAAAATTAGCTTCTGGTATATCTATGCTCTCCATGAACTAAGATAATGGCGTAATGGACATTATAGTTGAGGTTACTTGTTTTCATTTTTATTCTCCCGAAGAATCCCGCTAAGACAGAATACGTGCTGAATACAAAAATGCTTGTACTATCTTGAATCAAGACAATTAGGTTGGACACTCGACAATGTTAATAAAAGTATTTGCTTCAAATGTTATCGCTATTCTTTCTGAATTGAGATGCTATACTGCAGCCAAACACTGGTCTGCTTAATGTCTAGAATCAAGATAAGGTGCAGTATGTTCCCGAATCAAGGTGGTATTATGGATAGATACTGTACAAACATGCATGTCGTCTTTTATGAATCAAGATAAGGTACGATGTGTGGACAAAACTGCCTGGAGTACTCGCTGTGCTAGTGGTGAATGTAGTCTCAGTCTATGGGGCTTTGGTTAAACCCAAGGAATGCATTTGAATCAAGATGAAGTACATCGGCTGCACTACTCCTGGTCAGGACCTATGCACCCGAGGTGCAGAGATTACAGATAAAGTCCCTACGTGCTTTCATGCTTTTTGCTAACCGTATTCCAGGCGGGACCGCGCACAAAAATAACCTAGTTTTACATTACACGAACACATCCAGGCGTATGACTAACCAAAACAACTACGAATTACCCAATCAATCTTACGCGATGAGTTAAATTAGTACATTGTGGTTGATTCATTCTCTCCTCTCCTCCATCTCCGTCTTCCACGCGAGTCTACCCAGCTCCACATTGGAGAAACCCGTCTCCTCAGGAAAGCTATTACAAGTTCGTTTATGGATTGTTCACTTTGGATTGTCTAGTATTGGGAGGGAACTCGAGACCTTATAGGTTACTGACAGAGAGAAACAGTTCGCAGAAGCAAAAGGTTTATAGGTCAGTAGGCCTCAGCCACAACCTAATACAAAAGTCCATTTGGGAGAACAATAAATAAATAAACAATTGTATCCGTTATGACAAACTCACAATCTGTTTCTACGGAATAACATCCCATTATTACGTATTCACAATCCGTTATTTCGGTTTCACAACCCATGTTCTACGGAATTATATCCCATTATTACGGATTCCAATCGGTTAACACGGATTCACAATTCGTTATTACGGATTCACAATCCGTTATTACGGATTCACAATTCGTTATTACGGATTCACAATTTGTTGTTACGGATCCACAATCCGTTTTTATGGATTCGCAAAGCGAATGTTACAGTTGGCTGAAATATCAGAGCCATCTATAACACACACAGCAGTACCACTGAGCTTCGGCATTGCACTAGTTGTAGAAGCAAGGCTGTCCCAATTCCCCGGTCTGCTCGGAGGACGACCTAGCGGCATCCGGCCGGTTCGCCGCTCGACGTGCCTGGCCAACACACAAGTGAATCACGAAGCTCTCTACCGCCAAACAACAATCAAGGCTAGTCATACTTGTAACAATTGAAATGATAAGCCCACTTCAAGATTACTTTTTTTTTATGTGTCGTGTATGAGAAAATCATTCCACAGCACACAGGAGATTTTGTAAGGCGAAAAGTAATCTTACCGACTTAATATAAAACAGACAGGCCACACGCCTCGTAATACAACGTTAATATTTTGAATTGATTGATTGACAATGATAAAAATTGAACTTGAGATACGCTGTTAGGCCTAATAAAAAAGTTATCATGAAACGAGATTCACATTTTAATTGTCAGTTTCACTCAAACAAAGGACTATGGGTTTCTCACTTTCTTGACACTGTTTCTATACAGTCCTCCTACTTTACTCTCGAATGTCATTTGATAGTTCTTCTCCATGAAATCAATGAACATTTCTTTGCTGGAATTGATTTCTAACTTGTTTTCATCGCACCATTGAATAAACTGTCACCATCTCATCTGTGAAATAATCGAGCGAAATAGGTGCTGCCGACGGTCGAAAAGAATCAACATTTAAAGTTGTCCTCCGCATACTTAACGATATCATGTAACATATTTGAGGGTAGTTCAAAGTGAACCAAAGTGTATGGATGGCAACGCTTGTATATCTGAAGTTGATGATTAGAATTCGATTGTGGGGGAATTTTGCAAGTATTTTAGACCAATGGTGGCCTTCCACGGCTGGACAGACGACATAGTTTCAACATGAACCTACCGACTCCTATTTTTCTCAAAACCGTTGATCAATAACAAATCTTTGGGTTACACTCATACTGACCATGCAGTCGAACGGTATTAAAAAGCAGTCATGTTTTGAAATCCACTCTAAAAGGACGAGCGGCTTTGCCCTAATCTTCAAAGACACTGTGCATCATTGTAAATAGAGCATCTTCTGCACCACTGAGAGGCCCATTGCCAGTTTTCTGTCAATTTCGGGAAGAGTTAATTCCCTTCCTCTTGTTTTCAATAAACACACCATACAACCAACCTGTGAAAATGTCATCAAATTTTCAACGAAGTTTGAAGTTTGTTTGTCAGGGATATCGGCATGTTTATACTGTACACAAGCGTATTAGTATAGCTTTAATCCAAATAAACAACGGCGATTATGTGGTCTTCAATTGATTGCTTTTTTTGCATGACTTACAATTTATTAGACGGAAATTTTTTCACGATCGAGACCTATACTGGCATAAATTTTGGAATCAGTGACCGAGTTGTGATATTAAACCTAAATATTTTCTGATGATCATTACCAATCATTGTCTTTTAGATTATCAAGGTATCCTAAGTATCCTAGAGGAGGGTACAATCTGGGTATTATGCCATGGTATCCTCAGAGGTTTAATATGGTATCCTCAGAGTTATCAGAGTTTTAATATAGGTACCATGATATCCTCAGGGCTGCTACAAGGAAGGTATAGTAGATATACGACATCCTCAGAGGTATGACCCAAGAAGAGTATAATTTAGGTGCCATGGCATCCTCAGAGGTACTGACCCAATGAGGGTATAAAAATAGTGTCCTCAGAGGTACTGGGTTAAGAAGGTATGATATGGATACCACCCTCAGGCACTGGCATGGGGAGGGTAGTATTATAAGTAATGAACCGTACACCTCAGTCAGTCTTACAACAGCAACATAAATTAGATAAAATAAAGGCACAACAACAGCAAAGTAGGTTCTGGCTTTTATACCGGTACGGTACATCATTAACTTAAGGTGACAGCTCAATTATATGTTGACATGATGATTCATAATTAAGTACTAAAATGAAAAACACCATCAGTGTAACTGACAGGGTACATATTATTAAGTCATTTTTTAAATTATAAATGAAGACAATTACTTGGGCGAGATTTGAACAAGTGACCATCGGTGACATTTAAATCTTATCATTTGTTATTGTCTGGACAAACTCTTCAGTCCCTACACTTATTACCTCAACTTTGATTGTCAGTCACAAGTAATGTGACACCAAATGCGATCAGTCAGAAGTAATCTACCCAGAGCAAAATACTTCACTCAGTGTAGAAAGAAAAAAAATACAACCGCAGAGTTACAGCAACCAAGAGGTTCCAAGTTCAAATCCCACTCTAGTCATTTATATATATATATATTTTTTTTTAATTGAACACCGTAATTAATATTACAGAAGTACTGTTAAATTTGTCATAAAATCTGCAGCAGAAAGTACATGTACAGGCAATTAAAGAAAAATAGAAAGTTGTGACCGAAAGAAAAGATGTTTTATAACCAAAATACTATAGAAAAGGCCACGTCTTTTCCTTTATATAATTCCTTTACAAAACTGTTGCAACCACAGACACAATTTAGGCCTCCTTTCAGGAACAGAGAATCATGAATGCTTCGGAATGACACGTTTCACAAAATATCCTCACAAAATATTGATTTACGATAATGGCGTCTTTTGGATTACCAAAAATCTACTATGACTATGAGGCACGGTGCTGCTTAGTACACAATGATGTTATGGGGAAAAAAGCAAAGCAAAAATTATTCATATGAATAATCTTTCTTCCGATAAAAAACAAAACTAAGAAAAACTGATTATAAAACTGATTACAGAAAAAGAAACGCTGTTTTAATGCACACGTGGGTACATTATTAGTGTGCTAGCAACGACACATGCATTATTAACAAGAATGATAAGTTTCACCATGCATGCCCAATAAATTATCAAGTTGATCACCGTTTCACAAAAAATTTATATTACAAACAATTTCAAGATTTTGATCATAATGTGATCGAGAATTCAAAAACCCTAAATCCTTTATGAGAAACATTACTCCTCATTTAATTTGTATTAAAATTTGCTCATCATTCCTCTGAAACCTTTATAAGTTAAAAACCGATTCGACAGAGTCGGTGTTACGTGTTTTCCGTAAATCGTATATAACATATCTTGGAATGCAATTTGTTTTTGTACGTCAGCAATTGTCGGCGTGTTTTAACGCTACATACGAAGTGTGGACCTGAGAACAAAAGAGGTCCACATAAAGTAGGGATATGAAACACTATGTGGACTTACACACGCCCACATAGTATTATTTACAGTGTTTAGGAATAGGAGTTTCCTAAGGTGTATAGAACAAGGGAATCTCCACACGGTGACTGCAACACAGAGCTGCGTGTATTTGTGTGTGTGTTATGTCCATAAAGAGTATACAAACTATTTCCTAATAGATGTAATTAGCATCTTGGAGCCCTACCCCTGCGTCAACGGGATCCACACTATTTCCTAATCAATGTAATTAGCATCTTGGAGCCCCTATACCCCTGGGGATCCACACTATAAAGTCGATGATGTGACTCTCTACACCCCACCAAACATGCCACCCTCAACCCCATCCCATCAAGACAACCGCACCCACCCCACCTTTATCATGGTGTAGCCATCTAGATTTTCTCCCATTTAAATTAATGTATAACCAAGTCGAGGCTGGAAGGAGAGACAGTCTGGCTCCTTTTGTACAATAAATGTCATTTGTTCATTGCTTTTGTTGAGCACAAGGAACACGACCAAGATGGTGGAGCCTAATAATGGTCTATCCCACAATTAAAGGGTGTTCTAACTGACCAAGTGATCGTTTCAAAACAGGCAGGCTTTGTAAAGATGGTATGTTGAAAGGCATGTTTTGTGAAGCCACATCAACATTAACAATTCAAATTAGGCAGGAAAATCCACATAAAATGTAGGACTATCATGGTTCGTTAAAAGGGTACACAACCACATCAAAATAATCAATTCGAAACAGAAAAGAAAATCAATACAATGTTTACACGTACTCTGTACCGATCCGACTCCATGTTCTGTACTTTGGTTTGGTTTTTTTAAATGACATTTTTTTTTCAAAAGAGTGTTCTCATCAACATGATCAACTCAGAACAGACAGGAAAATTTAAATACCAAGCCACGTGTTTAAGTGGCCCCAAAAATCTCAGCGTAAACGATCTGGGCAAACACATACAACTATACAACAGTTATAGCGTGGGTGACGAAAACGGCTTTAGGGGCCAGGTGTGTTCATATAACAGCCAGGAATAGCTGGACTGAAGGGGTTTCATTATATGCAAACCTGAGACAACTCAATATCCTTTCGTAAAAATCCTATAATACTTGCGGCTCCACGGAGGTTTTTTATTAATAACCATACCGACATTGTGAATTTGTTTGTCTCCTCCATGGCCTTCACACAAGAACAGACCTTGTAACATATAGGGTTGAAACTATATTATTATGACGTTCATAGCCTATCAAAGCATAGCAAAGACAGTACTGTTTCCGGTTTGGATGCGATATTGTTTCTGTAAACCACCCACGGGGTTCATCTGAGGAACCCCCCCCCCCCCCCCCCCACCCTCTTGATTAGGCTAGTTTCATATACCATCGGATGTTTATTCTGTAAATAATATTTGTATCTTCGTCACAGTGAATTTTAATTATATCATTCCCCAAACTGAAACTGCTTCTGTGCGCGTCACTGCAGCGTTCAACGAGTCAAACTCTCTCCATTATTGACACGCAATGACAGAGACAAAAACCTTCTGGTTCAGAAATACGGGTCCCGTGAAGCCTGACCCATTTTGGGGTCAGGCTGACCCGTAAATTCTCAAAGAGTCAAAATGACGCCAAATCAGATTCAAATCCAATTTTAACATAATTTTCCAGGTCAGCCTGCAGGCCCCCTGGGACCTGGAACCGGGTCTTTTCTGACCGGGGAGTTTTTTGTAGTGTAGTCTTTATACCTTAATGCTCTACTTTGTAAAAACTAAAAATTAAACTATAAATTCAGACAGTGCATGCAGGGTACTCCGATTTCTTTCACTTACCTATATTCACATTAATCTTATTTACAAATAAAAACGAAATAACTACACATTTGTACTGTAGGGAATTTTATTATATAATAAAAACATGTTGTATGGGTTTTGAGGCATTGCATGGTGAGGTATCAATATATATTTGGTTTGCGGTAACACCATGTGTATATCTACTTGATAGGTAGATTTGTTCTTTGAGAACTTGTCTTGCTATTTATTCTACTGCCGCGGAGTAGATTATTCGGAATTCGGGAGACTTCTCAGTTCTGAAAAGAACTGTCCTGGTTATTAACTACTACCTGGGCGGGAGGTAGGAAATCAGCCGGGACTACTACTTTCGCTATGTGGATCGAGGGGATTTTGATCCACAAAGTCTTTCAAAGACAGCATTTGTAAAGCATACATTTTCTTGAATCGACCTCGTTCACCATCAAGAATACTCATTTTAAAAAAGAAATTCAACTGGGAAATATATCTGGCTCAGAAACAAACCATGTTACTTGTTGTGTTTGATTAAATTTGTGGGCTTGATTACTTTCTTGGCCTTGGTTTGGCAGATGAAGCATCTTGAATCTGTTAGATCTATATTTCACTAGGTCTAGAAACAGCGATTGCAAGCTAAGGGGGCGTGTTTCGGCGACCCTGACAAGAAACAAGTTGCTGACGTAACATTCATTGATCAACACAATTTCCGAGAGCTACGCAAAACCAGAAACAATTAATAACGTAAGTAAATCTCTTGACAATTATTAATTGTTTTCCAAATATAGAGCCTTCATTTTTTTTTCAAGAAATGGAGCTTAGTCATCATTTTATCAACAGTATCGGATTGGTAGGCCTATGCTTCAAAACAATTGATTTGTTTAAGAACATATTTTTTTGTTAGTTTGCAGAGTCTACCAACTTGAAACCAAACCTATAACCGAGCAAACAACACGGTTACGGTTTGGTCGGAACAGCTGCGCCACCGCGAATAAACCGAACACGCGAAAATGCTTAAGCAATGACCGAAGCTCAAACATACTTCTGATCGGCGTTGACTAAAACGTGTCCCTACTAGCATGCATGTTAGGGCCGTGTCATCACACGAGGCAAATAACAGGCAAACAGTTACAGGCAATATTCATGCAGGAAAACATTCACATTTTAGTTCTCATTTACATGATGTGCAGTTGGTTGACCCCAAGTCGAAACATTGTCTCCTCGAGGAAAGGACTTTCTGAGATGTTTTATAATACAACATTTTACATTTACGTACATGGAGGGGACAATGTCATCCGGTAATTTTGGCAGATAATTGTTTTTAGACTATACGAGTATAGAAAAGAATGATGTTTTAGTAGCATCTATACATTTTGTGTGGCATTATGCTACGTTATAGCTACAGGGACATTCAGAACAAATTTAAACTCTTAAATTTATTTACAAAAAAATCTTTTCAACTTTGTTTTGTCCCACCCACCATCAGTTTCGATAAGAGGTGGACATTTTAAAACTCGATTATTCTGAATCACTTGATCACTTCTCTCATTAATGTTAAAGGATAGAGAGAATTACTCAAGACGAATAACAAGTGTGAGAGTCATTGCTGATATGAAAAGGTCTGAAATTAGGATCCAAAGTTTAGGAAGTATTCTTGAAATTATGGCTTTTCAACCTTTTGGTGACCCCTGCATGGAGTTAAAGATTCCGAGGATCTTTGGAAACAGTATCCTTGGCGCTAGAGAAGGTACATCAAAGAGCAGAATTTCTTCAAATGCGAGGAAAATCACAATCAAAAACCAACAAAGCAGACCCCAACAAAGTCTGAATTCAAGGTATAAATAGGTACCGTGGATCCTCAGAAGGTACCGTGGATCCTCAGAAGGTACTATGGTACCACATTTTGTCACAAAGCAGACAAAAGAAGGTCTGAATTCAAATAAAAGTCCAACATTTCTCATTCCTGAAATGAATATTACAAAAAACTGATAACCTGTAAAATGCCCTAACAATCACTCTTGGTTTGCAAGAATCCTCTTGACCAAAAAACAACTCCAGCGGTAGAAAACATAGGAATCTCATTGATTGACTGGATCCTATTGATCACCACTTGAACTTGCTGTCCTGTTGTTAGTGACTGGCTCACTGTCTGCCACATTCTCTCTCATCTTCAAATCTCGGACGGAGCAAACCTGTCTCAAGATGACGGCGAAAACCTCATCTCTGTTCAAGATCGCCCCGAAGACGAAGGGCTTGTCCTCCAGGGCTAATTGGATCTCGATGGACATCCCATGGCCGGGAAGAAGGAAAAATGGCTTAGCCTAAAAACAAATCAAGGCTTGGTTAAAACATCACACTCCATTGAACTAATTTCTTTTTGAAAAAAAGATT
The DNA here is from genome assembly GCA_037783415.1 of Leptasterias polaris. NCBI lineage: Eukaryota > Metazoa > Echinodermata > Asteroidea > Forcipulatida > Asteriidae > Leptasterias > Leptasterias polaris. The sequence goes on along the minus strand of JAZGTN010000042.1, from coordinate 1,303,579 downwards.
AGAAATGTAAGTATAAAAGCAAAGTCTGGTCATGGTAGGGCAGAATGATAAATTAGGGGTGTGTCAATGACTTTTACTAAACAGTAAAAACATGGCTTAGCCTACAGACAACAGACCAAGGGCTTGGTTAAAACATCACAATCCATTGAACTAATGCCTTATTTATTTTGAAGCAAAGTCTGGTCATGGTAGAACTGATTTATTTGTTTTGGACTTTTACAACAAAAACATGGATGAATGTATTTTTATACTAAAACAATCAAATAACATATTTATTTTTAAAGGGGGCACAAAGCTGTTGTTCTGAGATCCAGGGCCTAATTTCATAAAGTATGCGAGCACAGAAACTTGCCAAGCACAGAAAAATAATGCTTAGCAGAAAGAAACTGGTACCCAACCCAAATTCCCCCACCACAGAAGTGTGGGATGAGTCTATGAATGATACTTACCCAAATAGTTACTACTTATGCATATTCCTAGCCGGCAGGCTACTTCGCTAGAAAGATTGACAACCAATAGGGCGCCCTCTCGTGCCCACCCAGCATGCTACGCAGTAGCTCCGCCATCTTACGTCCTTCTTTTTCTCATCTAAGAGGTAACCCTGACTACGAGCCAAGAGTGGGGAAGGAGGGCGGGGTGCTATTTGGGTAAGTATCATTCATAGACTCATCCCACACTTCTGTGGTGGGGGAGTCTATTTCATTCACTTACCCAAATAGTTACTACTTATGCATAGAATAGCACCGCAACATGGAGGTTGGGTAGGCGAGTCACCCTTTTTTTTTTTTTTTTTTTTTTCTTGGTCTCACCTCAAGTTTTGTCCTGGCGTCGCCTGGGGGGATCACTTGGCTGTGATTCCCTTCTGGGTTGAGATGCTGACAGCACTGCTCTCCCAAAGGCACCTTCGTTCTGAAGCACATCACGCAGATAGCAGGTGGTAAAGGTTGATGGGCCTTTCCAGCAAGCTGCTTGTGAGATCTCTGCAAAAGAAATCCCTCTGAAGAACGCCCAGGATGTGGACACGGCGCGAACGTCGTGTGCACGTATGGTTCCCTGACTGTCTTTGTCCTTATCGGACAGCCAGTCGGGGTTAGCCGACTTTATCGCCGATACAATCCATCGCTTGATTGTATCTTTGGAGGCCGGACCATGTGGGGGAGTAGTTGAGATAAATATTTGATCGCAATTCCCCCTAAGTGATTTGGTACGTTCCAGGTACCATTTGAGGCAACGTACGGGGCACCAGAGCCTGTCTGATCGCACCGACGATACCGACGCAATTTCGGGAATGAAGATGTCAGGCGGAGTAAAGATTGCCGTCTGATTCTTTGTCAGGAACGATGCCCTGGGCACAAGACGAACCCCGCCCGGTTCCCATCTGATGTGACCCGGGTGGATTGTTAGTGCCTGGATTTCACATCCCCGTCTAGCCGAAGCTGCGGCTATAAGGAAGGCCAACTTAGTGGAAAGTTGCAGCAGCGATGATAGGTTCGCTGGTTCATATGGAGGCACTGCTAAGTTCTCTAGCACGCGCCCCAAGTCCCAAGATGGGACAAGCCTCTGTCTTGGGGGTCTTTCATTAAACATGCCCCGAAATAATTGTGTTAGTACAGGGTTCGATGAGATTGTGGAATTATCAGGGAACCCCGCGTGGACCGCAGCAATGGCCGATCTGTAATTTTTTATCGTTGCCACCTTCAGTTGGGATTTGAAGAGGTGGACCAGAAAATCCGACACCATTGCTAGAGATGCTGTGACCGGATCCACCGATCGGTCGGCACACCATCGACTAAAATGTCGAAGTCGACTGTCGTAAACCTTTCGTGTGGAGAGGCGACGCCCCTTCGCTGCCAGGGCTGCAGCTTCCTTAGAAAGGCCTGCTGCAATGAGGGATCGCTGGACAGTGGCCAACACGCCAAGTGGAGGTCTCCCGGCGCTGGGTGCAGTAGACGGGAGTGTGGTTGGTATAAAAGATCGTGTCGATCCGGGAGGATTAAAGGATCCCCTATCAGGAGTCTCACTAGCCTCAGGAACCACGGCTGGCGTGGCCAGAAGGGAGCGATCAGGAGAATTCGGCACGGTTCCTGCTCTATCTTCCCTATGACTCTCTGGAGAAGGGATATCGGAGGGAACGCATATGCGAACATGTCTGTCCAGTCTATGGCCAGGGCGTCGGTGGCCCAAGCCATGGGGTGATGAAACCTTGCGCAGAATACCGGGAGTTTGGCATTTATTTCTGTCGCAAAGAGATCTATGTGTGGTCGACCCGCTGTCGCGAAGATCTGTTGGGCTACTCCGTTGTGCAGGGTCCACTCTGTAGGGATCACTGTACCCCTTGACAATGCATCCGCCACCGTGTTTTCCACTCCTGGAATGTGGCTTGCTCGCAGGACTACCTCGTTCTGGATGAGCCACCGAAATATATCCCAGGTGAGGATGCATAGCTGCGGTGACCGCGTGCCCCCTTGCCTGTTTATATAGGACACGACTGTCGTGTTGTCCGTTCTGATGAGAACCGTCCGGTTTTTTACCTCGGTTCGAAAATGTCGCAGAGCATTGAAGACCGCCTGGAGCTCCAATATGTTGATGTGTTGGGATCTGAAAAATGTTCCCCACTCTCCGGCTGTCTGCCGCGGGCCCAGGGACGCACCCCAACCCTTGTTGGATGCGTCGGTTGAGATTGTCACCTGTGGGGCCCCCTGAGGGAACCCCAGGCCGCAATTGACATTTTCCTCTTGTTGCCACCACCGAAGATGCAGATGAATGTGATTGGTGATTGGCACAAGAATGGTTATGCAGTCCCTTCTCGGCCTGTAATGTGACAGGAGATGTAATTGAAGTGGTCGCATTCGAAGGCGACACCATGGAACCAGGTCTACCAGACTGGCCATGAGGCCCAGGAGTTTTAACCAAGCCCGTGCTGTGGCCGTCGTGCCGAACAGGAACAGGTCCACGCACTGAAGCAGGGCTGTGGTGCGTTCCTTTGTGGGAAAAACCACGCTTTTCTGAAGATCGACAACTGCGCCTAGGAATGTCGGAGACTGAGTTGGTATGAAACGGGATTTCTCCTCGTTTATGATGAAACCTACGGCCCTCGTCACCTCGCAGGTAGTCCGTATATTTCGGGACGTTTCTTCTTCCGATCTGCCGACAACCAGCCAGTCGTCTAAATACATATAAATCATGATATTCCGACGACGTAGATAGGCTGCGATTGTTCGCGTGACTCTTGTGAACACCCTTGGTGACGTTGAGAGTCCGAAAGGAAGAGCCTTGAACTCCAATGTGTGCCCTCGATACCTGAATCGTAGGTATTGGGAGTGTTCCGACAAGATGGGTATGTGGAGGTACGCATCTTTTAGGTCGATCGATGCTGCCCACACTGCCTTGGGTAGCGACTCCAGGATCACTTTGAGTGTTTCCATCCGGAAGCGCCTCGGTCTGATGAACCGATTGAGCGGTTTCAGATTTATGATTGGTCGCCATTCTGAGGTTCCCTTTTTGAGCGTTAGAAAAAACGTCGAAAGGAACCCTTGGAACTGTTCTGATTCCGTCACCGGACGCACCGCCTGTTTTTCTAGAAGGGAGGATATCTCCTTCTCTAGAGCCAGGCGTTTTCCTCTGTTTGCAGGAACTGGCGTTTCGCAAACTAGGGTGTCCGACGAAGGGGTGCTCGTGAACTCCAGACGGTAGCCATGTTTTACCGTTGCGAGCACCCATGCGTCGGACGTGATCGCGTCCCAAGACCCTGCGAAATCTCTGAGGCGGCCCCCGACGGGTCCCAGGTCGGGGGCCAGAGTCGGGAGTGGGACGTCACCTCCTCCACCCCCCCGAGTAGCGGGGAGGGGGAGGGGGCCTACCGGCGCCACGGCCCCTGCCGCCCGTCTGGAAGTTCTGACGGACAGGCTGGGAGTAGCGAGGTGTTGCCGGAGCAGCGCTGGGAGATACCCTAGGGGCCTGCTGGTGAGAGGACTTGAGGGCCTTACGGAACGCCGGACGTGGCGTAAAGCTGACCTTGTTAGTCTTCTTCCCTCCAAACTTAGCCTTGGACGCCACTGGCTTCCGCAGGTTCAGTTTGTCCGCTGTCTTCAGACGCTTGGCCTCTGCCTCAAGGACCTCTTGAAATTGTCCTCCAAAGAGGTCATTCCCAAGGAGAGAAATGTCTTCCAACTTTTTCTTTGCTCCGTCATAGGGGATGTACAACGTCTCCAGGACGTTTGTCCTTCGGGATCGTGTAGCCTGGAGCGAGATCCGAGTGAACTGCTCTAGGGACATCCTTAGGCCCTCCTCCAGACAACGAAAAGCTACAGCAAGCATATCCGCTGGGGTGGAAGCGCCCTCCTCACAGGCGCAGACAATATACTCTGACAGCAGTAGAAGAAAGGCGTTAGTTTTGGCGCCAAACCGAGCAGCCTCATCAATCTTCTTCATCTGCTCTTCCAATCGAGCTTTACTCTTGTCAGCGAAGATCGCCTTAGCCGAGGCCTTACCTCCATCGCTCGAGAGCTTGTCTTTAGCGGTAGATGGTATAGTGGGAACTGTAAAAAAGTCCTCACAGTCTTTCTGTGGGTACTGAAAATAATTTTTCGATCTTCTCGTGTGCGGGATCCATTTCTTCAGAGAGGCTGTGCTCTTAATGCGATCCACACAAAGTCGATCTAGCGGAAGGGTCGGGAACGGTGTACTACGCGTTTCCTCCCCTCCCGTACGTGTCTTAAAGGAACGATGTCCAGATGACTCTTCTGGGGTATCATCGGCCGGTAGCTTAAGGACACGTACCATGTCTCGTTGTATCAACCTAAGCTGAGTTTCAAAAGATGAAAAACTGCTTGGGTCCGCGGCCTCATCTTCCTCAGAGCAAACACGTGACTCACGTGAGCTCAGTTCCCCCTCGGGTTCCTCACTGTCGGAGACCCCAAAAGTTGTCGAGGGATGTAGTGAGATGGCCGTTGGTGAACCTGGTGGGCGACGGGCACGCCCTGGAGTGAGAGGCACCTCTGGCTCACTACCGCCTACCTCAGATGGGCCTGGGAGGCTGGGATAGCGTGGAGCTGCCATGATCGGTCCCTGAATGATCAACCCCGGGTCTGGGTCCGGGAAGGTGGATGGCGGGGGAGCCCGTTGTGAATCGGGTGCCGCCCTCCACTGTTGTTGGGCGATCGCGGCCAATGAAGTACTGATGGAATCAAATGCCTTCATAAAAACCGCAGAGGATATGGTATCCTTTGTCTTTTTCTTCTTGATCTTCGGTGTTGCTGAAGAATCATCAGAAGAGGAAACTGGGCGTTTCTGCTTAGCCTTCTTGCCTGAAGGACTGCCAGTCGCACTACCCCGGGAGAACTCCGATGAAGGGTCAATCATCGGTACTCCTGAGCATCGATCAGTGAATGAAGTTGACTGGGATTCCCTCACCCTATGGGGCAGGGAAGGAGGATCCCTTGAAGCCTCTAACTCTGATCCCGCCAGTTCACTCCCTGGAGTAGCCTGGGCTAGCAATCCAGTGGTTGTTCGAGGCGTTGAGTTTCCTGAGGAAGCCCGCGCCTGAGGACCGGGTGAAGTCACGAGTCCAAGGACTGATGATGACTTCGAGTGTGTTGTACCTTTCATGGGTTTACCCTTGGTACCACTCGGACCCTTAGCTGTGCCCTTTTTCATTGCGAATTATATTTCGTGATAAATCGTGTTAAAAACGCGATAAATCGCGATAATCCCGATAAATCACTAAAACGCTAGGGCAGGTACGTACAGTGTGGACTTCGTATGTTCGGTACTGTACTTCACTCCGAGCGTAAATTCGCGTGAAATCGGAGACGACAGAGTCGTTGATTTCCGCGAAAAGTTCGCTCTACGTGATGGCTAGTTATTTTTAATCTAGCCGTAACTGTAGGGGAAGGGAAGGACCGAACGATCGATATTCCCCGTAGCAGCTTTCTCAAAAAAGGTCCCGCAACCCAAGCCAACCGCGGTGGCGAGGGAAGACAGACTGACCGGGGAAATTGAATGGCCTTACCGGCGCAAATCACCCACGGCAAGCCCGTAAATTCAGGGACCGGCTCAGTAACGATAGCAGACGGGGCAAGGGAGAGGCCAGAGGCCGGTATACCCCGTATAATAGCTTCGTTGGGCCCCCCGCTCTCCGCTGGAGCGAGGGGGGGAGCGAGCAGGGGAAGGGAACGGATTTAACCGGTATACCCAAGCTCTCTCTCTGCTAGCCTCCTGCACCGAACCGGGAGTACTTCTCCCGGGCAGGGAGTTCAACTGGTCGCGACCAGAAGAACACTAGCAAGAAAACGTAATGTACTGAGCCCTCGGAGTCAGTCTCCTACAACGGCCGGGAGTACTTCTCCCGGAGTAGGGAGTCCCACGAGTGTAGACAAGTGGAACACCGACTCTAACTAGCCTCCTACAACGGCCGGGAGTACTGCTCCCGGAGTAGGGAGTCTCACGGAAGTGAGACACTAGTTAATATATTTATAAATCAAAATAAGGAAGACACAGGAGACACAACAATTAAGTAAAATACACTTGTATTATATATCAAGAGGATACGTTCGATCCCCGAGACCAGCGAGTGCTACTTGCGCTCGTCTGGCCTCAACAGAAAACGTCTCAAAATCTTCCAAAAAACGCAAAATTATCACTCAAAAATAATTAAAGAACTCTACAAATCAAACTGGTTGAAAATCTTCTTAATCCTTTATAGGAAAAAAAAAGCGAAAGCACAATCTCAGGTTTTTCCAAACAAGAGCGTGAAAACTCACGTGTACACCGTACCGTCGCTAGAAAAAGAAGGACGTAAGATGGCGGAGCTACTGCGTAGCATGCTGGGTGGGCACGAGAGGGCGCCCTATTGGTTGTCAATCTTTCTAGCGAAGTAGCCTGCCGGCTAGGAATATGCATAAGTAGTAACTATTTGGGTAAGTGAATGAAATAGACTCCATTAAGTTCCCTTTGTTATGGCTGGTGCCCTACTCACTTTTTTGCTAAGCATAGAAATTTGCTGAGCAGTATTTTCTGCTTAATAGCTTCATGACATTGTGAGGTATTATTATATAATTAAAAAGACACAAGACCGCTGGACTAGTCCAGTCATGAGTTTACTGGCCTAAAATCACTGGCCTCGGGACTGGGGTCCAGTGGTAGTCTCAAGCCCTGTGGTTATTGTTTGTTTCCTCTAAGATTATAGAATACAGCTCATTGGATATTTGTATAGAGTTTTATAAAAAACTCTTCGGAATATTTGATCAATAGCGGCCTCCGTATTCATTTTAGGGTTTAACATTGATATAAATCAAGGAATTGCATAGAAAGATTAACTGGAGAGATAACCTTTTCAATTTTGATGACATCTGCTAGTGGGATAACGATCGTTTTATCCACGTTCTTTCTTGCTCTTTCGAAGCACAGGAAGCTGAAAGAAAGTCACCAAATTCAAGTATGTAGTTTAACAAGTAAAACATGTGGGGGTTTTGTGGGTTTTTTTTTTTACAAAAAAAAACATTTTAAGGCATTATACAGGATTGGTCAAGCTGGAAAAATAGTCGAAGACTGTGTTTATGTTTTGTGTGATTAACCGTATACATGAAATAACAAACGTGTGAAAATTTGGGCTTAATCCGATGTTTGAGTCAGGAGAAAATACTGAAAAAAACATGAATAATTTTCAGCATGTAAACTCATTGTCCTTAATTCTGGTTGTGAAAACTAAAACCAGCTGTTCCACTTTTTCCCCCAGGTTTTCAGGTACCGTTTTCTCAAAATATGACTTCATTTTACAGGGAAATATTACACAGAAAAGATGGTTCTAGTATGAACTTCACAATCAGTAAGCTTGCAGATTAAATTAAACAATTATGTTTTAATCCTTACAATCCTGTAAAATACCTTGAAAACCTGACGATAAAATATTGCAAATTAAATATAAACACAAATCAATTTTTGTTTTCATTATTAGGAAAGAATGTTGTATCTTTCGAATTCGTAGCAACCTAGTTTTATTTTTCCCCCCCATTGTACAGCATTTTACTATGTAGTGCATAAATCAATAAATACAATCTGTATCCTTGACACAGTTTTCACACTATGTTAGTGTTGTTCATAAATAAACAGTAGAGTGAAATGATTTATGAGTTCTGCATTTGATAATAAATAATAAATTAATTCATTTATATTGCATATGAATTCTACAAGATTGCGCACCACATACTACTCAAAACATGCCGAGAGAAGGGCAACTATGCACTGCAGCCAGCCTAGAAACACCAAGGCAAGCCCCTTCTCTTTCAAGATACATGTACTGGGTGTTTGAATGTTTATTACACAACAGTTAATGCAAAGGAACTACAGATTTACTTCCCATCCGAAAGACCGGTGTCACGGTCTCAGCTATCTGTCGTGCTCAGGTACCCGAGGGACTACAGACCCCTTGTGCAACGCGCAACGCATGTATACGTGCCTGTCCTGTTCGCCATTTTGGGAGTCAAACTGTACACAAGAATCATAGAGTTGACTACCCAAATGGAAGGGCGCGCATCATGTGCGGGGTGCGTTCGTCGTTGAGCAAGGGGTCTACAGCCGGACATTTCAGCACGCAGTAGTCATGGTCTCAGTATTCCAGCCGCGCTCGGGTACCCGGGAGACAAAATCGTTGCACAAGTAGTTCTGTGTGTTTCCATTTATAGTCTATGATTTTTTCTGTTCAATCACATTCTCTTTGCCCATTTGTAGGCCTATACGTGTTCATGCCTACAACTTAAAATATTGCATAACAATTGAAGGGAATTTAGTTTTACAGAGTGTATCTTTCTTTACGACAGCCGGACTGGCAATATATTTGTTTCTCTCTCTACGAACGCTTCTTTGATAAAACCTCAAAACATTTTTTATCCACAAACCGTACTTTACATTCAGATACAAATTTTGCAAGCAGATCATTTCCAAAGGGTGTGGGGCCTTAAAATGTGTTACAATTGAAGGAAATCTAGTTTTACGGAGAGTATCTTTCTTAAAGGCAGTGAGACTGGCAAGTTTTTCACTCTTTTTACCAAAATTTCCTTGACAGAATACCTCATCATTTCGCACTTGTTGCCAATACTGGCAAGAAATGGTTCATGGAATATCCCCTATTTATATTCAAAGTTTAGTTCAGGATGATCAAACCAGCTAGTAATCTGCGTTCTGCCAATAAATATCTTTTTAATCCCCCAGTTATTGAAAACTACATCATAATGGCTCGTGCTCTTTCAAATCTGCTGCTGTTCAGTTATGGACTAATTTACCAGAAGTTGTCAGTATAATTTGGTTTTTACCCTTACACCGATGTAGCACTGTATACTCAGTACTTTCCCGAGTTCTGTGAAAAAATCCACAGGCAAATCACTCAGATGGGGTTCGAACCCATGACCTTTGAATTGCTAGAGTAGATGTCTTACCACTAGACCACCGAGCTAGCCCGATGGCTAGAGGCAGAAGTTGTCAAACAGACCAAAACATCAGAACTATAGAACAATTCACAACCAAGAGTCAAGACATATCTGTTCAATTTGTATAATTGTTAAATTCATCACAGTGCATAGAGACTTTTAGGTAGTATGAGAGCTATAAGTATGGTTTATTATTATTATCATTATCATTAACAACCATGACAATTAATAGGAATCTAGCTTGGTTTTACCAAGTTTATCTTTAAGACCAAAGAACTGGCACTTTTCGTTCTCTTTCAGCAAAACATTCTTTCCTCGACAGAGCCACATTCATTTGAATCAACCCGAACTATACATTATCACAAAGCGACAGATTTTCCTTCCAACCATAAATTACCACCGAAGTCACATTTCCTCCAACACTAAAGGACTTTGATCCATTTATAATAATTGCACTAATTGTAATATCTTTGTAGATGTCACGAATACCTCTCAAAGAACTATCACTGCAAATCTCAAGAGGCTTTTCCTGTTATGCTTGTTTTTGTTTTTGGACAGAATCACTGATAACTTCGCAGTCATTCCCCCCTGTGTTTGCCTTGATGGCAAGGTGAAACCTTTGGGGGTTGTCACCTGGTCAGTGAGGCTTTGACTGATTTGACACTCCCTGAGCTTCATTTGTCTCACAATGTATTCAATTATTCTTCCTGATGGAGGGCGATTTTTGTTTTTCTATTAAATGCAAAAGATCTCTAGGGAAGCGGGGCGAGCAGATTGTGTCAATTTGCTGTGAATACACAATTACCCTTGAGATTTACCGGTACGTACATGCCTCAACTTACAGATACCAGATTTGCATGCTGCTTACGAGGGGAAAACATCCAGTAACTTTACCGAGTTGTTGATGGCAGTGACTTTGTAATAGTGCTAGGAGGAAATTGAGAATTTCAAATTTATAAGTTGATAACGATTTGAAGGCACCGGGAAGAACTTCCACAGGGAGGCAGTGTGTGAATTATCGTGTCAAATTGCTCAATCAGATAATAGTATATATGTTGAGCAGGGCACTTCAGTAGAATCTATGTGCATTATCAGCAATCTGAGGTAGGCCTATTACAATATGAATACATTCTGGATTAAAGGTTAACTAACCTGAGTCAGACAAAATGAAAATTATTGTTTGGTTTTACCCTTTGATGTGTGTATAAAGCACTATACTTTCCCCCCCGAGTCCTGTGAAGAAAAAAACCCCACAGGCAATTACTCAGGTGGGATATGAACCACGACCTTTGCCATTCTAGAGCAGAAGTCTCAACTAGACCACCGAGATTACCCATACTAAAAGTGGGTACTGCAACAATTTAAAAGATGTTAAATTTGCATTGGGGATAAAGAATACTTTTTCGTTATACCCTTACACCGATTTGTGTATAAAGCACTGTATACTCAGTACTTTCCCTGAGTCCGGTGACAAACACCCCACAGGCTCAATACTCGGGTGGGACTCAAACCCACGACCTTTGTAAAATGAAAGTTGCTTATTGCTAATAGCAGTATTTCACCTCCCAACAGTTTTAGTTACAGATTTCTCAGTATTTTTCTTACTCTTACGAAGAAGATCTGTTTCAGTTAAATTTCAAGCCTCAATTAAAAACAAACACAAATGCCCCGCTGAGAACAATTGCATTCATCTCGAGTTGCTCGGACATTTCTTTTTGTTTTAGCCATAATGACTTTGATATTTGACCTAGGGGGTCCAAATACAACAGGCTCCCAGGGGATTCCAAAGCAAACCCACACACGTTTGTAGTTGATATGTCAATTCGTTTTGCCTAGAAATGTACTGTTTTCTATTTATAATACGCTGGCATTGCCCCATCTTCAGTATGGAATTCTAGCATGGGGAAATACTCATAATACTTACTTGAACAAACTATTAGTAGTACAAAAGAAATGGTTGAGAGTTATCACAAATTCTGGCTTTAGAGAGCACACTGCACCCCTTTTTAGACATTTTAATACACTCAATGTTTTTGAACTGTACAAATATCACCTAGGAATCCTTATGTATAAATTTGAAAGCAACCTGTACCGAGAAACACAAGATCTCTCTTTAGGAGGAATCTACATGTCCATCTACATAACACTAGATCAACGCATAAAATTCATATTGGAAAGGCTATGACCACATTGTTCAGTTAGACATCAAGGCCCCCTAATCTGGAATCAGCTCACCCCTTTACCTTTCTTTAGAACTGTGCACAGCTTTAAAAAATACCTGAAAAACCTACTTATTTTATCTAAGATGTAAACTCCTGAAATGGCATATGTACATATGATTACATTCCAATTTATCAAGTCTTGTATTCAATTACTTATGTTAATTTCTCTTTTTTCCCTCGCTTTATGCATTTTTTGTATAAATCAATTCTGTTTAAATAGTTCTATTAATTTTACAACTGTATGCAATAGCTAATTGTTTTCTTTCTAAACGAACTATTGGTTGCGATATACATGTACACTTCTCATTATTCTTGTTTCAATAATTATCATCGTTATTCTTAAATTGTTATTGATTCACTTAGTTAACTAAAGGGACCAGGGCCTGTATAAGCCTTGGCTTTTTCCTGGTGCCCTCCATTGTCACCACTTGTATCAAATTCTTGTATTGACAGATTGTCTAGTTGTGATATATGGAAATAAACAAACAAACAAACAAGTCCTTCTTGAGTTATCGCTATGACAACATTTTTGTCATTTCATCCAAAATTACCTTGATATTTGTCATAGAGGGTCTAAAACAATAGGCTTCTGGGAGATCCCAAGACCAAGTTTGAGTTTATAAACATTTGCTACTGAACTGACCAATGTACAACAATGACTTTTGGGGGGAGGGGGGCGGGGGAAGGGGCATTGTTATTCAATAATGTTGTTTTTGGTTTTTTTCAAAGACAAGGTAATGAGAGTTACCTCAGACCAAAAGTTGTAATTGTATTTCTACGGGGTGGCTCAATGGCTAAGGAGCTCAGTGTTTTAGGAAAACCATGACACGATAGCATCTTTAAATTCCTCTTGAACACTGAAAATAAAGGAACACCAGATAGAGCTTCATCGGATGTCTAAACTTCCCTCTCTCTAGAGGAGCAGGATATGGAGTATTCCCCTGGTTCTGACATAAAAGATGGATCTTAACAATGGAATGCATCCATCAAGAATGAGCCGTCTCCTTGCCATACAACCTAATCCAATTTTCTTTGTGTCTCATTCCACAATCACTATTAGTAACCATGTTTGTCAAACCTGATAGTCTCTTGTCATAGTTCCTACAGGACAAGCCAAGTACCTCATAACAAATGTTACATTAGGGCCTAATCCATCCATTATTGGTGAATGTGACCTAAAAAAGACAGCATGGGTATTGAGCTTGGATAGACCACTTAACAGATACAAACAATTCTATTTTAGACGTTACTTTCTGTCCAAAACATGTATTGGAAAGTCGTACTTGACAGCACATAATAATTGTGTCCCTAAAACAAAAAGTCAAAAAAACTCTCTTTTTTCTCGGTGAAAAAATGCCACGAGTATGATTTTGTTTACTTCTCATTTCATAGACTCGGCTTTTCAAATGTTAAATTATCACACAAATCCAGTGATGAGGATTTTATCTCCTCTTTTTTGATAGCTGATTTCTCAATTACATGTACATCATCACACTAAAACCATTTTCACACTACCTTGAATACCAAACCATTTCACACAAAATAAAACCCCAGAAAATACCAGTTGTTGTTTTAACCCTAGTTCCTTTTTTGACTTGATGCAATATTCCTAGGGGAAATGAACAATCATCACAGAATCAGTATTACTAGCCCTGGCGTTACCTCTCTTACCCTATCTCCAAGCAGGGTTTAGCTACATGTATTTAATGGCAAATCGCCATTTCCCAAGAATTTGACAGGGTTAGCAACTCGGGTGTAAAAGATTTTGTCAACAAGCCTGGAATTACTCTGACTACCCTGGTCTTGGCCTTGGTGCCCCTTCTTTAGTTTCCCCACAAGACTTTAAAAGAATTCTGCTGGAAGGGACTTTTTCAAACTTCTCAAAGATGAAATACAAGACCCAACCGTTTATGTCACTTTACACTGTCCCTTTCAATACACTGGTTTAATTTAGGTAATCCATCCACAGAAATAGAACTCCAAGAATGCTGAGTGCATCTTTATTTTTGTGAGCCCACCTGTGAGGGGCCATTTACGACAGATTCAGCTGTTCCATCAGTGGAACCCATAGATCATTGACATACATTGGTGGGTGATACACTGTTTTTGCACAGCAGACGCAGAAGAAAATCAAGCTCTGAAACCAGGTTAAAGGGACAAGTTACCTTCGGATTGGGCGCTTTGGGCAACAAAAGCATTTGTTATGAAATGATTAAGGTTGGAAAGACGTCTTAAAAGTGGAATATAACGATCCACACAAATATACCTTGAAATTGTGTAGTTTTCCTTTTATTTTAAGACCTTAGATAGTCCACCATTTTGTGGAGTACAAAAATGCCCAATCCGAAGGCAATGTGTCCCTTTAAAACTTTACAGCCTTGAATTCTTGAAGGACAGAACCAATGAACAAGTTTGTCTATGGCAATTGTCAATGCCCAGTGGTCTAGTGCAGCAAACTTAAGTTCTGGTGACAAAAGTCATTGGGCTATGGGTTCAAAACTTGGTCTCGTAATTTGTGTCTTTGAGTAAGACACCTAGCTATAAATGCTTCTCTTCACCGAGGAGTAAATGGGTACCTGTGAGGACAGACATGGTTTCTTGTGATTGATTGAGCTTGGCAGCAAGGAATGGTCCAATAACTGAAATGTTAATAATCATGTGTTGTAGTCGAGACCACAAAGTCTGAGACCGAGACTGAGGGGGAGACCTCAATGTATGAAGCTCAGCATTCACTATGGTTGTCACAATAGCCACTACGTGATATAGACAAAAGGTGCAGCACTGCACTGCCCTCCAAGAAAAAAAACCACACATACCTATGGCCGAGTTTGAAGATCACGCTTATTCTTTTGGATTCTTTTTTTGAATGCTCTTGACGATTGGGAAATTGAGGTCTTGAAGGATCTCAAATCCTCGAGACCTTTGCTTCGGTACCAAGATCAAGTCTTCAAAGTTGAGACCTGGATACAGCCTAGACCTCAAAAATTTGGACTTGAGATCGGTCTTGATACAGAGACTTGTCTCAAGACCTACAACACTGGTAATAATGTTCATGCGCCAACATTTTGGGACTGTTGCTACATTGTTTATATTGTCAATTATTAGTGCTACCATTACAAAATAAGTACACTCTGAATAACTATCTCTAAAACTACCGAAGATCAGATTCAATTCGAAACTGCCTTTCAACATAATATTATGGAGTGAGTGGCCGAGCGATCTGGTACACCGGACTCAAGCTCTGGTGTAACTTACTCAAGTCCATAATTACTTTGTCCTTTGGATGGGATGTCAAGCCGAAAGTCCAGTGCTTTGTGTAATAAACATAAAAGAACCCAGTACACCTATCGATAAGTGGAGAAGGAGTTTGCCCCGGTGTTCTTTGGCATGTTTAATAGCAGATTGCGCCATATCAACTTGTAAACCCTTACACGGTGTTTTATAAATGGATTTTATATTAATTCAAACACAGCTCTGCATACATGTAGCTCTCAAATAAATTATGAGCACTTTGAGACGCCTGTCTGGTGTCATAAAGCGCTAGATAATAATGGCATTGTTATGTAAAATCATTTTCAGTTTGCACTGAACAATATAAAGGGAGGAGTCAGCTGATCAGCCAGGAGCAACTTCTTGCAAGGACCAATGGTTCACTAGTGGTTGGTTAGTGACGTACGTTGGGCATGTGCACTGAAGTCACACCAGACTCGAGTCACACCATGTCAACGCGATCATAAAATAATGTTCGATCATTATACATTATAATTTTTTATGATAACTGGTCCTCTCTGTACTGTGCTATGAAAATGGCTAATGATAACCAGTGATGCGCCGATGTCTGGTAGGCTGGTACCAAGTAGTAGACTCGCGTAGTCCAGCCATCATCGGCTAGACAGAGTTCAGGCTAACTATAGTCGAACTATGGTCAATGATAGTTCCTGCAAGAACTTGGCCCAAGAAGCGGCATGCCTGGGTCAGCCTAACGCCTAATGAAAGAAAGAAAGGATGAAAGACTTACCTCCTTGTTAGGTAGAGCCTGCCATTCTTAAAGCAAACTGTTTTATCTCGGACGATTTGTGTACATCGTTTGCCAGCGTGCCAACCTGAAAATACAAACATCCAAAACAGATTCCAATCAAGTCACTTGAGAAAAAAACATTGATTTATTATTTGTTTCGGCATTCCAAAGATTAACACACATTTAGGGAAAGTACATTCTTGTTGTTGGCTTGGGGGGAGAGTAAATTAAGTCCCACCCCTTTTGATTTTCAATACACAGACCATACAAATTGCAATTTCATCAATTCCATATAATTTGGTGGTCATGTTTCAGTGAAAACAAAACAACAAAAAACAGTTAAGTTTTGTCATGGTTTTCTTTCTAGACCTATTTTTATTTTGGTGATTGAATAAGCAACTGTGGTACGTTGGATATTAAAATGATATTTCCTCATCTTTGATTAAACATTTGTAGACAAGAAGATTTCTCTGGAGTACTGGTACTTGTATGAACGTTGTAATTAGTGAGCTTTTTGTAAAAAAACATATTTTTATATATTTAATTATCAATCCTGTACTTTCTCTAAAAACATTCAATGTTGTTCTTCTTTTCAAAGCTCCTTTTTAGGATAATATCGTTGTGTCGCCTTCCCATTAGTTACTGATAATAATAAATAATACAGGAGTCTTATATAGTGCACCAATAAGGTACTTGAGGCACTTGAACAAAGAAAAACATTTTTAAGAGAGTTTTTTTTAAGAGATTTTGTTCAGACTTGACGGATACCGGCGCGTTATAAGTGTTCTTATTATTTGTTATGAATTAACAAAAAGTAAAAAGGATAAAATAGAAAGAATAAGCTCTGATAATCAAAAAAGAAAGAAAATATTGAGAATAATGTAAAAATGGTGTATAAAAAGAGTTAAACAAATGTAGAATGTTTTTGAAATTGTTGATTTAGATAAAACCGATTAATGTAGCACCTTGTAAGGGTTTACAAGGTGCTGTGGCTCACTCAGCAGCAACTGCCAGAAACCCTGAGGCAAACCCATTTTCTTCAGGATAAGTGTATAAATAACTGGGTTCTTTTATGTGTGCATACAATTATACAACACATGGGACCTACAACTTAAGTTAATTAAGTTATCAAAATAACAGGTTTACTTAATTAAGCAGATAATCCACTTAATTATCTAGACAACCATATGTCAAACAATGCACAGAGAGAGTAACCCCATAGCCAAATGAGAGCACACAAACAATAAAATCCGAAGTGCATTCACTTTATTAAAAGTGATTTGATGGACTCTGATGATCTGTGGATGCCACTCAACATTTACTTAATGCTCAGCAAATATTTGTGAATCGAAGCAAACTTGTAATTTTTAATCTCCTTTTAGAACACGACTAAATGTGACTCGAGCTGGGCTTTTAATTGTCTACTGTTGTGTACACATGGGTTTCTTATCATCATTAAAGCTGTGTTGCATGTAGAGTGGAACTGACTCTTAAAAGTGTTTTTTGTCTATTTCAGCCTATCCAGTTATAGGGGCTGTGTCTTCATGATCAATCTCATAGCTCTGCTTAACGGTTAGCAAATTTTCAGACTTACTATAGCAGAAACAATTGCTTAAGCGTAAGCATATTTCACAGGTTAGCAAGAAAATGAGGCAGCCAGCTTGCGCCAGTGTGACATGGCTGGATAATCCTTTTGATTTTTGTACTTGTTTAATTTTTCCTGTTTAATTTTAAATAGCCTACCTCCCAAGTCATGGATACTTTTACATTCCAAATTCCCCTTTTACTTTCCAGATAGTGTTTCCCCTGAGGGGAGGGCCTAAAATGAAGCCAGCCCTTTATCAGTACTGATTGCCATTTGCATGACGTATTCCCTTTCTCCCTAGTGATAGGTTTATTACCTCTGCTTGTATGCAAAGATTGTGACCCCTGGTCTTTTCCCCAAGACCATGTTTTTTCCAGCTAAGATAATTCAATTGCAGACCGGCAGTGGACTTGACCACATCACATTTTCTGGTTGCTCCATCATTGACATTTCTGCCTAGAACTTTGGTCTGTTGTGGATTTGGTTTTCAAAGGTATTTGTGATTTTAATTTGTAACTCGCTTTGATACTGTGTTGGTTTTTAGGGTTTAGTTTTTTAAGTTTCATATTTTTTTGTTCATAGTTATTTGATTATTTTTCAATTCAATTCTAAGCAACGTTTATTTCCATATATTATCATCAAGGAAAAAGTACAGTCAATACTTATTCGAATATCTAATTTATGGTTATAATGGACTTTTGATTTGTTAATTGTTGAATCCATTTCTAGGCTTGAGTTCAGATTCTAGTCAAGTTGAAGTTATTTGAATTGTTTGGTTCTTCTCCATTACCATTTTCATTGAGTTGATGAAATAAATTATCTTTTCTTTCTTGTTCCTAAAAAGTCAGTGGCCATTGTCTCTTTTTATCAAATTGCCTCGCGCCTTTATCCTCACTCGATCCTAGGTAAACAATTTCTCATTGCAAGCGAGTTCCCAAAAGCGGCATTTATCAGAAAATCCATTTTATTTATCATTTATTATCATTTATTTCAAAGTGTTCCATTTTTCCGGGTTACACCTTCACCATGGATTTTTGCATTGTTACGTCGTTCATTTTCACGCAGTAAGCAGTAGCACCAGAAGGTTAGCATGCTTTTTCGTGTGCTTAGGGTTAGCGGTGCTATGAAATGAAATTAGCAGAGTAAGCACAAAATCAGCCGTTAAGCAGCTCTATGAAATTGGGACCTGGCCTAAAGCTGTCCATGGAACTGTAAATTCTCACCCAGTTACTGCATGCGTGTGCACGCTCTCCATAGACATGGATGGAGTGACACACGTGAAGCAATTGGGTGAGAGTTCATAATTCCATGTACAGCCACAGGCCTGCTTTGATCATGACCACACAGCCCCTTTAAGCACTTTTCACACCAAACAAAATTGTCCACAACATGTGCCAGAAACAATTTTTGGACTGTTCACACGTGAGTTGCTCACCCAAAGAAATTCGAAGGAATCAAATTTTTCTGGGGGCAGTATCTACCACTACTTTGGAGTTTGCTTTCTAACCTTGATGGTCTTATTCTTGTAAAATAATACCCAGTATTGAACAAAATCTCTGAATTTTCTTATTGTTGTTTCCCTTCGAGAATTGGCGTTGTGGTATGAAAAAAGAGCTTAACAACCTTTTATGTTTTCAATGTTTTAAATCAACTTCTTGCATTCCAAACAGCAAGGTTTTGAGGGATTTGACGGCAAGGTGCCCCTTAAAACCTGACAATCCTTCATTAGGTGTTCGTGCAATATGAGCACGAACACCTCTTGTTATTGTTCTGTTTTTTGGTTTTTTTTTAGGTGTTCGTGCAATATGAGCATGAACACCTCTTGTTTTTGTTGTGGTTTTTTTAGGTGTTCGTGCAATTCAGCACGAACACCTCTTTATTATTGTTCCGTTTTTTGTTTTTAGGTGTTCGTGCAACTCAGCACGAACACCTATTGTTTTTGTTCTGATTTTGTTTTTTCTTCTCCATCTTCTTCTTACGTAGAACTCTTTCCGGCAACATAACTCAATATTGAAAATGAATTGAACCTTAAAACTCATCAGATAATTGAACCTCAATATGAAGACGGCACAGTTGTCATTACGTCATCAGGTGTCGAATTACAAGGTTTTTAACGTTGAAAAATGACCATTTGCTTCTTGCTGTACATGTATCTCAACGAATATGAAAGCTATGATGTTCATACTTGGGCATCGCATAGATCAAGACTGGGGCAACATTTGAAAAGTTAACGCCAAAATCGTACGACCTTATCTTCCGTATATTTGGTCGATTTTTATGATTCAAAGTTGCTTTAAAGATAACATTTAACTCACTTTCCCAATACTTCACATTTTAAACAAGAAACTGTGACATTTCGTCGATGGTTCTGTCTGTAAACTCACAGGCAGTGACACCCTAAACCACATGTTTGCACTTATGAACTTTTGATCAGATAAGAAAGATCTTGTATGAACCAGAGTTTGTCATACATGTAGGCAAACTCAGATCTGCTTTTAATGTGTGATTCACCTATTGAGTTGAAATTTTCTTAATATCTTATCTTATTCATTTCTTTAAAACTACTATTTCAGGATAATTTTTATATCAGGTTGTAGAATTAACCTTGCTCAAACTTATAGTGCACCCTAGAGGATAATCCATCTACTATACTATTTGGAATATTTATAACTCCAAAATATGACCCCCATTTCACCTTTACTTCTGGTTCATACTGGAAGTTGTTGTTTATTGTTTGACATACAACTCCTGAGCCAGACATTGGATTGATTTAGGTAAAATGTTATCACCAATTCATTTAATCACTCACCACGAACACCTTGTTTTTGTAATTAACAAAAACTGGATCTCTAGGTTTTTTTTTCTTCTCCTTCTTCTTCTTCCACTCAACTCTTCTCTGGATCATAACTCAAGATTGAAACTGAATTGAACCTTGAAACTCATCAGACAATTGAACCTCAGTACGAAGACGGCACAGTTGTCATTACGTCATGATGACGTCATCGGGTGTCGAATTACAAGGTTTTTAAAGTTGAAAAATGACCATTTGCTTTTTGCTGTATCTCAACGAATATGAAAGCTATGATGTTCATACTTGGGCATCGCATAGATCAAGGGTGGGGCAACATTTGAAAAGTTAACGCCAAAATTGTACGACCTTAACTTCGGGGTCGTTACCCTAGGTCGAAGTTCGCCTTCGTTTTTTTCTTCCAAAAAACAACTTTCGAGCTTATCTACAGAATAACTCAAGATTGAGATTGAATTGAACAATGAAACTCAACAGATAGTTGAACCTTAGTATCAAGACAACACATACTTAATTACGTCATGATGACGTCATCGGGCATTGAATTACATTAAATCAAAGTTTAATATTTAATATTTGTAAAAATCATAACTCAAAAACCATAATTCGGATTTTGACAATCTACACATCATCGGATAGATCGTTTAAAGTTTGACAAATGATTCACAGAACCCGTACAATATTTTAACTTACTTCCGGTTCATAACGGGAGTTGAACATTTCAGATTATCTTATTTTATTCATATCTTTAAAACTCTTGATCACTTCAGCATAATTTTTGTATCAGATTGGAGAACAGCAATCCCTCTTAAACTTTTGCACAGAGATAACAACATTATAATCGTATGCATCTGGTCTAAACTGGGAAATGAAGTGCACCGTCCTACTCGTACCCCCCCCCCCCACTTTCATTGACAACGCATCGTACACATAACGTGTAAGCGCTGACGACTGTGCGTGTGTGGTGTGATTTGGCGCGAAAACGTTTGATTTTTTTCAGCGAACTAAAGAGGGCGCCCGTTGGGAAGTTGGGTGGCAAACATCGCTGAGGTGCAGAGCGGATAATCACGTAAGAAGTTGAGTGATAGTGAACAATGTTTCGCACCAAAACTACATGTAGAAATACATTGGCATTGATATTACAAGAAACATTGCACACCCTCAGATAATTAATCTAATATTTGAAAAACACGTTACTCCGGTTCACATAATTATAGGTTTTTTACAAGTCATACATTAGCTGAAAGGTTTTAATGTACTGATTAGGATCTACACAAATGAAACCAGTTTAAACTTGGCTTCTTGTTCAAACCGGAGGTTGAAATTAAATTTTTCAAAAAATAGTAATTTCTCACTCACACATTTGAGTTTTGTTTAATTCATACGTTATGGGGGAGGTACATGTATGTAGCAACTTAAGAAACGATACACAAAATTGACCATTTAACCTTGACTCCGGGATCCCGGTTAAACAGGAGGATACAATCAATTATTTGAACAAATCATTGCTCCTAAACCATTTATTAAATTATATTATCTGTACGTCGTCAGATAAGGCTTTCAAAGCTTTACTAACGCTATAATTTGTAACCTCATTGACATTGTCTTCCGGTTCAAACCGGAAGTTTACATTTTATATTTGAAAAAGTTATAACGTCTGAACCATCATTGGATTATTTCAATTTATGCATCATCTGAAAGGTATAAATAGACTTATCACGTACTACACAATATGCGACCCCGTTTGACCTTGACTGCCAGTTAAAGTAGACATTTATTAATAATGTTTTAAAAATAAACAATTCTAATCCACATGATAGATTTTTATCATCTATACGTCGACAGAAAGGACATCGGAGACTTCCCCAACGCTACCAAGCGTGACCTCTATTGACTCTGACATCCGGTTCATACCGGAAGTTAAAATTTATTATTTGAAAAAATCATAACATCTGAACTACTCATTGGTTGCTTTTTTTCTGTTCATCATCAGTTAAAACTTTTGTAACTTAACCAACGCTACCAAGTGTGACCTCGGTTGACCTTGACTTCCGGTTCAAACCGGAAGTTGAAACTTTATATTTCAAAATATCATAACTTCTGAACCACATATTGGATTTTTTTCAATCTATTCATCATCTGAAAGGTCTTCATAAACTAATCAACATGTGACCCTATTTGACTTCGACTTCCAGTTCAAACCGGAAGTTCTTGTTTAATTTTTGAAAAGTTCATAACTCCTGAACCAGGAATTGGATTGATAAGGTATAATGACGTTATCTATTCATTCAATCACTCCCCACGAACACCTTGTTTTTGTAGTAAACAAAAACTGATTCTCTAGTTTCTTCTTCAGAATCTTCTTCTTCCACTCAACTCTTCTCCATCATTTAACTCAAAAAGCAAATTTAGTTGAACCTTGAAACTTGGCATATACTTGTACCCTAACATGAGGACGGCACATGAACAATTTCATCATAATGACGTCATCAGGTGTCAAATTACAAGGTTTTTAAAGTGAAAAAATTACCATTTGCTTTTTGCTGTATCTTTCCGAATTTAAAAGCTATGATGTTCACAGTTGGGCATATGATAGTTTAAGAGTGGGGCAACATTTGAAAAGTTAACACCAAAATCGTACGACCTTTTCTTCAAGGTCGTTACCCTGGGTCGAAGTTCGCCTTCGTTGATTTTCCTTAGGAAATCATTTTTGGGCTTATCTACGGAATAACTCAAGATTGAGATTGAATTGAACAATGAAACTCCATAGATAGTTGAACTTTAGTATCAAGACGACACAAACTTAATTACGTCATGATGACGTCATCGGGCATCGAATTAAACTAAATCAAAGTTTAATATTTGTAAAAATCATAACTCGAGAACCATAATTCGGATTTTGACAATCTACACATCAACGGATAGGTCGTTAAGAGTTTGACAAATGCTACACAGAACCTTTACAACATTTGAACTGACTTCCGGTTCAAACCGGAAGTTGAAAATTTCAAAATATCTTATTGTATTCATATCTTTAAAACTACTAATCATTTCAGCATAATTTTTGTATCAGGGTGTAGACCGTTGAGCCTGCTCAAACTTTTGCACAGACATAACAACATT
Source organism: Leptasterias polaris (assembly GCA_037783415.1). Taxonomy (NCBI): domain Eukaryota; kingdom Metazoa; phylum Echinodermata; class Asteroidea; order Forcipulatida; family Asteriidae; genus Leptasterias; species Leptasterias polaris. Next base: position 1,280,403 of record JAZGTN010000042.1, on the reverse strand, counting down.
TTTACGTTAACATCTGGTCGAAACAGGACGAAAACACGCACCCATCAGTTGACCCGCATTGACGACGCACGATAGCGTATTAGCGTGTAAACAACCTTGCCCTGGCCACTCAAACTTTAAACTATGTTTCTCAAGCGTATTCTCTTAGAAGTAGGTTCATTTAGGAATATATTTCGTATTGCATCACAGAGGTGGTCCATCTAATATTAAAAAAATTCATAACTGCTGGACCCACACATTGGATTTTAACAATTCATACATCATCTGAAAAGTCATAATAAACTAATCATACGCTACACATTATGTGACCCCGTTTGACCTTGATTTCCGGTTAAAGTCGGAAGTTGCTTTTTAATGTTTTAAAAATCATAAATCCTGAACCATATATTCGATTTTTATCATCTATACGTCAAGAGAAAGGACATCGGAGACTTCACCAACGCTACCAAGAGTGACCTCTATTGACTCTGACATCCGGTTCATACCGGAAGTTAACATTTATTATTTGAAAAATCATAACTTCTGAACCAATCATTGTTTGTTTTCCCTGTACATCATCAGTTAAAACTTTTGTAACTTAACCAACGCTACCAAGTGTGACCTCGGTTGACCTTGACTTCCGGTTCAAACCAGAAGTTGAGACTTTATATTTCAAAATATCATAACTTCTGAACCACACATTGGATTTTTTCAATCTATACATCATCTGAAAGGTCTTTATAAACCAATCAACATGTGACCCTATTTGACCTCGACTTCCGGTCCAAACCGGAAGTTCTTGATAAATTTTTGAAAAGTTCATAACTCCTGAACCAGGAATTGGATTGATAAGGTATAATGACGTTACCTATTCAATCACTCCCCACGAACACCTTATTTTTGTAGTAAACAAAAAAACTGAATCTCTAGGTTTTTTTTAGGTGTTCGGGCTCAGAAGCCCGAACAACTCTTTGTTATTGTTCGTTTTTTTCTCGTTTTTTTCTTAGTTTTTCTTTTTCTTCTCGATGTCGTTTGTCCGCAAAAAAAATCATACTTGCAAACCTTTGATCAACTTGAAACTTAATGTGACATTAGAACATAAAGAGCAGAAGGTGTGTGAGCAATGACGTCATGATGACGTCATCAGGTGTCAAATTACAAGCCATTTAGGGTCAAAAAGTGCCCTCATGCCAATGCCTGTATGTTTCTGAATAGGAAAGCTATAATATTCATATTTAAGCATATGATAGATCAAGACACGGGCAACATTTGAAAGCCTTTTGTTGGCTTGGTGGTAAATATCAACTGAACGAGTGTATTTTGCTGAACTGTTTTGGTGATTTGAATAACTTTTGATAACTGAGAAAATGCAATCGGAAAAAGGTCAACATAAATTTGACTCTGATCAACAACGGTTTTTACGCGAATCTAATTTTTAGATCCTGTTGAATACTTCAAAGAAATACAATGTGAACAGCAAAATAAATTAAATTGCACATCGTGTAAACAGTAGGTTCTTATGCCCTTTTCATAATCATGACAAATTAAGTTGCTTCAGTAATCGGCACCACACATAAGGTAGCAAGCAGGCGTAGTTTGATAACATTTATTTATGAATTGTTAGTGATAGTCTTTTAAACTATCAGTTCAGTTTGTGACTATTTACATAAAAATTGTTATACATGTGTATATAACACTTTTTGGCGACTCGTACAGCAACGATATCATTTTTCCCCGTGTACACTAAAAGTAAAACATAATGTAATAGGTTTGCAAACGACTTTTTTGAAAATTAAAAAACTATCAATAATCTGCTAGCACATTTTATTAACACAATCGATACACGAACCATCGATACACGAACACCTCGAATTTGTTATCAAACAAATTCTTATGTCTAGTTTAAAATGTATTTTGTTGTTGCTGTCCCCGAAAAATTGTAGATGTATTGTACCTTTAAATATTCAATACTTTAAAAGTCATCCAATCAAACGAAAGCATTGTGCGCAATCAGACCAGTTTGCTCTGAGCGTTGTTTCAATTGCTACTGATTTGCATCGGATGATGATTACTTTTGATTTCCAGGGTTGAGAGTGTAAGCTGATAAAAAAAGGTCTGAAAGTATAAGATCCAAATTTTAGAAGTTACACTGAAGTAATGGCATTTCCACCTTTGGGTAACTCAGAACTACAGATTAATTATAGATTTAGAAAGTTATAGATTTCGATGACCGTTTGGAAACATTATCCTTGGTGCTAGAGAAGTAGTCCAAAGACCTGGATTTCTTGAATTTTGATGATCAATATTTTGTTCTCTTCAGGATTAATGACGTAAAAAATAGAAGGATTAGAATTGTTTAAGAAGAACCGATTTCGCCCATGACAAAAAAGCAATAAGCCTGAGGACGTCAGCGCAAGTGGGCGACTTGACATGCATGAGTGAGTGAGTGATAGCAAATAGCTCATCAGAATGGCAGCCATCTTGCTGTTCTTTCACACAAGTCTATTACAGCCAAAGTGAGGCGTGAAGTTCACATTCAACCTGTGCCTTAGAAGCATTGATGTAGCTCCAGGATAGAGAAGTCAAAGAACTATTCTGTGATACTTACCTGGAAGTGGAACCTCTTCAGCAGGTAGTGAGAACATCGCAGTGAAATTATCTTGACCTTCAGTTTGGCTTGTCTCTGTAACAACTGATGGAATGACATACTGGGGGGGAAAGCATAATAACTGGATTCAGCCAGATGTAAGAACTTTGAATAAGGGAATAAAAGAGTGGCGACGAGTTCTTAAACGGCCGTTTAAAACCGGCAGGGTCGTGGCCGTGCGATAAAGGCCACGATCCTGCAAGGTTTTAAACGGCCGTTTAAGAACGAGTCACTACTCTTTTATTCCCATTCATAAATGCCCTTTTGTTAAAAAGTGAAAGAATAAGGAAAATCGGTGGTAAAAAAGACAATTTGTGACAATCTGTTTGTTTAGCGAATTTTCGAGTTTTGTACATTTTCAAAAACTTTTGTAAAATTCTGTTTTGTGCGCGTTGGGTTGTGTGTACGCGCGTGTACACAAAGATTACACGCGGGTACTAATAGTTATGTATTGCGTTCCGCTGAAGTATATTGGCGTAAATGAGCTTGTGCGCCCAACAGCGAAGCCAGCCGGTCTTAAACAGCTCCAGCTATGTCTTTATCAGCCGTTTAAACACCCCCACGTGACGTGCTCTCCACCAATAGAAATAGCGAAACTGTCTGGGGTATTTATGAATGGTCTGTAACACATGTCTTCACGAATAACAAAGACTAGGGATGCATACATTTATTAACAATCTTCTTTGATAATATGCGCATCAGTTGGATCCACAAAAAGTTTTCTCAAAAACTAAATTGAAGTCCTTTAAAGGGTATGTACAACATTGGTAATTGCCAAAGACCTGTATCCAAACTTGATGTTACCCAATATACACATGAAATAACAAACCTGTGAAAGTTTAAGCTAAATCGGTCTTCGGAGTCATGAGAAAACAGTGAAAAACCCCCTTATGTGTTTTAACTTCTTTTCAAACATCGGAATTTATCCTGCAGGATAAAGACTATTATTTTACTCATTTCCTAAAAACTATGGCATTTCAAGCAAAACTATTTCAAGGGAAGTTTTCCACCATGACCATCTTTGTACCATGTAAGTTATGTGCAAATCTGTGAACATTTATATTTTCATTCTTACCAACGTTGTACACACCCTTTAAGTAACTTTGGTGAACTTTGCCTTTAAGGTAGGGTTAACAAAAGTGGTGTAATTTTGATCCGAAAGCCTACTTGTTATAAAGATGGCAATGGTAGAGAGCATCATGTGAAATTATTTTGTCTGCAATGCCCCCGTTGATTAGAAATTAATAAAAACGTTTGAATGTGAAAAAAGGATTAATGAATAAATTGTTTCTCAAATTTACGAGGGTTGGTGTCCGTTCGCGAATGCTGCAGCCAGAGATGCGGTTGGTACCTGCTGTCACCTCACTAAACATGGATGGATTTGACTGCTCGTGAGTAAATACCATGACAGTGCTGCTTTCTCAGCAGAGTAGACAGATTAAAATGGGTAATTTTATAGCACTTGTATTTAAATGATAAATTATGGAGATAAGTTTTTTGTTTGTTAAGGCGTTTGTTTGTTTGTTTGTTTTTTTGCAGTGAAGGCTGCCTGTATTTTTGCCAACCAAGGTCAGCAAAACTCTTGGCTGTGACCTCCCAAAAAGAAAGATCTACAAGACATCCAGCCCAGAAGCAATAACCATTTTACCATCAGCTGTTTCATACCTTCTTCCGTTTCTCTAAGGTTCGTCTTCTTTCTTTCTGATAGTGACTTGGGAGAAACTGCCACATGACATAGGCGCTGTCGTATTTTGCCTTCACTCGAGAGAATTTGCGGAAGATGTTATTGGTGATGAACAACTTGAATCCCATATACATTCCTGGAGAAGTGACAAGCACAATTAGACAAATGTAGAAAATCAACTTGGTAATCGCAAATAAAGAGGAAATGTTCATCTTTAATAATAGCAATAATCATAATAATCATCGTCATAGCAATAATAATAATACTATTAATGTTACTTATTCTGTGCCTTTCCATAACTTAAATGATCAAATATGCCTTTCACCTAAAATGAGCTTTAAGAAATATAAGAGTATATAATTTTACTTTAAAATTAATATAAGAAAACAGCAGCAGAAGAATCACCAGCAATAAAGTAAAACACACTTTTAAATATCAACCTTTTAGATATTGAGGAAAAACATTACAACCATTTTTGGCAAGCCAGTGACCAAAAACAGTGAGGCACGACACTTCCTTAGCAAATACAACAAATAAACAATGCAAAGCAATCATAAAATAACTTCAGAAAAGAGAACAGACATACAAAGCTTTCTTTTAAAAAGAACGCTTCCAAATGGATTTTGAAATCGCTGGCTGCCGACTCTTCATCATTAACCAGTCTTGAGAGCAGTAGTGTCGCGCAGAGCAGCCCTCTCTCGGGATATTGCGAGAGAGCCGTTCCACTATCACCGCGACAGACATTTAACAACTTGTTCACAAGTCTAGATCAAGAGTGGCAGTTCATTCCAGACTACCTGCCGCAGAAGCTCTATCACCAATAGCATTCTTTGTCTCAGGAACCTGTAAGCTTTTTGTTATTAATTGGCAATGATAAGAAAGCAACAAACAAGCAGTGGAAATATCACAAAATCAAATGAAATGTAAGAACAAGCAAGTTTTACATATAGTAAATTGTGGCAGTACCCGCTACAAACAATATGTGCAGGATTCGAACTGGCCTTCTGCCACCGCCAGGCTCGGTGCTCATAAATGGCAGGGGTAGAGGGTTCGAATCCCACCTAAACGTATGCCTGAAAAGCACCATACATTGTAGTATACACTGCTTGTCACATATCAGTGTAGAGTAAAACAATATACAAATTATAACATTCCTTATCCCTGATGCAATTTCTACATCTATTAAAACAAGTTGCACATTTGAAATTTAACAAGGAGGTTTGGAGGGGAAACCGATGGAGGTTTGGAGGAGAAACCGATGGAGGCTGGAGGAGATGGAGAAGGAGGACTAGAATGAGAAAGGAAGATAAATCAATACTAAGACGGCATGGATAAACAAACGTGTACTCAAGCACTATGACTTGAAAGCGGGCTCATCCAATCTTAGTCAAAAGTAATAAATACAACAATTTATAAATGCAATAAAACAGATTTTAAGACACAATGGGTCAAAGAACGTACAATATGATTGAAACTGTTTGTGCATTGTGTCTTATAGAGAGAGTTAAGACATTGAATCAAAAGGTAGGACTGAACCTTGAGTAAATAAACACGAAAAAGGGTAAATTCAATCATTTCACAAATAGTTCAAATTGATGAAATTCAAAGGCGATCATTCAAATTCACAGAGTTCAGAGCATCATTTCAAAAAAATATGTAATAAGTATGTATTTCAGGCCTTCACGGAGGCAACAGAGACAATCCACCCTCCTCCCTTGGTCATTGTCTCGGTGCCCCATGAAATATTTCAATAGAAATGTAAAAACTGCATTGCCCTTGCAAGAACCAAGCACCAAGTCTGTGTGTATTTTTTATTTATTTATTAACTGTTTTTGTTTTTTTAGGGGGGGGGGGGGGGTGTGAAGTAAACTTACTGACCTGCACTGATGAGGAACCATTCTACTGGTATGATAATAGATACCATGAATGCACACAGTAAACTAGTGTACAGTTTCTGAGTTGCTTCAGGATTATCCCATGTTAACAAACTGTAATAGGTAAAGATGTAATGAATATAAAAATAAAGTTTAAGTAGGTGATTTAATAATGTCAAGAACAAATGAAAACAAATTGATACATCTGCAGTTCTTACATGAGTCACTGCTAAGGTTCACTAGTCGTTGGTTTGTGATGTCCATTGATTGTTGAAGTGCTATTGACTCTAGTCATGTCATGCGTCAACACGACCATAAAATGACAGTGGTCGGTTTGTTTGCGGTTTTTTGGACGAGTTCACAAAAGCAACACGGAACACACGGACAATATTTGCTCAGTATATTGGTACTGGTAAAATGTACCCCACAAATTTTAGCAAGCTTTTTACTTCAACAAATTAATTAATTTGATGTTTATGTTGCAAAAGTTGGTAAAATCTCGCCTGCATGAATAATGTTGGGTCAATGTTATAATTTTTCTGATAACTGGTCCTCTCTGCACTGAGCTACGAAACCGGCTATCGATAACCAGTGATACAACCATGCCCAGTAGGCTGGTTCCAAATTAGACCACAAGCATATTTGTTGACTAGAAAGAGTTCGTGCTAACTTAGTCAAATTATTGTCAATGATAGTTTTTGCATGACCTTGGCAAAGATTGTCGCTTTTGTGGGCTGGTTTTATGGAGTTAATTGCTTTTGGGAGCCAGAAAACTCTTTCAACTTTTAATTTCAAAAGTCTGCGTGTTTCAGCTTTTGGCAATCCAGTGCAGGATGGAAACCTAAGCATGATGTCACTAAACTGTCTAGATTTTCTAGCTACATGGTACACAATGCCCCAGTATTGTTGCAGCCCATTCCCTATAACTTTTTCCACCGAGTGGTGTCCAGGGCCTAATTTCACAGCTCTGTTACAGCAGAAAATATTGCTAAAACAGTTTGCTGCCAAGAAAAATGAGCACGATACCAGTCACAATATGGTGCATGTGATATGGTGTTTTAGCTGGTTACCTTATTCTGGTAAGCACAATTGTTTTTGTTCTTAGCTATCTTTTGTGCTTAAGCAGCTCTATGAAGGTGGGCCCAGAGTGTAAATTTGTTTACAACAAATTTGGTCAGAAGTACAATTGTCATAATTGGAGTCAAATGTCATTTGGAGAATTTATTGAGAAAAGGGTTCTTCAATTACCACATTTTGACACAATTGACTTTAAAATAATGCTCATCTCCTCAAGAAAAATTCCTTAAGGAAAACAATTTTGAAGATCTCTAAATTGAAATGTTTTATTAAATCACGCTTCAAGAAAATGTTCAAAGCAAAACTTAACATACCAACCAAATGTCCAGTCACTGCGACTGGGTCTATGACCATACAAATCAAAAGAACCCAAAATTCTAAATGGTTGCCGAATCAAAGGAAGTAATCATCCAATCACAAGTATAATTTATGTAAAACCAAAATTTATTTTTGACCATTAAATATTAATTAGTATATACCGCACACACAGATCCTTGTCATTTCATTAGTGGAACATGTGTCATATGTCATCCTTTATTTTGCCATGTACACTGTCGCGGCACTCAATTTAATAAATGAATCCAGTAAGGATGATTAAAGTTGTTTCCAAAATAATCATTCCCCCACCTGTTTGTCCGAACAAGGCAAAGTTGTGTAACAGCGGACAAGGTTGATGTCGACATGGAGTCGAATTTTCAGAGTGTGGGGAGGACAAGTTTATGTGCCTTTTTTGAAGAAAACTTCAAATGACAAGGACCTGTGTGTGAGTTCTATAAAACAAATATTGAATGCATTTCGTTTATGAATAGTCACAAAAACTGGCTTTTTCATTTCACCCAGCTTCACCTCAAGAAATGGAATAGTCCAGATTTTACCATGTGGTTATACTCTCTGACAATGGACTCACATGCATCCAATATTTTGTATAAAAACTGATGGATACAATTTCTAGCAGGTTCAAAATGTGATACCAAAAACAAGAAGGTAAATGTCATGAAGCTCAACTTATTTCATTTTGAGCAGGGACCATATAGTGCTGAGCCAGCAAGTTAATATATTCTTCTTCATTAAGGAAAGAACCTAGAAAGCTTCAACAATGGCCTTAAAAAATAAATGCCTTTGATAGACTTTAATTTACAAGAGATAGATACTCACTTCTGCAGTTTCTCCAAGCCGTCAGCTGTCGTGCCCATGTAATTCTGAACTCTTCTAGCCACAAATAAAACTAGTTGAAACTTGTCAGAGAGTCCAAGCTGTTTGTCCACATCACTGTTCTAAAAACCAGAGAGAAAAACTCACTTTACTTGTTTCGTGGGCATAGAATAATCTAAGCACTACCACCACAAAATATGTAACAACCGTTTCCCTGAAAAGAATCTCTTCTACACATTGTCGTACATGTAGGTTCAAATCCCGCTTTAGTCATTTTTTCATTGTTCAACCTAATATTAGTTGAAATTTACCCAGTCAGTATCCGTTGTGGTTTATTATTTGGAATAAAAAATGCATTCCCTAAAGGTGATCCCTCTGCTGCTGCTTCCCACAGGTTGTATGGTAGTTACACAGTATAAATGGCTTTTGACTGGCACCCCCCCCCCCCCCCTCGAACAAAGATATTGACAAAATAGGGAGACCACCAGTATAGGGCAAGATAGTTCAGTTGATAGAGCACCAGCGAGGTTGTATCAAATTAATCTAAGCACTGTTACCACAAAATATGTAATGTAACAACAGTTTTCCTGAAAAAAATCCCATCTGCACATTGTCAATTAAATCAAATCAAATCAATTAAAATTTACGCACTCAGTTTCCCTTGTGGTTTATTTTACTTGACCATACAACCTTTTACTGCTGTATACCAAGGGATTACACCCAAGTTTACAATACAACCTGGGAAGTGGCAGCAGAGGGATCACCTTAAGGGGATGCAACTTTTTATTTCAAATATCAAGTGAAGCAGCAGGTTTGAGGGGGGGGGGGGGGGTGAACAAAGAAAAATTTACAAGAGCAAGATTTAAACCTGCAACCTCTGGATTAGTGTTAGCCACAACAACGATAATTTCCCTTACATTGTAAAGTGCAAAACTATTTATGAAAGGTCTTTATACTTGTATTAACTACAAAGCCCTTCAGAATTATCAATATTAAAAATAAAAAATAAAAAATAAAATTAGTTGCAGCGTTTGAACTGTAATTTGTCTGCGATCTGGTTTTTTGGTTCACTGAGAGTTTTTCTGTGTTTAGCCTTTGGAATCTTTCCTTAAATATCTCATGATTTGATTAGGTAACTGTGTTAGCCACTGATAATTCCTCTAGGGCAAAGAAACTGGCACAAAATTAACTTAAAGCATAGACTCTCTCTCTCTCTCTTATTGATGATGCATTAGTATCTGGTTTGCAAGGCATCAGTGGAAAGTTCTCATCCAATAAAACAAAATTCCCAGGGTTTGATTTGCTCTGATTTACAAGTATTAATTGAATTGTTTGCTAAATTTTTGGAAAGTCCAGTTAAGAGAAATAAAGTACAGAATCGGTTCAACATGATTTTGGCTTGCTTCTGAGGATGCATGGCATCTATTTAAAGGGTGTTTGCAACACTGGTAAGAGTTAAAAAAAATATATATGTTCACAGATTCACACATAACTTACATGGTATAAAAATGGTTAAGGTGGGAAACTCCCTTTCAAATATTTTTGCTATAAATGCTACATTCTTTTTAAAATGAGTACAACAATTAGTTTTCTTACAAGTCCAAAACTCAATGTTTGAAAACAGTGAAAGCATTTAAGATTTTTTCCTACTTATTTCTTGTGACTCCAATGACCGATTGAGCTTAACCCTTTCAATACCGAATTGTTTTGACCACGCAGCCCACTGAGGACCACATTGTTTGTGTGGAGTGTACAGTCCAGAACCGAATTGTTTTGCGTGTGTGAAAACAGGCCCTGCGCTCGTCGACGAAAGTCGACGATGGTAACGAAGCATAGGTAGGTGCGCTGTCGACGAAAGTCGCCAATGGTATTGAAAGGGTTAAACTTTCACGTATATGTTGGGTCACATCAAGTGTGGATACTGGGGTGGATTTCACAAATCCAAGTCCTAACTTAGGACTAGTCCTAGGAGTTAGGACTAGTCCAAGACTTAGGATCGATCCTAGCTAAGAGCGATCCTAAGATCGATTTAACAAAACTCGTCCTAACTCGAGATAAGACCAGTCCTAACTCTTTGTGAAATTCAACCCTGGTCTTTGACAATTACCAATGTTGAACATGTGCTTTAATAGTCTTCACAAACACCAGTGGAGTTGGAAACTGATGCTGGGGGAGTTGGGGGTGGAGGTGGGGTGGGGGGGGGGGGGGGGGGCTAAAGGGTTCCAGCAATGGTGAACATTGAATCGTAAAGGTAGGGTCATTGTTTGGTTTTAGTCGATGCAATGCTGATTTATAGGCAGCATTTTGAAGAAAGATACATTAAATTGTGAAAGTTTCAGTTGAAAACAGTGTCTACTTGTTGAGGAAACTGTAATGGTATTTGCTTATCCATCCACGATTAGCCAAGTGACAGCGGGGGTACCAGCTGCATCTCTGGCCGCAGCATTCACAAAAGGACACCAACCCTCACAAATCTGACCAACGATTTGCGCATAAATCGTTTGTCAGATTCAAAAGTTTTGATTGATTTCTAATTAATGGGGCATTTCAGACGAAATAATTTCACAGTATGTTTACTATCATTACCATCTTCATAACAAGTAAACATTCGGAAAGAAAACATACAACTATTTTTCTGGGTCTTTACCAAAGTATGACCTTACTTTTAAATAGTGGGAAAATGTTGTGCAAATTTAAGGAAAGCAGATAAAAAAAAATTAATAATGTTTTAACATACCTCTTCTTCCTCTGGATATGGCAGAAGGGAAAACTTTATTGCAAATCCCCTGCGACAAAAAAGAAAGAATGAAAGACATTAAATTTTATCTTCAAACATCCTCAATTCTGATTGGTCCATCCATGGCAATAACAGTGTGACATTGCACCGCCCATATCAAACCCTTAGTTACTCTGCGTTGGAATTAGTCAGGATTGAGTGGTGACTAGCATTTTAGGCAATTTGAGAGGTTCTGCTTCTGCGGAGGTATACGTATTGCGCTGTTCAAACTGCGCGTATCATGCTATTTTAAGCTGGGCATCAAATTTGCTTGGAAATCTATTTATCATCACACGCGTACTTGTGAAATGTGGTAAAATATAGCACGTGTCCCATATCCAACTTGGTCTAGTGCCTCGTTGGATATGAGTTGCACAAGCACCAGATTTTTTCATATTCAAATTGCCTTTGTGTGATAACTAATATAATATCAATTTTGGGGAGAATTATACATCCTTCCTCTAAGATTATCAAAACATAAAGAACAGGGCACAATTATCTGACATGAAAAACCTGCAATTTAAACTTAATTATATTGTAGATATGTGAAGTGTTTCTGTAAAGAGTAATAACAACAAAATGAAACACACTTTTTTAATTTTTTTATTCACAAATACTGGGGCCAAGATAATTTGATAGAATTTAGGAGTAAATCAATTCCCATCCTCTTCAGTTATGTGTTGTTGGTCAAGAAAAAGCAGCTTATAGCTAATGTCAGGGATTTTGTGCTGGTTCATTTTGTGCATATGTCCTTATTTTTGTTGCTGCAATCAAAATAAGTAATGGTGAATTGGCTAGTAATTATTTTTTTTTTTTCATATGTTGACAGCATTTAATATGTCTCTGGAAGTTTTGTTTTGTTACAAATTTCAATTTCATAGACCTGCACAAAATGTAGCTTAGCACTACTAAATTATGCTTACCAGAATTAGGTTGTCAGCCTTTGGCCTTATTGGATATGGGATGCAGAAGTGCTATATTATTACATATTCCACTAATGCACATGTGATAACTTCATTTGATCCATGGAACACACGTCACTCTTCATTGTTTGAATTTGCCAAATACTTATTGCCGCGACACTCCACAATTTAAACAGTCAAACAGGGATAATTGTTGGCACTTCACAAATTGTTCCCAAATTAAATTGTTCGCAGTCCGTTTGACCAACTGAGGCAATGTCATTTCACGGCAGACAAGGTAGGTGTCTACATGGAATCAACCATGTGGGGTAGATGTGCTTCCATTCCATGTCTATTTTGTGTTTCTTGTGAAAAAGAGATTTAAATGACAAGGAATATCAAATGTATTTTGTACATTGTTGCAGAATATAACCATTAAATGAAGTCTGGTTTTCTATTTCACAAAGTGAACAGACCAGATTTCACCTCGTGACTCTGCGAAAATACACTCCTGTACAACAATATACATTCCCAAATATTTGTTTGAAGTCATCGAAGATCGGTGCGTGGTGTGAAAGTTTCAATGTCCATCACGTTTTAATATATGTTTGCATACTTCTTATAAACAAAGGAAGGTAATTAGGGCATCAGTTGATTATGGAATAATTTAATTTTTTTTCAATTCAAAGAAAAAGGCATAGTACATCGAAAACCGGACAGGGGAGGATATATTTTTGGGAGAATTGTAAGTTCTTCTCAGATAATCAAAACATAAAGAACATTGCACAATAACCTTGCATAAAAAAAACCCATGTAATTAAAACTTGATTATACTGTAGACGTGAAGGTTATTTTTTTGACAGTAATAACAGAAAAATTTAATATAACTGGGCCGAGTAATGTTGATATCAATAAGGATTAAATTAATTCCTGTCCTCCACTTTTCAATACACACACCATAGCACTAAACTGTAAAAGGTCAAAAATAAACTTGGTCTTCATTCTGATACTGAATTGAAAGGAGCTTTTAAACCAGACATAAAGGTCAACATGGGGTCATGGTAACCCTTGTCTAACATTAAATGCTTAAGGGGTTTATAACTAAAAATAAATTGAAAATCAGTTGTGTAGTTCTTGAGATATTGTCCCACTTCCGGTTGACCCAGAAGTAAAGGTCAACAAGGGGTCACTGTTACCCAAGGCAAATCTCCAATGCCCAAGGAGACTATAACTGAAAAAGGTTGAAAATCGGTTGAGTAGTTCTTGAGAAATGGTCTCACTTCCGGTTGACACGGAAGTAAAGGTCAACATGGGGTCACGGTTACCCAAGGCTTATCTCTAATGCCCAAGGAGTCTTTAACTGAATAAAGTTTGAAAATCGGTTGTGTAGTTCTTGAAATATGGTCCCACTTCCGATTGAAACGGAAGTAAAGGTCAACATGGGGTCACGGTTACCCAAGGCTTATCTCCCATGCTCAAGGAGTCTATAACTGAAAAAAGTAAACAAATCGGCTGTGTAGTTCTTGAAATATGGTCCCACTTCCGGTTGACCTGGAAGTAAAGGTCAACAATGGGTCACGGTTGCCCAAGGCTAATCTCCAATGCCCAAGGACTCTATAACTGAACAAAGTTTGAAAATCAGTAATATACTTCTTGAGATATGACAGAAACAAGTTTGGCTAATTAAATATTCATACCGCTGTCACGTGAATAATAATTAAGATAGTTTGTCAATAACATCTAAGGATTACTTCTGGGTGAACTGAGATAAGTCCCATTCTTGACAGGCTTTCACAATTCGAGAACCATATTCCAGGCTAACTCATCAATTGTTGGTGACTGAACCTAATCAAATAAGCACAGCGTTGTAGCCACGGTTTGTGTTTTGAACCACCTAAACGTATCTAAAATGATTTTTTTGTACACAAAAAGAAAATACGCCTACAAATGACGTCATGATGATGTGACGAAAAATGTTGGAACAGATTTCACATCTACAATACGAGACGATCCCATAACTGAAAAAAGTTTGAGGATCGGATGTTTACTTCTAGAGATATGGTGTTAACCAGATTGGCTAATTAAATATTCATACAGCTGTAACGTGAATAATTAATTAAGAATTTTAATATAATTACATCTAAAATTTAAGTCAGGGCATAAGCTTTAATATGGTATAAAATTTGACTACAGTTTTGTTTTGCTAAAATTGACATATGACAGTCAGAAAAGTCACGGGTTAAGTCAATAGGATTTTAGGGAAAGGAAGAATAATAATAGGAAAAAACAATTAAAGTCGTGTTTGGTAAACACAAATGCCCCGCAAGCCAGTCCGTTTCTTTACATTTGACCATTTTGGTGATCCAGAAAAACAATAGGCTTCAGGATCCTGTGAAAAATCCACACACCAGTTTGGAGTTCACATACCAAGTCCTTCTGAAGTTATCACTGGGACATCACTTTTTTTTTAAAGCCATAAAACAGTTTAGTTTTAGCCATAATAATATTGACCAGGGGTGGGGGATAATATACTTCTGAGGGATACCAACACCGATCCCCATCGAGTCATTTGTACTATCTAGTTCTGTGGGGAAAATAATTTTGACCCTTGACTTCTGCATTGTAAGGCGAAGTCCAATCTACTTTCATGTATTGAGTTTACTGTAATCAATGAAAAAACAATAAAGGTGGTCTGTGCTGAAAACTGATAAACGAAATGTATAGTTATCAATTTGAAAGAATTAACATGTGAAATGAAACAGAGAAAAAGAGTGCAATACAAGAGTAGTTGCATGTTAGATTGTTATTGGATCGGGGATCCCAAGACCAATCCACAAACCAAGTTTGGAGTTGATATGACAAGTACATCTCGAAGTATTACTCGGACAACATTTCCTTTTTTTTTAGCCATAATGACCATTTGTTTTTGCCTATAGTCCAACATCGGGGATCGGGGTGGGGGGATCCCAAGACCAATCCACAAACCAAGTTTGGAGTTGATATGACAAGTACATCTCGAAGTATTACTCGGACAACATTTCCTTTGTTTTAGCCATAATGACCATTTGTTTTTGCCTATAGTCCAACATCGGGGATCGAGGTGGAGGGATCCCAGGACCAATCCACACGACAAGTTTTTAGTTGGCATTTGAGTCCTTCTAAATTGTGATACGCACGCACGCACGCACACACACACCCTTACAGATCCGGTTTGTGGGGTACTGCTATTGTTGTTCTATTATTCCCTTTTCTGAAGAAATCCCTTGTGGGGTCCAATTGTTCCTATTGAAATGACCTTGTGGGGTCCATTGTTCCATTGTTGTCAGGACCCCACAAGTGCCAATCCGTGCGAACACCCACCCGCACACACACAAGTGTGTAACAGCCTGCAATCGTGGACCCTCCTTTGTTCAACTCTTTGTGATAGCAACCGTGGACCACAATGCTTTCCTTTGTGATAGCAACTGTGGACCTATTGTCCTCTTTTGTTGTAGGTCCCAGGTTTGAATGTGGTTACCTACCCACCCAAGTGTGTCAATCAATCAGGTGCCGTCTTCTCGCAGAAGGTTGGCTGCAATGGATTTCCATCTGTCTCTGTCCTGAGATGCCCTCGCACATTCCGCGTAGCTAAGGCCAGTCCAGTCTCTCACATTATCAAACCACGATGTTCTTCTTCTTCCTCTTGGTCTTTTCCCCTCTATTTTTCCTTCCAAGAGAGTCTTCTGCAGTATTTGGTTTCTCATCATGTGTCCAAAGTAGTTTATCTTCCTATATTTTACTGTTTTTATGAGGGATTTCTTTGTCAGTGCTTTTTGAAGCACTTGTTTGTTGGTCATTTTGGCTGTCCAGGGGATACTCAACATTCTTCTGTATGTCCACATTTCGAATGCTTCGAGTCGGTTTGTTAAAACTTTGGTCAATGTCCATGTTTCTGCTCCATATAGCACTGTTGACCAGATGTAGCATTTGATCAGTCTTAGCCGTGTTTTGATATTGATATTTCTTGTTGTGAAAATGTGTTTCCTTTTATTGAAGATGGATTTGCCAATAGCTATCCTTCGCTTGATTTCATCTTGGCATCGCCCATCTTCTGTTAACATTTGTCCTAAGTAGATGAATGAGTCGACTTGCTCCAGTTCTTTCCCATCAACCTGAATGCTGGTTTTAGACTTACTCTTACTGATGACCATTGTTTTTGTCTTCTTGACGTTCATTTTAAGCCCATATTTTTCACTTTCTTCTTTGATTTTGTCCACAATGTTTTGTAGATCCCCTTCTGTTTTTGCCATGAGGACTGTGTCATCCGCATATCGAAGATTATTCACATTTAGTCCACCCACATTAACCCCTCTGTAATCTTCAATTTCTCTGAAGATGACTTCTGTGTAGATATTGAATAGGCTGGGTGAGAGTACACATCCCTGTCTGACGCCGTTTTTGATTTCAACAGTGGGAGAGAGTGTGTTGCCAACCTGTATCACTGCTACCTGGTCCCAGTACAGGTTTTCAATCAGTCGGACATCTTTGCCGTCTAACCCGATTGCTTGCAAGCAGTCGATCATTGCTTTGTGGTGAACTTTGTCAAATGCTTTTGCATAATCAATGAAGCATACATGTACCTCAGTGTCTAGTTCTATGTGTCTTTCACTTATTGATCTCATATTGATAATTGCTTCCCTTGTTCCGCTCCGTGGTCTAAATCCACATTGCTCCTTCCCAACTTCTCTGTTGATCTTGTTTTTAATTCGCTCCAAGATGATCCGGAGTAACATTTTGACCACGTGACTCATAAGACTGATGGTTCTGAAGTCCGTGCACTCCATAGCTTTCACCTTCTTCGGGATTGTCACAAAGATTGATTGTCTGAAGTCTTCTGGGATATGGCCTGTATTGTAGATATTATTACACAGTTCTGTTAGTGTTTCTAGACTTTCTTTTTCAAGTGCTTTTAGCATCTCAGCTGTGATGCTATCAGGTCCTGGAACTTTTCCATATCTGAGTTGATTTATGGCATGTTTGACTTCATCTAGGAGTATCGGTGAGCCATCCTCATTATTGATGGCTGGTTTTAGTTCTCTCTCATCACCAAACAACTCCGTTACATATTCCACCCATCTGTTTGAAATTTCTTGTTGATCAAAGATGATGCTTCCCTCTTTACTTCTTATGCAGCCAATTTCTTTTTTTGTCGATTTTGTATTTGTCAGCTCTTTGATCCTGTCATACATTTCTTTTGTTTGATGTTTTCTATCAAGGGTTTCGATTTCTTCGCATTTCCTTTGTAGCCAAGTCTCCTTTGTCTTTCGACATTCTTTCTGAATCCGTTTGTTAATTGAGTGATATTCCACTGTGTTTTTCTTCCTTTTCCTTTCAGTCATGAGTTTTAGGATATAATCCGTCATCCATGGCTGCTTGGTCTTTCTTTCCTTCCGATGGAGAGTTTCCTTGTTGGCATGTTGAATACTTTCTTTTATGTTTTTCCACTGTGCCTCTATCCTGTCTTCGTCACTTTCATATTGCTCGGTGTCTTCCTTCAGCAATGTCTCAAATCTGTTCTTCACCCCAACTGCGTAGGAATGCTGTATGTCTGGTCGTTGGAGGGTAGATAGATCGTATTTCTTTGTGCCATTGCTTGGATTTTGTTTTTTCTTCAGTTTCAATGCTATTGTCGCCACTACTGGGTTGTGGTCTGAGTAGATGTCAGCTCCAGGGTATGTCTTTACCTGTTTGAAGCTGTTTTTAAATCTGCCTCTGATCATGATGAAGTCTATCTGGTTCCGGTACATGTCCCCTGGACTTGACCATGTGTATAATCTTCTTTGTGGGTGTTGGAAAAAGGTATTCCCAATAACTAGATTGTGCTCCTCACAGAATTGTATTAGTCTTTCTCCTCTGTCATTTTGTTCTCCTAAGCCATATTTGCCTGTTGTGGGTGGTTGGTGTGAGTTGCCAACCTTGGCGTTGAAATCTCCCATAACTATGAGTACCTCACTTGATTTTACTTGTTTGATGGTATCCTCTATTTTTCCATAGAAATCTTCGATCTCATCATCAGAATAATCTTGTGTTGGTGCATACGCCTGTAAGATAGTTATGTTGAAAGGTTTTGCTCGTATCTTGACCAGCATTATTCTTTCATCGACTGTCCAATATCCCATAAGGGATTCAGTGATATTCTTCTTGAGAAGCAATCCAACTCCATGCATGTGTTTGGGTCCGCCAGAGTAGATAAAACTGTGGCTGTCTTTATCGACGTAGCCTGCATCTGTCCATCTGGTTTCACAAACTCCAAGCACATCGATGTGCATATCCTTTGCTTCTTGAATCAAATTGTCAAGTTTACCTGGTTTGTAAAGACTTCTTACATTCCAAGTCGCGATTCGCAGGTGTTTCTGTCTGGTTTTCACGTAGATGCCGTCGGATAGAAATCTATCGTCATCAAGGTCTACTCTATTCTCCAGTTGATACACCTCTTCCCTGTGGTTATTTACAGCAAGTTCTATTGCAGGGGTCCCAACTTCACCTGCATCTCGTGTTTCTCTGATTTTTGTATCCATTGCAAACTATGGGTTGATACGTGGTGAGGTCCCAAGCTCTTCCACGGTGGCTGGCCGCTTTGCAAATATGCATCTTGCTGCGCCCTTAGTGTACCACACACTTGGTGGGTTGCCTTCCATGGCTTACGAGCCCCATCTGCCCGGGTTTGGAATCAAAGCTTTCCTTCTCCTAGATGGGCTGCCTTCCCTGGCTTACGAGCCCCATCTGCCCGGGTTTGGAATCAAAGTTTTCCTTCTCCTAGATGGGTCGCCTTCCAAGGCTTACGAGCTCCATCTGCCCGGAGCAATCTGGTTTTATGGCGCCAGATACTCGCCAGTCACACCTCTGCCATCGGTTTTAAACAGGGTCGGCACGGGAAGCCAAGCAGTAGGAGTTTGGTCAGGAGAGGCTGTTTAAGACGCTAGTCGTATGGGATACTTCATGGGTAGAGAGTGGCTCGTTTCTCCCTACCATCCCGACTATCCTAACCCTAACAGCCTGCAATCGTGGACCCTCCTTTGTTCAACTCTTTGTGATAGCAACCGTGGACCACAAAGCTTTCCTTTGTGATAGCAACCGTGGACCTATTGTCCTCTTTTGTTATAGGTTCCCGGTTTGAATGTGGTTACCTACTCACGCACACACACACACGGAAGGACATGTCGGAAACAGTATGCCCCTTCGGTGGCTTCGCCACCGCGGGGCATAACAATTAAAATCTCGACGATTACAAAAGCTGTTCCGACTGGAAGGTCGGAACAGCTAATAATTTGCATTCGTAAATGTTGACATAATTGAATACGTTGGAGGCACACAAATTACCTGTGTACCAACGAGCTGGTCGTGTACCAACAAGCTGGTCGTGTGCCATTTAGAGGCAGACATTTGTGTACGCACTGCTGAATGTTATAACAGACCTTGGCATTGGAAATGAAGCGAGTGTGAATAAGGCGGGTGTGAGCTTCAGTAAAGTTGTGACAAAATTACATTGCACTTTTTCCCTGCAAGTTTCTATAAGACAGTGCATACCACAGAAGAATACCTGCATAAAAATGAGCCTATTTTTGTTTGATAGGAAATTCAGCTAGTGCCCGAAGGTGCTACCTTCACCATCATATCGTCGCGTAAGTGCAACAAGTTTGTAACTCCAATTTGGGTTGTTTTGCATAAATCCCTTTTTAAAGTTTTGGGGATATTTTGAACAATCACTGGTTGCTTTAAGACAAGTCCACTTGTTGGGAGTTATGAAGAAATTTATCACAAAAACATTAAAAGTTACATGTATATACTCTTATATTACAAACAAACAAAACATTTACGCCTTAATTACCATGGTAATTGTTGATACAACCTTGTTGCATGGACAGTACATGCAGTTTTGAAGTTGGTCAAAATTTGAAGTTAAGACTTTGTTGCACAAACCTGCATAGCGTGAAATCAAATGGGGAATATTGTCACAATTCTCAGTGCACCCAAGGTCAGATGAGTGAGATACGACATTGCTGCTCGGACCACGCTAACAAATTATGATATCATTGATTGTTCATGACCTGTATCTTTTTAAATACTTTTTGGACAAAACATTAACTTTTACAGTTTATTCAGACACAAATGAAACACCTTTTGTATATTCTAAGTCAATTTTACACAACAAATTTGACATATGATCTTGTTGCACTAACGCAACAACGATATGAAGTCCTTGTTTTTTTTCTTCGCAATATACATTCACAGCGATATAATTAAATTCATGCTTCAGAAACATGAATGTGGAAATTACTTCTCGTGCTAATTTTATTAGCTGTATGTTTTTTAGTTTTTTGTTTTTTTCGCACCATCAAACAAACCCTTATTGTGAGGGGCTTGAGGGGGAGGGGCACTTTAAACATTTTGATAACATTTGATCTATCACACCATACACATCACAATCACATCAGTTCCAAAATAGTTTCAGTTGTCTTGTTTTGTTGGTGAGTTTGTGTCTAATAAAAACTTGCCAATGAAACAAGAAAACTTAAAAAACACTAGTGCTAGTTTAATAAAACTCAAAATGAAATGCACTTCTATCAAAAGTCTGAATCAAGTTTGACAGTTGGCTATTGTATTGGTATTTTTATCATTTCATTTGTTTGTGTTTGTTGAGGAAAATACAACCCTAAAGTTAAACATACAACGTAAACATCACAATCATAGTATTTCAAAAAGGTACAGGTGGAAACATTTGCTTTATATCAGAGGGAATGTTTGAAAGCAACAAATAAACCTTGAAGTGTATACGCGTGAGTTATCAAATGAAATCTCTATTAAAGTCCACATCAAATTTGATTGTTGGGGTATTGGGCACAGTTTCATATCTTTTATTCATTTATTAGGTGTTCGGAGCGGAGCTTAGCTCCGAACACCTCTTATTTTTGTTCGTTTTTTTTCCTTTTTTTTCTTAATACTTCTTATTCTTCTTCTCTCCGTCGCTTGTCCGCTAACAAAAGCACACTTTCCAAGCTCATATAAACTTGAAATTTCTACCATAGTTAGATAACCATTAGGAGATGAAACCGCTTCAATTATGTCATGATGACGTCATCAGGTGTCAAGTTACAAGGTTTTTAAAATTAAAAAATTTAATCTTTGAAAATCCATATCAAATCAAGATGAAGAGACCGTCGGTTACTTTTTGCGGGATTATATAGAGGTAATATGGGTCTTCATTTTTTATTGTGTGCGTGACATGCTTGACCTCTACTTCCAGTCGAAACAGGAAGAAACAGGAAGTGCCTTGTAATTTAAAAGTGGCACACTTTTTGAAGTTTTTTTTGACGGTGTTATAGTCGAGCAAGAGTCTGGTTTAACAAAATAAGACAAGTGACGTCATAAAAGTCAAGAGCGCCCTCTAGCGGCAGGTTAAAAACAATTAAAAATACACTTTTACTAGATGTCTGTGGCGAAGTTTATGATAATCGTTTCGAAATTGGTATACATAATGACCTTCATGCAGACAACATATGTGTGAAGTTTTAGATTGATGACGTCATCGTGTGTCACGTGGTATCGCCTTAAAGGTTTACTTTTTCAAGCCGTGTATTTACAAAACCACAAGTTCGACTGAGTTGAAACTTGGCATGTTGAAAGACAGTGATATTGACTATGTAAATCTAAAGAAACAACATGATGACGTCATTCCTTTTTTTTATACAAATATTTGAAATATTGACCAATTATTACGGGATACACTCACACTATGTAATCTGAACCAGTGGGAAAATCAACCACAAGGTTCAAAGTCCAATAAACAAGCTTGTGGTCTAGTCTCTGTTCAAGGTTCGCGCAACCTGCTTTTGACAACACGCTTTGTTAGTCTCTAAAACAGCCGTCCATGCAAACCTCGTTAACAAACAAATGCTAGGCTTTTGAAACTTGAAAGGTAATGAATTTATAAAATATGAAGTGATGACGTCTGCATGACGTCATCAATTTTCAAGTTATATTACCACCAAGGTAGTGTTTTACAAGATCTAATACGTACAGAACAACTTTGGCATCAAGCTTAAACTTTGCAAGACAGTATTTAGGCTGGGATGTGTTACATCAGCGCTGCCTTTACACAGAGGGCGCTAGATAAAAACTACGGTCACGAGCTGCTGATGTTTTGTTGCATTCATAGACACAGGAATGGTGGCGACTTCATTTATTATTTTGAATAACATCTTTAGGCTTGTAATCAAGTGGATAATCATTCAAAAATATTGGGTTTTGATTCCAAAGCGACTACCATGGAAATTTGCATGCAGATCGATGCCCGCGCCCGTCAAACACTTGATTCTATGTTCTATCATTCTAAACATGTAAGCATTGTTGTGAAAAAAAATCGTACACGATTATTTCATATGTGATCATAAAGGGAACCAGCCGATCATATTAAGAAACATTATACTTCCATCCAATGGCCGTCCAAAAACCAATTGAGTACACAGAGCTGGTCGTACCGCCATGGACCAACACACTGCGACATTGAAGACATTGAGCAGTCCACGAAGACTGTGTACTGTGTATTGCTGGCCCAGAAGCGTACAGTTGACACGCCACAGGTCATCGTACTTACAACTTATCAATGGCGTATTGACATTATAGATCTGAATTCCGCTCATATTCAGCGTCTAATTGTTCCCCTATTCGCCCTTCTCGTTGCTTAATGATCAAAATGGAATTAAAGACGAAGTTTCGCTGAGATGGCCACCTACTTCAGTGATTCATATGACTGTTAATTTTGTGAGAAAATGCAAGCAGAAAAGGACGAACATTGTTTATGTTTTGATCACACTCCGAGAAGGAAGGATGTGTCATCGGATCGTGAAGGGTGCTTCAGACCCTCCTCACGGCATGTGTTTATCGTTGCTACACGGGACTAAAACGGTAAGTTTTTGTGTGAACATCAATGCTTTTCAAAATGATTCTTTTATTTAATGCACAATTACGTTATAAAGTTTATCCTGTATCATCAAGTGGTTGCCTGGCAGCAATGATTAGCAACGTCACGTCTCCAACCAGTCGAGCTATACAGAACAAAAGGACGCAATCAGCGGCTGATAGAAACCAACGTTAATCCATTGAGACCTTAGTTCAATATCCAACCTTGATTTATATACATGAAAAAAAGAGTGTCTGAAATCTTCAGACACGATCAACTTAAAGGTGCTCTCGCACTTGCAGTGAATTTCTTTTTAAAAATCTTGGTGTCAAAATGCTCACATTTGACCCGCTCTTAGGTAACTGCATAAATGAAGGCCTAAACCAAGTCCAACGATGGCCTGCACAATCATCCTTAGCAATCTTTGGTTTTGATATTTTTACTAGTTCAAAGGTCAAAGGTCCAGTTTCAGGGAAAATGCAACAAGACAGCATCAGCATTTGAACTCCAGTCCAAGTACATTTTAAGTTGCGTAACAAGTACGTAACTTTGAGTACGAGTCCTTTGTTGAGTGCCTTCAAAAATGGTACTCCAGGGGTCGATTTCACAAAACTCTTCCTAACTTAGGACTAGTCCTAGGCAATGCTAAGAGATAGGACTAGTCTTAAGTTAAGACCAGTTACTAGTCTTATCTCTTTGTGAAATTGGCCCCTGCAGGAGTAGCAAGTACATGTATGAGTACCACAAGTACATGTAGGTCAAAGATCAAGTTCCTATGCACTAATTGTGTTCGGGACAAGAGAGCACCTTTCTCTTTATTTCTAAATCAAAGCAGAGAAAATGAGTGCCTTCAAAAATGGTACTCTAATAGTATTAGGTATGAGTACCATAAACAAGCACCTACTGTTTTCAGTGACTAGCCAGCAGGACTAGCTACAGTACTTTCACTGGTCCATATCTTAAGGTTTCTGTATCTTTCCATGTTTTAACGATGTCATTTGAATGAGATTTAGATAGTATGACAGACAGGTGATGGGATGGTGCCTTTGATGATACAAGAATCAAATCTGTCACACCGTTAGAATAATTTATGTCTGGAGAAAAACATTTGGCAGGAGTGTTATTGCTGACTTGTCATTAAAAACAAAAATTACAGAATAACTAGCACTTTGTGCAATTTAGAAAATTGCTCGTTATTCTATGTTTTCAAAGGACAAATCTGCGACGGCCCTTAACCAAATTTCTTTCTCGTGATATACTCTGACTGTGTGCCAAGTAAAGGCACAATTCCCCTTAATATTTCCTCTTAATATTTCCCCTATCTTCCCCATTAACAAACCAAAGTAACATGAATTACCTGTGGAGACAGTGGTTTACACACAACTTTTACTTTGAGATCAATGATCTAGCCGGCTGGACATCTTGCGAGACAATTTTCAATCATCTTCCCCACTTGTGGTTCAAACACAGCTTTGACTTTGAGATCAATGAACTAGCCAGCTGGACAACTTAGACACAATTTTCAACCAGTCCTCTTAAGTTTTAACTCGCATTTGGTGAGGGGACCACTGTTACAGGGGAAAGTTTTTTTGGTCTGCTACGACACGAGAAATTTGCAATTGAAAATCTAATCTGAAGATGATAAAGATTTAACTGGAATGGCTTAGAAACAGCTTTTCTGAATCCAAGTGACAAAAAAGGGTATGAGTTCATAACAACTGCAAATGTGCTCAAAACTCATTTAAAACCAAAGAATATATTCATGTGTTTGGGTATTTCTTCAGAGTTTCCACAGGAACAGATTCTATTATAAAAACCCAACGCTTCTAAAAACTACCTTTTGAAAATTTCTACTTTTAATGTATTTTTTTTAAAACAAGTACCCTCGAAAGGAAAACAGCATGGTCCTGAGATTGTTTTGAGAAAAAAGCTACCTCTAAATAAAATGTATTTGCTTGAGTGCATGCAGTGCGAAGTCAACCACTGAAATAATTAATAAGACTGGTCTGTCTTTATCTTTGAAGGTTGATGGGGACCAGTCTGCAGAAAGAGGAAACTTTGAAATGGCAACCAAAATAAAAGCTCAACAAAAAGAAGGAAAAATATGGTAGAATGTAAATGTATATTTTGCTGTGTAAGAACTGTCTGACTATTTGTCTACCACATCAGAGTAGATTAGGGAAATTCAGGAGTCTACCTAGTTCTGATAAGAGCTTGTTCTCTTGTACTTCTACTACCTCAGAGTAGATAGGACAAAATCGAGAGACTTCTACTTTCGCTAAGTGGATCGAGGGGACTTCTCAAATTATCTTCACTGCTGCAAAGCGAAGTGAGATACTATACACATGTAGGTCTGAAGTTTGACTAGCCAGCAGAAGTCATCTTCAGGAAGTAGTGGATATACAGCAGGACAGGTTTCTATCAGAAAGAAGTGGTCTCCCAATTGTCCTAATCAACTCTGCAGCAGATATAGACAAATAGCCAAACAGCTCTTGCAAGACCAATCACAGCAAGGAACAAGTTTGAGTGCGCACATTTAGTCGACCTGTGATTGACCACTAACTAGCAACGTACATGCGCAGTGACGTACTCACGCATACGACTCATTTGGAAGTTAGTCAATCATCGGCACGGTATTCAACAGTTCCATTGCCTTCTTCCGCCTTTTTGCTATAGTGTCACTGGTTCCCTTCTGCGCTTTACACTTGTTAGCATGGAACGAGGCTATCGGGACCACGGAAGAAACCATGGTCCTGAGGCTGGTTCCAAATGATCGACCATAGTAGTCAACCAATGGTCGACCAGCCTGGGATTGATTCAAAATAGTCGACCTTTAGTTAACCATGGTGCGCACTTGAACTTGCTCAAAGTAGTTACTACCATGATGGTGTCACCACAAACCAGATGTACATTGAAACCTCACCATGCAATGCCTCAAAACAAATAGATTGTAGATGTAATCAATTATATACATTGTTGATTCAGTACCAAAAGGTACCAATAACAATTTGTATGACTTTTAAAACGTTAGTTCACCATATTTCAAGGCGCCTGGTAATTTGAGTCTATTGTCAATATCACATTGTTTGGCAAAGATAATCATGAGAATTGTGTTATATAAACAGTTATCTGTGGTGTTTTGGATATTTCTCCACTGATTTATAGCAATTTTTGACTTTCTATTTCATTCATTTTTAAAATTTTATTTGATTACACACCTAAAAGCGCAAATACAAATAACAGGATGCACAGGAGACATGGAGGAAAAGCTCAGTTTTAGTTGTGGAAGAACAACCCAACGTGGGAAAAACCCACGGAATCAGTTAAAGACAAATTCAATTAACACTAAAAAAGATTGTAATGCACAAGAGGACAGCTAAGGGATGCAGCTGTAATCACATCTTTTTTTTAACCTGGCCAAAAGAAATTGTGGGAAGAATAAAATTGCCGGCTGAGGAAAACACTCCCTTAAGCCCGGTTCATACTTCCTGCGAACGCGAATGCGATACGAATTTTGACATCACAAATTCGCAACGAATAATTCGGAAGAGTTGACTTGTGCTCAACTCCTGCAAATTATTCGCGGCGAAAACAGCCCTGTGACGTCAAAATTCGCTTCGCATTCGCATTCGCATTCGCAGGAAGTATGAACCGGGCTTTAGTAATCTTTGTATTTCAAAATGTCCTCTAAACCCAGTGCCATTATCGATGAAAGCCACAAATCCAAAGAACACTTTCCTCTGCTGAGCTGATTGCAACACAACTCCGATCTGCTGGCTGAAAGAGCAGGCAATATAAACTAAGAGCTGCAGAGCGCAGAGTTAGCCTTGGTATGCTGGCTGCGCCAATGATGTGTAATTACAGACCTCATTACATTTCACAAGGTCTGTTAAACACTTTTTACTGCCTTCCCCTTTCACCATTGCTAAATTACACATCCTTCAGATGACGGCCTTCAGATTGTTCCGATTTTTTTTCTCGATTAGCAATCCATCCTTGACAACCCACCCACAATGGGAAAGGATGCTATTTTCAGGGCTCACCCTTCACACTATTCCCGGAGTACCACCTATCAACTTGAACCTACTTGTTTAAGTGCTCTTATTTCTTCCTTTTCAGATGTAAATTTAATTTATTTTTAAACGTTGAGTATGTAAAACCTTTATTTGACCATTAAACTGGTTGTGATTGCTACCATTAATACATCAGAAAGGTCCATTTATGGCAATACATTCTTAAAAACTGAGCTCTTAAAATTTTCTGGGGGAAAGTGAAACAAACAGTTTACTAGCCCGGTGGGCTGCTTTACACAAAGCTTAACCCTTTCCTTACCGAATTGTTTGCACATAAACAACTGCTGATAACCACATTGTTTGACCACTCAAGCATGAAGCACACATTCTTACACAACAGAAAGCTTTCGTTCAAAGGTCATTTTTTTAAACCCCATTATCTACTTGAAGACATTGTTTTACAGCAAAATAAGTAATACAAAAGTTCTCACTTATTGAATTCCCTTTCATATAATCAAAAAATCATTGAGATCGGTCAATAAATGTCAAAGTTCTTTGTCTTTCTTTCCTCGGTGTGATCTGTAATCTCAAACACTTTTTTGTACGCTCCGTAGGTGTTTGGCTCTTCGGATCTTTCAACTCCAGTTTGAAGAGATTGCAAAATAGCAACCTTATTTTATTTGACCATCATTGGAAAGATCCGATCTTTCCCTTTCCAATGATGGTAAGCTTGGGTATGAAGGGTGAACAAGGACAAAACTACAGCTTTATTACAAATGGCCTTTGTGCTCAGGCTAGAGTGCTTTTTTGTGTGTAAGCTTGGTCGACTAAAGTCGCCAATGGTAAGGAAGGAGGGGTATTAGTGCGGTCGACTAAAGTCGCCAATGGTAAGGAAGGAGGGGTATTAGTGCAGTCGACTAAAGTCGCCTATGGTAAGGAAAGGGTTAAGCGCAAGTCTTGTATTTTACAACTCGGTAAAGTGGACAATTTATGACATTTGCCTGTTTATTTTGTTTTGGCTAGAAAACAAATTGAGTATCAGAATAAAAGCAATTTTTAGCCTAGGTAGTTCCTCTCCTTAGAGTAGCATATCCCAAAATCTGGGTCGCGACCCGTTCTTGGGACGCAACCCACTCTTGGGTCACAACCCACTTTTGGGTCAAGAGCCACTATTGTGTTGTGACCCACTCTTGGTTCATGACCCATTTTGGGGTCGCAACCCACTCACGGTTGGCAACCCACTCTTGGGTCAAACCGCTATTGGTAATGAAAAAATAAAAAGGTGGGTGACCAAACTAAAAACCCAGGACCCACAAGCATATGGCTTATGGAATAACTATAATATAAAAGCGTGCTGATTTGGGGTATCAAGATAGTCAAGTAATGCTTATTTATTTGTTTATTTCTTGTTTATCCTGGGGAAATCATTCAGTTCAACACTGTTTTCCAAAGGTGCCCAGCAATTATAAACATTCATTCATTTAAAAAATAAAAAACAATTTCAAACATTAAAAAGATATTACAGTGTATATAAAAAAAGACGAAGAATAAAGTGAGACAAGATTGTTCACATCATTACATTACAGTAAACATCAAGGACAATTACAAACAAAATATCTGGGCCAGCCAGGAGAGATGTTAAGGTACATATTATTAAAAATTGCACCTTGATACATAAACAGTAAAACAAATTAATAAAATAAAACACAAGCCCGACCCGTACCATACATTACATCTCAATAAAGAACAACAAATATCAAAGAATACCGAGGTTTTATGCACATGGCCTGTGTTGTCATCAATAAATATTGGTCCACCAAGTTTATCAGAGACAAATCTGACAACATTGGTTTTGTCTGAATAAATCCCCACTGGATTCAGAAAAGAACAGTTTAAAACTCTTCCAAAAATATTTATGTACATGGTGTGATCATGTCATTTATAAACATTGGTCCTCCCAGTTTACTAGAGTCAAATCTAACAACATTGGTTTTTGTCTGAATAAATCCCCACTGGATTCAGAAAAGATAACACCTTATAAGCCGCTTCCAAAAATATTTATGCACAAGGCCTGTGCATGTCATCTTCAAATAATCCTCCAAGTTTAACAGAGTCATATCTGACAACATTGGTTTAGTCCGAATCAATCCCCACCAGATGAACCATTGATATCCAGTGTCCCTCATCTAGATGCTGAATAGGCTTTGATGAGAACCCCCATAGGGTTCGAATCCCACCCGAGTGATTTGCCTGTGATTTTTTTTAAACAGAACTCGGGTAAGTACTGAGTTTACGGTGCTTTACACACATCAGTGTAAGGGTAAAAACCAAACTACATATTATTTATCCCCAATGCAAAATTAACATCTATTAAATTGTTGCCGTACCCGCTGCTAACGATTTGAACTGCCTCTAGCCATCGGGCTAGCTCTGAGGTCTAGTGGTAAGACATCTACTATAGCAATACAAAGGTCGTGGGTTCAAATCCCACCCAAGTGATTTGCCTTTTTTTTTTTTTCACAAAGCTCGGGTAAGTACCGAGTATACAGTGCTTAACACACATCGGTGTATGGTTAAAAGCCAAATTACAAACCCCCATAGAAGTAGAAGTAGAATAGTTTGGAGGATTTGGGTGAAACTGAAAGTAAATGGACAGACATATTCTTCAAGCAATTCAAAATTACTTCAATACTCACTTTGATATGAGATACGTCTTGGTTAGATGCCAGAGTGCAATTCCAAACACCAGTGAAATGAGCCAGCCTCTGCTAATAGCATACATGTACAACTGTAATGACGAACATACAAAGAACAAATCAAGACGAGTTATGCTATTCTTTATGACAAACTAATTGTGGCTG
Source organism: Leptasterias polaris (assembly GCA_037783415.1). Taxonomy (NCBI): domain Eukaryota; kingdom Metazoa; phylum Echinodermata; class Asteroidea; order Forcipulatida; family Asteriidae; genus Leptasterias; species Leptasterias polaris. The sequence goes on along the minus strand of JAZGTN010000042.1, from coordinate 1,250,499 downwards.
AGCGGTCAAGCACACCATACTCAAGCACTGGTGTTTCTGATCAAAAGGCCGGCCTATTTGACGGAGGAGGGCAATTTCCTCCATTACCCCCTGGTCATTGCCTTGGTGCCCCTTGAAAATGTTCCAGTAGAAATTAATAATTTCCTCATTGAGGTGCTCCTTACCAAGGAGAAAATGCCTTGGTGCCCTTGCCCTTTCAAAAACGAAGTATCAGGCCTGCAGAAGAGTGTGTCTTTGAGTCCCAGTCTTGACACTTTATATCCTGTCATGGAAGTCCCCATGACAGCTCCAGTATGTGTGCTTTGTGGAAAAGTTAAGTACATTTGTACACGACTCAGAACAGCACTTAAACGGACTACTTTCATTTGCTGTGTGCAGACAGGGCATGACCCGTATAATCTTCCCATTTTTGGTCATCGGGATAGCTGAGCACACCGGATGGCTGAGACCATGACACTGGGAAGTATTTTTAAAAGTTATTACGTGCATGTGAAAGATATCATATGTACATGTAGTAGTAGATATACCTTGAAATAACTGATGAACAAGTAGGTAAGCTTGGGCGATACCACGATATTATCGAAAATCGCGATACAATTTTTTAAACGATTACGATATCGTGTCTGTTTTTTAAATCGCAATATCGGCAAATCGCGGTTTCGATGAATGATTGCGATGCATTTCCTTATCGAGATGATATGAGCCGTTTAAAAACATAAAAAGGCACCGACCGCAACCGCAAGATTCCCTACTATTGATCCCCGACTGGGATTCTTCGAAAAGACCGACATCAAACAGACGGTCTCATACAGACCAACATCAAACAAACGAAAACTGTGCGGTATTGCTCACGCACGTACATGTATAAAAACGTTCCTCCGAGCACGAGGTGATTTCTCACAAAGGGAATTTCCCTTGCCTTTTCGTTCCCACAGCTACACGCCGCCATTCCTTCACCCCCTAACTATAAAGTTTACCACGTTAGGAGCATGCAAGCACATCTGCGGGATCGAGGTGATGAATACTATGGCAGTGCTGTGAGAAGCACTACGTCATAATTATTCACGCGATCGGCCAATCGGAAAGCTGCGAGAAGCACTACGACTACGTCATAATTTTTCACGCGATCGGCCAATCGGAAAGCTGTGAGAAGCACTACGTCATAATTATTCACGCGATCGGCCAATCGGAAAGCGGCTGGTCAAGAATCAGCCAATCAGCCTGTGCCAATTGCGTTCGTGGTGCTTCGGGTAACATGAAGAATAAAACCATGGCTAGAATGGAGAGCCTTACATCAATAACCAATTCGCGGCACTTCAGTTTCAACACTATTTTCAAATCTGAAGTGGGTTCCCTCATCAACGCACGTCACAAATTAACCGCGATATCATCGAATATCGCGATATATTTTTGACGATGTATCGTGAATGAAAAAAAGCAATATCGCCCAAGCTTACAAGTAGGGCTCAATGCACGCCGACTAACAAAGAAAAAACAAACTAAGAACAGATATACATGTATGAAATATGTACGAATCGATGAGCCCAGAATTTGTCCTGCGTATGGAGCTTGAAAACTATTAAGAAAACAACATTTACAGTTTGGCAAGAAATAAAATAAAAACTATACTCACAACAAACGCCAAGAATGATCCCGGTTTTGATTTCCAGCTGAATAAATTATCAATGGCCTTGAACCACTGTACAATTGGCTGGTATCCTGCCTCTGGAGAAAACAGAAAAAAACAAGGATATGACTGATAATGAAATTGCAATATCTCCATCTTGTCAGATGATCTATTTCTGTTTAGCTGTTCCAAAGAACTCAAAAGGGCACAGTTCTCAAGAAGCAACCTTGTCCACCACTTCTGATGAAACGTCGCGAACACTCATTGAGTCACCAGATTACCATTTTAGGTCTTATTCCCTTATTGAAACAAGATTACAACTGGGAATCAAATTGCAACATCTCCTTCTTGTTATGTTAACTATTTCTTTTCAGTTCTCAAGACGCAACCTTACTCACAACTTCTGATGACACGTCGGAAAGCTTATTGAATGAGTGGTGATGTGCACCATGGATCAAAAGATTCCCATTATAGGTCTTATTCCCTGAAGGATAATACATGGTGTGAGCTCAATTAGCTTAAACCTGTAAGTAAAACTTACAGAGAGCGTTCGATTAGCCATCACGTGATAATTGGTCTGCCCCGGGTGTAAGCCACCACAACCCCAGCTCGCGAGCGGGGTCTCTGGTGGATGCCCAGTTGTAATGACTTACTATACCAGGATGGCAGGACAAGTTGAATTTGACGCGAGGACTAAAGTACAAATTAATATACAGATTTATCGTCATGAAACAATTATGGTGACTCTGTGCAAGTTATGAATGTTATATTTTATAAGTAAATTGTGTCAACACAGACATCAACATTTAAAACTTTTAAAACTTTTTTAAAGTCCCGCTGCTACACAAAAAAGTTTGATAGCTCAGTTGGTAGAGCACCGGCACGTTAATCCGGAGGTCGTTGGTTCAAATCCCGCTCTAGTCAATTTGTCTTTGTTCAACCAAAAAATTTACCCAGTCAGTTTCCCATGTGATTTATTATTTGATATCCGATATAAAATGTCGCATCCCCGTAAGGTGAACCCCTGGCTGCCGCTTCCCAGTTTGTATCGTATACTTGTGATCCCTGGCTACACGGCAGTTTACGGTTGAATGGCTTCTGACTGGCACCCCCGAAGAAAGATATTGACAAAATAGAGAGACCGCCAACATAGGGCTAGTTATAGCTCAGTTGGTAGAGCGCCGGCATGTCAATCCGGAGGTCTATAGTCAATTTTTCTTTGTTCAACCTAAAAAATCAAAAAAGTTTGACCTTAATTTTCCCAGAGTGCCTAGCGTAAACACCACAGCGCTCGATTAGCTTCGTTTTGTGGCTAACATGAGTGTAAATCCGAGTTACACCCGGGGAAGCTAATCGAACGCACCCCATGTCTTATAAAAGCGCACGTATTTACCAATAAGGTACTCAAGGCGCTTGTAGAAACAGAAATGTTTTAAGACATGATTTTAAAAAAGCCCAAATCAAAACCTAAGAGCAATTTATGTAACACCTTATAAGGGTTTATGAAGTAGTGAGGCGCATTCAGCAGCCACTGCTAGAAACACCGGGGAAAACCCCTTCTCTTAGCAATACGTGTAATTGGGTTCTTTTACATGCACTACACAACACATAGGACCAACGGCTTTACATCCCATTCGAAGGACGAAGCACTAATGGTTAAGTGTCTTGCTCAAGGAAATAAGCGTTGAACCCACACTCTGCTGATCGGAAACACCAGAGCTCGAGTCCAGTGCTCTGAACCACTCGGCCACAACCTTCCAGATTTGTTCAGATGAATACAAAGATAAGTTGATGTGTTGAGCATAATTCCCAAGTACAGGGATGTGATAGGCTGTTGAAAACAAACCTGAACTCTGAGCGCAAAGCTTGTGAGCTTGAAAACTTGGGACCACGAAGCCCACTAATAATATATATATTTGGTTTTAAAAGCCCTACTCTGCAATCTGGGGCGTTATATGGTTTTATCATCATTTTTTTTATGATTTTGATCTTAAGTATTTTTATATTGTTTTTGGTTTTTTGGGGGGGAGGAGCAAAAGAAAAAAGGATTTCTTTTTTTTTGGGGGGGGGCAAAAAAAGAGATTTCCGGTTAAAAATGGAGATATCATATCCCTGCAAGTCGTGAAGAATGTCTCCACATGAGGTGCAATGACCATACTCCAATGTACTCGTTAGAAAACCGGACTAATTTGTCACCGACACCACAAACTGATACATTGTGTATAAACCATGTGTTTTTTTTTCCCCCCCGTTTTTTACATGTTTATACAACACCCTTCTTTTGTATGTTTGGAATTAAAACATGATCATACTATCTCAATGATTTTTACCGATGCATGCCTCTAGTTATACTACAGGGGAGAACATGGATGGCAGCCCTAGTATGAAATCACCAGTGAACAGGAAGAACAGACACCCAGCCAAAAGTTATCAAGCTTTCAAGTAAACCCCGCCCACCATCATGCAATTAACCATATTTTTGAACGTGTGAGGGCGCTTTCAATGGCACGTTTTCTCGTATCAAAATTACAGTTTTATCTCATTTCGACTGCCTGTATGTTATTTTCTTGCATCAATAGATAATTATATTAATAACAACAATGGTAATACCAGTTCGTTTTACTTGTTGTGCATCATGTACACTTGGTTAACACACGCCTTGACACGGTCAAAAATACTACGAATTCAGCATGTTTTGGGGGTTTGAACTAAAACCACAATCACAAACACAAACAAATGGGTCTTTAACCTTTACACCCTTCAGTATTTAACTAGGATCCTTCATCAATCCAATACAATCCAACACCATATGGTAACCCAGCTCAACACCCAAACTGTTGGACTCTGATTATGCCTGACCCTACGTAAAGCATCATCGGGTCACTAATGCACTCAGAATTCCAAACAAAATCAAACAAAACATGCAGTTGGATTTTGATGGGTCAGGGATGGTTCAAAGCCCAAGCCTCCGAGGCCAACCCCCTCCACCAATTTCACTCAACAAAATTGGGCAGATGATGCAAAAACCAGCTGGCACATTTGAAGCCAATTACCTTTAATATTTGCAAGAAGTCCTTCAAACAAAATCCTGAAGACCAGACCAAAAAAATAAACCAAGGTACATGTACATTAAAACAAGTAACAGAATTCCAAAGCATTTGTCCCCCCCCCCCCCATGTACCAAGAACAAAGCTGTTTTGATGACATTTTCAGAAAATCAATCCTCTCCACTCAGCAAACAGGTATCCTTGTCTTGGTCAGCAGCACTAATCAATGCCCTAGGAACCTGGCAGGTGTTAAGTTCTCAAATGTGATTATTCCACACACTGGCCTTCAAGCGCATGCGGTAAAACAAGGACAATTCTCTGATGCACTACAAAATGGGATTACAATTTACAAGCTCCAAATAATCTAAACTCAATAAAGCTGGCAAGCACGAATGTATCCGACTTGGCTCATAAGTATCTTACAAAACAGAAAGGAATTTGTATTGTATTCATAAATAGACACGGAAACCAATGGAGTGTCGTGGCCGAGTGGTCTAGTGCACCGGGACTCAAACTCTGTTGTTGTCAGAGTAAGGGTCTGCATCCCAGTCATGACACTTGTGTCCTCAAGCAATACACTTGGGAAAAAATTCGTTTTTTTGGATGGGATGTAAAGCCATACAGTAAAGCCAATGCATGTTAAAGAACCCAGTACACTCATCGATAAGAACATGTGCTCATCGCTGTGTTGCTGGCATGGTTGTCAGCAGATTGCAAATTTTGATTGTAGCACTACGACATGAATTCCGTTATCTTTTCAAAAATTGTATAATTATAAATCAATGTTTTAGGATATCCTTCAAGGAAAGTGTATGTAAGTCTGTAACACTTTTAATGGCTGTTGTACATATCATCACTGTTTACAAGAAGTGGGTTACAAACAGGTTGTTTAATACTTACTAAATCTCTTTATATTTGCCTTCAATCTGTAAAAGTAGATGAAAAAAATACAGAAACCAAGATTTAGTGAAACAGAAATGACTTACATCGCTTTATCAACCTATGATATAAACATTAAATTTGCACTCTCTGATGAGGTTTTCTTTTTTGTCTGAAGGGAATCCTAGGCTTATTGGCCATCGTAGTCTGCTATCATTTCCTCCCCAGGCTCACTTCCTTGATGTGGGTTCATGCCAATTCCATAACGCATTTGATTATACACTCAACACAGCACAAACTTACAGATTTTAATGTCGCGATAGTATCACATTTGGCAAAAAGAGCCATAAAATATGGTGAAATGCAGTTATTTTCAGTTCCTGAAGGAGAAACATGCGGATTGTGTGTACCAGACAGTGTGAACCAGTTGCTATGGTGTGGTGACCTAGGATAACGTAACATGACTACGGAAGGGAATAGCCAAATCATTGTTTATGATACATTGATGACATTTGTTTGCTTTAGTCCTTTAGAGACCATACATTTATGTATAAATGTCGCCATGTGCTCAAACATGGATACATTTTCTAAAATACTAATTTCCAGTGAAATTATCTTTGGAGGGGGGGACGGACTGAGCTTGTGTTACATGCTAACAAGTGTAATATATTAGAAATGTCTAATTCCCACTTGACATTACTATGACCTTTAAAGACCATGCATGATGAGGTTTTCTTCCTTGTCTACAAGAAATCATAAACTCTTCGTCAAACGATTGTACAGTACATGTTATTTTGTTGATCAAATTTGACTGCTTTAAAGGGTGTGTACAACATTGGTAAGATTGAAAATATAAAAGTTCACAGATTTGCACATAACTTACATGGTATAAAGATGGCCATGGTGGAAAACTTCCCTTAAAATAGTTTTGCTTGAAGTGCCATAGTTTTTAGAAAATGAGTAAAACAATAGTTTTTTCTGCAGGATAAAATCCGATGTTTGAAAAAAAGTCAAAACATATAATGGGGTTTTTCACTGTTTTCTCATGACTCCAAAGACCGATTGAGCTTAAACTTTCACAGGCTTGTTATTTCATGTATATGTTGGGTCACATCAAGTGTGGATACAAGTCTTTGGCAATTACTGATGTTGTACATACCCTTTAAGGCTTTATTTAGAGACCTGTATAAAAGTCAACATGTGCTCGAACATGGCTAAACTTTTAAAATACAGAACCAATTTCAAATCAAATAAGTGTTTTTATACATGTTTTTGGGGGGACGGGGGATGGAACTCAACGTGTACATCATGCTCACATGTGTAACAATAAAAACTGTCAAGTCCAACAAGACTATATGACCTTTAGAGACCATGCCTTTCTGTATAATCATCGCCATACACCCAAACATGGCAACATTTTTTAACACACCAATTTCCAGTGCAAATACCTTCAAGGAAAAAAACAACAACTTCTATCACATTAGTAACTGTCTATTCCAATACAACCAAAATGACATATTTGTGGCTCCTATAGACCTTATGCATATGACGTCATTTGAGTAGGGCGCCCTCACCTAGAGGTCAAAAGGAAGATGTTCATTGGCCAATCCTGTGCGCCGCGCGTACAAATCAGCGCGTTTCCATTGTTTCATCATCAGTTTACCTCTAAGATGGCGGCTTGGTGACGTCAATGCATAAGGTCTATTAGCATTATTGTTTTGTACAAAAGTCGCTTGTGGCGCTTGCGGAGCCGTTTGGAATTGGGATCAAGCCTCACTTTTTGACGGCAAGCTCCTCTCCCTCCCCATTCTCTCTCGTCTTCTCATCATCAGGTTCCTCAGTGAAGTCTGCAATCACTTCATAGACCTTGTTGGTGAACCACTCTTGCAATCGAAACGTCACTGATGGTTTACTTGAAGACTCTGATGGCATCAAAAGAAAACAAGAGCGAGAGAGACGTGAATCGCTTGAGGAAGCTATACTGTACAACCATGTGAGGTTTGCGAAGACACCATGTAATAGTCTCCGAGAAGAACCTGTGGTTTAACAACTCTATTAGAACCACCACAGCTCATAACAGATTACATGGCGTCTCCACAAACCTCACTTGATTGTGTCTTCACCATGCAGTTTCAAATCTTACTTATACTGTCCAACCATTGGAGGAACAAATTTCAATCATCACACAACAGTCAAATAATGTGAACTTTCTGTGGTTTTTGGGTGGGTTTTTTTCAAATTTCTCTTATATAATTGTACTTGCATATAATTTTCAATTGGGACAAAATAGGACAAAATAGGGACAATTTTTCTTACTTGTGTCCAGGATGGTTGGAAAGTCTACTGCGTCAGCTTCCTCTGCATACTCCACTGAAGACGGAGATTCTTCCATACTGTAACTCCTCCTGAGAGAATGAGAGGACGATAGAATTTACCCAATTTACCTGACATCATCACCACAATAATCTTGCCTTGCGCAATTTTAGGAGTCAATATCACTGTGTGTTAAACAGTGCAGTGCAAATTTTAGGCCATGCTGCGCTTACATGTAAACCTGTTACTCCCAAAGTGGTGAGCGTAGCACAGTGCTATAACTAGTAAACCTGTAGGTAACCATTTTGAGAAAAGAGTTGGCTCTAGATATACCTGCAACTCCAAAAATGGTGAGTGTAGCACAGTGCTATAACTAGTCAACTTGTAGGTAACCGTTTTGAGAAAAGTGTTGGCTCTAGATATACCTGCGACTCCCAAAATGGTGAGCGTAGCACAGTGCTATAACTAGTCAACTTGTAGGTAACCGTTTTGAGAAAAGTGTTGGCTCTAGATATACCTGCAACTCCAAAAATGGTGAGTGTAGCACAGTGCTATAACTAGTCAACTTGTAGGTAACCGTTTTGAGAAAAGTGTTGGCTCTAGATATACCTGCGACTCCCAAAATGGTGAGCGTAGCACAGTAGCTTTAACTAGTAAACTTGTAGGTAACCATTTTGAGAAAAGTGTTGGCTCTAGATATACCTGCGACTCCCAAAATGGTGAGCGTAGCACAGTAGCTTTAACTAGTAAACTTAACCATTTTGAGAAAAGTGTTGGCTCTAGATATACCTGCAACTCCCAAAGTGGTTAGCGTAGCACAGTAGCTTTAACTAGTAAACTTGTAGGTAACCATTTTGAGAAAAGTGTTGGCTCTAGAGCCAGTGTGGTCTCAACATTTCTAACAGTATACTCTTTGGGAGACAGCAAAGATGTAGAGTTTCTCCTAAAGAAGATCAGAGATACTATTCGAACCATCCAGACCAATTGGGCTCTTCTCAGGGCCAACACTTCTCCCAAGAGTTTTATACATGATTCTATCATCAAGTTCACTAGTTTACTAGTTTAAAGTTTTTTTCCTTTTGTGTTAATCAGTCATAAAACTATGGGTGTCGAAAAATACTGAACTCTTGGCCTTTTTCATCTGTGTGGTCTATACTGGCCCAATACCAAAAAAACCTGGTCGTTTGCCAGTGGTCCGGTGGGTATTTTGAGCACAGTCATAGAATCATGAGATGATGAAGAAATGATCTGCTTTTGAGGAAAACCTCCCAAGGCGATCACCCCAAGCAATCTGGTACGGACTGAAAACCCAATCCACATGCAAGGCTCTTGTCCAAAATGGGATTCCAACCAGGGTCCAGGGAAAGAAACCACTGTGCCAACGTGATTCACAAATTAGTGATTCTTCAATATGTGAACTTATTTAGTTATTTATTTATTAATTGATAACAAACAGCGGTTAACTGCCACTAACAGGTATCATCAAATAAGAAATAATCAAAAAGAAATAAAAAAGCACTAAAACATTCAATAAAATGAATATATAAATATTTAAGAAAACCATAAAAAGTATTTTTTTAAATGCAGGGTTACACTAACTCTCACTCCCTTAAATGATTTACTAAGATCCTTCCTCACTCTCTTAAAATCCAACAGCATAAGAGCATCGGACTCAGGTTCTGGTGGCTGAGTCATCAGGGTGTGGGTTCGAATCCCGGTCATGGCACTTGTGTCCTTGAGCAAGACACTTAACTATAATTGCTTCTCTTCACCCAGGGGTAAAATGGGTACCTGTGAGGGCAGAGATGGTTTTGGTGAATGATTTAGCTTAGTGCTCTTTAGCAGCATGGGCTGTATACTCCCCAGGGAGCCGAGATGGTTTCAGGAATGAAATAAATGGCCCAGTGATCAGAGGTAATAATGTGTGAAGCACAATGATCATTCTTTGGAATTGCGCTATATAAGAGCCGATATTATTATTATATGGTAACTCAACACACAACTGTTGGACTCTGATTATGGGGGTATGCCCGATCCCACACATCAATTTACTGGTGCAGTCCATCAGAACCCAACATGGGTTGGGGATGGTTAGGGTTAATACCTTTCCACATTTTCTAGCTGTTGATGTAGCTCCTCACATTCCTGGCTGAGTTTCTCCGTTTTATCTTTCTCCTGGTCTAGCATCTGAAGGAGGCGAGTCATGTCACTGTTAGAGTTGAATTTCTTTAGCTCCGTGGCTACAGATTAAAACATCAAAAAAGAAAACCAATTATAATAATTTACGCCCTCTGCTTGACCAAGAGAGCGGGATACATTTGAATTAACTTCAAAAATGGAAAGCAGCTATCAGCCTTCCAGAAAATTAGTCAACTTATAAATGTATAATTAAAAAAATCTAGTTATTTAATTGGGTCTATCCATGTTGTGCGTATTGTTCAGGTCTGCAATTTCATCTTACACTAGGGAAAGGGCATTTGTGTTTTACAAAGGACGCTTCCATCAGAAACATTTTAGAATGGGTACATGAAGGGGCATGTACCAGGACAACAGAGACCATGGCCTCTGTGTCCTCCATGTAATAGCCCCCGACACTAACAATATCAATGTTTAAAAGATGTTAATTTTGCATCGGGGATAAAAATTTAAAAAAATTGGGGGGGTCAATGCTGTTTTTAATAATACCCGGATGCAAGACAGACTTTCCACCACACTAAAACGATCACTGGACACATCGGCATGTCAGTAGTACAGTCAGTAGATGCAAGTAAACATAAAGCTTCGGACATGTTGGTGTGTGTATGTCAGTGAAATTTGACATATTGTCTGAGATCCTGGTACTGAGCCTCTATTTTTAGCGTTAATGCAGAGAGCTATTCCAGGCCCCAGGCCCGATTGTTTATTCAGACATGCAACTTTGTAATTGCAAAGAAAGAAGAAATGGCCAAGCACACAACACTTTGTACTGTTTTTCACTTTTCTATAGCTCTTGGTACATTCTTTTAGGAGAAATCAGCTGATAAACTGAAAACTGCATGCCTGGTATTTGAAAGGTCATTGTTTCAATCGCTCTCAAAGTGCGTGTTCATTATTTATAGATTATGTCATACTGATTCAAGGATAGGAAGAAACTATTTTGCATTTTATATCGCACATACAGATCCTTGTCATTTGATTGGTGAAACATGCATCACGTGTCATTCTTTATTTTGCCACGTATTTACTGCAGAGCATACCAAAATCTAATATAGGATTCCTACATGGATAATTATAGGACACTTCCAAGCGCCCTTTCCAAAGTAACTGTTCCACGCCCACTTGTCCAAACCAGTCACGGCAGACAAAATTGATGTCTACATAACATTCACAATTTTAAAAAGTTTTTTTAAAGAATTTTCAAAGTGTGGAATGGATGAGTTTCCATGTCTATTTTGACAAGTAGGTTAACCAAAAAGTCTAGCTCTCAGTGTCCACAATCTGTGCACCCAGCACCCAAACTTCTACTAAAATATACTGCTTGATTATGTTTTTTAAATCCTGCGTGAGCTAATAAAAGTAATAATGACAGCAATCTCTCCTTACTGAGAGTCTGATTTTCAATCATGGAGTCTACAAGCTGTTCTTGAAGTGTTTTCAACTGTGTCTCATAGATTTCTTTCTCTGACCCATCCCATGTGCTCATCTTGGAGGCGGCTGATGATGTTCTCCTCCGACGATTCCCATCAGATGAGGAGAGCTGGCTGCTGGGATCCCCATCCTTTATAGTTGAGAAAATTAATTATTAGAAGTCACACTAGTTTGAAATTATAAAAAACAACACAGATAAGGTATATCTTTTTGTCTTGTGCCACACAGATAGACGCTAAGAAAGTGTGCACAGCAAAAGTTTGAAAGCAATTTTAATTGTGTTCTAAAGGAAACTGAGGGTGAAAGTTTGATTGTTAATCTGCCATTCATAGGGGGCTACCCCAGCAAAAGCTAGCGTATCGGGCCGATACACGCAAATTGTGTGTAGATACTCGCGAATTGGAGCCGATACACACCTTTTTCACTTTTTCTTTTTTTGACTTCAGATTAAATTCTCAAAAACCATCAAGATGAAACCGCTTAGAATGTTCCGGATTGCACAGTAGGGCTTTTAAAACCACAAATAGACACCAAGTAAAATAGATTCCGAGGACATGGTGTCGACTCGGCGTGCTTATAGGCCAAACTTCCAAAATTTGGGTCCAGAATGCCATACAGTTTAAAAACTCCTAGGAAGCGTGCCGATTCACAAAAAATCCCAACAGGAAAATTAAACTCTGCATGTGAATGCAAAAAACCTATCTTTGGAGTAATTTAATTCTAGCAACAAATATAAGACTATATAATACTATATAATATTTAGGCCAGGCTGTTTTCTTCATAGACATTTTTACACAATTTTGTTCCATTGCGTTTGTCATTAGGCACCTGACAAGTTGTGGCCTTCAAGTGCATACTAGAGGCCTCGAATTTCATCTTTGAACGGGCAAGGCCATTTTCATTTTCCAAAAAACACTCCCAATGGAAAATCTTAAAGTCTGTGGGAAACATTTGAAGGGGCATCAAGGCCAAGACTAGGGCAACAGTGGACATCACACTTTATCATGCAGAGATCAAATGCCTTATTCTTAGCTACAGTGGTTGTCAAGTTGTGTTTCTTCTTAAATAGTTGAAGATGCATAGTTTATGTGGTTGTTACATTCATACCAGTGTCCTGTGCAATAACACATTACAGTTACCTTAAGTGCAGAACCCTTCGAGTACTGCGTTACATTGAGCCTAAGCAGTTCTATGCCAATGGATGGGGTTGACCTTGATGCTATGCACAGTTCTTAGGGAGAACATTTAACACATAAAATCCCATTTGACAATTTTGTGTCAAAACAAGGATCCAAGCTCAAGATCTGTTGACCAATCAGATGCTGGTGTGTCTTGTATGTTGACCTACATTGATGCTATGCACAGTTCTTAGGGAGAACATTTAACACATAAAATCACATTGAAAATTTCGTGACAAAACAAGGATCCAAGATCAAGTTCTGTGGACCAATCCTGGTATTTTGACCAATCAGGGCTCAGTGGTAGTTTGCTCTGATTGGCTCTTTTAATAGCCAATAGGAGGAAGGTTTCAACTTGCATCCAATCAGCATCTTATCTTATGTTTTTGTTAGAAATTTGTCTCACTTTGTCACAGCTATTCATGGAGGTCACATCTATGTGAGCTCCATCATGTTTTAATCACCCACCTCCATCCCCAACTCCGCCTAACGCTGGCATTTTGGGGGCGGAAAGGTTTTCAGACACAGGATCAATTTTAATGGTTGTATCATAACGGTCATTTTGTTTTCGGTAATTTAACCTAATTTTACTTTGAGGTTTTAAATACATACTTGTCAGGCAACTAAGTTTACATTTAATAGGCTTTGGCGCCCTGTGATGTTTACCAGGGTTCATTCCGACTGTATGTATAAGCGGTGGGCCTTTCTGGGTTTTTTGTGTAAAAATTGTTTTATTGTGCTTCATCATTACAGGCTTTTTGAATTGATATTGAAAGAATTTCTTCATTCAATATTTTGTTGGCATGGTTTGCCCCTAGTCTTTATACACACGGTTATGTGTGTATAGTTGAATCTTGTGTAACTGTAGGCCTACATGGCCTCAAAATGGCTGTGTTTGGTTTTCTCAGCAAGTTCATGTACATGTAGTTTGACATTAGTCACGTTTCTACTTGTGTGTTTGAATGGGTCAGGTGTGCCAAAATGTCAAATGGGTCTGGTGTGCCCAACTATTAATTGGGTCTGGTTTGCCAAACTTTCAATTGGGTGTGGTGTGCCCAATTTGTGGCTGGGTCTGGTGTGCCCCTCTTAATTTTCTTGGAGTTATTTGCCGGTTTGCCCTGAATACAAAGTATTGGTATCCGGTAAGATTTTTTCTGGCTGAATCAAGAATAAATTCAAGCTGTGTCACGAAACATTATAATCCTGTCTCCTGTTTCAATTAGTCCCAGAATAAGGCCTCCATGTAGTTCCAGGCCAGATGAAAAGAATGCCAGTAGGCCCTAATTGTTTTCTTCTCAAATTATCAATCTTCTCTGACCATTAGTCCTTAATTACCAAAACCTGTACCTTTCTCCTAGTGGCTGGTGATGTGGGCTCATTTGAAGTCCCTCCTCTACCAGATGACTTTCTCCCAGATGTTGAGGGCGGGCTCCCGCCATCCAAATTATAGTCTGCCGACAGATCCTCATCAGCACTGGAGTTTACATCCTCTGATCCTGAGGAAGCAACGTAGTCAGACGTCCGAGACAGGTTTGGACTACCTGGCCGCTTCGCCACTTGTTCATGATCAACTGACAGTGGTTGCTTCTCTGGGCGAAATTTATTTCGGAGGTGAGCTCGGAGACCACTTACCGACATCTTAAAGCATTATCAGGCAAAAGTGATCTGCATAATTAAAAGTCTGAAGAACCAAAAAGAAAATTTTTCACAACGAATTTTCAAATTGTGTCTTTTGACGCATCTTTTATATTTGTGACTTGTTAAGTGCCTTTTGAAATACATGACAAAGTTGCTGCATCTTTATTTTTGTGACTTGTTAAGTTCCTTGTGAAAATACATGACAAAGTTGCTGATGAAAATCTTTTGTGTGTATCTAAATAAGGCCCTCAAAAAGCTGAAAAGATGCGTCAAACTCCATTGCATTCAAAATAAATACTTCTGAAATTAATTCTGGTGGAAAGTCCAAGGAGGGGGGGAACTTTGCAGGGGGAACTTTGCAGGGGGGAACTTTGTAGGGGCAACTCTGATGACTGGTTTCCTTAAGTCATTATCAATCATAATGACTGAAGAAGAAAATTGTAATCACTCACCACTCGCCATACTGTGACTATTAAAGTGCAAGGACTGCCCGACTATGTAGCCCCGTCCTTGCTCTATGCCCTAGCCTAGGCCTAAAGTAAATAAACCATTTTCGAAGTGAAAATCTCTCTGCAGTACGAAGAATCCTCTCCAACTAACTGTTCTACGATCAATAATCGATGTCAACTAGACCCAGTAACTGGGGTGCTGTAGTCCTTTTTCGAAATTTTGACATCATCGGTCGTACTAGCGCCCCAGGTTATCATTGTATGTGACCAAACTCTCAGCATGGTTGACAGGTGCCCTGCCTCAAACCGCGTAATCGTTTTGGTTGCGGCAGGGCACCCGTCTAAAACTTTAGACAGGTGCCTTGCCTCGACCGTGACGCGGTTTGAGGCAGGGCACCTGTCGACCATGCTGAGAGTTTGGTCACATACAATAATAACCTGGGGCGCTAGTACGACCGATGATGTCAAAATTTTGAAAAAAGGAGAACAGCACCCCAGTTACTATTTTTCACATGAACCAGGGCTCAATTTCACAAAGAGTTAAGATTGATCATAAGTGTTAATCCATCGTAGTTGCTTAGCAAAGAGTGACGTCACAATACAAAACACTATGGTAATACTGATAGATAACTCATCTTAAGATGAATCTATTCTTAGTCAGTGCTTTTATGAAATCGACCCCAGTAATCATAATTTTCACTTCAGCCTTGGTCAACAATTTGGAGGGGAAATAACAACCATCACATGACCTTGACTGACTACATCAACATGACTTTATAGATGAGCGACATTTCGAAATATTACATGACCCAATAATTAAAATAAATCAAGGTTTTACTTTACCTAAACCAAGTCCAAGGGGCCAAGTGATAAATGATCCGTTTACAACCTATAAAACATTCCCTCCCCCTT
The DNA here is from genome assembly GCA_037783415.1 of Leptasterias polaris. Taxonomy (NCBI): domain Eukaryota; kingdom Metazoa; phylum Echinodermata; class Asteroidea; order Forcipulatida; family Asteriidae; genus Leptasterias; species Leptasterias polaris. The sequence goes on along the minus strand of JAZGTN010000042.1, from coordinate 1,234,829 downwards.
CCTACTCTGTACCCCCGAAACTCACTGCGAACATTCACTTTTTTTAATGTTTCAGTTAACACAGCAAATGATCTTTTTCATATTGAAAAACATGTTGAAAAACGGGTGAACATACCTTCTTCCTGACTTCTTGTATAGTTCATTCAGACGCCGTGCATGATTAAAATGACTGTCAGCTGATGTTTATGTATAGCGCCACCTATCGACCAGTGATTAATAAAACTATCCTTGTTCAATAGACTGTGCAAGTCTCGCGCGCATTCGAACTTCCGGGACCATAGTGGTCCCAACCATATTATTACGTGGGCGAGATTTTGTTTCGTCAATTATTTTAGTTTAACGTAGTTTATGACCTAGAAAATTATACATGTTGTTGGGAATGTAATACTAAGTGATAACAAAATAAGAAAGTAAAACCAATTCAACAATATAACGAAGAAAACCCGAGAATTAAACTTGACCTCAGCTTCCGGTTATTGCAAAAAATTAAGAATTTGTGCTCGCCTCCGATCATAAAACTTACGTAAACGCTTGTTTTGGATGCGCAATTATAATCGCCAGATGCTGTAATTGCAAAGCAAACCCTTTTCATTGCAGTATATGGTTGTTGAGGCGTCAGCATCCCCTTTAAACTGCGATACGGGTCCATTTAAGACCCGTTTGACCTTCACGAATCCGCGTAAGGGGTTTCTAAAAAGTTAACATCAAAAAAGCATCCTTGTCCCAGAGTTTAAATTTGTTTTCAATAATAATTAACACACTTTTTCGTAATTTTTTCAAAAGCTAAAACTAATTTTATAAAATTGTTATGATTTATTTTAGTTGTTTAGATTTTGTCATGAGATATAATTTAAAACAAAGATTTGATTTCAGAAATAAAAATGTTCTTCGTTTGACGTGTTCTCTCGTTCGGATACGCGCGAGACTTGCACAGTCTATAGGTTTTAAAGGCACCGCCTCTTCATTAATGACCCCATTTGCACCGGCATAGTACATGTATGTGTCAAGTTTATTAATGGGGGATGCTGATTTTGACATTTGCATGTTTAACCAATTTGAGATAAATTTAGTGTCATATCTGCTCATTTAGATCCCTCGACTATTTTCAATATCTTTTTCTTGGAATAAAATAAATTAGGCCTAGCCTGCGAACCTCAAAAACTGTGCCCCATGACTGTGAGATACGGTGTGAAATAGTGAAAAAATTCTATCACGTTAATTTAAAATGAGACACTTCTTGTTATTAAAGGCCTTTAAACAGACATACAAATATTTCGATCAAGTAAATCTTGTTGTTGTTTCTTTATAAAATGTATTTCTAGTCATCAAAATAATAATAATACCAACACTTATAAAGCGCACTAATCATGCAGGCATGCTCCAAGGTGCTGAACACAGTAAAACGAAAAATGACACTACTCAAAATTTAAGCAGGAACATTTGTTTGGACAAAATAAATTAAGAAAAAGAATTGTAAAAATTAGGAGTAAAAATTCATAAATACATTAAAAAGAGGATAAAATAATTTCTGAAGAATAAAAATGTATGTTTACTGAAGAGTAAAAATGTATGATCCATAAAAATAAAAAAACACTAGTGTAAAACCATCTTCTTAGCAAAAGCAACATTTTGAATGACATTTTGAATGACATTTTGAACATCTGTATTTGATGGTATAGATAGGTTTGTCATTATTTTAGTGAGGAGTTCATTAAGCTTTTGAAAGTTAACTCATCCAGATTTTTTAAAAACATGTTAAGGTTGCAAACATTTCTGCCGTTCTTGTAACCTCTCTTCACCACACAACTCTAGAACTTTTCTTTGTAGGAAAGAAATTCAAAAGCATCTACTTTTCTAGAAACACAACATGTAAAACACAACCCATAATGAAAACAGTTGTTCTTGATTAACATTTTCATTCATCCTTTTTAAAGCTAAAAGCTACATATTTCAAGTTGATTATTACGATCTTCAATACATGTTTATCTTGAAAATGTGCGGCCAACACTATATCAGGCTGCAATCTATTTATAGTTAGTTTGTATTTGCTGTCTGCAATGGAAAATGAATATACTTTTACAAAGCCCTTCCAAAATGAGCCTTGGTTACAAAAGTTCAAATGGAAAACAAGATGTCTGCACCAAGATAATGGTTTTATTTGTTTGGTCTTAAATGCCTCATGGTTGATGCCTTAGTTACTGTTATTTCAAGCTCAGAAATATTAGATTTTGATCCAAACTACTTTATTCAAGTGAACCTTTAAGAAAAAGAAAATGAATGTTTGTGAGTGCAATGGTGAGATATTATTAGTATATTTTTAAAAAGGAATAACAAATTAACTCAGTTGCTTCAAGTAGATGAACTGTGAATCCTAGAGCTCAAAGTTACAATGACGACAAGCTGTACGCAAAGATTTTCAGTGAAAATGAGTAAGAAAATGAATTGAAGGAGACATTTTTCAAATATTCCTTCCTTTTCACAAAAGAGGAACTCTTTCAAAAGTCTCAGTGAAGATGCACTGAAGAGTTTTAATCAGGAGGAATGAAGGAGACTTCACTTGTCGAAGTAGATATTGACCCATTCATTGTGACGTCTGAAGAAGAATCCACTATTTCAATAAATGAAGAACACTCAACACACTGACACAATTTTCTGAAGATGCTTTTGAAGGAGATCTTTGATGATGAAGAAAAATACACACAGAAAAATTCTTGTCTGAAGATGAATCTACAAAGTTCATTGGTAGTTTCGAGTTTCAATGAACATGAATCCTGGAGCTCGAAGTTAAAATGACGACAAACTGTATGTGAAAATATTCAGTGATGATGAAGAAGAAAATAAACTGAAGGAGAAATTTGTCAAATATTCCTTCCTTTTCAGGTTTCCGTTTTGTTAGCAAAAGAGGTACTCTTTCAAAAGTCTCAGTGCTACAAATATGCACCGAAGAGCTTTACTCTATGCAACGGGCACTTGATCAGGAGGAACGAAGGAGACTTCACTTGTCGAAGTAGATATTGACCCATTCATTGTGACGTCTGGAGAAGAATCCACTATTTGAATGAATGAAGAACACTAAATAAACTTACATGATTTTCTGAAGATGCTTTTGAAGGAGATCTTTGATGATGAAGAAAAATACACACAGAAAAATTCTTGTCTGAAGATGAATCTACAAAGTTTCTTAGTAGTTTTCGAGTTTCAATGAACATGAATCCTGGAGCTTAAAGTTACAATGAAGACAAACTGTATGTGAAGATATTCAGTGATGATTAAGAAGAAAATAAACTGAAGGAGAAATTCGTCAAATATTCCTTCCTTTTTCAGGTTTCCGTTTTGTTAGCAAGAGGTACTCTTTCAAAAGTCTCAGTGCTACAAATATGCACCGAAGAGTTTTACTCTATGCAACGGGCACTTGATCAGGAGGAACGAAGGAGACTTCACTTGTCGAAGTAGATATTGACCCATTCATTGTGACGTCTGAAGAAGAATCCAAGATTTGAATGAATGAAGAACACTAAATAAACTTACATGATTTTCTGAAGATGCTTTTGAAGGAGATCTTTGATGATGAAGAAAAATACACACAGAAAATTCTTGTCTGAAGATGTATCTACAAAGTTCATTGGTAGTTTCGAGTTTCAATGAACATGAATCCTGGAGCTCGAAGTTACAATGACGACAAACTGTATGTGAAGATATTCAGTGATGATGAAGAAGATAATAAACTGAAGGAGAAATTTGTCAAATATTCCTTTCTTTTCAGGTTTCCGTTTTCTTAGCAAAAGAGGTACTCTTTCAAAAGTCTCAGTGCTACAAATATGCACCGAAGAGTTTTACTCTATGCAACGGGCACTTGATCAGGAGGAACGAAGGAGACTTCACTTGTCGAAGTAGATATTGACCCATTCATTTTGACGTCTGGAGAAGAATCCACTATTTGAATGAATGAAGAACACTCAACACACTTACATGATTTTGTGAAGATGCTTTTGAAGGAGATCTTTGATGATGAAGAAAAATACACACAGAAAAATTCTTGTCTGAAGATGAATCTACAAAGTTTCTTAGTAGTTTTCGAGTTTCAATGAACATGAATCCTGGAGCTTGAAGTTACAATGAAGACAAACTGTATGTGAAGATATTCAGTGATGATGAAGAAGAAAATAAACTGAAGGAGAAATTCGTCAAATATTCCTTCCTTTTCAGGTTTCCGTTTTGTTAGCAAAAGAGGTACTCTTTCAAAAGTCTCAGTGCTACAAATATGCACCGAAGAGTTTTACTCTATGCAACGGGCACTTGATCAGGAGGAACGAAGGAGACTTCACTTGTCGAAGTAGATATTGACCCATTCATTTTGACGTCTGGAGAAGAATCCACTATTTGAATGAACGAAGAACACTCAACACACTTACATGATTTTCTGAAGATGCTTTTGAAGGAGATCTTTGATGATGAAGAAAAATACACACAGAAAAATTCTTGTCTGAAGATGAATCTACAAAGTTTCTTAGTAGTTTTCGAGTTTCAATGAACATGAATCCTGGAGCTCGAAGTTACAATGACGACAAACTGTATGTGAAGATATTCAGTGATGATGAAGAAGAAAATAAACTGAAGGAGAAATTTGTCAAATATTCCTTCCTTTTCAGGTTTCCGTTTTCTTAGCAAAAGAGGTACTCTTTCAAAAGTCTCAGTGCTACAAATATGTACCGAAGAGTTTTACTCTATGCAACGGGCACTTGATCAGGAGGAACGAAGGAGACTTCACTTGTCGAAGTAGATATTGACCCATTCATTGTGACGTCTGAAGAAGAATCCAAGATTTGAATGAATGATGAACACTAAATAAACTTACATGATTTTCTGAAGATGCTTTTGAAGGAGATCTTTGATGATGAAGAAAAATACACACAGAAAAATTCTTGTCTGAAGATGAATCTACAAAGTTTCTTAGTAGTTTTCGAGTTTCAATGAACATGAATCCTGGAGCTCGAAGTTACAATGACGACAAACTGTATGTGAAGATATTCAGTGATGATGAAGAAGAAAATAAACTGAAGGAGAAATTTGTCAAATATTCCTTCCTTTTCAGGTTTCCGTTTTCTTAGCAAAAGAGGTACTCTTTCAAAAGTCTCAGTGCTACAAATATGTACCGAAGAGTTTTACTCTATGCAACGGGCACTTGATCAGGAGGAACGAAGGAGACTTCACTTGTCGAAGTAGATATTGACCCATTCATTGTGACGTCTGAAGAAGAATCCAAGATTTGAATGAATGATGAACACTAAATAAACTTACATGATTTTCTGAAGATGCTTTTGAAGGAGATCTTTGATGATGAAGAAAAATACACACAGAAAAATTCTTGTCTGAAGATGAATCTACAAAGTTTCTTAGTAGTTTTCGAGTTTCAATGAACATGAATCCTGGAGCTTGAAGTTACAATGACGACAAACTCTATGTGAAGATATTCAGTGATGATGAAGAAGAAAATAAACTGAAGGAGAAATTTGTCAAATATTCCTTCCTTTTCAGGTTTCCATTTTGTTAGCAAAAGAGGTACTCTTTCAAAAGTCTCAGTGCTACAAATATGCACCGAAGAGTTTTACTCTATGCAACGGGCACTTGATCAGGAGGAACGAAGGAGACTTCACTTGTCGAAGTAGATATTGACCCATTCATTGTGACGTCTGAAGAAGAATCCACTATTTGAATGAATGAAGAACACTAAATAAACTTACATGATTTTCTGAAGATGCTTTTGAAGGAGATCTTTGATGATGAAGAAAAATACACACAGAAAAATTCTTGTCTGAAGATGTATCTACAAAGTTCATTGGTAGTTTCGAGTTTCAATGAACATGAATCCTGGAGCTTGAAGTTACAATGACGACAAACTCTATGTGAAGATATTCAGTGATGATGAAGAAGAAAATAAACTGAAGGAGAAATTTGTCAAATATTCCTTCCTTTTCAGGTTTCCATTTTGTTAGCAAAAGAGGTACTCTTTCAAAAGTCTCAGTGCTACAAATATGCACCGAAGAGTTTTACTCTATGCAACGGGCACTTGATCAGGAGGAACGAAGGAGACTTCACTTGTCGAAGTAGATATTGACCCATTCATTGTGACGTCTGAAGAAGAATCCACTATTTGAATGAATGAAGAACACTAAATAAACTTTCATGATTTTCTGAAGATGCTTTTGAAGGAGATCTTTGATGATGAAGAAAAATACACACAGAAAAATTCTTGTCTGAAGATGAATCTACAAAGTTTCTTAGTAGTTTTCGAGTTTCAATGAACATGAATCCTGGAGCTTGAAGTTACAATGACGACAAACTCTATGTGAAGATATTCAGTGATGATGAAGAAGAAAATAAACTGAAGGAGAAATTTGTCAAATATTCCTTCCTTTTCAGGTTTCCATTTTGTTAGCAAAAGAGGTACTCTTTCAAAAGTCTCAGTGCTACAAATATGCACCGAAGAGTTTTACTCTATGCAACGGGCACTTGATCAGGAGGAACGAAGGAGACTTCACTTGTCGAAGTAGATATTGACCCATTCATTGTGACGTCTGAAGAAGAATCTACTATTTGAATGAATGAAGAACACTAAATAAACTTTCATGATTTTCTGAAGATGCTTTTGAAGGAGATCTTTGATGATGAAGAAAAATACACACAGAAAAATTCTTGTCTGAAGATGAATCTACAAAGTTTCTTAGTAGTTTTCGAGTTTCAATGAACATGAATCCTGGAGCTTGAAGTTACAATGACGACAAACTGTATGTGAAGATATTCAGTGATGATGAAGAAGAAAATAAACTGAAGGAGAAATTTGTCAAATATTCCTTCCTTTTCAGGTTTCCGTTTTGCTAGCAAAAGAGGTACTCTTTCAAAAGTCTCAGTGCTACAAATATGCACCGAAGAGTTTTACTCTATGCAACGGGCACTTGATCAGGAGGAACGAAGGAGACTTCACTTGTCGAAGTAGATATTGACCCATTCATTTTGACGTCTGGAGAAGAATCCACTATTTGAATGAATGAAGAACACTAAACACACTTACATGATTTTCTGAAGATGCTTTTGAAGGAGATCTTTGATGATGAAGAAAAATACACACAGACAAATTCTTGTCTGAAGATGTATCTACAAAGTTCATTGGTAGTTTCGAGTTTCAATGAACATGAATCCTGGAGCTCGAAGTTACAATGACGACAAACTGTATGTGAAGATATTCAGTGATGATGAAGAAGAAAATAAACTGAAGGAGAAATTTGTCAAATATTCCTTCCTTTTCAGGTTTCCGTTTTCTTAGCAAAAGAGGTACTCTTTCAAAAGTCTCAGTGCTACAAATATGTACCGAAGAGTTTTACTCTATGCAACGGGCACTTGATCAGGAGGAACGAAGGAGACTTCACTTGTCGAAGTAGATATTGACCCATTCATTGTGACGTCTGAAGAAGAATCCAAGATTTGAATGAATGATGAACACTAAATAAACTTACATGATTTTCTGAAGATGCTTTTGAAGGAGATCTTTGATGATGAAGAAAAATACACACAGAAAAATTCTTGTCTGAAGATGAATCTACAAAGTTTCTTAGTAGTTTTCGAGTTTCAATGAACATGAATCCTGGAGCTTGAAGTTACAATGACGACAAACTCTATGTGAAGATATTCAGTGATGATGAAGAAGAAAATAAACTGAAGGAGAAATTTGTCAAATATTCCTTCCTTTTCAGGTTTCCATTTTGTTAGCAAAAGAGGTACTCTTTCAAAAGTCTCAGTGCTACAAATATGCACCGAAGAGTTTTACTCTATGCAACGGGCACTTGATCAGGAGGAACGAAGGAGACTTCACTTGTCGAAGTAGATATTGACCCATTCATTGTGACGTCTGAAGAAGAATCCACTATTTGAATGAATGAAGAACACTAAATAAACTTACATGATTTTCTGAAGATGCTTTTGAAGGAGATCTTTGATGATGAAGAAAAATACACACAGAAAAATTCTTGTCTGAAGATGTATCTACAAAGTTCATTGGTAGTTTCGAGTTTCAATGAACATGAATCCTGGAGCTTGAAGTTACAATGACGACAAACTCTATGTGAAGATATTCAGTGATGATGAAGAAGAAAATAAACTGAAGGAGAAATTTGTCAAATATTCCTTCCTTTTCAGGTTTCCATTTTGTTAGCAAAAGAGGTACTCTTTCAAAAGTCTCAGTGCTACAAATATGCACCGAAGAGTTTTACTCTATGCAACGGGCACTTGATCAGGAGGAACGAAGGAGACTTCACTTGTCGAAGTAGATATTGACCCATTCATTGTGACGTCTGAAGAAGAATCCACTATTTGAATGAATGAAGAACACTAAATAAACTTTCATGATTTTCTGAAGATGCTTTTGAAGGAGATCTTTGATGATGAAGAAAAATACACACAGAAAAATTCTTGTCTGAAGATGAATCTACAAAGTTTCTTAGTAGTTTTCGAGTTTCAATGAACATGAATCCTGGAGCTTGAAGTTACAATGACGACAAACTCTATGTGAAGATATTCAGTGATGATGAAGAAGAAAATAAACTGAAGGAGAAATTTGTCAAATATTCCTTCCTTTTCAGGTTTCCATTTTGTTAGCAAAAGAGGTACTCTTTCAAAAGTCTCAGTGCTACAAATATGCACCGAAGAGTTTTACTCTATGCAACGGGCACTTGATCAGGAGGAACGAAGGAGACTTCACTTGTCGAAGTAGATATTGACCCATTCATTGTGACGTCTGAAGAAGAATCTACTATTTGAATGAATGAAGAACACTAAATAAACTTTCATGATTTTCTGAAGATGCTTTTGAAGGAGATCTTTGATGATGAAGAAAAATACACACAGAAAAATTCTTGTCTGAAGATGAATCTACAAAGTTTCTTAGTAGTTTTCGAGTTTCAATGAACATGAATCCTGGAGCTTGAAGTTACAATGACGACAAACTGTATGTGAAGATATTCAGTGATGATGAAGAAGAAAATAAACTGAAGGAGAAATTTGTCAAATATTCCTTCCTTTTCAGGTTTCCGTTTTGCTAGCAAAAGAGGTACTCTTTCAAAAGTCTCAGTGCTACAAATATGCACCGAAGAGTTTTACTCTATGCAACGGGCACTTGATCAGGAGGAACGAAGGAGACTTCACTTGTCGAAGTAGATATTGACCCATTCATTTTGACGTCTGGAGAAGAATCCACTATTTGAATGAATGAAGAACACTAAACACACTTACATGATTTTCTGAAGATGCTTTTGAAGGAGATCTTTGATGATGAAGAAAAATACACACAGACAAATTCTTGTCTGAAGATGTATCTACAAAGTTCATTGGTAGTTTCGAGTTTCAATGAACATGAATCCTGGAGCTCGAAGTTACAATGACGACAAACTGTATGTGAAGATATTCAGTGATGATTAAGAAGAAAATAAACTGAAGGAGAAATTTGTCAAATATTCCTTCCTTTTCAGGTTTCCGTTTTCTTAGCAAAAGAGGTACTCTTTCAAAAGTCTCAGTGCTACAAATATGTACCGAAGAGTTTTACTCTATGCAACGGGCACTTGATCAGGAGGAACGAAGGAGACTTCACTTGTCGAAGTAGATATTGACCCATTCATTGTGACGTCTGAAGAAGAATCCAAGATTTGAATGAATGATGAACACTAAATAAACTTACATGATTTTCTGAAGATGCTTTTGAAGGAGATCTTTGATGATGAAGAAAAATACACACAGAAAAATTCTTGTCTGAAGATGTATCTACAAAGTTCATTGGTAGTTTCGAGTTTCAATGAACATGAATCCTGGAGCTCGAAGTTACAATGACGACAAACTGTATGTGAAGATATTCAGTGATGATTAAGAAGAAAATAAACTGAAGAAGAAATTTTTCAAATATTCCTTCCTTTTCAGGTTTCCGTTTTCTTAGCAAAAGAGGTACTCTTTCAAAAGTCTCAGTGCTACAAATATGCACCGAAGAGTTTTACTCTATGCAACGGGCACTTGATCAGGAGGAACGAAGGAGACTTCACTTGTCGAAGTAGATATTGACCCATTCATTTTGACGTCTGGAGAAGAATCCACTATTTGAATGAATGAAGAACACTCAACACACTTACATGATTTTCTGAAGATGCTTTTGAAGGAGATCTTTGATGATGAAGAAAAATACACACAGAAAAATTCTTGTCTGAAGATGAATCTACAAAGTTTCTTAGTAGTTTTCGAGTTTCAATGAACATGAATCCTGGAGCTCGAAGTTACAATGACGACAAACTGTATGTGAAGATATTCAGTGATGATGAAGAAGAAAATAAACTGAAGGAGAAATTTGTCAAATATTCCTTCCTTTTCAGGTTTCCGTTTTCTTAGCAAAAGAGGTACTCTTTCAAAAGTCTCAGTGCTACAAATATGTACCGAAGAGTTTTACTCTATGCAACGGGCACTTGATCAGGAGGAACGAAGGAGACTTCACTTGTCGAAGTAGATATTGACCCATTCATTGTGACGTCTGAAGAAGAATCCAAGATTTGAATGAATGATGAACACTAAATAAACTTACATGATTTTCTGAAGATGCTTTTGAAGGAGATCTTTGATGATGAAGAAAAATACACACAGAAAAATTCTTGTCTGAAGATGAATCTACAAAGTTTCTTAGTAGTTTTCGAGTTTCAATGAACATGAATCCTGGAGCTCGAAGTTACAATGACGACAAACTGTATGTGAAGATATTCAGTGATGATGAAGAAGAAAATAAACTGAAGGAGAAATTTGTCAAATATTCCTTCCTTTTCAGGTTTCCGTTTTCTTAGCAAAAGAGGTACTCTTTCAAAAGTCTCAGTGCTACAAATATGTACCGAAGAGTTTTACTCTATGCAACGGGCACTTGATCAGGAGGAACGAAGGAGACTTCACTTGTCGAAGTAGATATTGACCCATTCATTGTGACGTCTGAAGAAGAATCCAAGATTTGAATGAATGATGAACACTAAATAAACTTACATGATTTTCTGAAGATGCTTTTGAAGGAGATCTTTGATGATGAAGAAAAATACACACAGAAAAATTCTTGTCTGAAGATGAATCTACAAAGTTTCTTAGTAGTTTTCGAGTTTCAATGAACATGAATCCTGGAGCTTGAAGTTACAATGACGACAAACTCTATGAGAAGATATTCAGTGATGATGAAGAAGAAAATAAACTGAAGGAGAAATTTGTCAAATATTCCTTCCTTTTCAGGTTTCCATTTTGTTAGCAAAAGAGGTACTCTTTCAAAAGTCTCAGTGCTACAAATATGCACCGAAGAGTTTTACTCTATGCAACGGGCACTTGATCAGGAGGAACGAAGGAGACTTCACTTGTCGAAGTAGATATTGACCCATTCATTGTGACGTCTGAAGAAGAATCCACTATTTGAATGAATGAAGAACACTAAATAAACTTACATGATTTTCTGAAGATGCTTTTGAAGGAGATCTTTGATGATGAAGAAAAATACACACAGAAAAATTCTTGTCTGAAGATGTATCTACAAAGTTCATTGGTAGTTTCGAGTTTCAATGAACATGAATCCTGGAGCTTGAAGTTACAATGACGACAAACTCTATGTGAAGATATTCAGTGATGATGAAGAAGAAAATAAACTGAAGGAGAAATTTGTCAAATATTCCTTCCTTTTCAGGTTTCCATTTTGTTAGCAAAAGAGGTACTCTTTCAAAAGTCTCAGTGCTACAAATATGCACCGAAGAGTTTTACTCTATGCAACGGGCACTTGATCAGGAGGAACGAAGGAGACTTCACTTGTCGAAGTAGATATTGACCCATTCATTGTGACGTCTGAAGAAGAATCCACTATTTGAATGAATGAAGAACACTAAATAAACTTTCATGATTTTCTGAAGATGCTTTTGAAGGAGATCTTTGATGATGAAGAAAAATACACACAGAAAAATTCTTGTCTGAAGATGAATCTACAAAGTTTCTTAGTAGTTTTCGAGTTTCAATGAACATGAATCCTGGAGCTTGAAGTTACAATGACGACAAACTCTATGTGAAGATATTCAGTGATGATGAAGAAGAAAATAAACTGAAGGAGAAATTTGTCAAATATTCCTTCCTTTTCAGGTTTCCATTTTGTTAGCAAAAGAGGTACTCTTTCAAAAGTCTCAGTGCTACAAATATGCACCGAAGAGTTTTACTCTATGCAACGGGCACTTGATCAGGAGGAACGAAGGAGACTTCACTTGTCGAAGTAGATATTGACCCATTCATTGTGACGTCTGAAGAAGAATCTACTATTTGAATGAATGAAGAACACTAAATAAACTTTCATGATTTTCTGAAGATGCTTTTGAAGGAGATCTTTGATGATGAAGAAAAATACACACAGAAAAATTCTTGTCTGAAGATGAATCTACAAAGTTTCTTAGTAGTTTTCGAGTTTCAATGAACATGAATCCTGGAGCTTGAAGTTACAATGACGACAAACTGTATGTGAAGATATTCAGTGATGATGAAGAAGAAAATAAACTGAAGGAGAAATTTGTCAAATATTCCTTCCTTTTCAGGTTTCCGTTTTGCTAGCAAAAGAGGTACTCTTTCAAAAGTCTCAGTGCTACAAATATGCACCGAAGAGTTTTACTCTATGCAACGGGCACTTGATCAGGAGGAACGAAGGAGACTTCACTTGTCGAAGTAGATATTGACCCATTCATTTTGACGTCTGGAGAAGAATCCACTATTTGAATGAATGAAGAACACTAAACACACTTACATGATTTTCTGAAGATGCTTTTGAAGGAGATCTTTGATGATGAAGAAAAATACACACAGACAAATTCTTGTCTGAAGATGTATCTACAAAGTTCATTGGTAGTTTCGAGTTTCAATGAACATGAATCCTGGAGCTCGAAGTTACAATGACGACAAACTGTATGTGAAGATATTCAGTGATGATTAAGAAGAAAATAAACTGAAGGAGAAATTTGTCAAATATTCCTTCCTTTTCAGGTTTCCGTTTTCTTAGCAAAAGAGGTACTCTTTCAAAAGTCTCAGTGCTACAAATATGTACCGAAGAGTTTTACTCTATGCAACGGGCACTTGATCAGGAGGAACGAAGGAGACTTCACTTGTCGAAGTAGATATTGACCCATTCATTGTGACGTCTGAAGAAGAATCCAAGATTTGAATGAATGATGAACACTAAATAAACTTACATGATTTTCTGAAGATGCTTTTGAAGGAGATCTTTGATGATGAAGAAAAATACACACAGAAAAATTCTTGTCTGAAGATGTATCTACAAAGTTCATTGGTAGTTTCGAGTTTCAATGAACATGAATCCTGGAGCTCGAAGTTACAATGACGACAAACTGTATGTGAAGATATTCAGTGATGATTAAGAAGAAAATAAACTGAAGAAGAAATTTTTCAAATATTCCTTCCTTTTCAGGTTTCCGTTTTCTTAGCAAAAGAGGTACTCTTTCAAAAGTCTCAGTGCTACAAATATGCACCGAAGAGTTTTACTCTATGCAACGGGCACTTGATCAGGAGGAACGAAGGAGACTTCACTTGTCGAAGTAGATATTGACCCATTCATTTTGACGTCTGGAGAAGAATCCACTATTTGAATGAATGAAGAACACTCAACACACTTACATGATTTTCTGAAGATGCTTTTGAAGGAGATCTTTGATGATGAAGAAAAATACACACAGAAAAATTCTTGTCTGAAGATGAATCTACAAAGTTTCTTAGTAGTTTTCGAGTTTCAATGAACATGAATCCTGGAGCTCGAAGTTACAATGACGACAAACTGTATGTGAAGATATTCAGTGATGATGAAGAAGAAAATAAACTGAAGGAGAAATTTGTCAAATATTCCTTCCTTTTCAGGTTTCCGTTTTCTTAGCAAAAGAGGTACTCTTTCAAAAGTCTCAGTGCTACAAATATGTACCGAAGAGTTTTACTCTATGCAACGGGCACTTGATCAGGAGGAACGAAGGAGACTTCACTTGTCGAAGTAGATATTGACCCATTCATTGTGACGTCTGAAGAAGAATCCAAGATTTGAATGAATGATGAACACTAAATAAACTTACATGATTTTCTGAAGATGCTTTTGAAGGAGATCTTTGATGATGAAGAAAAATACACACAGAAAAATTCTTGTCTGAAGATGTATCTACAAAGTTCATTGGTAGTTTCGAGTTTCAATGAACATGAATCCTGGAGCTCGAAGTTACAATGACGACAAACTGTATGTGAAGATATTCAGTGATGATTAAGAAGAAAATAAACTGAAGGAGAAATTTGTCAAATATTCCTTCCTTTTCAGGTTTCCATTTTGTTAGCAAAAGAGGTACTCTTTCAAAAGTCTCAGTGCTACAAATATGCACCGAAGAGTTTTACTCTATGCAACGGGCACTTGATCAGGAGGAACGAAGGAGACTTCACTTGTCGAAGTAGATATTGACCCATTCATTGTGACGTCTGAAGAAGAATCCACTATTTGAATGAATGAAGAACACTAAATAAACTTACATGATTTTCTGAAGATGCTTTTGAAGGAGATCTTTGATGATGAAGAAAAATACACACAGAAAAATTCTTGTCTGAAGATGTATCTACAAAGTTCATTGGTAGTTTCGAGTTTCAATGAACATGAATCCTGGAGCTTGAAGTTACAATGACGACAAACTCTATGTGAAGATATTCAGTGATGATGAAGAAGAAAATAAACTGAAGGAGAAATTTGTCAAATATTCCTTCCTTTTCAGGTTTCCATTTTGTTAGCAAAAGAGGTACTCTTTCAAAAGTCTCAGTGCTACAAATATGCACCGAAGAGTTTTACTCTATGCAACGGACACTTGATCAGGAGGAACGAAGGAGACTTCACTTGTCGAAGTAGATATTGACCCATTCATTGTGACGTCTGAAGAAGAATCCACTATTTAAATGAATGAAGAACACTCAACACACTTACATGATTTTCTGAAGATGCTTTTGAAGGAGATCTTTGATGATGAAGAAAAATACACACAGAAAAATTCTTGTCTGAAGATGAATCTACAAAGTTTCTTAGTAGTTTTCGAGTTTCAATGAACATGAATCCTGGAGCTTGAAGTTACAATGACGACAAACTCTATGTGAAGATATTCAGTGATGATGAAGAAGAAAATAAACTGAAGGAGAAATTTGTCAAATATTCCTTCCTTTTCAGGTTTCCATTTTGTTAGCAAAAGAGGTACTCTTTCAAAAGTCTCAGTGCTACAAATATGCACCGAAGAGTTTTACTCTATGCAACGGGCACTTGATCAGGAGGAACGAAGGAGACTTCACTTGTCGAAGTAGATATTGACCCATTCATTGTGACGTCTGAAGAAGAATCCACTATTTGAATGAATGAAGAACACTAAATAAACTTACATGATTTTCTGAAGATGCTTTTGAAGGAGATCTTTGATGATGAAGAAAAATACACACAGAAAAATTCTTGTCTGAAGATGTATCTACAAAGTTCATTGGTAGTTTCGAGTTTCAATGAACATGAATCCTGGAGCTTGAAGTTACAATGACGACAAACTCTATGTGAAGATATTCAGTGATGATGAAGAAGAAAATAAACTGAAGGAGAAATTTGTCAAATATTCCTTCCTTTTCAGGTTTCCATTTTGTTAGCAAAAGAGGTACTCTTTCAAAAGTCTCAGTGCTACAAATATGCACCGAAGAGTTTTACTCTATGCAACGGGCACTTGATCAGGAGGAACGAAGGAGACTTCACTTGTCGAAGTAGATATTGACCCATTCATTGTGACGTCTGAAGAAGAATCCACTATTTGAATGAATGAAGAACACTAAATAAACTTTCATGATTTTCTGAAGATGCTTTTGAAGGAGATCTTTGATGATGAAGAAAAATACACACAGAAAAATTCTTGTCTGAAGATGAATCTACAAAGTTTCTTAGTAGTTTTCGAGTTTCAATGAACATGAATCCTGGAGCTTGAAGTTACAATGACGACAAACTCTATGTGAAGATATTCAGTGATGATGAAGAAGAAAATAAACTGAAGGAGAAATTTGTCAAATATTCCTTCCTTTTCAGGTTTCCATTTTGTTAGCAAAAGAGGTACTCTTTCAAAAGTCTCAGTGCTACAAATATGCACCGAAGAGTTTTACTCTATGCAACGGGCACTTGATCAGGAGGAACGAAGGAGACTTCACTTGTCGAAGTAGATATTGACCCATTCATTGTGACGTCTGAAGAAGAATCTACTATTTGAATGAATGAAGAACACTAAATAAACTTTCATGATTTTCTGAAGATGCTTTTGAAGGAGATCTTTGATGATGAAGAAAAATACACACAGAAAAATTCTTGTCTGAAGATGAATCTACAAAGTTTCTTAGTAGTTTTCGAGTTTCAATGAACATGAATCCTGGAGCTTGAAGTTACAATGACGACAAACTGTATGTGAAGATATTCAGTGATGATGAAGAAGAAAATAAACTGAAGGAGAAATTTGTCAAATATTCCTTCCTTTTCAGGTTTCCGTTTTGCTAGCAAAAGAGGTACTCTTTCAAAAGTCTCAGTGCTACAAATATGCACCGAAGAGTTTTACTCTATGCAACGGGCACTTGATCAGGAGGAACGAAGGAGACTTCACTTGTCGAAGTAGATATTGACCCATTCATTTTGACGTCTGGAGAAGAATCCACTATTTGAATGAATGAAGAACACTAAACACACTTACATGATTTTCTGAAGATGCTTTTGAAGGAGATCTTTGATGATGAAGAAAAATACACACAGACAAATTCTTGTCTGAAGATGTATCTACAAAGTTCATTGGTAGTTTCGAGTTTCAATGAACATGAATCCTGGAGCTCGAAGTTACAATGACGACAAACTGTATGTGAAGATATTCAGTGATGATTAAGAAGAAAATAAACTGAAGGAGAAATTTTTCAAATATTCCTTCCTTTTTCAGGTTTCCGTTTTGTTAGCAAAAGAGGTACTCTTTCAAAAGTCTCAGTGCTACAAATATGCACCGAAGAGTTTTACTCTATGCAACGGACACTTGATCAGGAGGAACGAAGGAGACTTCACTTGTCGAAGTAGATATTGACCCATTCATTGTGACGTCTGAAGAAGAATCCACTATTTAAATGAATGAAGAACACTCAACACACTTACATGATTTTCTGAAGATGCTTTTGAAGGAGATCTTTGATGATGAAGAAAAATACACACAGAAAAATTCTTGTCTGAAGATGAATCTACAAAGTTTCTTAGTAGTTTTCGAGTTTCAATGAACATGAATCCTGGAGCTTGAAGTTACAATGACGACAAACTCTATGTGAAGATATTCAGTGATGATGAAGAAGAAAATAAACTGAAGGAGAAATTTGTCAAATATTCCTTCCTTTTCAGGTTTCCATTTTGTTAGCAAAAGAGGTACTCTTTCAAAAGTCTCAGTGCTACAAATATGCACCGAAGAGTTTTACTCTATGCAACGGGCACTTGATCAGGAGGAACGAAGGAGACTTCACTTGTCGAAGTAGATATTGACCCATTCATTGTGACGTCTGAAGAAGAATCCACTATTTGAATGAATGAAGAACACTAAATAAACTTACATGATTTTCTGAAGATGCTTTTGAAGGAGATCTTTGATGATGAAGAAAAATACACACAGAAAAATTCTTGTCTGAAGATGTATCTACAAAGTTCATTGGTAGTTTCGAGTTTCAATGAACATGAATCCTGGAGCTTGAAGTTACAATGACGACAAACTCTATGTGAAGATATTCAGTGATGATGAAGAAGAAAATAAACTGAAGGAGAAATTTGTCAAATATTCCTTCCTTTTCAGGTTTCCATTTTGTTAGCAAAAGAGGTACTCTTTCAAAAGTCTCAGTGCTACAAATATGCACCGAAGAGTTTTACTCTATGCAACGGGCACTTGATCAGGAGGAACGAAGGAGACTTCACTTGTCGAAGTAGATATTGACCCATTCATTGTGACGTCTGAAGAAGAATCCACTATTTGAATGAATGAAGAACACTAAATAAACTTTCATGATTTTCTGAAGATGCTTTTGAAGGAGATCTTTGATGATGAAGAAAAATACACACAGAAAAATTCTTGTCTGAAGATGAATCTACAAAGTTTCTTAGTAGTTTTCGAGTTTCAATGAACATGAATCCTGCAGCTTGAAGTTACAATGACGACAAACTCTATGTGAAGATATTCAATGATGAAGAAGAAAATAAACTGAAGGAGAAATTTGTCAAATATTCCTTCCTTTTCAGGTTTCCATTTTGTTAGCAAAAGAGGTACTCTTTCAAAAGTCTCAGTGCTACAAATATGCACCGAAGAGTTTTACTCTATGCAACGGGCACTTGATCAGGAGGAACGAAGGAGACTTCACTTGTCGAAGTAGATATTGACCCATTCATTGTGACGTCTGAAGAAGAATCTACTATTTGAATGAATGAAGAACACTAAATAAACTTTCATGATTTTCTGAAGATGCTTTTGAAGGAGATCTTTGATGATGAAGAAAAATACACACAGAAAAATTCTTGTCTGAAGATGAATCTACAAAGTTTCTTAGTAGTTTTCGAGTTTCAATGAACATGAATCCTGGAGCTTGAAGTTACAATGACGACAAACTGTATGTGAAGATATTCAGTGATGATGAAGAAGAAAATAAACTGAAGGAGAAATTTGTCAAATATTCCTTCCTTTTCAGGTTTCCGTTTTGCTAGCAAAAGAGGTACTCTTTCAAAAGTCTCAGTGCTACAAATATGCACCGAAGAGTTTTACTCTATGCAACAGGCACTTGATCAGGAGGAACGAAGGAGACTTCACTTGTCGAAGTAGATATTGACCCATTCATTTTGACGTCTGGAGAAGAATCCACTATTTGAATGAATGAAGAACACTAAACACACTTACATGATTTTCTGAAGATGCTTTTGAAGGAGATCTTTGATGATGAAGAAAAATACACACAGACAAATTCTTGTCTGAAGATGTATCTACAAAGTTCATTGGTAGTTTCGAGTTTCAATGAACATGAATCCTGGAGCTCGAAGTTACAATGACGACAAACTGTATGTGAAGATATTCAGTGATGATTAAGAAGAAAATAAACTGAAGGAGAAATTTTTCAAATATTCCTTCCTTTTCAGGTTTCCGTTTTCTTAGCAAAAGAGGTACTCTTTCAAAAGTCTCAGTGCTACAAATATGCACCGAAGAGTTTTACTCTATGCAACAGGCACTTGATCAGGAGGAACGAAGGAGACTTCACTTGTCGAAGTAGATATTGACCCATTCATTGTGACGTCTGAAGAAGAATCCACTATTTGAATGAATGAAGAACACTAAATAAACTTACATGATTTTCTGAAGATGCTTTTGAAGGAGATCTTTGATGATGAAGAAAAATACACACAGAAAAATTCTTGTCTGAAGATGTATCTACAAAGTTCATTGGTAGTTTCGAGTTTCAATGAACATGAAACCTGGAGCTTGAAGTTACAATGACGACAAACTCTATGTGAAGATATTCAGTGATGATGAAGAAGAAAATAAACTGAAGGAGAAATTTGTCAAATATTCCTTCCTTTTCAGGTTTCCATTTTGTTAGCAAAAGAGGTACTCTTTCAAAAGTCTCAGTGCTACAAATATGCACCGAAGAGTTTTACTCTATGCAACGGACACTTGATCAGGAGGAACGAAGGAGACTTCACTTGTCGAAGTAGATATTGACCCATTCATTGTGACGTCTGAAGAAGAATCCACTATTTAAATGAATGAAGAACACTCAACACACTTACATGATTTTCTGAAGATGCTTTTGAAGGAGATCTTTGATGATGAAGAAAAATACACACAGAAAAATTCTTGTCTGAAGATGAATCTACAAAGTTTCTTAGTAGTTTTCGAGTTTCAATGAACATGAATCCTGGAGCTCGAAGTTACAATGACGACAAACTGTATGTGAAGATATTCAGTGATGATGAAGAAGAAAATAAACTGAAGGAGAAATTTGTCAAATATTCCTTCCTTTTTCAGGTTTCCGTTTTGTTAGCAAAAGAGGTACTCTTTCAAAAGTCTCAGTGCTACAAATATGCACCGAAGAGTTTTACTCTATGCAACGGACACTTGATCAGGAGGAACGAAGGAGACTTCACTTGTCGAAGTAGATATTGACCCATTCATTGTGACGTCTGAAGAAGAATCCACTATTTAAATGAATGAAGAACACTCAACACACTTACATGATTTTCTGAAGATGCTTTTGAAGGAGATCTTTGATGATGAAGAAAAATACACACAGAAAAATTCTTGTCTGAAGATGAATCTACAAAGTTTCTTAGTAGTTTTCGAGTTTCAATGAACATGAATCCTGGAGCTTGAAGTTACAATGACGACAAACTCTATGTGAAGATATTCAGTGATGATGAAGAAGAAAATAAACTGAAGGAGAAATTTGTCAAATATTCCTTCCTTTTCAGGTTTCCATTTTGTTAGCAAAAGAGGTACTCTTTCAAAAGTCTCAGTGCTACAAAGATGCACCGAAGAGTTTTACTCTATGCAACGGGCACTTGATCAGGAGGAACGAAGGAGACTTCACTTGTCGAAGTAGATATTGACCCATTCATTGTGACGTCTGAAGAAGAATCCACTATTTGAATGAATGAAGAACACTAAATAAACTTACATGATTTTCTGAAGATGCTTTTGAAGGAGATCTTTGATGATGAAGAAAAATACACACAGAAAAATTCTTGTCTGAAGATGTATCTACAAAGTTCATTGGTAGTTTCGAGTTTCAATGAACATGAATCCTGGAGCTTGAAGTTACAATGACGACAAACTCTATGTGAAGATATTCAGTGATGATGAAGAAGAAAATAAACTGAAGGAGAAATTTGTCAAATATTCCTTCCTTTTCAGGTTTCCATTTTGTTAGCAAAAGAGGTACTCTTTCAAAAGTCTCAGTGCTACAAATATGCACCGAAGAGTTTTACTCTATGCAACGGGCACTTGATCAGGAGGAACGAAGGAGACTTCACTTGTCGAAGTAGATATTGACCCATTCATTGTGACGTCTGAAGAAGAATCCACTATTTGAATGAATGAAGAACACTAAATAAACTTTCATGATTTTCTGAAGATGCTTTTGAAGGAGATCTTTGATGATGAAGAAAAATACACACAGAAAAATTCTTGTCTGAAGATGAATCTACAAAGTTTCTTAGTAGTTTTCGAGTTTCAATGAACATGAATCCTGGAGCTTGAAGTTACAATGACGACAAACTCTATGTGAAGATATTCAGTGATGATGAAGAAGAAAATAAACTGAAGGAGAAATTTGTCAAATATTCCTTCCTTTTCAGGTTTCCATTTTGTTAGCAAAAGAGGTACTCTTTCAAAAGTCTCAGTGCTACAAATATGCACCGAAGAGTTTTACTCTATGCAACGGGCACTTGATCAGGAGGAACAAAGGAGACTTCACTTGTCGAAGTAGATATTGACCCATTCATTGTGACGTCTGAAGAAGAATCTACTATTTGAATGAATGAAGAACACTAAATAAACTTTCATGATTTTCTGAAGATGCTTTTGAAGGAGATCTTTGATGATGAAGAAAAATACACACAGAAAAATTCTTGTCTGAAGATGAATCTACAAAGTTTCTTAGTAGTTTTCGAGTTTCAATGAACATGAATCCTGGAGCTTGAAGTTACAATGACGACAAACTGTATGTGAAGATATTCAGTGATGATGAAGAAGAAAATAAACTGAAGGAGAAATTTGTCAAATATTCCTTCCTTTTCAGGTTTCCGTTTTGCTAGCAAAAGAGGTACTCTTTCAAAAGTCTCAGTGCTACAAATATGCACCGAAGAGTTTTACTCTATGCAACGGGCACTTGATCAGGAGGAACGAAGGAGACTTCACTTGTCGAAGTAGATATTGACCCATTCATTGTGACGTCTGAAGAAGAATCCACTATTTGAATGAATGAAGAACACTAAATAAACTTACATGATTTTCTGAAGATGCTTTTGAAGGAGATCTTTGATGATGAAGAAAAATACACACAGAAAAATTCTTGTCTGAAGATGTATCTACAAAGTTCATTGGTAGTTTCGAGTTTCAATGAACATGAATCCTGGAGCTTGAAGTTACAATGACGACAAACTCTATGTGAAGATATTCAGTGATGATGAAGAAGAAAATAAACTGAAGGAGAAATTTGTCAAATATTCCTTCCTTTTCAGGTTTCCATTTTGTTAGCAAAAGAGGTACTCTTTCAAAAGTCTCAGTGCTACAAATATGCACCGAAGAGTTTTACTCTATGCAACGGGCACTTGATCAGGAGGAACGAAGGAGACTTCACTTGTCGAAGTAGATATTGACCCATTCATTGTGACGTCTGAAGAAGAATCCACTATTTGAATGAATGAAGAACACTAAATAAACTTTCATGATTTTCTGAAGATGCTTTTGAAGGAGATCTTTGATGATGAAGAAAAATACACACAGAAAAATTCTTGTCTGAAGATGAATCTACAAAGTTTCTTAGTAGTTTTCGAGTTTCAATGAACATGAATCCTGCAGCTTGAAGTTACAATGACGACAAACTCTATGTGAAGATATTCAATGATGAAGAAGAAAATAAACTGAAGGAGAAATTTGTCAAATATTCCTTCCTTTTCAGGTTTCCATTTTGTTAGCAAAAGAGGTACTCTTTCAAAAGTCTCAGTGCTACAAATATGCACCGAAGAGTTTTACTCTATGCAACGGGCACTTGATCAGGAGGAACGAAGGAGACTTCACTTGTCGAAGTAGATATTGACCCATTCATTGTGACGTCTGAAGAAGAATCTACTATTTGAATGAATGAAGAACACTAAATAAACTTTCATGATTTTCTGAAGATGCTTTTGAAGGAGATCTTTGATGATGAAGAAAAATACACACAGAAAAATTCTTGTCTGAAGATGAATCTACAAAGTTTCTTAGTAGTTTTCGAGTTTCAATGAACATGAATCCTGGAGCTTGAAGTTACAATGACGACAAACTGTATGTGAAGATATTCAGTGATGATGAAGAAGAAAATAAACTGAAGGAGAAATTTGTCAAATATTCCTTCCTTTTCAGGTTTCCGTTTTGCTAGCAAAAGAGGTACTCTTTCAAAAGTCTCAGTGCTACAAATATGCACCGAAGAGTTTTACTCTATGCAACGGGCACTTGATCAGGAGGAACGAAGGAGACTTCACTTGTCGAAGTAGATATTGACCCATTCATTTTGACGTCTGGAGAAGAATCCACTATTTGAATGAATGAAGAACACTAAACACACTTACATGATTTTCTGAAGATGCTTTTGAAGGAGATCTTTGATGATGAAGAAAAATACACACAGACAAATTCTTGTCTGAAGATGTATCTACAAAGTTCATTGGTAGTTTCGAGTTTCAATGAACATGAATCCTGGAGCTCGAAGTTACAATGACGACAAACTGTATGTGAAGATATTCAGTGATGATTAAGAAGAAAATAAACTGAAGGAGAAATTTTTCAAATATTCCTTCCTTTTCAGGTTTCCGTTTTCTTAGCAAAAGAGGTACTCTTTCAAAAGTCTCAGTGCTACAAATATGCACCGAAGAGTTTTACTCTATGCAACGGGCACTTGATCAGGAGGAACGAAGGAGACTTCACTTGTCGAAGTAGATATTGACCCATTCATTGTGACGTCTGAAGAAGAATCCACTATTTGAATGAATGAAGAACACTAAATAAACTTACATGATTTTCTGAAGATGCTTTTGAAGGAGATCTTTGATGATGAAGAAAAATACACACAGAAAAATTCTTGTCTGAAGATGTATCTACAAAGTTCATTGGTAGTTTCGAGTTTCAATGAACATGAATCCTGGAGCTTGAAGTTACAATGACGACAAACTCTATGTGAAGATATTCAGTGATGATGAAGAAGAAAATAAACTGAAGGAGAAATTTGTCAAATATTCCTTCCTTTTCAGGTTTCCATTTTGTTAGCAAAAGAGGTACTCTTTCAAAAGTCTCAGTGCTACAAATATGCACCGAAGAGTTTTACTCTATGCAACGAACACTTGATCAGGAGGAACGAAGGAGACTTCACTTGTCGAAGTAGATATTGACCCATTCATTGTGACGTCTGAAGAAGAATCCACTATTTAAATGAATGAAGAACACTCAACACACTTACATGATTTTCTGAAGATGCTTTTGAAGGAGATCTTTGATGATGAAGAAAAATACACACAGAAAAATTCTTGTCTGAAGATGAATCTACAAAGTTTCTTAGTAGTTTTCGAGTTTCAATGAACATGAATCCTGGAGCTCGAAGTTACAATGACGACAAACTGTATGTGAAGATATTCAGTGATGATGAAG
This sequence comes from Leptasterias polaris, assembly GCA_037783415.1. Lineage (NCBI taxonomy): Eukaryota > Metazoa > Echinodermata > Asteroidea > Forcipulatida > Asteriidae > Leptasterias > Leptasterias polaris. Next base: position 1,210,317 of record JAZGTN010000042.1, on the reverse strand, counting down.
AAGAAAATAAACTGAAGGAGAAATTTGTCAAATATTCCTTCCTTTTTCAGGTTTCCGTTTTGTTAGCAAAAGAGGTACTCTTTCAAAAGTCTCAGTGCTACAAATATGCACCGAAGAGTTTTACTCTATGCAACGGACACTTGATCAGGAGGAACGAAGGAGACTTCACTTGTCGAAGTAGATATTGACCCATTCATTGTGACGTCTGAAGAAGAATCCACTATTTAAATGAATGAAGAACACTCAACACACTTACATGATTTTCTGAAGATGCTTTTGAAGGAGATCTTTGATGATGAAGAAAAATACACACAGAAAAATTCTTGTCTGAAGATGAATCTACAAAGTTTCTTAGTAGTTTTCGAGTTTCAATGAACATGAATCCTGGAGCTTGAAGTTACAATGACGACAAACTCTATGTGAAGATATTCAGTGATGATGAAGAAGAAAATAAACTGAAGGAGAAATTTGTCAAATATTCCTTCCTTTTCAGGTTTCCATTTTGTTAGCAAAAGAGGTACTCTTTCAAAAGTCTCAGTGCTACAAAGATGCACCGAAGAGTTTTACTCTATGCAACGGGCACTTGATCAGGAGGAACGAAGGAGACTTCACTTGTCGAAGTAGATATTGACCCATTCATTGTGACGTCTGAAGAAGAATCCACTATTTGAATGAATGAAGAACACTAAATAAACTTACATGATTTTCTGAAGATGCTTTTGAAGGAGATCTTTGATGATGAAGAAAAATACACACAGAAAAATTCTTGTCTGAAGATGTATCTACAAAGTTCATTGGTAGTTTCGAGTTTCAATGAACATGAATCCTGGAGCTTGAAGTTACAATGACGACAAACTCTATGTGAAGATATTCAGTGATGATGAAGAAGAAAATAAACTGAAGGAGAAATTTGTCAAATATTCCTTCCTTTTCAGGTTTCCATTTTGTTAGCAAAAGAGGTACTCTTTCAAAAGTCTCAGTGCTACAAATATGCACCGAAGAGTTTTACTCTATGCAACGGGCACTTGATCAGGAGGAACGAAGGAGACTTCACTTGTCGAAGTAGATATTGACCCATTCATTGTGACGTCTGAAGAAGAATCCACTATTTGAATGAATGAAGAACACTAAATAAACTTTCATGATTTTCTGAAGATGCTTTTGAAGGAGATCTTTGATGATGAAGAAAAATACACACAGAAAAATTCTTGTCTGAAGATGAATCTACAAAGTTTCTTAGTAGTTTTCGAGTTTCAATGAACATGAATCCTGGAGCTTGAAGTTACAATGACGACAAACTCTATGTGAAGATATTCAGTGATGATGAAGAAGAAAATAAACTGAAGGAGAAATTTGTCAAATATTCCTTCCTTTTCAGGTTTCCATTTTGTTAGCAAAAGAGGTACTCTTTCAAAAGTCTCAGTGCTACAAATATGCACCGAAGAGTTTTACTCTATGCAACGGGCACTTGATCAGGAGGAACGAAGGAGACTTCACTTGTCGAAGTAGATATTGACCCATTCATTGTGACGTCTGAAGAAGAATCTACTATTTGAATGAATGAAGAACACTAAATAAACTTTCATGATTTTCTGAAGATGCTTTTGAAGGAGATCTTTGATGATGAAGAAAAATACACACAGAAAAATTCTTGTCTGAAGATGAATCTACAAAGTTTCTTAGTAGTTTTCGAGTTTCAATGAACATGAATCCTGGAGCTTGAAGTTACAATGACGACAAACTGTATGTGAAGATATTCAGTGATGATGAAGAAGAAAATAAACTGAAGGAGAAATTTGTCAAATATTCCTTCCTTTTCAGGTTTCCGTTTTGCTAGCAAAAGAGGTACTCTTTCAAAAGTCTCAGTGCTACAAATATGCACCGAAGAGTTTTACTCTATGCAACGGGCACTTGATCAGGAGGAACGAAGGAGACTTCACTTGTCGAAGTAGATATTGACCCATTCATTGTGACGTCTGAAGAAGAATCCACTATTTGAATGAATGAAGAACACTAAATAAACTTACATGATTTTCTGAAGATGCTTTTGAAGGAGATCTTTGATGATGAAGAAAAATACACACAGAAAAATTCTTGTCTGAAGATGTATCTACAAAGTTCATTGGTAGTTTCGAGTTTCAATGAACATGAATCCTGGAGCTTGAAGTTACAATGACGACAAACTCTATGTGAAGATATTCAGTGATGATGAAGAAGAAAATAAACTGAAGGAGAAATTTGTCAAATATTCCTTCCTTTTCAGGTTTCCATTTTGTTAGCAAAAGAGGTACTCTTTCAAAAGTCTCAGTGCTACAAATATGCACCGAAGAGTTTTACTCTATGCAACGGGCACTTGATCAGGAGGAACGAAGGAGACTTCACTTGTCGAAGTAGATATTGACCCATTCATTGTGACGTCTGAAGAAGAATCCACTATTTGAATGAATGAAGAACACTAAATAAACTTTCATGATTTTCTGAAGATGCTTTTGAAGGAGATCTTTGATGATGAAGAAAAATACACACAGAAAAATTCTTGTCTGAAGATGAATCTACAAAGTTTCTTAGTAGTTTTCGAGTTTCAATGAACATGAATCCTGCAGCTTGAAGTTACAATGACGACAAACTCTATGTGAAGATATTCAATGATGAAGAAGAAAATAAACTGAAGGAGAAATTTGTCAAATATTCCTTCCTTTTCAGGTTTCCATTTTGTTAGCAAAAGAGGTACTCTTTCAAAAGTCTCAGTGCTACAAATATGCACCGAAGAGTTTTACTCTATGCAACGGGCACTTGATCAGGAGGAACGAAGGAGACTTCACTTGTCGAAGTAGATATTGACCCATTCATTGTGACGTCTGAAGAAGAATCTACTATTTGAATGAATGAAGAACACTAAATAAACTTTCATGATTTTCTGAAGATGCTTTTGAAGGAGATCTTTGATGATGAAGAAAAATACACACAGAAAAATTCTTGTCTGAAGATGAATCTACAAAGTTTCTTAGTAGTTTTCGAGTTTCAATGAACATGAATCCTGGAGCTTGAAGTTACAATGACGACAAACTGTATGTGAAGATATTCAGTGATGATGAAGAAGAAAATAAACTGAAGGAGAAATTTGTCAAATATTCCTTCCTTTTCAGGTTTCCGTTTTGCTAGCAAAAGAGGTACTCTTTCAAAAGTCTCAGTGCTACAAATATGCACCGAAGAGTTTTACTCTATGCAACGGGCACTTGATCAGGAGGAACGAAGGAGACTTCACTTGTCGAAGTAGATATTGACCCATTCATTTTGACGTCTGGAGAAGAATCCACTATTTGAATGAATGAAGAACACTAAACACACTTACATGATTTTCTGAAGATGCTTTTGAAGGAGATCTTTGATGATGAAGAAAAATACACACAGACAAATTCTTGTCTGAAGATGTATCTACAAAGTTCATTGGTAGTTTCGAGTTTCAATGAACATGAATCCTGGAGCTCGAAGTTACAATGACGACAAACTGTATGTGAAGATATTCAGTGATGATTAAGAAGAAAATAAACTGAAGGAGAAATTTTTCAAATATTCCTTCCTTTTCAGGTTTCCGTTTTCTTAGCAAAAGAGGTACTCTTTCAAAAGTCTCAGTGCTACAAATATGCACCGAAGAGTTTTACTCTATGCAACGGGCACTTGATCAGGAGGAACGAAGGAGACTTCACTTGTCGAAGTAGATATTGACCCATTCATTGTGACGTCTGAAGAAGAATCCACTATTTGAATGAATGAAGAACACTAAATAAACTTACATGATTTTCTGAAGATGCTTTTGAAGGAGATCTTTGATGATGAAGAAAAATACACACAGAAAAATTCTTGTCTGAAGATGTATCTACAAAGTTCATTGGTAGTTTCGAGTTTCAATGAACATGAATCCTGGAGCTTGAAGTTACAATGACGACAAACTCTATGTGAAGATATTCAGTGATGATGAAGAAGAAAATAAACTGAAGGAGAAATTTGTCAAATATTCCTTCCTTTTCAGGTTTCCATTTTGTTAGCAAAAGAGGTACTCTTTCAAAAGTCTCAGTGCTACAAATATGCACCGAAGAGTTTTACTCTATGCAACGAACACTTGATCAGGAGGAACGAAGGAGACTTCACTTGTCGAAGTAGATATTGACCCATTCATTGTGACGTCTGAAGAAGAATCCACTATTTAAATGAATGAAGAACACTCAACACACTTACATGATTTTCTGAAGATGCTTTTGAAGGAGATCTTTGATGATGAAGAAAAATACACACAGAAAAATTCTTGTCTGAAGATGAATCTACAAAGTTTCTTAGTAGTTTTCGAGTTTCAATGAACATGAATCCTGGAGCTCGAAGTTACAATGACGACAAACTGTATGTGAAGATATTCAGTGATGATGAAGAAGAAAATAAACTGAAGGAGAAATTTGTCAAATATTCCTTCCTTTTTCAGGTTTCCGTTTTGTTAGCAAAAGAGGTACTCTTTCAAAAGTCTCAGTGCTACAAATATGCACCGAAGAGTTTTACTCTATGCAACGGACACTTGATCAGGAGGAACGAAGGAGACTTCACTTGTCGAAGTAGATATTGACCCATTCATTGTGACGTCTGAAGAAGAATCCACTATTTAAATGAATGAAGAACACTCAACACACTTACATGATTTTCTGAAGATGCTTTTGAAGGAGATCTTTGATGATGAAGAAAAATACACACAGAAAAATTCTTGTCTGAAGATGAATCTACAAAGTTTCTTAGTAGTTTTCGAGTTTCAATGAACATGAATCCTGGAGCTTGAAGTTACAATGACGACAAACTCTATGTGAAGATATTCAGTGATGATGAAGAAGAAAATAAACTGAAGGAGAAATTTGTCAAATATTCCTTCCTTTTCAGGTTTCCATTTTGTTAGCAAAAGAGGTACTCTTTCAAAAGTCTCAGTGCTACAAAGATGCACCGAAGAGTTTTACTCTATGCAACGGGCACTTGATCAGGAGGAACGAAGGAGACTTCACTTGTCGAAGTAGATATTGACCCATTCATTGTGACGTCTGAAGAAGAATCCACTATTTGAATGAATGAAGAACACTAAATAAACTTACATGATTTTCTGAAGATGCTTTTGAAGGAGATCTTTGATGATGAAGAAAAATACACACAGAAAAATTCTTGTCTGAAGATGTATCTACAAAGTTCATTGGTAGTTTCGAGTTTCAATGAACATGAATCCTGGAGCTTGAAGTTACAATGACGACAAACTCTATGTGAAGATATTCAGTGATGATGAAGAAGAAAATAAACTGAAGGAGAAATTTGTCAAATATTCCTTCCTTTTCAGGTTTCCATTTTGTTAGCAAAAGAGGTACTCTTTCAAAAGTCTCAGTGCTACAAATATGCACCGAAGAGTTTTACTCTATGCAACGGGCACTTGATCAGGAGGAACGAAGGAGACTTCACTTGTCGAAGTAGATATTGACCCATTCATTGTGACGTCTGAAGAAGAATCCACTATTTGAATGAATGAAGAACACTAAATAAACTTTCATGATTTTCTGAAGATGCTTTTGAAGGAGATCTTTGATGATGAAGAAAAATACACACAGAAAAATTCTTGTCTGAAGATGAATCTACAAAGTTTCTTAGTAGTTTTCGAGTTTCAATGAACATGAATCCTGGAGCTTGAAGTTACAATGACGACAAACTCTATGTGAAGATATTCAGTGATGATGAAGAAGAAAATAAACTGAAGGAGAAATTTGTCAAATATTCCTTCCTTTTCAGGTTTCCATTTTGTTAGCAAAAGAGGTACTCTTTCAAAAGTCTCAGTGCTACAAATATGCACCGAAGAGTTTTACTCTATGCAACGGGCACTTGATCAGGAGGAACGAAGGAGACTTCACTTGTCGAAGTAGATATTGACCCATTCATTGTGACGTCTGAAGAAGAATCTACTATTTGAATGAATGAAGAACACTAAATAAACTTTCATGATTTTCTGAAGATGCTTTTGAAGGAGATCTTTGATGATGAAGAAAAATACACACAGAAAAATTCTTGTCTGAAGATGAATCTACAAAGTTTCTTAGTAGTTTTCGAGTTTCAATGAACATGAATCCTGGAGCTTGAAGTTACAATGACGACAAACTGTATGTGAAGATATTCAGTGATGATGAAGAAGAAAATAAACTGAAGGAGAAATTTGTCAAATATTCCTTCCTTTTCAGGTTTCCGTTTTGCTAGCAAAAGAGGTACTCTTTCAAAAGTCTCAGTGCTACAAATATGCACCGAAGAGTTTTACTCTATGCAACGGGCACTTGATCAGGAGGAACGAAGGAGACTTCACTTGTCGAAGTAGATATTGACCCATTCATTTTGACGTCTGGAGAAGAATCCACTATTTGAATGAATGAAGAACACTAAACACACTTACATGATTTTCTGAAGATGCTTTTGAAGGAGATCTTTGATGATGAAGAAAAATACACACAGACAAATTCTTGTCTGAAGATGTATCTACAAAGTTCATTGGTAGTTTCGAGTTTCAATGAACATGAATCCTGGAGCTCGAAGTTACAATGACGACAAACTGTATGTGAAGATATTCAGTGATGATTAAGAAGAAAATAAACTGAAGGAGAAATTTGTCAAATATTACTTCCTTTTCAGGTTTCCATTTTGTTAGCAAAAGAGGTACTCTTTCAAAAGTCTCAGTGCTACAAATATGCACCGAAGAGTTTTACTCTATGCAACGGGCACTTGATCAGGAGGAACGAAGGAGACTTCACTTGTCGAAGTAGATATTGACCCATTCATTGTGACGTCTGAAGAAGAATCCACTATTTGAATGAATGAAGAACACTAAATAAACTTACATGATTTTCTGAAGATGCTTTTGAAGGAGATCTTTGATGATGAAGAAAAATACACACAGAAAAATTCTTGTCTGAAGATGTATCTACAAAGTTCATTGGTAGTTTCGAGTTTCAATGAACATGAATCCTGGAGCTTGAAGTTACAATGACGACAAACTCTATGTGAAGATATTCAGTGATGATGAAGAAGAAAATAAACTGAAGGAGAAATTTGTCAAATATTCCTTCCTTTTCAGGTTTCCATTTTGTTAGCAAAAGAGGTACTCTTTCAAAAGTCTCAGTGCTACAAATATGCACCGAAGAGTTTTACTCTATGCAACGGACACTTGATCAGGAGGAACGAAGGAGACTTCACTTGTCGAAGTAGATATTGACCCATTCATTGTGACGTCTGAAGAAGAATCCACTATTTAAATGAATGAAGAACACTCAACACACTTACATGATTTTCTGAAGATGCTTTTGAAGGAGATCTTTGATGATGAAGAAAAATACACACAGAAAAATTCTTGTCTGAAGATGAATCTACAAAGTTTCTTAGTAGTTTTCGAGTTTCAATGAACATGAATCCTGGAGCTTGAAGTTACAATGACGACAAACTCTATGTGAAGATATTCAGTGATGATGAAGAAGAAAATAAACTGAAGGAGAAATTTGTCAAATATTCCTTCCTTTTCAGGTTTCCATTTTGTTAGCAAAAGAGGTACTCTTTCAAAAGTCTCAGTGCTACAAATATGCACCGAAGAGTTTTACTCTATGCAACGGGCACTTGATCAGGAGGAACGAAGGAGACTTCACTTGTCGAAGTAGATATTGACCCATTCATTGTGACGTCTGAAGAAGAATCCACTATTTGAATGAATGAAGAACACTAAATAAACTTACATGATTTTCTGAAGATGCTTTTGAAGGAGATCTTTGATGATGAAGAAAAATACACACAGAAAAATTCTTGTCTGAAGATGTATCTACAAAGTTCATTGGTAGTTTCGAGTTTCAATGAACATGAATCCTGGAGCTTGAAGTTACAATGACGACAAACTCTATGTGAAGATATTCAGTGATGATGAAGAAGAAAATAAACTGAAGGAGAAATTTGTCAAATATTCCTTCCTTTTCAGGTTTCCATTTTGTTAGCAAAAGAGGTACTCTTTCAAAAGTCTCAGTGCTACAAATATGCACCGAAGAGTTTTACTCTATGCAACAGGCACTTGATCAGGAGGAACGAAGGAGACTTCACTTGTCGAAGTAGATATTGACCCATTCATTGTGACGTCTGAAGAAGAATCCACTATTTGAATGAATGAAGAACACTAAATAAACTTTCATGATTTTCTGAAGATGCTTTTGAAGGAGATCTTTGATGATGAAGAAAAATACACACAGAAAAATTCTTGTCTGAAGATGAATCTACAAAGTTTCTTAGTAGTTTTCGAGTTTCAATGAACATGAATCCTGGAGCTTGAAGTTACAATGACGACAAACTCTATGTGAAGATATTCAGTGATGATGAAGAAGAAAATAAACTGAAGGAGAAATTTGTCAAATATTCCTTCCTTTTCAGGTTTCCATTTTGTTAGCAAAAGAGGTACTCTTTCAAAAGTCTCAGTGCTACAAATATGCACCGAAGAGTTTTACTCTATGCAACGGGCACTTGATCAGGAGGAACGAAGGAGACTTCACTTGTCGAAGTAGATATTGACCCATTCATTGTGACGTCTGAAGAAGAATCTACTATTTGAATGAATGAAGAACACTAAATAAACTTTCATGATTTTCTGAAGATGCTTTTGAAGGAGATCTTTGATGATGAAGAAAAATACACACAGAAAAATTCTTGTCTGAAGATGAATCTACAAAGTTTCTTAGTAGTTTTCGAGTTTCAATGAACATGAATCCTGGAGCTTGAAGTTACAATGACGACAAACTGTATGTGAAGATATTCAGTGATGATGAAGAAGAAAATAAACTGAAGGAGAAATTTGTCAAATATTCCTTCCTTTTCAGGTTTCCGTTTTGCTAGCAAAAGAGGTACTCTTTCAAAAGTCTCAGTGCTACAAATATGCACCGAAGAGTTTTACTCTATGCAACGGGCACTTGATCAGGAGGAACGAAGGAGACTTCACTTGTCGAAGTAGATATTGACCCATTCATTTTGACGTCTGGAGAAGAATCCACTATTTGAATGAATGAAGAACACTAAACACACTTACATGATTTTCTGAAGATGCTTTTGAAGGAGATCTTTGATGATGAAGAAAAATACACACAGACAAATTCTTGTCTGAAGATGTATCTACAAAGTTCATTGGTAGTTTCGAGTTTCAATGAACATGAATCCTGGAGCTCGAAGTTACAATGACGACAAACTGTATGTGAAGATATTCAGTGATGATTAAGAAGAAAATAAACTGAAGGAGAAATTTTTCAAATATTCCTTCCTTTTCAGGTTTCCATTTTGTTAGCAAAAGAGGTACTCTTTCAAAAGTCTCAGTGCTACAAATATGCACCGAAGAGTTTTACTCTATGCAACGGGCACTTGATCAGGAGGAACGAAGGAGACTTCACTTGTCGAAGTAGATATTGACCCATTCATTGTGACGTCTGAAGAAGAATCCACTATTTAAATGAATGAAGAACACTCAACACACTTACATGATTTTCTGAAGATGCTTTTGAAGGAGATCTTTGATGATGAAGAAAAATACACACAGAAAAATTCTTGTCTGAAGATGAATCTACAAAGTTTCTTAGTAGTTTTCGAGTTTCAATGAACATGAATCCTGGAGCTTGAAGTTACAATGACGACAAACTCTATGTGAAGATATTCAGTGATGATGAAGAAGAAAATAAACTGAAGGAGAAATTTGTCAAATATTCCTTCCTTTTCAGGTTTCCATTTTGTTAGCAAAAGAGGTACTCTTTCAAAAGTCTCAGTGCTACAAATATGCACCGAAGAGTTTTACTCTATGCAACGGGCACTTGATCAGGAGGAACGAAGGAGACTTCACTTGTCGAAGTAGATATTGACCCATTCATTGTGACGTCTGAAGAAGAATCCACTATTTGAATGAATGAAGAACACTAAATAAACTTACATGATTTTCTGAAGATGCTTTTGAAGGAGATCTTTGATGATGAAGAAAAATACACACAGAAAAATTCTTGTCTGAAGATGTATCTACAAAGTTCATTGGTAGTTTCGAGTTTCAATGAACATGAATCCTGGAGCTTGAAGTTACAATGACGACAAACTGTATGTGAAGATATTCAGTGATGATGAAGAAGAAAATAAACTGAAGGAGAAATTTTTCAAATATTCCTTCCTTTTCAGGTTTCCATTTTGTTAGCAAAAGAGGTACTCTTTCAAAAGTCTCAGTGCTACAAATATGCACCGAAGAGTTTTACTCTATGCAACGGGCACTTGATCAGGAGGAACGAAGGAGACTTCACTTGTCGAAGTAGATATTGACCCATTCATTGTGACGTCTGAAGAAGAATCCACTATTTGAATGAATGAAGAACACTAAATAAACTTACATGATTTTCTGAAGATGCTTTTGAAGGAGATCTTTGATGATGAAGAAAAATACACACAGAAAAATTCTTGTCTGAAGATGAATCTACAAAGTTTCTTAGTAGTTTTCGAGTTTCAATGAACATGAATCCTGGAGCTTGAAGTTACAATGACGACAAACTGTATGTGAAGATATTCAGTGATGATGAAGAAGAAAATAAACTGAAGGAGAAATTTGTCAAATATTCCTTCCTTTTCAGGTTTCCGTTTTGCTAGCAAAAGAGGTACTCTTTCAAAAGTCTCAGTGCTACAAATATGCACCGAAGAGTTTTACTCTATGCAACGGGCACTTGATCAGGAGGAACGAAGGAGACTTCACTTGTCGAAGTAGATATTGACCCATTCATTTTGACGTCTGGAGAAGAATCCACTATTTGAATGAATGAAGAACACTAAACACACTTACATGATTTTCTGAAGATGCTTTTGAAGGAGATCTTTGATGATGAAGAAAAATACACACAGACAAATTCTTGTCTGAAGATGTATCTACAAAGTTCATTGGTAGTTTCGAGTTTCAATGAACATGAATCCTGGAGCTCGAAGTTACAATGACGACAAACTGTATGTGAAGATATTCAGTGATGATTAAGAAGAAAATAAACTGAAGGAGAAATTTTTCAAATATTCCTTCCTTTTCAGGTTTCCATTTTGTTAGCAAAAGAGGTACTCTTTCAAAAGTCTCAGTGCTACAAATATGCACCGAAGAGTTTTACTCTATGCAACGGGCACTTGATCAGGAGGAACGAAGGAGACTTCACTTGTCGAAGTAGATATTGACCCATTCATTGTGACGTCTGAAGAAGAATCCACTATTTAAATGAATGAAGAACACTCAACACACTTACATGATTTTCTGAAGATGCTTTTGAAGGAGATCTTTGATGATGAAGAAAAATACACACAGAAAAATTCTTGTCTGAAGATGAATCTACAAAGTTTCTTAGTAGTTTTCGAGTTTCAATGAACATGAATCCTGGAGCTTGAAGTTACAATGACGACAAACTCTATGTGAAGATATTCAGTGATGATGAAGAAGAAAATAAACTGAAGGAGAAATTTGTCAAATATTCCTTCCTTTTCAGGTTTCCATTTTGTTAGCAAAAGAGGTACTCTTTCAAAAGTCTCAGTGCTACAAATATGCACCGAAGAGTTTTACTCTATGCAACGGGCACTTGATCAGGAGGAACGAAGGAGACTTCACTTGTCGAAGTAGATATTGACCCATTCATTGTGACGTCTGAAGAAGAATCCACTATTTGAATGAATGAAGAACACTAAATAAACTTACATGATTTTCTGAAGATGCTTTTGAAGGAGATCTTTGATGATGAAGAAAAATACACACAGAAAAATTCTTGTCTGAAGATGTATCTACAAAGTTCATTGGTAGTTTCGAGTTTCAATGAACATGAATCCTGGAGCTTGAAGTTACAATGACGACAAACTCTATGTGAAGATATTCAGTGATGATGAAGAAGAAAATAAACTGAAGGAGAAATTTGTCAAATATTCCTTCCTTTTCAGGTTTCCATTTTGTTAGCAAAAGAGGTACTCTTTCAAAAGTCTCAGTGCTACAAATATGCACCGAAGAGTTTTACTCTATGCAACAGGCACTTGATCAGGAGGAACGAAGGAGACTTCACTTGTCGAAGTAGATATTGACCCATTCATTGTGACGTCTGAAGAAGAATCCACTATTTGAATGAATGAAGAACACTAAATAAACTTTCATGATTTTCTGAAGATGCTTTTGAAGGAGATCTTTGATGATGAAGAAAAATACACACAGAAAAATTCTTGTCTGAAGATGAATCTACAAAGTTTCTTAGTAGTTTTCGAGTTTCAATGAACATGAATCCTGGAGCTTGAAGTTACAATGACGACAAACTCTATGTGAAGATATTCAGTGATGATGAAGAAGAAAATAAACTGAAGGAGAAATTTGTCAAATATTCCTTCCTTTTCAGGTTTCCATTTTGTTAGCAAAAGAGGTACTCTTTCAAAAGTCTCAGTGCTACAAATATGCACCGAAGAGTTTTACTCTATGCAACGGGCACTTGATCAGGAGGAACGAAGGAGACTTCACTTGTCGAAGTAGATATTGACCCATTCATTGTGACGTCTGAAGAAGAATCTACTATTTGAATGAATGAAGAACACTAAATAAACTTTCATGATTTTCTGAAGATGCTTTTGAAGGAGATCTTTGATGATGAAGAAAAATACACACAGAAAAATTCTTGTCTGAAGATGAATCTACAAAGTTTCTTAGTAGTTTTCGAGTTTCAATGAACATGAATCCTGGAGCTTGAAGTTACAATGACGACAAACTGTATGTGAAGATATTCAGTGATGATGAAGAAGAAAATAAACTGAAGGAGAAATTTGTCAAATATTCCTTCCTTTTCAGGTTTCCGTTTTGCTAGCAAAAGAGGTACTCTTTCAAAAGTCTCAGTGCTACAAATATGCACCGAAGAGTTTTACTCTATGCAACGGGCACTTGATCAGGAGGAACGAAGGAGACTTCACTTGTCGAAGTAGATATTGACCCATTCATTTTGACGTCTGGAGAAGAATCCACTATTTGAATGAATGAAGAACACTAAACACACTTACATGATTTTCTGAAGATGCTTTTGAAGGAGATCTTTGATGATGAAGAAAAATACACACAGACAAATTCTTGTCTGAAGATGTATCTACAAAGTTCATTGGTAGTTTCGAGTTTCAATGAACATGAATCCTGGAGCTCGAAGTTACAATGACGACAAACTGTATGTGAAGATATTCAGTGATGATTAAGAAGAAAATAAACTGAAGGAGAAATTTGTCAAATATTCCTTCCTTTTCAGGTTTCCATTTTGTTAGCAAAAGAGGTACTCTTTCAAAAGTCTCAGTGCTACAAATATGCACCGAAGAGTTTTACTCTATGCAACGGGCACTTGATCAGGAGGAACGAAGGAGACTTCACTTGTCGAAGTAGATATTGACCCATTCATTGTGACGTCTGAAGAAGAATCCACTATTTGAATGAATGAAGAACACTAAATAAACTTACATGATTTTCTGAAGATGCTTTTGAAGGAGATCTTTGATGATGAAGAAAAATACACACAGAAAAATTCTTGTCTGAAGATGTATCTACAAAGTTCATTGGTAGTTTCGAGTTTCAATGAACATGAATCCTGGAGCTTGAAGTTACAATGACGACAAACTCTATGTGAAGATATTCAGTGATGATGAAGAAGAAAATAAACTGAAGGAGAAATTTGTCAAATATTCCTTCCTTTTCAGGTTTCCATTTTGTTAGCAAAAGAGGTACTCTTTCAAAAGTCTCAGTGCTACAAATATGCACCGAAGAGTTTTACTCTATGCAACGGACACTTGATCAGGAGGAACGAAGGAGACTTCACTTGTCGAAGTAGATATTGACCCATTCATTGTGACGTCTGAAGAAGAATCCACTATTTAAATGAATGAAGAACACTCAACACACTTACATGATTTTCTGAAGATGCTTTTGAAGGAGATCTTTGATGATGAAGAAAAATACACACAGAAAAATTCTTGTCTGAAGATGAATCTACAAAGTTTCTTAGTAGTTTTCGAGTTTCAATGAACATGAATCCTGGAGCTTGAAGTTACAATGACGACAAACTCTATGTGAAGATATTCAGTGATGATGAAGAAGAAAATAAACTGAAGGAGAAATTTGTCAAATATTCCTTCCTTTTCAGGTTTCCATTTTGTTAGCAAAAGAGGTACTCTTTCAAAAGTCTCAGTGCTACAAATATGCACCGAAGAGTTTTACTCTATGCAACGGGCACTTGATCAGGAGGAACGAAGGAGACTTCACTTGTCGAAGTAGATATTGACCAATTCATTGTGACGTCTGAAGAAGAATCCACTATTTGAATGAATGAAGAACACTAAATAAACTTACATGATTTTCTGAAGATGCTTTTGAAGGAGATCTTTGATGATGAAGAAAAATACACACAGAAAAATTCTTGTCTGAAGATGTATCTACAAAGTTCATTGGTAGTTTCGAGTTTCAATGAACATGAATCCTGGAGCTTGAAGTTACAATGACGACAAACTCTATGTGAAGATATTCAGTGATGATGAAGAAGAAAATAAACTGAAGGAGAAATTTGTCAAATATTCCTTCCTTTTCAGGTTTCCATTTTGTTAGCAAAAGAGGTACTCTTTCAAAAGTCTCAGTGCTACAAATATGCACCGAAGAGTTTTACTCTATGCAACGGGCACTTGATCAGGAGGAACGAAGGAGACTTCACTTGTCGAAGTAGATATTGACCCATTCATTGTGACGTCTGAAGAAGAATCCACTATTTGAATGAATGAAGAACACTAAATAAACTTTCATGATTTTCTGAAGATGCTTTTGAAGGAGATCTTTGATGATGAAGAAAAATACACACAGAAAAATTCTTGTCTGAAGATGAATCTACAAAGTTTCTTAGTAGTTTTCGAGTTTCAATGAACATGAATCCTGGAGCTTGAAGTTACAATGACGACAAACTGTATGTGAAGATATTCAGTGATGATGAAGAAGAAAATAAACTGAAGGAGAAATTTGTCAAATATTCCTTCCTTTTCAGGTTTCCGTTTTGCTAGCAAAAGAGGTACTCTTTCAAAAGTCTCAGTGCTACAAATATGCACCGAAGAGTTTTACTCTATGCAACGGGCACTTGATCAGGAGGAACGAAGGAGACTTCACTTGTCGAAGTAGATATTGACCCATTCATTTTGACGTCTGGAGAAGAATCCACTATTTGAATGAATGAAGAACACTAAACACACTTACACGATTTTCTGAAGATGCTTTTGAAGGAGATCTTTGATGATGAAGAAAAATACACACAGAAAAATTCTTGTCTGAAGATGTATCTACAAAGTTCATTGGTAGTTTCGAGTTTCAATGAACATGAATCCTGGAGCTCGAAGTTACAATGACGACAAACTGTATGTGAAGATATTCAGTGATGATTAAGAAGAAAATAAACTGAAGGAGAAATTTTTCAAATATTCCTTCCTTTTCAGGTTTCCGTTTTCTTAGCAAAAGAGGTACTCTTTCAAAAGTCTCAGTGCTACAAATATGCACCGAAGAGTTTTACTCTATGCAACGGGCACTTGATCAGGAGGAACGAAGGAGACTTCACTTGTCGAAGTAGATATTGACCCATTCATTGTGACGTCTGAAGAAGAATCCACTATTTAAATGAATGAAGAACACTCAACACACTTACATGATTTTCTGAAGATGATTTTGAAGGAGATCTTTGATGATGAAGAAAAATACACACAGAAAAATTCTTGTCTGAAGATGAATCTACAAAGTTTCTTAGTAGTTTTCGAGTTTCAATGAACATGAATCCTGGAGCTCGAAGTTACAATGACGACAAACTGTATGTGAAGATATTCAGTGATGATTAAGAAGAAAATAAACTGAAGGAGAAATTTTTCAAATATTCCTTCCTTTTCAGGTTTCCGTTTTCTTAGCAAAAGAGGTACTCTTTCAAAAGTCTCAGTGCTACAAATATGCACCGAAGAGTTTAACTCTATGCAACGGACACTTGATCAGGAGGAACGAAGGAGACTTCACTTGTCGAAGTAGATATTGACCCATTCATTGTGACGTCTGAAGAAGAATCCACTATTTAAATGAATGAAGAACACTCAACACACTTACATGATTTTCTGAAGATGCTTTTGAAGGAGATCTTTGATGATGAAGAAAAATACACACAGAAAAATTCTTGTCTGAAGATGAATCTACAAAGTTTCTTAGTAGTTTTCGAGTTTCAATGAACATGAATCCTGGAGCTTAAAGTTACAATGAAGACAAACTGTATGTGAAGATATTCAGTGATGATGAAGAAGAAAATAAACTGAAGGAGAACTTTGTCAAATATTCCTTCCTTTTCAGGTTTCCGTTTTCTTAGCAAAAGAGGTACTCTTTCAAAAGTCTCAGTGCTACAAATATGCACAGAAGAGTTTTACTCTATGCAACGGGCACTTGATCAGGAGGAACGAAGGAGACTTCACTTGTCGAAGTAGATATTGACCCATTCATTGTGACGTCTGAAGAAGAATCCACTATTTGAATGAATGAAGAACACTAAATAAACTTTCATGATTTTCTGAAGATGCTTTTGAAGGAGATCTTTGATGATGAAGAAAAATACACACAGAAAAATTCTTGTCTGAAGATGAATCTACAAAGTTTCTTAGTAGTTTTCGAGTTTCAATGAACATGAATCCTGGAGCTTGAAGTTACAATGACGACAAACTGTATGTGAAGATATTCAGTGATGATTAAGAAGAAAATAAACTGAAGGAGAAATTTTTCAAATATTCCTTCCTTTTCAGGTTTCCGTTTTCTTAGCAAAAGAGGTACTCTTTCAAAAGTCTCAGTGCTACAAATATGCACCGAAGAGTTTTACTCTATGCAACGGGCACTTGATCAGGAGGAACGAAGGAGACTTCACTTGTCGAAGTAGATATTGACCCATTCATTGTGACGTCTGAAGAAGAATCCACTATTTAAATGAATGAAGAACACTCAACACACTTACATGATTTTCTGAAGATGCTTTTGAAGGAGATCTTTGATGATGAAGAAAAATACACACAGAAAAATTCTTGTCTGAAGATGTATCTACAAAGTTCATTGGTAGTTTCGAGTTTCAATGAACATGAATCCTGGAGCTCGAAGTTACAATGACGACAAACTGTATGTGAAGATATTCAGTGATGATTAAGAAGAAAATAAACTGAAGGAGAAATTTTTCAAATATTCCTTCCTTTTCAGGTTTCCGTTTTCTTAGCAAAAGAGGTACTCTTTCAAAAGTCTCAGTGCTACAAATATGCACCGAAGAGTTTTACTCTATGCAACGGGCACTTGATCAGGAGGAACGAAGGAGACTTCACTTGTCGAAGTAGATATTGACCCATTCATTGTGACGTCTGAAGAAGAATCCACTATTTAAATGAATGAAGAACACTCAACACACTTACATGATTTTCTGAAGATGCTTTTGAAGGAGATCTTTGATGATGAAGAAAAATACACACAGAAAAATTCTTGTCTGAAGATGAATCTACAAAGTTTCTTAGTAGTTTTCGAGTTTCAATGAACATGAATCCTGGAGCTTGAAGTTACAATGACGACAAACTGTATGTGAAGATATTCAGTGATGATGAAGAATAAAATAAACTGAAGGAGAAATTTGTCAAATATTCCTTCCTTTTCAGGTTTCCGTTTTGTTAGCAAAAGAGGTACTCTTTCAAAAGTCTCAGTGCTACAAATATGCACCGAAGAGCTTTACTCTATGCAACGGGCACTTGATCAGGAGGAACGAAGGAGACTTCACTTGTCGAAGTAGATATTGACCCATTCACTGTGACGTCTGAAGAAGAATCCAAGATTTGAATGAATGATGAACACTAAATAAACTTACATGATTTTCTGAAGATGCTTTTGAAGGAGATCTTTGATGATGAAGAAAAATACACACAGAAAAATTCTTGTCTGAAGATGTAGCTACAAAGTTCATTGGTAGTTTCGAGTTTCAATGAACATGAATCCTGGAGCTCGAAGTTACAATGACGACAAACTGTATGTGAAGATATTCAGTGATGATTAAGAAGAAAATAAACTGAAGGAGAAATTTGTCAAATATTCCTTCCTTTTCAGGTTTCCATTTTGTTAGCAAAAGAGGTACTCTTTCAAAAGTCTCAGTGCTACAAATATGCACCGAAGAGTTTTACTCTATGCAACGGACACTTGATCAGGAGGAACGAAGGAGACTTCACTTGTCGAAGTAGATATTGACCCATTCATTGTGACGTCTGAAGAAGAATCCACTATTTAAATGAATGAAGAACACTCAACACACTTACATGATTTTCTGAAGATGCTTTTGAAGGAGATCTTTGATGATGAAGAAAAATACACACAGAAAAATTCTTGTCTGAAGATGAATCTACAAAGTTTCTTAGTAGTTTTCGAGTTTCAATGAACATGAATCCTGGAGCTTGAAGTTACAATGACGACAAACTCTATGTGAAGATATTCAGTGATGATGAAGAAGAAAATAAACTGAAGGAGAAATTTGTCAAATATTCCTTCCTTTTCAGGTTTCCATTTTGTTAGCAAAAGAGGTACTCTTTCAAAAGTCTCAGTGCTACAAATATGCACCGAAGAGTTTTACTCTATGCAACGGGCACTTGATCAGGAGGAACGAAGGAGACTTCACTTGTCGAAGTAGATATTGACCCATTCATTGTGACGTCTGAAGAAGAATCCACTATTTGAATGAATGAAGAACACTAAATAAACTTACATGATTTTCTGAAGATGCTTTTGAAGGAGATCTTTGATGATGAAGAAAAATACACACAGAAAAATTCTTGTCTGAAGATGTATCTACAAAGTTCATTGGTAGTTTCGAGTTTCAATGAACATGAATCCTGGAGCTTGAAGTTACAATGACGACAAACTCTATGTGAAGATATTCAGTGATGATGAAGAAGAAAATAAACTGAAGGAGAAATTTGTCAAATATTCCTTCCTTTTCAGGTTTCCGTTTTCTTAGCAAAAGAGGTACTCTTTCAAAAGTCTCAGTGCTACAAATATGCACCGAAGAGTTTTACTCTATGCAACGGACACTTGATCAGGAGGAACGAAGGAGACTTCACTTGTCGAAGTAGATATTGACCCATTCATTGTGACGTCTGAAGAAGAATCCACTATTTAAATGAATGAAGAACACTCAACACACTTACATGATTTTCTGAAGATGCTTTTGAAGGAGATCTTTGATGATGAAGAAAAATACACACAGAAAAATTCTTGTCTGAAGATGAATCTACAAAGTTTCTTAGTAGTTTTCGAGTTTCAATGAACATGAATCCTGGAGCTTAAAGTTACAATGAAGACAAACTGTATGTGAAGATATTCAGTGATGATGAAGAAGAAAATAAACTGAAGGAGAACTTTGTCAAATATTCCTTCCTTTTCAGGTTTCCGTTTTCTTAGCAAAAGAGGTACTCTTTCAAAAGTCTCAGTGCTACAAATATGCACAGAAGAGTTTTACTCTATGCAACGGGCACTTGATCAGGAGGAACGAAGGAGACTTCACTTGTCGAAGTAGATATTGACCCATTCATTGTGACGTCTGAAGAAGAATCCACTATTTGAATGAAGAACACTAAATAAACTTTCATGATTTTCTGAAGATGCTTTTGAAGGAGATCTTTGATGATGAAGAAAAATACACACAGAAAAATTCTTGTCTGAAGATGAATCTACAAAGTTTCTTAGTAGTTTTCGAGTTTCAATGAACATGAATCCTGGAGCTTGAAGTTACAATGACGACAAACTGTATGTGAAGATATTCAGTGATGATTAAGAAGAAAATAAACTGAAGGAGAAATTTTTCAAATATTCCTTCCTTTTCAGGTTTCCGTTTTCTTAGCAAAAGAGGTACTCTTTCAAAAGTCTCAGTGCTACAAATATGCACCGAAGAGTTTTACTCTATGCAACGGGCACTTGATCAGGAGGAACGAAGGAGACTTCACTTGTCGAAGTAGATATTGACCCATTCATTGTGACGTCTGAAGAAGAATCCACTATTTAAATGAATGAAGAACACTCAACACACTTACATGATTTTCTGAAGATGCTTTTGAAGGAGATCTTTGATGATGAAGAAAAATACACACAGAAAAATTCTTGTCTGAAGATGTATCTACAAAGTTCATTGGTAGTTTCGAGTTTCAATGAACATGAATCCTGGAGCTCGAAGTTACAATGACGACAAACTGTATGTGAAGATATTCAGTGATGATTAAGAAGAAAATAAACTGAAGGAGAAATTTTTCAAATATTCCTTCCTTTTCAGGTTTCCGTTTTCTTAGCAAAAGAGGTACTCTTTCAAAAGTCTCAGTGCTACAAATATGCACCGAAGAGTTTTACTCTATGCAACGGGCACTTGATCAGGAGGAACGAAGGAGACTTCACTTGTCGAAGTAGATATTGACCCATTCATTGTGACGTCTGAAGAAGAATCCACTATTTAAATGAATGAAGAACACTCAACACACTTACATGATTTTCTGAAGATGCTTTTGAAGGAGATCTTTGATGATGAAGAAAAATACACACAGAAAAATTCTTGTCTGAAGATGAATCTACAAAGTTTCTTAGTAGTTTTCGAGTTTCAATGAACATGAATCCTGGAGCTTGAAGTTACAATGACGACAAACTGTATGTGAAGATATTCAGTGATGATGAAGAAGAAAATAAACTGAAGGAGAAATTTGTCAAATATTCCTTCCTTTTCAGGTTTCCGTTTTGTTAGCAAAAGAGGTACTCTTTCAAAAGTCTCAGTGCTACAAATATGCACCGAAGAGCTTTACTCTATGCAACGGGCACTTGATCAGGAGGAACGAAGGAGACTTCACTTGTCGAAGTAGATATTGACCCATTCACTGTGACGTCTGAAGAAGAATCCAAGATTTGAATGAATGATGAACACTAAATAAACTTACATGATTTTCTGAAGATGCTTTTGAAGGAGATCTTTGATGATGAAGAAAAATACACACAGAAAAATTCTTGTCTGAAGATGTAGCTACAAAGTTCATTGGTAGTTTCGAGTTTCAATGAACATGAATCCTGGAGCTCGAAGTTACAATGACGACAAACTGTATGTGAAGATATTCAGTGATGATTAAGAAGAAAATAAACTGAAGGAGAAATTTGTCAAATATTCCTTCCTTTTCAGGTTTCCATTTTGTTAGCAAAAGAGGTACTCTTTCAAAAGTCTCAGTGCTACAAATATGCACCGAAGAGTTTTACTCTATGCAACGGACACTTGATCAGGAGGAACGAAGGAGACTTCACTTGTCGAAGTAGATATTGACCCATTCATTGTGACGTCTGAAGAAGAATCCACTATTTAAATGAATGAAGAACACTCAACACACTTACATGATTTTCTGAAGATGCTTTTGAAGGAGATCTTTGATGATGAAGAAAAATACACACAGAAAAATTCTTGTCTGAAGATGAATCTACAAAGTTTCTTAGTAGTTTTCGAGTTTCAATGAACATGAATCCTGGAGCTTGAAGTTACAATGACGACAAACTCTATGTGAAGATATTCAGTGATGATGAAGAAGAAAATAAACTGAAGGAGAAATTTGTCAAATATTCCTTCCTTTTCAGGTTTCCATTTTGTTAGCAAAAGAGGTACTCTTTCAAAAGTCTCAGTGCTACAAATATGCACCGAAGAGTTTTACTCTATGCAACGGGCACTTGATCAGGAGGAACGAAGGAGACTTCACTTGTCGAAGTAGATATTGACCCATTCATTGTGACGTCTGAAGAAGAATCCACTATTTGAATGAATGAAGAACACTAAATAAACTTACATGATTTTCTGAAGATGCTTTTGAAGGAGATCTTTGATGATGAAGAAAAATACACACAGAAAAATTCTTGTCTGAAGATGTATCTACAAAGTTCATTGGTAGTTTCGAGTTTCAATGAACATGAATCCTGGAGCTTGAAGTTACAATGACGACAAACTCTATGTGAAGATATTCAGTGATGATGAAGAAGAAAATAAACTGAAGGAGAAATTTGTCAAATATTCCTTCCTTTTCAGGTTTCCGTTTTCTTAGCAAAAGAGGTACTCTTTCAAAAGTCTCAGTGCTACAAATATGCACCGAAGAGTTTTACTCTATGCAACGGACACTTGATCAGGAGGAACGAAGGAGACTTCACTTGTCGAAGTAGATATTGACCCATTCATTGTGACGTCTGAAGAAGAATCCACTATTTAAATGAATGAAGAACACTCAACACACTTACATGATTTTCTGAAGATGCTTTTGAAGGAGATCTTTGATGATGAAGAAAAATACACACAGAAAAATTCTTGTCTGAAGATGAATCTACAAAGTTTCTTAGTAGTTTTCGAGTTTCAATGAACATGAATCCTGGACCTTAAAGTTACAATGAAGACAAACTGTATGTGAAGATATTCAGTGATGATGAAGAAGAAAATAAACTGAAGGAGAACTTTGTCAAATATTCCTTCCTTTTCAGGTTTCCGTTTTCTTAGCAAAAGAGGTACTCTTTCAAAAGTCTCAGTGCTACAAATATGCACAGAAGAGTTTTACTCTATGCAACGGGCACTTGATCAGGAGGAACGAAGGAGACTTCACTTGTCGAAGTAGATATTGACCCATTCATTGTGACGTCTGAAGAAGAATCCACTATTTGAATGAATGAAGAACACTAAATAAACTTTCATGATTTTCTGAAGATGCTTTTGAAGGAGATCTTTGATGATGAAGAAAAATACACACAGAAAAATTCTTGTCTGAAGATGAATCTACAAAGTTTCTTAGTAGTTTTCGAGTTTCAATGAACATGAATCCTGGAGCTTGAAGTTACAATGACGACAAACTGTATGTGAAGATATTCAGTGATGATTAAGAAGAAAATAAACTGAAGGAGAAATTTTTCAAATATTCCTTCCTTTTCAGGTTTCCGTTTTCTTAGCAAAAGAGGTACTCTTTCAAAAGTCTCAGTGCTACAAATATGCACCGAAGAGTTTTACTCTATGCAACGGGCACTTGATCAGGAGGAACGAAGGAGACTTCACTTGTCGAAGTAGATATTGACCCATTCATTGTGACGTCTGAAGAAGAATCCACTATTTAAATGAATGAAGAACACTCAACACACTTACATGATTTTCTGAAGATGCTTTTGAAGGAGATCTTTGATGATGAAGAAAAATACACACAGAAAAATTCTTGTCTGAAGATGTATCTACAAAGTTCATTGGTAGTTTCGAGTTTCAATGAACATGAATCCTGGAGCTCGAAGTTACAATGACGACAAACTGTATGTGAAGATATTCAGTGATGATTAAGAAGAAAATAAACTGAAGGAGAAATTTTTCAAATATTCCTTCCTTTTCAGGTTTCCGTTTTCTTAGCAAAAGAGGTACTCTTTCAAAAGTCTCAGTGCTACAAATATGCACCGAAGAGTTTTACTCTATGCAACGGGCACTTGATCAGGAGGAACGAAGGAGACTTCACTTGTCGAAGTAGATATTGACCCATTCATTGTGACGTCTGAAGAAGAATCCACTATTTAAATGAATGAAGAACACTCAACACACTTACATGATTTTCTGAAGATGCTTTTGAAGGAGATCTTTGATGATGAAGAAAAATACACACAGAAAAATTCTTGTCTGAAGATGAATCTACAAAGTTTCTTAGTAGTTTTCGAGTTTCAATGAACATGAATCCTGGAGCTTGAAGTTACAATGACGACAAACTGTATGTGAAGATATTCAGTGATGATGAAGAAGAAAATAAACTGAAGGAGAAATTTGTCAAATATTCCTTCCTTTTCAGGTTTCCGTTTTGTTAGCAAAAGAGGTACTCTTTCAAAAGTCTCAGTGCTACAAATATGCACCGAAGAGCTTTACTCTATGCAACGGGCACTTGATCAGGAGGAACGAAGGAGACTTCACTTGTCGAAGTAGATATTGACCCATTCACTGTGACGTCTGAAGAAGAATCCAAGATTTGAATGAATGATGAACACTAAATAAACTTACATGATTTTCTGAAGATGCTTTTGAAGGAGATCTTTGATGATGAAGAAAAATACACACAGAAAAATTCTTGTCTGAAGATGTAGCTACAAAGTTCATTGGTAGTTTCGAGTTTCAATGAACATGAATCCTGGAGCTCGAAGTTACAATGACGACAAACTGTATGTGAAGATATTCAGTGATGATTAAGAAGAAAATAAACTGAAGGAGAAATTTGTCAAATATTCCTTCCTTTTCAGGTTTCCATTTTGTTAGCAAAAGAGGTACTCTTTCAAAAGTCTCAGTGCTACAAATATGCACCGAAGAGTTTTACTCTATGCAACGGGCACTTGATCAGGAGGAACGAAGGAGACTTCACTTGTCGAAGTAGATATTGACCCATTCATTGTGACGTCTGAAGAAGAATCCACTATTTAAATGAATGAAGAACACTCAACACACTTACATGATTTTCTGAAGATGCTTTTGAAGGAGATCTTTGATGATGAAGAAAAATACACACAGAAAAATTCTTGTCTGAAGATGAATCTACAAAGTTTCTTAGTAGTTTTCGAGTTTCAATGAACATGAATCCTGGAGCTTGAAGTTACAATGACGACAAACTCTATGTGAAGATATTCAGTGATGATGAAGAAGAAAATAAACTGAAGGAGAAATTTGTCAAATATTCCTTCCTTTTCAGGTTTCCATTTTGTTAGCAAAAGAGGTACTCTTTCAAAAGTCTCAGTGCTACAAATATGCACCGAAGAGTTTTACTCTATGCAACGGGCACTTGATCAGGAGGAACGAAGGAGACTTCACTTGTCGAAGTAGATATTGACCCATTCATTGTGACGTCTGAAGAAGAATCCACTATTTGAATGAATGAAGAACACTAAATAAACTTACATGATTTTCTGAAGATGCTTTTGAAGGAGATCTTTGATGATGAAGAAAAATACACACAGAAAAATTCTTGTCTGAAGATGTATCTACAAAGTTCATTGGTAGTTTCGAGTTTCAATGAACATGAATCCTGGAGCTTGAAGTTACAATGACGACAAACTCTATGTGAAGATATTCAGTGATGATGAAGAAGAAAATAAACTGAAGGAGAAATTTGTCAAATATTCCTTCCTTTTCAGGTTTCCATTTTGTTAGCAAAAGAGGTACTCTTTCAAAAGTCTCAGTGCTACAAATATGCACCGAAGAGTTTTACTCTATGCAACGGGCACTTGATCAGGAGGAACGAAGGAGACTTCACTTGTCGAAGTAGATATTGACCCATTCATTGTGACGTCTGAAGAAGAATCCACTATTTGAATGAATGAAGAACACTAAATAAACTTTCATGATTTTCTGAAGATGCTTTTGAAGGAGATCTTTGATGATGAAGAAAAATACACACAGAAAAATTCTTGTCTGAAGATGAATCTACAAAGTTTCTTAGTAGTTTTCGAGTTTCAATGAACATGAATCCTGGAGCTTGAAGTTACAATGACGACAAACTGTATGTGAAGATATTCAGTGATGATGAAGAAGAAAATAAACTGAAGGAGAAATTTGTCAAATATTCCTTCCTTTTCAGGTTTCCGTTTTGCTAGCAAAAGAGGTACTCTTTCAAAAGTCTCAGTGCTACAAATATGCACCGAAGAGTTTTACTCTATGCAACGGGCACTTGATCAGGAGGAACGAAGGAGACTTCACTTGTCGAAGTAGATATTGACCCATTCATTTTGACGTCTGGAGAAGAATCCACTATTTGAATGAATGAAGAACACTAAACACACTTACACGATTTTCTGAAGATGCTTTTGAAGGAGATCTTTGATGATGAAGAAAAATACACACAGAAAAATTCTTGTCTGAAGATGTATCTACAAAGTTCATTGGTAGTTTCGAGTTTCAATGAACATGAATCCTGGAGCTCGAAGTTACAATGACGACAAACTGTATGTGAAGATATTCAGTGATGATTAAGAAGAAAATAAACTGAAGGAGAAATTTGTCAAATATTCCTTCCTTTTCAGGTTTCCGTTTTCTTAGCAAAAGAGGTACTCTTTCAAAAGTCTCAGTGCTACAAATATGCACCGAAGAGTTTTACTCTATGCAACGGGCACTTGATCAGGAGGAACGAAGGAGACTTCACTTGTCGAAGTAGATATTGACCCATTCATTGTGACGTCTGAAGAAGAATCCACTATTTAAATGAATGAAGAACACTCAACACACTTACATGATTTTCTGAAGATGATTTTGAAGGAGATCTTTGATGATGAAGAAAAATACACACAGAAAAATTCTTGTCTGAAGATGAATCTACAAAGTTTCTTAGTAGTTTTCGAGTTTCAATGAACATGAATCCTGGAGCTCGAAGTTACAATGACGACAAACTGTATGTGAAGATATTCAGTGATGATTAAGAAGAAAATAAACTGAAGGAGAAATTTTTCAAATATTCCTTCCTTTTCAGGTTTCCGTTTTCTTAGCAAAAGAGGTACTCTTTCAAAAGTCTCAGTGCTACAAATATGCACCGAAGAGTTTTACTCTATGCAACGGACACTTGATCAGGAGGAACGAAGGAGACTTCACTTGTCGAAGTAGATATTGACCCATTCATTGTGACGTCTGAAGAAGAATCCACTATTTAAATGAATGAAGAACACTCAACACACTTACATGATTTTCTGAAGATGCTTTTGAAGGAGATCTTTGATGATGAAGAAAAATACACACAGAAAAATTCTTGTCTGAAGATGAATCTACAAAGTTTCTTAGTAGTTTTCGAGTTTCAATGAACATGAATCCTGGAGCTTAAAGTTACAATGAAGACAAACTGTATGTGAAGATATTCAGTGATGATGAAGAAGAAAATAAACTGAAGGAGAACTTTGTCAAATATTCCTTCCTTTTCAGGTTTCCGTTTTCTTAGCAAAAGAGGTACTCTTTCAAAAGTCTCAGTGCTACAAATATGCACAGAAGAGTTTTACTCTATGCAACGGGCACTTGATCAGGAGGAACGAAGGAGACTTCACTTGTCGAAGTAGATATTGACCCATTCATTGTGACGTCTGAAGAAGAATCCACTATTTGAATGAATGAAGAACACTAAATAAACTTTCATGATTTTCTGAAGATGCTTTTGAAGGAGATCTTTGATGATGAAGAAAAATACACACAGAAAAATTCTTGTCTGAAGATGAATCTACAAAGTTTCTTAGTAGTTTTCGAGTTTCAATGAACATGAATCCTGGAGCTTGAAGTTACAATGACGACAAACTGTATGTGAAGATATTCAGTGATGATTAAGAAGAAAATAAACTGAAGGAGAAATTTTTCAAATATTCCTTCCTTTTCAGGTTTCCGTTTTCTTAGCAAAAGAGGTACTCTTTCAAAAGTCTCAGTGCTACAAATATGCACCGAAGAGTTTTACTCTATGCAACGGGCACTTGATCAGGAGGAACGAAGGAGACTTCACTTGTCGAAGTAGATATTGACCCATTCATTGTGACGTCTGAAGAAGAATCCACTATTTAAATGAATGAAGAACACTCAACACACTTACATGATTTTCTGAAGATGCTTTTGAAGGAGATCTTTGATGATGAAGAAAAATACACACAGAAAAATTCTTGTCTGAAGATGTATCTACAAAGTTCATTGGTAGTTTCGAGTTTCAATGAACATGAATCCTGGAGCTCGAAGTTACAATGACGACAAACTGTATGTGAAGATATTCAGTGATGATTAAGAAGAAAATAAACTGAAGGAGAAATTTTTCAAATATTCCTTCCTTTTCAGGTTTCCGTTTTCTTAGCAAAAGAGGTACTCTTTCAAAAGTCTCAGTGCTACAAATATGCACCGAAGAGTTTTACTCTATGCAACGGGCACTTGATCAGGAGGAACGAAGGAGACTTCACTTGTCGAAGTAGATATTGACCCATTCATTGTGACGTCTGAAGAAGAATCCACTATTTAAATGAATGAAGAACACTCAACACACTTACATGATTTTCTGAAGATGCTTTTGAAGGAGATCTTTGATGATGAAGAAAAATACACACAGAAAAATTCTTGTCTGAAGATGAATCTACAAAGTTTCTTAGTAGTTTTCGAGTTTCAATGAACATGAATCCTGGAGCTTGAAGTTACAATGACGACAAACTGTATGTGAAGATATTCAGTGATGATGAAGAAGAAAATAAACTGAAGGAGAAATTTGTCAAATATTCCTTCCTTTTCAGGTTTCCGTTTTGTTAGCAAAAGAGGTACTCTTTCAAAAGTCTCAGTGCTACAAATATGCACCGAAGAGCTTTACTCTATGCAACGGGCACTTGATCAGGAGGAACGAAGGAGACTTCACTTGTCGAAGTAGATATTGACCCATTCACTGTGACGTCTGAAGAAGAATCCAAGATTTGAATGAATGATGAACACTAAATAAACTTACATGATTTTCTGAAGATGCTTTTGAAGGAGATCTTTGATGATGAAGAAAAATACACACAGAAAAATTCTTGTCTGAAGATGTAGCTACAAAGTTCATTGGTAGTTTCGAGTTTCAATGAACATGAATCCTGGAGCTCGAAGTTACAATGACGACAAACTGTATGTGAAGATATTCAGTGATGATTAAGAAGAAAATAAACTGAAGGAGAAATTTTTCAAATATTCCTTCCTTTTCAGGTTTCCGTTTTCTTAGCAAAAGAGGTACTCTTTCAAAAGTCTCAGTGCTACAAATATGCACCGAAGAGTTTTACTCTATGCAACGGGCACTTGATCAGGAGGAACGAAGGAGACTTCACTTGTCGAAGTAGATATTGACCCATTCATTGTGACGTCTGAAGAAGAATCCACTATTTAAATGAATGAAGAACACTCAACACACTTACATGATTTTCTGAAGATGCTTTTGAAGGAGATCTTTGATGATGAAGAAAAATACACACAGAAAAATTCTTGTCTGAAGATGAATCTACAAAGTTTCTTAGTAGTTTTCGAGTTTCAATGAACATGAATCCTGGAGCTTGAAGTTACAATGACGACAAACTCTATGTGAAGATATTCAGTGATGATGAAGAAGAAAATAAACTGAAGGAGAAATTTTTCAAATATTCCTTCCTTTTCAGGTTTCCGTTTTCTTAGCAAAAGAGGTACTCTTTCAAAAGTCTCAGTGCTACAAATATGCACCGAAGAGCTTTACTCTATGCAACGGGCACTTGATCAGGAGGAACGAAGGAGACTTCACTTGTCGAAGTAGATATTGACCCATTCACTGTGACGTCTGAAGAAGAATCCAAGATTTGAATGAATGATGAACACTAAATAAACTTACATGATTTTCTGAAGATGCTTTTGAAGGAGATCTTTGATGATGAAGAAAAATACACACAGAAAAATTCTTGTCTGAAGATGAATCTACAAAGTTTCTTAGTAGTTTTCGAGT
Organism: Leptasterias polaris; assembly: GCA_037783415.1. Taxonomy (NCBI): domain Eukaryota; kingdom Metazoa; phylum Echinodermata; class Asteroidea; order Forcipulatida; family Asteriidae; genus Leptasterias; species Leptasterias polaris. Next base: position 1,180,746 of record JAZGTN010000042.1, on the reverse strand, counting down.
TTCAATGAACATGAATCCTGGAGCTCGAAGTTACAATGACGACAAACTGTATGTGAAGATATTCAGTGATGATTAAGAAGAAAATAAACTGAAGGAGAACTTTGTCAAATATTCCTTCCTTTTCAGGTTTCCGTTTTCTTAGCAAAAGAGGTACTCTTTCAAAAGTCTCAGTGCTACAAATATGCACAGAAGAGTTTTACTCTATGCAACGGGCACTTGATCAGGAGGAACGAAGGAGACTTCACTTGTCGAAGTAGATATTGACCCATTCATTGTGACGTCTGAAGAAGAATCCACTATTTGAATGAATGAAGAACACTAAATAAACTTTCATGATTTTCTGAAGATGCTTTTGAAGGAGATCTTTGATGATGAAGAAAAATACACACAGAAAAATTCTTGTCTGAAGATGAATCTACAAAGTTTCTTAGTAGTTTTCGAGTTTCAATGAACATGAATCCTGGAGCTTGAAGTTACAATGACGACAAACTGTATGTGAAGATATTCAGTGATGATGAAGAAGAAAATAAACTGAAGGAGAAATTTGTCAAATATTCCTTCCTTTTCAGGTTTCCGTTTTGTTAGCAAAAGAGGTACTCTTTCAAAAGTCTCAGTGCTACAAATATGCACCGAAGAGCTTTACTCTATGCAACGGGCACTTGATCAGGAGGAACGAAGGAGACTTCACTTGTCGAAGTAGATATTGACCCATTCACTGTGACGTCTGAAGAAGAATCCAAGATTTGAATGAATGATGAACACTAAATAAACTTACATGATTTTCTGAAGATGCTTTTGAAGGAGATCTTTGATGATGAAGAAAAATACACACAGAAAAATTCTTGTCTGAAGATGTAGCTACAAAGTTCATTGGTAGTTTCGAGTTTCAATGAACATGAATCCTGGAGCTCGAAGTTACAATGACGACAAACTGTATGTGAAGATATTCAGTGATGATTAAGAAGAAAATAAACTGAAGGAGAAATTTTTCAAATATTCCTTCCTTTTCAGGTTTCCGTTTTCTTAGCAAAAGAGGTACTCTTTCAAAAGTCTCAGTGCTACAAATATGCACCGAAGAGTTTTACTCTATGCAACGGGCACTTGATCAGGAGGAACGAAGGAGACTTCACTTGTCGAAGTAGATATTGACCCATTCATTGTGACGTCTGAAGAAGAATCCACTATTTAAATGAATGAAGAACACTCAACACACTTACATGATTTTCTGAAGATGCTTTTGAAGGAGATCTTTGATGATGAAGAAAAATACACACAGAAAAATTCTTGTCTGAAGATGAATCTACAAAGTTTCTTAGTAGTTTTCGAGTTTCAATGAACATGAATCCTGGAGCTCGAAGTTACAATGACGACAAACTGTATGTGAAGATATTCAGTGATGATTAAGAAGAAAATAAACTGAAGGAGAAATTTTTCAAATATTCCTTCCTTTTCAGGTTTCCGTTTTCTTAGCAAAAGAGGTACTCTTTCAAAAGTCTCAGTGCTACAAATATGCACCGAAGAGTTTTACTCTATGCAACGGACACTTGATCAGGAGGAACGAAGGAGACTTCACTTGTCGAAGTAGATATTGACCCATTCATTGTGACGTCTGAAGAAGAATCCACTATTTAAATGAATGAAGAACACTCAACACACTTACATGATTTTCTGAAGATGCTTTTGAAGGAGATCTTTGATGATGAAGAAAAATACACACAGAAAAATTCTTGTCTGAAGATGAATCTACAAAGTTTCTTAGTAGTTTTCGAGTTTCAATGAACATGAATCCTGGAGCTTAAAGTTACAATGAAGACAAACTGTATGTGAAGATATTCAGTGATGATGAAGAAGAAAATAAACTGAAGGAGAACTTTGTCAAATATTCCTTCCTTTTCAGGTTTCCGTTTTCTTAGCAAAAGAGGTACTCTTTCAAAAGTCTCAGTGCTACAAATATGCACCGAAGAGTTTTACTCTATGCAACGGGCACTTGATCAGGAGGAACGAAGGAGACTTCACTTGTAGAAGTAGATATTGACCCATTCATTGTGATGTCTGAAGAAGAATCCACTATTTGAATGAATGAAGAACACTAAATAAACTTTCATGATTTTCTGAAGATGCTTTTGAAGGAGATCTTTGATGATGAAGAAAAATACACACAGAAAAATTCTTGTCTGAAGATGAATCTACAAAGTTTCTTAGTAGTTTTCGAGTTTCAATGAACATGAATCCTGGAGCTTGAAGTTACAATGACGACAAACTGTATGTGAAGATATTCAGTGATGATGAAGAAGAAAATAAACTGAAGGAGAAATTTGTCAAATATTCCTTCCTTTTCAGGTTTCCGTTTTGCTAGCAAAAGAGGTACTCTTTCAAAAGTCTCAGTGCTACAAATATGCACCGAAGAGTTTTACTCTATGCAACGGGCACTTGATCAGGAGGAACGAAGGAGACTTCACTTGTCGAAGTAGATATTGACCCATTCATTGTGACGTCTGAAGAAGAATCCACTATTTAAATGAATGAAGAACACTCAACACACTTACATGATTTTCTGAAGATGCTTTTGAAGGAGATCTTTGATTATGAAGAAAAATACACACAGAAAAATTCTTGTCTGAAGATGAATCTACAAAGTTTCTTAGTAGTTTTCGAGTTTCAATGAACATGAATCCTGGAGCTTGAAGTTACAATGACGACAAACTCTATGTGAAGATATTCAGTGATGATGAAGAAGAAAATAAACTGAAGGAGAAATTTGTCAAATATTCCTTCCTTTTTCAGGTTTCCGTTTTGTTAGCAAAAGAGGTACTCTTTCAAAAGTCTCAGTGCTACAAATATGCACCGAAGAGTTTTACTCTATGCAACGGGCACTTGATCAGGAGGAACGAAGGAGACTTCACTTGTCGAAGTAGATATTGACCCATTCATTGTGACGTCTGAAGAAGAATCCACTATTTGAATGAATGAAGAACACTAAATAAACTTTCATGATTTTCTGAAGATGCTTTTGAAGGAGATCTTTGATGATGAAGAAAAATACACACAGAAAAATTCTTGTCTGAAGATGAATCTACAAAGTTTCTTAGTAGTTTTCGAGTTTCAATGAACATGAATCCTGGAGCTTGAAGTTACAATGACGACAAACTGTATGTGAAGATATTCAGTGATGATGAAGAAGAAAATAAACTGAAGGAGAAATTTGTCAAATATTCCTTCCTTTTCAGGTTTCCGTTTTGCTAGCAAAAGAGGTACTCTTTCAAAAGTCTCAGTGCTACAAATATGCACCGAAGAGTTTTACTCTATGCAACGGGCACTTGATCAGGAGGAACGAAGGAGACTTCACTTGTCGAAGTAGATATTGACCCATTCATTGTGACGTCTGAAGAAGAATCCACTATTTAAATGAATGAAGAACACTCAACACACTTACATGATTTTCTGAAGATGCTTTTGAAGGAGATCTTTGATTATGAAGAAAAATACACACAGAAAAATTCTTGTCTGAAGATGAATCTACAAAGTGTCTTAGTAGTTTTCGAGTTTCAATGAACATGAATCCTGGAGCTTGAAGTTACAATGACGACAAACTGTATGTGAAGATATTCAGTGATGATGAAGAAGAAAATAAACTGAAGGAGAAATTTGTCAAATATTCCTTCCTTTTCAGGTTTCCATTTTGTTAGCAAAAGAGGTACTCTTTCAAAAGTCTCAGTGCTACAAATATGCACCGAAGAGCTTTACTCTATGCAACGGGCACTTGATCAGGAGGAACGAAGGAGACTTCACTTGTCGAAGTAGATATTGACCCATTCATTGTGACGTCTGAAGAAGAATCCAAGATTTGAATGAATGATGAACACTAAATAAACTTACATGATTTTCTGAAGATGCTTTTGAAGGAGATCTTTGATGATGAAGAAAAATACACACAGAAAAATTCTTGTCTGAAGATGAATCTACAAAGTTTCTTAGTAGTTTTCGAGTTTCAATGAACATGAATCCTGGAGCTTGAAGTTACAATGACGACAAACTGTATGTGAAGATATTCAGTGATGATTAAGAAGAAAATAAACTGAAGGAGAAATTTTTCAAATATTCCTTCCTTTTCAGGTTTCCGTTTTCTTAGCAAAAGAGGTACTCTTTCAAAAGTCTCAGTGCTACAAATATGCACCGAAGAGTTTTACTCTATGCAACGGGCACTTGATCAGGAGGAACGAAGGAGACTTCACTTGTCGAAGTAGATATTGACCCATTCATTGTGACGTCTGAAGAAGAATCCACTATTTAAATGAATGAAGAACACTCAACACACTTACATGATTTTCTGAAGATGCTTTTGAAGGAGATCTTTGATGATGAAGAAAAATACACACAGAAAAATTCTTGTCTGAAGATGTATCTACAAAGTTCATTGGTAGTTTCGAGTTTCAATGAACATGAATCCTGGAGCTCGAAGTTACAATGACGACAAACTGTATGTGAAGATATTCAGTGATGATTAAGAAGAAAATAAACTGAAGGAGAAATTTTTCAAATATTCCTTCCTTTTCAGGTTTCCGTTTTCTTAGCAAAAGAGGTACTCTTTCAAAAGTCTCAGTGCTACAAATATGCACCGAAGAGTTTTACTCTATGCAACGGGCACTTGATCAGGAGGAACGAAGGAGACTTCACTTGTCGAAGTAGATATTGACCCATTCATTGTGACGTCTGAAGAAGAATCCACTATTTAAATGAATGAAGAACACTCAACACACTTACATGATTTTCTGAAGATGCTTTTGAAGGAGATCTTTGATGATGAAGAAAAATACACACAGAAAAATTCTTGTCTGAAGATGAATCTACAAAGTTTCTTAGTAGTTTTCGAGTTTCAATGAACATGAATCCTGGAGCTTGAAGTTACAATGACGACAAACTGTATGTGAAGATATTCAGTGATGATGAAGAAGAAAATAAACTGAAGGAGAAATTTGTCAAATATTCCTTCCTTTTCAGGTTTCCGTTTTGTTAGCAAAAGAGGTACTCTTTCAAAAGTCTCAGTGCTACAAATATGCACCGAAGAGCTTTACTCTATGCAACGGGCACTTGATCAGGAGGAACGAAGGAGACTTCACTTGTCGAAGTAGATATTGACCCATTCACTGTGACGTCTGAAGAAGAATCCAAGATTTGAATGAATGATGAACACTAAATAAACTTACATGATTTTCTGAAGATGCTTTTGAAGGAGATCTTTGATGATGAAGAAAAATACACACAGAAAAATTCTTGTCTGAAGATGTAGCTACAAAGTTCATTGGTAGTTTCGAGTTTCAATGAACATGAATCCTGGAGCTCGAAGTTACAATGACGACAAACTGTATGTGAAGATATTCAGTGATGATTAAGAAGAAAATAAACTGAAGGAGAAATTTTTCAAATATTCCTTCCTTTTCAGGTTTCCGTTTTCTTAGCAAAAGAGGTACTCTTTCAAAAGTCTCAGTGCTACAAATATGCACCGAAGAGTTTTACTCTATGCAACGGGCACTTGATCAGGAGGAACGAAGGAGACTTCACTTGTCGAAGTAGATATTGACCCATTCATTGTGACGTCTGAAGAAGAATCCACTATTTAAATGAATGAAGAACACTCAACACACTTACATGATTTTCTGAAGATGCTTTTGAAGGAGATCTTTGATGATGAAGAAAAATACACACAGAAAAATTCTTGTCTGAAGATGAATCTACAAAGTTTCTTAGTAGTTTTCGAGTTTCAATGAACATGAATCCTGGAGCTTGAAGTTACAATGACGACAAACTCTATGTGAAGATATTCAGTGATGATGAAGAAGAAAATAAACTGAAGGAGAAATTTTTCAAATATTCCTTCCTTTTCAGGTTTCCGTTTTCTTAGCAAAAGAGGTACTCTTTCAAAAGTCTCAGTGCTACAAATATGCACCGAAGAGCTTTACTCTATGCAACGGGCACTTGATCAGGAGGAACGAAGGAGACTTCACTTGTCGAAGTAGATATTGACCCATTCACTGTGACGTCTGAAGAAGAATCCAAGATTTGAATGAATGATGAACACTAAATAAACTTACATGATTTTCTGAAGATGCTTTTGAAGGAGATCTTTGATGATGAAGAAAAATACACACAGAAAAATTCTTGTCTGAAGATGAATCTACAAAGTTTCTTAGTAGTTTTCGAGTTTCAATGAACATGAATCCTGGAGCTCGAAGTTACAATGACGACAAACTGTATGTGAAGATATTCAGTGATGATTAAGAAGAAAATAAACTGAAGGAGAACTTTGTCAAATATTCCTTCCTTTTCAGGTTTCCGTTTTCTTAGCAAAAGAGGTACTCTTTCAAAAGTCTCAGTGCTACAAATATGCACAGAAGAGTTTTACTCTATGCAACGGGCACTTGATCAGGAGGAACGAAGGAGACTTCACTTGTCGAAGTAGATATTGACCCATTCATTGTGACGTCTGAAGAAGAATCCACTATTTGAATGAATGAAGAACACTAAATAAACTTTCATGATTTTCTGAAGATGCTTTTGAAGGAGATCTTTGATGATGAAGAAAAATACACACAGAAAAATTCTTGTCTGAAGATGAATCTACAAAGTTTCTTAGTAGTTTTCGAGTTTCAATGAACATGAATCCTGGAGCTTGAAGTTACAATGACGACAAACTGTATGTGAAGATATTCAGTGATGATGAAGAAGAAAATAAACTGAAGGAGAAATTTGTCAAATATTCCTTCCTTTTCAGGTTTCCGTTTTGTTAGCAAAAGAGGTACTCTTTCAAAAGTCTCAGTGCTACAAATATGCACCGAAGAGCTTTACTCTATGCAACGGGCACTTGATCAGGAGGAACGAAGGAGACTTCACTTGTCGAAGTAGATATTGACCCATTCACTGTGACGTCTGAAGAAGAATCCAAGATTTGAATGAATGATGAACACTAAATAAACTTACATGATTTTCTGAAGATGCTTTTGAAGGAGATCTTTGATGATGAAGAAAAATACACACAGAAAAATTCTTGTCTGAAGATGTAGCTACAAAGTTCATTGGTAGTTTCGAGTTTCAATGAACATGAATCCTGGAGCTCGAAGTTACAATGACGACAAACTGTATGTGAAGATATTCAGTGATGATTAAGAAGAAAATAAACTGAAGGAGAAATTTTTCAAATATTCCTTCCTTTTCAGGTTTCCGTTTTCTTAGCAAAAGAGGTACTCTTTCAAAAGTCTCAGTGCTACAAATATGCACCGAAGAGTTTTACTCTATGCAACGGGCACTTGATCAGGAGGAACGAAGGAGACTTCACTTGTCGAAGTAGATATTGACCCATTCATTGTGACGTCTGAAGAAGAATCCACTATTTAAATGAATGAAGAACACTCAACACACTTACATGATTTTCTGAAGATGCTTTTGAAGGAGATCTTTGATGATGAAGAAAAATACACACAGAAAAATTCTTGTCTGAAGATGAATCTACAAAGTTTCTTAGTAGTTTTCGAGTTTCAATGAACATGAATCCTGGAGCTCGAAGTTACAATGACGACAAACTGTATGTGAAGATATTCAGTGATGATTAAGAAGAAAATAAACTGAAGGAGAAATTTTTCAAATATTCCTTCCTTTTCAGGTTTCCGTTTTCTTAGCAAAAGAGGTACTCTTTCAAAAGTCTCAGTGCTACAAATATGCACCGAAGAGTTTTACTCTATGCAACGGACACTTGATCAGGAGGAACGAAGGAGACTTCACTTGTCGAAGTAGATATTGACCCATTCATTGTGACGTCTGAAGAAGAATCCACTATTTAAATGAATGAAGAACACTCAACACACTTACATGATTTTCTGAAGATGCTTTTGAAGGAGATCTTTGATGATGAAGAAAAATACACACAGAAAAATTCTTGTCTGAAGATGAATCTACAAAGTTTCTTAGTAGTTTTCGAGTTTCAATGAACATGAATCCTGGAGCTTAAAGTTACAATGAAGACAAACTGTATGTGAAGATATTCAGTGATGATGAAGAAGAAAATAAACTGAAGGAGAACTTTGTCAAATATTCCTTCCTTTTCAGGTTTCCGTTTTCTTAGCAAAAGAGGTACTCTTTCAAAAGTCTCAGTGCTACAAATATGCACCGAAGAGTTTTACTCTATGCAACGGGCACTTGATCAGGAGGAACGAAGGAGACTTCACTTGTAGAAGTAGATATTGACCCATTCATTGTGATGTCTGAAGAAGAATCCACTATTTGAATGAATGAAGAACACTAAATAAACTTTCATGATTTTCTGAAGATGCTTTTGAAGGAGATCTTTGATGATGAAGAAAAATACACACAGAAAAATTCTTGTCTGAAGATGAATCTACAAAGTTTCTTAGTAGTTTTCGAGTTTCAATGAACATGAATCCTGGAGCTTGAAGTTACAATGACGACAAACTGTATGTGAAGATATTCAGTGATGATGAAGAAGAAAATAAACTGAAGGAGAAATTTGTCAAATATTCCTTCCTTTTCAGGTTTCCGTTTTGCTAGCAAAAGAGGTACTCTTTCAAAAGTCTCAGTGCTACAAATATGCACCGAAGAGTTTTACTCTATGCAACGGGCACTTGATCAGGAGGAACGAAGGAGACTTCACTTGTCGAAGTAGATATTGACCCATTCATTGTGACGTCTGAAGAAGAATCCACTATTTAAATGAATGAAGAACACTCAACACACTTACATGATTTTCTGAAGATGCTTTTGAAGGAGATCTTTGATTATGAAGAAAAATACACACAGAAAAATTCTTGTCTGAAGATGAATCTACAAAGTTTCTTAGTAGTTTTCGAGTTTCAATGAACATGAATCCTGGAGCTTGAAGTTACAATGACGACAAACTCTATGTGAAGATATTCAGTGATGATGAAGAAGAAAATAAACTGAAGGAGAAATTTGTCAAATATTCCTTCCTTTTTCAGGTTTCCGTTTTGTTAGCAAAAGAGGTACTCTTTCAAAAGTCTCAGTGCTACAAATATGCACCGAAGAGTTTTACTCTATGCAACGGGCACTTGATCAGGAGGAACGAAGGAGACTTCACTTGTCGAAGTAGATATTGACCCATTCATTGTGACGTCTGAAGAAGAATCCACTATTTGAATGAATGAAGAACACTAAATAAACTTTCATGATTTTCTGAAGATGCTTTTGAAGGAGATCTTTGATGATGAAGAAAAATACACACAGAAAAATTCTTGTCTGAAGATGAATCTACAAAGTTTCTTAGTAGTTTTCGAGTTTCAATGAACATGAATCCTGGAGCTTGAAGTTACAATGACGACAAACTGTATGTGAAGATATTCAGTGATGATGAAGAAGAAAATAAACTGAAGGAGAAATTTGTCAAATATTCCTTCCTTTTCAGGTTTCCGTTTTGCTAGCAAAAGAGGTACTCTTTCAAAAGTCTCAGTGCTACAAATATGCACCGAAGAGTTTTACTCTATGCAACGGGCACTTGATCAGGAGGAACGAAGGAGACTTCACTTGTCGAAGTAGATATTGACCCATTCATTGTGACGTCTGAAGAAGAATCCACTATTTAAATGAATGAAGAACACTCAACACACTTACATGATTTTCTGAAGATGCTTTTGAAGGAGATCTTTGATTATGAAGAAAAATACACACAGAAAAATTCTTGTCTGAAGATGAATCTACAAAGTGTCTTAGTAGTTTTCGAGTTTCAATGAACATGAATCCTGGAGCTTGAAGTTACAATGACGACAAACTGTATGTGAAGATATTCAGTGATGATGAAGAAGAAAATAAACTGAAGGAGAAATTTGTCAAATATTCCTTCCTTTTCAGGTTTCCATTTTGTTAGCAAAAGAGGTACTCTTTCAAAAGTCTCAGTGCTACAAATATGCACCGAAGAGCTTTACTCTATGCAACGGGCACTTGATCAGGAGGAACGAAGGAGACTTCACTTGTCGAAGTAGATATTGACCCATTCATTGTGACGTCTGAAGAAGAATCCAAGATTTGAATGAATGATGAACACTAAATAAACTTACATGATTTTCTGAAGATGCTTTTGAAGGAGATCTTTGATGATGAAGAAAAATACACACAGAAAAATTCTTGTCTGAAGATGAATCTACAAAGTTTCTTAGTAGTTTTCGAGTTTCAATGAACATGAATCCTGGAGCTCGAAGTTACAATGACGACAAACTGTATGTGAAGATATTCAGTGATGATGAAGAAGAAAATAAACTGAAGGAGAAATTTGTCAAATATTCCTTCCTTTTTCAGGTTTCCGTTTTGTTAGCAAACGAGGTACTCTTTCAAAAGTCTCAGTGCTACAAATATGCACCGAAGAGTTTTACTCTATGCAACGGACACTTGATCAGGAGGAACGAAGGAGACTTCACTTGTCGAAGTAGATATTGACCCATTCATTGTGACGTCTGAAGAAGAATCCACTATTTAAATGAATGAAGAACACTCAACACACTTACATGATTTTCTGAAGATGCTTTTGAAGGAGATCTTTGATTATGAAAAAAAATACACACAGAAAAATTCTTGTCTGAAGATGAATCTACAAAGTTTCTTAGTAGTTTTCGAGTTTCAATGAACATGAATCCTGGAGCTTGAAGTTACAATGACGACAAACTCTATGTGAAGATATTCAGTGATGATGAAGAAGAAAATAAACTGAAGGAGAAATTTGTCAAATATTCCTTCCTTTTCAGGTTTCCATTTTGTTAGCAAAAGAGGTACTCTTTCAAAAGTCTCAGTGCTACAAATATGCACCGAAGAGTTTTACTCTATGCAACGGGCACTTGATCAGGAGGAACGAAGGAGACTTCACTTGTCGAAGTAGATATTGACCCATTCATTGTGACGTCTGAAGAAGAATCCACTATTTGAATGAATGAAGAACACTAAATAAACTTTCATGATTTTCTGAAGATGCTTTTGAAGGAGATCTTTGATGATGAAGAAAAATACACACAGAAAAATTCTTGTCTGAAGATGAATCTACAAAGTTTCTTAGTAGTTTTCGAGTTTCAATGAACATGAATCCTGGAGCTTGAAGTTACAATGACGACAAACTGTATGTGAAGATATTCAGTGATGATGAAGAAGAAAATAAACTGAAGGAGAAATTTGTCAAATATTCCTTCCTTTTCAGGTTTCCGTTTTGCTAGCAAAAGAGGTACTCTTTCAAAAGTCTCAGTGCTACAAATATGCACCGAAGAGTTTTACTCTATGCAACGGGCACTTGATCAGGAGGAACGAAGGAGACTTCACTTGTCGAAGTAGATATTGACCCATTCATTGTGACGTCTGAAGAAGAATCCACTATTTAAATGAATGAAGAACACTCAACACACTTACATGATTTTCTGAAGATGCTTTTGAAGGAGATCTTTGATTATGAAGAAAAATACACACAGAAAAATTCTTGTCTGAAGATGAATCTACAAAGTTTCTTAGTAGTTTTCGAGTTTCAATGAACATGAATCCTGGAGCTTGAAGTTACAATGACGACAAACTGTATGTGAAGATATTCAGTGATGATGAAGAAGAAAATAAACTGAAGGAGAAATTTGTCAAATATTCCTTCCTTTTCAGGTTTCCGTTTTGCTAGCAAAAGAGGTACTCTTTCAAAAGTCTCAGTGCTACAAATATGCACCGAAGAATTTTACTCTATGCAACGGGCACTTGATCAGGAGGAACGAAGGAGACTTCACTTGTCGAAGTAGATATTGACCCATTCATTGTGACGTCTGAAGAAGAATCCACTATTTAAATGAATGAAGAACACTCAACACACTTACATGATTTTCTGAAGATGCTTTTGAAGGAGATCTTTGATTATGAAGAAAAATACACACAGAAAAATTCTTGTCTGAAGATGAATCTACAAAGTGTCTTAGTAGTTTTCGAGTTTCAATGAACATGAATCCTGGAGCTTGAAGTTACAATGACGACAAACTGTATGTGAAGATATTCAGTGATGATGAAGAAGAAAATAAACTGAAGGAGAAATTTGTCAAATATTCCTTCCTTTTCAGGTTTCCATTTTGTTAGCAAAAGAGGTACTCTTTCAAAAGTCTCAGTGCTACAAATATGCACCGAAGAGTTTTACTCTATGCAACGGGCACTTGATCAGGAGGAACGAAGGAGACTTCACTTGTCGAAGTAGATATTGACCCATTCATTGTGACGTCTGAAGAAGAATCCACTATTTGAATGAATGAAGAACACTAAATAAACTTACATGATTTTCTGAAGATGCTTTTGAAGGAGATCTTTGATGATGAAGAAAAATACACACAGAAAAATTCTTGTCTGAAGATGAATCTACAAAGTTTCTTAGTAGTTTTCGAGTTTCAATGAACATGAATCCTGGAGCTTGAAGTTACAATGAAGACAAACTGTATGTGAAGATATTCAGTGATGATTAAGAAGAAAATAAACTGAAGGAGAAATTCGTCAAATATTCCTTCCTTTTTCAGGTTTCTGTTTTGTTAGCAAAAGAGGTACTCTTTCAAAAGTCTCAGTGCTACAAATATGCACCGAAGAGTTTTACTCTATGCAACGGGCACTTGATCAGGAGGAACGAAGGAGACTTCACTTGTCGAAGTAGATATTGACCCATTCATTGTGACCTCTGAAGAAGAATCCACTATTTGAATGAATGAAGAACACTAAATAAACTTACATGATTTTCTGAAGATGCTTTTGAAGGAGATCTTTGATGATGAAGAAAAATACACACAGAAAAATTCTTGTCTGAAGATGTATCTACAAAGTTCATTGGTAGTTTCGAGTTTCAATGAACATGAATCCTGGAGCTCGAAGTTACAATGACAACAAACTGTATGTGAAGATATTCAGTGATGATGAAGAAGAAAATAAACTGAAGGAGAAATTTGTCAATTTTTCCTTCCTTTTCAGGTTTCCGTTTTGTTAGCAAACGAGGTACTCTTTCAAAAGTCTCAGTGCTACAAATATGCACCGAAGAGTTTTACTCTATGCAACAGGCACTTGATCAGGAGGAACAAAGGAGACTTCACTTGTCGAATTAGATACTGACCCATTCATTGTGACGTCTGAAGAAGAATCCAAGATTTGAATGAATGATGAACACTAAATAAACTTACATGATTTTCTGAAGATGCTTTTGAAGGAGATCTTTGATGATGAAGAAAAATACACACAGAAAAATTCTTGTCTGAAGATGTATCTACAAAGTTCATTGGTAGTTTCGAGTTTCAATGAACATGAATCCTGGAGCTCGAAGTTACAATGACGACAAACTGTATGAGAAGATATTCAGTGATGATTAAGAAGAAAATAAACTGAAGGAGAAATTTTTCAAATATTCCTTCCTTTTCAGGTTTCCGTTTTCTTAGCAAAAGAGGTACTCTTTCAAAAGTCTCAGTGCTACAAATATGCACCGAAGAGTTTTACTCTATGCAACGGGCACTTGATCAGGAGGAACGAAGGAGACTTCACTTGTCGAAGTAGATATTGACCCATTCATTGTGACGTCTGAAGAAGAATCCACTATTTGAATGAATGAAGAATACTAAATAAACTTACATGATTTTCTGAAGATGCTTTTGAAGGAGATCTTTGATGATGAAGAAAAATACACACAGAAAAATTCTTGTCTGAAGATGAATCTACAAAGTTTCTTAGTAGTTTTCGAGTTTCAATGAACATGAATCCTGGAGCTTGAAGTTACAATGAAGACAAACTGTATGTGAAGATATTCAGTGATGATTAAGAAGAAAATAAACTGAAGGAGAAATTCGTCAAATATTCCTTCCTTTTTCAGGTTTCCGTTTTGTTAGCAAAAGAGGTACTCTTTCAAAAGTCTCAGTGCTACAAATATGCACCGAAGAGTTTTACTCTATGCAACGGGCACTTGATCAGGAGGAACGAAGGAGACTTCACTTGTCGAAGTAGATACTGACCCATTCATTGTGACGTCTGAAGAAGAATCCACTATTTGAATGAATGAAGAACACTGAACAAACTTACATGATTTTCTGAAGATGCTTTTGAAGGAGATCTTTGATGATGAAGAAAAATACACACAGAAAAATTCTTGTCTGAAGATGAATCTACAAAGTTTCTTAGTAGTTTTCGAGTTTCAATGAACATGAATCCTGGAGCTTGAAGTTACAATGAAGACAAACTGTATGTGAAGATATTCAGTGATGATTAAGAAGAAAATAAACTGAAGGAGAAATTCGTCAAATATTCCTTCCTTTTTCAGGTTTCTGTTTTGTTAGCAAAAGAGGTACTCTTTCAAAAGTCTCAGTGCTACAAATATGCACCGAAGAGTTTTACTCTATGCAACGGGCACTTGATCAGGAGGAACGAAGGAGACTTCACTTGTCGAAGTAGATATTGACCCATTCATTGTGACCTCTGAAGAAGAATCCACTATTTGAATGAATGAAGAACACTAAATAAACTTACATGATTTTCTGAAGATGCTTTTGAAGGAGATCTTTGATGATGAAGAAAAATACACACAGAAAAATTCTTGTCTGAAGATGTATCTACAAAGTTCATTGGTAGTTTCGAGTTTCAATGAACATGAATCCTGGAGCTCGAAGTTACAATGACAACAAACTGTATGTGAAGATATTCAGTGATGATGAAGAAGAAAATAAACTGAAGGAGAAATTTGTCAATTTTTCCTTCCTTTTCAGGTTTCCGTTTTGTTAGCAAACGAGGTACTCTTTCAAAAGTCTCAGTGCTACAAATATGCACCGAAGAGTTTTACTCTATGCAACAGGCACTTGATCAGGAGGAACAAAGGAGACTTCACTTGTCGAATTAGATACTGACCCATTCATTGTGACGTCTGAAGAAGAATCCAAGATTTGAATGAATGATGAACACTAAATAAACTTACATGATTTTCTGAAGATGCTTTTGAAGGAGATCTTTGATGATGAAGAAAAATACACACAGAAAAATTCTTGTCTGAAGATGAATCTACAAAGTTTCTTAGTAGTTTTCGAGTTTCAATGAACATGAATCCTGGAGCTTGAAGTTACAATGACGACAAACTGTATGTGAAGATATTCAGTGATGATGAAGAAGAAAATAAACTGAAGGAGGAATTTGTCAAATATTCCTTCCTTTTCAGGTTTCCGTTTTGTTAGCAAAAGAGGTACTCTTTCAAAAGTCTCAGTGCTACAAATATGCACCGAAGAGTTTTACTCTATGCAACAGGCACTTGATCAGGAGGAACAAAGGAGACTTCACTTGTCGAAGTAGATATTGACCCATTCATTGTGACGTCTGAAGAAGAATCCACTATTTGAATGAATGAAGAACACTAAATAAACTTACATGATTTTCTGAAGAGGCTTTTGAAGGAGATCTTTGATGATGAAGAAAAATACACACAGAAAAATTCTTGTCTGAAGATGAATCTACAAAGTTTCTTAGTAGTTTTCGAGTTTCAATGAACATGAATCCTGGAGCTTGAAGTTACAATGAAGACAAACTGTATGTGAAGATATTCAGTGATGATTAAGAAGAAAATAAACTGAAGGAGAAATTCGTCAAATATTCCTTCCTTTTTCAGGTTTCTGTTTTGTTAGCAAAAGAGGTACTCTTTCAAAAGTCTCAGTGCTACAAATATGCACCGAAGAGTTTTACTCTATGCAACGGGCACTTGATCAGGAGGAACGAAGGAGACTTCACTTGTCGAAGTAGATATTGACCCATTCATTGTGACCTCTGAAGAAGAATCCACTATTTGAATGAATGAAGAACACTAAATAAACTTACATGATTTTCTGAAGATGCTTTTGAAGGAGATCTTTGATGATGAAGAAAAATACACACAGAAAAATTCTTGTCTGAAGATGTATCTACAAAGTTCATTGGTAGTTTCGAGTTTCAATGAACATGAATCCTGGAGCTCGAAGTTACAATGACAACAAACTGTATGTGAAGATATTCAGTGATGATGAAGAAGAAAATAAACTGAAGGAGAAATTTGTCAATTTTTCCTTCCTTTTCAGGTTTCCGTTTTGTTAGCAAACGAGGTACTCTTTCAAAAGTCTCAGTGCTACAAATATGCACCGAAGAGTTTTACTCTATGCAACAGGCACTTGATCAGGAGGAACAAAGGAGACTTCACTTGTCGAATTAGATACTGACCCATTCATTGTGACGTCTGAAGAAGAATCCAAGATTTGAATGAATGATGAACACTAAATAAACTTACATGATTTTCTGAAGATGCTTTTGAAGGAGATCTTTGATGATGAAGAAAAATACACACAGAAAAATTCTTGTCTGAAGATGTATCTACAAAGTTCATTGGTAGTTTCGAGTTTCAATGAACATGAATCCTGGAGCTCGAAGTTACAATGACGACAAACTGTATGAGAAGATATTCAGTGATGATTAAGAAGAAAATAAACTGAAGGAGAAATTTTTCAAATATTCCTTCCTTTTCAGGTTTCCGTTTTCTTAGCAAAAGAGGTACTCTTTCAAAAGTCTCAGTGCTACAAATATGCACCGAAGAGTTTTACTCTATGCAACGGGCACTTGATCAGGAGGAACGAAGGAGACTTCACTTGTCGAAGTAGATATTGACCCATTCATTGTGACGTCTGAAGAAGAATCCACTATTTGAATGAATGAAGAACACTAAATAAACTTACATGATTTTCTGAAGATGCTTTTGAAGGAGATCTTTGATGATGAAGAAAAATACACACAGAAAAATTCTTGTCTGAAGATGAATCTACAAAGTTTCTTAGTAGTTTTCGAGTTTCAATGAACATGAATCCTGGAGCTTGAAGTTACAATGAAGACAAACTGTATGTGAAGATATTCAGTGATGATTAAGAAGAAAATAAACTGAAGGAGAAATTCGTCAAATATTCCTTCCTTTTTCAGGTTTCCGTTTTGTTAGCAAAAGAGGTACTCTTTCAAAAGTCTCAGTGCTACAAATATGCACCGAAGAGTTTTACTCTATGCAACGGGCACTTGATCAGGAGGAACGAAGGAGACTTCACTTGTCGAAGTAGATACTGACCCATTCATTGTGACGTCTGAAGAAGAATCCACTATTTGAATGAATGAAGAACACTGAACAAACTTACATGATTTTCTGAAGATGCTTTTGAAGGAGATCTTTGATGATGAAGAAAAATACACACAGAAAAATTCTTGTCTGAAGATGAATCTACAAAGTTTCTTAGTAGTTTTCGAGTTTCAATGAACATGAATCCTGTAGCTTGAAGTTACAATGACGACAAACTGTATGTGAAGATATTCAGTGATGATGAAGAAGAAAATAAACTGAAGGAGGAATTTGTCAAATATTCCTTCCTTTTCAGGTTTCCGTTTTGTTAGCAAACGAGGTACTCTTTCAAAAGTCTCAGTGCTACAAATATGCACCGAAGAGTTTTACTCTATGCAACGGGCACTTGATCAGGAGGAACGAAGGAGACTTCACTTGTCGAAGTAGATACTGACCCATTCATTGTGACGTCTGAAGAAGAATCCACTATTTGAATGAATGAAGAACACTGAACAAACTTACATGATTTTCTGAAGATGCTTTTGAAGGAGATCTTTGATGATGAAGAAAAATACACACAGAAAAATTCTTGTCTGAAGATGAATCTACAAAGTTTCTTAGTAGTTTTCGAGTTTCAATGAACATGAATCCTGGAGCTTGAAGTTACAATGACGACAAACTGTATGTGAAGATATTCAGTGATGATGAAGAAGAAAATAAACTGAAGGAGGAATTTGTCAAATATTCCTTCCTTTTCAGGTTTCCGTTTTGTTAGCAAAAGAGGTACTCTTTCAAAAGTCTCAGTGCTACAAATATGCACCGAAGAGTTTTACTCTATGCAACGGGCACTTGATCAGGAGGAACGAAGGAGACTTCACTTGTCGAAGTAGATACTGACCCATTCATTGTGACGTCTGAAGAAGAATCCACTATTTGAATGAATGAAGAACACTGAACAAACTTACATGATTTTCTGAAGATGCTTTTGAAGGAGATCTTTGATGATGAAGAAAAATACACACAGAAAAATTCTTGTCTGAAGATGAATCTACAAAGTTTCTTAGTAGTTTTCGAGTTTCAATGAACATGAATCCTGGAGCTTGAAGTTACAATGACGACAAACTGTATGTGAAGATATTCAGTGATGATGAAGAAGAAAATAAACTGAAGGAGGAATTTGTCAAATATTCCTTCCTTTTCAGGTTTCCGTTTTATTAGCAAAAGAGGTACTCTTTCAAAAGTCTCAGTGCTACAAATATGCACCGAAGAGTTTTACTCTATGCAACGGGCACTTGATCAGGAGGAACGAAGGAGACTTCACTTGTCGTAGTAGATATTGACCCATTCATTGTGACGTCTGAAGAAGAATCCACTATTTGAATGAATGAAGAACACTAAATAAACTTACATGATTTTCTGAAGATGCTTTTGAAGGAGATCTTTGATGATGAAGAAAAATACACACAGAAAAATTCTTGTCTGAAGATGAATCTACAAAGTTTATTAGTAGTTTTCGAGTTTCAATGAACATGAATCCTGGAGCTCGAAGTTACAATGACGACAAACCGTATGTGAAGATATTCAGTGATGATTAAGAAGAAAATAAATTGTAGGAGAAATTTTTCAAATATTCCTTCCTTTTCAGGTTTCCGTTTTGTTAGCAAAAGAGGTACTCTTTCAAAAGTCTCAGTGCTACAAATATGCACCGAAGAGTTTTACTCTATGCAACGGGCACTTGATCAGGAGGAACGAAGGAGACTTCACTTGTCGAAGTAGATATTGACCCATTCATTGTGATGTCTGTAGAAGAATCCACTATTTGAATGAATGAAGAACACTCAACACACTGCCCATTTTTCTGAAGATACTTTTGAAGGAGATCTTTGATGATGAAGAAAAATACACACAGAAAAATTCTTGTCTGAAGATGAATCTACAAAGTTTATTAGTAGTTTTCGAGTTTCAATGAACATGAATCCTGGAGCTCGAAGTTACAATGACGACAAACCGTATGTGAAGATATTCAGTGATGATTAAGAAGAAAATAAATTGTAGGAGAAATTTTTCAAATATTCCTTCCTTTTCAGGTTTCCGTTTTGTTAGCAAAAGAGGTACTCTTTCAAAAGTCTCAGTGCTACAAATATGCACCGAAGAGTTTTACTCTATGCAACGGGCACTTGATCAGGAGGAACGAAGGAGACTTCACTTGTCGAAGTAGATATTGACCCATTCATTGTGATGTCTGTAGAAGAATCCACTATTTGAATGAATGAAGAACACTCAACACACTGCCCATTTTTCTGAAGATACTTTTGAAGGAGATCTTTGATGATGAAGAAAAATACACGCAGAAAATTGCTTGTCTGAAGAGGAATCTACAAAGTGCATTTGGTGTTTGGACTTTGATTGGTAATTTGTAGTTTCAAGTCGATAGATGCTGAATCCTGGAGAGATTATTTAATACAAGTTGGAGATGATGAAGAAGTAAATATACCCATATTGAAGGAGAAATTTTCTAATATTTGTTCCTTTTCAGGTTTCAGTTTTGTTAGCAAAGAAGAAGATAATCCCCAAATAATGGAAATGGTTTATGTTGAAGAAAAAAATGACCCAATAATGTATGCCCATGTAAATGGAGTTTGGTTTTAACATTGTAGATGCGAGTAAACTGATGATACACTACAAATATGCACTGAGAAGTAAAGCTTTCTGCAAAAGGCACTTGAAGAGGAGGAATGATGGAGCATTTTACTGTTAAAGAAGATCAATCCTAACATGAAGGAGATCTGAAAATAACACAAGAAAATAAGCCCATAAGAAATATGGTATGGAAGTCTGAAAAAGAATTTACTTTTTAATAAATGATATTCTTGAGTCAAAATTAGAGGATTAATGAATACTCGTGTTGGAAAAATATAAACCAATCAACCCATAAATTTTTATGTCTGAGGAGATATTTTTATGTGAATGGTACCCAGGAAAGATACACATGGAGTAACAGAAGAAAAGCTTTTATTTAAGATCTTGTATACAGAAGTCAGGCCCTTCAGGCATTCATTTCACTATTTCCTTTTCAGTTATCCTGTACTTTTTAGATACTTTCTCCAATCAGCATAAAGAATTTAAATTTCCATGTAACTTAAAAATTTTATAATGAGAATTGCGAGTCATTTTTGCAGAATTAAAATCTACTCTTTTCACCAGGCAGACAGTAAAAAGTCTGTGTTCAGATAAAAGTCTCAAAATTTCTCATCCCTGAAAATTAATTGTATCATTCAAAGTTACAGCTGAAAACTATTGTAAAACATAGGAACAGACTGGTAAGTTTTTAAATGAAGTTGCATATTTTTCACATAAAATGCATGACATATTTTGAAGAATTAACAGCTACTTTTTTCATGAGGCAGACAGTGAAAAGTCCAAATTGAGATGAAAGTCTTAAATTTCTCATCCCAAAGGATCCCTTAGTAGTCAACCATTGAACTGATTTTTAAAAAAAAATCTGAAAAGCCAAGACAATCTAGCATCCCAATAACATACCCCAATGGTACCAACATGTCATGAAATGAACCTATTTTAAATTAGAAAATGTTGCTCCAACAATGTCAATTGACAGCTGTAAAAAGCTTCGAATTGAATACTTATAATTAGCTGGAAGATTGAATCTGGTCATTGTGAATGACACAAAGCAGAAAATGCCACGAGTTGGTTAAACCCTTCGTTCGTTTCATTTTCCCCAGGTCTTTGGAATAGTCTCGAAACACAAAAGGTACATGTATAACATGCAAGCAACAGGTGATGAATGGTTATAAAGGTCGTGAGTGCAGGCACAGGTGCAGGCGCAGGCGCAGGTTATTATTGCTCTATTTTCCGGTCTCCTTCAAAGATTCGATTCCACATTATTTTCTTAAACAGTCTGCCATCTCATGAAATTGCTCTTGAAGCTGTTCTGACATGACTGACTTAATGCTGGCACAGAAGTTATGAACTTAAGTTATACCTTCAGACAAAGTACGCCTTTGCAAAGGTACTAAATCTACATGCACAACAGACTATATGCTAAGGACTGACCATTATTTTAGGCTCACATCTTTAGAATTAATTGAAAAAGGGGTAGGGAGTAATATTTACAAATTGCATATTAAAGAGCATTTTTTGTGTGTGTGTTTATTTAGAAGTTTGGGTTGGTTTTTTCTGACATGCTGGTTGGGGTGAAATCATGCTAAAACCAAGGGCAGTGTTTGCGCCGTCTGTCTTACGTCATACATGTCATATGCCAGTATGCACACAAAAACAAATCTTTTTGAGCAAGACTAAGTTTTAATAAAAAAGTTTCAGTTTACTCACGAATCAAAACCTCACCAGGGCGGGTCCTCGTGTCTTCCAACAGTCTCCCTCCAGTCTACACACGTTTGATCGGTACAATTCTGTTCAAAAGTCTGGATCAAACTTGCAAAGTTTTGCGACATGTCTTGAAACTGCAATTTCGGTGCGAGCCACTCTCACAACCCTCCTCCGTCGTTGTCATTCCACTGAAAATTCCTCATTTTCGACAGAAAATTCTCTTCCGACCATTTCACACTACAAAACTTTGTTGTTGTGCTGAGTTGAGTCGAAAAACTCCCCAACACACTTTGAGGCAAAAAAAAGGCGTCTCTAAATTGCACAGACCGAGTTTTGGGAGAGCCAAAACTAGTACAGGTCCTAGCTCGAGAGAAACCAGCTAAATTGTGGTAAAGGCGGCAATAAAATTAGCCCAAATTGTCAACCTCATTTGTTTTACAGGTGGCGTAGGTATATGTGTGATAGAAATAAAAGAAAGTAAAGAATTTAAATTCATCCGCGTTTTATAATGTTTCTTTTTCCTGAGCTTACAGACAATATCTCTGCAACTTGTAATTTAATCAATCATATAATTTCAATAAAAACAGGATTGTTAGCCTGTTCTTATCGTAATGTGACAATTTTATGTGTAAACACTGCTCTATTTTTATCGGTTCTGAAAGAAGTGATGCGTTTATGCCGTCACTTCGGTCTAATTTGATTGGTTAATTAGTGTGACGGGGCTCATTAACCTAAATGAAAGGGGCTAATAGCAGACGATAATCTTGGTGCTCGGCGCGAAACAACGGAAGCGTTAGGAAATTATGAAAAATAAATAAAAGTGATCAAAATGACTTCTTGTTCATAGTTATGACTTAGTTCAAGTCAAAATTATGAATTATATTTCTTAATTAAGAATTAGTATAATTGACTTAACGTAATTCATAATTATGACTTGTGCCAATCAAGTCATATTTTTGAGATATGTAACTCATAATTACCAGTGATTCCAGCGGGGTACAATTTGAGGAGACCACGGGCAAATTCCTATGTCTACTACAGAGTCATAATTATGAGATATAAATCATAAGTTCTTACTTGCAAGTCATAATAATGAGAAGTACGTCTTAATATGACTTTAATTTTCTTTCCTTTTCACTGTCCTTTTAAACGCTTTGGGACGAAACAGAATGCCGAGTTGATTTTAATATTTGCTAGGTGTTACTTCTGTAAAACAACTAGGCCTTTTACACAAAAAAAAATACGAACAGAAAGAATGTTCAAACGATTTGGTGATTTTACAAAGACGATTGAAGGTAGGATACAGTATGCTGGGGGCCCAGATTTCCCGAAAACCTGATTGGCTGATGATGTCGATTTTATTGTTTTCATCTTTATTGATTTGTGTCTGTCTCAACTTAGCCCACTCGTCCAATCTAAAAAGCAGTTCCATAATAACAACGCAAATATATCCCCCCATTGAATAACGTACAATTTAAAGCTGACCAATCGCGTACTAGAATGACACTTCCACAACATGTCAGTGACTTGGACTCAAGCCAGCCGTGAGAACCGACTGGAGCCGGTTCTTAAGCTCTGAAATTTATACACTACAATCCCTTTTATACGGTGGCCCACAACTGTCACGGCAAAACCAAAAGCGCCACGGCAAAACCAAAAGCGCCACGGCAAAACCAAAAGCGCCACGGCAAAACCGAAAGAGCCACGGCAAAACCCAAAGCGCCACGGCAAAACCCAAAGCGCCACGGCAAAACCCAAAGCGCCACGGCAAAACAAAAAGCGCCACGGCAAAACCAAAAGCGCCACGGCAAAACCAAAAGCGCCACGGCAAAACCAAAAGCGCCACGGCAAAACCAAAAGCGCAACGGCAAAACCAAAAGAGCCACGGCAAAACCAAAAGAGCCACGGCAAAACCAAAAGCGCCACGGCAAAACCAAAAACGCCACGGCAAAACCCAAAGCGCCACGGCGAAACCAAAAGCGCCACGGCGAAACCAAAAGCGCCACGGCAAAACCAAAAGCATGCGGGTTAAAGGTCGAAAGGAGTCGCGGTGATTCATGGGATAAGTTATAAATAAATGGTCAACACGCGCGGTGTGCAGAGTTGATCTTTATGCCCACGTAATGTGTACGGGGACTGGGGAGGCACAGCACACTGAGTTCCCCTCCAAAGTTTACCGAACCGATTTTCAAGAAATTTGTCACAAATGTTAGTTTCATAAACAATTCAGAAATCATCAACGGTGCATTTGGGTGTAAATTTTGCCCATTTGTTGTCAATTTTGTTTTGTCCCTATTCCGTATTACAAGAGGGAGAAGATCATTTGTACATAACAGATAAGAGAAGGCAAGCCCCTTGGGCTAGCATGAGACAATGATTCTCCCTCCCATCAGCTAGAGACTCAAGCCCGCATAATAAAAAGGACAAATTGGATTAAAAAGTATTATGAATAACAACTCCAGAGTAATAATAATTTTTTTAAAATTGGGAATTCAAAATGGCCGCCACATCATTTTTAATTTTTTTATTTAATGTTTTGCTTTTTTCACTTACGGCCACCATTTTTCAGGGATGAAAATTCTCGGATGAAAATTCGATATTATTATTTTTTTGGCTATCAAATAAGAAATTGACATGTAAGAATATTTCATTGTTAAAAATTTAGATATAAGTTGACCCTCTAATTACAGGCTGAAAACACAAAATCCAAGATCATTTTAAATTCCCACTCTGCACTTAACACTATCACAGGATTCATCACTCTGACATTTCAAGAAAATAAATAAAATGGGTAATATTTGTTTGAAAAGTCAGAAAAAATTAATAAAAGTGTGTGAACCGATGTCAAACAAATGGTTGTCGCGGTAACAGTTCACACCCAGTAACATTGACTTTTTGAAATAGAATGACATAAAATATATTTCGGGAAAGTCAGGAAATTTCCTGGCGATCGGCCTTGGCGTTAAAAAGTTACAAAGAACAAATTGGTTGGGGGAACATTGTGCCCCCCCCCCCCCCCCCCCCCCCGGTCCTGATAGGGTTAAGGTTCTCGGTCAATTACTCTGTGAACTACAGAAGTAACTTGAAATCAAGTCGTTAGATTTTATGCCATTGTTATGTACGTCTTATGCTATAATGGTGGAGCCGAGGATGGAACCTGTGATGTGTCATATCGTAGAGTAATGGAATGTTGAATGATACACAGTAGAACCATTTTCAGCAATGTGAGTTAGTCTTAAAAATCATTCCAGTGCCGATTGTATATAATAAAAGTCATTTTGTTTCGATTTCTTTTCTTCCTCTTTTTGTTTACGTCAGGCTGCTGAACAGTGCTATTCATACCATCATGACCATGACCATGTGCCATGAAGCCTGGTAAATATGGGACCTGAACGTGTGTACAGATCAACTGCACACCGCGCGTGCTGACCATATTTATATCTATTCATTTATAAACCTACCCCATGAATCACCGCGACTCCTTTCGACCTTTAACCCGCATGCTTTTGGTTTTGCCGTGGCTCTTTTGGTTTTGCCGTGGCTCTTTTGGTTTTGCCGTGGCTCTTTTGGTTTTGCCGTGGCTCTTTTGGTTTTGCCGTGGCTCTTTCGGTTTTGCCGTGGCGCTCTTGGTTTTGCCGTGGCGCTTTTGGTGTTGCCGTGGCGCTTTGGGTTTTGCCGTGGCGCTCATTTGGTTTTGCCATGGCGCTTTTGGTTTTGCCGTGGCGCTTTTGGTTTTGCCGTGGCGCTTTTGGTTTTGCCGTGGCGCTTTTGGTTTTGCCGTGGCGCTTTGGGTTTTGCCGTGGCGCTTTGGGTTTTGCCGTGGCGCTTTGGGTTTTGCCGTGGCGCTTTGGGTTTTGCCGTGGCGCTTTGGGTTTTGCCGTGGCGCTTTGGGTTTTGCCGTGACAGTTGTGGGCCACCGTACTTTTATAATATTTGTGAAAATGTATTTGATTTAAAAATGCTCGGCTTTCCGTCCGGGAACGCCAACAACGGGCCTTGCTCATGATGATGTCACTGGTGGCACAAAACACAAACAAGCATGTAATGTTGTGGTAGTACAAGCATTTTGTTTATATCATTTGCTCATATTTGGTCCCTATGGAGACCGAGGGCAAAACGAAAAAGGAAAAAAAAGGTCTCCACAATTAAAAAGACCGAGGTGCTCCACACACAATTTTGTGTACAAATCTATGATAAGCTGTAAAGTGCAGCGAAAGGAATAAATAAAAAAATATTAAAAAAGTCCAACATGGGAATGTGTCTGCCAGGCTTGTGTGTGTGTTTTGTTTTTGTAAGAGGGGTGTTCACAGAGAGAAATAATAAAATGTTTTGTTTTTTAAAATATATAATGGGGGCTACAACAGTTAAATTTTCAAAGCTGATTTATTATTTATTAATCCTCAAAGGTGTACACAATCTTAGACTGACACCCCCCCCCCCCCACCCCAACTGTAATTGAAGTGTTGACATTACTATGGACGGAGTCCTACCTAGAGGGCTCTAATGTAAACACGTGATCAATGATCAGAGATGTGGATTATGAGAGTTGCGACAACTTGTGATTAGAAGACATTTTCGGTCGAAAAACCACATGTCCGCGCACAGGTTGCTAGTCTAGACTGCATGATGGGTTGTAATGCATTTGGACTGAAAATGACGCCCAGCAACCAATCCATGTGACCAAAGAAAACTGGATCCTCCATGTCCAAACTCCATCAATACACAGCTCTGAAAATGAAGTAATGGTTTGTCATCTAATCTTAAATTATATGGATTGGTAAACAAATCTATGGGGGTTAAAAAAACTAAAAAAAACTAAAAATTCTACTTTATCATCTACAAATAATGACAATTATGCAAATTTTTTCTTTTTTCTTCAGTGACTCACATACATGAGATTTAATGAGAACTTGTGACGACGAACGTTTACAAGTCCAGTGCCTACACAAAGATCAACATAAGACAACTCATTACAGGGCCTTTAGGCTGCAGAACACACAAATTAACTAAGCACAGAGAAAAATGCTTAGCGGAAACAGGTTACCAACCAAAACACCATGTGCTTTACATGGGTATTGACTGGTGTCATGCCAATAGTTGCTTAGCTATTACATCTCTTATGCAATATTTCCTGTTGAATAGCATTGTGGGATTGGGCTCGGATCACAACTCATTAATCAAACAAAAATTACTATTTCCAAACATTCAAGAAACTATCTTCAAATGACTCACAAAAAGCACAACTCAGCAACAAACAATTATTTCTGCTTTAAATAATTTGAGTTGGTTGGCTTGAAGTCAATTCTGAGATCCAAATCTAAAAAATTTACATTTCACAATAAGTGTGTTTAGTGATTATTAATGCAGTTACATTTCAGTGTTTTCTTTTAATCATTAATAAACAATTTAAACTGAGGGATCCTATAAGTAGACAGATTTGATTTTTACTGACGAAACTATTTTGATAATTATTTCTTGAAAACATTTCTAGATAAAACCGCAAGTGCAAATGAATGCTACAGTCCCTGCATTTCCCACAGTCATAAACAGAAATCAGGAAAAAAATTAATGACAATAAATATAGTAATGGACAAGCAAAAACTCCAAAATAAAATTTGCAAAATTTGTTTATAGTTTTCCTTAGGTATCAAATAATCCAGTTACAGTAAATTAATAGTTTCACGTCATTTCATAATAACTTAAAGTTCTCCATCTTTCCTAATCAGTCGATTAGTTTTTGTTTTTTATTCCCCCACCCAACAAACATTATTTTATCAAATTTAACGGCATTACACAAACAAGATTAGTAGCTTTCTACTTACATTTCTTTTCAAAAAACAAGCATTTGAACATTTCAAGCACAAGTACTGATCAACATTAATCCCATTCTTGCCAACTTTTTTGTTTTGGTCCTTTGGCAAAGCGATTAAACTTCTCAAAAAACGGGATTTAAAAAATTGGTTTGTAATCGGGAAGAAGACTTTTGCAAGATGATACTCAATTTTTAAGAGCATGTCACACTGTACCTGTACATACCAACACTGTACAGTACTTATTAACAAGGAAGTCAGACGCTAAATCGTTAAAGTTGAATAATATGTTGATCCACAGGGGAAGAAAAATGATCCTCCATGAACGATCTCAAACAATTTGTTCCCTTAATTCTGGAATAAAAGAACATAAACAAAACTTAACTATACAAGGAAGTTTTACATCTGAAAAGTACGTCAAAATATGACAATGGTAAATTGCCATTGTGCAATAACAACATTTTTGGTGCACACATGAACAACAAAATACTTTAAGGTAGACAGGTGGAAGTTGTAAACAATCTTGCAGTGTGGAACCATTTCTCTCCCTACAGCAATCTAACAAAATTCTCAACAAAATAAAACTTACACAACTGTAAGGCATCTTCTTAAAACTGTTCCAAGAAAAGTTGCAGAAAAATGTATACACAAAGGGATTATTGAGGATAAGTTGTGGATGGATTTCTTTTCATAGTTAAATGTTTGTCCAGTGCTGCTTGGGGATATATTTTACATTATTGGAATACAAATACATCTAAACTAGGTAGATTACACCTATAACAGGGTTTAGTTCAGTAAAAAAAAACAAAAAAAACCCACATGTTTTCAAAACAAAACACTCACACTAACTCTGCATGAACTACAGATGCTTTTTCACACTTCTTGCAAGTCTTATGGGTGGGGATTAAGTCTCGGGGGAAAAAAGGTGGTTTACTCTTAGTTGAATAGCTAATCTATCAGTAATTTGTTCATGATTCTGCAATTCAATTTACCTTTTTTAATAAATTGATTATAAACATAAAGACAACACCATGGATCAAGTCAAAGAAAATATAAAGATCACCAATCCAAACTTTTGGAGAAACTTGGTAATTGAGTTGGTGTTTTTTCGCCAAACTTATCTTTGATTTTTCCTCCTCTAAAATCACATCTTTTGAGTATCTCGAATCATCCTATTTTACTGTATGATTTTGAAACTTTCTAACTTCAGTGATTACTTTTGAAGTAACGGAAAGAAATTATTCAAGAGTTTAAAATGCTCTTTAAAAACGAAATAAATAAGCATTGAAAATATGAAAATGTTTACCCGTCACATTAAGAAAATATCTAAATATGTTTCAGTATTTGTTGGAAACATTGCTTTGACAAGAGCATCATAAGTTTCGAAATTCAGAGCTACACTGTAAAGATACAATTTCCATTGACTTGACTCAGGATACTAGACTCTTAACAAAGCTCAAGAAAATTTCAGCGTGGATAAAGTTTGTTAACTAATCTTAAAGTTCACCTAACTCATCGTAACATGTATTGACTTTTGACTGAAGATAGTGGACTACATTAGGCTTTGTAGAACACCTTGTGCATTTTAACCACAAGAGGGCACTTTTTGTGCAAAAATACTGTGTGAAGACCTGATGTTTGAAGAAAATACTGGTGCACCAAATGAAACGTGCAAAGAAAGGCGGTTGGGACAAGGCCGGAGTCTCAGAATAGTCTCTTCTCATATCTGGTGGGAAAAAAACATAAACAAAACATTTGTCAATTTAAAGAAAAACTGAAATTGAATCTGTAAATTAACCTTGACTTTCCCCAGTTCTTCAAATTCAACTGGAGGGTTGGGATAATTTCGAAGGCTTGAGGCAGTAGGGATGGTATACTAACTCCTGTGGTTTGTTTTTGAAGGATCCAGACTCTACAGACACTTCTATCAGTTGATTTTGAAGGATTCAGGCAGGAGGGAACTTGTACAATGTTTGATTTTGAAGGATTCAGGCAGGAGGGAACTTGTACAATGTTTGATTTTGAAGGATTGAGGCCGTACAGACCCTTCAAAACCTCCTATTGACCCCTTGCAGACACGGAATGCACCCCCATTTCCACTATTTTGGGGGTCAATTTCTTTGTGTATGTTTTGACACACAAAATAAGGGACAGGATAGGCATGTTTAAATACGCTGCACAGTGTGCAAGGGATCAGTCAATTGGTTGATTTTGAAGGATTGAGGAAGTTGTCAACAATGGGGTTAGAGTTAGTGACTGGAAGGCTGGCCTGTGTATGCAGTGCATGACCCTTCAAACCCTGGGCATAACCAGGGTAAGGATTAGACACGATACAAGGCTGTTAATACTCTTATGTACTGTTCCTTTACAGCATGTAACTATTGCTTGATCAGAACTTTAGTTTAGGGAGCATCTCAAAAGTTGGGCACTTTCTGTGCGCAACAGAACGTTCCCAGGGGCACGCACACGCAGTCTGTTAGACTGCCAGAATGTTCTGCTAGACAGATGTTCTGCATCCTTGTGCCGAAGTAAGGGAGCAACCCTACACGAATGAATACGCACATTAGTATTTTGAACATTCAGATGGTACGTTCCTGCGGAACAGTCAATTTTTTGCATGCTGGAATACTTATCCGGTCCAATTAGAATGTTCCTACCATTTCAAGTGTTGAAACGCTCCCTTAGGAAAAAAGGTGGCAATCTAGATCTCTCATCTAGAAGATGGCACCCACTGAGCCTCATGAGTAGTTTAAAAATTCAGCAGGGACATTTACAAGCTCTCCAGATTACCACATAATGTGGACAATTATTTTATTTGTATTAAATGACAGACCTGGTGATAGAAATGATGAAGTGAGGTTATTTTTATGATGTAAATCATTAATGATCCATAAAGATGGCATACACAAAGTTAATGATAGGGGCCCAATTTCATATGGGTGCTAAAGCAGAAAATATTCCTTATTGACTTTCTGCTTAGAAGAGATGAGCAGGATACCGGTTACAAATGGGAAATAAAAGCATGGTGCTTTGGCTAGTAACCTTATTCTTCCAAGCATATTTTTGTTGTGCTTAGCTTCATTTTGTGCTTAAGCAGCTCTATGAAATTGGGCCCTGGTACATGAAAATATAGAGGGCGACTCTAAGGTGCTCTTAATGTAGTTATTACCTTTTTATGGCATAGATACCAGTTAGTAATTATGTTACACTTAAAATTTGTATTTAGTAACAGAGAATTCAAGTCAAAATTGTACAGTCGAAAAACTGTTTAGGTATGATAATGATATGCGTTTGACCCCTTGATGTCACTGGTGGTTAGTACGATAGATTTTGACACTTAAAAGACCCCTTGCTTATGACGTCACAAGCTCAAACAGCGCCCTCACTGAGGTCACTAGAGACCTATCATCAGCTGAGAGTTGAGCATGGCACATACACACATGCACATTTTCATTGTTTGACCTCAGCCATGGCGGCCAATGCAAGGGGTCTATTTCAAGAAATACACATGCCACCATAATTGTATTGAGTCTTTGCTTTGAAACCTGAGAAGTGGTTCAACAGGTTTTTTTGTGTGGAAAAGCTTGGACGAAACAACTATCACTCACATGTCAGTGTAGTACGGTTCACGAGATGATCTGCATTTTCATGGAAAGGTAGGTTCTTGGTTTCCTGTGCTTCCCCTAGTTCACCAGCAGCAGCGGCCGTGAAAATCAAATCGAAACGCCGAAAAGAACCATCGCCCGACCAACGGCACATTTGGGAACTTTCAAGATTGTCATGTTTTCACCCCCACTTTCCCGCAAGTCTCTTGATGGTCCCGAAGAGTCGTTTAAAAAGGCAACATCCTCAGCAACAATTTATATCTATTAATATATAACTGGCCTTTGATCGTTGTCTACAGTAGTTCAGATGCATTGTTCTGAACCGCGCCAAGCCAAGCCGTGAAATCACTTTACCAATGAAGTAAGAAAGTAAAGTCCCCAAATCCTAAATCCGTTGGAAATCTCCTTGCTGCTTTATGTCCATGTTGGGAAGTCACTTAAAGAGCCTCTTTGTTGATTGGAAATTGCAAAGTTCAGGGGTGTATTTGGGTTAGCTCTACGCGAATGTTGGCAAGTCCAAATCAACTAGCCACAACTGATGTCACAACTGAGAGAGTTTCAGAGAAAAATCTTTTAAACCTTGTTTTAAAGTGAGGTTAGGGATTCGCTATAAAGTTTTTCTATTTCCTGTGGACTCCATTTGTTGAAAAAACATAAAACTTCAATATTTCAGAGCACCTTAGAGCAGCCCTTTAACAAATTTTGGTACAGTTTCTATGAGAATTACTCACGAATGCAAACCATGGACACTTCCTTCCACCTGGGCAGATGTCGTTCTTCTCTCAAACTTGAGTTCACCAGAATACATTTTTTCTCTGAAAAACAAAAATGTGCAATAAATATTGAATGCTAAAAAAACTCTGGGCCAACAATAGATAGTTGCTTACTTGTTTTAGAAACTCAAAAAAATTACTAAAAGATATTGTATAGCATAGTACACCCTATGTATGCAGAGCTAATTGTATGTGTGTGCACAGCCACAATCATGGGTACACATTTTCTTGGTGTAAAAGAACAGGTTATGAAAAACAGTTGATGTAACAGTTATCTCATCATTAGATATCAATCAATTTCTGTAGCCCTCTCTAGTGTCTTACATGTACAGTGTATGCGTTTTTCAACTTTGTTTTTATGGGTTATATATTTTTCATGTAAACTGAAACGATGGTATAACACAAAATGATCAAAATCCATCCCATTTCAAGCGTTTTTTACTCATCCAGAAATGATTTTCTTTAAGTTAAGCTTCTTACCTAAGATCTGTTAGACTCTTAGCACCTATGTCTTGGCAGCCATGTTGGACTCCGGCTATAAGGTATGGGGCAAACTTGTGGATTGAGCCCTTATCCACTATGTTGCCTGATACACCTTGTGCTACCTTGAGTTTGTCCCGATCACTGTTGGAGAAGAAGCAAGAAGCAAGACAATCAGTGCCCAATTTAAGCACACAAATTTACTCAGCAAAACAAAATGTGCCTTACTGGAAAACAGTTACCAACCAAAACACTGTGTCATTTGTAAAGTTTGTGACTGGTTGCTGGCTTATTTTTGCAAAGCAGAAATTTGTAGAGCAATATTTTCTGCTTAATGCAACTCTACGAAACTGGACCCACAGCCCTATTTTGAAGAACTGCTTAACCACAAACAGTAGCTTAGAACAACAAAAATTCTCCAGAATAAGGTTACCAGCCACAATACAGTGTCACATGTACATGTATGTGACTGGTATCCTGCTAATTTTTGCTTCAAAGGTGAAATCTTTTAAGCAATATCATCTGCTAGAGCAGCTCTATGAAACTGGGCCTACACGTAGGTCACCAACCTTATGATTTCTTACAAGCAACTAAGGGTGGTTAAAGTGACTATAGACCTTATGCATTGACGTCACCAAGCCGCCATCTTAGAGGTAAACTGATGATGAAACAATGGAAACGCATTGATTTGTACGCGCGGCGCACAAGACTGGCCAATGAGCATCTTCCTTTTGACCTCTAGGTGAGGGCGCCCTACTCAAATGACGTCATATGCATAAGGTCTATTACATCATTGGTTTATGGAAAAGTAACTCAATTTCCATTCTCTTGATTTTATTACAAACACACACACACATCGACGTGTGTAAATACCGGCAATCGTGGACCCTCCTTTGTTCAACTCTTTGTGATAGCAACCGTGGACCACAATGCTTTCCTTTGTGATAGCAACTGTGGACCTTGAATGTGGATACCTACCCACACACACACAGTAAAACCATGTGAAAAATTCATTGAGTTAAGTTTTCATGTTTTCGTGAAACCCCTCCCCCAAAAAGGGAGTTTATGTTTTTCTGGGATTTTAGCAATACTATACATGTTTATCCTTTATGTTGCAATAACAATGAGTAATTTCAATTAGGGGCGCTTAAATGAGATTTGTTGTTTTCTGTTGGAAATATGTCTCCGGAGAATTGCTACAGATATGAACTTTACCATGATATTCAGTAAATTATTCTTTATTTCCCATGATGATTGCCAATTTATTCTGTCCTTTGTCCACAGTAGCAAAAATTAATTGATTACCACAACATTGAATCTGTTGATGGAGTTACCTGAAGTATCTTTGTGCGCTGGATTTGTTGCACTCCATGGCATCCAGTGAGCCCATGCCTCTGTACTTTTTGAGTCGTACACCGTCGGAAAAGAAGTACTCCCCCGGTGCTTCACTGGTACCCGCTAGTAGACTTCCCATCATAACTGAAGATAAGGAATCATTGAAACAGATCAACAGATATTATTTTATTAGTGGGCTGTGGGCTGTGCGGCCTCAGCTGGATCGACACATCATCATGGGTTGAAGTATAAGAATTCCTTAGCAACACCCTTAGAAACAGCTGTAGACATACATGTAGCCACAGTTGCTTATTCCGACATGATTTTGTTTTTGGTGTTACCCTTAAACCGATGTGTGAAAAGCACTGTATAAACAAACGCCCTAAGCGCTTTACAAAGGAAAATAGTAATGCAGGATAAAATCCGATTGTTGAAACATATAATGGGGTTTTTCACTGTTTTCTCATGACTCCGAAGACAGATTGAGCTTAAACTTTCACTGGTTTGTTATTTCATGCATATGTTGGGTCACATCAAGTGTGGATACAGGTCTTTGGCAATTACCAATGTTGTACACACCCTTTAATGCTCTCTTCTATCAAGACATGCAACAATGGCAAAATCTACTTGGCTTATATGAATATAGCAAGAAGAACATCTCATACACAACTAAATCACCAATTAGCCTTTTATTCCTACATGCAGACACAGGCACTAAATTGGAGGGCACACGCCATAGAGATGTGCACTATATAGGCAGACGCACAAACGCATCACGCCACCATCATCTCCAAACAAAAAGATGTTCCCTCATTTTGCCCATCAGTCCGCCACCAAGATTTGTAATTTGCATATTTCATTGGAAAGATCAATTGTTGGGATAAATCAATGAACCTATAGGATGCTAATTTCCAAATATTTGAAACAACAATTAACGGCTGGTCTTTTTCAGAGACCTACCTGTTGAAGCCCCGAGCGCCAAGGCCTTTGTGATGTGCCCAACGGATGTTATGCCACCGTCAGCGACGACTGGGATGCCATAGTGACGGGCATACTCTGCTACCTTGTATACTGCTGTACCCTGAGGGCGCCCTACCGCCATCACTACGGGAAAATCAAGAGAAAATACCAAAATGAAAACATGATTAATCCAGCAAAATATTTAGACTAGGTATGTTTTGTGTAAATTGAATGCTAATATTGAGTTTGCGAAAAAAAAAAAAGGGAAAATGCCAGGGAGAGCAAGTCTTTGTACTGTGTTTCTCAATTTCAAAGCGGAGAGAAATAACAAGGAAGTCAGCTGAACAGCTATAAAGATGCACGTCTGGGAGTAGCAAGGGATACATTTATTGTAGCATTTTTCTACACTGTACATAGAGAATCCTTCTGAAAAAAATTGCACTTAAAAACAAAAAAATATCATTTGACATTCTGTAATCAGCACTTTGCAAAATGGTTAATATAGTTTTTTTCATTCACACTGGCTTTTTGGGTACAAATGTACATCATTTGCCATTTTTGTTTGGATTGCTCTTTGTTATTTTGTTTTTAAACGAAAACCTTCCAATTAGCATTCGTGAACTATTCATGCATTTACAAACATGTACATGTACAATATTATAACTGGAGTACACAGGGCTCGTCCGACTACAGTTTCCACAGTACTGTTCCCACTATAGAGGGCAGCATAGCCAAGCAGTGCATATTGACTCCTTCACTGGGGTCACACACAGCTGGGCCCAATTTCATGGCTCCGCTTACGCCAAATTCTGCGCTTGCAATCACCATTCTCCGCTTACTGAGCGAGCACCAAATTTCTGCACAAGCTGTGTTAGCGTAGAATGCCCAGCATCGCGGACTACGCAAGCGCACAATCAAAAATTCCCTGCTAACCCGTGAAATATGCTTGACATAAGCACGGAATTCCCTGCTTCCGTAAGCGCCGATTCTTTGCTTACGAAATTGGGCCCTGGTGTCTGCTCATGGTGTTCCATTTTGGGAATCAAATTAACATAGAGGTAAACGCGCCCACATCACCTAAAATACTACAGTGCAACACCAAGAAAAAATTGACCCCCAAAATAGTGCAACCAAAATGTAATGGGATGACTTCTGGGTCTAATTTCAGAGAGCTGCTTAAGCACAAAAAAGGAGCTAAGCACAACAAAATCATACACATCAGAATAAGGTTACACATGTACCATCTGTGTCTGTGCATGACTGGTATCCGGCTCATATTTGCTTAGCAGAAAATTGTAAAGGACTATTTCCTGCTTAAGCACCTCCATGAAATTGGGCCCAGGTAAATAGGGTAAATATACTTAAAGATCGTCGCCCCTTGGTAGATATGTCACAGCATTAGTTAATCCATTGCGCTACTCACAGTTAATTATAGTCCCCTCACTTCTACTCACTGTTTTACTCTCAAGCAGTTCCCCACTCAAAAAAATATATATTGGCCCTCGTTTGAACAGAAAAGTAACTGGCTACATGTACGGCTGGAACAAGACCAGGGCTCAATTTCATGAATCTGCTTAGCGTACGCAAAAGAAGTTGGTGCTCACAGTAGCAGAAATAATCCGCGCGTTAGCGTTACATGTATTTCACACCGTTAGTACAGATTGTTTGCTTAGTGCATGTGCTTACACAGCTACACATAAATTTTGCGCATAACATCTGAGCAGGTGCCAATTTCATAGCGATGCCATAGCACAAACATTTGCTTAAGCGTAGCCATATTTTATAGGTTAGCAAGAAAATTAAGCGGCCAGCTCGCGTGTTCACCATGGATTTGCATTGTTACGTCATTCATTTTCATACAGTAAGCACCGGAAGGTTAGCATGTGTTTTCGTGTGCTTACGGTTACCAGCTTTATGAAATGGAAACTCACTCAGTAAGCATAAAATTGTCCTATTAAATTGGGCAGTAACAAATGCAGTAAGCACAGTCATGAAATTGGGCCAATATAACCTGTGAATTCCAACTGAATGTTCTGCACTTGTTGGTGTTGTTTCTAATTTTAAATCAGGTATCCTGAAAAGACAGACCTTTTTCTGGTAAAGTGTTTCTGTTATTTCATGAGTATTCTGTTCTGTCATGAGTTCCGATAGGAATTTTATCTTTTCATATTTTCTAAGTAACCAATGCTGCATCACAATTTTCCAAACAGCATGACATCAACACCTTATATGTGTATTTGTAACATTCTTGGCAGTAAGGCTGTGTTTTGTTATTGTAACTATTATTATTATTAATTTTGGTATTTATTTTATTACTATTATTGATATTTTTTTAATTATTATTGTTTATTTATTTTATTTTTTATATATATTTTTTTTCTGGGGGGGGGGGAAGCAGGGTTTAGGGTGGTTATGTCGAGGTAATGCAAATGTATGCGCAGAATGCATGGCCTGTGTTACCTTAGGTGTAATGTTTATAAGTTTACATTTGGATATTCATTTTTAGCCAAATGACATAATGTAAGTCTTGAGAAATGATCCCGCCGCCCCCATACAAAGCAAACAAATAAAATAAAAGAAAATAAAGTCATGTAGGTTAAATGGTAAATTATACATGTAGATTGTTAGTATTAAAATAAATATGGCTTTCTTCTGGAACTATCTCCGGAGAAATAACATGTCACTTGGCAATGTATAACATATTTTCAGACTTGTTCCCCGACCCCGACCCCCCAAAAAGAAGACATTTTTATAAACAAAAATTTCCTCCTCATGGTGTGGAGAAATTACATTCACGTTGAAACTGACGAATGTGGATATGACGGTTTGCATTACAGATGCGAAAGTATGGAAATGTACTGATAACACGTTTAATTTATAAGATTCTACATCACACAGCAAAGAGCAAAAGGACGACAGGATACATGATGCCATCAGCCATACAACAGCCATACAAAGTTTCAACGTTTTATACAAAGATGGTTTCGTCCACACGGCTTCAAAATGCAGGATAAGTTAGCGCTCTAGTCAATATGTAGCCTCATGCATTACACAGACCTGAATGATTTTCATGACATGAGACGCTGAGATAATCTCTAGAAAAAAGGAAAAAAATATCTGATTCATATGATCTGTGCAATGAGAGCTACACTGTGTCCCATGGAAGTGCCCTTTGGGGAAAATGTCAACAAGGCAGAGGCAAAGACAGGATTATTTCTGTCAAATTCTTGGCATATTGACCCCTTGCAGTGTACAACACGGAGCACACTTAAACGTGCCTATCCTGTCCATCATCCGAAAATGGCAGAAATGGTAGATGTGCATTTTGCGGCGGTGCATTCTGCGTTGTGCATGGCGTCAATAAGCCCTTTTTGAAACTACCGCTTTGGCTTGGGCTTCAGCTTTAGCCTTTTGTCAAGGCCTTTCGTGGCTTGAACAGCTTTTGTAGAGCCGCGATCCCAAGCAACTGAAATGGGAGACCACGCACGCGAGTAGCGAAGCCACGAGGGCCTTTTCCAACTTGTTTGCGGTTTCTTGTGTGTTTCTTTATAATCTCGACTTTTGCTACCCGAAACGGTAGCAAAAGTCCAAACCAATCAGAAGTGCATAACGCACGTTTCATACTTCATGAATAATTCATTTAAAAAAACCGCAAACGCTTCGCCACTCGGCTAGCGCGCGTGGTCTCTCGTTCCAGTCGCTCCACTGTTTACAAAGCTGTCCAAGCCACGATGGCCTTGACAAAAGGCTACTTCAGCTTAGGCTCTGTCTGCTATTTTGAAAATGAACGCTTTTGGTACAGGGGCTTTAAACTGGTGGACAGAGCCTCAGCCAGAACCCAAGTTGAAGCCACAGTTTTGAAAAGGGCAATAGGAACCCTACACTGACGTCACACACACAACTACTGTGTCACAACACAGGGATGTGATAGGTTGTTGAAAAAAACCTGAACTGCAAGCTCGAAAGCTTGCGAGCACGAAGCCTACTAATATACATTTATCTTTGGTTTTAAAAGCCCTACTCTGCGATCTGGGAGCATTCTATGTGGTTTTATCTTCATTTTGTTATGAATTTGATCTCAAGTTAAAAAAAATAATAATAATTGGGGGGGGGGGTGAAAAAAAAAATACACACAGTGTGTTCCCATGGTCTGCCATTTTGGGAGTCAAACTGAAGGTAAAGACATGGTGCTCTTCTATTGAGGGATGTGATAACTGATAGGCTGTTGAAAAAAAAACCTGGACTCTGAGCGCAAAGCGCGAAAGCTTGCAAGCGCGAAGCCCACTAATAACGTTTATCTTTGGTTTTAAAGGCACGACTCAGCAATCTGAGGCGTTATATATGGTTTTATATTCACTTTTTTATCAATTTGATCTTAAGTCAAAAAAGAAAAAAGGATATTCGGTTAAAAACAGAGAATTCACATCCCTGCTATTCTAACCACTGGAGCATGTTGCCTAAAAGCACCCTGCAGAATGACACGCAGTGAATCCAACTCACAAAATGGCACAACCGCAAGTTTTACCATTGGTGAAATATACACACTTAACTGCAGAAAACTGCTATGTATATGTATGCCATGAAATTTTACTTATTATATAAACAATTAAACTTCCATTCATATTTATAAACGTTTGAACCAAAACTGCCACCAAACTCATGTAAAACCAAACTTATGAAAATTAAAACAACCAAAATAAATAAATA
This sequence comes from Leptasterias polaris, assembly GCA_037783415.1. Lineage (NCBI taxonomy): Eukaryota > Metazoa > Echinodermata > Asteroidea > Forcipulatida > Asteriidae > Leptasterias > Leptasterias polaris. The sequence continues at coordinate 1,141,646 of JAZGTN010000042.1, read as the reverse complement.
AATAAATAAATAAATAAAATTAATAATACATAAATAACATAAATTGCGTTGGGATATATGCATGCAATGTTAGCAAATCATAAAATAAATGCAAAATAATAGCTGTTAAAATGATGAATATATTTGATTACAGGGCTACGTTTGACAACATAAATTGAGAACAAAATAAACACAAGTAACACAAAACTGCTTCACTGAACATGGTCAACATAAAACCCACATAGGCAAAACAAATAAACAGACATTTGACAGGGTAACCATGGTGACGAAGGCCACAGCTGGAGTTGTCCTGATGACAGAATCCATCGAAATATAAAGTTGGCTGGATTTTGAAGCTGCACAGCCGAACCGATACTTCAACAAACCAAACCATTTGAGAGTTAGATTTGAACAACGCCTGCTGCAGTGACTTGCTTAGTCAAAATGTTACCATTTAATATTGAATTCCTCAGACTACACTGTAAAGAGAAAGTTGCTAGCGTTTGTCACATGGTTCATAACTCATAATATATGAGTGAATGTGTACAGCACAGTGGTGCCAGGGTTTGCCCATCTGCAGGTTGCTACACAAAAGCTTGCCCTGAACCGAGTGACATAACAACTGTCGATATGATCCGAGGAACTCAAAGTCGTTGTACCAGATATTATTCAAATCTACGTACGGGCACTTTATTCTGTATCCATACAAGAACATTTTAGGCTGGAATGTTGAATGGAGGCCATTTCACCATTATGTCAGTGCAAAGTAAACATTAATCAGAAAAAACTGGGGGGGAAAACAGGACTTGATTGCTGAAATTATGAAAATTCACTCCATTTGAGCTTCAGAATAAAAAGAAGTCAATTTTGCACAATTTCACAATGATGATTTCATAAAGCATGGCTGGTTTGGTAGTTGAGATCAGAATGTCATGTACTCAGTTACAACGGTGGATAGGCCTATACATTGGCAACCCAAAGATATTGCGATGAATGTGTGCTTTTGGGTCCACTGGTTTTGGTAGACGAGTAACAGGTCTTGATGTATGCTGGTGAAGAGTATGAATTGATGCAGGCTGCTTGTACAGGTCGCATCAGTTCCCACTTCTCTATTTCAAAGAGTGGAATTAACCAGTAAAACGCAACCACTAACTTGCTCTTATTAAACTGCGGTGTCCATGTGAAGACAGATTTCATGGGGGTGTTGAAACACCACTGTCAGTTTTACCACAACTAAACAAAATTAAAGGAAATAACGAACAAAATGCTGTGTACAAATACCACTAAATACACCAAAATGAATAGAAACATGATCATGCGATGAAAACAAGCTTAACCAATCTATCAAATACTAGTTTTAGTACCTACATGTACGTTAACAACGTGATCAGCAATGTTACACCAAATTAAAATACACAGGTACATGTACGTACATACAGTCAGTGCAAAGCATCAGCATCGGTGTCAGAAGTGGGATGCACCAACATTGACTGGCTTGCAACTTTTAGACATTGGTCTGTCTGTACAAAGCATCAGTGTCAGGAGCGGGATTCGCCGACATGATAGGTTTGCAACCTACAGACAAAAGCCTGTCCGCGCAAATCATCAGCGTCGGTGACAGTTGAGGATTCACCGGCATTGATGGGTTTGCCCATCAGACAGTTAGCCCATCAGACAGTGCAAAGCATCAGCATTGGTGGCAGAAGTGGGATATACATGTACCAACATCGATGGGTTTGCAACTTACAGACATTAGCCCGCCCGACCACCTCTTGCTGGGTCATGGGAATTTTGGTGGTGCTTGGGACAGCTGTAACTCAAAACCACAAATAATGAACTACATCAGTTTGGTGAGATCAGTAATTATATATTCAAACCTAGTTTTTCAACACTTGTCAAATCTTTCACAGCATGCGTCAAGAACAGCTGTGGTCAACATTATATGTATACTGTTGTGAATTTCACTCTGCAGATGACACTTCTAGAAAACCCATTTGAAATAAATGTCTTTTGGACAACATTGAAATGACAAACTTTTTGTTATATGAACCGCACTAATTAGATACATCAAACGTGTCAAATGGAATAATTTTTCAGAAAACATATCCATGCATGATTAATACCCTTTACATACTATTGGTAAGAAAAACAAATACATTGTGAATCTAAAGTACAATGTTAGTACATGATTAGCAATACGTTTTCAAGCAATAGACCTTGATCATGCCAATATCATCTTTTTTTATGACTGTCTTGTTCCCTGTATAGATTGACAATCATGAAAGTATTATTCCCTGTATAGATTGACAATCATGAATACTGATTTTTTGTTTTCAAGTTTAGGGACCAGACCATTTACCCTCCCAGCCTCAGCTTGGATTACACTGATTTTAATGGGATGAAAATTAAAAATGGATGCACCATGATAGAAGTAATATGTCATCACCCTGTCCAAAATGTTCACTTTATCAATTTAATTTTTTGTTTAGTCTATGAAACTTAGCCTCAAGTTCTAGTACTGATGATCTTGATTGTGCTCCATTTACCAACTGTTGTTTTTAGAATATGAACTGCACACCTATATCATCAAATCCCCTGTGTGCAATGTTAACATTGCATACTGATTCAAATCTACTCTAAAAATGGACCAGACTATTTTGCCTTCAAGCCTCAGTTTGGTTTCACTGATATAAATGATAGAAATACATGATAAAGGTCTATTTGAAGTTCTGCAAGGGATTAACTTGAACAACTTGTAGGAAACAGAAGCTGTGAACACGACAGACCCTGTAGATAGGTTTTTTGTTCTCACCTTGTAACCATTGCTATCTTTTAATGTTTAGATACATGAGAGATGTCGGAAGCTTTGCATGCTGTTGGGTAGACTTGATTCAAGTCCCTTTCTCGTGCGAGGTTCCTAACTTAACGCGCCAGCATGCAGCCACAGAATACCAGTGCGCCCTCACCGACAAAATGTAGTTATTTATGCGGTGGCGATCAAGGGACTTGACGGGGTCGTTTCCTACTCCACGCATTTGAATAGAAAAATCTCCCCAAATGGGGAGATGTACAAATCCAATGGGAGCGTGGAAGTGCCGCCCCTTTCATTTAGTATTCATCTTGCTCTGTGACGTTTGTATCATGTATCTATGGACGTAAGCATCTCCAGAATGGCTGCCGGGCGGAAGAGGGGGTGGGTGTTTTAAGTCGCTAAATTGCATTTGTCAACAATTCAAAGTATGCATTTGCAAACAATACCAATCCCAATGTATACGTAATATTAACTTGAATTCAAATAAATTTGTAGTTTTTATATATATTCATGCATTTCGATCCTCGACAAAGTACTTTACCACCCCCGCAAATAAAAAAATCAACAAGTCTTCTTTTTGAACGCGTTTGATTGGACAACAAGTAATGCGCCATAACTTTGCATATTCGTAAGTGAATAAATTTACATATCAGGCAACTGCGGGTTCGTCAAGTCCCTGTCCCGCGCGCGGAACAGGTTGGGGAATGCAGAGCGCAAAATAATAGTTTTCTGACGATGAGGCAAGGAAGGGCCTTGCACGGGATTGGGACTTGAGTCAAGTCTAGCTGTTGGGAGGAGTGTTGGCTCTGAAAAGAGCCGGTGGTCTTGACATTTCGACAGTATACTCTGCTTGTCTTCATATTTACTTATTGCTCAGAGACATTTTTCTACATGTGGTTGGAAGGGAAATAGTCTGGCAACTGGTAATTATGTGTGGTGTGCCTACATGATGACAATCTCTGGTACATGAGATTTCCTACTGACTGACGATTCAATATCAGTCAAACAGTATTGCGTGGATGCACTACCGCATGGCTGACTGCATTAGACCGATCTATCAATGACTCCTACTACTATGTGTACGGGTGTAAACGCATACGTCACATGCATGTAAGCAATACACCAGGCCACACACAAAATGAACCAAGCAACAGCTATGTCAGCTTGTTGGATTAAAGGTTATTATAAGATTATATTCTAATGTCAAATAACAAACCACAACATAGGGCTACATAGCTCAGATAGTAGAGTGCCACCACTTTAATCCAAAGGTCAAAGGCTAAAATCCTACTCTAGTAAATTATTCTTTGTTCAACCCAAAATTGTTCACAGTTGGGATTGGACAATGCATGAGGGGGCGGAGCTTAACGAATCAGTCAAAAACATCAACAAAGAGCATACTGTTATTATATAAATGCAATTACAGCATACAATTCATGAACACTGTAGATATGTGGTATTGAATGATCTATCATTGAACTTGCTCATGGTTCTAGTCTCAGGGAAGTTTGAGCGTTGAAACCCACCCATCAAAATCAACATAATTTCATTCTGTTGTACTGAGCATTGCCCCCCCCCCCCTACATGGAGTCATTCCGACCAATACAGTCCAACAGTTTAGACTTTGAGTGACCACAGAGGGTTTTTTATATTCCTTTAAAGTGACCATCTGATGTTTGACGTTGTCAAGAGTGAGGAAAGAAACTTCAAAGTAACCCTTGAAGCAAAGATATGTTGTTACTTGTCTCACATGTAAATTGAGAGAGTGTTGGTTAAATTTAAAAGGGAATCACATCATCTGCATTTGACTTTTGCACATAGACCCTTGCATATGATGTCACCAGCCCCGAAACAGCGCCCTCACTGAGGTCAAAGGAGAGCTATTATTGGCCGTGCACAGCGCGTACACGCTTCCGTTGTTTGACCTCAGGAATGGCATGGTGAATAGACCTGAAAAGTACAACTATTGATGTAGTTCATGTATGTGTGGATTTGCATTACTTACATAGTACATGTACTAACATAGAACAAATAATACAAAACATCTTCTTTTTTTCCCCCAAAAAAGTTCTATCAACCGTGGTGAGTGCAGGAAAGTGTATAGTTGACTCCTCCCTCACCAGGAGCTTGTTTTGTTTACAATAACTGAAGTTACAAAAAACATAAAGCATTTTTAATGACCCATTGCACAATGCACAGCACACTTACACAGGTCTATCCCGTCCGCCATTTTGGGAGTCAAATGTACACTAAGGAATGCACTCCCCAAATGGTCAAAAATAAGATGAACATTTTCAAGGGAATGCTTCTTCTGGTGCAATTCTTGTGCATGGTCAAACTTCCAAGAACCTTTTGGGAACCTTCCATGTGATTTTTTTTTCACAAAAAAAACCCACAATTAAACTGTGCAATCTAATACAATGTTCAAATACTGCAACTTGCACAGTCTACTGCAAATTTCTGAGTATAAAGGTTTTTACAAAACAAGATGCTACAATATTGTAGGTATATAATGCTAAAGGTTAAGAAGGACATCATAATATCATAGATTCAAGATTCAACAATTTCCCCCTGGACAAAAACGAAGGACTGCTTTTTAATGAAAATATTTGCATGAAAAGTGCAATTTCAACAGGAGAAAAGTTGTTCAAGAAAACACATTTATAAGGTTACACTTGAAACCCTTTTGTATACAGGACAGTTGGTATGTCCAAATAAACAATTTTTCTGTGAAGTGTGCATTGCAGATACATTCTTATTTGTATAATTTTATAATAATTTAAAATGAAAGCTTCCGAAGCAAAATGTGTACACTAGTAAAATTCTAGAGGGCTCTGTTTTGCTATTTTTGTTTTGGTGGATGTTGCACAAAAGAAAATCCACACGCAAAGTCTTCCACACTGGTCATGCTGGTTTGCATTTGTGTATGGTTTTGTGAGAAAACTTACTGGCCAGGGGGTGAGTTTATTGAGAAACCCCAAAACAAACAAAAATACACAAAAAACACAACACTTGATTCTTTGGATGGGCACCTGGCAGGGAGCGGCTAGTACAAATAGGTGATGTCATGTTTGCGTTGCTGTCAATAGACTGTGCAAGTTTCGCACGTATTTGACTATTGGAACCCATTAAATGGCGCAAGTTTTTTTTCACGCGTTAAAAGCAATGTATGTGGGACCAAAGTGGTCCTAAAAATGTTTGAATACGCGCGAGACTTGCACAGTCTTTTTGCAACAGACTTGAATAAAGATGTGGTCTCATACATAAAAGAAGTAACAAGCTGGCTGGGCCCTTTTTCATGGGGCTGCTTTTTATGCTGCTTTCTATGCGCTTACAGTGGCGTGTCGTGGCCGAGCGGTAAAGTGCATCGGACTCAAGTTCTGGTGGCTGAGTCATCAGGGTGTTGGTTCGATTCCCGGTCATGACACTTGTGTCCTTGAGCAAGACACTTAACTATAATTGCTTCTCTTTACCCAGGGGTAAAATGGGTACCTGTTAAGGGCAGAGATGGTTCTTTTGAATGATTTAGCTTAGTGCGCTTTGGCAGCACGGGCTGTATACTCCCCAGGGAGCTGAGATGGTTTCAGGAATGAAATAAATGGCCCAGGGACCAAGGGTAATAATGTGTGAAGAGCAATGATCATTCTTTGGAATTGTGCAATGTAAGAGCCGATACTATTGTTATTATTATCATTACAGCACATCAAAATCTGCGCGTACGGCGCCCCACGATTACAGAGGGAAGCAGTGCCACGAAATTGGTCCATGGTGTCTTTCATGCATACATGTATATGTACACATAAACATGTAAGCTCAACTTTTAATTAAAAAAACCAGTTCACAAATCTCTGTACAGAGCCTGTCCAAGCCACTGCAGTCTTGACAGAGCACTGGTGAATATCCTTATTTGTGTCTTAAAGTTTGAAAATTCATAAAATGACCACCAAAAAATCCAATGACCCTGATAAAATGCTGGCAATCATATCGTTAGAATTTGACCAGAGCCCAATTTCCACAGTCTCCCATTACCATCTTTATAACAAGTAGGCTTTTGGATACAAATTACACAATTTCTTTTCGGGGTCGTTAACAAAGTACAACCCTACCTTTAATGAGGTGGATTCTCCAGCTGAGTGTTTTTCTATTTGCATCTCCGCTGTATGGGGCCAATTAGTTTAGGATACACTACAAAAATGTATCACACGTCACCCCCCCCCCCCCCCCCCCTCCTTTGGCCACCAAGTCCATACGTGTAATGAAGACTTTAATAGACTGTGCAAGTCTCGCGCGTATTTCAACTTCTGGGACCATTGTGGTCCCAACCATATGGAGTTTTACGTGGGTGAGATTTTGTTTCGTCAATTATTTGAGTTTAACTTAGTTTATGACCATGAGAATTATATATGTTGTTTGGAATGTAATACTAAGTGATAAACAACATGAAAGTAAAATCAATTCAACAATATAACGAAGAAAACCCGATAATTAAAATTGACCTCAGCTTCCGGTAACTTGCAAAAAATTAAGAATTTGAGCCCACCTCCGATCACGAAACTTATGTAAACGCTTGTTTTGGTCGCGCGGGATGAAAAGTCCCTTTCATTGGTCGTTGAGGCGTCAGCGTCCTCTTTAGACTGCGTCACGCGTTAATTTAACGCGTATAAAGAAGCTTTTAGTAGTTGCAAATTATTCGGGCGTAGATTTACAAAAGGGGTTTTACAAAAGTTTATAAAAATTGTAATGAGTATTTCTATTGTCACATTTCTTCATGGATATAATTTAAAACACACATTTGATTTCAGAAAAAAAAAAAATGTTCTTCGGTTAACGTGTTTTCTCGATCCGGTACGCTCGAGACTTGCACAGTCTATAAGGAAACCGCAAATGAAATGTTAAGCCCACAACAGTTACACATGTACACAAATCTGCAAAGGGTGAAACTTTGCATTGGTCTTTGGATTAGTGGTTGGCCACAAATCATATGTACAGTATGCCTGTGATTTAATTATGTTAATCTTTATAATTAAAAAAATGAAAAAAAATTAAAAATGGCCCTGAACGACATTTCTTTAACAGGATTTCTAGTCCCCTTCTCTTACCCCCTGGTTTGCATGACACAAGGTCTCGACAAGATTTCAGAAAACAACCAAAGAATACAACAACATAAAATAGAACAAGCCTTTTCAAGCCTTCTCAATGGAGACCAAAAAGTCTCTTAAAATAGATGCAAAACTTTGCATTGGTTTCCACAGGAATGGGGGAAACAACCAAATATTACAACATAAAAAAGAACAAAAAGTCTGTTTCGAGCCTTCTCAAAGGAGACCTAACGCCTCTTAAAATAGAAGTAAAACTTTGCGTTGGTCTCAGTCTACTCTACAGTCAGGGTTCTGCCCACGGTGGTCGGTGCCGGAAAACCCGACTGGCACTCATGATTCCCGGACCGGCACTCGCATAATTTTTTCTTTTTCCGACCACCACACATTTTCCCTTTTTTTGCCCATTTTCTTCAAAATATTTTGAACGTGTAAAACAAATTATTTACCAGTAAACAGTTTTATCCAAAGTTTCGAGTAGCCTACTTCTTTGGTTTGAGTCTATTTTAATGATCCAGGATCGAGCATTCCTCCCGCCTGTACGATGTATATATCCAACGCACGAAACCCGCATTGATTTTGCAATGGTTTCCAGTCACGCTGATTACAGCTTTACGCTTGGAATAACATGATACCAGTTTCATCATGTTGCGAATCCTATTCTATACAACGGAAATGAACTGCAGAGTAAGCACCATGCTATAGATGCTGTAAATTGTTTTCCCATGGCGGTAAAGGCGTGCGCGCACTGAGGGCCTACATTCAAGGCACAGCTAGCTGCAGGGCGCACATGTGTAACCACTCCGTGCACGATCGAAAGGAAATTGACTTGACTGTACTAGGAAAAAAAAAAATTCCGGCACTAAACAAATCCTGGGCAGAACCCCGTCTACAGTGGTCCAAATGAAATCACCAATGAATTCAAGCTGCATGGCTGGGTTCCTTGCAGAAAGGATTTTTTCTTTTAATTTTTTTTATCTGAACGAATTTTGACAGATGACGCCGTTTCAAAAAAATACCCCCCCCCCCAAAAAAAATAAATCGCTCTCCGCCAAGGACAATGCAAAACATACTTGAAACATGGCTAATGGGTGTGAGATAATGTCGGGATACAAATTTATTTTTATTTCTTAACTATCTATTGTGCAATACCCTAAATCTATACAAACCTTAAATCAATACAAATAGCTACACAAATAGATTTTTTTAATTTAACCATACATTTTGGGGTCAAATCTGCCACAAAGAATCTTTTACTCCTTAATGTACGTACGCCTTAAATGAAGATTGATAAGTTCAACCAAAATATTTACAGATAGGGAAGATTGAAACCATACATGCAAGCAACTCATGAGATGAGACCATAGTGTGACCGCAAACAAATATTTTAATGGTATGTGTTAAACACGTCATAGAGAGGTGTGGATTTTTTGAAGGAAAAGCAGACAAATTATGGGCCGGAAAGCACTCAAAAGGCTTAAAATTTGTCTGTTGAAAAGCTTTTCTCTGTGTCCAATGAGAAACAACAATTATAAGAATCCATAAAAACAACTTTTTAATATTTTTTGTCAAAATTTTGAAGTCAAATCTACCAAAAAATTCAGACCTACACGTAGCATCTTAAACTTCTTAATTTAGTCTTAAATGAAGATTGATAAGTTCAACCCAAAAGTAATCAAAACATTTGTATAGGGGGCGTACCAAAAAGCCCCCACATAAAAATAAATTCACACAAATAATGTTCAGCAACAGGTAACCAGCCAAAATTCCATCAAGTTTACATTGTTGCGACTGGTCCCCGACTCATGGTTTGCTCAGCAAAAATATTTGCTAAGCATTGTTTTCTGCTTGACAAGTAAACGAAATTGGGCCCTTGTTGTTAACACAAATTTAGACAACCAGAATACTCTCCTCTGACGCTTAGCAGCAAAAGACCCTGTGGATACAAAAAGAAAACATAGCACGAGAATAATGATGATACAATGTGATTTTTTCCTTTACCTTCTTGTGTGATGCAGATTGAGCCGCTTCCCATTCCCACTCGTAAGGCATCCACCCCGCTGTCAATCAGATTCTTGGCCTGGGATGCTGTCACCACTGTAGAGTAGAAAATGGTTAGGCATCATTAATAATAATAATAATCATTTGCAGTTCTTATAGCGCTTTGTCTACTCCCGATGGGTGTCTCAAAGCGCTCAGTATTTTTCCTACAAGGTATATATGTGGAATTACATGTTGAAGTATGAGACCTATTCCTTTACATGGCACCATGTAATGGTTTATAAGGTAATGTGGCCAATCAAACCAGGAACACCGGGGCGAACCCCTTCTCTTTACGATAAGTGCACTGGGTTCTTTTACGTGCATTACACAACACACGGGACCTACGGCTTAACGTCCCATCCAAAGGATGAAGCAATAATAAGTGTCTTGCTTAAGGACACAAGTGTCACAACCGAGACTCGAACCCACACCCTGCTGATCAGAAACACCAGAGCTTGAGTTCGGTGTTCTTATCCGCTCGGCCACGACACGTTAAAGAGGGTAAACAATCAAAACATGGAAAGATTTCATAACACCCTCAAACAGTCAGGACAGTTTCATAAAGCCTTACAAAATTTCTGCAGAGCAAAAATTAACAGGAAACTGGACACAGAGGGTACATGTGGAATAATCTAAGTATTTTGGCTGGTAACCTTATTCTGGTAAGCATTATTGTCTTTTGCTACTTTTTTGTGCTTAAGCAACTCTATGAGATTCGGCCCAGTTCGTAAGTGTGATGTAATTCCACTGTAAGCCACAACCACTTCACACAAACTGGCTCCACTGATTACCAGAAGCCCATTTCTGCCTTTCTTAATATTTAATAAATAAACCACATGGGTAACTGACTGGGTAAATTTTTAAAACATTTTTTGGGTTGAACAAAGAAAAATTAACTAGAACATGTTTTGAACCAACTACCTCCGGATTAATGTGCCAGCACTCTACCAATCTAGCCCTACATGTATGTTGGCAGTCTCCCTATTTTGTCAATTTCTTTGTTCTTTCTTAATGTTGTTATGCACGATGTAAACATTGAAATCCAAAATGAGGCTATATGCGCAGCGCCAAATAGTGACCACAGATTTTCACAGCTGTGATTGGTCAATGAAAAATGGGGCTGGGCTTAATGGATTAGTGTGTTGGTGGTACTGCGCTGGTAGCCTCGTTTTGGGTTACAATGATGACGTCATGCGTAAATATTAACAAAGGTATATAGGAGTTGCATTGATATACTCTTTCTCTGAAGATCTATGCAAGACAAGTTTAATAACTGGATTTTGCTTTTACAAACGTTCTTTAAAGACTATGGTCTTCTAAGAAGAAAAAGTTTCTGCAACGAGAGATGCTTTTGAACAATAAAATGGATGACTTTGGGTCAAATTACACAGAAACGTATGCCAGCTTTGGAGCCAGACGTAGCTAAAACTGTTGGCTTGCAGCAGATACGCACACATGACGCAATGACTTCCCAACATGATACAATGAATTACAGCTTGGTGAAGAGAAGCAACTTTTTAAGTATCTTGCTCAAGGACTAGGATTCAAACCCACACTCTAAACCACTGGAACTTGAGTTCAAAACACAAGATTGCTTGGCGGCTACAATACGCATCTAATCATGTACATACCATTGCCTCCAATGACTTGAAGATCTGGGTACTTTTGTTTGATGTGCTTTACCATGCTGATCTGGAAAGAAGAATTACCCTGTGACGAATCCTTCAGAAAAAGAAGGGTGAAACAAAAATTGTTCAACCAGGAATTTATTCTTTTGAATAAAAAACCTTAACCACTTCGGGTTGACATTATTTTTTACAAACATTTTGGAGCTTCCGGAGTAATTATTTTCCTTTGAAAATATCTTTGTCACACAAACAAAAAGGGTTCTCATAATATAAGCTCAAATTCACTTACATACAACAGCCAGCATTTGGATTACTGTTCGAGGCTTGATTGGGAGCCAATGTAATTGCTTCAACAAAGGGGTGACATGATCATATTTATATGTTCTTGACGTTTCAAACAGTGCAGTCATCTTTACGAGAGATTTACAAATGGTTTTACCTGCAAGAAGGACTAGTATCTAAGTACTATACCCCAAGGGAAACTAATTGGGAATATTAGTATGGGGTTTAACAAAGACAATTTTACTAGAGCAGGATTTGAACCTTGGACCTCCGGTGCTCAACCAGTTGAGCTATCTATCCCTAATGTTGGCAGTGGCCCTATTTAGTCATTATCTTTGTTCGGGGTGTCGGTCTGATGCCATTCAACCTGTAACTGCCAGGGATCACACCTAAGTGTACGATACAATATGGGAAGCGGGAGGGAGGAGAGGGAGTACCTTGAATTATGTGACTTTTTATTTGAAACATCAAGTAATAAACCACAAGGGAAACTGACAGGGTAAATTTTATTCAATTTGTGGTTGAATCAAACAAAAAATTGACAAGAGCAGGATATGAACCTGCGACCTCCAGATTAACGTGCGGGTACTCTATAAAACCAAAAATTTCAGCCCCAAATTAGTCACAGATATTTGTATTAATTTGTTTTAATGCAGGTTTGCCCCGAACAAAGCTAAAAGCCACTTTTGGTAAGAGGGTTCAAGAAGAAAAACTGGCAGACCTTCGCCTAGTCTAGAAAACAAGATAGAACGTCTTCACTGGACCACTGCAAAAAATGGGGGTAACCTTGCCAGGCCAGAGTTTGCCCTTACAACTAACTAGCCAGCAGGACCATTTGGCATCTCATTTCAATAGTCCATACTTTGTATTCAATAGGGATGCTCTGCCTTGTCTGCCCTCTACTACCCAACCCTTGCAGCTCAAAAGACTCAAAGGACTGTGTACAGAAATGGGAAACTGCCATATAACCATCACTCTTCAGTGATACGAAAAGAAGAAGAAGAAGAATAGGGATGCTTTTCAACCCTGAACTAGCCAGCCAGACCACTTACATGAAGAGTACAGTTTGACTGGTCCTTACATGTGTTTTAATTGGCATTTCGCCAGCGGACCACTGTTAAGAGAGGAAAAGCATAAGTTCTTCTTACATAGGTTCATGTATAGTACATGTATGTCCTCCTTACCAAAACAACAACATCAACACCGGCTTGAACCAACATCTCAAGCCTCACTCTGTCCTCCTCTCTTGTTCCGATTGCTGCTCCAACCAGAAGCTGCTTCCGGGCATCCTTAGAGGCAAGAGGAAACTCACGATGTTTCTTCAGATCAGTTCTTGAGATCAGGGACACCAGCTCATCCTTCTCGTTAACAATCGGTAGTTTCCCTGAAATCAAGCAATCATTGAACTTTGTGATGACGTTTCAACATCAAATTTGTATATATATTAGCATTGTAGAATTTATATTAATGTTTGCACGGCAGGTGCGAATGCGTTGGCATTTTGTGTTACGTAACTACTGAAAAGTATAAATAGCCAAGTCCACTCTAAGCTCACTCTCGGTTCAACTAGGTTGAATAGCGACCGCACCAAAAGTTCACCACCAGCAAACGTTTGAATTTGTGATTATTGAGTTTGTCATTTTGTCCACATGAGGTAGAAATAGAATAGAAATTAACTTTCTGACATTTCCGAGGAAGAAAATAATGTTATTATCATTTGTTAAACATTCAAATATTATAAGACAAAGAATCAAATAGTGACTTTTACTCACAACTGAAATAGATTTCAATGATGCAGTTGTTGAAGTTTAAGTGTAAATAATAAAAATTTCATTCAACTTCTGTTTGGTTAACTTAAATTCTCTTTGGCAAATTCTAATAATCTTCAACCAATTGCTTGACTACCACCTTAACGCATATTTTTGAAATAAAGTCTTAAATTGGTACCACGTTAAAAATTGAACAAATATGTACAACGTGTTTTAATTTAAAGATGCTTTGATAAAGTTACCAGCAGTGTCAAATAATCATAATCCAAATAGCATCTCTGGTGGCAAGAATGTACATGTAAATAAATTTCCCTCATTTTAAGGACGTGCAATTTGAATTTACATGTAACATGGTTTTATGTAAAGGCAGGGTACACCTTTGGCAATTACTCCACTAGTCAATGACCATAAAAATTTACTTGGTAAAGAGCACTGGGAGCTGTTGATATTATAAAACATCATTAGAATCAACCCCCTTTGAATGAATGTAGTTTTAGAGAAAGAAGTAACTTTTCACCCAAACATATGAATCTGAGAAAGGCTTCAGGCATGAAGCCTTCCTCAGGCATCTGAAAGCACACAATGCTACAACAAGTGTGGTTTTTTTTTCTTTCATTATTTTTTTGAAACTTCGATGACCAATTGAGCCTAAATTTTCACAGGTTTGTTACTTTATGCATACATGTACATGTATGTTGTGATACATGAAGTGAGGATACTGGTCTTTGTCAATTACCAAAAGTATACCCTGCCTTTAAAGGCCTCTGTATGCAGTATTCAACACTTTTCAAGTCCACTGTTTTTTGACATTTTTTTCCTGTTCCTTTTATCTTAACCCCCAAAGTCAGGAATCAGATAAGCCTAAACTTCATTCAGGACTTCCCCAGCCACAGTTAACGTTAATAAATTAATCATCACATCATCTACTATGTATGTGAACATAAAGTGACAGCTTCATGAAAACAGGTGATAAGCAGGTCAACATTTCATACATGTATGAACACAGTCCCAAGATCGTTAACAACTCTGCAAACACCTGCTCTTTAATAAATATTTAATGGACTACATTCACAACATCATCAAATGATTATTAGACTACAGGTACACACCTCCATTCAACCCCAAACAATTAACAAATTTACCCAGCCAGCTTCCCTTTTGGCTTTCATAAGAGTATCTTCATTACCTTTCTTAGACTTCTGGAGCATGACGTTAGCCTCCTTGAGTGTGATGTTGGCAGATGCTACCACCAGCTCCTCTCTCTTGGTCATCACTTCCTTCAAGGTGGTGTTGTACGTATCGGCTTTAAGGAAGTCTATATCCCGAGCTGTTACAATACCTAGAAGCTTACCCCCTAGGCTGCCAGTTTCCGTGATCGGAATACCTGCAATTTGTGTGGGTGCGGAGTCAATGACAAGAGTTACAATTAATACACATTGTGGTTTACCGTTGGGTAATACGTTCAACTGGCCATGCTTTCCACCATATCTTACTTTGCAGTATTTGTGACCGTGTGAGGGCATGTGCGGACCAAATTTAGCTGATGCGAAACTAATGAAACCAAACTGGTTGTTCTTTTCATTGTCGTTTTCTTGTTATTTATTTGGCCATTGATATAAGAAAACAACATACAGGCAGTCAACAAATAGGATAAAAGTGTAACATGGTGATGCAAGGAAATTTGCTTTTGAAAGCGCCCTCGTGTGGTCAAAAATATGGTTTGGGGAGACTTTTTGAGATGATGTATGGCAGTAGACTTCAATGGTTTGGTTATAACATCATTTATGGCATGCATGCTCAGAGTTAACTCAACAATGAAATGAACGACAGGAGGCAAACTTCAAAGAGCTGTAAAGATCACTAACTTTATCTACTGATACAATTCTGAATCAGCAACTAATGTCAATAGAATCTGTGACGCTTCATGTCCAAACCAGGCTCTTTCTGCCCAAACTCAAAGCTAGATTTATTTACTCATCAATACTGTCTAGAGCATATTTGAAAAAAAATTGTTCCCACAGGCATTGCTTTAATGCATGTAAATGGACAGAACAAATGAATATGCACAAGACTAGCACAATCTTGAACTGAAATGTCCTAGTAGAAATTTGCATGTGTATTTGAACCAAGAAAAGTGCCCTGTCCTTAAATGAACAGGGCATCAGAGCTGCATTACACATTGCCAGCAGGTGCTCATGAAAATAGTTTCCTGATGTCAAGCAACATGGCAGGGTTTGCCCTTAACTTTTTTTAGTGACTGGCCAGCAGGACCAGTTAGCTTCAAGTAGTCCCCCAGCTTTTTTGACTGGTCCTCAGGTGTTTTAACTGGCATTTGGACAGCACACCACTGTTACTGTTAGGGAGAACGCAGAATGGTACAGAAGGCCCTAATGAATTTCTCCAGGGTCAAATTTGATAGAGCTGTATAAGCACAACAACATTATGGTAATACCATAGAAATAGAACCCGGAGAACGCTGAGCTGGACCACCCTCTGTGTCGTCTGTGGACGCGGCGTATCGATACCACGCGACACTCGTATATGGCAAAATGATCATCACGTGACACGCGTGTATGGCAAAATGGCAACGCACAGAGACCGTTTCTACGTGTTTTCATTGGTCAATGTTCATGACGTCTACTGTATGGCAAAATATTATCACTGGCTTAATGCTAATTTTGCCATACACGCGTAAAAAAAATGGCGTACGCGCGTCCATAAAAATGGTCTCACAACGAAATCTCACGCACAATGACGCACTCAGCGTTCTCCTGGTTCTATTTCTATGGGTAATACCAGAATAAGTTAACCGGCCAAAAAACCATATCACATATCACATGTTACATCTGTGACTGGTATCCTGCTTATTTTTTCTTAGTAGAAAACTGTTTAAAAGCAATATTTTCTGTTTAAGCAGCTCAATAAAATTGGACTCTCCGTGTACTGTTTAAAAAACTTGTTGGCAACTTATGCATTTGATTGTATCAGATATCTGATAATGGCGCATTAAGATTTTTACTACAGTTAGTTTATCCCAAAACCCACTCACAACCACTTTAGATTTAAAAGGGCCAGAACTGCCACCACCGAGAATTTTTTCAATCACTGACAGAGCTCATACAGAACATACTGTCGTCTTGAGGGACAATATGTTTGTTCCAAGTATAATCAGAACCATGGCGCCGAAGACAATTTACAGGCAACCAGTTCCAGGCAATCTCAAGAGTAATTCACATTCACTTTTCACATACCGTAATTTTCGGATTATAAACCGCGGTTTATACGTTGATTTTGACTTTTTTTTGAACTCCTGCGGTTTATTCTCCGGGCGGCTTATACGCCGACGTATAAATATGGAAGAGAAAAAACAGCATTTTTATAAAGAAAGATCGTTTGTAAAATGTTCTAAATAAAAACAATGTTCTTAAACGATAAAAAATCCTGCAAAACATGCCTGTGTGGTGACAAAATCCTGTTGAAAATGCCTGTTGAAAATCCCGCCTCATTTGTATTCCGTGTTGCCTTTATAAAACGTTTATCAACCGCCCTATTGTTAGAGTTCAGTCACCCCTCAGAGATGAACAATCAGCGAAACTCGAGTTAGACTAGACTGGTCCCCTGTCTATTTATCCCAGCGATCTCCATATGCTGATATATCTCCGAACAGACGGTCTCATACAGACCAACATCAAACAAACGAAAACTGTGCGGTATTGCTCACGCACGTACATGTAAGTACATGTATAAAAACATTCCTCCGACCACGAGGTGCATGATTTCTCACAAAGGGAATTTCCCTTGCCTTTTCGTTCCCACAGCTACACGCCGCCATTCCTTCACCCCCTAACTATAAAGTTTACCACGTTAGGAGCATGCAAGCACATCTGCGGGATCGAGGTGATGAATACTATGGCAGTGCTGCGAGAAGCACTACGTCATAATTATTCACGCGATCGGCCAATCGGAAAGCTGTGAGAAGCCCTACGTCATAATTATTCACGCGATCGGCCAATCGGAAAGCTGTGAGAAGCAATACGTCATAATTATTCACGCGATCGGCCAATCGGAAAGCGGCCGGTCAGGAATCAGCCAATCAGCCTGTGCCAATTGCGCTCGTGGTGCTTCGGGTAACATGAAGAATAAAACCATGGCTAGAATGGAGAGCCTTACAGCCTTTATCAAATTTCCTTACATCAATAACCAATTCGCGGCACTTCAGTTTTAACACTATTTTTTAATCTGAAGTGAGTTCCCTCATCAACTCACGTCACAAATTAACCGCGATATCATCGAATATCGCGATATATTTTTGACGATGTATCGTGAATGAAAAAAAGCAATATCGCCAAAGCTTACCATACGCAGTTTTGCGAACTTCACTTCCGTGTTTTGAGGTTAGTTTTTTTAACATTTTGGCCGCGGTTTATACGCCCGCGCGGTTTATACGCTGACACCTAAATATTTTTTCCATATTTTGGAGCATTGCGGTTTATACGCCGGGCGGTTTATAATCCGAAAATTACGGTAATTTTCTCTGGGACCGTAGTGTTCCAGTAGCTGTGGAGAATGGAGATGGTTGAATCCTGGTTGGTAAGCAGAAATTGCAATGTGCGATCAACACTTTCGGGACTTTCCTGAGCTACTTTTCATACACTTAACTACCTGCCACGTTGCCAGTCAATTTCAACAGCGGAAAGCTTCTTGCAGGCTCAAGGGCAGATTGTACACAATTTCATCTGTTCATGTACACCATTAGGTCTAATGTACCCACTTATGCACTGGGTTTCTCTAATAAGCTTTCAGTGACTGACCAGCAGGACCCGTAAGCTTGTCATTTCACCAGCCAGCCTTCTTTTTCACCAATCTACATCTACATATTTCATACTGCATGTACATGGTGCTAGGGATGCTTTTAACCACCAACCTAGCCAGCTAGGTTGGAGAGAATTTTTAGGGCCCAATTTCATAGAAGTGCAAAAGGTAGCTTAGCACAAAAATAAATATGCTTATCACAATAAGGTTTCCAATCTCAGCCAAAACACCATGCCACATGTAAAAATTTTGACTGGTATTCTGCTTACTCTGCTTAGCAGAAAAGTTGTTTAAGTTTTATTTTCTGCTTTACAAAAGCACCTCTGTGAAATTGGACCCAGGGGTCTTAACTAGCACTAAGCCAGTGGAACTCTATTTGGTTGTTAAAACCAACTCAAGATGTCAAACAGTCCTCGATCAGATTGTGCTAGAAACATACATTCTTAACAAACAGGTTTCGACCACGCACAGCAGCTACCACACACTCTGCAAATAGTTCTACAACTCCTTCCTAATTTTGTTTACTAAGAAAAAAACCTTGGGCATGTAATGAGGTGCATAGTAGGCATTGCTCAAAATACATTGTATATTTCAGGAATGCAAAGCTCATCAAACTGTCTAACAGGACTCCGCACTAATGTTAAAAATAAAACCTAAATACCCAGATCTCAGACACCACGCGTACATGTCCAAGTTTTATGTCTACTCCTGTGTACTGAGTATTACCACTAGTGCAGTTTGGCATGTCGATGATGCGGTGATCGTGTAAAGTCCGGCTCATACTTCACACAAAAGCGAATCTAATTTTTGGAACAAACTAATCGGTAGGCACTTTTTAAAAAAACATTGTGATGCTTTCGCGTGAAGTATGAACCGGGCTTTAGTGGTGGGAATGTTTGTTTGACAGCTGGGTATTTTGAGCAAAAGTGGCGTTATCACTGCAGAGTGCAGGCCTCGAAATTGCCGTCGGTGCCCTAATAACGTATATTGCCGTGCCCTTTTTATCCAACTGCTGTCGGTGCCTTTAGTAACATTTTAAGATGCATACTAAGTATCCGGTTATACGTTTACATTTTTAAGGTTCCGATAAGCGTCGAAAAAGTAACTTGAAAGTTCCTAAAAACATGGACCAAATTGCGATCACAATTTACACAACCCACGCAGTCACGTCGTTTCCAATTTTTATGTTTGTATTCTTTTATCTCGTTCCTTTGGGTGCAACAATAAAGGGAGGAAACATTGAACGCTAGAGGGCATTTCAAAACAGTGTGATACCAGGAGCGTGAAAGCCCTCTATTGGTGAAATGTCCCAATGCATTACGCGATAGATCACAACACCTGTTTGAAACGCCTTGACCAAGACTATACGTGTCTGTGCATGCTCGGGGAAATTTTTTTTCCCCCCCGAATTGCAATAATCACCTGGTATACACGCAGAAGCCGTTGACAGCATGGTCTCCAATGCACAATTCCTCGGAAATTTAACTTGTTTACGAAACACTGCACAACGTGTAGGCTTACTTTTACAAAAATTACACCATTTAGGACATTTTGGATCAACAGAAAGATTATTGTACTGTAAAATGTAAGATTTGTTACTTCTTAATTTGTTGTTTTTTATTGTTTTGGGGATTTGTTTGCGGGGTGTTTGTGCAAAGTCAAAATGCTGTGGTGAAGACACATTGTTTTTGATCACATCCGTGGTTGTGTAAACATTTTTTCAACCAAAGTTTTTTCACCTGTTAATTTTTGTAAAATTTGGTTTTTGCCATGATGCACCCCCTAAATTCGACGAAATTGCTGCGATGCCCTTCAAATTCTAGAAAAAGCACGGCAAGTATTGCCGTGCCCTTTTGAACACGAAGTTGGAGGCCTGAGAGTGTTATTTCATAGTAGGCAGTGATGGTAGGTTTCACTGATATAATAAATTCCTTCATTTTTAAGTGCCTGGCAAACTTAATGTGTGTACCGACTCCATAGCAACCATCTATAAATAACGCTTTTGATCTACTCCTTTATTAAGTCTCAAACAATAGTCAGCCTTCGTATTAATGGAAATTGTTGGATGGAATGTTTAGCTTTGCTTAAAGGTAACGATTCATCATTGTTTTTTTTGAAGAGTGTCTTCACCCCATTCATCTAGTTTTTCAACAACAAAAAACATATCAAACCACAAACCCGTAAAAATTTAAGGTCAGTTTTTGACTGATAAACTAAATCGGGATTTTTATGCTGTTGGGGTTTTTGTGCATGTTTATTATGTGTTTGTTTTTATTTGGCAAAGTGAGAACAAAAATTGTTGTACTCCATTTTCTTAACACATCACATTTCAAAACACAACTTTTTGGAATAAACAACATTTTCCAGGGCAATTTGTACAAACATTTTGTATAAAAGTAACCTTTCAAGTAAAAAACCCTACATAATTTCCTATTCAATTTACTTGTTATCCTTATCAATCATTAATTTTATCATAACTTAAAGCTTTCAGCACAGGAATATCACCCCCCCCCCCCCCCCCCACCTCCTTCTGTGTGCTCTTATTAAATACACACTATCCACTAAAATGTACAGTATCTTAAACAGGCTCATTTCATATTACCTCATTTAAGTTTTTCAAATAAAACAATAAATTTTGGTTTCAGAAAGGTTTCCTAAAAACGTTTCACAGACATGACAGAGAAAGAGCCAGCAACTTATTTATGTGTTCAGTTGATCCTTACTCATATCAAACGAAGATAATTGTCGAAAAAGAGAGAGAAAATTAAAGGAACAACGTGCTAGTGCCACACAACAAATTAACACAGGTGAATGTACAGTACATGTACAAACATGTGTCAGGGCTCGAATTTGGGGAAAAAATCCACAAGACTGCAGGGCTTGTAGCTCAAAATCTTTACTGGACCAGATTTTTTTTACAAGACCAGATTCAAAATGTGAAAATAAAAAATTGCTGACACAGTTTATTATGCATTTGACTGCTTTTATATGAACCTGAACTGAGACAAGTACATTAAAAGAAGAGTATTCTTGTTTACTCATAGAATTGAAAGATAATTTATCAGACCCAAAGTCAACACTTGAACATAATTTGTTTCTGTTATTCAATTGAAAAGCACAAGACCATCGGACTTGTTAGGTCATAAGTTTACTGGCCCAACACTAAGATTACTGGCCTCGGGCCAGTGGTCCAGTGTAAAATTCGAGCCCTGTGTGTTGAAGTATAATCACACAGCAGTAACTGTCAAACTAGTCTTGAAACACAAGTACATGTAGTTGCTTAAACCAAAACAGGAGTTAACTGAAAAAATGAAGATGAAGTTATGTGACAGGATAATGTCAAATTCGTCGGAACCGAGATCAGAGTTTTAGGGATCAGTAAAAATAAATCACAAAGTTGCCACGGATAATGATCGTTAACGATGAAAGGAAACATGGATGTGTATTAAGCAAAATGAAACAGCAAATTTTCACAATTAATTTGAGCACTCTTTAACGGTAATGATTTAAAGACTTGGAATTGAAATAGAGAGCATACAGTTTTGTGGTTGGTTTTTTGGGCTTATTGTTTAACCACTTCACGTCAGATAACGTGTAAATCCGGAATTTTGTTCTGGAGTGGCATACATTACAACCTGAACAACTTTGGAGCACCCTCATTTCTTGTTCTGGCAGCCTGGCAGCTGACGACATATCCACAGGCTATGGTTTGTGTCACCCATACAAAGAGTAACTTTGGGGAATATTGTGTAAGGCCAAACAAAAAAAGTGTTCTGTTTCCAATTACATGCCATTTTAAAATAGGGTCAGTAGGTTGGAAAGTTTTTTTTTTTGCCCTTTTTTTTTTATTCTGATAGGTTTGGCGATTGTGTAAAAATACCCTACTTGCACGATTCAAAACACTAACACTGGTTTTTTAGTACAATTTTTTTTAAAACATATTAGTTTGGTCAAAGTCTGACATTTGGTTCATGGTACCTTCATTTTTTAAATATCATATATATATATATATTTTTTTTCCCCATTTTTTATTTTATTTTTTTTTAAAGCCGAATAAAAAGTTTAGGGTCGCGGCTTAAAGTTAGGGTCGGTCGGGAAACCGGAAAAAGAACCTTTTTTTGGTTTGGCCTAATCCCTGATTCCAGACTGTTGTCCTGTTTTTGAACAAATGTGGGATACAAGAATGACAGGCTGCCACCATTGTTGACCATTGTTTTTGGCTCAATGGGAGGAAGGTCAGGCGTTCTAAGACTTCAGCACACCCTGGCAGATTATCTGCTAAGGCTTACTGCGGTGAGTGCCTACTTATATTTTCTCACAAGACAACATCAAATCCCAGTGCTTCTTACGAATAACTTATTGTCCATCCTTTGTCAGGTCAGGGTTTTACTGGGCTACGATATTTTTCAAAGGAAAACCATCACTCAAGAAGCTCCGAAAAGTTCCAAAAATGATACCGTGGGTGGGCGTGGACAATTTTTTCAAATATCGACCCAAAGTGGTTAAATGTTACAACACACCAGAGAGTAAGCACAACCTTAGAAAGACCAATTCGATCAGAGAGACAACCCACCAAAAATTGATTTGGCTTTATATTTCTTTGCTTCATCTGCAAACAGAGCATAATATTGAATCAAATTCAATGGCCAACAAATAAATAAACAAGTTATTAGTAAATTTTACTGCAGTTGTTCAGACATCAATTTGAGGATGTCCATTCAATAATTCAACCGCCGTTAGTTTTTTTTTTTTAAACAATGTCTGGTACAATAAACCATTATCATGGTGCCACCATCTTGGCCATGTTACTAGTATTCAATAACAGTAATGAATGCTAATATTCATTGTACAAAACGGAACCAGACTATTTCTCATTCGAGCCTCGGTTTGGTTACCTTGATTTGAATGGGAGAAAATCAAAATGGCCGCACCATGATAAAGGTTTATGACTTGATTGGTCACAGGTGAACAGTCAAACTGGATTCCCCAGGCTAAAGACAGTGTTGAAATCGTCACATGGCTCAGACTGACTTTTGTACAGGTAATGAAGTCACCATTGGTATGATTGTGCCATACATATTCCTTTAGAAATGAGTAAGGGTGTTTGCCATCTCTTGCCCCCTAACCATGTTACATACTGACTGTCTCTCGTCTTAATTAAACAGTGACATGAGTGACAAAGTAAGACACTGTCCCAGAAATCATTTAAATCTACCTCCTAAATGGCTGATCAGTTCTTCACTAAGGTGATCTATTTACTAAACTATACCTTCCAAGAAAATAAAGGGATTTTTTTCCTTCGATATAATTGTTATGTTTTCCTATTGAGTTGTTAATCAGAATTGTCTTAGAAGAAAAAAAAACCTTAACTGAGAAGTAAAACTAAAGGAATAACTACATGGAATAACAATACATCTTTAGATAAATAAGTATTCGGTTTGGGAAATCATTCATGGGTATAAGAAGAAATATAAAAAGAGAAAGAAATTGCCACGACCATCGCAATCTGCATCGGCAAAACCTCACAGCAGGGTCCAATTTCATTAAGCCATTAAGCCATTAAGCAGAAAATACTTCTTAGCAAATTTCTTAGCTAAGCGAAAAAATGAGTTGGGAACCAGTGGTAAAAATGTGAACATTATGAAATTTTGGCTGGTTACCTGTTTCTGCTAATAAAGTTTTTGTGCTTACAGGCTTTATGAAATTGGGCACTGGTTAAGAGCTATGAAGAGCTACGTAAACAAAGCAGGTACATTTGTAAAAGATCTTACACCTGCTTCAGGAGGTAAAATTTGTCCCAACGTACAGAGCGAGCATGGGGGGGGGGGGGGGGTTATGAATGAAGTAAGGGGTGTTGTAATGAATGGATGGAAACTTACCAGAGAAACCATGTGCTGACTTGGCTGAGAAGACACGACCCACTGTGTCGTCCGGACCCATACACACTGGATCCATGATAAAACCCTGCTCATATTTCTACAAAGACAACAATAAAGGAGTGCAGGTAATAAGTTATTTTTTGCTCAATTTACACTGTATAAGTACATTGTATCTTGCCCAATTTTTCTCAGAATGATGTCATCAGATGTTTGGATGTTGACAAATTTCGCACTGGAAGGGTACATCAAACACAAAGGCAATTTACACCATTTTAAAATGGGAAAATAGAATTAGCTGTTGCAAACTGCTTACCAACCAAAAGGACCTGTGGTATAAATGCAAAAAATAAGTTAGTGGCCTGACGTTTCAACCCTAGCAGAGTCTTTCTTAATCCCTGCTTACCCCCTGCCTTCTCTGAATGCTTTCTGCTTTTCTCCCTCCACTCTCTCTATTCATGTATTTCCACTTGACTACTCTTGCAACTCTTGTCTGCTTGTATGTGTGTTGTGTGTTGTCATTTAGCCTTCGAGAAAGACTCTGCTAGGGTCGAAATGTCAGGCCACTAACTTATTTTTTGCATTTTAAAATGGGTAAGAGACTTGTAACTTTTGTCTCCACTCACACGAGGACTCTATCTATTGGAAAAAGAGTACAATCACAAAACTGACTTCGATATTTCCCTTCCTTTTAATACGCAATAACTGTGCACATGCAAAAAACAAATATGACAAATTTAGCAAAACACCATGTGCATGAATATATTATTATAATGCAAGCATTGTAAAATGCCCTTGTCATATTAAAAATACATCTCAATCATTGACGGCTGATTGCATATTGTTGTTGAGACGCATTTAATGCTCATACTGCCAGTTGGCTTGTTTTCTTTCTTTATTTGATTGATATTGACAAAACAGTCAGAAAGACGTTTGACTACACAAAATTATCATCTAATGTACACATATATACATGTACATGAATGAAATTGTATCAAATTAATAACATCAATCATTCTTGCCTGGCTGGTGAATGTACATGTTTTTCCCAGAAAAAACATGCTAAAATTACTGAATGATTGATCAACTAGATGGGTTAATTTAACATCCAAAGCAGTTATAAAATTTCAGAAAAAAATATTCATCAGACGATGGACTGTCTTGCAGCTAAGAACTGTCACGGAACCAACATTTTTTCATAAGACCTTCTTTTTGTTGTATTTACTGAATTTTTACGAGGTCTGGAAGCTTGAAAGTATGTTAGGAAAAGAAAAAACCACTAGACTGCTAGTCTTCTTTGGTTGTGGGGTTATTGGCACAATACTAAAAATACAGTCTTTGAAACTCCTTGCCTGGTGCATGTTTTCCCTCCATCCCACAATCTAGACTGTTTTCAGAGGAATATCAATTCCTACCTTTAGCTTCCCCCAAGTTATTTTTATTTCTAACGTTTTCTTCTTGCAGCCCCCTTACTAGGCAGGATTGGCTTTTAGCCTTGTTTGGGGCTACTTGCATTTTTTATTTTTAAAACTAAGGCCAGTGGTCAAGTGGTTATTCCACGTACTTCATATTCAATGAGGCAGTGATTATACATGTATGTCACCACAAATGTAGGCTTACAATTACACGTAGTAAGCTCCTTCACGAGGCAATGACTTCATTAAGCTTAATTAGTATTTTTTCCGATACTTACCTTAACACGGCGAACCTCATTTGCTTGGAATTCTGGGGTACAGTTGTGATGAATAATGCCTATGCCCCCACAAAGCTGTAGATTGAACAAATCAAACAACAGAGATTAGCATCCATTGTGTGTTATACAGGAATGAGATCTGATAAATGTGAACATTCTTGGGGGGAAAAATGGCTTCTAGGACTGACTTCCCTCTTCATTCTAGACCCTGAACCTGCCAGATGTTACAATTCAGGACATTTTCAGACTCTCTGGCTTCTAGGACTGACTTCCCCTTCATTCTAGACCCTGAACCTGCCAGATGTTACAATTCAGGACATTTTCAGACTCTCTGGCTTCTAGGACTGACTTCCCTCTTCATTCTAGACCCTGAACCTGCCAGATGTTACAATTCAGGACATTTTCAGACTCTCTGCTTACATTATTCAGGAGGTTTACAAACTACATGTATACGTGCATCACCAGAAATATAACACTACAACATGGTCTACATGTATTTCTTTTTCCCTCTGGTGGCTGCATGACAAAAAATATCAAGGCTTCAGTATAATTTGAAAAAATCCGGAAATCAACAAAAAAAAACTTAGATATCACACGCTTAGTATTAGCACTATGCACTATAAGGTCATTTTTGCTCAAGTAGGTGAAAAAATTCCTTAATCATCTATTCCAATTTCTTCTAATGCGCTTTGTATCCTTGGCGGAGACGAATATCAAATTCTTTATTATAATTATTATTATTGTTATTATCATTATTAATCCCGGATGTCAGCCAAACTTTCCACAATTCACACGATCACCATAATGTAGCACTATACACACAAGCAAATATAAAAAAACCTGACAATGACAATGCGTGTGTGCGTCAGTGAAATTTGACACGTCTAAGATCCAAGTACTTGAGTGACGTCACCGTATTGAGCTTCTATATTCAGCATTACAATGTAGTACAGAGTGGTATTGAATTTTTGTAGTTACTTGTTTTACAATGTATGTTCACTACAGGGTCTGCAGTGAATGTTTCCTGCCATTTTACAAGCCAGTTTATTACTTCGTTCTTTTACAATGAAGGCGAGGCAATATTCCCTTACCAAAAGGCCCAAACAACATTGTGGATGTTTTATCATTTTTAAAGTGTACTCAGGGTTTCACTGGGCTGCTACTATCTGTTTTTCGTCTATAATACTAATTTCGTAAATTTGTATGTCTTTTTTATATTTTGAATATTCTCCCTGCAATTCATCTCTTGGTCGAAGAACTATTTTTAAAGAATAAACTACAAATGAATGAATGACAGAAAGAATGAATTTAATTTTATAATGAAACATTTCATTGGAATGAAATGGCAATTAATAAGGATATGGAAGAAATAAGCCTTGGTTAAGTTCACATGTACCAGGCCTGTACTGTGTATGTTATAGCTTTTATTTTACTGGTTCTTATCTAGTTTCCTTTTAACACAGTGTAGTAAGGGATTTGGAACCGCAGTATGTGAATGCTCTGGGCCAAATTTCATAGAGCTGCTTAAACAGTCTCCTGCTACAAGAGTATGAGCAGGATACCAGTCACAGATGATTTATATAAATAGAATTTTGGCTGGAACATTTAACTGATCAGCATAATTTTGTTGTGCTTATACTTTTTGTGCATTTGCAGCTCTATGCAATTGGGCTCGATTTCACGAATAGTTACTTAACTCTTAAAGTGCAAAGATTGATCGTAAAGTGCAAATCCATCGTAGTTGCTAAGCAAAGAGTGATGTCACAATACCAGAGGTTTCCCTTAACTTTTTTTTTCCAGCCAGCGAGTCGACAACAATTTTGGATCGCCCGAAGGTTTTTTCACTAGCCCACATGTATTGACACACAAAATTTTAAAACGTAAAAAAAACAACCAAAAAAACCAAAACATGGAAGTGAAGTTCGCAAAATTGCATTTTGGGACGATTTTATCCCTTAATTTCTGCCCTAAATTAAAAAATTTTCATCAACAACCATTTTCATGAATTCGTGATTTGACGATCGGTTGTTTTGAACTTCGTTTGCAATAAAATCTTCATGAATCAACGATCGGTCGACAACGCACCTTGAGAAATAATTCAATGAACTTTGCCCCGCAGCGCCCTCTATCGGCAAAAGTTGTCGGTGTTTGATTAGACTTAATCCAAGGCTGTGTATTTCACACAATCTGCAGGCGTGCTGCACAATGTGTGGCAATTCTTTACTCCGTTCGTGAACGTGTACTGCGTTGAAGTCTAGCCAAGATCTTATGAATATGGTAATTAACAACGGCCATCATTGGCCAATCACAGCGTGCGGAATGTTGGTTAGCTTGGACCGTGTACTGTGTGTTGTGTATGCGCTATGCATGGACCACCAGTGGACGACTGAACGTTGTGTATGGGGCCGGGTGCACACGCGGTGGATACTCAGCAGTCAGCACCATGTGGTTATGTGCATCGTGTTTTAACAATTGTATACCGTAATGAACGATCGCAATTCCAATCACGTCGCAATTCCAATCGCGATCACATTAAATCTAACCATGGATTCACATACCATCAACGTGACCCGCATCGCCCATTTCCACCTCCGTAACATTGGGAAGATACACAGGTATATCGATCAGAAGACTTGTCATGCCGTTGTTCGAGCCCTAGTCTTGTCCAGATTGGTTTACTGTAATTCCCTTCTGTATGGCATATCCAAACGTTCTCTGAATCGCCTACAGAAATTGCAAAATAAGGCAGCTCGCATTGTTCTCATGAAGCGTCCTAGTGATAATGCTACCCCTTTCTTGAAGAAACTCCACTGGTTACCTGTTACTAAGCGTGTTGACTTCAAGATATGTCTGCACATCTTCAAGGCACTCATGCTGAAATGCCCAGCAAAAAGGCTTCAACAACAAAAAGGCTTCAACAACATCAACCAACACGCATTCTACGTTCTTCCTCATGCAACCTTCTCCTCGAGCATCGGACAAACACTAAAGCAGGAGGCCGAGCCTTCTCCAATGCGGGCCCGGCTCTATGGAACTCTCTTCCTGATAGCTGTAGAAAAGCTAACTCAATTGACTCATTCAAGAAACTGCTGAAGACTCACTTCTTTTGTATTTGATTTTGATTCTTGATCTGTGTTGGACATATCCAAGCGCTTTGTAACCTTTGGAAAAGGCGCTCTATAAATACTTGATTATTATTATTATTATTAGCAAATATCCAGACTTGTCAAACTATTTTAAAAGCTTTAGTAAAAGCTTTCTTTGGGATTTTACCACCGTACCCTCATTTATTGTGAAAAGGAACAATTATTTGACTTGCCCGGCGGGCTAGTAAAGGAAGGGTTTTGACTCGCCCGCCGCTATTTTCACTCGCATTTGGCGACCGGGCGACCGCTAATTTCGAACCCTGAATACAAATCACTACGGTAATACTGATAACTCATCATAAGATGAATCTTAGTGCTTTGTGAAATCGTCCCCTGGACTGTCGACATTGTACAGTATGTAAATTATGTGTACATGTACTTCTTTAAAACACAGGAAAGCAACAAACTTGGACATCATGTATTTTTTACTGGCATTTGGCCAGCAAGCCACTATTAAACCATGCTAACAAAGGAAAACACTTGGAAAGGCACCATGTTTGTCACACAACTCATACACAGTAAACTCAAACAAACATAAATTGTTTTCAAATTAAAAAAATGTAATGCTTTTGTTGTTGTTTTTTAGTTCACATACACATATAATCCGAAACCAGCATAAATGTATTATATCATAATTGTATGGATACCGAAGCCTACTGTACTGTACATGTATGGGTCCTTCAACTCATATAACACGATAACATTAACCATCAATGGGATGGACAGCAAAACAAGAATACAAATAAAGCAATCTTACCGCCATGGCAGTGGCCATTGAAAACTCTGTCACTGTATCCATGGGTGAAGACACAAACGGTGTCTTTAAGATTATCTTCTTGGTGAGAGCTGAAGTAAGATCCTGCAAAAAAAAAAAATCACCACAAACATTCCTTAATTTCATTGAAGTAATAATTTCCACTTTATTAGTCTGCCCTTCATTGTATTAACTAATTATTTACCTCTCTTCTAACCTTCCATTTTGTCCTTTGTGTTCCCAACTTCTTGTGGTCAAGCTATCCCCTTCCCTTCATTAACCCCCCCCCCCCTTTGTCTTCATAATCCCTGCTCTTCTCTGAATGCTTTCTGCTTTTCTCCCTCCACTCTCTCTATTCATGTATTTCCACTTGACTACTCTTGCAACTCTTGTCTGCTTGTATGTGTGTTGTGTGTTGTGTGTTGTCATTTAGCCTTCGAGAAAGACTCTGCTAGGGTCAGGCCACTAACTTATTTTTTGCAAGTAATAATTTCATCAGGGATAATTATGTTTGAGTCTTACACCGATGTGTGAACTATAATAATAATAACCAGTTCTTATAGCGCATTTTACAATAACGTCTCAATGCGCTTTACATTAGTGTCCTGGTCATTTGGGCCAATAACATTCCTTTAATCTTTCTCAGCTCACTGCATACTCAGTGTTTAACAGAGTCCTGCAAAAGGGGGGGGGGGCTATTTAGGTGGCGTTTGACCCTGTCCAACCCCCTCCCTCATCTTCCAGATGCTTCTCACACATCTGGTTGACATCTGGTTGACCAAATGATGACATTCCTTAAGTTTAAAAATGAGTTTCACATCACTGCAATCAAATCTACACGTGCATGTACATGTATGTAGCATTCATTAAAAGTGAGGCCAAATTCTCAAAGCTATAAAGTACCCCGAAATAACTCTACAGAAAAGAAAATTTTCTTTCCAATTCATGCCTCTTTTTTTATTGAATGGACTCCAAAAGTCTTAGCCTTGGCTGGGGTGAGCGTACCCAGTGGTAATTCTTTCATTTTTCCCCAGGAAAAATGCATTGCGTGTGAACATGGTGAAATGACCATGGGATGGCGAAGGGGTTGACACTCTACAAAAGTTACCTAGAGTTTTATTTCCAGGGGAATTGGCTCTGTAGTGTGAATAGGACTTTGTAGTGTGTTAAGGGTACAGTTACATGTACAGGGTACATGTGTACGTATGTGTTGAGTACAAATTGTACAATGTACACATTGCATGTCTCATCTAAGGTCCAGACTGTTAAGGACCATAATATGTACAAGTGCAAATCAAATCAAACACTTGTCAGTTAATGCAGCAGCTGCCAAGACCACTACACACATATGTATTCAAGGTCTTTGAAATCAAATTGTGCATCAACAATCAAGAAAAATATCAAATAATAATTGTCCGAGCAGATGGGACTGGAAGGTTTTGATATGGATTTGATTGTGTAATCATGACAAAGTAAGAACAGGCCACATGATGTATTTCTGCTGTTTGCATGAGGACGTTGTTTTATTAAGGCCCAATTTCATAGAGCTGCTTAACGGCTAATGTGGTGCTTACTGCGCGAGTTTCCATTTCATAGAGCTGCTAACCGAAAGCACACAAAAAGGCATGCCAACCTTCCGGTGTTACTGATGAAAATGAATGACGTAATAATTCTTTGGTGAACACGCAAGCTGGCTTCCTAATTTTAATAAGCATAGGAGACAAGGGGGAACCAACCTGTGACATACGCTTAAGCTTACGCTTAAGCAAATTTGATTACCGTTAAGCAGCGCTATGAAATTGGCCCCTGATGTTTCATGCCTGTGGTACATTTATCAAACCAACTTTGAAATTACGACAATAGGCCCTACATGAATATTGCTTAAGGCCTTGAATTACATGGAGGCTATTGAGGCCAAGGCCACTGTTGCCCCATGTCTTGGTCTTGGCCTTGGTGCCTCTTTAACGGTAGGGTCACAAATTGTCTAACTTAAAACCCTCCTACTGTTCGCAACATTTTCAAGTGAGTTGACCAACCATTTGAAACCATTCAACTGGCAAAGTTGTGTATGGTGGCACAACTGTGCACAGAACTAACTGTGTACTGTGTACATGCATTCCCTCATGGTATCATATTGCAAGGCTGGCATAGCTTATCTATCATTCAAAACCACAGTGAATGGTATTGAATGGTCAGACAGCAAGAGGGTTAATCAGAAAGCCTACTTGTTATAAAAAAAAGATGACAATTGTAGTCAAGCATCCTGGAAAATCATTTAGTTTGAAGTGCACCTGCTGATTAGAAAAATATCAATCTGAAGAGATGGCCTGCGGACAACTTTTGGAAATTTCTGAGGTGTCCTTTTGAATGCTGCCCTCAGCCATGTAAATGTTGGCCAAGTATGCGATTGGTACCCGCTGTCACCCAATGTGGATGGATTCAACATTCTTGATGAAAATACTGTGACAGGTTGTTGCTGTTTTCTACACAAGTAGACACTTTGTTCAGCTGAAACTTTCACACAAGACTCTTATCTTTCTACATGTAAACCATTACATGGTGCTATGTAAAGAAATAGGTCTCAAAATTCAAAAAGTAGCTCCACATATATACCTTGCAGGAAAATACTGACTGTTGAAGCGCCTTGAGCGTCACTGAGTGACGGATATGAGCGCTATATAAGAAGCCACTATTATTATTATTATTATTACATGTACATGTAGATAATTTTGCCGACTTAGATTTTGTGCCCATCTTCCCTGGGAATTCAATGGTGAATGGTCGGTATGAATCAGTTAAAGTCACCTGGAAACAGATTTTTTTTTTTTAATATAAGAGTATATGTATATTAACAATAAAACAATTTTTTGAGTAATTGTTTGTCAGTATTTATATGTAAAAAAAATAGATAAAGTTGTTTGGGGGCGACTCCGCCCCCTCGCTTTTTGTGACGTCAATCGAGGAAGACTTCGCCTTGACCGAACATCGACCCCCCCTCGAACTTGCCTGCATTTACGTTGTATATACACGTGCAAGTAGTGAGATTGTACGTTTCGTTTGGTTATCCAAAAAGGAGTTTTTTCTTGCATTTTTCCGGCAAAAATTGCTGCTGGATGCAGCAAAACGACTAAAGATGGGGTCAGCCAGCATTTTTTTCATGCAGATCCCAAATATAGGCAGTTACGGGCATCGAAAGTAAGGCTAACGAGGGCAAAGTGGTCCGGTCCGACGTCGTTTTCAGCGCTATGCAGCGAACACTTGGATACCCCGTCGTGCTTGGATACCGGGGATTTTTTCGTCGGTAGTAGTGTGCAAGGGAAGTTGCAGTGAAGCTTAGGTTACCAGCGAACTGTTTCTGGTGTTCGGATCGACTTGAGCTGTATGCCACGACGCCGCGGCACGCCGATCCGATAAATAGTTTGGCAAAGTAGGAAAAACAATACCTCGTATTATCCGTGTTCTCGTTATGACCATGCTCGCATCTTCCGTTTTTAAGACATAGAAACGCGCATGGGACAGTTCGGGACCGGTGAAAAACCTCGTATAAACTGGCGTCTCGTATTAGTCGACTGTACATGTAGGCTTTTCCTGCTATTGCCCCTAAAATGTGGAATGACCTGGATGTCTCTATTCGAGAAGCGCAGACTGTAAATCTTTTTAAATCTAAACTTAAAACACACTTTTTTAAGAAAGCTTTTGAGCAATCTCTTTGGTTTTAACTGTAACTATATTGTGGTCATTACTGTCGACTTGTGTTTTCGGTGGGATTTTATTATCTTTGTATTTTTCAATTGTAATTTTTTGTATTATTTACTTGTACCTTTTTAAATGCTTATCATCTTTGTGCTTTATGTACTTTTTATGCCTTTTTGTGAAGCGCCTTAGAGCATTTTACAAAAATAGATTTGGCGCTATATAAATGTATTATTATTATTATTATTATTATGTACACTGTCCTAGGATTGCATTGGGTGGTGACGTCCGAATACGAAAACGCATCATACTGATCAGGTACCCAGACGTAATGTACGGGGCCAGACTACATGTACACATTTTCTCCTGCCTCGATTGACGTCACGAACAGCGTCATGTAAAGGGGAGCCTATTTTTTAATTTGTAATTAAAATAAAAATACAATTTTGTAACCTTAGTTATTTGTTTATTCACATTCCACTCATAAAAATGTATATATTAATGACAAAAGCTTTATTTGACAAAATACCACTGCCAGGTGCTTTTAAATGTTAATATGTCAAACACTTGAAATACTTGTTTTATTGTATCATCCCAGTACTTTAATGTCCATGTATGTATGTCAAAAAAACAAAAAACAAACAGACCCTACCTTTGAAAGTTTGCTCTAGACTTTATGATTTTCCAATATGAAAGTGCCCTCTTCAAAATAAAAAATTGCTTTGTTCTCATGTAATACATCATCAAAGCTTTCCAATTCTGTATGTTGGAACAATTATTATTTGAGATCTTTCTTGATATCAATGCACAATTTGTTTTTAATTTCCTCATTCCTTAACCATGAAATAATTTCACAAACCTTCCAGAAAAAACCACACACGTCAATCTTACATTGTATTAATTGTACATGTACATCTGCACACCGTGCTAAGTATAATGTTGCACCTCATTCCTATTATCAAAAGTACTTTCAAATATAATTTTTATTACGTTTAATACATGTACCTTTTTTCAGATCCAACACATAATGCAAACTAAACCATCGGTGGAGTACATAATGTAATTTTTACATGTAAAAAACCTTGCAGGTTACACAATGAACGACTGCTTTATAATACAAATATGCATGACTTAACGTTTTAAAATGTACTTCACGAAAGCTGCAAAACGCATTAATACGACAATTTGCCAATTACGTAGCAAATGTACCTTTGTACTAAACATTACATAATTTGCTCTTAAATAAGTGGCAATATTCCTCTCGGTTGTGTAACGTCATTTCCACTGGTAACATTAGTTTCTATGGTAACCGAAAAAGAACAAAAGATGATGACGTCTGTCTAACAAATTATAAATAGGCCTATGGTCCAAGATTCCTTATGTCCTTGAGAACAAAACAGCAGAACTTAAGACTATAAATAGACGGTGGGCGGAAATCAATATCATCTACATGTAAAGCCCCTTTCACACGAGAGCAATTTAGCAACGGTCCCTTGCTAAATTGTAGCATGGTTGAAAAATTTTACAAAATGTACCTCATGTAAAAGGACAACAATTAATATACTGTCCAGGGTCCCTTGTAAAATCTTGTCCAACATTGCTACATTTTGTCAAGCGGAAGTTTTGACCAAGGACGTGCGCGAAATCATCCTGTGAAGAGAACCTTTGTTTATTGAACGAAGTCTCCCACACTGCGCATTGATGGCAACCTTTTTGTGTGACCTTTTGCATGGCAAGTCAAGGGGCTGTATCCATTCGAGCCGGTGCTGCTTTATTGCAGCAATTTTTTAACTCTATTAACAGTTGAAAATTAACAACAGAAGGAGACTTGCTACTTAGAGAAGACAAAAACCACTAATCGTTGACCTTCATTATACATGTATCACGCAAAATAAATGCCAGAAATCTTGCTTCAAGTGAAATTAATGTACAAAAAAAAATCTTTTTTTGATTATGTCATAATGCAAACAAAGTATCTCTTGTTTTTGGATACAACATTTAAAATGACAGGAAATTGACGTCTCGCTGGTTCCCCTAATAGCAAAACGTGCAGTAAACACATGTAAATGTGCCCACGTAAAATACCAGGAAAATCCCCTCTGAAAACGCTGGTGTGCATGTTACAGTGCTGGAAGTCTCGAGGCTGGACTCGGACTCAAGACCAGTCTCGAGGCTGGACTCGGACTCAAGACCGGTCTCGAGAAATTTTTTTGTCATTTGTTTGTGGTCTCGGACTATTGAAATAAATACTTGTTTTATTCACCATGAAATGATTGTAGCCAAGACTATTTCTATCTGTAGTTAGATGCCTAGTACATGTACATGTACAAAGCTTTTAATTGCAAAGTCAAAATTTAAACTGCTAAAATACAATGCAACTTAGATTCGGACATAAAGGATAGGACTAAAACTTAGACGTGGACAACAGGGACTCGGACTCGGACAGCAATGGACTCGGACTCGAAGGGGAGGACTCAGTCTCGGACTCGGACAGAAGAGACTCGGACTCGGACTTGGCTGGTGTGGACTCGACTACAGCACTGGCATGTTAATTAGGTTCCAAAGACAGCCGACCAATGAATAAATAATAAGTATGATAGGGAGTACATACTAGGGCCTGGAGTTTCATTTTTTAGAGGACAAAGCCACTTTATATTGTGAAGAGAGCATTTCCATTGAAAAATGAAAATGTTTGTATACGTCATGGGGAAACTTCTGAAGGGGTGTAGCCTCGACTTCAAGGCGTTTGAGTTTTAATTTGTTTTTTAAAATTATGGTTTTCCCTTTGTGCTACCCACCCGAGCTAGTATGTGCAGGCTCTGGATGTGTAAAGCGGTAGAGGGTTCTACCGGCCTCCGCATGCACACAGTAATATGACTGCGGATGACCCGTGCACAGTAGTAGTACGGGCGTCGTGTGCGCTGTGTGATACACAGTCATATTACGCACAGTGCTAGTGTACATCTTTTTCGGAGTGAAAACTTCGACCGCCTTGAGCAAGGCTAGAAGGGGTGCCAAGGCCAAGACAAAAGCAACAGAAATTGGGTCCAGAATGATCCGCAGTAAAAACAAAAACCTGGGGAGAACCCTCTACCGCTTTACATCCTGTCTAAAGGACAAAGCAACATGGGTTAAATGCCTTGCTTAAGAACACAAATGTCAAGGCTAGAATTTGAACCCACACTCTGCTGATCAGAAACACAGAGCTTGATTCCGGTATGTCTCAACTTGCAAATTGTGTCAATAAATCGTTAAACAGTAGAGCTTGGCTTTGACTTTAAATAAAGTAACCTTCCTTTTATGTTATAAGAAAATAAATACTATTTAAATACAAATGTGTATAATAAAATAAATAAAAAATTTGATAATTGTAAATCATCACCCTTCTTCAACACATATTTTAAAACCTCTGAGACATGACAAATTTTTGATGTATTTTGCTATGATTTCCACTT
Source organism: Leptasterias polaris (assembly GCA_037783415.1). Classification (NCBI taxonomy): domain Eukaryota; kingdom Metazoa; phylum Echinodermata; class Asteroidea; order Forcipulatida; family Asteriidae; genus Leptasterias; species Leptasterias polaris. The sequence goes on along the minus strand of JAZGTN010000042.1, from coordinate 1,104,608 downwards.
GTTAAAATTACTGTTATAAAATGACTCACCACTTCATCTGATGTGAAATCAATGTATCCTGGCAAGATCAGAAAATCGCTACAAAGAGAAAGAAATCAATCAGTCAGATTTTAATAATTACAATATGTTCTATAGACTTGATTCCAAGTCTGTGATCATGTTTTTTTTCTTTGTCTGCCTGTTTGTCTGACCGTTTAAACGCATGCACGCATGCGCGACATGCCTAGAAACCCGACCGTCTTTCGCCTGGAAGTTGCCACCCGAAAGAGTTAGGCCGCGCCCTCTTTCGTGGACCAAGTTGCTAATGATATAAACTAAGTACGCACAGTGTGCGGAAGCCTTCACAAGCATGTCACATTGGATGTGTCAATTTCCATTTTATTTTCACAAATAATGTCATCCATCAAAGTACTTCTAGAAACTATAAGGCTCCCCCGTGAGCCTTATAGGGGTCTAACATTTTGGACCTCCGTAACGCTATACGTTTTCAAAATGGTCGTTGATAGGTGAACATTTTACGGTGGTTTGCCATCAATATCTACAGTTTCCTTTGCACTACACAACACAAACTTTCCCCATACACTTAATATACATTCATAATGAATGCATTTCCTTTTTGTTGAGTTATATTCAAAAACATCTTCAAAAAATGAAATTTACCATGCAATACTCACGGTTGTTTTTCCCTCATCGCAGCACTCGCGCGGCGTTCGCGATTTGCGCAAAAAATAAGACTGCGCGGTATGCGCGGAGCCAAAAGACAGCGCGGTGTGCGCCGGAAGCCAATTGGAAGGCTCCGCGCACACCGCGCAGTCTTATTTTTTTGCCGCAAATCGCGAACACCGCGCGAGTGCCGCGATGAGGGAAAAACAACTGTGAGTATTGCGTGGTAAATTTCATTTTTTGAAGATGTTTTTTAATATAACAAAAAGGAAATGCATTCATTATGAATGTATATTAAGTGTATGGGGAAAGTTTGTGTTGTGTAGTGCAAAGGAAACTGAAGTTATTGATGGCAAACCACCGTAAAATGTTCACCTATCAACGACCATTTTGAAAACGTATAGCGTTACGGAGGTCCAAAATGTTAGACCCCTATAAGGCTCACGGGGGAGCCTTATAGTTTCTAGAAGTACCATCAAAGGATAACATTAACAATTCTGAACCCAGCAGGCATAGAGTTCAGGACACAAGTAATATGTGAGTGAAGTTTCAGCTTCTTCACTAAGGTAAAAATATGAAGAAAAAAATTGTATACATTTCTTCAAAATGGTACAGTTGTTGGGCTGTTATGGCTCTCTTCTAACATCGGTCTTTTACACTCGCTTTTACAACATACTAATGTCTGACGACACTGGCGATTTTTTAGTTTTTATTTATTCATTTATTTATTATTTTGTAATGGCGAGTGTTATAAGACCGATGTAAAGAGAGCCATAACATTAACAGCCCAACAAGGTGGGCTAGTAGTAGGGACCCTGGACTCCATCACATTGTATTCAACTACTCCTAGAATAGAACTATATATATGACTGAGGTTCAATCCGCTATCGTCTCCAATACTTAGACGATAGCGGATTTAACCTCAGTTCTAGGAGTAGTATTCAACCATGATGGAGCGATCTGTTTATTGCTCCATCATGCAACGGAGGAGTCCAACCTGGGCTAGGGCGATTGTCAATTTCATTTGGGACTAATTACTATTTTTTGCTACCACAGTACCAGTGGCATGATGAGTGGCAGTACCGTCATCCATATAGAGAAAGGCACCAGACCATCATTATTAATTCAATCCCATCAATGATCATTAATTCAACCAAATATGGAATAAGCATAAACATGATAAATGTAATGTAACAAAAACACCAGTTGCGATAATCAAATCTAAACAGTAGCACTCGAGTGACACTGTCAGTGTCAATGTCGGAAAGGAGGAGGATTGAGAGTTACGAATAAGATTATTGCATACAAAAACACACACTATTCAGTCACACCGTACCTCCTGTCCTGGGGGTTTTCATTACAAAACGTACACAAACTGAATCTGAAAACAGACCGATGAACAACAAAACCATCTCCCCAAATTACTAGTAATACTACTCACTTGTAAGTCAGTCCATCGCCCAATCCAAACAGCTGTGCCCCCGCCAATCCATCATCAATGGCAGGGTTGGGAATCTCTCCGTCAGAACTCACCAAATAGTCAGCCATCTTTCTGCTTTTAATTGAAAATAAATGAGATTGTGAACACTGCTATTCTTCGACGGTTGCAATGTTTTTGGACGCCATCAACGACTATACACGTGCATGAAACTGCGCATGCGCACCACACATTCGTTTTCTAACTGCACGCTTTTTCTCCAAAGTATGCCCCCCCCCCCCCAGCCCCTCAATCACGAAACAAATAAATGATTTTATAGAGCATACTATCCGTCCATGATATTTAATCCTGCAAAAACCCCATACAATTTGACTTTTTTTTCTCGCTCGAAGGGGGTAATAATAATATCCAAATACTTGTTCTGATCATAGAGAAAGGACACAGACCTTTCTCCATGTTCTGATCATGGAGGTAGGAAAAGATCTACCTCCATGTTCTGAGTGAGTGATGACTTTTAGCTGTTTATTTATTTTTTGTTTATTTATGCTATGGTTTGATTAATTGTTTGCTTTTGTTTGTTTGTGGGTTTCGTTTTTGATTTTTTGTAAAAAAACTTGTATTTTTTACAATCATTGGTTTTGAAATTGAGACCAGTTCAGTCCCGTGTTTGCCAGGAAATATATAAATGCCCTGGAATGCACGCATGGTCACTCATCTTTTGTAAACAAGATGATTTTATGTCCAAATATCAGATAGTGTTGTTGTTATCATAAAGCAGCGATAGGCTATTTGCAAAAGCAGTAAATTTAGATTACAATATATAATCAGCAAACCACATGTTTTAATATATACAAAACTGACAGCCTTAACTACATTTAAAACATTGTGCTTACTATAGCAGCTTTGTGAAATTGGTGAATAATGGATTTGCCCAAGTCCCAATCCCAAGGTGGTAGGCATAAATCCATAATCGTTTTCGCTCTCCAATGTTTATGCAGTGATGTTACCATCATCTACCCCCCCCCCCCCCGCGTCATCACGTCTTGACAATAAAAAGATTAACAACAAAGATTAACTATAAAGAAGATTAACACATCATTCAACAAAGAAATACAAAATAACGGTACCTCTTAGCTGCCGTGGCAGACGGTATCAAAGTCCCTTCCTCTGACCCAGTACAGTTGGCAACATCCGCATCCTCGATGCCATATTTACTCCCAGCAGCTCCGGCGGACGATGCAGCAACGATAAAGCCGTTCTCTGCGCTTTCATCACGGTTCATCTCACTCATGCTAATACACTGATCCATTTGATCCATGGTGGCAAACTGTCATCAGCGCAGCGTGGTGGATGAACCGAAATGATGCAGACTGCGAGGCACTCGCCGAGACAGGCTTTTTATATAGTCACCATTTCATCCCAGACATCTCATTTATGGACAAGGGCAACCTCCTGGAGGCTAGTTCACGTCTTAGGTCACGTTGGGGAAATGCATTATTTTTATAATCTCAAATCTGATAGTGCCCATTGGTGGTTGTTTGATCAAGAAACGGCAAATAGTAAAATTGAAAATAATGCGGCATCGTGAAAAGGAGAAATAGGAATTTTTTATCTGGTTTTAAAATTACTTTTACTAACAGAATTTCTTTAACATTGTCCACATGTTTCTTTTTCGGAATTGTTCACAGTTTTCCGTCCGTAGCCGGCCAAAATTAGTATGATACTATATCAGTAGTTGGTTTACCCCTATATGTGGTTTACCCTTAGGCCTATTCCACCGGCTATAGTAGAGCTGGTAGACCATGGAATGGTTAGACCATGGTTTAGACACATGTACTAGACCATGGTTTAGACACATGTACCCAACTCATATAGTTGCTGCTGCTGCTGCTGTTTCTGTTGTTGTTGTGTTATTGTTGATGTTGATGTTGATGTTGTTGTTGTTGTTGTTTTTTTTGATGATGCTTCTGCTGTTGTTGTTGTTTTGTTTTTGTTTTTGTTTTTGTTTAATTGTTGTTTTGTTTTTGTTTAATTGTTGTTGTTGTTTGCGCTTGTTTGTTGATTGTTGTTGTTGCTTGCGCTTGTTTGTTGATTTATTATTTTTTTCCGTGTTGGTCGATTGTAGTTTGTTGTTGTTGTAAGTTGATGAACATTAAATATCCAGATCTAGATCTGGTTACATACCGGCAATCAATCGATTTTCCCATTAAATTTAAAGGGATGGTACAGGTTGCTGGTTGGAGGCATTGCCGCACTGATAATGGTACACTAATGGCTGACTTCCCTAGCGATTTTTTAATTTTTAATTTTATTTATTCATTTATTTATTTATTTTTATTTGTTTTGAGGGCGGGGCGCCGGGGGCAGGAGGGGGGGGGGCCGTTACCGATTTCTCCCTCGATGGTTTGTTACCTAATTTCGAGATTGCACAACACAATTGTTCTTCATACTTCGTCCAGCGCACTTTCCGTATTGCGCAAATTTTGTAAAGAAATAATTGCGCAGTTTCAAGAACTCGGGTCACAGACCAACGTGTACTATCTAAAATCACCACCTGAATAGTGGAAGGTTTTTCGACAAAAGGTTAAATAATCGAAATAATACTGAATCACCACCATGTCTGGTGTCCGATCCTTAAAAGTGAGTAATATTATTCATTTCTTGTCTGCCTTTATGCTAAAGAATGTTACCTTTTTGCACAGATAAATTTTGTTTGTACTTTTCCTATTCACCAACCAGTGCAGTACATAGCCTAAATGACTTATTAAATTATTTTGTAAGATAATCAGTAATGTTGGTTGAAAAACGCTGATAACTTCTTAGCCCCATGATTGAATAGGGCCAATCCACTTCGTACCAAGGATACGGAGTGGATTGGCCCTATTCATTTGGCTAATAACTTCTCACCTTTCAAATTTGAGCGTCAACAGTGCGAAAAGGTCTTAGAACATTTATGTAAAATGCTAAGAATATTTAAGAAAATTTCACAAAAAACACTAAGCTGTAGTCTTGTTTTTTGAGGAAAACCCCCCAGTTATTTGGTTACCTAACTAAAGTAAACAATTGTCATATTTTTGCTCTTAGGGTTTGGTTGGTTTAGTGACCGGTGGAGGTTCAGGTCTAGGGAAGGCGACTGCTCAGCGGTTAGTCAATCAAGGAGCTAGAGTTGTTGTTCTTGACCTTCCTAACTCACCAGGAGATGATGTCGCTAAGGGGCTTGGAGACGATTGCAAATTTTCCGCCGGAGATGTAAGTAACAGACGGCTTTGTTTATTAAAACAGACTCAGTATTAAACTGGGGCGCTGTAGCGGCTGTACTACTACTACTATACTACTATACTACTATATCACTATACTACTATATCATGTAGCTAGTACAGACGGGGCCAGAGTACGTACAGGGCCCAAGTTACTGGGTCTACCTTTATTAGTAGTAGTACTCCAATAATTTGTGTGATCAGTCTATTCTCACAAATAGACCTTATGCATATGACGTCAGTTGAGTAGGGCGCCCTCACCTAGAGGTCAAAAGGACATTGTTCATTGGCCAGTCCTGTGCGCCGCGCGTACAGATCTGTGCGTTTCCATTGTTTCATCATGAGTTTACCTCTAAGATGGCAGCTGGATGACGTCAATGCATAAGGTCTACAGCACATTGTAATTGTATAAATATATTATTCCGAACTATTTGATAGGCCTAATTAGAGATCTATTATTGATCATGTCACTTTGTTTGCAAAAAGATTGATGGTTGGAATTTCCAGGATATTTTATTAATCATATTATTTAAAATCAGTTTTTGTAAAAAATAAAAAACAAATTTTCAAATGTGACCCCAATCTTCATATCAGAATATTATAGTTGATAAAAATCAACCACTAAAATCTCCACTAAAAGATGTTATGTTTCCTTCTATCGAGCTTTTTACAAATTGTACCTGCAGGAAATTGTATTTAATAGTTTTCTCAATAAACATGCCAAGTGTTCAGGTTCTGTCCTCCATATTTTTACATTTTAGGAAAACATTTATACTCGCAGGTTAAGCTATTTATATTCTTCAGAAATAGAGGAGTAGCAAAATTGTTTTCCTTCACCAACAGGTAACATCGGAGTCAGAAGTAAGTGCAGCAGTAGCAATGGCTAAGAACTCATTTGGCCGACTAGACTTAGCTGTCAACTGTGCTGGAGTCGGTATTGCTGTCAAAACTTATAATTTTAACAAAAACCGGGCTCATCCACTAGCGGACTTCCAGAGAGTTTTAACTGTGAGTATTGTTATTTTCTTATTACTAGGGTTATCAAAAACACATAATTAGAAGGCAAAGAAGATGCTGAGAGAACAAGTTTGCTATGAAGTTGGAATCACTCAATAAGCGTTTTGTGTAATTTGAGACAGATGTTCGCGACCTTTGTTCACAGCAGACCTACTTGGTAAGTCCCCTTTTCTAAGCAAGTGTTCACATGCTCAAAATTATGTTAACAATGGAAAATGGAGCCAAACATCTGCCACCATCTAGCTTCACTTTCAGAGTATCATGATGGTCAAACCATCATGGTGTGTTGGTTTGGCTCAGGGTATGAAGAGAGACAACTCAATATCACGACCTTTTTTTCTTCAGGTAAACGTTGTGGGCAGTTTTAACGTCATTCGTCTTGCTGCTGGTGAGATGGGCAAGAATGATCCCGGAGCGGATGGAGAGAGAGGCGTTATTATCAATACAGCGAGTGTGGCTGCATACGACGGACAGATCGGCCAGGCTGCGTATTCAGCATCAAAGGGTGCCATCGTTGGCATGACGTTGCCAATCGCTCGAGATCTTGCCTCGCAAGGGATCAGAGTGTGTACCATAGCACCAGGTGAGTGGATGCAGGTAGTGGGTCAGTCTGAGCAGCTTGTATCTTTGATTAAACTGTCTAAGATGTATAATTTGAAAGGTCAGAACAAGCTTTATGAAATGATGGGGAAGGTACCGAGGGAGGGGTAGATCTATGCTTTACCCTTTAGCGACCAGAACTGCTTGTACCAAAATGCTCAAAACAACCGCAAATTGCTGCAAGATCACTCAAGGTCATATCCTAAACTGACATTTACCAATGTTTTCCATGTTAACATAATATCTGTTTCTAAAACAATAACGAATTTCCGTTGGAAACAATGTCAACTGTTTCTCTCTCCCTTTGGTGACTGCTTTAATTCTTTCCAGAAAGTTTGAAAGCTCGAATGAGATTTAGAGACAATCCTAAAATCAGGAACAATCTTGAGAAATTAAAAGCCTGCTTGGAGTACTTCTTTGATTGGCTTGAAACCAATGCTGTACCAAGCCTTCAAAGCACTTTTACCTTTCATGTGGAATTTTTTTTTCAGGATTGTTTGACACACCACTTCTAGCATCGCTACCAGAGAAGGTGAGGACCTTCTTGGCTCGTATGGTTCCGTTTCCTAGTCGTCTTGGTCATCCTGACGAGTACGCACACATGGTGCAGTGTGTCATTGAGAATCCCATGATGAATGCCGAGACTATACGTCTAGATGGAGCCATAAGGATGCAGCCTTAGATTCACGGACATTGGTGTGGATATGTGACATACACACATTGGCATGGGATCTCACCATCAGGAAGTTGAAGGATTGTTGTCTTAGATTCACATACATTTGTGTAGTATTTACATTCCTTTGTATTGCAAATGGGTATAATTGTCACTGGGACAAGTTGGGTTGACTTGGATGGGGTCAATGAGGCCTATCCAGTACAGGTTGAATGGAACGTGGTTTGAAGAACTTATACATAAAATTATAGCACATGAATATTTTGAAATTACAGGGTTCCAAAATCCTATTCAGCAAGTTTTCTGACTTCGTTTCATTGGTACAGGGATACAAGTATTTCCAATATTAAAAACATTCAGGTGTTGAGTTATTACATGATGGAGTATTTTGGGGGAGAAAGGATGGTCCTTCAGCCAAAGACAATAGGGGGTTAAAGTTGATTCTAATCATGGTGTGATTTTGATTATATCTGTTGATATTAAAATATCTGAAATAATTTAACTGTACAGTGTAATTGAAGTTGAGTCAGATAATCATCATTCTTATTGTCTTGGGTCTATTTTATAGTGCTGCTTAGCACCACCACATAAATTACTAAGCAGAGGAAACTCAGCCTCGCTCTCTGATGCGCCATATTGATCCCTCTCGTCACTAGCCCTTGGAAAAAAGGAGACGCCGACAAACCGACACTAATTTGCCTTCTGAAAGCCACTGCTTTGCCCACATGCTTGTTATAATTTTTCAAGTACTTGTAGGGTACTTGGCAAACCAAGCTGCAAGTATTTTGTCAAGATGCTAGTATTGTGACGCAGTCGCACTTCTAATACAAAGGACAAAGCAATAATGGTAAAGTGTCTTGCTCAAGAACACAAGCGTCAAGACCGGGACTCGAACCCACACTCTGCTGATCAGAAACACCAGAGCTTGAGTCCAGTGCGCTTGACAGCACGCCTAATTGTATGCGCGGTTGAATTACAGTCAGTTGCAAAAAGAATAAGTTACAGAAAGTGTGGGGGTTACGATTAAGCTAGGCATACCTAAACCCCCCCAAATGGCGCCAGTAAGATTGATACTCAAACCGGAATTGAGGTTGTAGAAAAAACGGCGTACAAAGGCCTAATTTCATAGAGCTGCTTAAGCACAAAAACTTATGCTCACCAGAATAAAGTTACCAGCCAAACTACCATGTACCATGTACATTTTGTGACTGGTATTCTGCTTAGCTGAAAATTGTTAAGCAATATCTTTGCATAAGCTGCACTATGAAATTTGGCCCAGCTCACATGCCATGTGATGTGCATGTATATCAACAGTGGACGGTTACCTTAACAATCTTATCTTACTTCATGAAATTTGATCCTGCTATGTTGCCTGTTGAAAATCCCAGCAAGCTTATCGCCATTTTATCACAATAAAAATTGAAGAGAAACAAAAAAGTTAATATACTTATTGTCAACATTTTATTTAGTGTAACAATTTTAGTAACTAATTAGTTGCATCCAACTTGATATGAAAATACACACAGAGTTACAAGAAAGTTAAAAATACAGTTAGTTCCAAGAGGTTATTTGGAAAGACAAAAAAAGCAACAAAAGATATTTATAAAAAGGCATTGATAATTATTGGATTAATAACACAAACAAATTTGTGAAAATAAACTGGAATTTGTGCTGTTTTTTTGTTCCCGCTCGTACAAAGGGAGTGATCGTAGTCAATGGCTAGTTATATCACCTGACAACCAGTCAAAGTTCACTCCCAAGTGGTCTGACTGGCTAGTTGACTGTCGCAAAGCATCCCTTTTTAATGAATATGGTGAAAAAGTGAATAGCTGGTGGACCAGTGATGTGACAAGCTGACTGGGCCCAATTTCATTCATGGCTCTGCTTACCGTAAGCAAAGAATCGGCGCTTACGGAAGCAGGGAATTCCGCGCTTACGTCAAGCATAGGTCGAATCCGGTGCCATCTTGATGATGATTCTACTCTTTTACTGGTTCATGCCTTTGTCACTTCCAGACTCGACTCTTGCAATTCTCTTCTAATTGGTCTGTCAGATAGAGAACTTTCTAAAATTCAACGAGTTCAGAACACCGCTGCTCGCCTCGTCTCTCGCACCCCTCGTTCCCAACATATTACTCCCATCTTACAAGAACTCCACTGGCTCCCAATCAAACTGCGTATCGTTTATAAGTTAAATCTTCTCACTTTCAAAGCTCTTCATGGCTTATCCCCTGACTATATATCTGATCTTCTCCATAAATATATTCCTGTTCGTCCTCTCCGATCTGCTGGCCAATCCCTACTCACGCAAACTACTTTTTCCACAAAATTTTATGGTCAAAGAGCCTTCAACTTCATTGCACCTTCATTATGGAATGACTTACCTCTTAATATTCGCCAAGCTGGCTCTCTTCAGATTTTCAAGGGACTTTTAAAAACTCATTTGTTTCAATCTTTATTTGTGTAACTTGCTTTTTAAAATTATATTATTTTCTATGTTTTTTGTTTTTTTGTGTTGCGCATAGAGGCTTCTGCATTATGCGCTATATAAATTTCTCGTATTATTATTATTATTATTATATTTCACAGGTTAGCATGGAATTTTTGCTTGTGCATTCTACGCTTACACAGCTAGCGCAGAAACTCGTCGCTTGCTCGGTAAGCAGAGAATGGTGATCTCAAGCGCAGAATTCGGCGGTTAGCAGAGCCATGAAATTCAGCCTTGGTCTTGCTGGTTAGTCATTGACAAAAGTTAACCTATATTTTAAAGCATATGGACATATGTACGCAAACTACCTAGATCATCAATAATACAAACAATATCTTCATGAGTTTGTGGATTAAAATTGCTTTAAATGAAGCAGCCCACCACAGGTGTAACTGTTTACTGTACCTTCTATATTAGAGTTGCAAATAGCAAAGCTGACCATTCCAGCCATAAAAATGCAGGCACTTGTCAATCCTGACAAAAGTAGCATACAAAACAAATTATATACTTTAAACTTACAAGTAAACATACAAATTCTCTACACATAAAGCAGACTTGGGTACAAAGATACAATCAAATGGTCTAACCTTGTTAAAAATGTATGCATTTGTAAAGTTTGTTTTGCAATAGATAACATTTGGACTACATTGCATATAATCAGACTACACAAATAATTGTCTTTTAGCTTCCTCTCAAAAGGAGTAACATACGTTTCCAATAGGAGACTTTGTTGCACCTAGGCATACCAAAAGGTCCGAGTATGCGCACATTTCCTAGAACGGAAAGACCTTTCTATTGCATTGAGGTTTTTTTTACCAACTTAGGTTGGAAAACTATGATAAGCCATAGATGCCAAGCAAAAACAGATAGCCAAAGTTGAATAATGTTACATAAATATTCAAAAATAGTGTTGAATTTGTTGGAAGCAAAGCAACTAATCAAGGGAGGTATTTCATTTTATTGAAAGTTTGCCGAAAACGTTTGGTCACAACATCTGTTAACACTACTGTTTGTTTTGCTAACATTCAACCGTCCAAGCCAACCAGCTAGGTTTAATTATCAACAATAGAAAGGTCTCTTTACCTGGTAAGTTTGCTGCCACCAAGTGGCCCCCAAAGTCTCACATTGGAAAGTCAATGTTTCCCACACCAGGGATTGGCTGCTTCAGACTACAAGCTCATTCTTTTGATGGAAAGGAAATAGAATTTCAATTAGGTTTTTTAGTTATGAGAAGGTTATGTGACTGGCAATTCAAGACTTTACCTGTTTTTTGTTTCGTTTTTTTTTTTTGCCTAAAAGGGCACATTACCTTCAAATCTCTAAAGATTTTGTAGTTTGGAATTGCTCCTTATCCTATTCAAGAGTTATTCATGCACAAGAACACCAACAACAGTTATTCGTAAAAAACATAAATTTGCCTCTTGAGATACAAACAGTGGAACATACGGTCCGCCATAATGTAGAGTCAAAATTTTGGTTCTACAGAATAGCAGACTGTGTTCTGTCAGATATTACACAAAACAACATATTTTCAGCGATTTTGTGTGAGCATTTTTATTCAGATTTTTAAATTTTCCAATCATTAATTTGCTTTTTACAGCGCAAGGTGCCCAATCCAATACAACGTTCCCCTTTAAATCTTAATGTAAAAAAGGTTGGTCGATGCTCTTATATGGGCTTCTGATAATCATGGGCTTGAACCTAAATGTTTTGTGGGCGTAGAATCTTCAATATTTTCAGTTCAATCTTTTTGTCAAGTGTACTTTGCCAAACACCACTTAGTATTTCTTTTTTGATTCAGTGATTTGGCCACCACCTTGATCTATATATCAATCTATAACTACTTCTGTTTGTCGGTGGGACTTAAATAACTTTGAATCAACATCAAAACAAAAAATCAAGGAAGTTAAATATAACTAGCAAAACCTAATCTAACTTAAACTGAAAGTGTTGGGAAGTAAATAAGTGATATTTATTTAAAGAAGACGGGGAAATGTCAGATTCAGTTTTGTGATGTACTCATAATGGCGTGTCGTGGCCGAGCGGATAAGAGCACCGGATCCAAGCTCTGGTGTTTCTGATCAGCAGAGTGTGGGTTCGAGTCCCGGTCGTGACACTTGTGTCCTTGAGCAAGACACTTAACTATAATTGCTTCTCATCACCCAGGAGTAAATGGGTACTTGTGAGGGCAGAGATGGTTCTTGTGATTGATTTAGCTTGATGCGCTACATATTTGGCAGCACAGGCTGTATACTCCCCAGGGAGCTGAGATGGTTAAAGGAATGACACAAAAATGGCCCAGTGACCAGGGGTAATAATGTTGAAGCGCCATGAGCGTCACTGAGTGACGGACCTGAGCGCTATATAAGAAGCCACTATTATTATTATTATTACTCATTTTCCAATAGATAGAACCCTCATGTGAGTGGGGGGTCTCTAACCTCACGTTTAAATGGTGTAAATTGCTGTTGCACTCGAATCCCTTCCAGCGCAAAATTTTTCGACTTCCAAAACATCCGATGACATCATTGCGAGGAAAATTGGTCTGTACATTTTTTTTTACAAGACGTTTTTGTTAATTCCTGACTTTTTCAGAGCCAAACTTGAAACATGTGTCATTGAATTTCAACAACTAATGGATCTCTACATTCCAATGAGAAATATTTGTTAGTCAAAATGTCAAAATCAAGGTAGTTTTGATTGAATATCATTGAAAGACATTGAAAACTTGTATTTTTTTCCTCACCCACATGAGGCTCTATCTTTTGGAAAATGATTACATAAAAAATTGAATTTGGCATTTCCTTTGATCTTAAACTTGTTCATGGGTACTGTTACAACAACTTGTATGGTGGCACAACAGTCAGGTACTTTGCTGTCTATAATTTGCAAGCAAGACTTTGGCGTTTTTGTAGTGCATGCGCCATATCATATAACTTTATCATCCAGAAAATAATTGTATGCTTTGTGTTCTTTAAAAAAAGACATAAACATTCTAAGGATATGCAAAATTCTAAGGCTAGACTATGTACACGTATTAACTTCACCAGTTCATTTTAATAATGAACAATTTGACTTGATCAGTCAAAATACTTTGCTTGATAAAAACTGTCAAATTCAATTTGCAAAGTTACAAATAAACAAAGAGTGTAACTGGCAGCAGTTAATTTCAAGGTAAATAGTGAATATGCAATTAAGGCTAAGATTAGCCAATGGGAACCCATGGTAGTTTTACCTTTTGTAAAGTTCTATTAGAACTGTTCATGAATGATGTTTGAAGCTTTGCATGGTTGTGGCTCATAAGAAAAACTAAAACTAGCAAACTTGAGGTACAAAAGTCTGTTGGGAGAAGGGTCGGCTCTCACAGGAGGTCTAAACGTTTCAAATAGTGTAACAATTTTAGTAACTCTGCTCGTCTTCAGGGCCCAATTTCATGGCTCTGCTTAAGCACAAAATTTGCTTAAGCACCAAAAACCTTGCTTAGTAAAACCAGATTACCGGCCAATACTCCACTCGATTGTTATGCTAACTAAACAACAGCTAAATACAAGTCATGAGCAATGTACATCGCATGGAGTTTTGGCCAATAACACGAGTATAATAAGCAAGCTTTGTTCGTGCTTAAGCAAATTTTGTGCTTAAGCAGCTCTATGAAATTGGCCCCAGGAGAAAGAATCGCTGTGCTTGCAATTTTACTAGTTAACATTTAAAAAAAAAACTATTCATGTTTGTTCGAAATAAGGGGGAACTTTACAAAGTTCATGGTCTGAATGTGAGGTGTCATGGCTGAGTGGTTTAGATCATCGGATTCAAGTTCTGGTGGTTTAGTCATCGGGGTGTGGGTTCGAGTCCCGGTCGTGACGCTTGTGTCTTTGAGCAAGACACTTTGCTATAATTGCTTCTCTTCACCCAGGGGTATAAATGGGTACCTGCAAGGGTAGAAGTTGATATTGTGTTTGAAAAAGCCTTCTGAGCGCCACGGCAGCTCGGGCTGTATACTCCCCAGGGAGCTGAGAAAGATTAAAGGAATGTTATTGGCCCAATGACCAGGACACTAATGTAAAGCGCATTGAGACGTTATTGTAAAATGCGCTATATAAGAACTGGTTATTATTATTATTATTAATGTGGACTCAACACACAAAGTTGGAGTTTTTGTTTTTATGTTTTAACGGCAAGGTTAAGAAGTTGTTACACAGGCAAGACTGTTCGGCCACAAAGTTCATTAGTTCCAGAGGCACATAGAAGGGGCAAAAATGTCCACTTTGTGAGAAGCTGTATACAGATGACCTGCAACAGAAGATTGGGATATCCTGATGCTTAGATGGATCGTTGATTTGACAATTAGTGATTATTTCTTTAAAAAGATTGATTAATCCATTATTCTGTCAGCTCTTTCTTTAGTCTGATGAGCCGTTGGTATATCTATATTGGCCACTGAATCCTGGCAACCCACTTTACACAATATTAGTAATTTAACTTTTATAGGGCAATGAAAGTTGCTTCCCCTATGTTAAGGATTTTAAATATAATCTAGGCCAAAATGCAGACAACACAGTAAGAGGTTACAGATAAAATCGCTGCCACTCACACTGATTTCACTGCTACCCTGTTACGGTTTTGAGAAGCAAGTCAATTTGCTTTCTGCTTCCAGCTTTAGGAAATTATGTGTCTGTCCAACATGTCCAATGTATAAAACAAGTTAATATTTGATGACAAATCCTAAAAGATTTCAATGTACTATTCAGAGCTCATTAAATTAAAAAGGAACACAGACGAAACTGTGTGAGGATTCTGCTGATGATATCCTTCCCATGCCTTGCCAAGCTTTACATGATGGCATTTAGAACCAGTGGGCTCCGACGTCGACGCTAATGATAGCAACATTTATGGAGAGGACTTCAAAGTCTTGATTAAATTGTCTGATCTCCAGTCGAAGGTCTGTCTCATATGGACCTTCAACTGCCGTCAACAGATACACCGTTCCTAATTGGGGTGAAAGAAAACAACAACAATATTTCAGTAAGATGGCAGTACCAAGGGTTTAAACCATTTCTAATGTGGAAATCCTTATTTGGGGTGAGATACCGTTATTTTACTCGGGTCATTCTGGTTGGAAATTAACAGACTTTTGCTTATACTCACCGACTACAACAAAATATGTATCTTTGGCATATCGGGGGTCTTCAATTTGGGTCTTTTCGACAGAGAACAGTCCCAACTCATTCCCCTGAGTCAGCTGGAAGTTGAACCTGCTGACCTGCGCTGCCTTCACGTTGGCAACCTGGAGATTGAGTAACTCCACAGGTAACTGTCGCCGTTCCTCAATACTCGGCAGTGCAAACTTGATGAAGGTGATCAGCTTGACTAGCTCGTTGACGCAGTCTAAGTTGTTGTTGGGGCACAAATCATATTTCTTGCAGCGTACGTCTCCACCGCTGTGAAAAGACAAAATGAATTACTGGATTACAATCATGTTCAAATTCAAGGAAGCCCTGGCTGATTGTAAATATATATATAATTTTAATTTTTTTTGAATTACAGAAAGGAAACTACTGCACAATATGCTCAAAAACATACCGATAATTTGCGTTGTGTTTTTTCTCATGTGCCAAAATACGCATAAAACTAACTTTTAAAACACAGAATTTCTTAGAAAATCCATAATATCTCGAGATCGCGAAAAGCAAATTTCATGGATCGTTCACTTTTAATAAGACAAAAATATACTCTTTCAATTCATATAATTAATTTACTGTTTGTTAATAGGGAACAAATTGCCCTTTTGATTTAAACAAAAGTTGAAAAAACATAGAAATTGGTCGTGCTCTCGCAGCATAACTTCCCATAACTCGCACATTGCACAACGCATTCACCTGGATCGAGCTGACTCTTCAAGCTGAATAATTTCTTTATCGATTCATGTAACATGAAAGATGATTGGTTAATTGGAACCAGTTGCCATTGTACAGGACAGAAAATCATATCCAATGAAAAAGACCGTTTCATAGCATGTGTTATACATTACAGGTCAGAGCAGAATACGCGGTGCTCTCACTTTCGGTACCTTCTGGAGACCAAGGACAAAACAAAAAAGGGAAAACAAAAGGACTCCACATGGAATTTCTAAAGACCGGGGTGCTCCACAAGGAAATTTGTGTACAAAGTCTATGGGGAAACTGTTAAGTGCAGGGACAAAGGAAAGAACAAAAGAGTGCTCCACAAGGATGCATTTTTCTGTCTCCGTGTGTGTGGGTGCACATACTGTGTGCACGCACACAGCGCATCATTATTTGAGCGCTTCTCATGCACTATGTTCCCTTATGTTGCGAAATAAGAAAAAACCTCAATCAAGACAAATATTCTGGTGTCACTCCCTAGAAAAAATTGTCTACGATTTTGGGGAGTGACACAAGAAAGGTGTTCTTGAAATAAGATGTTTTCCTATTTCAAGAATACAATTTTTAGCAGTGTGTAGTCTTTATGTAAGGTAATCTATACATTGAACTATTATTTGGATTTATTACAAAGATTATTCGGGATTTAAAGGCAGGATACACTTTTGGTAATTGCCAAAGACCAGGATTCTCACTTGGCGTATCCCAACATATGCATAAAATAACAAACCTGTGAAAATTTGGGCTCATTTGGTCATCAAAGTTGTAAGAAAATAATGACAGAAAAAAACCATGTTGCATAGAATTGTGTGCTTTCAGATGCCTGAGAAAGACTTCATGCCTGAAGCCTTTCTCAGATTCAAATATTTTAGTGAGAAATTACCTCCTTCTCGAAAACTACACTACTTCAGAGGAAGTCGTTTCTCACGATGTTTTATACTGTCAGAAGCTCTCAGGTGCTCCTAACCAAGTAAGTTTTTATGGTAATTTCTTGAGTAATTAATAAAAGTGTCCACTACCTTTCAGCTATAATAAAATGCTTGGATAGTTTTTGTATTTCAGTCATATCCACAAGCTATCCTTTTTCCCTCAGTGCAACTCGATTTGTTTTTAAAAGGTGATAGTTTAACTTGCTTAAAGGGTGTGTACAACATTGGCAAGATTGAAGATATAAATGTTCACAGATTTGCACATAATTTACATGGTATAAAGATGGTCATGGTGGAAAACTTCCCTTGAAATAGTTTTGCTTGAAATGCCATAGTTTTTAGGAAAATGAGTAAAACAATAGTTTTTATCCTGCAGGATAAAATCTTATGTTTGAAAAAAAGTTAAAACATGTAATGGGGGTTTTCTATGTTTTCTCATGACTCCGAAGACCAATTGAGCTGAAACTTTCACAGGTTTGTTATTTCATTGAGAAAATAGAATTAGCTGTTGCAAACTGCTTACCAACCAAAAGGACCTGTGGTATAATATAAATGCAAAAAATTAGTTAGTGGCCTGACGTTTCGACCCTAGCAGAGTCTTTCTCGAAGGCTAAATGACAACACACAACACACATACAAGCAGACAAGAGTTGCAAGAGTAGTCAAGTGGAAATACATGAATAGAGAGAGTGGAGGGAGAAAAGCAGAAAGCATTCAGAGAAGGCAGGGGGTAAGCAGGGATTGTGAAGACAAAGGGTGGGGGGGGGGGGGGGGTTATGAAGGGAAGGGGATAGGGGTCACATCAAGTGTGGATACAGGTCTTTGGCAATTACCAATGTTGTACACAACCTTTAAGGAGGAATAGGTGGCTCATTCTTTAAAGTATTGAATTGAAAATCAGGCGATTCATTTAGAAAACAAAATTAATACAAACAAACCTCTTTTTTTTATATAGACGAATCTTGAGAATCTACAAAAGTTCTTTTAAATTATTTCATTAAGTTAAAACAGACACCAAAACCTTAATTTTCAAAAGTAAATACAATACAAAATGATCAAAGTACCCAATTTAATTAAATTTATTTTATTTCAATAAATTAGTAAAAACAGTTTTGGGATGCATACAAATTGGAAACTCGTACACTAGACCCAAATGCTAATTTAAGATCACCTTGAATGAAATTACATACAGAATTTTTTTCAATTATAGACAGGTAAACGAGTGTGTAATGATACATTTAACTGAGTAACACTCAATAAAAAAGTTTTTAAAATGTTATTAAAAACATATTTTGATCAGAGTTATTCTGGTCAAGAGTTTCAAGGGAAGGGCTAGGAAGCAATACATAACTGTGATGTCCAAACAAGACAATAGATAGTTCCCAGTAGACGCCATCTTTACGAGCAAATCGCATTTTGGCTTGCAGGCGCGTCAAGCGCTCAAATTATTAACGCAGCCACGTCATTCACTAACCAATCACGCAATGAGTTTTGTGAAATGTGCGCGTGCTGCACGCCGTTCTCACGCGTAACGCATGACTGTGTGTTCCAAATTACCCGTAAAGATGGCCGATTTACGTCATATTGCAACCTATCTATAGAAAATGAATAGCAATGAAGATTAACAACCCTCATCCAGTCCCTGGTTTTCTGAATCACTGGTACTTCAGTGTTGATTTCACAATGAATTGTTATGGGTCTTTACTGGGGACCATGCAGGGCGCCGCCAAGGGCAGGAAAAAAAGGCTAGTTCAAAAATCAAAGAAGGGGGAGGGCTAGTTTTTCCAATCAAATTTCAACCAAATTACAAGGATGAAAACTTCACACTTATGTTCAAATAATATCTAAAATAATCAAGGATAATTAATAGTCAAATTAATTTGAGTGATTTCATTCAAGTTAATCTTTTTAAACAGCTACACAGCAGGTCTCCATTGCCCATTAAAATCAATAACGAATCTCTGAGATAGAAGTTTATCATTCAGGATCACCTCCAAATATGAACCAACTGGGATAAGAATTAAACTGTAAATGATACTGGTTTCATTTTCAAGTATTTTCTATTGTTTTCTCTATCTCTCTCTTTCTCACTTCGGAACCACCTCCAAAGTATGATCCAGCTGAGATAAGTTGTCTCAATGTATAAAAAGTCTGTACATGAACATATGCAAAGAACTGCCCGTACATACCTAAAAATATATACTTCCAAACATACAAACTGCAGCTTTTTCTTTAGCTTTCTTCATCAAGAACAAAAACACAAACGATACTGATAACAATTTCCAGTATTTTCTCTCTCTCTTTCTCTCTCTCGATCTCCCCCCTCTTTCTTTCTCAAAAAGAAAACTCTGAAACATTAAATATAATCTTGGAAATATATCGAGCGACAAGAATTCCATTTTGGTAAACTTCCATCTCCACTTCCAAGTTGAATTCCTTGGGTCCCTCAATACTCCGGACGACATTGACAGTCGCGACGTAATCACTCTGCAGCAGAGCGAATTCACCTCCTTTGTCCCCGCTGAGGAACTTGAAGCGGTAGCTGAATCGACGATCCGGAACGGTGGCGATCTTGAAGAGGACTGCAGGCGCCATAAAACCAGAGGAGAATGCGATGTAGTTGTGGGAGATAGAGAGGGGAAGATTCAGGCAGTTTGAGTTCATGATGGAACAACGTCGACGGACACACTTGCCACTGCTGTGATTTAAAAAATAGTAATTTTATATGATTTTAACAAAAACAGACAAATTTAAAGAGTTTGGAGAATTACAACAAAATTTGTTAAATAGAAACTTCAAAACATACTTCAAAATGATGCATTGATTTTACACAGCATGCTGTGTGATTTGACATTTTCTTGTTCAGTCAAATGGAAATTTACTTTTCTACTAATACAGGATCACTTTTCATTTTTTTTTATATTTTCATTCAAGAATTAAAAGCGCAAATCTCAACATAATTTTTTATATCCTTAAAGAAGAGGCTTGTTTTTCCCCCAAAATGTAATATACATACTTTTACCATTAAATTGAAAATAAATTGAAAATTTTCTTAGATTTCTTGTAGAAACTGGCAAAAATATTTTGGTGTTGTTGGGAAAAAAACCCATTCTTACTGAACCTTATTAAAAAAAAAAAAAATTACCCCAAGACACAACAAAAAACACACACACAGAAAATATTAATCTATTTCTCCTGCCAAAGTTTCAATAATGATAACATTAATTCAAGGACAACAAACCCTCCTACTGTCAGAAACATTTGCCAATGAGTTGACCAACCAATCACAACTATTCAACTGCACGGTTTACGCATGCTGAAATAACTGAACACAGAACTACCATGGTGTAACATCTATCATTCAAAGCCATGTGGATGGTACACTGCTAAAAATGGTATTAGTGAAATAAAAAAACATCTAATTTAAAGAATTTCATTTTATTGTGTCACTCCCTAAAATATTGTTCTAACACACAGAGTTTTTGGAGTGACTCAAGAAAAGCTTTCTTGACACAAGATATGTTCTTATTTCATGAATACCAGTTTTAATAGCTGTGTATGATTGAATGGTCAGACAGTAGGAGGGTCAACAAGCTGCTGTAGCAACACAAACTTTAATCAATAATTTCAAATTCGCCTGTGCGACATTAAAAGTTTGTTCGACATTAAAAGTTTGTTTTTCAAAATACAATTTAAAGGGGCTGTTTCGTCATGATCGAAGCAGGCCTCTAGCTGTACATGGAAATATAAACTCTCACCCAGTTACTACTAGCGCGCGCTCTCCCCTGCATCAATCTATGAAGAGTGCGCACATGTGCAGTAACTGCATGAGAGTTCATAATTCCATGTACAGCCACAGGCCTGCTTTGATCATGACGACACTGCTCTTTTAACACCCCCAAAACCTGGGTACAATTTCATAGCTCTGCTTACCACAAAATTCTGCGCTTAAGATGCCCGGTAAGCGCAGAATTCTGACTGTAAGCAGGGCCATGATATTGGGACTTGATAAGCACTCACCTTAGGAACACAGCATGCAATATTTTCGGGGTCATTCATTCAGACATTCAGGAAGAGGAAGCTACGACACAAACACCACGGCCATCACAAAAACCACCCCATCAAGAGACACATGCTTTCGACAGTGAACTTAATATCAATAACTGATAATACACAAAATGCATGAAACATTGAGCATTGACACTATGATAAACTTTAAACAATCTGATTTTTCACATTCTAAATAATAACACATCATTGTGGCAAGCTCTTCAAGATAGTCATAAGAAACATGCTTCTCGACAATAAACACCATATATCAAGAACTGATAATACACAGAATGCATGAAACACTGAGCAATGACACTTGATAAACTATAAAACAATCAGATTTTTCACATTCTAAATAAATACACAACACTGTGGCAAAGCTCTTCAATATATTCAACAGACACATGCATAGTAAAAACGCTATCAAGAACAGATAATATGATCATACAGAAAATGCATGAAACATTGAGCATTGACACATGATAGAATACAAAACAATAATAGTTTTTAACATTCTGAATAAATACAAACCACCATGGCAATCATCAGCACACCCAAGGGGAGGCCTCGGTGGTCTGCATACAAACATATTCCCAGTCTACACATATACAACACAATCTTTAACTAACACCTCATTCAAGAAATGGAAATGGATGCATGCTTCATGCTCAACTTGAAATGAAAATTCACTGTAAAGAGAAACATACATTCATAAAAATAATAATAATAATAATAATGCATTTATAATGCGCCATCTATCTAGTGTACAAGACCCTATTCCGAGGCGCAGAATAAAAAAACAAAGTTAAGGTTTATAAACGTAACACAACCTTGGCACTGGTATCAATGGGGACTTCATTTGGGTTTGCAAGAAATTCTTAAAATATGGAGCAAATATGATTTTATTGCTGTTGATTCCTTTATTTAAGTAATTTATAGTTGTGGCTTTTATTTCTTTTCTTCAGGTGACTAAACCTACAATGAAGTCCAATAGCAATTTGGTCTAATCCCCGATTCGCGATATGATCATTTTAAACATTTCAAATCTTTTTACCATAAATCAATCATTTTCTTTATGGTCACTTTACTTTGTTATTCATATACTGATTCTCACATAGATCTCATCTGCATGAGACAAGTCCAACGTTACTAAAAGTTTATTACACTCCTAAAAAAAAGTTCCTGTATGGTCAAAAGTTTCCTCAAGAAAAATCCGAGTGGGCCACACCTGTGTTTGGGTCAGCTCGAACTAGTTTCGTCTCAAAAACACACATTTCTGGACCGGATTCCATGTCAGTATGACCCTGGGAGAATCAAACGGGTATGCTGACTTGAGTATCAAGCCCTTGCACCAATATGTCAAGCACCTAAACTTCATGGTAGGCAAGTAAATGCTGCCCTCGCCTGAAATGCCAACTTCACTGTACAGTACACAGGGACATTGACTTCCAAAACGGAACACCTATGATTGTGACGATGAACTTGAGTTGAATATAAGGTTGATAAGCCCAAACAGGACCCAATCTCTGGGGCAATTCTGACTTTTTTTAAGAGCCGAGTACTTACTGGATCTCCTTGCGGTAGTACAGCGGACACTGAATGTACTTGCACTTGAATCCGCCTCTGGTATCGAAGCAAGCAGACTGGGAGCTACAGTTGTGAATATTCCTCGCGCACTCATCAATATCTGGGTTTTACAGAAAACACATCAAAGCTGTCAAAAGGGGGCATAACTCTTCTTCTTTTTTTACAGAGTTTATTTATTTCCTCAAATATGGTGTCCCCCCACCCCTTCAGTGATTACTTTAAACAATCACAGACTATTGAATGAAACAGAG
Source organism: Leptasterias polaris (assembly GCA_037783415.1). Taxonomy (NCBI): domain Eukaryota; kingdom Metazoa; phylum Echinodermata; class Asteroidea; order Forcipulatida; family Asteriidae; genus Leptasterias; species Leptasterias polaris. The sequence goes on along the minus strand of JAZGTN010000042.1, from coordinate 1,081,759 downwards.
GGGAATAATAGTTCAGCTTTTTCAGTACATTGATGGCGAACCATTATTTAATACACTAATTGACCAGACCAATTTGAGTATAGTCATAAATAAGAAAGGCCAAACCATAAATATAAAAAAAAAAAACGTAAAAAGAAACCTTGTTGGAGCAAGTGCTGCTGAGTCTGAATTTTTACTATTTTAAAGAATATAAACTTTATTTGCAACCTCAGTTATATACAGTTGGATTAGACTCAAAAGTTACTTAACATTACAATACTAATAATACACAAACTTATTAGTGATACATTACCAAAATAGAAACGAGGCAAAGCATAGAAACAGTGGCAGCTTGATTAGAATGATCATCAGCTGGCTGGCACCAACATTATCTACTTAGTAAAGACCCTTGCAAAACAATGTGTCAAGATTTTAAGTACTGTACAGCATAGTATAGTGACCTTCTGGCCACCTCGGCCAAATTTCATGGCTCTGCTTACCGTAAGCAAAGAATCGGCGCTTACAGAAGCAGGGAATTTTTGCTTGTGCATTCTACGCTTACACAGCTAGCGCAGAAATTTAGCGCTTGCTCGGTAAGCGGAGAATGGTGATTGCAAGCGCAGAATTTGATGATAAGCAGAGCCATGGAATTGGGCCCTGTTCTGTTGCTCTCCAGTGGGGGGCAATGATGATCAGAAAGCACCCACATGGATAATAGCTGAAAAGGAGTCATTGTGGTTCTTCGAAGGCAAAATCACATTTGGGTTTACTGTGAAACGACCAACCTATATCCACTCAGCCAAAAGAAGGTCAAATTTGATGTCCTGAATTCCACTGTTTTCCATCTTGCAATGTTTTGTTAACAATCGAGATCAAATTCTGTTTTACGTCGTTTGTCAAGACATTTTTTACTGGAAATTGTATGTACGAAAATAAAAGAACAACAAAAGTAGCTTTGCTGTGAATATGGTAATGATGATAAAGAAATTAATGGTCTGTAAGGGTGTAAGTATTAATTCCAATTAACAATATTTATTATTTGGGGAGGCTAATAATCCTTACTTGCAGCTAAAAAGCTAAATTACAAAGGAAGTGGCTACAACATATGCCGTCGAGCTGCCTTTGGCATATTTGACCACAGAGCACAGCCAGAGAGCAAAAGTGTTTAATTTTTATGGAGGTCAAAAAATTTGAGGGCATGGAGAAAAACCCTGAAGGTACAGGAGAGAACCAACGAACAAATCTACTCAGCCACGAATGGCCCTAGGCAGGAATCGAACTAAGGCCACATTAGTGAGAAGTGAGCATTTTACAGACTAGCCACGTATGCAACCCAAAATGAATGACTAATAATAATAACAAAAACATTTTAAAGGAAAGAAAGTTCTCTTGAAAGATTAGTATACTTACTCCTGCAGGTTGTTCTGCTGATCAGTTCATAACCCTTTGGACATTCACACCTGTACGACCCAAACGTGTTCTTGCAAAAGCCCACACACCTGGGTGGATTGGTGTCACACTCATTCACATCTTCAAGAAGAGCATTCAAGATAACATAAGAGAGAGAGGAAACCCGTCAAAGTTTACAACAAGAATATTTTAGAGGCTCATTTTGACTTAATAACCCGACCAGAAATAATGTTTTGATAATATTATATAGTCTTATAATAGTGCACTTATCTACCAATAAGGTACTAAAGGCACTTGAACAAACATTAACAATTTAAAGGCACAGTACACGTTTGGTAATGACTCTGAAAATTAATGGCAATAAAAACTTACTTGGTAAGAAGTACAGCAGCTTTGGGTAGTATCATGCATTTTGAGAAACTGTTATTTTCAGAGTACTACGGTTATGGAAAAATATATCACTTTTTATTCCCCAAAATTTGAATCTGAGAAGCGTTTCTGTCAGAAACGCTTCTCAGAAACGCTTCTCAGACTGTGTATTCCTATGGGGAATATTCTTCCTGCGTGGAAATATTCGCTCCGGTTTTTCGGTGATATCTCAAAAACGCGACCACCTTTTGAAGTGAAATTTTCACAGGTTAGTTTTATTGTATATACCTACATTTATATAGGATTAAGACAATCAGTAGGCTCCAACTACCAAACGTATGCAGCACCTTTAAGGCAGGTTTTTGAAAAGACTATTTTATGTAGCACCTTTTAAGAGTTTACATTCAGCAGCCACTCCCAGAAACACCAGGGCAAACCTCTTCTCTTAGCGATAAGTGAAACGGGGTACTTTTACCTGCATTACACAACTCACGGGACCTATGACTTTACGTCCCATCCAAAGGACAAAGCAATAATGGTTAAGTGTCTTGTTGGTGTCTTGCTTTACTTAATGACACAAGTGTAAAGACCTTAAGAACACAAACGTCAAGACCTGGACTCGAACCCACACTCTGCTGATCAGAAACAAAGCTCGAGTCCGGTGCTCATATCTGCTCGGCCATGACAAGCCACAAAGCCTTGGTCGATGACTAAGTATTCTTTCGCAAATTCACTTATAAAAAGGTATTTCAAAGGTATAACCTCCCTGTATTACAAAACAACAAGATTTCGATGTTAAAACAACCTCCCGTTATTACAGAACAACAAGATTTCAATGATTACAGTATTCTTTCGCAAGTTCACTTATAAAAAGGTATATCAAAGGTATAACCTCCCTGTATTACAAAACAACAAGATTTCGATGTTAAAACAACCTCCCGTTATTACAGAACAACAAGATTTCAATGATTACAGTATTCTTTCGCAAGTTCACTTATAAAAAGGTATTTCAAAGGTATAACCTCCCTGTATTACAAAACAACAAGATTTCGATGTTAAAACAACCTCCCGTTATTACAGAACAACAAGATTTTAATGATTACAGTATTCTTTCGCAAGTTCACTTATAAAAAGGTATTTCAAAGGTATAACCTCCCTGTATTACAAAACAACAAGATTTCGATGTTAAAACAACCTCCCGTTATTACAGAACAAGATTTCAATGTTAAAACAACCTCCCGTTATTACAGAACAACAAGATTTCAATGATTACAGTATTCTTTCGCAAGTTCACTTATAAAAAGGTATTTCAAAGGTATAACCTCCCTGTATTACAAAACAACAAGATTTCGATGTTAAAACAACCTCCCGTTATTACAGAACAAGATTTCAATGTTAAAACGATTCTTTTGATAACAAAAAGTTCTTTTGGGCCAAGGAAGTATTTATACCTTCACATCGTCTTTCAGCTAAGTTGCCCCTCTGACCACGGGGACATGGTTGGCATCGAAAGGATCCGGGTAGATTAACACATTGTGAGTTTCCACGACATGGGTACAGAGGATTCTCACATTCATTAATATCTGAAATGAAAGTCATTATTCTTAAGCACTATTTTGTTTTTCTGCGCAAAGAAAAGTGATAACAAGTATTCCACAAACGTAAGTCCACAACAAGAAATATTCAGTATCCCCGAGACATTTAATGCAAATTTTAACCTACAGTTTTATCTAATTTGACTGGCTGTAGGCCAATATGTTTTGCTGTATCAATGGGGAAATAAATAATAATAACAATGAAAAAAAACCAACAGTTTACTTATTATTATGTTTTATTTATTTGGCCAAGATTTCAACAATCAGCACAATAAACAATATAACAGATACAAGATAACAGTACAAGAAACAACAAATGCATACTCTAAAAATCTTGTGACACCCAACAATTGTAGTCCAAAATGCATTACTGATGTTGAAATCTACATCTACATCTATTCTGCTACTTGTCAAAGCCTGTTCAGCATCTAGACAAGGAAACAGTAACACTGACAGACAAGGAAACAGTAACACTGACAGACAAGACTACAGCTATAAAATCAGACAACAAGACAAGCCCATTATAAGATTATGTACATATGGTCCACACATACCTTCACAAGGTCAAAAATACTGCGAATTACAGTTGAGATTGATCAAGTGAGGTTTGCGAAGATACCAAGTAACAATCTCTTATAAGCTGTGGTGGTTCTTGAAAGAGATGTTAATTAAACCACTGTTTCTTCTCAGAACCACCACAGCTCACAAGAGAGATTTATTACATGGTGTCTCCGCAAACCTCACTTGATTGAATCTTCACCATGCAAAGTTTCAAACCCTACTCAGTTGGGATTGGTTGACAAATTTAATGGGGTGAAGCATATCCTGCCAACATTGAAACCTCAGAAATAGGAACACCAGTTTTACGAGATAGTGACGCAAGAAGTCGTGCGAGTAATGCTTATTACATGCACACATACGAATGATAAAACAATGTACAAATATCACCGTTTCCTCCAAGAATCTCTATTGTCGCAAGCATATGGCACCCTCTTTTGACAGAGCTTTTTGATGTTGTTCACTGCTGTCTCTTGTCAGAAATAGGAATGTTCTGTTTTTTTGAGGCCTGTAATCTAAAAAATCTGGACAATTCCAATTAAAATTGAACAATAAGGTTTATCGCGAATAGCAAAATACCAAGAGAGGGCGCTGTTTTGCCGCGCATGATGGTGTAGTGAAAGGGGGCAATCCGGGAACGCGCGCACGACGACCGACTGTAGCATTTGCCACCTCTGCCCTCCCATGATCCATTGCGATAAACCTTATTGGCAGGTATGGGTGAAGCCTTAATGGACTTGTCTGTAGATCGAGGGGAAAGTACAAACATGGAGGTATTTTGAAGATGTGATCTTACCAATACAACCCACTGATGCATTGTATCTGTAGTTGATCTGACATCGTTGCTGGCAAGTGAAGGAACCCATGAAGTTGAAGCACTGCTCGTTAATACGACAATCATTGGTACCTGTCTCACACTCATTCACATCTACAATGAAACCAATGCGGAAGAGAAACTTTGGTGAGATGAGTTTCATAAAAAAAAAAAATTCTCAGGTAGACACATTTTTTAAGTTTCGATTCCTGGTTGGTAATAACAGAAAAACTTTGTGAAAGGTTCTCACCCAAAAGCTCACTTTTTAACAATTTATTTTGGGTTGAACAATGAAAAATATTGGCAGTTCAAAATGTATTTTATCCAGGACTGCTTCTCAATAGATACACTTTGTTGGTAAAAAAAAAAAAAAAATTGAAAACCAATCATGTAATTTGTTGTTCTTTTCTTGTTCTTCCTTTTGTACAAGTAATCTTGGAGGCAATCACATCCAGAAAGAAACACTTTGGTAGCACAGGAGTAATGGTAGCACAGGAGTAATGTCTTAATGCCTGAGAAAAAGATATGTAAATTGAAATGTGCATATTTTCTTTTCTTGGATATTGCCTGGTTCTGGTAAATTGCTTCATTTGACCAAAACCCTCCACTGGGAACTATTTGTATTATAACTCTTTCAGTGCCAAGGTTGCACATGTACGATTTATTTTATGTATTCCGAAAGTGCCAATATGGTACATGTACGATCTATTTGTATGCACTCAAAAAGCATCATCAATTGCATCGTACATGTATTACCCATAATGTTATTACGAGAGGGCATTATCACTCGAGAAATAGTGTTGACTTTGGAATATACCAAGGCAACACAAGGATTTTGTTTGGTAAGAAAGACTTTTTTTAGACAGAATTTAATACAAAACCTCAAAAAGCTGGGGCACTTAAGGTTCAAAACGCAAACAAAACTGAAAGAGTTAATAAGCCATATTACTTCTCATCTTACCTACACAGGCCCTTGAATACGGGTCCAACTCAAAACCATCTCGGCACGAACAATGAAAAGATCCTTCCACATTCTGACAAATCTGATTGTGAGAACAGTCATGCATTCCTAAAACACACTCATTCACATCTGGGAAAAAAAAAGACAAAACAAAAAAAATTAACAAAATTAAAGTGATATTAAGGTGTTTTGAAAAGAAAAATATATTGTTACACACTGATGTGTTATGGCAACGCAGACTGCACTGGACACAAGTTCTGATAATTTGGGCCCAATTTCATGGCACTGCTTACCCGTGAATTCTGGGCTGGCTATCACTATTCTACGCTTACCGAGCAAGCATCAAATTTCTGTGCTGTAAGTGAAGAATGCCTACTGACGCGGAGTACGCAGGCACGCAAGCAAAAATTTGTTAATAATCTGTGAACGAAGCTTAACGTAAGTGCCGAATACCCAGCTTCCATAGTTGCCAATTCTTTGCTTATGGTAACGGTTCGGGTCCCGGTCTTGCCACTTGTGTCCTTTGGATGGGATGTAAAGCCGTAGCTCCTGTGTGTTGTGTAATGCATGGTAACTCTTTCAGTGCCAATAGGTTGTACAAGGTTGTACATGTACTATCTATTTTATGTATTCCGAAAGTGCCAATATCATTTAAGTACGATCTATTATTATGTACTCAACAGTTATCAATTGCATCGTACATGTATGACCCATAATATACATGTTATTACGAGAGGGCATTATCACTCAAGAAATAGTATTGACTTTGGGATGTACCAAGGCAACACAAATCAGCAAGATCAGTTTTGTTTGGTGAGAAAAACAAAAATCTACAGAATTTTGAACCACAATTTAGGTTCAAAACATGACAAAAAGCTGGCACAGAAAAAGTGCACCTATTGTTAAGAAAAAAAGAGTCAGGCCTAGTGTTTCTGGTATGATTTGATTTTGGCTGCAGATTTCGCCATAGCACCTCGTAAAAAATAAATAGGTCTCTTTTTCTCAAACACCACATACCTGTTACAGCATTTTGAATCCTGTGGCAAATAATATTAATAACAATAAATAGTATTGACTTAGGGATGTACCAAGGCAACACAAACCAGCAAAGAATTGGCATATTTATAGAGGGCCTTGTACGAGGGCCTTGTACGAGGGCCTCAAGGCGCTTCATAGATAAAAACAGAAGCAAACAAGTAAGTAAACAGTAATAAAGCAAGCCAAAATACAAGTCACAAGAACAAATAAGTAAAAACAATATGTAAAATACTCAAGAAGCCTGAAAATACAAGTACTAGAAATACAATTTAAAATACTCAGCCAAGAGACAAGTAGCTACAAAATACAACAGAGAAAAAAAATGTATATATGAGGGGAGGTCGTTATCAGTATGTACACCCTCAGCCAAGTATCCTCAGCATCTGGCCATTACAGTATAAAGATTCAATTTTAAAACAATAGTAAACAAAATAGGCAAACTTGTATATTTTACCAAAAGCATTAACATAACAAACCAGGGGGAGGGCTACCACACACACATCCTAGGCCAATGACACTCAATAACAAAACTGATCTCAGCATCATTGTTATACACATATATTACAAAACATGTTATATTATTTATGACATGCATCTTTTTGATATCCCTTAAGCAATAAAACTGAATAAATAATAATTATCAAACACTTATTTTAATAGCATGGCTTGTTAGTCAAGACAATTTTAGAATCAAATATAGATAAGTAGAATTCAACATCATAAAAAATGTCTAGTGCAACAAGCATTGATCAAAATTTCTACAACGGGTATCAAAAGACTGCCAATCACAAAACACCCTTTTTCATTTTATTTGAGTCTTAACTCTATCCGATTAGATTCAGAGTGAAATACCTTTGCATTCCTGGTAAACGTCATCATATTGCATTCCTTGTGGACAGGAAGGGGCACAAGTGTAACCACCGTAATTATTGGTACATTGCTGACCGAATGGACAGTTATGCAGCTGCTCCTCACACTCGTCAATATCTGCAGACAAATATTGATTCCAGTTTAGAAATGGACAAATACACAGACAATTGATAAGACATCAAGTGGTTGAAGACTGAATTATATACTTTATCAAATGGGTTAATGCAAAGAACAGAACACTGATACTGAATTATCAATACACCGATCCATTAAGCCCCGCCCATTTCTCATTGACCAATCACAGCCGCGAAATCTGATCACCATTTGAGCCGTTTGGTGATCTTTGCTCTAATGGTGATCAGGTTCCGTGGCTGTGATTGGTCAACTCGTAAGGAGGCGGGGCTTAATGGATTGGTCTATTGACCAAATGATCGATTGACTTGATGAAGCTTCTTATAAATACCTCAAACCACACAGATCCAATTGTCATTTGATTGGTGCAACGGGCATCACGCGTTATCCATTATTTTTTTCGCGATGCTCCAAAATATAATATTGGAGTCCAAAATAGATAACTATTGGACGCTTCACAGCGTCATTCCCAAAATAACGATTCCCCGCCCGTTTGTCCAAATGAGGCAAGGTCGTGTCTCGCCAAACAAGATTGGTGTCTTGTGTCTTTATAGAGTTGTCCACGTCTTTTAAAAGTTGGTTTTGTTTTTTGTTTTTTTAAATTTTAAAGCACATGTGTCACTTTGGTACATGTCAAAGACCAGTATCCACACTTGATGTGACCCAACATATACATGAAATAACAAACCAGGAGTCAACAGTGAAAAACTTTATTACATGTTTTCACCGTTTCAAACATCGGATTTTATCACGCGTGATAAAGACAATTTTTTTTACTTATTTCCTAAAAACTATGCATTTCAAGCAAAACTATTTCAAGGGAAGTTTTCCACCATGACCATCTTTATACCATGGAAGTTATGTGCAAACCTGTGTGGGGTGGTCGAGTTTCTGTGTCTATTTTGTGTACAAATGAAAAGGATCTGTGCGTGAGTTATTATGCTGAAACAAATATTGAATGCACTTTGTTGGTGCATTGTCACAAAAATAGTCTTTATAATCACTCAGTGAAGTCTGGCTGTTCCATTCCAAATGAAATAGTCCACAGGGTTCTGCCCACGGTGGTCGGTGCCGGAAAACCCGACCGGCACTCATGATTCCCGACCGGCACTCGCAGAATTTTTTCTTTTTCCGACCACCACACATTTTCCCTTTTTTTTGCCCATTTCCTTCAAAATATTTTGAACAACGTGTTATTAAAACAAATTATTTACCAGTAAACAGTTTTATCCAAATTTTCGAGTAGCCTACTTCTTTGGTTTGAGTCTATTTTAATGATCCAGGATCGAGCATTCCTCCCGCTACGATGTACAATATAATATATCCAACGCACGAAACCCGCATTGATTTTGCAATGGTTTCCAGTCACGCTGATTATAGCTTTACGCTTGGAATAACATTATACCAGTTTCATCATGTTGCGAACCCTATTCTACAGCGTTTAATACAACGGAAATGAACTGCAGAGTAAGCACCATGCTATAGATGCTGTAAATTGTTTTCCCATGGCGGTAAAGGCGTGCGAGCACTGAGGGCCTACACACAGCTGCAGGGCGCACGTGTGTAACCACTCCGTGCACGATCGAAAGGAAATTGACTTGACTGTACTAGGGAAAAAACATTTCCGGCACTAAACAAATCCTGGGCAGAACCCTGTTTGTATAGCGTCTTTAAAAAGGTAATCAAACATTCATTGATAAATTGGTGACATTATTGATTATTAGAAAATTGAAAAATACAATACCAACAATACGGTCATCATGGATTGACCAAACTGTTTGATAAAATAATCGGTTGATCATCCGACTGACAGATTGAATGATTGAATATTCAGCACTTGATAAGTTCATGAATGATCATTTAATGGATTGTTCAACTGCCTTAATCACTGTTTTAGTAACTGATCAATCAATATTGATTATTGACTCGATATCTTTACCAAGTAGTTATCACCTTGCTTGCCCAGTAAACTGATATATCAATCAATCAATTTATAATTGTTTGATCGATAATTGATCCTACCTAATGCACAGCCGTCACTGGCATCAGCTCGAAATCCTTCCGTACATCTCTTGCACTTGTAGCTTCCTATGGTATTTTGACAATAGAACTCCGGAGGGCAGTTGTCAGTATCCAAACGACACTCATCAACATCTGAAACAAAATTTGTAGAAAACATGTTTCAACAAAGTTTAGAAGAAAATACTTGGTTCATATTGAGTTGAAATATCTCATTCATTGGAGTGCCACCTATCCAAAGGAGTGAGAAAGGCAAGAACAATTGTATGGGCACAATTATCCCGACATTTAGTTATTCATATAGTGTGTATGTACTTATGCCTCTGAGGTTTGTCATTTATTCCAGTTGTACCCAAGGGAATCGTGGCGCACAGCACAGATCTGATTGGCTATAGTGCAAAGTAATCACGTCCTCTGTTGCCCACCCAGTCACGTTTAGTGCAAGCAATGGAGTATTCCAAACGGATATTTTCAATATTTTAAGGCAACTCAGTTAGTCTGCTGCCACCTGTAGCCTGTGAACATTGGCTTTGGAATTTTGAGATAATAGCATTAGATATTGCAAACTGCTTTAGAACCCAAAGACCTTCAGAATATTTAAAGAGATGTTAATTTTTGCATCGGGGATAAAGAATATAATTTTATTATTATAATTTATTTTTACCAATAGCGCTGTATACTCAGTACTTACCCAAGTTCTGTGAAAACAAATCCACAGCAAATCACTCGGATGGGATTCGAACCCACGACCTTTGAATAGACATCTGCTCTAGCAATGCAAAGGTCGTGGGTTCGAATCCTACATGAGTGATTTGCCTGTGGGTTTTTTCACAGAACTCGGGTAAGTACCGAGTATACAGTGCTTAACACACATCGGTGTATGAATAAAAAACTAAAAGACAACCCAAATTATAACCTACAGTATAAATGAAAAAATAAATTGTTAATGGCTTCACATTTTGACCCTAGCAGAGTCTTTCTCTTGGAATTTTGTGAGTCATAACAACAGACTGTGCAAGTCTATTGGAACTTCTGGGACCAAGTTGGTCCCAACCATATTGAGTTTTAAGTGAGCCCACGCTGTTTCCTCAAATACTTTAGTTTAACAAATTTTATGGCTATAAACATTATATCACTTTGTTGGGAAAGTAACAATTTAGCCACGAAATATCCGAGTGTATAATAAATTTAACAAATCAACATAGAAAACCCGAGAATAAAACTTGAACTCCATATCGGGTTACTTGTAAAAATTAATAATAAGGAACTTTGCCTAACTTATGTTCATATTATCAATCAACCTTTTGGCAAAATGGGGTTTAAAAAAAAAAAAAAATTTAAGTTATAATTCTATTTCAATGTTAGTTTTAACAAACCGGTAATAAATTGCTAGGGGTATTTATTCAAGTTTTTTGTATGAATAGAAATGGGAAAGAAGATTTGATTCAGTAGAACAAAAGTGTCTTCCCTCCAGTTCTTTTCTCGTTTTCAATACGCGCAAGATTGGCATTTTCTATTAAACGCTTTAGGTTAAAGGTAGGATCATAGATTGGTTTTGTCAACGTAATGACGATAAATTTATAGGCAAAATTACGAAGAAAGAAACAATAAAAGTCACATGTTAAAGTTTCAGCTGAATACAGTGCCTATACTTGCTGAGGAAACAGAAAACAAACGTCACAGTATTTTCACACAAACATCGAATCCATTCAGGAGGTTTAGCCAGGTGCCAGCGGGTACCAACCACCTTTCTGGCCGCAGTTGGACACCAACTCTCAGAAATCTGAGAAACGATTCATTCATGAATTGTTTCTCATACTCAAATTGTCTTACGGTGCAAAATTATTCTAACCGTATAATTTTTTGGAGTAGTTACCATGACCCTATACCTTTAAAACCACTGAACATATTTTGTACACACCTTCACATGTTTGTAAGTCGGCATTGATGGTATACCCAGTGCCACAGGATGAGATACGGATACATCTGAAGCTACCGGGCGAGTTGTCACAACGGAACCCCTCTCGACAATCATGCAATCCTGCCGCACACTCATCAACATCTGCAAATTACAAATCAAAATCCCACTACTAAATACCACCGATCATTTCGTACTTTTTCAGCAAAAAAACAAACCGCCATATGTAAACCAAAACTTAAATAAATTGAAAAGAAACTAAAACACTCATCATTAAAGTATTTAAATAACAAAGTTAAGTAAACAACAACAATTTATCTTCCTTATAAAAATTGACCAAACTCTGTGTAAAAGTCACTTCTTCGAACAAAGTTATTCCGGCATACATTTCATCAGTAGATTGGCTAATATCTTCTTTTTTCCCTGGATTTTAGTGCCACTGAAAACAGAAAAACTTGGTAATAACCAGTTGCATGTCTGTTTATCCATGGAGGAATAAGAACACAAGGAGTTACAACGATCAAAGGGATTAAAGGGATCAAACGTCCAAGGCCTGGTACCGCCACAGATAAAAGCGCAATTGTAACGCACTTCCTAACCGCACGCGACACGCCGCCTCTCTGTGTGCGCTTGCGCAGTATGGAGCCAAGATTAAAAGACTTGGAAGGGTGGCACGATCATTCATATCAAAATAGTACAATGTTTTTGAAAAAGTCAGATTTTTCATTCGTCCCCCCTAAAAATGCTCCACGACGCTCCACGTAAATGTCTGCACGAATGCGTAGACAAAGGGTTCACTGAGCAAACACCGTAATTTTTAACCAGCCAAACTCGGCCAAAAGTTATCAAAATCTCAGAAATATTCAAGTATATTTCCATTCATATATCAATTATTGTATAAACGGAATATCAACGTAACTTACCTTCTGAAAGTCGGATTTTAATGAAGGAAACGTCGGCAGAATCAGAATTTCAAAGCGCATCGAACAGACAATTAGGCTGACCTATACGTGCGGCATAGAGCTACTGCGCATGCAAATACTGTTTCGTTTGTTTGTTCGAAATTATGTACTATTAAAAAGCACGAACGAGTCATTTCTCCACTGTGCGGTCCGAAGCGGTACCAGACCCTGTGCACAAAAGAGATATTATCGCGCACGTAAATCTATGGGGGGGTTGGCGGGCCGTTCAAACTCCTTGTGTTCTTATTCCTCCATGGTTTATCTCAATATTTCTCTTCAAAGACCAGTTAGCTTGTCATTTCACCAGTCCCGCAGCTTTTTCACTTGACCGTATTTCATTTTAAATAGGGATTTTTTTTGAACACCGAACTAGCCAGCCGGACCACTTGGAGAGAGTTCCGCCTTGTCCTTGGGTGTTTTAACTAGCATTTGGCCAGGGGACCAAGAGATAACCCTGCCTTCTTGGGGTTGTAGTAGCTCTAACCTCCACATTCTCCTGTGTTTTTATCAACATACTGTCCCTCAGTGCAGCTTGTTCCCTGGCAGTAGAATCCTCCTGCGTAGTTCAGACACAGCTTATGCAGAGGACAAACATTGTCCTCAAGGCATTCATCAATATCTGTGAGTAAGATCAAAAATCAAATAGTATTAATAACAGTTCATTGTTGGCGCCTGTGTGCATCTTAGCTGCCCCCCACTCCAATATAACCCTCTGGGAGCTCAAAAATTCCCAAAATGGTGGAGTAACAAAAGGTGGGGGCAGGGAGAACAGAAAGGCTGACCAGGCAGGTGCAATTGTTCATTAACCTTTGAAAATGTATTAGCTATTTCCCCCCCCCTTTCCACTGAGCCATTTAAACAGGTTCCCTAACAAATGATAGGATACGGAAAGTATGTGGGCACATGGAAATGATGTATTATGACTTAGCCCTTTAATTGGTTGGTGTGAATGAATCTCCTCTTCAAGAACACTTCCCCTTTTAGTTGTACTGGTTAGTGTAGTATTGCATTAATTTTGTAATAACAGAAAATAAATATATGCATCTGGAGGCAAAGTAGCAATCAGTCATTAAGTTTCACCTTAAACAAAATGTTTTGTAACCTACATCTATGTAAATTTAGCACATTTGAGCTGCCAACTGATAATGTACAAAAATGCTAACAATCTCAAATTTGTGCACAAGCGCTTTAAAGGGAGTGTATACCTTTGGTAATTACTCTAATAATAATAATAATAATAATATGGATTTATATCGCGCTTTATCACACCCAAGGGCGTCTCAAAGCGCTCATTATTACCCCTGGTCACTGGGCCATTTATTTCATTCCTTAAACCATCTCAGCTCCCTGGGGAGTATACAGCCTGTGCTGCAATATATGCGCTACTAAGCTAAATGAATCACAAGAACCATCTCTGCCCTCACAGGTACCCATTTTACCCCTGGGTGGAGAGGAGCAATTATAGTTAAGTGTCTTGCTCAGGGACACAAGTGTCACGATCCCGGGACTCGAACCCACACTCTGCTGAACAGAAACACAAGAGCTTGAGTTCGGTGTTCTTAACCACTCGGCCACGACACTCTAACAATGAATGACCATAAAAACTTACTTGGTAAGAAGTTAAGCAGCTGTTGATAATGTGTAACATTTTAAGAACCGATTCTCTTGAAAGGAATGTGGTTTTAGAGAGAGGGATTCAAAATCATTTCAATCTGAGAAACGTTTCTGCGTGAAATGTTTCTCAGATTGAGTATTCCAATTACTTTCTGCCTTGACGTTACCTCTCCAGTTTCTTGGCAATATATTTCAAAAATGCTAACATCTTTAGAAATTAAATTTTCACAGTTTAGTTTTATTGTATAAATCTCCATTTAAGAAACAGTCAAACAGTTCCAAAAACCAAAGGTATACTTTGCTTTTAAAACAATGGACACAAATGATAAAGCAAATTATTGCACATTTTAGTTTTAACCAATACAACATTGAACTATTTACCAATAATCCATGTAGTTGGTTATTAACTCTTTCACTATGGCGCTCGGTAAATTAATAATAATAATAATAATAATGCATTTATAATGCGCCATCTATCTAATGTACAAGACCCTATTCCGAGGCGCAGAACAAAAAACAAAACATAGGCCTATAAGCAGCAAAAAAGAAATATAGAATACAAAGACAATTATACAATGAATAATCTAAGACATGTTACAAGCTAAGTGTATGTGGAGATAAATAAATGAGTTTTCAGCAAGTTTTTAAACAATGAAAGAGAACTACAGCATCTAATGTTATTAGGTAAAGTGTTCCAAAGTTTAGGAGCACAAGCAGAAAAGGCACGATCCCCATATGATGAGGAAGTTCTAGGAATAGTTAAAAGGGTCTTAGCAGAAGAACGAAGAGTGCGAGAAGGGGCGTAAGGTACAAGAAGATTTGCAATGTAAGATGGAGTTAAGCCAATCTGAGATTTAAATGTAATTAGTAAAATTTTGAATTGAATTCGTTGTCGAATGGGAAGCCAGTGAAGTTCCTGCAATATAGGTGTAATATGATCATGTTTTTTAGATTTTGTTAAAACAAGAGCGGCAGCATTTTGTACAAGTTGTAGTTTGTGGAGCTGGTGTTCAGTAACTCCATATAATAATGAATTACCATTGTCAAGGCGAGAAGTGACCAAAGAATGGATGATGGTAGCAGCAGTTTTATGTGATAAGGTTTTTCGAATGGTATTTACATAATATGTTGATTGACAAATCCTGCTGACATGTTTATCCATGGATAGTGTGTTATCAAAAATAATTCCCAAATTACGCGCACAAGGTGAGGCAAGAATAGAGGCACTGTCAACGTGGATGTTATGATCAATGATTTTATGTCGCAGATGTTTGGAAGTTATAATGAGAAATTCTGTTTTGTCATCATTTAGTTTTAGCTTGTTTATGGTCATCCAGGACTTAATCTCTGATATACAGGCTTCGGCACACTGGCGAGCCGATTCCTCACTATTAGGTTTGTTCAAATCAAATGGCAAATAGAGTTGCGTGTACCCATAAGCCATGTTTACGTGCGATATTAGCAATTGGGCTAGCATAGATTGTAAAAAGCAACGGCCCCAGAACCGATCCTTGGGGCACGCCGTAAGGGAGTGGATCAAAGTCAGACAGGATACCAGCAATGTTCACTGACTGGGTCCTGTTACTGAAATATGATTGTAGCCACTTCAGAGCCGAGCCCTTGACACCAATTGATGCAAGGCGAGTATAAAGTATGTCATGATCAATGGTGTCAAAGGCTGCAGAAAGATCAAGAAGAATAAGAAATACACCAAATTTATCATCCAGTTCACATAAAATATCATTTTAAAATATCAAATTACACCACGTGCCGGAAAGCCTATGCCAGCAGCGCGATCAATTCACATTGGCCTTTCCTAAAACTATTAGCAGTCAATAGCCAATGAAATGGCTTCTTATATAGGGGCCTACCTTGTTCCCTTTATTTTTATAACAAGCTTTCGAAAAGAGCCAAGAACAGAAAAGAAAGACTGAAAACCCCAAGAGCTTTTTAACTTAGCTACCTTTTGGGTGTGCGTTGTGTTTGTGTGTGTAATTTATTGCACAAAAAGGCCGCCACCAGTGTAACATCGTGCGTAGGGAATATTTTGTCTGTGTGCAAAACATTTCCATCACAGCTGCACATTAAATTCCGTAGTGAAAGAGTGAAGCACCAAAAGTTAAAGTTGTTCAAGAAATATGAGCAGCCTTGATAGATGAGTTCATTATGCAGCTTATTATATGTAATCAATTATTATCTCCATCATATCATGGAGGAATAAGATGAAAGCATTAATGTCCAATGAGCCAAATTTCGATGTTTGATGCAAATTACAAATTTAATCCTATTTATTAATAAAAATTTAAAAAAATTAGAATTAAAGACGAGTGTGAAAACTAAGTTAAGAAAATGCACAGATGTTCATGATTTGTACCATTTCTGGTCTAACACACATTTTGATGTTAATAAAGCAAACACATTTTTAACAAGAAATTGTTTATTTTTATGAATAAAATGCTGCTAAAAAATCAGTTGGCAAGGAAGAATTATGAAAGCATTATGATGATGTTATACTTCTTTACTTCAATGCAGCCAGCCATCTTAATAATATTGAACATTCTGCTTTGAAACATCTCCAGAATTAGAATGCCTAGTTCCCCAATCTACTCAGAGCAAAGCAGAACGAGTTCTTATCAGAACTAAATCTACTCAGCGCCTGTGGATCAATAGCAAAACAAGTTCTCAAGAAAGACAAGTTATTAACAGAACTAAATCTAATCAGTGGCTGTGGATAAATAGCAGAACAAGTTCTTAAGCAGGACAAGTTCTCATCAAAATTAAATCTACTCAGTGGCTGTAGATAAATAGCAGAACAAGTTCTTAGACCTAAGAAGGATTGGTTCTTAACAGAACTAACGTTACTCAGCAATAGTAGGTAGATCGCATGGGCGTGTCGTGGCCGAGCGGATAAGAGCACCGGACTCAAGCTCTGGTGTTTATGTTCAGCAGAGTGTGGGTTCGAGTCCCGGTCGTGACACTTGTGTCCTTATTAAGCAAGACACTTAACCATTATTGCTTCGTCCTTCGGATGGGACGTAAAGCCGTTGGTCCCGTGTGTTGTGTAATGCACGTAAAAGAACCCAGTGCACTTATCGAAAAGAGAAGGGGTTTGCCCCGGTGTTCCTGGTTTGATTGGCTGCATATTGCGCCACAGCACCTTGTAAACCATTACATGGTGCTATGTAAAGAAATAGGTCTCAAAATTCAAAAAGTAGCTCCACACCTTGCAGGAAAATACTGACTGTTGAAGCGCCTTGAGCGTCACTGAGTGACGGATATGAGCGCTATATAAGAAGCCACTATTATTATTATTATTATTTATTATGGTGTTCTGCAAACTAAAGCATTCCTCAAACCTTATATAAAAATCCAGTTCCCTACAAAATAATACCACGCAGAAGCATGGTCAACATTGCAAAGTGGTTAGTGTCTAACAACTCATACTTAGTTTTGTTATTTGGATGTGCTTGGCATATCCATCCTATTGTTTGCATGTACAAGCTTGTTACATTGGGTAGGAAGTCATTAAGATTTGTTGTCATTGCCAGTTAAAGAGGTAAAGCAGTGAAGAGCAAAGAAGTCATTTTTTAAAGCAAGGTTTTGAATATTCATGTGTTACGGCGAAATGAATTATTCAGTGATGACGAATACCTTCACATCGGGAGCTTTCTGGATTGAAACTCATTCCTGTCGAACATGTGGCGGCATGGCACACATACGACCCCAGCGTGTTGGTACATGTTTGACCTCGAGAGCAGATGTCCCCCACTGTCTCACACTCATTGAGGTCTGTATAAAGCAGCCAGGGATCAGTGGTGTTGACTCAGATTGGACTCGAGACACTTTTAAGTTTTCTACTGACTTTTAGTTTTCCTCCACACAAATACATTGCATCTCAGGCCAGTTTCATTTTGCAAAGGGCACTTACATTGGAAAATATTGAAGTCTATGGGAAACTTTGTAAGGGGCCAGGGGCAACGGAGACCATGGTCATCCTGTCTGTGTAATTCGGTGGCCGTGTGTGGACATTTGATCTGAACAAAACATCTGAACTATACACTTATTTAATTCATGGGGAAACGCCCCCGTCTCGGTGTGAAGTTAATAGATCGATCCATTAAGCCCCGCCTCCTTACGAGTTGACCAATCACAGCCGCGAAACCCGATCACCATTAGTGCAAAGATCACCAAACAGCTCAAATGGTGATCAGATTTCGCGGTTGTGATTGGTCAATGAGAAATGGGCGTGGCTTAATGGATCGGTGTATTCCAGGCCTTGCACCAAATGACAGAGTTTTCTAATCAACAACTGCAACTACAGGATTTGTCCTCAACTTTTCAGTAACTAGCCAGCAGGACCAGCTAGCTTGTCATTTCACTGGTCCCCCACCCAGCTTTTTCAATTAAAGTCCATGCTTTATATTAAATGTGCAGTTTTGCAACACTAGCCAGCCAGACCATTTGGAGTAAATTGACTGGTCCTCAGATGATTGAACTGGCTGTTAGTGTTAGCCAGCGGACCACTTAAAAAAAAAACACACTGGTAACAGGAAAAGGGTTTTTAATCCCGACACGAACTGGTTAAGACGATTTACACGATGAAATGGGGCGAGTGTATATACATGTACAAGGGTTGCCTTTGTCCAATGTGATTTATAACTCATATCTCCATTGGGCAGCTGGGGGGAAAAAGGGGGGGGACCACAACTTTTCTCAAAAGATGTTCAGGTTTGACTTCTGCTTAACTCGTTGAGTGACTTACCGATGCATGTGGTTCTATCCGAGTCCAGATCATACCCTTGATCACAATAGCATTCATGGGAATTAGTCCCCACAGGTCGGCAACCGTACTCGCAGTCTGCAAACATACAGGCCACGGATGGAGACGTCGGCGCTGGGAGAGTCAAACAAAAAGGGAGGAGGGAGTAGGGGGGGAAGAAGAAGCTTTTAAAGTCTGATCAGAGAATAGTGTCATTAATTTTTCAGATACAAGGTAAACAAATTTACACTTTTAAACAAACAACAATCTTATAACTATTTTTACCCATTTTTTTTTTTTTGAAATTTAATGTATTGAATCTTTGATTGTTATCAATAGTTTCAGTATTTTCTTGTTTCCACAAAACAGTTAGTGTTTGTTCTTGAACTAAAACACTTTAAAGATACTATACAGGATTGGTAGAGCTGATCAAGAAATTACAAACCTGTGAAAATTGGGGCTGAATCTGTTGTGTGAGTCAGGAGAAAATAGTGAAAATCCATGCACAATTTTCAGCATGTTAACACATTTTCCTTAATTTTGATTTTAACCGCTATAGATTTTCTGATAGATTTCTCAAATGTTACTTAATTTCAGAGGGAAATCTTTTACAGAAAAAAAATTGCTCTAGTATGAACTTCATAAGCTTTCAAACTAAAATCAAACAATGACTTTTGTCTATCCTTACAATCTTGTATAGTAACTTTAATACACCACATATCTTTTATAGAGTAACCTCAGTATAAATATTGTTTCACTCATGATGGCTGCAGACTCATCAAGATGTTTTTGGACAGTCATTTTAAAAATTAAATTCAGAGATGCAACCAGGTGTTGAAAAAAAAATCTGAAAAATTTTGTGGTGACGTTTTGGACACTTAACCACCTCACAGAATCCCCACGGTTTTAACATTTGACAGGCTTCCAAAATATATTAGGAAACACTTTTTCTTTCCACATTCAAGAAATTACAGAGCATCCAGTGTATAAAAACAATATGAAACGCAAACGGACGATACCAGACAGGACTGTGTTAATATTTTAACGGCGCTCTCCGAGTTTTTCGGATTTAAACACAGCAAATTTGGAAGCATAAATCGGGGAAAAATCTGATATTTTCGATCCGATTTATACATATTAGATTTTAAGCAAAAGAAACCTGAAGAAAATCGGATTTTAGGGGTAAAAAAAAAAATTATAATAAATAAATAAATGGGGGTAAAAATCAGAAAAGTCGGTTTTCCGATTAAAATCGGAAAAGTTGCATCTCTGTAAATTGCCTTGATCCCTGTAAAAAAACAATCTGTAGGATATGAAACTTTGCATGGTGGGAGTATAATCAGGTAAGGTTTGCGGTGGCACCATGTGTAAATATCTTTCGGTTCTTGTCAACAACCGGTTCTTTTCAGAACCATCACTACTCAAAATGGTTCTACCGCAAACCTTACCTGATGAAAAAGCAATCTGTAAATTTTCACACACAATTTTGGAGTCCTTTTTAAGAAGCAGTAAATGAGGAAAACAGCCTTCAAGCATTTTGTTTGTTAGTTTGTTAATAAAGCTATCTTTGGGGGGCTCCATATTTCGTATTAATATTGATAAAATTAGCATCCTGGTTACCACGGCAACTGAAGCCATCCCTCTGAAGCTGAAATCCATCGTAACATGAGCACACATAGGAGTTTCCATAGGGCTGGCAATTGTGTTCACAAAAAGAGTCATCGCAAAGGCTGGTTAGATCTTGCCTCTCTGGGTGAAGAAAAAAACAAACACTGCAGGGGGGGGGGCCCAATCTCATATGAGCCGCTAAATTAAGCAGATAGTGCTTAACGTTTTATCTGCCAAGCGAATTTAAGCAGTAAACCAGTTGCAAACAGTACACATGACATGGTACTTTGGCCGGTAATCTAGTCCTGGTAAAGCAAAATTGCAAGCTTTTATTTGGGGGAAGAAAACAAAAAAGCTAGAGAGAAAGAAGAAGGAAATGCTGTTAGTATTTTGCCTTAAAGGTATTATACAGGATTTGTAGAGCTGACAAAACAGTCGCAAACAAAGTTCATGTTTTGTGTGATCAACCACATACATGAAATAACAAACCTGTGAAAATTTCAGCTCAATTGTTCATCAAGGTCACGAGAAAATAGTGAAAAGAGACCTGATGTGTTTTCTGTTTTTCAAACATCGAGTTTATTATCACGCGTGATAAAAACTATTGTTTTACTCATTTCTCAGAAACGATAGCATTTTAGGCAGAAATATTTTAAGGAACCCTTTCTACCATTACTTACTTTAAATCATGTAAGTTATGTGTGAATCTGTGAACATTTGTGTTTTTCGATCTTACCAATAGTGTACAGGGCCTGTAAAAGCAAACGCAATTATTTCTTCTTGTGTCAATTTTCTTACTGAGCCACAATTAAGCAGTCCTGTTGCCTGGGCCCAATTTCAAAGAGATGCTTTTAAGCAGGAAATATTGCCTAGGAATGTCTGCTGAGCAAATTAAGCAGGAAAATAGTCACAGACAGTTTGTGTGAGACGGTAAGTTGGCCGGTGTGCTTGGCTACTTATTGTGCATCTAGGAAATTGGACCCAGCAAGAACTTGTTTTGGGGATTGATTTAAACTTTGTGCTCTTTGGGGGGCATATGCAGCACACTCTCCAGGGTTCACTGGATTGCAGACCCAAGCCAGTAATTTTAGCATCGGGCCAGTAGACCGTATCGAATATGACGTTACTTTGCAATGTGACCCACAACATGGCGTCTGTGAGCGTGTGCGTGTGCACATACTGCATGCAGCACACAGCGCATCATTATTTGAGCGCTTCTCATGCACTATGTTCCGTTATGAACCAGATTTGTTTTGATTTCCTGTTTTGGGGGTGTTTTTACTTACTGACACAAACCTTTTTTTACTTTATTTTTTATTAGATTAGTTCGTGAAACAGTATTATCAAGTTCAATGCATTAAGTGTCCACTGAAAAAAATTCTAGTTGAGAACAATTTGAAAACTTGTGGAAAATTTGTGGGAAAGTTGTGTTTTAAGAAAGCGTTGAACTTTAGACACCATTTTTTATAGATTGTCACTGTTAGTTTTTGCTGTTATCTAAATTTGTGTCAGTTCTTGTCGTCAGTGACGGTACGATACTCAAGGTGCATTAACTGTAATGCCCATGTCATTTTGCTTTTATGTGGTCATTTCCCGGAACCATCTCAGCTTTGAAAGCAGGCCTCAGCTTAAAATTTTTACTGGACCAGTTAATCAAAATGAGAAGAGAAGATTAATCTCATTTGTCTTATGGATCAGTATACTTTGATACTAAACAGAATGTACAGTTATTAATAAGTTTTTAAAAATCAGCAATTGAGTATAGACCGTATTGAATATGACGTTTTATACCTTTCAAATACCCACAACATGGCGTCTGTGAGCGTGAGCGTGTACGTGCGTGTGCCATAGAAATTAAACCAGGAATGCTGAGAGCATGAAAGCAGCCATATCATAGGACAGGCCGTATGCGCGTCTAAACGTGTATCATTGAAGCACTCGGCGTTCCTGGTTTGATTTCTATGGCACACGCACACGCACACGCACACACACAAGTGTGTAACAGCCTGCAATCGTGGACCCTCCTTTGTTCAACTCTTTGTGATAGCAACCGTGGACCACAAAGCTTTCCTTTGTGATAGCAACTGTGGACCTATTGTCCTCTTTTGTTATAGGTCCCCGGTTTGAATGTGGTTACCTACTCACACACACACACACACCGTATTCTGATCTGACCTCTAATGTATAACACATGCTATGAAACAGTCTTTTTCATTAAATGTGATTTTATGTCCTGTACAATGGCAACTGGTTCCAATTACCCAATCATCTTTCATGTTATATGAATCGATAAAGAAATTATTCAGCTTGAAGAGGCAGCGCGATCCAGGTGAATGCGTTGCACAATGTGCGAGTTATGGGAAGTTATGCTGCGAGAGCACAGCCATTTTCTATGTTTTTTCACCTTCTGCCATAGGCGCGTGAAAGAAAGTCAATTTTTTTTAATCAAAAGGGCAATTTGTTCCCTATTAACAAACAGTAAATTAACTATATGAATTGAAAGAGTATATTTTTTTCTTATTAAAAGTGAACGATCCATGAAATTTGCTTTTCACGATCTTGAGATATTATGGATTTTCTCGGAAATTCTGTGTTTTAAAAGTTAGTTTTACGCGTATTTTGGCACATGAAAAAAAACACAACGCAAATGATCGCTATGTTCCGTTATGTCAAATCTGGATTGCCTCTTTATCTCTTTATCTCTGGAAACTTATATATGAATAAAACTCGGCCTTAGATTAGACTTTATAGATTGCAAAAGAATAGATAATTTATTAAATTAGCACAAATCCTTGCTTGTTACTTTTTTACTTCAGGGAAGGGAAGAGTTGGGGGGACACTTTAAATACCTCTAGTACACGTCATGTTGTCTGAAGAAGACAAGATATATCCAGCCGGACACTCGCAGACATAAGAGCCAATCAGATTGACACATTTTCTGGTACACAAGGTCAATCCATTGGCCTTAGCAATGTTGCATTCATTTTCTGTGGTGGAAAAAACATACCAAGGTGGTGTTAGCATGAAGAACTTGGACAAAGATGAAGGGATCAGATCAGAACTGTTTATTGAGAGAGTTGCGACATAGAGGGACCAGTTTTCTTTGGTAATGTGGTTGCTGGACGCCATTTTTAGTCCAAATGTAGCACAATTCCCAATGTGCAGTCTGGTCTGGCACCATATATGCACACATGCATTTTCTTTTGCCCAAAATGGCATCTAACCGCAAGTTGTCACAATATACGGCTCTAGATCAGGTGGGTTTGTTCAGTTACAGAGAGGATGGGGCAGTGATTTAAGCAATTAATTCCCATCAAAGATAACGGCACATGTATGTCATGTTGATTCAGGGGGACGAGCTGTTGTGGGGGGAGGCCTTTCTACGTTTTGCAGCGTTCTCCCTTAACAGTTGTCCGCTGGCCAAATGCCAGTTAAAACACCTGAGGACCAGTCAGAACTCTTTTCCGAGTGGTCCGGCGCGGACTAGTTCAGTGTCGGAAAGTATCTATTTCATTTGAATATTGACAAGTGAAAAAACTGGTTGACTAGTGAAATGACAAGCTAATTTGTCCTGCTGGTTTGTCACTGAAAAAGTTAAGGACTAACCCCATCACAGGGCTATGATCCTACAGATATGCCCATAAGTGATCATTCTTGACTCCTCTACATTATTTGCCATAATTAACTATATGCATTGCTAAGAGGCAGTGTCAGACAGCATTTTTAAAAAGTAGCAGGGAATCTCAAAAATGACGCCATACTTACTGATGTGATACATTTTGTCTGTAATTAATTAGGCCTACCTAGGCCCTACGCATTTTCACAGCATAGTAAATTAATGATTTTGTTACATTAACTATAATAATATAGAGAAGCAGGAGAGCTCGTCCTCAACAAAAAATTTCACAAATGGTTTCAATAGTCACATTTGATTGGGAAATAGAACGCTAGGACATTTCTGGAGATTTTTCACCTCTCTGCCACCCCATATTTATTTCACACCTCGTAATGCACACTATTTGTTTCACTTTCCCGTCAGACTAGTTAAGGAAGGGATCTGACTCGCCCGACGCTGTTTTTACTCGCATTTGACGACTGGGCAAGCCCTCCGCTAAATTTTGAACTCTGCTCCTATTTCTTCCTTTTCAGATGTGAATGATAAATCTTTAAACTCTTTTATGAGTGTGTGTATGTTACTTCATTTGAGCATTAAACTGGTTGTGATGGCTACCATTAATACATCAGAAAGATACATTTATGGCAATATTGTTTAAAATCAGGGCTATTAAAACTTCCTGGGGGCGAGTGAGTAAAACGCAGAGTTTAAAGGGACACGCTGCCTCAGATTGGGCAATTTTGGCTATGAAAAGCGTTATAAACCGTCTGTTATGAAATGCATATGGTTAGAAAGATGTTTTAAAAGTAGAATATAATGATCAACACAAATATGCCTCGAAATTTCGTTGTTTTCCTTTTACTTCACGAACTAACACGGTCCGCCATTTTGTGGAGTCAAAAATTTGGCTCTTCAAAATGGCGAGCCTTGTTAGTTCACAAAGTGAAAAGAAAACCACACAATTTCGAGGCATATTTGTGTGGATCATTATATTCTACTTTTAAAACATCTTTCTAACCATATTATGCGTTTCATGACAAACCATTTCAAACGCTTTTTATAGCCCAAATCACCCAATCTGAGGCAACGTGTCCCTTTAATAGCCCGGTGGGCTACGCCTGCTGGGACAGGACTGTTTCCCTGGGGTTTGCAAGGTTAAGCAGTTCAATGGGGAAGAAAGGATCAACCCAATTTTCCTAGAAATTTCCTAGGGAAGTCTGTTAGATGTGAAAGAGGTTTTAGCTGCCTCTCCTCACTTACAGGGATGTGATAGGCTGAACTCTGAGCGCAAAGCGCGAAAGCTTGCGAGCTTGAAGCCCACTAATAACATTGAACTTTGGTTTTAAAAGCCCTAATCTCGTTATTTATGGTTTTATCTTCATTTTTTATGAATTTGATCTTAAGTTAAGGGGGGGGGGGGCAAAATAACACTGATTTCTTTTTTTTGGGGGGGGGGGCAAACAAAAAATAGATTTCCGGTTAAAAACGGAGAAATCAGATCCCTGCACAGACTATTTCTATTTGACTTACCGTCATTAACTTCACCGGCTCTAAGGCAACATTCACGGAAGGAATAATCACACTCAATGCCCAAGTCTAGTCCATCACATGGTGCATCCTCCATGTGGGCTCTCAGACCAAGCTCACAACAATCACAGCATGTCTGCAGGTAAAATTTACAGAACCAATCCAAGGTCAAGGCAGGTGGATTTTCCGGTTTTCCATGAGCACTCTATGGCTAATTCAGCCAGGACAAAATTTATATTTTCTTTTCAACTAAATTGTATTGTGTATCAAGGCATTGTAAAGTTAACATCAATTTCATCCCAAATTTTTATGGTCAGGATGGTGATTTACCATGGTTGATGATTGATTAACCAAAAAAGGGAAAATTACATGATAAGTACATGTACATATCAAAAACAAAATTGATCAAGTTTCAATCTCCCTGATTATTACCTTCAATCCTCATGGGAAACATTCTTTTTAGAAAACTGTTTAATTCATGAGAAATGCACTCGAAGACGTCCCAAATTAATTCAAATCGTTTGTTTATGGCACAAACCACTCAAAGTAAAAAAACATAAATTGTACTCAATTCAGCACAATGTGTGATCTTAACAAAATGTTACACAACTGTACGTGTGAAGAAAGCAGACTGTGTGTGGAAGGGAGCATGAAATATTCACTTGAATTCTTCACATTTGAAGTTGAACTATTTTAGGACACTAAAATTTACTATTTTTTCAATTAAAGTTTACATTCTTCAGTCATTCAGAACTGTCACAATTTGTTCAATTCTGCAACTGTTTTGAAGAGTAATTAAATCCTAAACACATTTTGTCACTTCGTAGAACCCCCAAAACAGGCCTGCCCGCAGAGCGCTGTGTACAAACCAATGCATATTTAGGTTTGTCACTTCGTAAAAACCCAAACGTTAAACCACAGCTTTTTTGGCACCATGCCTGCGCTATGTAGTTCAATGGACTTCAGTGGCAAATTTTGATTTGTCAATTCGTAATAAAACAAAATATTAAAAACACATTATTCGTCGGTTAATCTTATAAGCGTAATAACGAAGGTATCACGTAGTAGGGCCTGAAACTTTGTGAAAATAATAACAGCATTGTATACATCAATAATTTACAAAAACCCTGATTTGCTAAATTTTATGATTTTCGTAAAAACAACGACGATATGTGAGTATGGCTATGACCAAAATGGCGGCTGCTGCTGCAACCGTTGCTGTATAATTCAACGCATGTTGACCTGGTAATCAAGCCGTAGAAATAGCAAACTTTGACATGGCCAACAGCTTCACTAAATTGTTTTCAAAGAAGCAAAGAATCTATACCTTTTCAGGAGAACCAGAGCAAGTGTCTACTTCAATGCGATCGCAGCTTCCTACTTTGCTCCTGTGTTGAATCCCATCGACGCAAAGTCTCCTCTGCAGCTCCTTCTGGCAGCAAGATTGCATCGTGATGAGGCAATCTTCAACATCTTCCTCCTCTGGAAGTCCAAAGCTTATGACGCTGCCTGAACTCGAACCAACACCAGAGCAGTTATTGTTGCTATTAAGGTAGACTGCCCCATCATCACAGCAACGAGTGATGTACTGATGCAACAGCATAGCTAGCAAGTAACAAGGAAACAAACAGATAAACTATAACTAAAACTAATTGTGGCCGAGCGGATAAGAACAGTGGACACAGGTTTTGGTGTTTCTAATCAGTAGAGTGTGAGCCCCAGTCATGACACTTGTGTCTGTAAGCAAGACACTTTTAAAATCATTATTGCAATATTGCTGCACTTAAAAGAACCCAGTGCACTTAATATCATAAAGAGAATGGGTTCCCCCCCCCCCCCCCCCCCCCCCGTGTTTCTGGTTTGATTGGCTACATATTTCGCCACAGCACCTTGTAAACCATTTGGCCTACATACTAACTTCAAAACAGAGGTCCGCATACCTTGCAGGACAAAAACACTGATCACTTTGAGATGCTCATCGGGTGTGATAAAGCGCTATATAAGAACTCATTATTGACAATTGTCCAACCATGGTGGTTGGGAATTCTGTAAACTCTTACATGTCTTATGTCCTTCACTTTGCTAAAGCACCTCGAAATTTAGACAACTAATGGAACTCTACAAATGCCTGACAATTGATTGTTTCCGGGGAGATTTCACTAGATGCTTGATACTGACATGATACGAGTCATACGACTGCGTTCCCCCCCAAAAAATTGTTTCAAATTTGAATTGGAATATTAGTGATTTCAGCCACATTCCACTAGAGATTGTGGTCTGCTCTAGCATGGCAAAGGTTGTGGGTTCGAATTCCACCCCTGTGATGCCTGTGGATTTCTTCCAGAGGACTTGAGAACAAACTGAGTATACACATCGGTGTAAGGGCAAAAAAACAAACAATATTCATATGCAACTAGTGTCATGGACAGTTTGGTTATGTTAATTGTTATGGAACTTCTGTACTTCAGTGTTTATGCAGGGCATACAAGTTATTATTCCATCAATATTCACAGAATCTCACGTCCACAGTCTCAGAAAAAAAATAAACTTGTAGGGCTCCACCTCCTCAAACCCTGCTTCTCTCATTCTATAAAGTCGCCTGTTCCTCACAGCCAGCTATCACACATGCAAGTGTCTACCCTGAGTTTCTCCAATGACACACCCCTGCTCTACAATGAAGCAATACCACCGCCCAATCAGAACCAACAGTCCACAGTATTTCAACCAAACTCGGTGAACGATTTCCCATGTATAGCAGAGCAAATTGCTACACAAAATGCATCAGTTGCTACTCAAAAATCAGGAGTTGCTACTCAATAATAAGCATTCTGTGTGCACAAAACTTGTCAAGTCTAACTATTTTGCTATGCAAAATTTCCGGACGAAAACGTTCCCTGAAACTACTGAACCCATCAACCTTCAGTCACAACACTGGCAACCTCCACTGTCTCTAGTCTAAACCTTTCATCCCCATCCTCCTTAATTCACCCATACTGACAGCTCCAAACCCATTATTCAGATCATTTTGCTTGTGGTTTTAATAAAGCTAAACCCCTTTCTTTTCCTCCCTCCATGCCCTAACATAGGGCCAGCTAGTAATTGGTCTCCATGGTCTAATTCACTGATTGAACCATGATTTGATTAACTTGTGGCATGGTATGCCAGGCACTTCCAACCCCCACAGTTCTTGTAATTTCACCAATGGCCTTCTGTCCAGCAAAGCAACTATCAACAAAATGAACTTGGGTTTTATGACCCGATTTCACAGCTGGCAACTGGAGTTCTTGCTTTAGTCCAGTGAAATACACTAATTAGTTATTTTTTTAAATATCAGAACAAAGATAAATTAGGCCTAATCAAGATTTGTTGTCATTGAGTGGTAAGCTGGTCATTTGTAATCCT
The DNA here is from genome assembly GCA_037783415.1 of Leptasterias polaris. Classification (NCBI taxonomy): domain Eukaryota; kingdom Metazoa; phylum Echinodermata; class Asteroidea; order Forcipulatida; family Asteriidae; genus Leptasterias; species Leptasterias polaris. The sequence continues at coordinate 1,052,608 of JAZGTN010000042.1, read as the reverse complement.
GCAGTACTTTGGTAGTAAATTGTATCTCACAGACAACTATTTTCAATTAAATTTCATAAATTGATTGTCATGGTTTGTGAGAAGAAGAAAAATCTATTAAAATTGAGCAACAAATTGACTCTTCTTATGAATATTATAATGGTGGACTGCAGTCCAAAATTGTGTCGACTTTAAAAACTTAATTTCCAAGTCACAATTACAATAGGTAACATTACAAGTTCTGTTTCAAGTTCTCCATATTATAAAGTCACTGATGTGTACTGAATCCTGAAGTGTTTTATACCAAATCTGGAAACTGTTATAAGAGGAATTACATTCAAAGCAATAATCTAATTTATTTTCATAAAAATCCTGACTGGGATGTCCAGGTGATGTAATATCTTCCAGTGGAAGCAGGCCACAAGAACTCCAACCAATACAAAGAGAGTGTAGGTAGTTCAATCATGGAGCAAATCTAGTTAATATTGCTCCAAGGTTCAGGAATGGATTAAGCCTACAATGGAATAAGCATGGTATCCAAAAGTAACAATGGGCAAAGGTGCATGTACATGTATGTATTGGGCCCTGTATACACACAAAGATTATCCTGTTTTTCACACTCATTGTTTAAAGGAAGGTAATTGTTCTTTGGCAATTCCCAAGAACAATGACATTCCTTCAAACAATATAATAAGAAACAACAGCATTAAAGGGGCACATTGCCTTTCATTGTAAAGTGTTGCTGTTTGGTATTGCTCCTTAATGCTTCTTTCCTTAACCCTTTCAATACCGCATTTTTTATAGGGGTCACACTGCTGTGTACCGCATTTTTTCACACACACACACACACACACACACACAAAAAGCAACGTGCAGTGTTCATATTTTTTCAATCTTGATTTTCTGTGTGAAGACATATTTTTGTGGAAAAACTTTATGCATACAATTTGTAGCTTATGAAATGACCTTTTATATGATGTCAAATTTGTATACTTTATCTTTATGTCCTTTGTCACCTCGATCGGCACGAATGGGTCGAGGCCCGCCGGGTCCACGCCCAAGCCCACGGCGTTGAACGGGTGCCATGCTCGGTCCAGCTACCGGTATATCGTCAGGATAGTTGTCATAATTGACCGTGCCTGGCGACGAAACATCACAAGTTTCATCTGAATCTTCACTAGGTTCTTCTTCAGATATTTCCGAGTCCAATTCGGAGTCACTTACGACAAATATTTCAACCAAAACCTCCAGGTCACGAACAGCCATGATGGTGATTTTTTGTCGGGAAAACAGAAGCGTGAAATCTGGAAGTACTGCTGCATGCAATGTAATTTTTCTCGGAATATCGTAATGGCGACCCCCTATACAATACACACCATTGTGAAGCTCGATAAACAAGCTACCTGTCTATATAAAGGTCAACAGCAGAGGGCACCAAACAAAATAATTACAGGCTCTCAAACGCCGCTGCTTTTTGTGTCGAGTAAACTCGACATTGGTACGGAAGCACTACACGGCGCACTGTCGAGTAAACTCGACAATGGTATTGAAAGGGTTAAAGTATTGTTCATGCACTAAAACACCTACCTACAGTGTGTTGTATTTAGTGAGTAGTGATTAACAAAGCAAAAAAAAATTACTCCGGGAATACAACCAGCTGAACAATACATGTACAGTCCACCATTTTGTGGAGTTGAAAATTTGATCCTGCAAAATGGTGGACCGTGTTGCGTGTTCTGTCATGAATTTTGACAAAACCCATATAATTTCAATGGAATCATGTGAATCATCATATCTTACTTTTGAAACACGTTTCCAACAATATTATTAATTTCATAAATGCTTTTGGCCTAGCCCAAAAAGCCCAATCCGGAGGTAATGCAAGGCTCAAGTTTGAGGGGAAAATCCGTAATTTTTATCATAATTCTTACTGGACAAGAATTTTTTTTACGAGACCAGAATCAAAGTGAGAACAAATCTTCATTAGTTGATTTGAACAACTTTTGGAGTAAAAAGAGAAGATTTATCTAATTTTTGTCCCCATGGGAGTTATACTTCAATAATAATACCCAAACAGAAAGGAAATATATTTTATCAGATTCAAAATAAACATTTGTAAATAATTTGTTTTTGTTCAAGATAATACACAGCAAGGTATTGATATTCATTAATATGAAGAAAAAAAAGAGAAAAAAAAAAAAGCTGCCCAGACTTGTCTCCTCATGAATTTACTGGCCCAACACTAAAACTACTGGCCTCAGGCCTCCAGTCCAATGTAAACTTCGGGCCCTACAATGTTCCCCTTTGAGCTAATCTTTTCACCATGAAGCTATTTTCATAATTTTTAAGACATATACTTTGAATAATTTGATCCAATGTTTACTCTTGCTCTATGCTCTTATGTATGTATCACTAAAGCAAACTTCACCTGATACTATTATCAGGTGAAGTTTGCTTTAAACAACAGGTGTTGCCATGTGTCTGACCAACATCCAGGGGGTGGTAATGAAATCCAATTAGGTACATGTGGGAGTCATTAGACACCTAATCCCAGCCTGGTATTCTGGTCCTTGCTCTATGCAGAGAGACACAGTGTTATGCAATCTTGCCTAAAGTATGGTGGCCCTGAAGGGACATCGCATATCGCAAACGTGTGCGCATACGTATGCAATGTCGTGAAACAATTCGCGAATTTGTGCGCACACGTATGCAATGTCGTGAAACAAATCGCGAATGTGTGCGTACACGTATGCAATGTCGTGAAACAATTCGCGAATATGTGCGCACACGTATGCAATGTCGTGAAACAATTCGCGAATATGTGCGCACACGTCTGCGAATATATTTGCGATGTCGTGAATTTTATTGCATACCATGTCGCATACCTTTGGGGTGATGTCACAGTTGCGGACAATTTGTTAGTGACCTAGGGAGTACGTGGCGCTACAGTTAGGCTCCTGTAAGCATGACTGTACAATAATGTGTACCCAGGAACTTGGCACCAGGCCAAGTCTCGCCATACCGAAGACCGCCCGCCTCGCTTGCCTCACAACAATGACTACCGCTGCAATGACTACCGCTTATCTCACTGTAGGCAAGAAACCCCCCAGATCATTAGACATTTTATTCAAAGGTATGGGACATGGTATGCAATAAAATTCACGACATCGCAAATATATTCGCAGACGTGTGTGCACATATTTGTGAATTGTTTCACGACATTGCATACCGTGTGCGCACATATTCGCGAATTGTTTCACGACATTGCATACGTGTGCACACACATTTACGATTTGTTTCACGACATTGCATACGCGTGCGCACATATTCGCGAATTGTTTCACGACATTGCATACGTGTGCGCAAATATTCGCGAATTGTTTCACGACATTGCACACATTTGCGATATGCGATGTCCCTTCAGGGCCACCATACTAAAGCCTTCCTCCATGATCAGACAGAACAAGTTTTGTAACTATTAATCTTTAAGGAATGGTCCAGATAGTTTTTAGTCTAGATTTCAAAAGCTTGTTAAAAACACAGGATCCCTGGTTCAATCATGGAGGTCCAATTCACTTAATTCTGTTGTTTATTTCACCCAAAACCAGCCTGGTACCAGAGACCAACAAGTGATGCTATGCAACCTTGCTTGACAAAGCCAAACTGAATCAATCTTTTTTATAGCTCCATGATCATACATGACAAGTTTTGTAATTGTACTTGTCTTAAATAAATGAATTGAAAGAATGGTCCAAACAGCTTGTTAAAAACAGAGGTTCAATTCAATAAAATAAGTTGTTTTATTTGTTCATTTCCCACAATCCATCACCACAACCAGAAATGAAATGAACCAGTGAACCATTGAAGACAAAATTCCTCCACATTGAATTGAAATGAGATTGTATTTAACTTCACCCTGTGAATCAATTTGGAAAAATGTCCGTATCCTGCCACCACTTTATAAGGGATAAGGGATTTATTTGATTTATTAACGAACGTTGGACTTCTTATCACTTTTTGTAATATTCCTTGTGAAGAATTGGTAGCTAAAACGCTAAATTGTTACATATGTACCTTTAAAAAAGAAAAATCAAGTGCTCATTTCACCCCGCGAATGGAACATGCCCGAAGAAACTATGGAGTGTAGCAAGCAGTGATCACTATATACACCTGAAAATGGCTTATTTTTCATGATTGGCACTTAGTAGCTGTTCAAAGTGCCTGTGCGCCTGCGCCTCTCTTTGTATACATTCTGTCAACTCTTCTGGACAGGTAGAATATAGTTCGACCTAAATTAAGTTAGATAAAGTGGTGGCAGGATACTGAATTTTAGCCATCGATTTTGTTGAATGGAGGTTTAAACCTCCCTTCCAATCCATGGTTGTTGGGAGCAATTTGTCTTAGAATGATCATGGAATGATGGAAGAATGCCAAGATGTACATGTACAATTCCTCAGTCTGATACCATGGATACCAGTTGTTTTATATACACAGCTAGACCCCCAGCCAGTACTTGTATACTATACTAATATATATAATAAATCAATTTCATTCAAATTGTTAACAATGTTCACACATTCAGCACCCTGAGTCACGATACCAACCATTTCTAAAAAGGGAAATATCACTCAATAATTTGATGTAAAACAATCTGTATCATACTTTGGTAGGGAACATCATTGAGCTATCGACTTGTTTGATTATTGTTGGCCAACCATTTCATAAATACAACATGAATAATCATTCCGCAATGACATTGAAACTTTTGGCCAACACACATTAACTTGATGGCAGAAAATAATAAGGAATGAACTTGTCACAAAAACTATGTCAAACTTCAATTTTCAAAATGTAAATTCATGACCAGTTATCGCTACAAAAACTCACCATTTGCTGTAGCCATCGATATCGCAAACATCAAGATAACTTCTTTCCACATGATGATTTTTATTCCTGGAGTAAAATCAACAGATTAAAAATCCAGAGATTTACTGTTTGAACAAAACACACTAAAACAGCAAGTAACTCCAATATGTCTCAAAAAGAACCACAAAAGATGCCGAAGAAGAAGGCAACTTGATGGCTATTCAGCAGTTTCTGTCATACTGCAAAATTCCTGTGATAGTGTGAGGATATTGATGTGGCAGCTAGCAGTGAACAGCAATTTCGGAATGGAGACAATCTAAAACTATGGAACAGTTTGAACCAAGGTGGTGGAGAACGATAAATCAACATAGGGTTAAGACTGAAACAACATGAACAAGAAATACAGAACTTCCAGAAGTGTGGTTTGAACTCAGAACAAAATGTAACCGCACAGACAAAACTACTTACTCAAATAAGATGTCAGGACCTTGACAGAAACACTCGACAGCACTCAACACCTGCAAACTACCACACTAGCTCCTTGGAGAATAGATACTCCACAGCAAGCCAAGTCACATGGGTCCTTTCTGTGGAAGCTGTGCTTTGGGAATAAATGATATGCGGGGGCTGTCGACGACCACCACAGGTAATTACACACTTGTGTTTTGGGAGTTTGTTTTTCTCCATTAGCTTTTTGTGAGTTCCATAGATCAATAAACGTTCCAGATTTCAGGGGGCGTTGATTAGGACACGGGTCCTTAAGCCAGAAAGAAATTGTTGCTGAATTAAACAATTGACAACATTTTCCGCCTACCTGTCTAATCCAAGGTGGTTTAATCTAATCGCTCTTCGAAATTGTGTATTTTTTATCACAAGATAATTCAAAACTAACAAATTCAACCGCATGTGATTTGGGACTTTAAATCTAATCTCCCTCTGCCACTTATGGTTTAGCCCAAGGCCTTGAAGTTGTGGTTACATTTAAAGCGTTGATGGAGAATTTCTGTGACCCCATGCCATGCTGAAAGATTGGTACAGGGTTACTCTTACCATGGAGGAAGGAAGAGCCGCTTGTTTCTCGGCGGTTTGTTACACAATATTGCATCTCTAAAAAAATGTCTTACCTTCTGACAGTTCAGTTACATAAACATAAACTCCACCCATGGTACCATGGAAGTTCCTCCATGCATGAAAGAAGGGTCCTCCGGTTTGTGGTTGTGGTCCTTGCTCTATTTATGGAGGTAATCAGCTAGATGATCTGCCAAAGTAGTATTTGGCATACGGTCCTTAGTTTTCATGAAAAAACAGTTTTCAGACCTGTGAACTGTTTTTGTTTTGAAAATGGCAAAAATCAAACTTTCGTTCAACGATCTCAGTAAAGAAAACATCACCATAGTTTTATAATATAGCTTAAAACAAGCATCTGCCAGGTAATGTTTAAGTGTGCGTTTTTCACTTTCGTGTGACACTTCAATTTATATGTTTTGGCTCAAAATAAAAATAATAACAAATTTGAAAAGGGGGTGGTGTTAGAAGCTTTGCATGGTGTGGAAAATAAGAAGTAACTATCTAGTAAACGTCTACTGAAGACGAGCAGAGTATATGCTGTTCGAAACGTCGAGACCACCTCCCAAAAGATATTAGTTTACTGGATAGTTACTACTTCAATTTGAAGTCGTGATATTTAATCCAATAGCAAAGTCAACCTACGTATTTCTGCATCTTTGTGTTGTCTAGTGGGAAACAAATCAGAAGAGGTCAAATGCTATTCCATACATCAAAGTCAAAAACATGTTTTGGGGAGCTTGCCAGTGCAAACCGTAAAATTGTATCCTTGTTGGTTGGCTCGTTGGAATGCCAACATTCCCAACAAATTTAAATTGAAATTACAAATGCTTTTGTCCACTTTCCAACCCGTATTCAGAGTGTACCATGGATACAAACAAATTACCAGCGCTGCCAACATTAATAATGTCTTGCAATTAGGGAGATTTTGTGCAACAAGGGATTCAGCATAACAGGGAAACAGTTATTATTATAATCAGGGAGATTGTCAAATTGTTCTTCGGAATATGGAAAGATTGGTTTATTTTCAGGGAACCTTCTGCAGAATCAGGAAGAGTTGCCAGCTCTGATTATCCTCCATGGTTGAACTGCCCTTGGACAATGGATGAAAGACAGGTTGAATCAATGACGATTGTCATGGCCCCCCGGAACGACTTTTACCGGTGCTGCTCCTCGTGATAGGAGCATCCTTCGTGATTTGAGAAAGAACGATCCTTACTTTTAGGTTATTTTCAAATCTAAAACTAATAAATTATTTGTGTTATGGTAACCATCTGGTGACATACCAGAGACTTGCAGAGAGTTCGACTCTTCGCTGGTATTCGAGAATAATGTTTCGAGAATTCATAGAGCAAGTTGGAAAAACCAACTATGTTGGATACTATTAATTTTTACCCGAGGACTTGGAACTCCTATTATTATTTATTCGTCACCAATAGTAAACAAACAAACAATAATAATAAACAATTTTATAATGATTAATGAACAGTCTATAAAACAATCAACAGGTTATTTGTTTATATATTTTCCAAGACTACCCTTAGTTGCCAACGCGATACCGGAACGAGGTCATTGGATTTAGTCAAAAACGATAATATAATGGGCCGGGGGAAAATGTGTGTAAACGAGCAAATTGTTAGGGTACCCTTGGGCAATCAGGTAGCGAAGACCTTGAAGAGGTAAGGACAGGGGGGGAACAGTTTGGGTCAGATTTTCCCATGATGACGACAAGCGAATGTATTGGAAATAAATACAAAAGACGTTTGGGATCTAAAACAGAAAATTGCAGTCCTTGGGTTTGTTGTTGTAGGCCTATGTTTGGTTAGGCTATTTGTTCTTTTTTCCGCATTTGTTAAACAAATGTTTAATAACATTGATTTAAAATGACAAAAGACCTAGCATCTCCGTCATGTTCTCTGTCCCCACAAGCAATTAATGACACTGATTTTAATACCAAGGGGATAAATCTATTTCCCTTCCCACCTCAGTTTGGTTACATCGATATCGATGGAGAAAAAAAGACAAACAAAAGGAAAGAAACTAGAGCGCCAGTTTTTATGGACAAATTTGAAAAACTCAAAATAGGGCATTCAGTTTTCGAGGAGTCAACGTATTGATAACACAACTGTCTCAATAAATTCACGTGCAGAAAACTTCCGAAATCCCAACTTGTTGTATCCTTTGTAGTCTAAACTTTTAGAAATTTGACATGATTTATCCCATTTATTCTAAAATGATTGGCAAACTCGCACAAACAAACAAACAAACTCATCTTTTTATATTTGTTATTTTAATGGTAACCCATATAGAAACATTCGAACAATAAACATGAAAGTCAAACATGAAAGCTGGCTGAAATAAGTTATTTCCAGGGAACACTCTAGCCACTCTAGCCTAGATGAACCATAACCGAACCATCAGGGCCCAATTTCATAAAGCTTGTAAGCACAAAAACTTGTTAAGCACAGACAAATCTTGCTTAGCACAAACAGGTAACCAGCCAACATTCCATAAAGCCTACACTGTTGCGACTGGTGGCCCGCCAATTATTGTTTGCAAAGAAATTTGATAAGCATTTTTTTTTCCCTGTTAAACAGCTTAGCGAAATAGGGCCCAGGGCCCGATTTCTAACAGCTGATTAAGCACAAAATGATTCTGAAAAGACTAATGGTTACCAGCCTAAAAACCACATCATATCTACCATCTATGACTGGTATCCTGTTTGTTTTTGCTTCGCAGAAAATGTTTAGGCAATATTTTCTGCTTGACTAGTAAGCAGCTCTACGAAATTGGATGCGAGGAAGGACCGACAGAAAAGTACCAGAATAAACGCAATTTGCAAAAAATATTCTGATTCTTAAACCTTTTTTGCAGAAAGTATTTTGAATTAAGTTTGCTTAAAAGATACATTAATTGTGAAACACAACAGGGCTTGTGTTTTAGCTTCTAAAGCTAACACCTGATATTTTGGAAACAAGTTTAATTAGAAATGTGTTGGTTATAATATACAATCTAGCAACTTGTAGTATTAGATGTGGAAATAGAATTATTGCTAATACTACAGAGCAAATGCATCAATTACAAAACTTGTTAATTATAAAGCTTATAAACAGGATGGTGCATCATTGGTTTCAGAAGTTTGGTCATTTAAGTTCTCTTTGTTTTAAATTAATCATTAAACCTGTTAAAAATTCATTTAAAAATGGTTCAACTTTTTAAAAGGAAATCAGCAAATAATGGTTAATATTCTTTATCATTTGTTACATACAATTAATGTAAACTAGTTACTTCTTTGCTGGGATATTGAAATAAGACAGGCCTCAAGTACAACAATATAATATTTTAGGCGATAGTTTTTCTCAACATACTTATGTGGTAACAGTCTACACCAGATACGCTTCAAATGAGTAACTAACACTATAAATTTCAAACTGCCAAACCTGAGGAAACAAAATCATTGAACTTCACAAACATGTATTCTGTAGACTAAGCCATGTCTAGCGAGATAATTTACCAACTTAACCAGTTCGTCGAGGTAAAATTATCAAGAACCAGACCTCGCCGGGTTTAATTCTCCGACAAGAAATAACACGGTAGCCTACATTTGAATTTTCACATCAGTTTCTTGGACACTGCAAGACTATATCAGACAAATAACTCCTGTGCTATCAAAGTGTTTCCTCAGCATGCAGTGCACTTGAAAGTTTCCCGTGTACAAGTCCCTTTTAATTTCAATCAATAGTCAATGGAGATATGCCATCACAGCAGCACTCCAAACACTACCAGGTCAGAACTGACTCATTCTAAGTCAGAACTTACTGATTTCAGATCCCAGGGGGCTCGACCCATTTCTGGATCAGTGTGACTTGGAATCTGTCTCAAGATGACCAAGATATGGGTCAAACCGAGCTAAATTCCCATTTTTTCAAACCAGTTTCCAGGTCAGCCTGACCCAGAAATGGGTCAGGGGTCAGGCTTAAAATCCGGGTCAATTTTGACCCTGGAATTTTTCGAGTCAAGTCCTTTGAGATAGTCAAGTAAATTTGAATGCACTTCTATTTAAGAAGTTAAATAAAGTTAACAACATATGTTTTAAAATTAACATGACATTATTTATCTGTTTCATTGAATATAATTTTCCACCACACTACAGGAGTTGATATAATTTTCCTATTTGCAATTGCAGTTGAGGAGCAATGATCACAATATCTTAAAACCAAGATTGCAAAATCTTCAGATGACCATTACATGTAGTTATCTGCTGGTATAAATGGATAATTGAAAACCAGAACATCAAAATAGCTATTTTGTGGTGAAAATACAAACATTTACAGACAGCCATGTTTTTCCAACTTCTGTATGACTACAGTACCGGGAACAACAGTAGAAACATGAAAGATTCAAGCATTTGTTTGTCTGGCCCAAGAAGGGCATCCTGTGATCATCTCCACAGATTACCTCAGGGGTTCGTTCTTGTTCATTGTACGACTTTCTTAAAGACGGAAAGCACCCCACCATGATCTAGGGTAGTATCACCCTCGAAAAGACCACAGCAGAAAAATGAAGAGAAATTGCTCACAGTCGTGGTTGACAAACTCGTGAACTTTAGCGTCCATATATGAGTCTCTTTATGTTGTCATTGGATAAGAAACTGAGGTGAAGAGACCCAAGGAAGGGAAGGTGACATTCCTGATTTTAAACTCCTCCTGCTGTTCCCTGCATTCAGATGAGCTGAGATGAATGCAAGAATTCTATACCACCACCACAACCAACCGTGATGTTAGAAGGAAATGTGAATACTTCCTCCATGTTGGTGAGTGAATTTGAGCGTATGCAGTATGTAACCAAACCAGGACCAATAATTTCATGAAGTAAACTAGTCTCGGTTCAATGCGCTACTCAGAACAATTTACACAGTACTACAAAGGGTAGACAACAGTTATCTAAAAATATTACAAGCAAACTGAATGATACTGATGTCTGCAAAGTTACAAGCCTTAATACCAAGTGATGCATAATGGTACAAAACCGGTTCCCCACTTGTTTTTATATATTGGAAAATATATGTAAACTCCATGAGACAATATATGGGGGAATGAAGGGCCCCGAGTTGTTCACTTTTTGAGAAAAGAATTTCATCCAATAAAGTACAATTAGAATCTTTTTGTATTTAAATTTTTACTAAGACCAAATTTTTATGTATAATCAGCATTTTCTGTCAAAATTTGTTCTGAGAAAAAATTCAATAACAAATTCGTAAAACTATTACGCCGAAAATCGGGCCATGCAACTTAAGAAAAGATAAACTATTCTTCCCTATGGAATACCTCGGATATATGTGAAACATAGGCCTATATGTGAGACGGTTGACAAAAATGTATGAATACCAATATCCTATAACTGACAGGGACAATCTGTTTTCAGTTGCCAACATGTCATGCTGGGAGACCACAGGATCAGCTTTTTGACTCACAAATTTAATTTGATTTCTCTCTAACTCTTTTCTTATTCTTTCTGTCCCTTTTTTTTTAAAAGGTTGGACAAGTGCCATAAGTACTTTTTGCTGAAGGTTATTCCCCCAGGCCCAATTTGGAAGAAATAAGTTAATGTGGTAGATCAATAAATCTACCAGCTTTTCACCCCCTCTGAGAACAAGTTCACACATTTTTGCAAGTTGTTCGAAGAAACACAGATGAAAACAACAATTTGGTAGATGTGTTTCTCCCATCATTTCTGAATACAGGTAGAGAGAGAGAGACAGAAAAAAATGAAAAAATATTTCCGTCTGAAATATTGTCAAAGGAACATACGATTTGACCCTACAGACAGTTTGATTGCCTGACGAAACATTAGAGTTTTTCCTTGTTACTATTAAAACGTGGCCACCAAAGTTGATGAAATGTTCACAGGTAGATGTGTTTACTGAAACTGAGCGATAGGAAGAAATCTACAGCTTTTTAAAGGGGCATAGCCTCTTTTCACAGAGGAAAGGATATTTACAAAATTAGAATGTCCATGGCAGCCTTAAAAGGGCATCAAGGCCGAGACCATGGCATCAAGTCCGGGACCATGGCATCAAGTCCGAGACCATGGCATCAAGGCCGAGACCAGGGCATCAGTACAATGACTAGGGCATCCAGGCCAAGACCATGGCACCAAGGCCAAGACAAGGGCATCAGTACAATGACCAGGGCATCCAGGCCAAGACATTAGTACAATGACCAGGGCATCCAGGCCCAGACCATGGCACCAAGGCCAAGACAAGGGCATCAGTACAATGACCAGGGCATCCAGGCCAAGACCAGGGCATCCAGGCCAAGACCAGGGCATCAAGGCCAAGACCAGGGCATCAAGGTCAAGACCATGGCATCAAGGCCAAGACCATGGCATCCAGGCCAAGACCATGGCATCCAGGCCAAGAACAAGGCATCCAGGCCAAGACCATGGCATCCAGGCCAAGAACAAGGCATCCAGGCCAAGAACAAGGCATCCTGGCCAAGACTAGGGCCCAATACAGCTGTTTACCTGTAAGCACAATACATGTGACAGAAAAATGTGCATAGGCAAAACCACAAACCATCAAGAAGATTTGACAGCAGGCGTATGCCTACACAATGGATTTGCATTGTTACGTAACTCATCTGCTTACAAGACCCGGGTGTGTACTATAACACGCATACAAAAGTTGCTAAACACTTACATTGGGGGAGGGAGTGGGGTCTGGTAATACTCTGTAAAAATAAATGTTTATAACTTTGGAAGATCCCTTACTAATGATGTACCATCCCTATAATTGAAGTAAGATAAAACAACAGAAGGAGTAACAGTAATTTCCTTTATGATTCCGCAGAAAAATGCTCAACAAAAATACAAACTACAGTTTTAAATATTTTACATGATGAAACTACTAATTCAAGAAAAGTATATACAAACAAAACAAGCCACCCGACTGTGAATCATGTCCAGATTGGAATAGCTGCATCATCACATGTCTTGAAACTGTGAAATGCTCCATGTCAATGGTGAACCTTTTTTGACATGATACCTCTTGTAGAGTCTGTGGCTAGACTCCCATTATGCACTGCAGCTTTAGCGTACTGCTTTGGGACTGGCTGGGTTGACTTCCCTGGCATACTCTGTAAGGTCAAGGGTCAGGACCTTACTGATGGTACATTCTCCTTGCTGGAAAATGAGAGAAAAAAATGAAAAAGACAAAAAAGAACAAAATGACAATAATTAATGTCTGTAGAGAAGTAGAATAAATGGTCAAAGGAAATGGTCGACATTCCAACCTCATATATGTGGAACATTCATGGCAAATAAACAATTTTAAGTACATTTTAACGTTGATAAGCCTTGAAGGTTTTTATACAGGTAGGATTCAGGTGTTTACAGAACACATTCCGGAATGAAGAAATCCCTGACAACATTGCTTGTCATGAATTATTTGTCTTGTAAGGTTTTTACCCGAGAAAATAATGATCCTTTATTTTTGTGTTTGACTTACGAGTGGCAAATGAATAAAATTGGCTCCACATATGGCAGATTCTCTTGTCAGCAGTAAGATTCACTCAAAATGCATTCAGTCTTCATCAAAATAAAACTTCTCAATTTTTAAATCCTGTAAACAATTTGCCATTTGACCTTTGGACCACACTTTGTGAGTTTCAACAAAAACTCAAGCTTAAAAAAAATAATATGATACTCCTGTCCATTTTTGTTTACTGTTGGAGAGGAAAGTATTAAAAATCAACCTTATTTCTGGATAGATGATAAAACAACAAACAATATTATTTCTGAAGGGTAATTTTTACAAAGGTGCTGTTTTGGTGCTACCTACAAAAGACAAGCCACAATCCCTCAAGTTGAAACCACCCCAAGATTCATGAAACACAAAAATATCAACTGTTTCAATATCATATGAAATACACCATCGTAATCGTATGGTACGTGCAGTACATCAACATTCTGCAGAGGAGTATGACTCATCCCTAAGGACTAATATATGTATATTGACCTTTGACACGACAGGGCCTCTGGCTGGACCCTACATTTAAACAAAGCATAAATCTTTGTAATGTGAATTCCTAACTTGACTTTTTACATTGCAGAAGTACAAGCAACTGCTTGGATGAACTATTTCTTTCATCCATCATGTAACAATGACAGTTAAGGGCAAAGTACACCTTTGGTTTTTGGAACCGTTTGATTGATTTAGTCCTATATAAATGTAGATATATACAACAAAACTAACTGGTTGCGGTTGGAGATATCGCCGAAAAACCAGAGCGAATATGTCCACACAGGAAGAATATTCCCTAGAGGAATACACAATCTGAGAAACGTTTCTGACAGTAACGTTTCTCAGATCCAAATTTTGGGGGATAAAACCTGATATCTTTTTCCATAACCACATTACTTCGAAGTGAAATGATTCTCAAAATGCTTTATACTATTCAAAGCTACTGTACTTCTTACCACATAAGTTTTTATTGCCATTTATTAGCTGTTCCGTAGCTGTTCCGAACTTTCAGTCGGAACAGCTTTTGAAATCGTCCAGATTTTTATTTTTTTTATTATTATTATTATTATTATTATTTTTCTTTCTTTCCCTCAAATCGTATTGACTTAACCTGTGTCTCTTTCGAAGACCATATGTTATTCTTAGAATTATCAAAAGCAGACAAATCCTATATCATATTAAAGCTTATGCCCTGACTTGAATTTTAGATGTAATTAGATTAAAAATCTTAATTAATTATTCACGTCACAGCTGTATGAATATTTAATTAGCCAATCTGATTTACACCATATCTCAAGAAGTAAACATCCGATCTTCAAACTTTTTTCAGTTATGGCATCGTCTTGTATTGTAGATGTCGATTCCAGTCTAACATTTTTCGTCACGTCATCATGACGTCATTTGTAGGTGTTTTTTCTTTTCGTATACAAAAAAACGTTTTAGTAACGTTTTGGTGGTTCAAACACAAACCATGGCTACGAAGCAAATTGTGCCGTGATTGCGCAATCACGGCTAGGCGTCAAAGACTGCCGTGATATTGGAATCGAGAGAGGATATACGTACGTTCTAATAGGGTTTTCGTTAAAAGGCATTGGATTGGGATAAGTTACATACCATCGTGTACCTTATCAAATTTATTAGTATGAAAAACACATTTTTGTTACTGTGACGTCATCAGGTGTCAAATTACGGTAATTCAAAGCTTTAATGAGTTAATCTTTGCAGCACCATATCTCAAGAAGTACACAGCCGATCTTCAAACTTTTTTCAGTTATGGCATCGTCTTGTATTGTAGATGTCGATTCCGGTCTAACATTTTTCGTCACGTCATCATGACGTCATTTGTAGGTGTTTTTTCTTTTCGTATTAAAAAAAACGTTTTAGTAACGTTTTGGTGGTTCAAACACAAACCATGGCTACGAAGCTGTGCTATTTGATTAGGTTCAGTCACCAACAATTGTTCAGTTAGCCTGGAATATGGTTCGCTACTTGTGAATGCCTATTAAGAATAGGACTTATTGACAAACATTTTTAATTAATTATTCACGTGACAGCGCATGAATATTTAATTAGCCAAACTTGTTTCTGTCACATCTCAAGAAGTATACACCCGTTCCTCAAACTTTTTTCAGTTATGGACATGTCTTGTATTGCAGATGTAAATTTAACTGAACATTTTCCCCACGTCATCATGACGTCACTTTTTTGCGCGTTTATTACAGTGTACAAACCGCATTGCGCTATAAGTGTAACAAAAACACTATTTTAAAACATTTTATTTCAAAATAAGTTAATTGTTAGTTTCCTGATCTACATAAAGTGTTTTGAAAAGTGAAATACTTTATATAAGTGATGTTCCAAGCCAAAAAAATGAATCAAAGGAGCGCTATAATTAGCCATAATTAGTCATTAATTGTTAATTTGTCCTGGCACTGTGGCTACAACGTTGTGCTTTTTGGATCAGGTCCAATCACCCTCAGATAAGTAACAATTTGGAATGTGTTTATTATGCACTCTGTAAGTCTGTCAATAATGGAACTTATCTCAGTTCGCCCATTAGTAAGCCTGGGTTGTTATTGACAAACAGTCTTAATTAATTATTCCCGAGACAGCCGTATGAATATTTAATTAGCCAAACTTGTTTCAGTCATATCTCAAGAAGTTTACATCCGATTCTCAAACTTTTTTCAGTTATTGACTCCTTGGGCATGGGAGATTAGCCTTGGGTAACCGTGACCTCATGTTGACCTTTACTTCCGGGTTAACCGGAAGTGGGACCCTAACTCAAGAACTACACAACCGATTTTCAAACTTTTTTCAGTTAAAGACTCCTTGGACATTGGAGATTAGCCTTGGGTAACCGTGACCCCATGTTGACATTTACTTCCGGGTCAACCGGAAGTGGGACCTTATCACAAGAACTACACTACCGATTTTCAAACTTTTTTCACTTATAGACTCCTTGGGCATTGAAGATTAGCCTTGGGTTACCGTGACCCCATGTTGACCTTTACTTCCGCGTCAACCGGAAGTGGGACCTTATCTTAAGAACTACACACCTGATTTTAATTTTATTTTCAATTACAAACCACTTTGAGCAATAAATGATAGACAAGGGTTACCATGACCCACCTCATGATGACCTTTATTTCTGGGTTAAAAGCTCCTTTCGATTCATCAGTATCAGAATGAAGACCAAGTTTAGGTTTTTAGGCACCCTTAAGTTAAAATGGGGCCTGTCAAGGTCAAGAGACTTCAATCTTGAAATCAGACCAACTTTAAAGCTTTGAAGCACTTAATCGAAGCAAAACAAAACGGAACAGCTTTGTGTTTGTCAACAAACACTAAATCTCTAGTTTTTTATAGTCATTACCAAACGTATACAGAACCTTGAACTTGAACTTATAGTACGTACATGTAGGTAGTGCCACAAAATTCCATGCTCACGGAGCCCTATAAAAAGTGCATAATGACAAAAGCGCAGAATTCCATACAAAGCAAAGCCATGAAATTCAGCCATGTCTACAACTTTCATACAAGTGAATTGTTCACACTAAAACCAGTTGATTCACTGTACTGGTCACAGTATATAAACACTGTTCCTGCCTTAGTTCACCGAGTGCTTATTGTTGCATTACAATAAACATTTATTTTTACTGCCTTGCAAATAAACACATCCCAAACTGTTTACTTTTGGAAAGAGCACATAATTCTATTTCAATATATATTTTGCCATGTTCCCTGTCTCATGTCACTAAAGTTATAGTAGTCTACAGAAAGACACAAACTTTTGTTCATTCGCGGGTTTTTCCACGTTAGTGTGTTCTACGGGAAATCCCGTAGTTAGGCAGATGAGATTTCAAACCATAAGTGGAAACTGCACAAATAAATTGCTATTACAATGAACTTGACATGACATGTTTATAAAAGAGCCACAGAGCCTGGAATTCCTGCAGGCATGATTTGTGTACAGCTCAATGGAAAAATACATTCATTAAGCATTATATTTTACGGAGATTGCACTGTCTGGTTTTTAACAACTTTTGATATGAAGAAAGGGGGCACATCAAAAAACTTGTGCAGCTGTTATTTTTTTAACTCTTGAATTTATGTGGAAATGACACAAAATGTTAAATTTCCAATATGACCAGTGTAGAATCTTGCCTGCCAGAAAGGCCATGGAATGTACATGTACAGGATCACTCTTTTTGTAAACAAAGGATAGATTGACTATTTCCAAATCCCTTCTTGATGAATTGGGGATGAAGACAGTCGGTTTGGGTGATTTACAACAATTTTAGACTCTGGGCTTGAAGAAATACAGACTCTATAATTTCAGTTCCTGAAGGACAGAGGCCAGTTCCTCTGAGAAAAGAGCTATTCATTTATATATTGAGAACATTTCCAAAGGGAACAAATATCAAAAACGGGGTCATAGAGGCAATGACTTTCCCAAAACTCCTGTTCAAGTAATATGAATTTGTAACAGCTGGACAACCACCCAAATAAATATAAGCAATAATTAAAGAATCACAATAATAATAAATATATATATAAACAAATTATGCATAAAAACTTGAGAAACACTACTTATATAAAAAAGTAAGCTATTACTGAACAAATATGTTTAAAGACAAACTGAAGCCTTTCTCAAGCATCAGATCAGAGCACACAGTGCAAATAGGGTGTTATTGTATTTGCAACTTCGATGACCAATTGAGACAACATTTTCACATGTTTGTTTGTTTGTTTTTGTTTTTTTTATGAGATATCGCCTAACTCACAAGGCCACGGACGGCCACTCAAGGTGAGGGCTACACATAACTGATTTGGGCTATCGACCCAAATCAATTGACACCAGGGGCACGTTGCCTCCTACTCCTGGGGCTGAAACAGGATTACCCCCTTCACAGTCCTTAAGGATGTAGGCATGGGTATCATCCACTAGGAGCCTGTCTGGTAGAGCAGAATGCACTACCTTCCCAACTTTTTCGAAGCAATTATGGTTAAGTGCCTTGCTCAAGGGCACAAGTGTCATGACCGGGTATCGAACCCACACTCTGCTGCTGAAAACACCAGAGCTTAGGTCCGGTGACCTAGACCGCTCGGCCACTGTTAGAGGATACTGGGGCCGATTTCACAAAGAGATAAGACTAGTCTTATCTGAAGTGAGGACCAGTAACTGGTCTTAACTTAAGACTAGTCCTATCTCTTAGCATTGCCTAGGACTAGTCCTAAGTTAGGAAGAGTTTTGTGAAATCGACCCCTGGTCTTTAAAGGCACTGTACACGTTTGGTAATTACTCAAAATATATATTAGCATAAAAACTTACTTGGTAACGAGCAACGGAGAGCTGTTAATAGTATAAAACATTGTGAGAAACCACTCCCTCTGAAGTAACATAGTTTTTGAGAAAGAGGTAATTTCTCACTAAAATAATAAAAGACTTCTGGCCAGAAGCCTTTTATCCTATCTGAAAGCACACTAATTTGTACAACGAGGGTGTTTTTTCTTTCATCATTTTCTTGCAACTTCAATGACCAATTGAGCCCAAATTTTCACAGGCTTGTTATTTTATGCATATGTTTGGATACACCAAGTGAGAATACAGGTCTTTGACAATTACAAAACGTGTTCAGTGCCTTTAACAATTGCCAAAAGTATACGCTGCCTTTATATCATTTTACATTTCCTAAGAGCTTCCCCATACGTACATAAATTGATTATCATTTTCCTTCCCTTCTTTTGATATTGTTTTTCTGTCCGAGTTTCATGGCATCAGGTGAACACTTAATCCAACTAAACTTCAATCTTACCTCTGGGTATATTCCAATCAAGGCATCAGCGTGGTTGTAGAACTCCTCCTTCAGTGAGATGACGATACACTGGAAGTGACCCTCGGACTGCTCCCTGATGTATTCGGCTACTTTACCAATATTGGTGTTATCCAGGGCAGCATCAATCTCATCCAGGACAAAGAATGGAGCCGGCTGGAAACTAGAGGTTTCCAAGATTGAAGAAAGAAAAACCAGAATCATTAATCACAACTTTGTTATTACTTATTTTGCTGTAAAACAATATCTTCAAGGAGATAATGGATTTTGTAAAAATGGCCCTTGAACGAAAGCTTTCTGTTGTGTAAGAATGTGTGCTTCACGCTTGAGTGGTCAAACAATGCTGTCACCAGCAGTTGTTTATGTCCAAACAATTCGGTAACGAAAGGGTTAACTTAATATTCTCAAATTAACTTTATTTCCTTATAAGATGTGTCAAAATCACATTAAATACTTCACAAGTCAAGAGAGGGCGACATTTATGGAAAGCTGGGAAGTATTTAAGAAAAAGTGTCTTTTTTCAGGAAATAATGAAGCCCAAAGTTAGCATGCACCATCAAGTAAACAAAATAAACAAACAATCTAAAACATTTTTCTGTCATGATAAAAGGCATGAAATTGTTTTCCCTGTGTACAGATATGAATTAAAAAGAATAGGGCACAAACACATAGCAATAGACTAACAAGAATTAAAATTACAAACAATTACAGCGATATACAAAACTAAATGGGTAAAGGCAACAGGCTTGTACCAAAAACATTGCAAAGATGAACATACACACATACAAAATATAAAAATTGCACCACTAAATCATGACTAACTACTATAAAAAAAAATGTAATTGCACTAAAAAAGGAGTCTTTCAAACAGCTTGATAGTTTCAAAAAACATAATGTAAAATTGTTGGTGAAATTTAACTTTTTGAAATGATAACAACAATGTCCGAAGAAGCACTTTTAAAATTTGTTATGAAACTTTTGCCACAAAATCTGCAGAAAATAAAAGGGGAAGAATGGTCATCTTTCCTCACCTGTTAAGGGCAAAGAGAAGAGCCAGCGCTGCGACGGTCTTTTCCCCGCCGGACAAGTTATCCATGGGTCGGAACCGTTTCCCTGGGGCTACACAGTTGTAGTTGATACCGTCCATGTAGGGCTCTTCTGGGTTCTCTGGACCAAGGAATGCCTGGGCACTCTGGTTCCTGGATAGCGCCTGTAAAAAATCAAATTTCAGAAAATTAAGAATAAAGGTTTGCCCGTAACTTTTTCAGTGACTGGCCAGCAGGACCAGTCAACTTGTCATTGCACTAGTCCAGAGATGCCAACATTTCAAATTCAAAAAGAGTAATTTGCCCTCAGGCAATATATTTTTTACATTTAACAGAGATCAGTATCATACATGTATTGTGCTTTTTGACGATGTCGTATCATTTATATCACTATATGCTCCGTCCGGCACGCCGTGTGCAATGTTGATGTCGAGTCACAGCGACCGCGAGCAGATTTCACTACGAAGTTGTAATCCTCTAAAAATCATGTTGTAATGAATACATCGTTGTACTCCAACAATCGAAAAACTAATCAAACTATTGTATTATTATATTGGTTTTACCTGGCAGGCGTAAACAACGGGCACCGTAATGAACATGATTTTATCAACAGTAGTACGACGAGCAAGACGACATGCGGTTTTCTCAAACGTCCCAATATCAACGTCAGTATACCTGGGGCGATTTGGTTAGCAACAGACCATAGCTGGTTGCCAGTCTTCTAACACACATTGTCTATGTGTAAATCGAGGACACCAGCCTAATACTTATTACGCCCAATTAGGCTCTTCTACCGTGAGCGCGTTGTTTTCACTGACACATTACTACGTATGCGCTGTTTCATGCGCTACAATTCGCACAAAAAGTCAGATACCGAATACATTTTAGTGATACGCACTATGAAAATAAATAGGATTCAAGACACAACTTGTACATTAAATGTTTTATTACTAGATATTTTTAAAATCGTAAAGAATGAGGCGATGATCGTATTGTCGTAATTTGATAAATAAATCGTACAAATTACGCCTAAATCGTAAATGTTGGCATCTCTGCTAGTCCATCATCTTATTCACTAACCCATATTTCAAATGAAATAGGATGCTTTTCAACACTACTTAGTGAGTCAGACCATTTGGAGACAATTTTGACTGGTCCTCAGTTGTTTTAACTGGCAGACCACTAGCGCACCACTGTTAAGGGAGAGCGCTGCTATACCATGATGCAACCATCATGATTTTCTCCCATTCAATTCAGTGCCACCAAACTGAGGCTAGAAGGAAAATAGTCAGGTCCCATTTTTGGATAATGAAAGCCAGTGGTCATGACTGATATGGTTGACGGGGGACAAGACAAAGATGGTGGCAACAAGATAAAGGTTTCTTGTGAAATGAGAAAGCAGGTATTTATTGGCACATTACTGACACATCATTGTTTTAATTGTCTGGATGAGGAACAAATCATTTGCTGACTTTGCTTTAGACTTACTACAGCATGTGTTAAGTATATGAAACAATCACAAGTTAACAATCAATGTCAACACAAGAACAAAATTATTCATGTTTATACTGGGGCGTTTGTTGGGTTGTTTGTTTGTTTGTTTGATTTTATTACAACATGCTGAGGGTGATTATACCAACATTTTTTAAAGACATGTCCCAAAGTGGTATTGAAAGGTGCACACTGTTCAGCGAATTACCATTTCAGCCAAAATACCATTTCACATGTACTATCTATGACTGATGTCCTGCTCATTTTAGTTTTATAGCAGCAAATTGATAAGCAATATTTTCTGATTAAGTCACAATGAAATTTGGCCCAGGTCAACCAAAAAAAAAAAAAAAAAAAAAAAAAAGCTGCATAGTGATAAAGGTTTGTCTTGTCTAATATAAGCCGGTATGTATTTGAATGGAAAATGTAAGAAGATATTTCAATTTATTTTTAAACTGACCTTATAGATTTCATCGATTCTCGTGGATACGTGCTCAAAGCAGGAGTTGAACCTGTCAAACCTCTCCTTGCGGATCACTTCAAAGTTCTGCTTGGCTTTCTTGGCTCGTTTGCGAGCGGCCTCAAAGCTGTCTGTTGTCTCCTGGAATCGCTCTTTGACTCCATCAAGCCTTGTGGGAAATTAGAACAATAATAATAATAATAACAATAATAATAATAATAATAATAATAAAAATAATAATATCGGCTCTTATTCAAAAGAATGATCATTGCACTTCACACATTATTACCCCTGGTCACTGGGGCATTTATTTCATTCCTGCAACCATCTCAGCTCCCTGGGGAGTATACAGCCTGTGCTGCCAAAGCGCACTAAGCTAAATCATTCACAAAAACCACCTCTGCCCTCACAGGTACCCATTTTACCCCTGGGTGAAGAGAAGCAATTATAGTTAAGTGTCTTGCTCAAGGACACAAGTGCCATGACTGAGATTCAAACCCAC
This sequence comes from Leptasterias polaris, assembly GCA_037783415.1. NCBI lineage: Eukaryota > Metazoa > Echinodermata > Asteroidea > Forcipulatida > Asteriidae > Leptasterias > Leptasterias polaris. The sequence continues at coordinate 1,029,843 of JAZGTN010000042.1, read as the reverse complement.
ACCCTGATGACTCAGCCACCAGAACTTGAGTCCGATGCACTTAACCGCTCGGCCACGACACGTAAATAATACTGTTTACTTGTCATGGTATATTATTTGAAAAACTCTCTCTAAAAAGTGTTTACTACAAAGGTTAGTAATGAATAAATGAATGAGAATACAAACAACTAAAAGACTTGTTTTTCTCTGCTAAACTTAGAAACTATCAATTGGTTGAAATCTAATAACCTGTTGGACTATGAAGACGTCCTAAATTTATCAATTTCATACAGTGAAACAAAATGCATAACATAAGAGTACATTGTGAGGACTTCAGACTGGCGCCCCAAAAACCAGGTTTAGGTTTAGATTTATTTTCATACTATAAGGCAAGTAAAATACAAGGGAAAAGCTGCAACTGAAACAAATAATAGTATGGGGAGGTCAGACAAGAATGGGGAGGTCAGACAAGAAGCCGAAGCTTGTACGAGCTCTGCCCTCTTCAAAAAGAATACAAACATGTAGTTATAATAATCATGAGTTATCAAATTAGATAAGCAATAATTACTAGATGTTAATGGATAAATTTAATGAATTCCTACTAAAATCAATAAATTATAATGTGTTTTTATTACCATCCTTGACTACAGTATATTATTGACAAACTAGGGGAAACCCATTGTAGGTCTAGAACCCTGTCTCGATCCATTTAAATTCTAGTAGTTAACCATTAGACTCTAAGTGCTCATGCCAAGCATATCGAGTTTGGATGCAGTAATGAATCCATCAAAATCAGGCACAGTCCGAGTATGGATTTTGGATGATATTAGTGCAAAAAATTAGTTAGTGGCCTGACGTTTCGACCCTAGCAGAGTCTTTCTCGATGGATGATATCAGGGCGTCAGTTTCCCTTGTGGTGTGGTGTTTGACCAATGAGATTAGGCAATAAGTGATCTTACTTTTCCATGGCCTTCATGTTTGGAGCAGCAATCCTCTGCAGAGTCACCTGCATACTAGCGATGTTAGCCGACAACTTATCCCCTTGTTCCTTAATCTCTTCAGGGGTGTCACACTATAAAACGACACGGGAAAAAACAATAAACTATTAATACCCTAGTTCAAAAACATGTGCAACAGGGAATATCCCTTCACTAAAAAGTTAATTTCAAAAGATAAGAAATAATGTTGAAGATGACTTATCCTTGGGAAAATGAGTCTCCCTGAAAATTGTTTCTTTATGAAATATTGCCTTCCCTCTTGTACATTGAAACCTTGCAGTTTAGGTACTTGCACTCAACACCAGAGCTGTGTATTGAGACTTGAGAGTGTTGCGACAACTTGCAATTATGGGATTTGAGGCATAGCATGGTGAGGTATCAATGTATATTTGGTTTGCGGTAAAACCATGTGTATATCTACTTGCTAGGAGATTTTGTTCTTTGAGAACTTGTCTTGCTATTTATTCTACTGCTGCGGACTAGATTATTTGGAATTCAGGAGACTTCTCAGTTCTGAAAAGAACTGTCCTTCTTGTTTACTACTACCTGGGCAGAAGGTAGGAAATCGGCCGGGACTACTACTTTCGCTTTGTGGATCGAGGGGACTTCTTGTTATTAACTTCACTGCCGCGGAGTGAGTTCTTAATTGGTCTCAACGCTCGACTAGCTTGCTCTAGTCATTGTCAGGAGACTGAAGAGTGATAAGACATGTTGGTCTATTTATAGGGGTTCAGAGGTTTCAGTGGAGAGTCAGTCACTCTGATTGGTTCTTCTGAAAGGAGAACTGTGGTTGGATGGCAATTAGAAGCCAATTTCAGTCCAAAAAATGCATGTGTGCACACAGGGTGCCAGACCAGACTGCACAATCTGTTGTGCTACATTTGGACTAAAAATGGCGTCCAGCAACCATGTGACCAAAGAAAACTGGTCCCTCCATGTTGCAACTCACTAAATACACAGCTAAGCTAAATACTAGCCTATATGGCTCCTTTGCATCGATATTTGTATGTTTTTCTTAATTCCTTCAACAATGTTTTTAAAATCTAAAAATTTGGGATGGGACGATGTGTTACTTGTAGCTCTTATACCATGTGTACTCCCCGTCATTTTTTTCTAACTATACCGTACTCTTCTTAAGTGCAGTCCAGTATATCAATTGTTTTTTACTTAAGTGTGCATTTCTAAATGTTTAACCTTTTTACTGTTGTAAGTAGTGGTGCAACTGGTACACAGCCATTACCTTTGTGAGGCCCATTTAATTCCATTCTTTTGTTTACCAACATTTTGTATTTTTGAGCAATGCTTTTTGTGCTATCTAATTCCACTGTTGTTGACAATATTTTTGGCTTTTTGTTTAGTATTTACAAGTTTTATCGCTTTGCAACTCTTTTCTTCAACTTACGTGTTTCTGTCGCAAAAAAAAAAAAAGTGAGCACATCAATTTTATTATTTTTAACTATGGTCGTGTAATTTTTCAGTCGAATAAAAAACCCCAAATGAATTGAATTGAATTGAATCAAATTGAATTGAAGACCAAGATGAACCAATCACTTTGAAGATCTCTCACCTCTTTAAGATCATGACCAAGGCGCTTGTAGTTGATGATGATATTAGCTTCCTTCGCGTAGATGGTGCGGGCGCCCTGACTGCTCATGCTGTCCATGCCGGTAATGCTTGTACTCTCCTCACCAGTTGCACTCTCATGCTGGCTGGATGACTGCATAATCAAACAAGTAGCTCATGATACATCATCAATCAATCAAGCGAGCAAGCAAGCAAGCAATCATACAAACACCAAAGTGAGATATTTCACTATAATAACTGCCAGAATTATGGAATTGATTATAAATTACAAATAAATAGAACAATTCAAGTGGTAAAAGCTACTTACACGTTTGGTAATGACTCTGAAAATTAATGGCACTAAAAACTTACTTGGTAAGAAGTACAACAGCTTTGGGTAGTATAATGAATTTTGAGAAACTTTTAACTTTGAAGTACTACGGTTATGGAAAAATATATCACTTTTTATTCCCCAAAATTTGAATCTGAGAAGCGTTTCTGTCAGAAACTGTGTATTCCTATGGGGAATATTCTTCCTGCATGGAAATATTCGCTCCGTTTTTTCGGTGATATCTCAAAAACGCGACCACCTTTTGAAGTGAAACTTTCACAGGTTAGTTTTATTGTATATACCTACATTTATACAGGATTAACACAATCAGTAGGCTCCAATTACCAAACGTATGCAGCACCTTTAAACTAAGCACTGAATTTTAGAAGAAGGGTTTGCTAATGGCAGTATCGAAAATGAACTTAAACACATAAAAATAGTTCAATAGCAATAATATCAAGTGTTATCCGAAACAATTTTTTAATTTAAACAGGATAATATGCTGAAAATTTTTGCATTTCAAAACATTTCAAACAATGTATGAATCCGTGGGGGAAAAAAGTAATAGCGTTGGCACGTCAATCCAGATGTCACAGGTTCAAGTCCCAGTCTATTCAATGGTTCTTTGTTCGACCCAAAATTATTTACAAAGTTACCGAGCCAGTTTCCCTTGTGGTTTATTACTTGACAAAGACACCCAGACATCATTTAATTATGTTTTTACCTCTCCCTCCTCCGTGATGTCATCCATGGTTCCCCGTTTCATCGGTAACTTGATGTCCTCCATCTTGCATGACTTTAGAAGGCTGTGACGATCGGCTCTTTTCTGTTCCAGCTTGGTCTCCATGGCTGTGATCTGCTTCTGAATCCCTGAATTCAAATACCAATAAAAACATACATTAACTGCTGAGCACATAGTTCAAATCACGAGAAACAAACCTATGCAAGGTTCACCCCCTCAAAAAATGTATAATATATAAAATCTTAACTGTACATACACTAGACGGGCATCTTGTATTTGCCATATCTATTCATTTATGGTCCCTTTTTGAGATATTTTAAGAAAACACCTCAACCCTGAGAACAATTTGTGAAGCTTTTTGGCGTGGCTTTGCAGGCAAAGCCACCCCCCAAAAAAAATAAAAATAAATAAAATACAAAATAAAAATACAAAAAAACAAATACAACAAAATAGAAAAATCCCGCTCTAGTCAATTTTTCTTTGTTCAACCCAAAATCAAAAAAGAAAAACTTAAAGGGTGTGTACAACATTGGTAAGATTGAAAATATAAATGTTCACAGATTTGCACATAACTTACATGGTATAAAGATGGTCATTGTGGAAAACTTCCCTTGAAATTTTGTTGCTCGAAATGCCATAGTTTTTAGGAAATGAGTAAAACAATAGTTTTTATCCTGCAGGATAAAATCTGATGTTTGAAAAAAAGTTAAAACATATAATGGGGTTTTTCAGTGTTTTCTCATGACTTTGAAGACCGATTGAGCTTAAACTTTCACAGGTTTGTTATTTCATGTATATGTTAGGTCACATCAAGTGTGGTTACAGGTCTGTGACAATTATCAATGTTGTATTTTAAAAAGGAAACATAAATTATGCCAACAATATAAGATATACATGTATAGGCTGGAAAGCTAGTAAGTTCAAAAGTTTAACAACATTTCTGAGCTGTAAACACCCTTGAAGGGCATCTTGTATGTATGTCAGATATTTATTTATTCATTAATTCATAGAGTTCCCACACCGCATACCTGCAATTTCCTTGTTGGCAGATGAGAGTTGTTTACGAATTTCCTCCACCTCAGTGTTTTTATCATCAATCTCAGATTTCTTGGTCGTCTTAGAGAACTTCAGCTTCTGCATGGCCTCCGACTCTTCGTCAATCACCTACATTTACCACAATCAAAGTTGAACTGACTTAACACTCATCAAGGCTCAAAATAGTATACAATCACTGAATATTTATTACTATTGTTGTTAAGGTATTTCTGGTAATGAAACCAAGGATGACTCAAAAGTGAACTGAAATCACTGTAGCTAGCAAGCCTGTGGAAACCTGTAAACAAGGGTGCTTGCTATGTGAACCAGAAACACCGGGGTTAACCCCTACTCTTCTTGGTTCTTTTATGTAAACTACAAATTCCAGAACACAGAACCTATGGCTTAAAGTCCCATTTGAAGGACAAATAAATTACGGTAATGTATCTTGCTCAAAGACAAAAGTGTCACGACCGGGAATCTAACCCACACTCTGATCAAGAACACCAGAGGTCGAGTCTGGTTCTCTTATTCCGCTCAACCATGGAACACCATGAGTGCAATGGTGAGAATACTTTCAAGAGTTGAAAGCTAAACTTTTCCATTCAACAAGGCCAAGCCGAGTTGAATGGAACATTCTATCTTTCAACAAATGAAAATGTAATGCAAAACATTCATTAGTTGTTTATAAGACATCCAAGCAGATATTTGTCATTTGGAAGAAAAAAATATATATCAACAAATAGTTTAAGATGGTGTTCTGGCATTCACTACGTGAGCATTTTGTACTGCTGTGAATCTTACGTGCACAGGTGTGGGGGTCTAGTGAGCAATAGTAAAAAAGCATGGCACCAAAATGCACGGTGAGTAGAACAAAAATACACAATTTATGACATAGGCCATTAATGGTTTGAATTAATGAATTGATGACACTAAAGATTTGATGAAATACCTTCATGTGCTTGGCCTCTTCCTTCTTGAGCTTCTCCAATTCTTTCTCATCATGGGACACTTCCTTGGTCCACTTCTTGACATTTGCTAAAGAACGGCAAAAAAGAGAGTTTTAAGTAACTTTCAGAGGGAGGGAAAAGCATCCTAAGGTTTACTTTATCATTACAAAAACCAATTTGTGAATTTCAACCTAAGTGTGTGGCACAGCTTCTTTCAAAATTCAAACTCATTTACAAATGTTTAACCCTTTCAATATCATTGTCGAGAGTGCGCCGTGTAGTGCTTCCGTACCAATGTCGAGTTTACTCGACACAAAAAGCAGCGGCGTTTGAGAGCCTGTAATTATTTTGTTTGGCGCCCTCTGCTGTTGACCTTTATATAGACGGGTAGCTTGTTTATCGAGCTTCACAATGGTGTGTATTGTATAGGGGGGTCGCCATTACGATATTCCGAGAAAAATTACATTGCATGCAGCAGTACTTCCAGATTTCACGCTTCCGTTTTCCCGACAAAAAATCACCATCATGGCTGTTCGTGACCTGGAGGTTTTGGTTGAAATATTTGTCGTAAGTGACTCCAAATTGGACTCGGAAATATCTGAAGAAGAACCTAGTGAAGATTCAGATGAAACTCGTGATGTTTCGTCGCCAGGCACGTTCAAGTATGACAACTATCCTGACGATATACCGGTAGCTGGACCGAGCACGGCACCCGTTCAACGCCGTGGGCTTGGGCGTGGACCCGGCGGGCCTCGACCCATTCGTGCCGATCGAGGTGACAAAGGACATAAAGATAATGTATACAAATTTGACATCATATAAAAGGTAATTTCATAAGCTACAAATTGTATGCATAAAGTTTTTCCACAAAAATATGTCTTCACACGGAAAATCAAGATTGAAAAAATGTGAACACTGCACGTTGCTTTTTGTGTGTGTGTGTGTGAAAAAATGCGATACACAGCAGTGTGACCCCTATAAAAAATGCGGTATTGAAAGGGTTAAAGAATAGAAAACTCAAGCACAAGAAACTCTTGCCCGTGACAAAAGTTTGGACAAGTGGTGTGTTGGGCCGAGCGGTCCAATGCATCAGACTCAAGTTCTCATGGCCTAGTCATCATAGTGTGGGTTCGAATCCCGGTCATGACACTTGTGTCCTTATGCAAGACAGTTAAACATAAATTGCTTCTCTTAACCTAGGTATACATGTATGTGAGGGCTGAGACAGTGTTTGATCAACCCCTTGGTGCTATTATAAACAGCTTAAGGTTGCAAGCTCTCCAGGAAGTTGAGAAAGTTTGTGGATTGGTTAGAGCCTGATGAACAGGGATGATGTTGTAAAGCTCATTGATCGAGCTACTAGTATATAACAGGTATGGAATTACAAGAAGGCCACAGAAGATATGCCCTCTGTTGCCACTTGTCTTGGCCTTGGTACCCTTTCGAAAGTTTCCCATAGACTTTAAGATAATCGATGAAAGTCCCCTTTGCAAAATAGAAATGGCCTGGCCCTCTCAAAGATGAAATACACCGATCCATTAAGCCACGCCCATTTCTCATTGACCGATCACAACCGCGAAATCTGATCACCATTTGAGCCGTTTGGTGATCTTTGCACTAATGTTGATCGGGTTTCGTGGCTGTGATTGGTCAACTCGTAAGGAGGCGGGGCTTAATGGATGGATCTATTCCAGGCCTGATATAAGAACCCAATCTTCTTATCATAAGTAAAAAGACAATATTTGTAAAGCATTTACATAATAACAAAGATAATGAATACTTATCTACTGATAGAATATTCATAAGGCACAGTAAAACTTTTATTAAACTCACAACTACTGAAGAGGAAAATTCTTTATTCACATGTGTCCATGAGGTTAAATTCTGACAATGCCTCCCTTCTTAAGAAACAAATTGTTAGGCAAAGTGCAGTCAATTTTTTGTTTCTTCTTCAGAATTTACAACTATTGACATATTTTGGTACTTACCCTCAGTGTCTCGTGATCTCTCGTACTCCAGCTGGTTACCCAGCCGTGATTTCTGATTCTCAAACTCCAGGCGTTTCTTGGCGCGCTCCTGCTGGGCTCGCAGCTCCTTCTCCTCATACTGCCGGATGTTCTCCACGCCGATGGAGCGGCAGAAATCCGAGAAGACTTCATCCTCGACGCGATTCATCTGGGTGCGCTTAGCATCAAGGAGCTCGGCTCGTTCGGTGATCTGTTCCTCAATCGCTTCCATTCTTGGCTTGAAATGAAAGGAAGTGATGGAAGCCGTTGTAACGATTTTATCAAGTGGGATCCGGCATCAGTTGTATCTCAACTGCTTAACTATGGTGTGTCGTGACCTAACATTCTAGCTCACCGAACCCAAGCTTTAGTGTTGTCAGCAGCAGAGTGTGGGTTCGAGTTCTGGTCACGACGCTTGTGCCCTTGGAGCAAGGCAAGTACTTAACCATAATTTCTTTGTAACAAAGTTGGGAAGGCAGTGCATTCTTCTCTACCAGCCAGGCTCCTAATGCCTACATATTTACAGACTGTGAAGGGGGTAAGCCTGTTTCAGCCCCAAGAGTAGGTGGCAATGTGCCCCTGGTGGAAGTTGATTTGGGTCGACAGCTTAAATCAGTTAAGTGTAGCCTTCACCTTGAAGTGGCTGTTCGGCCTTGTGATGTTAGGCAATCTCTCATATAACAAAATATTAAACAATATTTTTGTTCATGTATATTCTGTGGATGCTGCCTGACCTGATTGGCCTTACATTACTAAATACTAGAGTTTTCCTCTATTTTGAATTGAGATTTACGAACCTCATAGCCTTCCAGTTCCTGCTGCAACTTCTGAATGGCTTTGTTGTTTGTTGACAAGATCTTCTTTTGCTGTGGATTTAGAACAATTACAAAACATTTGTAAAGGTGGCATTATTTTGAGTACTTTACAAACAAATATTCAGCAGAAACCCAGGGATGAGAATTGACCAATATATTAATTCCTGAAAATGGCTTGCAGGCATGGATTCCCCTTTATTCTAGACCTGAAACCACCCAGACGTTACAATTCAGGAGGTTTACAGACTCTGTGCATCGCCAGAAATACAAAACTACGAGTTGGGACACAATGTGGACAATTTCTCCCTTTGGTGACTGCTCCGCTTCTTCCAAGGAAAATTGGAAGGCTCAAGGAGATTTTGAACAAAAATCTTGAGAAATCACATGCCTGGAAAACCATAAAAACAAAACTGCAGAGAAATATACCAACAAAGAAATAAACAAACAAACAAACAAACAAACAAAGAAAATATTTATAGGCCTGTCATGACACTCTAGGTATAGGCAAGCATTCCTGAGGTTTGTAAGTATTTTCTTTAAACTTGAGTCCTTCCCAGAAATACATTTTTCATTGACCGAGTATTTGTGTTTGATCAACTGAAAGTCTTGTCTACTCACACTGTTATCTTTATGATTGGTGGAGTATTATAGTCTGTTCTACTTAGTGTCATTTCTACTCACAGTGTTATCTCTATCGTTAATGGAGTATTTGAGTCTGGTCTCCAGACCATTCATCTGGGAGCGGATGTTATTGAGTTCGGACTCCTTGCGTTTCATCTTCTGCTGCTCCTTCAGCTCTTCAGTCAGCTCACCCTTACGCGACTTGAGATTGTTCAGAGATTTCTCATCCCAGCGACGAGCCTTGGCTTTCAAATCACTGGAGGAAATAAAAACATCTTTGAAAAACTTTGCAGACGAGAGTTAAAGGGAAGGTATATGGTTGGTAATCACTCTTAAAATCAATGGCAATAAAAACCTATTGGTAAGAAGCCTACAGCAGCTTTCGATAGTATAAAGCATTTCGAGAAATATTTCACTATAAAGTTTTGTGGTGATGTAAAAAATATATCAGTTTTTATGTCCCCAAATTTGAATCTGATTGTGTATTCCTATTAAGGATTATTCTTCCTGCATGGACATATTCGCTCCGGATTTTCAGCGATATCTCAAAAACGGGACCACCTTTTGAAATGAAACTTTCACAGGTTAGTTTTATTGTATTTATCAACATTTAAATTGGATTAAAACAATCGAACGCTTCCAAAAACCAAATGTGTACTTTGCCTTTTAAGGTGGAGTATTATAGTCTGTTCTACTTAGTGTCATTTCTACTCACAGTGTTATCTCTATCGTTACTTAGCCTTTTAAGAGTGTACACACTGACAAAACAAAAATGCTTACAAATTTGCACAAAACTTACATAGTATAAAGATGGTCAGTGTAGAAAACTTCCCTTAAAATATTTGCGCTTAAAACACTATAGCTTTTTTTAAATGAGTATAACAGTTACATGATCTTGCAAGACCAAAACTTGGTGCTCTAAAACAGTAAAAACATACTTTTTTTTTTTCCCTTCACTATTTCTCGTGACTTCAGTGACTGACTGCGATGTGAAATCAGCAAACAATCAAAATGCAAACTTCCACTAACTCAAAAGGGACATTTCCTTACCTGGCTCCACCAGAGATGACACCTGATTTCTGGAACATAGTTCCGTCCAGGGCCACCGCCTTGTGACGCTCCGAGCCACCGAACGCGATCTTCCTAGCGTCTTCCACTGTCTCGCAGACTAGAGCGTTACCGCAGGCGTACTGCAAGGCTTTCTTAATGTTCGGAGGATCGTAACGAAGGATGTCAATCACAAGCTTGACACCACGAGGCTCTCTGATCTCCCTGAAAACAGTTCAAACATCAACGTTTACAAAATTTACAACACCAAGCGCTGATTTCATGAAGAGTTAAGATTAGGGATGAGACGAGAGTCATTGCTGACAAAAAGGTCTGAAACTAGGACCCAAATTTTAGGAGTTATGTTTAACCCTTTGGTGCACATGGCGGTCGCTAGCGACCACCAAAAACACGTTCAATTTGGACTTTGATAATTGGTCATAATTCAAAAACTACGGTCCCCATATATACCGCCCTCATTCGGTTGTTTAGAGCAATTGGTGAGCTTTCGTTTGATGTGATATTCAATAGGGGGCGCTATTGAACAAATTTTCAGAAAAATATGGTTGAAAGGTTTGGTTTTTTTCTTGTGATTTTGCGATAAAAAGTGACTATTATCTCAACATGGCGTCTCGTTTTGGGCCTGATCAAGCACTGGAATTTCAGATGATGAAATTCAAGATGATTCTGATTTAAAAGACGAAATAAGTGGTGAAAACAATGACATGGTGAACGATGGTTATGACACATACAGTACGTGAATCGCAATGGAGGCATTCCAGTCCGGCGAGAACCTGCGACTATTATCTCAACGTGTTTACATAAAAATGCAGTATAATCTGTGCCATGGTAAAAACATTGTTTTTTTTCATTGTTTTTTTTCATATTCTGAAAGATTATACCCTCGGCTAAAAATAATTCCACGGGTTCATATCTGTATCTCAATCAGGTAAAGCACCAAACACCATTTTTAAATGAATTGCATTATTCCTTTTTATTTTACATTTAAAACAATAAAATTAATCTGTGCACCAAAGGGTTAAATGATGGCATTTCCAACTTTTAGTAACCCCAGGGCTCGATTTCACAAAGAGTTAAGATTGATCGTAACTGCAAATCCATCGCAGTTGCTTAGCAAAGAGTGATGTCACAATACAAATCACCATGGTAATACTGATAACTCATCTTAAGATTAATCTTAGTGCTTTGTGAAATCGACCCCTGGAGTTACAGATTTAAAGGAGCTTCTGGGAACAGTGTCCTCAGCCGTACAGAAGTAGATCAAAGAGCAGGGTTCCTTTATATCAGAAGAAAATTACAATAAATTTGTTCACCAAGCAGCCATAAAAAAAAGTCTGAAATCAGATAAAAGTCAGAAACTTCTCATCTATGTAAGATTCATCTTCACTGTATATCAATCGGATACCAAAGCGTGATGTCACAATACAAATCACTATGGTAATGTTGACAACTCATCTTAAGATGAATCTTACTGCTTTGTGAAATCCACCCCAGACACTGCTAAATCTTAAGTACATGGCTCCAATCATCGGTGAACTTTGTGTTACAAAGACAGAATTGTTCACAACCACGTAACATTTACTAAAAAGATTTCTGCAGATAATTTTTGAACAGACACAAGAGTTTTTGTTGAAAATCAAACATCTGGAGAATCACAATTTTGAAACAACTTTTTTGGGGAAAAGATGCTCATTGAATACTCTTGAATACCTTAATCTGTCATTAGTTGGCCGGGACTCGATGAAGTCTAACGGCAGGAAAGTTTCTGGATCCGAACGTTGCTCCTTCATGTATTGGATGCAATCTCGAGCCGTCTTCTGTGAGTCGACAATGATCGCATCCATGTTCTTGCCGAGGACCTTGGTGATTGCAATCTGGTATTTCTTGTTTGTTGGCTCACAAAGATCGATCAGTCGGCCGTACTGAAAGAAAAAGGGGGAGAAAAATAAATAACAAGAATGGTGTGCTGACAAACACAAATGCCCCACTGAGATTATTCTCATTCTTGAGTTATCGTTTGGACAACATTTGCTTTGTTTCAGCCATGATGACCTTGACATTTGACAAAAAGGTTCAAAAATAATAGGCTTCTCTCTGGGGGACCCCAATTGCCCAAGACCGATCCACAAAAAAAGTTTGGAGTTGACATGCCAAGTCTTTCTCTACTTATTGCTTGGACAACATTTGTTTGGTTTAGGCCATGATGACCTTGACATTTGACAAAAGGGCTCAAAACAATCAGACTTCTCTCTGGAGGACCACAAATGCCCAAGACCAATCCACAAACCAAGTTTGGAGTTGATATACCAAGTCCTTCTATACTCATCGCTAGGACAAAATTTCTTTTGTTTTCGCCATAATGACATTTGATGTAGAGGAACTCAAAACAATATGCTTCTGGGGGACCCCAAGACCAATCCACAAAAAGCCTGAAGCCAGTGATTTGAGTATCACACCAGAAAACTTATGACCGGACAAGTCTGGTGGTCTTGTAATTTACAATTGAATAACATTAACTTACTGGGAAAAAACTTAAATTAATAATAAAAATGATGTTTAATCTGATAAATAACTTTCCAACTACAGTGAGTATCAAAGTGTACTTAACCATGAAACAAATAAGATAAATCTTCTCTTAGTGCTCGGTTAAATAAAGCAGTTTTAGTGTGGTCTTTTCTCATTTTAATTCTTGTCATGTATACAAAATTCTGGTCCAGTACAAATGTTGAGCTACATGCCCCTGCGGTCTTGTGGATTTTTAAACTAAACTCAAGCCTTGTAGAGGTCAAAATGAGGAAGGTTGCGGGTTCAAATCCCCACGCGGGGAATTGTTTTCCCGCAAGACAAGGGGAGGAGTGAGTATCCAGTACTTGTGATAGCCTGGTGTACGGAAAAACAAAATCATATTACATCCCGCCCCCTTAAAACTATTGACCCAGAATGAAGACTCACCACTCCAGTGAACAGTCTCTTGAGGTTATCGATCAGTTCTGCTTTTTTATGACTGCGATTATTCTCGTGTTTATCCACCTTAGCCTCTCCGAGCTGATCAACGATGTTCGTCAGCTCCGTGTTGATGCTGCTGATGCGCTCGTTAGCGCCCTCAACTTCAGACTCCAGAGAGTCTCGGAGACGTTGTTGCTCCTTAATGGCCTGCTCGCTGGTTCTACAAATCAAAAAGAATGCAGATACTATTGGGTTTGTTTCAAAATCTGAAAATGTCTCTCTACCATTTTATTAGATCCCTTAAATATTCAACAGGTATCAAAGACAGGGATGAGAGTCAGTGCTGACCAAAATGTCTAAAACTAGGATCCAAATTTTAGGAGGTGTGTTGAATGATGGCATTTCCACCTTTTCGTAACCAGAGGGGTTATAGATTTAAAGAAACTTCTGGAAACAGTATTCTCAGCAATACCAAAAAGAACAATGGAGAGAAAGATTTCTTTCTGTGGAAAAAAATAACGGCTGATTTTCTTCACTGTCAGACCGACTTAAACAGTCTGAGTTCAGACCAAAAACTGAAATTTCTCATCCCTGCAAAGAGTGAAAGGAGATCAGTGTGGAAGCTATAAAGAAATAATCCACCATTTTAGCAGTGTGTCCATTTCACTGTTTTGTTGCCAATAATTTTATCAAAGAACACTCATTGGTCACCAGCAAACTGTGTCTGATAAATACATAGTATGTTTTTTGAAAAATTGAATTCACCCAAGCGTTTTACTTTTAATAACAGTATACTTTTGACTCATACCTGATGTATTCATTCAGCTTTTCCAATCTCTTTTGGTTTTCCTCTCTGTAAAATAAAGACGGAATAAAATGTATTATTTGAATGTCATTTCATACTACAGTTTTACATCTCCTCATTACATGGTTACAAAATGGAGACCTTTAACGAACAAATACATTGGGGTTCAGAGTAAACTGTGTACATATGGAAAATAATGACTGGATTAAAGAGTGTAAAATATCAATTAATATAAACACGGTTTAATAAATCCAATGAAGATAATAACAATAACAATTTATTACATTTCAAGTATGTAAGCCTGTGACAGATACACTGTTACACGGTTAACCGACCGATCATGCAGTTACACATTTACAATTTTACAGTTCGGATAAATTTTCAAAAAAATCACTTGAAAAGCGCCGTGAAACAATTACCACATTGCGATCACAATTTACACAATGCATGATCCTGTGCGACACACACACAAGCATATCGTTTCCAATATACAGACTTGTAGTCTTCGTTATTTTGTTACTGTGCGTGCGACAATAAATGCAAGAAATTTGAACGCTAGAGGGCGTTTCAAAAATAATAAATAAACACAGTATCATTAAAAATGAAAACAGAGCAGAACCTGGGCAATGTACACAATAATCATCATGGTACAGATGTAATTACAATTAAACAAAAAATATGCTGCAATAGAAGTGTTGTGGTTATCTCTTCTTACAGTATGTTTTATCTTTTCTACATGTAGCTCAATCAATCGATTTGAAACATGTAATTGAGAAAAAAGAGCTTAGGAATGCCTGAAAAACCACTGGCCAGAGTCCAATTTATTTAACATCAGACCAGTGATCTTACAACTAAATAAATCCTGCAGTCTAGAGGAATCTTGACAAACTACAGAACAATTTTGACAAATTTACTGGTGTGCTGAGAGGGGACGGGAATGGGGCTCGGAGAGGTAAGGGGAAGTTTGGAGATATATCTAACCTCTTGTGTTCCTTCCGTCTGATCTTAACATGTACCTTACTCTTACGATGTCTGTCAAATTACAGGACTCTTGATAAAATTACTGGTGTGATGAAGGGAGGGGGCGGAGAGGGGCAAGGATTGGGTAAGAGGAGGGGGAAGTTCAAACCTCTCATGTTCCTTCTGTCTGATCTTAGCCTATAGCTCACTCTTACAATGTCTCTCAAGTTATAGGGGACTCTTGACAAAATTACTGGTGTGCTGAGGGGATGGGGCGGGGATGGAGGAGTGGTAGGGGGAGGGGTTGGGGATAGGGGGAGGAAGGGGAGGGGTCGGGGATGGGGGAGTGGCAGAAGGGGGAAGTTTGGAGATACACTTTACCTCTCATGTTCCTTCTGTCTGATCTTAGCCTGTAGCTCACTCTTACGATGCTTCTCGTTCTCCAGACGATCCTGGTCAGATTTCTGGTCTCGATTCATCTTGTCTAGTTCTTGATGCAACTGAGATGCACGAATTCCTGCCTCCTTCTTCAAACGGTGATATTCCTCCACCTAGAACCAGACAATTTCAAAACCGTTTTATTAACATTTGTCTGTTGCCACAAATATTGCTTTCAATCATTTTACTCATATTCACTTCAGATCCAATAAACTTCAGACAGTTTCTGATCATATGTTATTTTGCTTTAAATTAAACGTCAGCTAGCTTCTTTTGAGACGTTTTGATAATCTTAACTGATAGATTTTTGCACAACAACCATTTACAACAAAGTCAGAACGATGCATTCACTTTATAGCTAATATTTCTTTACTTCAAGAAGCAGTTCAATCTGACTAACGTAATTGAATGCATCAGGGATAAAGAACAGTATGGCTTGAGTTTTTTGCCCTACATTGATCTTTGATAAATCAGTCTACGTGGTAACATTCCTGAAAATTGAAGGTATTCCGAACAGTAGACTTCTAGAGATAAGTGGTGAGATGAGTCGTCCATTGTCGCACCACGCTTAAAAACAAAACAACGGTGCATCTCATTGGTTACCAACACACATCGGTCTGGGGTGCATTTTAAAAGTCGTTAATCATTCGCCAATGACCAAAACAGTTATTGGTTACAGCCGTGAAAACGCACCCTGTGTATCTGTGCATTCACAAAAGCATTGCAAGCATAAGAAACATTTGCAATGTTGACAGTTGTGGTGCTGGCACAGCCATGAACTGTAACACGCAAGATTGTACAGAGAAATCAAAGGAAAAAGGCTAAGTTCCGAGACACAAAATGCAGAAATCTGTGGAAGTTTCACGTGCTCGTTTAAATGTACCTCCGACAGTTGGAGTTCATTGGTTGACTAACCTGAGACTCTTCAAGTTCAAGATCCCTTCCTTGGCTCTGGCTCTCCTCTTCGATCCTCTCCTCATACTCAAGACGTTTTGCCTCCACCGCATCCAGCTCCTTCTCCAGTTCTCGTATCTCACCCATGTGACTCTCATTGGCTTTCTTGGCGCTCTTCAGTGACTTCCTGCAGGTGCAATGAAAGATAGCATTCATGATGACGTGTGGCGTTTTTAAAAAGGTCACTTTTCGGCACCATCTCTGTCTTATTCTGAAAATCGTTATCTTCCTGACTGGTGACAGTTTATGAACAATGTTTCTGCCCGAGCCCCTGGAGTCGTTTTCACAAAGAGCTAAGATTGATCTTAACTGTGTATCAATCTTAGTTGCTACGCAAAGTGTAACGTCACAATACAAATCACTTCAGTGATATGGAAAACTCAACAAATCCTGTGTGGTAAGGATTTATTAAACCACTAAATACAGGCCCGGAGGCAACAAAGGCAACTGCATCTATAATTCTGGGCCCTATTCATAGAGCTGCTTAACGGCCGATTCTGTGCTTAACTACGAGTTTCTATTTCATAGCGCTGCTAACCGTAAGCACACGAAAAGGCATGCTAACCTTCCGGTGCTTACTGCATGAAAATGAATGACGTAACAATGCAAATCAATGGTGAACGCACAAGATGGCCGCCTTATTTTCTTGCTAACCTGTTCTGCTACAGTTAGCACGAAAATTTGCTTACTGTTAAGCAGCTCTATGAAATTGGGCCTTGGTCATTGCCTTGTGGCCCATTCACAGTAGAAATTTAAATTTCCCTCATAGATTTGCCCTTTACTTAAGAACAACTGCCTTTCCCTTGAAAAAGGGAAATATCAGCCCCAAATTATAATTCAAAAATTTAATTTAGGGCAGAAAGAAATAAATAAAAATTAAAAACTCTTGGATTCAGACCTTTAACTTGATGACTTATGGCATTATACAACTAAAATTTCCCAAACTGTAAAAAGTACATGCTTACTTGGCTGTTTCCAATTTCTTGATCATGTGGGCCGTCTTCTCCTTAGCTTTGATGAACAACGGTTTCTTCTTGTTCAACTCCACTTCCTGAAAAAAAAAAAACACAGAATGAAAATTGTTCTCAATTTCTGCCTGCAGGGTTCTTTCTACCCACGCTAAAGATAGCATATCGGGCCGATATGCAAAAATTGTGGGTGTGGGTTTCGTATTCTGGTATTGACACGTGTGTCCTTGATCAAGATACGTTACCATAATTGCTTTGTCCTTCAAATAGGACATAAGCCGTAGGTCCTGTGTACTAGGAATGGTCATGTACGGAAAAAAACAAAAAACAGAACACTCATCATGGAAGAGTAGGAGTCAACCCCAGTGTTTCTGGTTCCTGACATAGCAAGCACTCTTATTAACAAGTTTCCTCAAGCCTGCAAGCTACAGTGATTAAGTTCACTTATGAGGCATCCTTGGTTTCAGTACCAGAAATATAATGGTAATATTGAATGAAATAAGTGGTGGTAACACCAGTTTGGTCCTTACCTTCTCCCTAGTGTCCTTTTCGATGGCCGCAAGCTCCCTCGTCAGCTGGCCCAATTCCTTCTTCTTGTCTCGGATCTTATCTTCAACCTTGTCTCTCCTCTGGGTGGATCGATGGAGTTCATCGTTACGTCCTTTGAGCTCCTCGCTGAAACGCTTGATGTCGTTCTGGTTGTGGTACAGTTTGAAGAGTTGATGCTCGAGCTGCAGGTCAAGCTGTAGGGAGAAAATCAGTTATGAGACAATCAGAGATTAATGCGGAAAATCGATCGCATTGTTCTGAAAGCGCCCTCTAGTGCTCTATGTTTCTTGCCTTTATTGTAGTATGGAAAGTAACGAGATAACAAAGACTACAAGCCTGTAAATTTTTGGAAACGATGTGACTGCTTGTGTGTCGCTTGGATGTGTATTGCAATGTAGTCGTGATTTCACAGCATTTTCGAGTGAAGTTTTTGACAGTTATCCAAACCGTAAAAATGTAAACTTGTATCTTTGAATCCCTGCTTGTTTCAACTTTTCTACACTACTACAACTCAACTTCTTCATCTTCACTAAATAGTGCAGTTTAGGTTGCCTGGGGTTTCAAATACCTCTTTTCATGAGGTGTTGGTCATGTTTCTTTAATTTTCATGGTCTTCTATTGACTGTAACTTGAATGGTGACACTTAATGTCCACTTAGGACTTACCACGTCTTCCTTGAGTTTCTGATAGCGTTCCATCTCCTCCTTCTCCAGTTTGGCCTCCTTGCGCTCGGCAGCGATGCCCTTCTTCTTGTGGTAGTTGAACTGAGTGTCTTCTTCCGCCTTCAGCATCTCAGCTTTTCTTTTGTCGTACTCTGCCTTGAGCTCCCCAGAGCGGCTGATCTCCTCAAAGAGAGATGTACGCTCCTTGGGGTTTTTCATCGCGATTGACTCCACAGCACCCTGGAAGCAAAGACAAAGGCAAGAAAACTAGTGAAAGAGAACTTGTAATAGGATCAAGAAAACTAATAAGTGAGATAGAAAGGGTAAAAGTGTTTCCAACAAGACAACTAAGATAGTGAAAAGACCTCGGACAGAATAAAGAAAACTATTTAGAGGAATCTCAGTAACTGAGTTTACTTTTGTTGTCCCTAACCCGCACAGTATTGTTTGGTCCTTGTCTTGGGCAATGTTCTTGTGTCCTTCCCTAGATTGAGTTTTCTTATTTGCATGCTCCCTCAATACACTAATTTTTCATTTTTCCCCATGATAATAAATCTGCTGATCTCCATGCTCGCCTAGTTGCCCTTCTGTTGTCATCCTTTTTGTACTTTGTAATTATGCATGTTTCTTGGGCTAGGCTTATGTTTCTTGCTTTGGCGTTTCTGTTTTGGTTAATCAGTGAACGATTTCCCATGTACAGCAGAGCAAAATGCCACACAAAATGTACCAGTTGCTACTCAAACATCAGGAGTTGCTACTCAGTATTAGCATTCACAACAAATGTTCAGCCCAAATATTTTGCATGCAAAATTGCTCAATGTAATCATTCCCTGCGGTTTTACAGTTTTCCGATTTTCCTTACATTTGCTGGTATTTGTATTTTGATCGAACAAATAATAATAATAAAATGTCTAATAGATGTTAATTTCGCATCGGGGATAATGAATATTTAATTTTGTTTTTACCCATACACCGATGTGTGTTAACCACTGTATACTCAGTATTTTCCCGAGTTCTGTGAAAAAAATCCACAGGCAAATCACTCGGGTGGGATTCGATCCCACGACCTTTGCATTGCTAGAGCAGATGTCTTACCACTAGACCACCTAGCTATAGCTAGCCAGATGGCTAGGGGCAGTTCGAATCATTAGCAGCGGGTACCGCAACAATTTAATAGATGTTAATTTTTGCTTCGGGGATAATGAATATAATTTGGTTTTTACCCTTACACTGATGTGTGTTAAGCACTGTATACTCAGTACTTTCCCTTGAGGATGCCTACCTGGAAAACAAGGAAATTTCTTGCTTTGATGAGGATGCCGATGCGTTCTAATCTCTCCGTATAGTCAGCGGCAGACACCACCTTGTTATTGATACGGTGTTCCGATGAAGCTCCCATAATGCTACAAATACAAACACGTTTCCTGCTTAGTTTTGATGAGCACTTTAAAGGAAGGGTACACCTTTGGTAGTTACTCTGAAAACTAATGATCATGAAACCTTACTTGATAAAGAGCACTGGAGAGCTGGTGATATCGTACAACATTGTTAGACACGACCCCATTTGAAGTAATGTAGTTTTAGAGAAAGAGGTAATTTTACAAATGAAGCCCTTTTTTCTCAGGCATCTGAAAGCACACAATTCTATGCAACGAGGGTGTTTCTTTATTTTCTAGCAACTTCGATGACAAGGGATAAACCAAGTGAGGATATTGGTCTTTGACAAAAACCAAAGTATACTCTGCCCTTAAAAAGTTTTTGAGATCAAAGTTGCATCTTCTGCTAAAGGTAAAATTATGACAAATCATTTGGGGATTAATCAATAGCCAACAATTCTACTAAGACCTTTCAACAAACCAGGAAACTTCCCTCTAAAACCCTTACAGTCCCTTCCTCAAGAAAGAAACTTCAGTTTTAGATGTGGGAAGAAAATCTCAACTGGGGAAAACCCATGCAATCAGGTGGACATTAAAGGCTCCAGTAAGAAACCAGATTCAAACTGGGGGTCCACAGAGGCGAAAAGCAGGGTAAAAGGCAATCTTGAGATAAGCCAACCAAACGCCTTATTTTGAGCACTTTCTACATAATGAACAATTTGACACAATAAGATTAAGAACTGAGACTTGAACATTACTCCGTAACAAAACAAAATTTCCTCACATTCTTGTGAAGTTGGTCTCCGTTCCATCTTCCTCAGCGTACACTGCAGTTACAGTTGCTCGATTGGACTCTGGTTTGCCGATGGGGGCACCATGAATGAGGTCAGACAACCGCTTCACACGGAGGTTGGACGTCTTTTCACCAAGCACAAAACTAATAGCGTCCATCAAGTTGGATTTACCTGAGACAAAAAAGGAGGTTTTTCTATTTCAATAAATCAAACACAAACCCTATAAAAAGTTACAATTAGGGGCCGTCTAGTCTAAAGCCTGCATACGATTCTCAAAGTGAATAAAATCTTTAAACCTGAATTAAACCAGCACATTTGTCCATATAACGAACCGCACACAGCACTACATAAATTGGCCAAAAAAATTGCCCACCTTGATTTCATATTTCATATTTACAAAAAAATAAAAAATAAAAAAAGGGAATGTCGGAAAACCATATTGACACACTTTTTATTTTAACATTTGAATCATGCCATAGAAAATAGTTCCAAGCCTGGAATTACACAGTACACGGAAGCAATGTCCTCTGTTGCCT
This sequence comes from Leptasterias polaris, assembly GCA_037783415.1. NCBI lineage: Eukaryota > Metazoa > Echinodermata > Asteroidea > Forcipulatida > Asteriidae > Leptasterias > Leptasterias polaris. Next base: position 1,008,747 of record JAZGTN010000042.1, on the reverse strand, counting down.
CTGGCCGATCTTGGCCGATCTTGGCCTTGGTGCCCCTTCAAAAGTTTCCCATAGACTTTAACGTTATCCAATGGAAGTGCCCTTCGCAAAATGATTATGGCCTTGCCCTCTCAAAGATGACATTCCAGGGCTTTCCACATTTAATTTCAGCGTCATTTAGTAGAAAATTAAACGGCATCACGATTACAATACAATGCATACACTAAATTACACCAGAATTCAGAACAACAAAGATTTACATAATATCATAACTGGTTAAGGGCACAATCATTCATAATCATACATTACCTGCTCCATTCGGTCCAATGATTGCAGTGAACGGCTTGAACGGCCCGATGGTTTGCTTGCCCCGATAGGACTTAAAATTCTCCAAAAGAAGCAGCTTGAGGTACCCCATGATTGCCCTTCAAGTACCCTGGCTAGTAGACTATCTTTAGACGAAAGTATATTGTAATCGGCAGCGATTTAACTATTTTCTGGGACAATTTGGGGACATTTTGATCAATCCACCGATTCGCGGGAAACAGTGCGGTAGATGACGCATGCGCAGCAGTAACCCTCTGCATTATATGATAATCAGGTGGTGGATCGGGGGGGGAGGGGGAGAGGAGGAGGTGGGTGGGAAACTTGTTGGCGCACTCAAATGGCAAAAGGCGAGTTGTGGCTTATCGACAGAGCAATTTGTTTGTGGTCCAATCTCCTCTATCATTAACTTAAAAAGAAAATTAATATTTAAACAAACAAATCTTTACTGTTTGGGATAACGTTTTATATTGCAAAAGCTCCTCGTAATATTTTTTACAAAGACGTATTATTAATTATTAGTAACTTTATCATCGGCTATTTATTTCGTCCATAATCGGGGGGGGGGGGGAGGGATGCATTAGAAATTCTTCCCCATGGGCCGATCAAGTTGTCCACTTCATCAAAAAAAGTGAACACTGATTTGATATAGTTATTCCACAGCCTGTTTGTGCGGTTCGTCATTCTGAATACCAATTCATATGATTAGGCCTACCCAATGCCTATAAAGGAAATCAGACATCAATAAAAAAGAACATAAGGCGTAAAACCAGGGGGTGGGGCAGATGAATCCTCCTCATGCCCCACCCCCACTTTCCACCGCTGCCCCCCCCCCCCCCCCCCATGAAAATGTCTAGGTATGCCACTGCACCCCAATTAAGTCACAGGTGGGCTGGGATCTGGGATTATTATTATTATTATTATTATTATTTTATTTGCCATAAAAACAGTACATAACAAAATACAAGACAATATACCCCAAGATGGGCGAGGGACAGCAAAAGCAAATACATACTATGATCCGTAGATCTGTTGCCCCACATCTGGGGTACACACAAATATAAATAAATATTATTTTTTGTACAGTGTGCAATAATAACATCAGGTAAATAAACAATAGCATAAATGAATAACTAAAATAAATAAATACAATATTGCACAAGTTAATGCAACAATTAAGAGGGTGGGTCACCAAAATAAAGAACACACCGCGGCCAGCCACTCCATACACAGCAAGAAAAGAGTGCAAAAACCCCAAACCAAACACCAGCAACGACTTCCCCGCCCCAGAGAAAAAAAATTTAAATAAAAAATAAATAAATAAACATATTTTTATATATAGGTATATAATTATAAATATGTACAAATTTAAATACAAACAAAGGAAATAGTAAAAAACATATAGATAAATATGATTGAGAGGAAATATAATTGAGAGGAACCAGAGAACTGAAATTCTTGCTCTATGGTCACAGCGTATAAATTTGCTTCTTTTGTTGATAAACAAAGTGCGCCGGTTGGCATGGACGGCCGAATGTTAGCAAAACATTCAATCGTGTTAAAACATGTTGTGACCAAATTCAACATTTTCTGTAAAGATTCATGAACGAAAATACTTTCCATGATTGGTTGATTTGTTTCCAACAAATTCAACACTATTTTTGAATATTTGTGTAACACTGCTACAAACTGTGGCAATCTGTTTTTGATTTGCAGTTATGGCTTTCCATACTTTTCCAACCTGGGTTGCCAAAAAACTCGGGCTGTGACGTTGCAATGGGAGGGGAGGTGTATAGCGCCACCAAGCTTCAGGAGCGCCGTATATTAAAGCCGAGTTGTCTTTTGCCTCGTGTAGTTCGTGTTGACTTTGTTTCCCATGCCTACCATTCGTAATCTACTATCACGAAATGTTAGTTTGTAATGCAACTAGCTCATTCTAAATCTACCACTCTTGGCTTTATTTCTGCGTGTGTCGACGTCTCCTGTTGTATCAACTTCGTTCTGTGTTTGTTTTCGTTCATGTCTTACACTATTTTGTTTCTTAGTTGTTTTCCTTCTTAGTCTGTCCTCACTATTTGAGGAGTCTGTTCTCTAAGGTTTTTTAAACCACGTATCGTTTTATTTGATGTTTTTCTTGAGTGTACATGTTCTCAATGTATCTCTTTGTTTCTTATTCTTGACTCGAGTGGCTCTTTGGAGGTTGATGGCGTTACTGAGGACACAAACTGAGACTGATGGGCGCAGACAATGTGTCCCGCTGATGTCTTAATTAAAGTTTTCAATCTGAAATGCTCCCTCCAGCATAGGGTCATTTTAGTCATTTCCCTTTCCCCCATCCTTTTTGTTGGGCTAACTTGCCCCATGGGCCACCTATGATGATTTTAAGGCGAATAATATCAATTTTTTGGTGTGATTACAGATAATATGATCTGAGGTGGCCTTTGAAAAAAATTGGGAAATTAAGCCTGGGAAATTGTATATACCACAAATTCTATCTTGAGTACACTGTAGACCCAGTAACTGGGGTGCTTTTCTCCTTTTATAAAAATGTTGACTTGAAGGGCCGTTTGATTACAATACAATGCCCCAGTGTGCAGACCTACTGTGAATAATAGTATTCCATCATCTGTCACAGTTTTTCACACAACTCGGAATATATGATTTTAACTTTGCACCTTTTTAACATTTTTAGTCATTTTGATTTGAGCCCTAATTAGTCAGTAAGTTTACCATGCCGGAACTTGTGTTGTTGGTGATTTGACCATAATACATCTACTGCCATCGGATGGGGTTTCACACCTATGTACCGACACCCCTAGCAGACATTCCAACCTTCCAATGCCTCAATCCGGGAGGTTTCTCTCTTGCAACAAAATTCACCTGCAGAGGGTGTAACATTGACTGGTTCGGATGACTGGCTTGGCAGACGTTTGTTTGATACAGATAGTTTCTTCTCCAGTAGTACTAGTAGTTCATATTGCAATATTGCCGACCAAATGGCAAAAAATGAACGATTGCGATATCGGCGGCCGTTCATTAACGAATGTCGCCATTTCAATATGAAATTTTGTATTTATAAGAATTATCTTGATAAACACTATTTGGTTTGTTTTTTAATGATTCCGGGAGTTGATCGTCTGATCTGGGAGACCGCGAGTATACACTCAAATCCGGGAGACTCCCGGAAAATCCGGGAGGGTTCTGCCCTAGTGTGTTTTCCTATTACCAACCCTAAACCTGACCCTAAACCATATAGAATGTTAGCCAAAAGGATTTTTTCTTCAAAAAATAGGGTTGTTGGAACATAGGGGTGTCTGAATATAGAGTCGTCTACTGGCCAGGATGCCCCATGCCTTGACTTCCAATCCTTCTGTTCCAGCCAGTTGATGGGGGCTGGAGCTCTGCCAAGCCCCATGAGAGTCTCCCTGCGATTAAACTTTGTACTTTTCCACCTCGGTGCAGGGCACCTCCAAGGCCTGCCGGCCCCAGAATTATTAAACACTTTGCAGCATCGTTCCCAAAACAATAGATCCCTCGCTTTACTACAGTCTTATTCAAAAGGACACTTCACAAAATCAAGCAGTCTAAATTCTGTTTCGCATTATATCTTTTTATTAAAAAATAAACCGCAACAATTCTTTAATTCAGACCAGTTATGTCACTTGCGGGAGAACACTTCAATTAATGGAAACCTCCTGTCTTCTCTATCATCTAATAAATGTTTCTGGCATTTGTTAAAGATAAGCTCTAATTTCAAATTCTGATTTGTGGTGCACTCAATTTCCAATAGATAGAGTCCTCATGACAGTAGGGGGGAAATTATCAGTTGCTACCCCACATTAAAATGGTGTAAAATGCCATTTTATTTTATATTCTTTCATAGAGAAATTTGAAATGTGACATCTTCAAACACAACAAATTAATGGGTCTGTACATTCCAAAGAGGATTTTTGGGGTGCCAGCCAAAAGGACAAATTCAATGGCGTTTTGATTGAATATTATCAAAAGTCAGGAATGAACAAAAAATTCTCTTTACAAAAACACACAGATCATATTTCAAATGTAACAACAATCAAACTTGTTTGGATTGTTGACAAAAACAGGTACTTGAAGGCTATCAAACTCAGTGGCATTTTACACTGTTTTAATGCAAGGTTAGAGACTTGTAATTTTGTTTACAACATCATAAAGACTCTTTCTATTGGAAAATGAGTGCATTACAAACCTGAACTTTACCTTTGAGCCCCTCTTTCAGATGGATTTCAACTGGCAAGATGGAAGGTGCAATCATCACAAAAAGTCATGTGAAAACAAATGTGAATGAGAACTCAAATGACCCTAATCATGAATGCACAACAGTTCGGGAATCACATTTCAACCTCAACATATTTTAGCCTTGAATGCAAAGACCTGACTGGATCACTCAGTAGAAACATCATGGCATTTACATGCGCTTAACTATTATACAGTCAACTGTCATGGAATTGTTTTTAGAGAAATCAGAGAAATAAATTATTTTACAGAATACAATCTTGCAATAATTTCTTCCTGAAAGAAGTGGTGGTTCCGAGGAGAACTAGTGGTGAGATAGGTCTCATTATTTCGTACAGTATGCTTTTTAAAAATGTTGTGTTTGTTTCAAAGCAAGTTCACCCCAAACAAGGCTTAAAGTCACTCTTGGTAATGGGCTACAAAAAGAGAACATTTAAGATGAAAATAACTCAGGGAAGCTGAAGGTAGGAATTGATATTTCTCTTAAAACAGTCAAGGTTGTAGGATGGGGGAAACATGCACCAATCAAGGAGTTCCGAAGAGATGCAGGTTGTGGGAAAAAAACTGTTGGAGTGGCTCTTTGTTCTACATCCCAGCAAAGCTAGAGTGTATGGGTGACAACAAACACGAAGCCTGGTTCAGGTTTCACGCTCAAACACTCCCGATAAGTTGGACACACTGGTGGCACATTTACCATGAAAATATCTGTGGAAAAGATGGAGGCTGGCTACAGACCTACAGTGGGAAAGAGGTTGTAACGTCGCTTTGTTTGTCTTCTCACGACTGTCTCCCTTAAAACTAGTTTATTTCTCACTTTCAACATCATGCAAAACTTCCCAAATCCTTATTGGAGCTTTGACAAGCTGTTCCATAATTCATGTAATAAGACAAGCCTCAAGTAGAGGTCTTCTTTGCTTCTCTGCCTATTGTCATGATCCAAGAGACAGAAAGGTTGCTCGTGGCGGGGATGAGGGTTTGATGAAAGTGAAATTCCCAAAATGTAGCTTGCAGGGCCTGGGTTTTACTAGACTTTATTTCAAGTCTGAGATTGCCTTTATTTGTCTGCATCAGCCATGCAAAACACAATTTGCCTCTCTTAGCCATCACACGCCCTAACTCTTGATCTCAGACTTGACCCTCATGTGCATATGGGATATTCATTTTTGTCTTCAAGCAAACTCAAATCTTTGATTCTGATTGGTACATCCATAGCAACAAGGAGTGTAATATAAACTTAAATCGCACGGCCCATATCACACGCTGCATATTGTACTGTTCAAACTCCGTATACTGCGCTATTTTAATCCAAGTTCCAACACCACGTATTGCTTTCGTCTATAAGTCAAGTTTGCTTGAAGATAAAATCGTTATCACACAAGCCCAAGTGAAATACAAAGATATATAGCACTTGTAATTCTGCATCCCATATCCAAGGGGGCCTACTAAAACACAGCTGAGTCTTACATAACACTGATGCCAGAGAGATGGCCAATCAGAAGTACCCGGCTAGCTGCATCAATAGGTTACAATCACTTAAGCATTTTCTGTTATATGCCATTATATTTCATTCCCATGGCTTGAGATGACATTACCTAAGCATCAGCGAAGTTCTCATTTATTGAGGATTGTTCCCATTAAAGCTGCAATGACTGAAGTACACCAGTGTCAAAAATACATTTATACAAATGCAAAAAAGTCTAGTAATCGTCCTCATCGTGTATATTCCCAGCATATTCACATATTTCATCATAGTCAAGTCTTTTAATCTGGTCCCGGTCTCTCAGGAGTTGGACGTCAGCTTTGGCTCTCGTCTTGTCCCGCTTTACTAATGAGCCCAACTGCAACAAGAAAAAACACAAAATACACAAAAGATCAAGAGAGGCTCCAGACACAAGGGTACTTGACAACTTTTATCAGGGCTGGATTGAGTTACTAGCTCTGTGTCCTAACATTCCAGAACTCAGTGAGCATTAAGTCAAACTTGTTTCTTAAGTAGCCTGTCCAGTTTGGGAACAAAATAGTAACCTGAAGGGGTAGTGTCTACAACAATGATCTTTTTACATAAAAATATCAAACAGGCTAGTCAAAAATTATGCACACTAACCCAAACATTAACCCAATGGCCAGCTCTGTTAACTTGCCCTGATGGCTAGCCCTAATGACTTCCCCCAATGAATTACCCATAGGCTAGCCGAAATGGCCAACCCCGATGGCTAGCCCCGATGGCTAGCCCCGATGGCTAGCCCCGATGGCTAGCCCCGATGGCTAGCCCCGATGGCTAGCCCCGATGGCTAGCCCCGATGGCTAGCCCCGATGGCTAGCCCCGATGGCTAGCCCCGGGTAGGAAAAAGTGTGTACAGCCTCTTGACTGGCAAATAGTTGCATAGTACCTGTCCTTTGAGTTCACCAGCTACGATCATGACACACGCCATCTCCGTCTTGGGTATTAAAGTCTCCACCATGCTCTGATCAATACCTATTACGAAAAAATTATTATAATAATAGTAATAGTGGCTTCTTAATAGCGCGCATATCTGTCACTCAGTGAAACTCAAGGCGCTTCAACAGTCAGTATTTTTCTGAAAGGTATGTGGAGCTACATTTTGAAGTATGAGACCTATTCCTTTACATAGCACCATGTTATGGTTTACAAGGTGCTGTGGCGCAATATGCAGCCAATCAAACCAGGAACACCAGGGCGAACACCTTCTCTTTTCGATAAGTGCACTGGGTTCTTTTACGTGCATTACACAACACACAGGACCAACGGCTTTATGTCCCATCCGAAGGACGAAGCAATAATGGTTAAGTGTTTTGCTTAAGGACACAAGTGTCACGACCGGTGTCACGTCCTCGACGTTCCAGCGTACTGAGCGTTCCAGGTGATGAACGCATGCGGGGCCGTACTATGCGTTCCTGCCGTGTGGGTGATGTAGCCGGTCATTTCAGTAGTCGTGGTCTCCTCCCGTGCTCTTAAATTGTCAGACAATACCACCCCCTTTGTCCAATCTTTTTTTGATTGTGAACCCACGACCTTCTTCTCCCCCTCTGTCAACCTTTCCACATACTTGCTGCCGCTCAAATAGTGAACACTTCTTTAAAACGATTTGTACATTCAACACTATACTACATGTAGCTATAGAGCTCGTGGATGCCACCATGACAGCTTCTGCTAGAGTCTAGAGAGTAGAGGAACACTCAGTGCAGCACAAAATGGACTACTTTCGCTTGCTGCGCGCAGGCACGACATGACGCAATGTTATTATATTGGTCTTCCGGAACGGATAGTACGCCTGTGGAGTTTGGTGGAGCAATTCCTATGCATTACTCAGTAGTCTCAACGGATTTGATGAATGTAGAAGTAAATAAGCTCATATCTACTGGTGATTGGTTCCCATATATCTGCATGCATGCATAATTTATATATGTTGAATAAATAAATAATTTGACTGTGTAAATTTAAAATAATTTTGAGACGAAAACAAAATAATGACTAGAGGGAGAGGGACTTGAAAGGGCAGTAAAATGAGCTTGTTTGCCACTTAGAAGTGCTATTCTTTTCGAGCTTGAGGTACTGGGTGCCTCACTTAGTAACGGCTAGGCTAATATGAAATCACTGAATTACCGTCTAGCATTTGTCCATCATTCGTACTGCAGGTGCACGTGTCTCTAGTCACCACGTCTATGATGGTGACTTTTGTATTGTAGTACCTCCCCTTCTTGTACTGCTTGTCAATGAACCTTACTCTCAGGTCAGGCCTCAGCCAGTGTCTCTGCTCAGTGTGGTCCGAGTGCCCATTGTGGGATTCTTCTTGAGGACTCACCCTGCAGGGAAAAAACACAATATCAGAGGATGCTATCCATTTTTCACAACTTGAAACCAACCTCGACATCATCAAGGCTTGAAATATCCACTAAACTGCTGGTCCAAGTACCGACCATGATTTCACCAAGATCCATTGTAACAAGAGAAAGCAATTATTGTTCAACAGATGTCCTTCCCCCAAAAAGAATTGTAATTAAAACAAAACAAAAGTCTCACATTTTTCTGGATCAAGCGCTCATTCTAAAAATTATATGTAATTATCTCAAAATAAACAATTCCTGCAAACATCAACGGAAAATATTGTACAAAAATATTTTTAATTCTCAACAAACTAGTATGATTAATGAATGGTTATTGTGTAATCCCAATTCCAGACCTTCAATTGTTTCTTGCAAAACGAGCTTTAGGAGAGATCGATAGGCTGCTACCACTGTTTTTCAATGTATGTTGGGAACATGGGAGGTAAGTCCCCGATCCCAGCTTACCATGGCCCATTATTAGCTGTGGCTGGCAGCCAAAGGTTTGGGCCAATTCACAGCAAGACATTCCATAATGTCTTGAAAGAGAACATCAAAACTTGGGCATTTTATGAGACCATTTGTTGTCTTTACTATTGTAGCGTTGACCGGGGGTTGCGATGCACACAGCTTTAAAAGACACAAGAATACAAATAACTGGCTTTTCTGTCCCTTGTTCCGGAGCTTTTATTTACTCAAGAAGTCCTGACTTTTACATGAAGAAGAAGGCCGAAGCCAGAGGACGCCCTCTCTGGCGAGCGGGTTTCCCCGATCGACCGGCAGGGCCAGCCAGGAGTGCTCCACCGCGGAGTCGTGCTGGCGCCCCCTACCGGTCGATCGTCACAGCCGCTACACTATACTTAGTCAGGGTTTCATTATGACAACAGTGTTCTTAAAAAAAAAAAAACTTTGGAAGCTCCGAAAAGTGAAGAAAATAACCTCGTGCAGAGGCACCAGGGTAAAGATTTCCTAATACCGACTTGAAATGGTTAAGACTATAGTATAGACTTCTAAGCCTTGGTGGTGTAGTTAGGTACAATATGAACTCAATATTCCCTTACCTGCCATAAGTATCTTCTAACTTTCTCCGCTTTTCGCTCCTGTCGTCCCTCCTGTCCTCATTGGACTGCTCACTGTATCTATCTCTGTGTTTGTCATGTTTCCTTTCTCTTGTTTCACCGTGTCTATCACCCTCTGTGTCTCCCTTACCGCCCCTGTGTGTATGACTATGTTTGTCTCTGCGGTGATCACTGTCCCTGTCATAATCATTAGTTCTGTGTTTATCATCACTGTGAGATCTTTTCTCTTTATCTCCGTGATGTGAGGTAGATTTTGTACTGCGGTCTTGGTCCCTGTCTCGTTGGGTTGTTGTCTTTTCTTTGGATGCCTCATGCGCCTTGCTGAAACGACCTAAAACGAAAGCACATACAAATGCTTAATAATGACAGTAAATTTTTAATGAAACCAATAACTGACAGTAATATTAAGTACACACTTGATTGCTTCCTCATCATGGTTTTAGCAGGAAGGGTGTCTGGGTGTATTTCCTGTTAAAAATTTGAATCCTATCTTATCATTAACCAGTTCACAGTGGTTTTCTAGAAAATTGTACGTGCCCATGCACGTTATCATTTTCCAGAATTTTTGAGCTTCTGGAGTATTTGTTTTCCTTCGAAAACATCAATGTCACAATGAAACCCAGACTTGACAAAGGAAAGACAACAAAGGTTCTTATTTACTAGCATCAGGATTGTTCTCTTGTAAGGAAATATGAGTAGGAACACACCATGAGTTGCAGAACCTCGGCCGTAAACATCGACTGATAATCTGCCATGGTGTGCTAGAATCTTCGAACGCTCTTGAATTGAGCCAAAAACAACGATAAACAATGGTGGCAGACTGACCATTCTTATATGCCACAATTGTATAACAACAGGACAAAGGACTGGAATTAGGAATTACACAATAACCCCTGGAAAAAGGGATACAACAAGTATGATTTCCAGTACCCCTGTCCCTCTTTGTGTGGGTGAAAAAAAAGCGTAGCATGGTAGTTGCATGCTTGTGTACGTTACACAATGGAATGTCTAGGTTGATATTCATAACAGCTGTCCGACTGACAGAAAAAATTGAGGCTGCTCCGAAGTTGTTTCAGGCCCTAAAACCGTCCACTACAGTGCGAGTCCAAAACAAATATACACTTTTAAAATTGCCCGTTGTTTAATTGTGTAGGAATATAGATAAGATATTTTCATGTGTACTTGTAAAGTCGTCTTTCTGCTTCTTTTGGTGCCAGTTTCACTGGATTGGATTTCATGCTTGACTGCACTTGAGAAAATTAAGGGGGGCATCCTGACCAGTTGGCGCATACCAAATTTCACCTGCACCCATATTTTCAATTCAAGCGTAAACTTTTGTGATTTACCAGAAGAAAAAAACAGAACAGAAGTTTAAAACCTGCTCCCTAAAAACTGTACTTCTAAACAATAATAAATGTAACAAAAAATAATGTTGAGAAAAAAAGAAGAAACAGAATTGATCAGAATTTGAAACAAAAACCAGGACACTGACCGATAAAAGCTGCATTTTCATCTCAGATCTATCAAACCCGAATCTGAGAACCACCTCAGACTTAAACTAATGAAATTAATTTAAGAAATGAGTAAAGAATCATTCCACTGTGACTAGCAATGGTCACTCAAAAGCTTTCTCATCATCGGTGGTTCATGCACAGAAATGTTGTTTGTTCATAAACTAGTTTTAATCTTCTAACCCGTAAGTGTTTTTGGCTAGCCTAAAAAATAACCCACCCAACACCCAAATGTCTTGGCTTCGATACGATTGGTGTGCGCGGCCAATAAAAAAGCATTTGTCTGGCCAAACAGTAGTACCATATTCTTCAAAGTAAAAAAAATTGAATAAAACTTCCTAAAGATGATTACTTAAGGTTAACCCTTCTACTGTCTGACCATTCAATATCATCCACTGTGGTTTTGAATGGTAGATAAACTATGCCAGCCTGCAATGTAATATCATGTGGTAAATGCATCTACACAGTACACACATGTTATGTGCACAGTTGTGCCATCATACACAAGTAGTGCAGTTGAATGGTTTCAAATGGTTGGTCAACTCACTGGAAAATGTTACCAAGAGTAGGAGGGTTAATTAAAGTACAAAGTTCATAACAATGCATAGTTTCTTAGAAGCGCTTTAAAGTTTAAGTATTGACTTAATGCCATCATTACAATAATCTTGGTTGTGCAGTTTGGGGATTCAACGTCACTGTGTGTTGTATGATGTAGTGTTCATTTAAAGGCGACCCGGCGTTGACATCGACTCCCAAAATGGCAAGAATGGCAGCCAGTAGCCACATGTGATGTGTGTGTAAGAGGTCATGGCCTTTATTGATAAGATGGTTGTCGTGGTAACAGGTTTTCAAATTATCAAATTTGTATTCAGAAGCTCAGTTGATGAAAAATGTGTACAAATAAAAATCAATCCACCATCTCTGGCCTAAACATCTGTCTGAAGGAAACCAAGCCCAACTGACCCAACAACTTACTTATGGTTTGGTCGGAAAAGCTATGTCATTGCAGCTTGTGAAAAAGCTTTACCAAAGACGGAAGGTCAAACAAGCTTCTGGTCAAGATCACCACAACGTGTCCCTAAACTACATACAGAAACTAAGATTGCAAATTATTGATAAACCTACTGTTGCTGCAAACAATCAAAGTTACTCAGTTACTCACTTAGGTCTTTGGAGAATTTCCGGTATTCATCTTTTTCCACGATCTTGACACTAGACTGACTGAGCGTGACTGCTTGACCACTCAGTGCTAGCTTGATGACTAGACGTGCATTGTCCTCATCTACACCTTCAATCTGTAATTCATATATTACATTTACACTTTTATCTTATTTACATTTTTAAACAACCATTGTGAAAATATTTCAGTTAGGAACTAAAGAAGCCTGGAAAAAAAACGTACGAATACACCGGGACAAAATGTAAGAGAAAATACAGGAATCTTATTTTGACAGAGTCTTAGTAATGAATGTGAAAACTAAACTTCAAACAGTTGTTAGTACAGTCTGGAGTGAAAATCACAAAGAGGGTATTTTATTAAGTATGCTTTCCTTGAAATGGTTTATTTACCACAACTTTTAAAATCTTGTTCATACAGTTAAGCCCCTCCCCTCAACCCTTTACCCCCAGGTCAAACCTCTTTAGGTGAACACTTGTTTACAAATAAGAATCTCAGCACTCCTCTGTTACCTTTCCATATAGGTTTTTATGGGCTCCACCAGTGACCAACACCCCTACACCCTTAGCAAAACCCTGTGGTTCCTCCTCCACCCTCTTGTCTCCTGGTTTGAGTTTACGGGGCTTCTTCTGGTTAAGTTCATCCCCAGGCCGTCGATCAGCTCCAAGACCTTGACCTTTGGGACGTAGAACTGCCTCAATGGGCTTCACAAATCTGGTTGACAAACAAATCATGTTTTTTTTAAAACACCATTCTTGTGTGCACTTTCATTTAAGAATGCAGAAATACAATCTTTTTGATACAGGGCCCAATGACATAAAACTGTTGTAAAGTGGAAAACGGTGCTCAGCCAACTTTCTGCTATGAGCTAAGCAATTGTATGTGCGTCCTTAACAGCTTTATTAAATGAAGATTAAGGCCTCAATTTTATTTCACTGTTTCCTGCGGAACTCTGTGTTAATGGTTACATGTACAGCACACAATCCAGTGGGGCGTAAGCGAAGAATTCCGCTGTAAGCAGTGGCAAGAAATTGGGCCCAGAAATTAAGTTGCTGACTCTGTGTAACATTGTCATAATAATAATAATAATACAAAGCATTTATAAGGCGCTATACAAAGAACAGAGTGCCTAACAAAGGGAGGGAAACAAAAGAACAAAAACAATACAAGAACAAACCATTGACTCGCCAAGAAATCCAAACAAAAAGAGGAGCAAGTAAGGATGGTTCTGGGAACAGAAGTGTCTTCAGGAGGGGTTTGAACAATATAAATCAATGCATGTTGATCAAGGCTTTTTGTCTCCTAATTTAATGATCACATTTCAATGCAGGGCTCGAAAAGTTCAAAACAATCTCCACTAGACCACATGACTTATAGATCAGAAACTTTACCAGACAAGAGATATTTTTTTCAATACATTAGACATGTTACACCGTACACTTCCTTAATGAAAAAATTTTGGTAAGCAGTTTGCAACAGCTTGTTCCTTTTTTTCTCTTAAGTTTTCAGGTGGAGGTTTGAACTTTGAAAGTTAGAGTATGCATTAGTAAATCCGAAAAAGTATGTGTTTGAAAAAACACTAGACTGAAGGACTGGTCGAGTGCTGTCCAGTGTAAATTGCCTTGCTAACCTCCTTTCCATACCAGGTACTCACTTCTTCATCTTTCCGCCTATTCCCTCTCCTTGGTTCCAGCCCATTCCCCTTAGCATTGCCATACCAAACTGCTCAATGGGAACCTGGCCGTAGTCCGCATTTGTTGCCTATTAAAAAAAGAAAAGGAAATCAAAACAAATATGCTCATCTCCATTTGCGAGCTTCCAAAATCTACTCAACACTCCTGCGATGGACTCTTGAGGCTATACTTGATCTGTAAGGCTATACTTGATCCGATGGCAATGATACTGGGTTTTGCTAGAGCAGACATGATTCTCCCCAGGTTTTTTCAAAACTGTGGGGAATTCTGGACCCAAATTTTTGAAGTCTGGTCTAAGCTAACTGAAATGAAACAAGGTCATTTTTGTATTTGTTTGTGTACTTGGTGTTTATCTTTGGTTTAATAGCCCTACTCTTCAATCAGGGGCATTCTAAATGATTCTACACTGTTCAGGCCAAATTTGGAAACCCACACTCTGACCTCGTAGTTTGAGTTCAAGGCACCGGGTGGCTCGGCCATCACAAGTTGTTACCTCATTTGGTCTGATGGAGACATCCAGTTTATCATCCGTCTCGAATCCCTCGGGAACTTGATTCTGCATCAGGAGTGGGATTGTTAGATTCAAGTCCTCATTACCTCGCCCCTCCCAATCTTCATTATATAAAGCCGCATCTACAGGAATACATTAAACAGATCAAAATACAAAATCTGAAGAAAACAATCTGAATTTGGGTGTAAAAACAAAAAGTCTTATTTCTGATTAAAATTGGAAGGAGACAACAGATAGGCCTAAACAAAGTCTCTGAATAAACACAAAAAGAAAACATTAGTTTGATCTGAGACGTAAACAAAACAAAACTAATTCAAAACTCTAACCTTTGATAATTTCTTTGACTGCATCATCCTCCAGATTGTCTTGCATCTTGGGCTTCCCACTAGTCTCAGATTTTGGCCTGTCCTCATCTTGCACCTTTGACGTTGGCTTGTCATGTGACTTCTCGTTCTTATCTGATTGTCTGTTTCCAAGGCGACCATAATCATTGCGTCTTATCAGCGGGATGACAAGGAGCTTTTCCTTGTCTTTGGGATTTACGCTGTGAGTAAAATTAAACAAAATAGAATATCATTCATTAGTAATTTGTAGACTGCAACTTTCTTGATGTAACTTTGCATTTTTCAGGTACAGCTAGACAAACCTTCAGTTAGCACAGAACCAAGCCTTGTTTGTCTGTTTAATTGGGGTGTTTGTTTATTGGTTTGTTTACTTCTTGTCTGTTTATTTTGAAACAAAGTCCTTGTGATGGTGGAGAGGCACACGCATGTGTGTTGTACAACAGCTTTATCTACACTAACAGGTCATCTCAAAGCGCTTACTATTATTTTCCACACAGAAGTTTTTGAATTATGAGAGCCATTTAAATATTGTATTAGTAAGGGTTTACAAGGTGTCACCATCCAACCACGACGACACGGTTGAGGCAGGGCACCCGTCAAATTTTCAGAGTTTCCAGAGACATGCGAGATGTGGCTCACGATGGATAGTTTCTCCGGTTGTTGACTTAAAAAATCGTCAGTTTTGGATCACAAAACATGATCGTGAGTACAAATTAATGCCTGATGTTGCATCTTAGACATATCAAGAAGCCAGGTAGGCGGTTTATAAGCTATTTTGTTGTGTCTTTTTGTCCTTCTGAGGCATTTTTTTCTGGCTGGATGTTGAAAATCATAGCAAATTGAGGTCTACAATCGTACCTAAGATAATTCTCTGGGGCGCTAGTACGACCACAGATGTAAAAGTTTTGAAAAAATTAGTACAGAGCTCCAGTTACTGGGTCTCTCCTGCTATAGGCCCAGCCCAGATTAGATTGTTGTGTCAATAGTGTCAATCAATACCGAGTGAGGGCGTTGTTCACCGCGCAGCCACTTTTTGTTAATGGGAAACTGTGACCACCTCAACGTGTACAACGCTATAGAGAGATCGGTGGTGCGGAGGGATATAGATTTAACCCATGTTAATCGTTTCATTCATAAAAATAAACGGAACTACTTTCAAGATGGAGTTTTTCTCTCGCGATTGATATGCAATTTGGCGTCTGTTTTGTTGGAGTATTTGTGAAAAACTTTCTGTAAAATCACAAGAAATCTTGTTTTCTGCGCTCAAATTCATTGTGAACTGTAAGTAGTTATCCTCTTAGGGCCCCATAATGAACCAAAAATGACAGTTAGTTGAGTATTTAATTTATATGTAATTACTTTCGCGTTTTTCGCGCTTGATTGTCAAACACGTTGATACGGCCCTTGGGAAATGTTCAATTACGCAAGGGGAATTGGCTGTTGTGCGCAACCGCGAAAACGTTGCGCTGGTACAAGGTCACAAAAAATTGTAATGTAAACAAGGTCAAATATTTTTAACTTTGACCTTCCATAAGTCCGGTTTTCATGAACCGATCCCCACAAGTAAAGTATCAAAATGAATGTCTCAAAGAGCTCTATCCAACTAGACTACTTACAACTCAATCAGATCAAATCTCAAATTTTGTGATTTCCACTAGTATAGTGTCAATTATATTATAATATTAATTTAACATTATTTATTGTCATTGACTTGAGTTGACAATTTTGAGTATTAGTAACTATATCAGCAATGACAGAAACCTATCCACACCCTACCTTTAATAATTCTAGCCCTAGAAATAGAATGGAGCTTAAACAAATCTACTGTAATTCCGTAATTACGATGAGCCTAATAAATGCATTGCCATGCCATACCATGCATTGAGGCGGCATTGTATGGCTATGGGAAAGATCAAAACTTTGAAAATTCTTTGGATAAAATAAATGCATTTCATTTTGGTCTTTTGTCACCAACCTTTTAACTTCCTGTCCTTCTAACGCGTGAACAAAGTCAGTTTCTTTGTTTTCTTTCTTCTCCACAACTTTTACCTCTTTTTTCTTGAGTAAAACAAATGAAAATGGTTTCTTTTCTTGACTAAGAATCGGTTTCTCGTCTTCAGGCTCGGCCATTTTGTCTGTAATTCTCTATTAAAATAGCCGTTGATACATTTTCACAAAAACGTGTTTATTTATTCTACGACTGTTTGTTAACAGGACTAAATCTGTTTGCGCCCTCAACGTCGGCGTAATGTCGACGTGTCCTCTTCAACATGGCTGCTTCCAGTATGCAATTTCTGCTGGCACTGCTGCTAGTTTCTGGTCCAATTTTCATCTTTGGTAAGTTCAAAATTTGGTTCCTCCATTTATTTGTCTTACTGATTGAGTTTGTTAAACAATTATCTGTTATAGGAAAAGTACAAAAACGTCGTATATCCACTTAATGACTTAGATTCCCACGAATAAGTTAACGAACCGCTCCCTGAACAAATTGATGGTGGACTCTGGCCGACTCTGGAAAGTAAAGTGGAAGACTCTTTTATACTGAACTGATATGAAGTGCATGTTGCATTCTTTGGTCGTACTCATAATAATAAAACACAGTCAAAATACTGCAATTGCCTCAATTTCAATTGCAAGCAAAAGGAATTGCTTAAGCAGGGAAAATGCTCACAAAATGTTTTACTTTTAGCCGGAAAAATTTCCGAATCCTGCCACCACTTTTTCATTCGTTATGAAATAAAACAGTATGATTATCTACATGGTACATGTAATTTACTCAAATAAGATATTCCTTTTTGTAAAAATTAGTGAAAAAGTGGTGGCAGGGTACGGAAATTTGTCCCTTCAATATTTTGAGCAACAAGCGTGTCAATTCAAAAGGTAAGAATTCAAACAGAAATCTGGATTCATTGGGATGGGGGAAGTAGAAGTTTATAATCATACTATTTACTAGTTCTTTTATTTTAAGCCAATAATGAGTGTTCTGCTGTACTTCAAACACTTACTTAGGTTTTCTATTCATGTTATTTCAAAGGTGATACCTGCATTGGAGCTAGCACAGACCACAAGGTGTACACAACCACCGATGGCTCCAGCTCAACAGAAACGGTATTTCTGATCGAGTTCACTCTCAACTGCAAAAATAATGCCAAGGTAAAGACCAAAATCACTAGGTAGAAGTGCATCCTCATCCATTAACACACATATGTATTTTAAACATATCAGGGCTCGAATTTTACACTGGACCACAGGCCCGAGGCCAGTAATTTTAGTGTCGGGCCAGTAAACTTATGACCTAACAAGTCTGATGGTCTTGTGTTTTTCAATTGAATAACAGAAACACATTATGTTCAAGTGTTGACTTTGGGTCTAATAAATTATCTTTCAATTCTATGAGTAATCAAGTATACTCTTCCCTTACTTGTCTCAGTTCTGGTTCATATAAAAGCAGTTAAATGCATGTTAAACTGTGGCAGCAATTTTTTCACATTTTGAATCTGGTCTTGTAAAAAAATGTCTGGTCCAGTAAAGATTTTGAGCTACAAGCCCTGTAGTCTTGTGGATTTTCTCCCCAAATTCGAGCCCTGCATATAGCTGCATCTGAAATCTATTGTCAGTCAGATGAAACCAAAATCATATTATAATGTAAGAAACATTTAAATTATATTTATTAATCTCATACTGTAGTGTTATTACACATTATTCATTTTTCCCATGACAGTAATTCTGCTGTTCTCCATGCTCATCTAGTTTGCCCTCCTGTCATCATTTCCCCCCCCCCCCCTTTATTTAGCCATTCTGTATGTTTCTTGGGCTAGGCCTATGTTTCTTGCTTCGTTTTTTTCTGTTTTGCTTTTGTAGTTCTTCAATTTGCCATGTATTTTTTTGCATTTGTATTCTAGTGGTTCAATAAATAATACTGATTTAAAAGTTCTTTTCAGCTGCTGGTTGTGATGTTTGAGAACATCAAACATGGAAAATCTCATACCTTGCTTCTTTTTTGTTTTTATGGAATTGTTAACTTGAAAGGATATAAGATTTTAATAGGCATGAATTGATATTCTTCCTACTTAAGTCTCAGTCTGCTTTCTGATTTTTTTTACCCTTGGGGAAAAAATCAGAAAAACCGTGATTTAAAATAACCTAGAAAGTCTATTGAACCCTGCATAATTATATGAACAAGTACATCAGCCCTTGTTCTCAAAACAATTGTCAAACTATTCTTCCAAGATTCAAACATCATGCCTGGATTGAATGCTGATCGGCTTTATTCTACTCATTCCAAAATACAATAATTTGTTTATCTTTAATTTCTTCAGAATTTATTCCTGAATGCTGAGGTTGCTGGTAATCAACTCCCAGTTTCCCGGTCTGGAGACAATCAATATCAGGTAAGTATTTCAGAACCAGATTGATTTATTTTTTCAAATGTGGTCTCTCATTTTCCCTGAACGTAGAGTGCATTAAATTTCAACCCTGGACCTGCTTTTGAACTTTGACCTTTGAGAGTTGTGAGAAAGGCTTTAGTGTGTCCTATTGACACAAACAAGTGATAATCCAAGTCAGAACACAGTGCTTAAAGGGTATGTACAACATTGGTAAGATTGAAAATATAAATGTTCACAGATTTGCACATAACTTACATGGTATAAAGATGGTCATGGTGGAAAACTTTCCTTGAAATAGTTTTGCTTGAAATGCCATAGTTTTTCAGGAAATGAGTAAAACAATAGTCTTTATCCTGCAGGATAAAATCTGATGTTTGAAAAAAAGTTAAAACATATAATGGGGTTTTTCACTGTTTTCTCATGAGTCTGAAGACCGATTGAGCTTAAACTTTCACAGGTTTGTTGTTTCATGTATATGTTATGTCACATGAAGTGTGGATACAGGTCTTTGGCAATTACCAATGTTGTACACACCCTTTAACACACATCGGTGTATTGGTAAAACAATGAACATTTAAAATATGTTAAAATCAGAAGCTGTTCAAATAAGAAAACAAATGTGATAAAATACTTCAATACTATAGACCATGTAACCTCTGTGTACAAAAAGAGTATTCTTGTACATTCCTGGGTATTTCCTGGCAGGCAAAATACTACACGGGTCATATATATGGGAAATTGTACACTTTGTGTCATAATTGCACTTGAATTCAAGAGTTAGAAAATTAATGGCTGAACAAGTTTTGAGATGGGCACCCTTTCTTCATATGAAAAGTTGAAAAAATCAGACAGTGCAATCATGATAAACTTTTAGATCAATGTTTTCATCCATTGTGGTGAGACAGGTTAAATAATGCATGGTCTATTATTGAGTAATGTTGACTTAATTTACTTTTGAAATAATCAGGTTAGCTGGACCGAGGAGCACAAGAATGCTCCATCTGGAAACTATGAGGTGAAATTCTATGATGAAGAAGGATTCAGTGCACTGAGGAAGGCGAGTTGATATAAGTTTCATAGACCAGTTTGAAAACAAATTATTATTGTGGCTCACTGGCGAGTGTCTTTGTGTGCTGCAGACATATGTATTGTTATAATCACTGTTAATGAATCATAAAACAATTTGTTTGACTACAGGCCATGAGAGCTGGGGATGATTCTACTAAAGTCAAGCCAGCCTTCATAATAAACGTCAATCACAAGGTAAGCTCAGACTTTGATTGACTCATTAAATCGACTCCTTCCTGAATTCATCATACAATAACACAACACACGGGATCTGTGGCTTTTATGTCCCATCCGAAGGACGAAGCAAAAATGGTTAACTGTCTTGCTTAAGGAAACACATGTCAAGACCGGGACTCAAAACCCACACTCTACTAATCAGAAACACCAAGCTTGAGTTCAGTGCACTTGAGTCCGGTGCACTATATTGCTTGGCAAAGACACATCATTACTTGTTTATTTATTTATTGTTGATTTATTTAGACAGGGTAGCCTTATCAGTATTACAACTGCTATCCCTTAGGGCTCTGTGTACAAGCAGTCAAAAGTAAAAAATAAATAGAAAATAGAGAGCAATAAGAAAATCCATGAATCAAGACGAAAACAAGTGTAAAACGTAAAATGAGAAAAAAAAAACCACTTTGGTGCTTCTTTAGTGTCCCACTAAAAAAGAGTTTGAAACTAACATACTGCTGTTGAAAGTTGTTCTCCTTGACCTGTTTCCCATCAACATTTTTATGTTTTGTTTGCAGGGAGTGTTTCACGGTCCAGTGGTAGGCACTGAAGTCATTGCATCCGTCCTGGCTGTCTTACTATGGTACTCTGCCTACCGAGCAAAGAGCAAGATTCAAGCCTAACTCAATCTCAGCATTTTTTGTTTAAAAAATCTTTTTCCAAATTACACACAATTGCTCATTGAAAATAAACTGAAGCCAAGTTGCACAGTTCATTATTGTGCATTGCCAATTGTCATGCAGTATGGCAGTATAGATCAACAAGGTTCACAGCCAACTAGAGCCTAACTGTCAACTCTATGACATCAGCCTTTGAATGTCGGAGAAATCTTATTTTTGAATGGTACTTGTTTTATCATTGACAAGAGGTCTCTGTACAAATCTACATAAGGAAAATAATTGTGGATTAATTTCTGTCGCGTTGTAAAGCTTGTCCTCTTTCATAGATAACTAGAATGAATTGTTATTTAAACTACTACATAACAGGGCCCGATTTCGTGGAGTTCTGCGCTTACAGCTTATTGAACTGTGGTAAGCAGAGCCATGAAATTAGACCCCGGACAGAATTCAATTGAGAGGTAATAAGACAAAATTCCTACCGTTGGTACGTTTCTTTGTTCTCTTTAAATATACCAACGTTCTGGAAGATTTTACCTACACAGTTTTCCCAATTGTCCTTACCAGTTATGATATGCAAAACATTTTCACCAGCCTGTTTTAAATAATTGTGGCATTCTCTTCAGGTGTAATTTTCCAATAAAACATGGAGAACATGAGTTTTGTTTTACAAATGCTTGTCTGCTTTTAGCATTAAGTTTACGCCCCCGACCCTACACTAATTTTTCACTTTCTCAAAGAGAAGTGAGGGTCAATGGCTTATCCCAAAACATGAGCTTCTTATCCGGAATGTATCCATCTTTCTTAGATTCCAAATGCTATAACACCAACATGGTGTGAAAGCTGTGAGTATTCAGCGCTTGCCACTTAAAAGACTAACGACTGAAACAGTGGCTAATAACTGAGACTGTTCCTCCAATGAACACTCTGGAAAAGCACTGACACATACGACTGAAACTGTTATGAACACTCGGGGGAAAGCACCGATGAGTATACAGTGTTTGTCACAAATAAGACTAACAACTAAAGTAGTTATGAACACTCGGGGGGGGGGAAGCATAGAGTATAGAATTCCTGTTATTAAAAAAGTAACGATTGAAACACAGTTGCTCCGATAAATACTAAGGGAAAGCACCGAGTATACAGGGTTTGAACACTCGGGGGGGGAAAGCACCTAGTGTAGAATGCTTGCCACTAAAAGACTAGCAACTGCAATGCTCCGACCAACAATCAGGGGAAAGCACCGAGAATAAAGTACCTGTCACATAAAAGACTAATGACTAAAACAGTTACTCTGATGGTCACTCAGAGAAAACCACTGAATATACACTGACAGTGCATGTCACATGAAATGACCGAAAAAGTTGCTCCCTATGAAAACTTCAGGAAAGCACAGAGTATAAAATGCCTGTCACTAAAGTAGAAATGCCTGAAACAGTTGCTCCGATGGACACTCTGGAAAGATCTGTAAATACAGTGGGAAGTTGGGGAGGTGGTGCATTCCTAGTACCACATCCTTACAGACTGTGAAGGGTTACCGGTAACCCTG
This sequence comes from Leptasterias polaris, assembly GCA_037783415.1. Taxonomy (NCBI): domain Eukaryota; kingdom Metazoa; phylum Echinodermata; class Asteroidea; order Forcipulatida; family Asteriidae; genus Leptasterias; species Leptasterias polaris. The sequence continues at coordinate 986,160 of JAZGTN010000042.1, read as the reverse complement.
TTTCAGCCCCAGGAGAAGGTGGCAACGTGCCACGGGTGACAGTTGATTTGGGTCAACAGCCCAAATCAGGTTAAGTATATAGCCCTCACCTTGAAGTGGCCATCCATGATGTTCATAATTTAAAAAAGGAAAACAAAAAGTACTTGTCACAATCAACCCTAATGAGCACTTGGGGAAAGCACCGAGTATAAAATGCCTCTTAATAAACTTTTAACAACTGAAATATTTCCTCAGATGAACATTTGGGAACACACTGAGTATACAGTGCTCGTCATAGAAAGGACTATTGACTGAAACAGTTATAAACACTCAAGGGGAAGAGCACTGGGGTGGATTTCACAAAGGATAGTCCTAACTTAGGACTAGTCGTAGACTTAGGATCGATCCTAAGATCGACTTCACAAAACTCCTCCTAACTCGAGATAAGACCAGTCCTAACTCTTTGTGAAATCCACCCCAATTGATCACGCAATGCTTGTCACACAAAAAACACTTGCAACAACATGGTAAATCAAATATCAAGATTTCTTTAAAGGCACTGGACACGTTTGGTAATTGTCAAAGACCAGTATTGTCACTCGGTGTATCCCAACATATGCATAAAATAACAAACCTGTGAAAATTTGGGCTGAATCAGTCATCGAAGTATCAAGAAAGAAAAAACACCCTTGTTGCACAATTTTGTGTGCTTTCAGATGCTAATAAAAGGCTTCATGCATGAAGTCTTTTATTATTTTAGTGAGAAGTTACCTCTTTCTCAAAAACTACGTTACTTCAGAGGGAGTGGTTTCTCACAATGTTTTATACTATCAACAGCTCTCCGTTGCTGGTTACCAAGTAAGTTTTGATGCTAATATATATTTTGAGTAATTACCAAACATGTTCAGTGCCTTTAATTGTTTATTCTGTCTGAGGCAACACAGAAATCAATATAAATGACCCTCAAAGTATCAGCACTTAGAAAAATTTACAAATAATCAAAATCCTTAAGGTTTTCCATCAATTGAATTGAAGAAATTTATATAGTTATTGGATTTCAAAATTACACATGATGTGGAAGTGATCTTTTTATGAAAATATTTTGATCATTTCAAATTCGTATACATGTTAAAGTGGTTAAGAAGTCGTGTATAATTCCAAAACAGTTCAAAGACTACCTTTAAACAAGACCCTTTTAATGAACAGTATAAAAAGCGTACTCTGAAAAAAAATTAACAAATTGCATACTCGGTTTTGATAACTTATATAAAAAAAAGCAGCCAAAAAGTAAAAAAAGGGTACATGAAGTTATCGGCCATTTTACTTTGTACATAAAGGCACATTGCAAAATCATGACTTTTCTCAAGCAAATTTGGACAATACAGTATTGGCGGCATTCACACAGATGGGTTCAAGATTTTGTTCTCTTTGAAGTTAACCGTTTCACACACATGAACTACATTTCACAACCAAAACCTTGACATTTCTTTTGCAACGTCACAGCCGCAAGTTTTGCCAACCATGGTTGGCAAAACTTGGCAACAGTATTGGCGGCCTTCACAGCCAAAAAGTACAATAATTGATCATACATTACAAATTCTAAAAAATTAGCCAAAACTACAGATGAATTGATGGTTGCCACCCAAAAGAAATAAAAAGTACGTATTATTCTTCATAGCAAAAGGTGCGAATGTTTTTCGAGGCAAAATTTGTGCCAATCCATTCATCACTTTTGTGCAACTCAAGGCTTGCTATGGAAAATGGTGTTCAGTGTTTGTAAACAAAAGAAAGGTCTATACACCTTTCTATAGCTAATTAACAAACTGTGCTGGTTGGCACAGACAGCCGAATGTTAGCAAAAATTCAATCGTGTTAACAGATGTTCTGAACCAGTTCAACATTTCTGAAAACTTTCTATTTTTTTTTTAATCCCACGATTCGTTGCTTTGTTTCCAACAAATTCACGCTATTTTTGAATATTTGTGTAACATTGAAACAAACTGTGGTTATTCATTTTGCATTTAGGGCTTTCCACAGTTTTCCAACCTTGGTTGACAAAAACATGGGCTGTGACATTGCAATAAACAGGTCTGTATTTCCAAGAACACTGGATTTACCTGTTAAGTCTGCTGCCACCTAGTGTCACAAAAGACACATTCAACTCAATGTCAACCAAACTGTGGCAGGAAGAACAAAATAGTCTGGTTCCTTATATAATAATATTGCAATATTACACTGTGCCGATCAGAAACACCAGAGCTTGAGTCCGGTGCACTTTACCGCTTGACCACGACACTGCCATGACACGCCATCAATAAAACATGATTTATGGTTTTAAATAATAAAACATGTCGCAGTCTCCACGCATTACATACGAAGTGTGGACCCGAGAACAAAATAAAGTCCACATAATGTAAGGACTTAAAAAAACACTATGTGGACACACATCCACAATACAGTGTTGAAGAACATGGTTTTTTTCTCAAGTGCACAGAACAATGTCCACAGAGTGTATGCAACACAGAGTGTATGCAACACAGAGTGTATGCAACACAGAGCTACTTATTGTGTTTCACATTGTTTCAACATCATTTCACCTTTAAAACGCTGGCGGAATATTGTCAATGCATAAGATCTGTTGGCCAAGCACAGATGCACTGAATTCAACCATTTGTAAAATGTCAAACTTGCTCTAACTTCAGAGAAATTTCTCAAATCCATATACCACTCACATCTTCTCAACAAGTCTCAATACCCAACTCATAACCTTTCATCTATAAGCTAACTATATTCTGGTTATATAAAAAGTTAAACTACTAATACATTGTGAGCATGCTGAGTACAAAAATACACCTCCTCTATGCTACTTTACAATATACTCAAAAATAAACCAAAGTATATTCCTGATCAGAAATACAAATCTTAGATTCAGTAGAATTATTTTCATTCGTCTCTTTTTTTTTTTTTCAAATGAGAAAATTACAGGCATAATTATATATTACATAATTAATTTGTTTTCAAATTGCTATACATCTGTTTAATATTATAGTATACATCGCATCATGATAACATGCTATATCAAAAGATTTGTCCCAATCCAACCATTCAGTCCCCTTTGATTTGTCAAAATGGCCGACTTACAAAAAATCCATAAAAAAACATCTGTACTTTATATTGTTAGTTTGAAGTAAAAAACATGATTGATTACAGCGTCATATAGAACCCAAGGAGCATACGGAAGGCGTTTTCTTTTTGTTGGGGGAGGGGGAAGAGGTGCTGTATTTGCTAACTGCTACTACCCTGTACAGTTTTCTTTGATTTAATTTTATGATTATTTTACACAAATTCATTTTTTAGTTGTAAATTAACTACCACTTATTATTGGGGGATTTTAGCTTATAACTTTCTGGAATCTATAAAAATAGCTATTTAAAATCTAAATCTAAAATTGGGGTTCAAATTGAGCCTTGTGTCATCCAAGGGTCTTCCCAAGGTACATTGGGGGTAAACAAATGTTTGAGCACCTGATTCACTGCTTGTTTAAATTTTCATTCTTGCATTCCTCCACTCCTAAAATATGATACTGTTAAATATTCTGTTCACACACAATGCAAGACATTTACGAGGGCATGATTTCATCGACAATGATGAGTGTTACAGTGTTTCTTTAAAACCATAGACTGTGAAAGTTGAACTCAAGAGTGTACAAGTTTTATGCGAGACTATCGACTTCTGGGCACCTCACAACTACATGTACTATGGCAATTTTTTTAATTTAACCCTCCTACTGTTCGCAACATTTTCAAGTGAGTTGACCAACCATTTGAAACCATTCAACTGCCAAAGTTGTGTATGGTGGCACAACTGTGCACAGAACTAACTGTGTACTGTGTACATGCATTCCCTCATGGTATCATATTGCAAGGCTGGCATAGCTTATCTATCATTCAAAACCACAGTGAATGGTATTGAATGGTCAGACAGCAAGAGGGTTAAAGAAATTTTGCTGTGCTGTTTTACTAATTTTCATCCATTGAATAAAGCTTGATTTACAAATTGTAAATTCTAAACAATTTCATACAAAAATTGGAAAAATATATTCTATCAAAAGGTGACCTTAATTTCCGCTTCACTGAAACCATTAAGAACATGCAATAAAAAGCGATTTTTGTGATCCTTGACAAACACGTATGCAAACTCGAACAAGCTGCTGCATTTAGTAGTAGTGGTACGGTACCCAAAATGCGCTTAGTTAGGGCGTCATTGTCCCGATGAATCCATGAAACGTCACCCAAAATCCATGTCACACAGAGTCTGCTTCCAAGCACTTATCCTGATTTAAAATATTACCTAAATTTGGTTTGTAAATCAAGTCAACAGAGTTTGCGTAACATAAAGTCGGCGTAACTTTGCGATTTGACACTTCAAACCGGATGTTGAAGGCCGAGCAATATTTCTTCATATTCCCATAAACTTCCTGATTATACTTGTAAGTTTAAAATGTAACAATTTAACTCAAAGTTTATTGGGTTGGAAAAAGGTGATGTTACCCCCCCCCCCCAAGAAAAAAGATCAAATCACATAAAATTGCACCTGCATTAATCTCTCATAGCTGAATGCTCACAGGTGCCCGGCAGCTCAATGGTAACCTTTTTGTTGTGAGACATACACAATCTATTGGTTGAGGTAAGAACAGACTTTATATAGCCAATCCCCTTCCACTTACCACTGGTTTATTTATCCAAAGACATCAAAAGCTTTTTTGTTTTCCTTTTCTTACAGTCCCCATACAGCTACCCAGGTTTCATCCATTTTTACAAAACACAATTCTAAATTATCACTTGTTTTACAGCGAATCTTAATTATTTTTAGTTTACTGGCTCGATACAAATCAAAGACACACTGAAAGAAGAAGTTGATAGAAATACAAAAAATGTACAAAAATTTAAGTTGTCAAATAAAATCAGTCTCTTAACTTCCATCTCACTCAGCTAGTTATTTCCTCTCTCTCTTCCGTCGTTAAAAATAAAAACAATTCTAGTCAAAATAACAACATCCAACTTTCGTTCTGGGATTATAATAAGATCACAACACTGTCGTCAATCAAGCAAATGACTTCAAGCACAAGATCAGGATTTACTCATCTAAAACAGCAGTCCGCAAACTTTTAGGCCGGCGACCCAATGAAAATTTTAGGCACTCAATCGCGACCGACCCGCCAATCCCCGGCCGATTAAACCCCCTGCTGCACGAGGTAGAGTCATAAAAACAGACTAATCTTAAAGGTGCTGTATACGTTTGGTAATTGGAGCCCACTGTTTGTTTCAAACCTATATAATTGTAGGTATATACAATAAAACTAACCTTTGAAAATTTCATTTCAAAAGGTGGTCGCGTTTTTGAGATATCACCGAAAAAAACAGAGCAAATATGTCCACGCAGGAAGAATATTCCCCATAGGAATACACAGTCTGAGAAGCATTACGGCCTTAACGCTTCTCAGATTCAAATTTTGGGGGGATAAAAAGTGATATATTTTTCCATAACCGTAGTACTTCAAAGTGAAAAAGTTTCTCAAAATGCATTATACTATCCAAAGCTGCTGTACTTCTTACCAAGTAAGCTTTTATTGCCATTAATTTTCAGAGTCATTACCAAACGTACACAGACCCTAACATAAGTTTGTTTTTACTATACAATATTTATGAGTTATTCCATTGAACTGATAATAAAAAGTATAAGGAAATTACCATATTTTGATGATAAATTGATTGTGAGACAATCTTTGTTGCTGATGGAATGATCAAAAGCGTTCTGATAAATTTTAGCGTCACTGTCAAAGTTTGAAGATCCACCTGAATATTTCCGCGACCCAAATATTTCGGGACCCATGGTTTTCTAAAACACTTGATTCAAAGTTGTAGATAGGTCAAAAGAATCAATGTCCTAAACTCAATGTATAAATTAAGGAAACTCTGGTCAATGTATCGTTGACTCTGTTTCTGCCAGCAAAAACAGGGTTCTTGAAAGAAGCACATCTGATACACAATGTATGTTCCTACAAGGAACCGTTGCCGTAAATCACATTGATCATCAATTTTGGGGTTTGTAAAACTAAATTTGTCTGTAATGTTGGTTCACTTTCAGATCGATGTTTTGATATTATCGTGGGGTAATCGTGTAGTTTATGTACAATTTTATATAATTTTGTGCTTTTGTATTTGTCATTGTTCTCTTTCACTGCGTGTATTTTGATATTGTAAAGCGCATTGGTCTTTTTGGAAATGCCCATAATAAATCTTTTTAATAATAATAATAATTACAAAGCGAAATTTTGAACTCTTTCTTATAACAAAAGGCACACAAAAGTATAGGGCACCAATTGACAATCATTCTCCCCTTTTTACACCCGTTTTAAAAAATATTGATTTTACGCCTCTATGTCGGGGGCTGGAAGCAATTCTAACTGGAACTAGAATTTTGACACACTATTTACAAAGTATTTTGGATGATATAAACATTCATATCTGTAACAGTGCAAGTCGATATAGGCCTAAAATTTCTAAGTTTAATTTGCAAAATGTCGCTTGTCAAAAATTGTGAGATTACAAAGTGCTTTGGGACTGGAAAGACACTGTGACCCTAAAATTACCTATTGACCTCTGGCTCTACCTGTGTGATCTTCAGCCTCAGATTCGGTAAACTCACAACATAATGTGGTTTTACCATACACTGATGTGTTTTCCAGATTCCGGCAGAACACAACAAATCACAGGCATACTACCCTGGTGGGATTGGAACCAACGACTCCCACATTCAAGAGCACTGGAGTGGCTAAATGGCACTGGTCTTGTAAAAGTGAAGATTGGTGTTGTTTAGGTTGCCTCGTGGTTCGTGAAACTCAAGCCTTGATTACTGGCCGTCGCTAGTAATTTTGTGCCAAGTAATTTTGTTGATGTTGCTAAGCAAATTTGGAATCTAGGAGCTTATCTCATAGCTGTACTGTGGTGCTATGTGTCTCTGACTTGATCCAACTGGTTGGGGCTGGGGGCGGAGACTTTGGCTTCTGTACTCGCTTCGGAAAACCTATGAACAAAAAAGAGAAAAATTTGAAACAAATCTTATCAATAATATCTTACAATGGATCAACCACACCCCGCCCACATTAGGACCTGCCTAGCAATGGTGCTCATTGTGTTTGTGTAAACATGTACATGCATCTCCACTGCTACAACATAAAGCCAGTGCCCCTACCTAAATCAACAATGCAGGTATCTTAAAATTATGGCACTTAGTTGACATTTTGTGGCGTGTCGTGGCCGAGCGGTCTAGGTCACCGGACCTAAGCTCTGGTGTTTTCAGCAGCAGAGTGTGGGTTCGATACCCGGTCATGACACTTGTGCCCTTGAGCAAGGCACTTAACCATAATTGCTTCGAAAAGGTTGGGAAGGTAGTGCATTCTGCTCTACCAGACAGGCTCCTAGTGGATGATACCCATGCCTACATCCTTAAGGACTGTGAAGGGGGTAATCCTGTTTCAGCCCCAGGAGTAGGAGGCAACGTGCCCCTGGTGTCAATTGATTTGGGTCGATAGCCCAAATCAGTTATGTGTAGCCCTCACCTTGAGTGGCCGTCCGTGGCCTTGTGAGTTAGGCGATCTCATATATAAAAAAAATGGCTGATGATTAATGCCCAGGGATATTACAGTGATACTATGCGTAGACCATAAATTATAAAACCTAGCAACAATTACTTTTTGTTTTTAAGTACATAAAAAATTAACATCTATTAAACAAATACTTATTATTTGCATTTTACCCATACACTAATGTGTGTTAAAGGCACTGGACACGTTTGGTAATTACACAAAATATATATTAGCATAAAAACTTACTTGGTAACGAGCAACGGAGAGCTGTTGATAGTATAACACATTTTGAGAAACGACTCCCTCTGAAGTAACGTAGTTTTTGAGAAAGAGGTAATTTCTAACTAAATTATTTGAATCTGAAAAAGACTTCAGGCCTGAAGCCCTTTTCAGACATCTGAAAGCACACAAATTTGTGCAACAAAGGTGTTTTTTCTTTCATTATTTTCTTGCAACTTCGATGACCAATTGAGCCCAAATTTTCACAGGTTTGTTACTTTATGCATATGTTGGGATACACCAAGTGAGAATACTGGTCTTTGACAATTACCAAACGTGTCCAGTGCCTTTTAGCACTGTATACATGTACTAGGTACTTTCCCGATTTCCTGTGAAAAAAATCCACAGGCAGATCATTCGGGTGGGATTTGAACCCACCACCTTTACCATGCTAGAGCACTGAGGTGTCTTACCACTAAACCACAGAGATTGCCTGGCAGCTAGAGGCAGTTCGAACCCTACATTTTAGGATCTATCAAATCTCCTCTAGAATGGCAAAGGTTGTGGGTTCGAATCCCAACATGGTAACATGCCTGTGGATTTTTTTCCCCCACAGGTCTCAGGAAAGTCTAGAGTATACAGTGCTCAACACACATTGGTGCAATGATAAAACACAAATAAAATTCTTTATCTCCGATGCAAATTTAACATCTTTTAAAATACTTACTGATATCACAGTCCTTGAACATCGTGGGACCATCTTTGTATGTTGGCTCATATTCCCGCAATGTTTTCTCTGCAATAAATAAGAAAAAAATAAATCATGTTTTTTAAAAAGGTTATGTCTGGTCTGGCCTATGGTGTCAAGTGCTATCAGACTATTTGGATGGGTCCATTTTGTTTTCCAATTTGGACTGGTTTGGAAGCAACTGGTTTTGTCTGGATACGACAGATTTTTTTCTGGATATGACTGGTTTGGTCTGGTTTAAATGGTTTAAACTGGGTATGACTGGTTTGGTCTGGTTCTGAATGGTTTTATCAGGGGGGGGGGGGCGGAAGGGGTAGCGCGCCACCTACGATGAAAATAATCTCATTCGACACTCGCGACGTGGACTGATCGAAGCTCTCCTACACAAAACCATTGTACAAACAGACGGCGAGGTACACGTACATGTACATGTACAATGTGTGTGTATGCACAGTGTACACTATTTGAATTACGGTTGCTCTCCGCTGCGTGCCATTGAGACTGCCTGGACGAGTCCATTTTATCAGCGTGTATTTTTATCTTCAAATGTTGGTCACCAGCTACATGTGGTTCCCCAACAGTCTAAATAGTTTTTATGAGATTGATAGTAAAGTAACATTGTTTTATGTGTTACATTGAAACATAACGTTGTTATACTGTTACATAAATTGCTAAGTTGCTATTCTTACTGATGATTTCGTTGAGGTCCGACACCAGAGCGGCCTGTGGACTTGTGGACAATGTAGACGGGGGCGAAGAGCGGGTACCAGTGGAGGTCGGGTTTGAGCTCCTGGCGACCACATCTCCAATCTGGACAAGAATCACAGATGAACAAAAATACAAACAGACTTAAAGAGGGGCTCCAAGGTTAAATTCAATTTTGTGATGCACTCAATTTCAAATGGATAGAGTCCTCATAAAAGTGGTGACAAATTACAAGCCACTCTTTAACTCTTTCGCTACGGCGAGCCGCTCACAGCGGCTCACAGAAATGTCCCGTTCCCTACGAGCGGCTCGTTGACATCAGTGTAGATAATTCAGGGCACACGTCATGGGGATTCCCCGAATTATCTACACTGACGTCAACGAGCCGCTGTGAGCGGCTTTCCGTAGGGAACGGGACATTTCTGTGAGCCACAGAATTTTTTTTTTCTGTGAGCCACAGAAAAGACACATTTTTGGGGAACTTATTGTGCACTGCTTTACCTTCATTTCCGTGTTTTTGCTGAATTTCCAGAAATTAATTACGTACAAACGCGCGAAATTCAAAAATTTAATTCCGGAGCGAAAGAGTTAAAGCACAATGTCATCAACTGAATCAACAGCTGTAAAATCTATGTAAACAAAATCAGTTTGAAGTTTGATAGAGATACTTATGAACTCGGATCCCTTAGTAGACCTACATAAAAATATCTCATCATGAGGTTTTCTGATATGAAAATAAATACATGTTTATGGTTAAAACCTATGATATGAAAATAAATACATGTATATATGGTTAAAACCCTCAACCCAATTGTATCTTTGGCTGGAGACCCTCCCGAATCCTTTATTCATTCAGACAGAAAGTCACTTTCAAAGTGCTGACCATGCGCTTGCCAAGCCGGGCAATTTAGAAAAAAAAGTACTGTAAAAATTACACACAAAAATCATAATACCTTTCCGAAAAAACCTTTTGTTTTACATTCAATCTTCTCTTTATGCGTTGCCAGCTTGTCTCTCTGGTTGGCTAGGAACTGGGAGATCTTCTGCTTAGATCTGTGTGGGAAAGAAAAAAATATATATAGAATACAAAATATGAACAAAACTCCTGAAGAAGTACATGTTTCTGAAAAGCTCACAGGCAGACAAAAGATAAGTAGTTTCTCTAGAAAGTTTGGCGTCTCCCTTTAGAACGAGGAAAACAAAAAAGATAATAAAATAACAGCTTATTCTTAAGACAACCCTTGGACACCAGGGCCCAAGTTACTGCTTACTGTAAAATTCTGCGCATACGACGTTCTGTAAAGGGCATGATTCTATGGGCTGTAAGCGCAGAATTCAGTGGTGAGCAGAGCTATGGAATTGTGCCCGGTTGTGTCAGTTTGTCAGCAATACTACTGCTCAATTAATTTTAGTATTGTTCTTCGCTACAGTTGGAATTTAAAGAATTGTCTGCTCAGTGCTTTCAGAATCCTACAGGGAGAAGCCCACAATCTTAACTAAGCCAACACTACTTACATTAATTATAACAAATGTCTAGTAACATTAGTGCATTATAAATGAGCTTATCTAGTGACTACAGATCATTGTACCAACATTGAATCATATATTTTTGTTTTACAAGTACGCCACACTGATATTAATTATAATAATACTACAAATAACACTTAATAATAATAATAAGAAGAAGAAGAAGAAGAAGAAGAAACATCCAAATAGGCACAACTGTGAAGATAGATCTGCTACAGATCTGGGAGCAGCAAGGATCCTGCCAAATACCCTTGAGATCTAAGGCTACGGGGGTAGCCCGACAGAAGGAGTTACCGGCACAAAGGAAAATCTTTCTTTTGCATGCTGTGATAAAATGAAATAATAATAGTAATAACAATAGTGGCTTCTTATGTAGCACACAATTCCGTCATTCTGTGATGCTCATGGCGCTCAACAACAATGCAAGTGATGTTTGGAGCATTGAATGGTATTGATGATAAAGATTACAAATTGTCAAATTGTGGGTACAACTATTTAAAATCTCTTTTGGGAAGAGTGTTGCTTCTGAGAAGAATCGTTGTGGTCTAGTTTTGAGCAGTACACTCTGCTCGCCTTCCGGAGAAGACTTTTATGTTTGAGCACAGTTTACTGTTCAAAACGCAGAAATATGCAAAAAGGAAGGGAAAAAACACTAACATAATAACAAAACACTTCTTGGATCTTTCGGAACAAATGGGTGGCTGTGAAAAGAATCTGTTGGTCAGTCTGTTATTAGTCTGGTGGCACAAACTTTATCAAATGTGGCGATCACATAAAGAATTTCTTCATGTGTCTCCACCATGCGGAGCCTCGAGTCCTAATTCAAACAAGTTTGCATATATGCAAATTTACTGATGCATATTTAAAGTTGATGTACTTGTGGGTCAACATGAATATTCAATAGATGCTCACCTCCCTCCAGATCCTGACTCATCACCATCTTCACCTGATAAACAAACAAAATAAACCAACAATCATGTGTTAATATATCTACCAATGGAGCTTTCCCCCATAAAATCTACTATCTGGCCATTCTGATGGAATATTTTATTAAATGAATAAACATTTTCCATCTACACTTGGATCACGACGGATTAAACCCTGCCTCTGTCTAATCCAACCATTAATCTAGTGTTACCATTCCAAACATGCGTAGTGAGCAGACTATCACATGCATCAGACTGGGGTTCTAATACGTTGAAAGGCACTGTCAGATGAGTACACCTTGTGTCCTCTAAAAACTGAACAGATGACGGAGCAGAGATGTGAGCCAAATTTCATAGTGCTGTTTGGCACACAAATATGCTAAGGACAGACGAATTGTGCTTAGCCAAAACAGGTCACCGGCCAAAATATCAAGTAATGTGCAGTGTTTGTGACTGGTTTCCCACTTATAATTGCTTAGCGAAGGAATTTGGTATGTTAACCAGCTTTATGTTATTGGGACATGGAATAGTATCACCACAATAGTGGTGAATGGCTTCTGACTGGCACCCCCTGAACAAAGATATTGACAAAATAGGGAGACTACCAACATAGGGCTAGATAGCTCAGTTGGTAGAGCGCTGGCACGTTAATCCGGAGGTTATTGGTTCAAATCCCGCTCTAGTCAATTTTTCTTTGTTCAACCCCCCCAAAAAAATTTATCACTATACATGTACATGTACTAGCCAAGAACCCCAAGGAGAGAACACAGTTTCAGCTTTAGATGTGTGTCGTGTCGTGGTCGAGCGGTTAAGAGCACCGAACTCAAGCTCTGGTGTTTCTGTTCAGCAGAGTGTGGGTTCGAGTCCCGGTCGTGACACTTGTGTCCCTGAGCAAGACACTTAACTATAATTGCTTAACTATAATTGGTCCTCGCCTTGGGATAAAACAAATCCCATATCCAACTCGGCTTTGGCCTTATTGGATATGGGACGCAGAAGGGCTAATCGAATGACTAATAATAGAATGCACACATTGATTTTATTGCACAGCAACCTAGCATTGAACAGTGACCCCCTCAACAACATGATCAACGACATCAAGACTGAGACTGGATAACTACCGTCATTTAACTCAAACGATGCCGATGTTTTCACAGGCACTTCGGGCGGCTTCTCATCGTCTGTGTAGTCATACTCCTCGTCGGTAAACGATGCCCAGGAGGAACCGCTCAAGATGGACTCTCTGGGCTGATTTGGTGACGTTGGTAATGTCCCTGTTGAAGATGGGATCTTGTTGCGTTTATGATAAGCACAAAAAGCAGAACAAGCAAAACACATTACACCAGAGAGACTATGAAGCACCAGCTTCGTTACCATGGGCAGCGCACTTTATCGATACCTCTCGTCACTAACCCCTGGAAGGGAAGCACCGAAAATCAACGCTGATTGGCTCACCAAAAATTACTGATCTGCGCGCACAATTGTCAACAACTTTGTTAACAAACTTGTCGGGCGCTTAGTACAAGCGTGCAAAGATGCACGAATTTGTCGCAATGCACTTCAAATTAATCATGTTTTATATGGTCACTCTAAACCGCATACAGTTAGAAATTTCACAAGAAGAATGAGAGGAGACCAGTTGCTGCTCTATGACTTGATGTCCTTTTTTATAGCGCGCGCTCTGCGTATGTCTCCAACACAGAATGGATCAGCCACAGGACTAATTAAAACAACCAGTATGTTTGGATATTTCAAAGTCACACTTCCAGGGGTTATGATCGAGCAAGAAATTCAGGGAAAACATGGCGCAGCGAGATCATACACACACTGGGAACGAGGTTGATGAAGCAGGGCATGATCTACATGTAGCTACTGTTTAGCAACACAGAAGTTGGCAGCACAGACAAATTTTGCTTGATGAAGAAACAGCTCAAACTGCCTTTACGACAGTGAGGCTTGCTCAAAGATGATCTTAGGGCCTGGCCTCACAGGGCAGTTTTTACTGGCAACTTAGAGGCAATCAATTGCACTGCATGCAAAAGGAACACTTTGGTAGCACAAGAGTTTACTTTTCTTACCATGGCTTACTATACTAAATTGAAAAAATAAATGGAAATTGAAATGTGAATGCCTGTTCTTTTAGGAGATTGCTTGGACCTGGTTGCCTGTAAAATGCCCTGTGTGACATGACCCTTACAGATGGAATGGAGCCTGAACTAATGTGCGGAAAACACTTTAAGAATCGTTTTACATGTAGCAGTTATGATGTCTTACCTTGTGAGTCGTAGCCAATGCTTCTATCAAACACGGGTAATTCTTCTTTGTCGACTGGCTTTTGGCCTGAAAAGCCACCGACCTCAATGACCTCATAAGCCGTTCCCGCCGAAGACCTACTAGGGTTGCTTCTATCAATGTTGAACTTTTTCGCATTCTCCCTACCCTTGCCAGGCATTATAGGTATCTGCACACCGCATGCATACGAATAGTCGGTTCCCTGCAAGCTACCCGGAGATTTAGGCGAATCCTCAGGATTACCATCCTCAGAAGGATCGCCATAGGCTGTGGCATAGGTCTGGCCTAACCCAGTTCTGAGTTTGGGTTTCGACTGAGCTTCTTTTAGTTTTTCGATGACGCTTTTTGGTTGAGTTGCATAGCTGTATTCCGAGTTGGTGCTTTCAGGCACTGATTGTTGAGGTCTGGATAGATCAATTGTTTTCCTCCTCTGCATCTGACTTTGGTTCGAGTCCTGCTTGCCGGCGTTCTTTGAGTCCTGCTTGCCGGCGTTCTTTGAGTCCACCTTGTCCTTGTGAGATTGAAGCTTCACCATGGATACTGGTTGGATCTGACACTGGAAGCTCTTCCCTGAATCACCTACTTCCTCGTAAGGCTGTGATTTAGTGGCTTTGTTTGTTGGTATTGATTTAATGACTGCAGCAGGCGGTTTAGGAGGGGCGGAGGTGGGTCTGGTCCCGCCCTTGGAGTCCTTCCTATCTTTACCCTTCTTGGGCTCTTTGTCCTTTCCAGAATCACTTTCTGGTTTGGTGAGCAGAGTTGCCTGGATTAAATTTTTGGCCTGCTGAAACTGAGCAGCCCCTAAGTGTTGTACTTTCCCCTGCTCCTCTGCATTACCGTTGACCGGTTCGCTAGTTGGACGCCGCCTCAGTACAGAGGAAGAGCCCCTTCCTGGTTGGTTATCTGTATCCCTCTTCCTTCCAACGGCTGGTTTTGTAGGAATATTAGGACGTGGTGAGGGTAGCACCTTGCCTGGTTTTTCGCTCATCTGAGGTTTTCCACTGAGAATGGGCTTTGATGATCGAAAAGGCTTCACAATGTCACCTTGATCATCAAAAGATATGGACGATGTAATCGTTCTGGCGGCTGGTTTGGAAGGCGGCATTGGTTTGGTATTATCTGCTGACTTGGGCGGGGCAGAGCGAGCTTGAGGCACGGGTGGAATTTCAAAATCCTTAAAAGCAGCGAGAGTGGTCTTGTAGCCACTCTCAAACCTCTCCTGAGCTAGAGGGCTCTGCTTTGGCGTCAGGGGGCTCGAAACGTCAGCTGCTTTCTCCTCCAAGTCTACCTTGTCTTGGACATTTGCATAAATAGTTTCACTACTGTCTGCATCGCGTTGTAGCTTGGTGGGTAAAGATGGAGGTTTTAGGACTTTTGCCGAGGGCGGGCTTGACCTTCCATCAAGAGGTGATCCTTAAAATAAAAATGAAGCACAAAATGTTGTTGAAGCTTCCAAACAGAGAACCTCTAATAATAAGCACGACATAATCAGACTATTCTGATTATTGCAGCGTAGTCGATCCTGCATGAATGTCAAACATGCTGCACTTAATATTAACAAAATTGTTTACTTAGAATCATGATACACACAAAGGGAATACACAAACTTATTGAACACTATGATTCAAATTACACACAAGAATGTCAACAAAATAATGTATAAAAGTAAAACTCTTTCTTCAACTTTAATTTATGCGAATGATTTGCTTTCAACAGTTCATTGATGATCAGCCAGTGTTTGGGAGAAATTAAAAAAGCAAACTTAAAGTGTGTCTTGAAACTGCAAAAAGTGAAAGAATTGTGATTACACACTCCTCTACTATGGCATTCTTTTAACTCAATCCTGTTCGTAAGTTTCATCAGGTCATTCCGCTGTATAAGCCATGCCCACTTCACACAAACTGGCTCCATCGATTAACGGAAGCCCATATTAATTACCCGAAGGTAGTTTTCTCTTCGGCGTAAAGAAAAATTGAATAATTGGACTTGGCTTTTACATACACTCCTCCAAGACTAAAGGTCTTCTCAGAATTAACAGTTTCTTTTCTAAGAATTGCTCTTTAATGATGATATGGGAATTTGGTTCTACAAAATAGCGGGCCGTGTTCTATCACGAAGTTGCACAAATAAACACAACAGTTTGGGGGATAATTATGGGAATCAATGTATAGACCTTATGCATTGACGTCACCAAGCCGCCATCTTAGAGGTAAACTGATGACGAAACAATGGAAACGCGCAGATTTGTACGCGCGGTGCACAGGACTGACCAATGAACATCTTCCTTTTGACCTCTAGGCGAGGGCGCCCTACTCAAATGACTATTCTACTTTAAAAATATCTTTCCAATCATATTCATTTCAAAACAAACACTTTTTATGGCCCCAATCCGAAAGCAACATGCCCTTATATAACGTCCCAACATCTTGTTTTAGCAATTGTTGCTGTTCCGTCTGTTAGGATGTTTCCTTTTGTTGGTTTCGATGTTTGTTCAACCTCAAGCAGATGAGCGAGCAAGTTTGTGAGTGAAATTGAATGTTTGTGAGTGTTGATCAGAACGATTCTGATCAGTGATCCAAAAGCAATGATCTGGTGAGCTAGTGTGCGCGCACGTGATCGTACCAGCTACGTGAAGCTTCCTGGATCAACAGGTTAACGATCACCCACAGAATTCTCTCCAGGTTTGATCTGATCGGAACCTTCAGCAAAACAGAGCCAAAAGTGTAGACTCTTCAAAACCCTGACCCTAAAGCAACCCTCAGCCTAAAAACACCATATCATATGCATACCTGCCAACACTGAAACCTCAGAACATATGCATACCTGCCAACATTGAAACCTCAGAAATAGGAACACCAGTTTTATGAGTTCACAGATCGTGACGCAAGAAGTTGAGCGAGTAAAGCGTATTACATGTACACATACAAATTATGCATGTATTTAAAACAATGTACAAAATTCACTGCATCCCATAAGAAAATCTCGACCGTCGCAAGCAAATGGCACCCTGCTTTACCAGAACCTTTTGATTTTTTTTTCATTGCTGTCATTGTCAGAAATAGGAATGTTCAGATTTTTTTGCGGCCTGTAATCTCAAAAAACTGGACAATTGCAATTAAATCTGAACAGTTGGTATGGATATGGACTCTGCCTAGAGATTATTTTGCTGAAGATGATTCAAACCTCAACAATACCTTTTCCTGCTATCAAGTGGTTTACATAGTTATGGCCATTGTCTTCTTTGTCTTTCATGTCTTTATGTCTCCGTTGCTTGGGACTTAACTGCAAAATAAAAGATTGACGTAATAATAATAATAATAATAATAATAATATCTTTGTTCGGGGGGTGCCAGTCAGAAGCCATTCAACCGCAGACTGCCGTGTAGCCAGGGATCACACCCAAGTATACGATACAACCTGGGAAGCGGCAGCCAGGGGATCACCTTAAGGGGATGCGACTTTTTATATCAGATATCAAATAATAAACCACAAGGGAAACTGACTGGGTACAATTTTAAATGATTTTGGGTTGAACAAAGAAAAATTGACTAGAGCGGGATTTGAACCAACGACCTCCGGTGATCCCCTGGCTGCCGCTTCTCAGGTTGTATCGTATACTTGGGTGTGATCCCTGGCTACACGGCAGTCTGCGATTGAATGGCTTCTGACTGGCACCCCCCGAACAAAGATATTGACAAAATAGGGAGACCGCCAACATAGGGCTAGATAGCTCAGTTGGTAGAGCGCCGGCACGTTAAACCGGAGGTCGTTGGTTCAAATCCCACTCTAGTCAATTTTTCTTTGTTCAACCCCAAATCATTTTAAAATTTACCCAGTCAGTTTCCCTTGTGGTTTATTATTTGATTGTAATAATAATAATAATAATAATAATAATAATAAGATAAGATTTGGCAGGTGAAAGTGAAAGTAGTCCCTGTGGTGGTTGGAGCACTTGGCACCATTCCGAAAGCACTGAGGAAACATCTAGATGAAATAGGTACAACTGTGAGGGTAGATCTGTTACAGAAGGCAGCACTTTTGGGAACAGCGAGAATCCTGAGAAAGACCCTTGAGATCTAAGGCTACGGGACGTAGCCCGACTCAAGGAGTTACCGGCACAAAAGAAAATGTGATCTTTCTTTTGTAGGCTGTGATGAAATGAAATAATAATAACTAGTTCATATATAGCGCATTTTAGAATAACGTACCTCATGCTTTACATTAGTGCCCTGGTTATTGGGCCAATAACATTCCTTTTTTAATCTTCATATATCCACTTCAAAGGAATGCTTCATATTTCAGTTTAAAAAAAATAATAATAATTGTTTTTGATCAAAGTTGAATTTACTACCTAATGACTAGGGCCCAATTTCAGAGCGCTGAACAGTAAGCAAATTGTTGTGGTAAACTACAGCAGAAAAGAATTTGCTTGAGCTTAAGTTTATTTCACAGGTTAGCAAAACAAATGGGCGGCCTGCACGTTTATCATGCACGTTTAGCATTGTTAGGTCATTCATTTTCGTGCAGTAAGCACCGGAAGGTTAGCATGCCTTTTCCTGTACTTACAGTTAGCAGCGCTATGAAATAGAAACTCCTGCAGTAAGCACAAAAACAGCCATTAAGCAGCTCTATGAAATTGGGCCCAGTGTGTACAACTCAAGACTAAAATCCCACATGAACATTTATTTATAGCAAGGAAACATCCTAAATCTTTTGAAAGAATTCATTTATTCCAACCCTAAATCTTTCAATATAAAACGCCGTACAACCAAACTGCTGAGATTTCCTCAAAGAGAGCAGTCACCTTTACCAAGAAAAGAAAACAACAGCTTGTGTATTTTCTCAAGAATTATCTCCGCTTTTTGAGCTGCTGAATGTTTTAGCTACAGAAACTGAAACAAAAGTAAGACAATCCTCACAAGCATGGTCGCATTTCACATTACATGTACTTCCCCAACATTTAAGCCCCAAGACCCGAAGCCAAGGACTAAGCAAACAGCATTATTAAATATTTGCACTAATAGAAAACCCATCATGTGTCATCCATTATTTTGCCATGTATACTGCCGCGACGCTCCAATTAATTAATATACCCGGCATATATGGATAATTATAGGACACTTTCGCAGTGTCGTTTCCCCCAAAAATAGTTCTCGCCCATTCGCCCAACGAGGCAATGTCATGTCACGGAGGACAAGGTTGATGCCTACATGGAGTCGTCCCCATTGTTTCAAAGGCTTATTTTGAATTTTTAGAGTGTGGAGTGGACAAGTGTCTGTGTCATTTTTTTTCAATTGACAAGGATCTATATGAGAGTTATATTAAAAAAAACATTGAATGGTATATGGTATATGGTGTATGGTATATGGTATATGGTATATGGTATATGGTATATGGTATATGGTATATGGTATATGGTATATGGTATATGGTATATGGTATATGGTATATGGTATATGGTATATTTTATTCACATTATCACATTGTGACCCGAAGGCCAAATTGCATGATAATTTACAATATTAAAAACATCAAAATCACAGCAAACAAGAATATAAAAAAAATGTAAAAAAACAACGACATGGGTTGGTTAAGAATCTAGAAGAAAAACAAAAATTAGCATTTCACTCGATGAAATCTGGCTTTTCTATTTGACTCGGCTCCCGGTTTCACCTGGTGATAATAATGCACTCATCCAATCCAATATTTCTATTTATATCATCCAAACAAAAGGCTACACCTTTCCACAATAGAATATCAAGAAACAAATAAATCACTATATAAAACAAGGTACAACAATATTATACACTACAGGACCCTTGAGAAGGAGGAAACACTGGCAGTGGCAAGAAAAGTCTGCAGTGTGTAAATAAACAAACTCTTACTTTATTTGGTTGAGGTCTGATCTCTGGACTTAAGTTAGCTGCCCCTGGTGGCAAACGAGGACCCTGGGGAGAAGAAGAAGATAAGGCAGTTGTTACTTCTTTTTTTCCAAATCAACCATCAAAAATACTACACTACACTTCAATACACAACTAATCTCCCAATACACTACTAATCTCCCGGTTGTACAACATCAGCCATCAAAATGAATTGATTGATACACACCATCCATAAATGACAGCTCACTAGATGGGTTGGAAACCTATTAACTAGCCACTTAATATCTATGCTCTTTACTTCGTATCTCACGCCCAGTGCAGATGAGGTCGTCAGTGCCTACTGTACCCAGAGTGCATCAAAAATATTGTCACAGGATGTTCTGCTTTGCCCGTTGGAGATCTACATGTAGTCGCGAGCACACAACAGAATAGAATGGGAAAAGCTTGTGTCTGACTGCTGTGCAGCCAACAGACGATGACGAATCTCCCAAATTGTGTATCAAAAGGCATTCCTGAAACCATCTGAGCTCCTTCAGAGTATATACATGCACCATGCTGGATATGTGGCAGAGGGTGTTACCCCCACCCCCAAATGTTCCCATACTTTCACACACTCTTTTCCTCTTGTACAGAAGTACATGTACTCCTCCCCCCTAAAATCCTCTACAGAATTCCTGAGATTCCCAGAACACAATGAAGACACAACAGGAGGGGGAGAGGTACATCATGCCACTTATCGGGCACCAAATGTTTGAGTATGCAGAGCCAGATGTTACATTAAGTTGGTACATGTACATGTCATCATCATCGTGCTGTCAGTCACGCAGGGTGCGTTCGATTAGCTTACACGTGTAACTAAAACTTACACGAGAGCGTTCGATTAGCCATCACGTGATACTCGTGTCTGCCCCGGGTGTAAGCCACCACAACCCCAGCTCGCGAGCGGGTCTCTGGTGGATGCCCAGGTGTAATGACGCATCATACCAATAATACTTAGCAAATTTCTTTGCTAAGCAAAAAATCAGTTGGGTTACCAGTCGCAACAATGTAAACTTAATGGAATTTTGGCTGGTTACCTGATTGTGCTAAGCAAGATTTTTCTTTGCTTAGCAAATGTTTGTGCTAACAGGCTTCATGAAATTGGGACCTGATCTCTGTTTTAGTCCGTTTGATGCTAAGCAGTGCTGTCAAGTACACCGCTGAGAGGGGTTATGTGGGAGTCATCTGCGAGTCATCTGCAAGGTTGCTAATTAATATGACAATGCTTGAATTACGTGTAGTTGGTGTAACACTCATGCTCTTTTTATAATCCTGTCTTTACCTCCGTTTGTAGTTTGACATTCTCATAAAGATGTCCGAAGTCCTTTGGATTTGGCGGAAGTCCAAGATCTTTTCTAAACAGCCAAGCCACTGCCCTGTGTACCAACTCATACTGATCCTGCAAAAGGATTGAAAACACTTTTGAATGGTCGCCGAAAACCACATCCAGGCAAAACAAAGCATTATTCAACCAACAATGGAAGACAACAGTATAATTTGACTTAAGGGAAGACAAAGAGGTGTCACAACTCCAAGACTAATCTTACCCTGGTTTGGACGATTGCCGGTCTCTGTCGCCTCATCTCCTTAATGATGTCATAGAGACAAAAGTCAGCACCAATTTTCTGAGAGAAAGAATCAAATTCAAGTAACATAAAAAAAAAATCCATGTAAGAAGTTAAAAAAGACTCTTTAAAAAAAATAATATTTATACCATTAAACAAACCACCTGAGTTGAGCTCTCGCCAAGGCCTAATTTCAAACAGCTGCTTAAGGAGAACAAATTGCTTAAACATTTTCTGCCTAGCAAAAAAGCGGGATACCAGTCACATATAAGACATGTGAACTTGTAATTTGGCTGGGTAACCTTATTCTGCTAAGCATAATTTTGTTGTACTTAGCTAGTTTTTTGTGCTTAAGCAGCTCTATGAAATTGGGCACTGTGCAGGTTTGTTACCCTGATCCACATGCTCTTTTTAAAGCTGCTATTTTGCAACTGGTTTTAGAGCTGTCAACAATTTGGATCCTAGAATATGTAGCTTGGTTTTAGCCTACATGTAGCCTCTTTAAAGGCACTGGACACGTTTGGTAATTACTCAAAATAATTGTTAGCATAAAAACGTACTTGGTAACGAGCAATGGAGAGCTGTTGATAGTATAAAACATTGTGAGAAACGACTCCCTCTGAAGTTACGTAGTTTTTGAGAAAAAGGTAATTTCTCACTCAAATAATAAAAGACTTCAGCGAAGCCTTTTATTATTGGCATCTGAAAGCACACAAATTTGTGCAACAAGGGTGTTTTTTCTTTCATTATTTTCTTGCAACTTCGATGACCAATTCAGCCCAAATTTTCACAGGTTTGTTATTTTATGCATATGTTGGGATACACCAAGTAAGAATACTGGTCTTTGACAATTACCAAACGTGTCCAGTGCCTTTAAGAGGAGATAGGGGCTTGAGTCAGGGGCTTGAGTCGAGAGCTCGAGTCGGTGACTCCGACAAGTTTTTACACTGAGGTCCCAAACCATTGAGACTTTTACGTTTTATATGGCACCAACTATTAATGTTTCAGACTAAAACAGAACATGCCATGTTCATTCTCTTGAAACTTGTGCTGATGCGTGCCTTTGAAAAATCTAGGCTTGCAACTTGCCCTCGATGTCTTGAGACCTCCATGTGATGTACTTGGCACTTGACCCAGGGGATATGAGGCTTAATTAAGACTTGGCTCAAAAGACTTGAAGACAGCATTGGTCTGACTGAGCCCAAGCGCCAAAACCATAATTAAATAGAGGCCAAGAGACGGCCATGAAGTATGCAATTTGTCTACCAAAGACGATTTGTCTCTTCAAGGAACATTTTAGCCTAGCTGTAGGCCTAGTTTAGTCATCAATGTTGTATTAAGTCCATTTGGCTTTAGATTCTGTCACTGCACACAAGTCCTTTGGCCAGAAAGTTTGGGGTGTTCAAATTATCTGAGGCTTACCCCTGCTTTAAGCTGCGCTCTAACATAATCAATGCAGATCATTGTACCTGTCCGCCCACAACCAGCACTGAAAGAAAGAAGAAATTACAAGTTAAGAGTTCTCATCATGCAAACTTGAGCTTTGATTCTTTGAATGGTTACTAGATTATTACCTATTAGAGATCATAACGGCAGCAGCTTGCACTAAAATGAAACAGCTGCAAGATTCGACTGCCTTCCACTCAACCAAGAAAGGTCTTAGAAGTAAAGATCATGGCATGAATTGTCATTTTATCAATGGTTTCTATGTTGACATAAAGATACAATTCAAAAACAAAACCATGAATGTTTCTGTTTCTTTTCTTGATTTTCCAGACATTGTTCCTGAACAAAAATCAACCAACTTTGCCACATCTGGGCCTTTGGGCGAGGATTGTACAGAAAGCAATTGTCTCTAAAGGGTTAAGCAACAATTAACCATGGATACAGACGAACACTTTGGGGTCA
Source organism: Leptasterias polaris (assembly GCA_037783415.1). Classification (NCBI taxonomy): domain Eukaryota; kingdom Metazoa; phylum Echinodermata; class Asteroidea; order Forcipulatida; family Asteriidae; genus Leptasterias; species Leptasterias polaris. Next base: position 962,722 of record JAZGTN010000042.1, on the reverse strand, counting down.
TTACAATAAAAACACTTGTGTACGCATACTGAAGACAGGGGAGCCAAGTTTTTGGATTTTTGGAGACAGCTGCAAATAAAAACATCCCAACTGGTTTTGATACTTAATTGCTAGTGCTGCTCCTTATCGCGCATCATCACTTCAAGAAGAGTGGGTCAGAGCAGCCAGTACTCCACTGCCCCCCCCCCCCCCCTTGTCTCATATCCCTGTGTCTCACCATCACTCTCACATCTTACCCCACATTGGAAGCTCAGTATGTGGACTATCGGCTTGCACACTCACCCGGAAATAAATAAAACAAGTTTCCCTAACTCAGGAAGTCAGCCCCCCTTGTGGGGGAACAGGTTGCCATGGCAAGCCAAACGGCCAATTTGGATACATGGGGCTCACAGGTTTTCCCCTGATTAGTAATATTGTTACACACATGTTGTGGGGACCCAAACTCATATAATAACTCTGCTCATACTGTTAAGGCCATGTAACACTGGGCAATTTGCAGGCAACCGGTTCCAGGCAATCTCCAACATGTCCAAGAAGAAAAGGCATTCACGTTTTAGTTTTCACATTATTTCCTTGAGGATTTAAGACATGGTTATAAAAATATCTCCTGTGCCATTCAAAATTAACGAGGGTAGGTAAAGATGCACTGGTTCAGTAAACAAAAACAGATGAATTCTTTAAAGATGCTACATCTGATTTTTAGCCGATTTGAACCAAAAGTTTAGATCTAAATTAAATTAGATTTAAAGTAATTTGTTATTTTTATTTATTTAAGAAAGTTATAAGCTTTCATTTTTAGCTATTGCTTGAAAAAAAAACCCATCGTTGATAAGTGGTAATTAATTCAAACTAAATATGAATTATTGTCGGGATCCCGACATTATCTCACGTCCTTCAGCCATGTAGAAACAATTCCATTCAATTCAACAAAAAGGAGATGCTTGCACACCGTAAAAACATTAAAAAAATCAATTTTGCATGTTACAGATATTTTGTGCATTGTCTATGGCATAATTGATATGCAAAAGTATTTTGTATGTTTTTCGTTTTTAAAGAGAAAGGGAAGTGACCAATTCAATTTTGTGATGCACTCATTTTCCAATAGATAGAGTCCTCATGTGAGTGGGGAAAAAATTACAAGTTTCTAACCTCACACTAAAATGGTGTAAATTGCCATTTTATTTAATACCCTTCTAGTGCAAAAATTTGTCAACATCCAAAACATCTCATGACAATTCGTTCATAATGTGTTCTAAACAAGCTCATACACATGACACATGACACAAATATGTCATAAAATGCTAACTTCCAAAGACCGCTTACTTACGCTTCACTTATTACAATCAAAGGATTAATATTTTATTGGGTGATACTAAATAAAAGTCAATAACATTTTATTAAAAGTAATAAACTTTTCAGATAGCCGATTGTTTTGCCTAAATATTTTTCTACTAGTATGATCATAGTGCCAAAATACAAAGTCACGTGTACCATCTGTGACTGGTATCCTGCTTATTTTGTTAACCCTTTCCTTACCATTGGTGACTTTAGTCGACCAAGCTTACACACAAAAAAGCACTCAAACCTGAGCACAAAGGCCAATTGTAATAAAGCTACAGTTTTGTCCATGTTCGCCCTCCATACCCAAGCTTACCATCATTGGAAAGGGGAAGATCGGATCTTTCCAATGATGGTCCAATAAAATAAGGTTGCTATTTTGCAATCTCTTCAAACTGGAGTTGAAAGATCCGAAATGCCAAACACCTACGGAGCGCTATATGGTTGTGTACAAAAAAGTGTTTGAGATTACAGATACAGATCACACCAGGGAAAGAAAGACAAAGAACTTTGACATTTATTGACCGATCTCAATGATTTTTGGATAATATGAAAGGGAATTCAATAAGTGAGAACTTTTGTATTACTTATTCTGCTGTAAAATAATGTCTTCAAGGAGATAATGGGGTTTGTAAAAATGGCCTTTGAACGAAAGCCTTCTGTTGTGTAAGAATGTGTGCTTCACGCTTGAGTGGTCAAACAATGCGGTCACCAGCAGTTGTTTATGTCCAAACAATTCAGTTAGGAAAGACTTCATCAAAGTTTCTTCTGAAGCAGCTCTATGAAGTTGGGCTCAGATGATGGGCACATTAGTACTATAGATCTTTATCATGGTGCGGCCATCTTGATTTTCTCCCATTCATGTCAATGCAACCAAACCGAGGCTGGAAGGAGAAAATAGTCTGGTTCCTTTTTGTACAATGACTGCTAGCATCCATTACTGCTATTGGATACAAGGAACATGACCAAGATGGTGGCAGCATGATAATGGTCTATTGTCGTGAATCTGGCTTACCTGCAATGCATGACCACCGGGTTGTCTTCACTGGGCGAGTACTCCCTGAACAGTTTAATCATATCCATGATGGGTTGCACGGTCTTAGGCACACCGTGATCTGGCCAAGCTGTGTAGTGGAACTGGTTCATAACTCTTTCCTCCTGAGGAGTAAAAAACCAACCACACAATTTACCCCAAGTCTGAAGAAGAATTTAAACTTTCTCCCTGCTTCGTATTAAAAGGAGATTCAATATCTTCTGCGCAGTCTTAACTGATGTGGTTTCTCAGGAGGCCGGGTACATCACAGAGGCAATGGACTGTGCAAGACTTGGGCGTATTCGAACTTCCCAGACCCAAATGGATCCAACCGGATTGAGGTTTACAAGTGCGCGGTTCTGTTTCTTAATTTTATCTTAGTTTAAAGGCAAAGTATACATGTGGTTTTTTGAATCGTTCGATTGTTTTAATCCTATATAAGTGTAGATATATGCAATAAAACTAACCTGTGAGAGTTTCACTTCAAAAGGTGGTCGCTGCTATACTTCTTACCACGTAAGTTTTTATTGTAATTAATTTTCAAAGTCATTACCAAACGTATACAGACCCTTTAAAGGGTTCGTACAACATTGGTAATTGCAAAAGACCTGTATCCACACTTGATGTGACCCAACATATACATGAAATAACAAACCTGTGAAAGTTTAAGCTCAATCTGTCTTCGGATTCATGAGAAAACAGTGAAAAACCCCATTATATGTTTTAACTTTTTTTCAAACATCGGATTTTATCCTGCAGGTTAAAGACTATTGTTGTACTCATTTCCTAAAAACTATGGCATTTCAAGCAAAACTATTTCAAGGAAAGTTTTCCACCATGACCATCTTTATACCATGTCAGTTATGTGCAAATCTGTGAACATTTATATTTTCAATCTTACCAATGTTGTACAGACCCTTTAAAAGGTTGAATCAATGTGGTATGTCGAGAGACATTGACTGCTGCCAATTTGCAATCTGCATGGGCATCCTTCTATGGGAGTTGTGGCCCGTTCCAGTGTCAGGAAACCCCACCAAAACAAACAAAGCTTCTTTCCTCTGTCTTGAGGTTTATCCTTTCTAATCCCCACACTAACAGATTTTCTTTCTCGTGCTGCTGTATTTGTAGGTTTCTTCAATTACAAGCCCAGGGGCAATTGACACTGAGGATTTACTGCTTTCATTTTCAGTGAAAAGGGAAACATGGATTTTTCGTAAGTGGGGCTTTAACTAAAGAGGGAAAAGCAATTCTTTACGAGAAGGTGTGGCTAAGCTTGGGCGATACCACGATATTATCGAAAATCGCGATACATTTTTTTAAACGATTACGATATCGTGTCTGTTTTTTTAAATCGCAATATCGGCAAATCGCGGTTTCGATGAATGATCGCGATGCATTTCCTAATCGAGATGATATGAGCTATTTAAAAACATAAAAAGGCACCGACCGCAACCGCAAGATTCCCTACTATTGATCCCCGACTGGGATTCTTCGAAAAGACCGACATCAAACAGACGGTCTCATACAGACCAACATCAAACAATCGAAAACTGTGCGGTATTGCTCACGCACGTACAAACGTTCCTCCGATCACGAGGTGATTTCTCACAAAGGGAATTTCCCTTGCCTTTTCGTTCCCACAGCTACACGCCGCCATTCCTTCACCCCCTAACTATAAAGTTTACCACGTTACGAGCATGCAAGCACATCTGCGGGATCGAGGTGATGAATACTATGGCAGTGATGTGAGAAGCACTACGTCATAATTATTCACGCGATCGGCCAATCGGAAAGCGGCCGGTCAGGAATCAGCCAATCAGCCTGTGCCAATTGCGTTCGTGGTGCTTCGGGTAACATGAAGAATAAAACCATGGCTAGAATGGAGAGCATTACAGCCTTTATCAAATTTCCTTACATCAATAACCAATTCGCGGCACTTCAGTTTTAACACTATTTTTAAATCTGAAGTGGGTTCCCTCATCAACGCACGTCACAAATTAACCGCGATATCATCGAATATCGCGATATATTTTTGACGATGTATCGTGAATAAAAAAAAGCAATATCGCCCAAGCTTAGGTGTGGCTCTGTTATCCACAGAGCTCAAAACTCAGCCTTACAAATGGTGTCTCACAAAACAAATGTGCAACCAAAGGAATGCAGTTTACTTTCATTCACAGAATAAATCACAGAGGAACCGCTTTCGTCATTAAATCCAAGCTTGGAATGTCATCTTTTCAAACCTTCCTTCTCTCTTGTAACACTGTTTTACGCTGTCGATATGATCTTGGTTTTTAACGAGAACACGTATCATTAATTTTATTTTTACCTTGTGCTAATGTGTAGGTATACATGTACTCAGTACTTTTCCGAGTCTTTCGGGCAAGCTTATGGATACCAAGCTGTTAACCTCTTGCGGACGGATGACAGCTATGGCCGCGGATTGATAGAAGGTTAGGGTGTCGGGTGACGGCTATAGCCGCATACTGGTTGCATACTTTCTATTCATTATGCACCTGTGGTTTCTGAGGTTGCTGGCCGGTTATTATTGAAAGACCAACTCTCTGCGAAGGGAAGAGTTTGCTGAACTTTTCTTGGCCCTGTATCATGGATCTATTCATAGAAATTGCCCTTTTGTTTGTGTTTGAATAGATTGGTATTTTCGAGTGAAAAGCTACTGCAACATGTGGCTCGGTGCTTTTCACACGGCTGTTCGTGCGATGAATACGGGCTATTGTTTCGGTAATCCACGCTATTGTTCACGGTATATATAATCCCGGCCGACCAGCATTCACTCTCAAAACAATACCGTGCTCAAGGGGTTAAGAAAACTACTCAAGAATTAGGAAACTACTGGGTTCAATTCCCATCTGAGATGCCAGTTGTTGTTTTTTTCGGGATGTACATGTACATGTAGAAAGCAGTGAGTATAGATCATGTAACCTACGACATGGCATATTTACAAAAAAGTCACAGAGCCTGGACTTCCTGCAGGCACAATTTTGTGCACAGCTGAACGGAAGTAAACATTATATTTGATATTCTATGGCGATTGCATTGTCTGATTTTTATCAACTTCTGACAGGAAGAGAGGGGGCACATCTCAAAACTTGTTCAGCTTTTACTTTTATAACTCTTGAATTTTTTGTGGAAATTATGATACAAAATGTCGGATTCCTATAAGACCAGTACCTTGCCTGCCAAAAAATGCAGTGGATTGTACAAGGTCACTCTTTTTGTAAACAAAGGTCACATGGTCTATACACAGTGCTTCATAATCAAAAATTATTAGTAGGGCACACTATAATAAAAAGAAGAGCAGCGCTAATGATGGCAAAACTGATATTTGTTCACTTGTGTGCACATTCTCTTAAAATGTCAGCCAAAATCATCAAACAATTTGAGTTCAGAGAAAAACTAACGTTCATGAAAAGACATTGTTTCTGGGATCTGCTCAACTCTGCTCCATTCTGCCATTCAACACAATGGATTCATGTGATCACTCAGTGGCTGAATGTACAACTGACTTGTAGACAGTCGATGTCTGAGTCATTGTGTTCGACCCCATTGGACAGTAAACCCCGGCAAACTACGTTTTCTTTACTTCATTTACTCTTCCAAAAATTCCATTATTTCAGAGAAAATTTCAGTATTTTTGAAAAGACAACATCTAAACTGAAAATAGCAAATTCTCATGAGGTATTTCTGAACACAAAATAAGCAATTCTTAAGTTTTGATATTCCTACATGCATCAATGCTTATTTTTTATATACAGTATACACATACCCCTTGATTGTTGACTTTAAGCGTTCGAATCAGAAAATCTGGCGTCACGCCCAACTGTCTAATCTGTGAGATGAAAAGAAAGAGAAGTTCATTTTATTAGAGTTGACTTCTTCAGCGATGCAGCTGCAGGGGTCTCATTTAATTCAAACAGTAGCCAGCTTTATTGTGCCTTCATCTCCTTCCGATACACTCAGACACTGGGGCCATAGTAAGGGTGTGATAGAGAGCTGTTTTTCTTTCGCTGCTTTAACCCTCTAGAGACCATAGCGGCCACAAGCGGCCGCAAAGTTTAACCTACTTCTATTCACATAAAGAGGTCAAAGCAAAGGTCATGGCCACATATGAAATTTTCCGATGTAGTATGTTGACATAGTATTCCAATTTCTAAAACAGGAAACTAACTTTTTTCTCTTTCATTTTATTTATGTTGAGATTTTTACTTCAAAACTTCAATAAAGAAACTAACAACGTCAGCAATGTCTGGGCGTTTTGTGATGGTTACACGGAAATGAATGGTCTCTAAAGGGTTAAGCATTTCAAAATTAATTTGGAATTCAAACCCACCACCATGGAATTCTAGAGCAGATGTCTTACCACTAGACTATTGAGTTTGCCCAGTAGCTAGAGGCGATTCGAATCCTATATGTTAGCAGTGGGTACCGCAACGATTTAATAGATGTAAAATTTGCATTGGGGATTAAGAATAATTTTTGGCTTTACCCATACACCGATGCGTATTAAGCACTGCATACTTAGCAATTTCCTGATTACTGTAACAAAAAATCCTACGGGCATATAAAACTAAAAATCTATTAAAAACGCTCAGTCTCACTTTGCTATTATGCAACGCAAAACTGCTGGATGAAGTTCCCTGGTACCCATGCTGAATACTTACCAGTGTCACTGTGATGTCCCCAAACTGTTTCCGCTCATTCTCCTCAGCCCAGTATTTCTCACATTTATGCTGAATGGAAAAAAGAACCATATTTTTTCACGGTAACAAAACACGTAATTGAAAGGGATAATGTGTGGTTAAGATAAACATCAACCGACAAAATTTGCTATCGGACAAGGAATCCAATGATGTAAAACCAAAATAAAAAAACCCCATCAAATCACTTTCAGGTTTTTTATATGTCTGTTTGTTGGTTGGTTTTTGTTTTTGTTTGTTTTGGGGTTTTTAGGGGGGGTTCTTGAGTTGAGAGGGAAGAACTGGGTAAGGGGGGTGGGGAGACAAAATTGGGGGGGCCAATGTGTACCAGAGCCATTGTTTACGTTGAACATGCATGTGCATATTTCCGAACTTACTCAGTAAGTCGAGTCTGCTGCCAACTAGTTCTCTGAAAAATTTCCCATCTATACTAATTGTACATGTTGTCACACATCTGACATACCGACAAATAAGCCATGGTCGTCGGCAGACTTCTGTCTCGCAGATACAGAGTACAGTATAAATGCAATTTCCTACAACACAGCTTCATGAAACCAACCGTGGTGTAGAGACCATTTGGTGAGTCCAGCTTGGGCCGATTTCACAAAGGGCTTAGATTGATCTTCTCTGTATATCAATCTTAATTGCTAAGCAAAGTGTGATGTCACAATACAAATCACTATGGTAATGCTGACAACTCATTCTAAGATCAATCTTAGCTCTTTGTGAAATTTTTTACTTGGATCAAAGACTGATCTTAAGTGCCAATCAATCTTAACTGCTGAGCAAAGTGTGATGTCACAATACAAAATCACTATGGTGATACTGACAAACTCAACTTAAGATAAATCTTAGTGCTTTGTGAAATCAAGCCCAGGAAAATTAGTACAGTTTTTCCATCATTTCCAAACCACAATGGTGAACACTTTGAGTGATTAATCAAATTGAATTGAAGAAGTGCCAAAAGCGGTAAAAATAGAAAAAAAAAAAAAAAAAAAAAAATCACTCTCGGCATCTGAATGAAAATATTAAACCTATTTGCACTGACTTGTATTGTTAAGATTCAAAGAGATTTCTATGGTTACAAAAGTCATAACAAGGAAACAGAGTGTTATTTGTCTCAAACACAACAAACAACTACATTCCATTATGTAAAAAAAAAATAATAATCCTTCAGATTGCAAAAACAAGCTTTCTGTTCAATTTCATGGACGTAGTCCTGCACAGCCAAACCAACCATGTAAAGCTACGCACAACATTCACAAAAAGGAAGCATGTTTTGATTCAGATTGTCTTTTTCAGAGTATAAAGGATCCTTCAAACACTAATGTTTCCCGTTTAGACTCAACGACAGCAATTTCCTCTGCAACCTCAACCTTCACCCCAATTATGACTGACCGCCGCTCCTGTCCACGTACCTTTCCTCCCTCGTATTCATTGCATGCCATTATGACAACCTCCACCCCGCTCTCCCACAACATCCTCCAGAAGTCAACCACCGTGTGCGGTAACGGGCCCTGCGCTGCGATGTAGACCTTATTGCCATGTACATCCTGGTAAAGAGAAACAAGATTTGTTAATGTAAAACTCATTCGATTTGTTTCACTTTTGTTAAAAAATCAGGGTTTTTAAAAAAACAATATACATTCAAGAGTACATTAAGCTTGTATTGTGTAAATTAACGAGGGTGCAGTATTTGCATGTACATGTAGAATCAATGCTAAATCCACTTAGTTTTATTTCTTTTGCACAGAATCAAAACTAATCAAACTTCCTTGTGTTACATGAATCATTTTATTTTTTTGGATGGCCACTTCAAGGTGAGGGCTACACTTAACTGATTTGGGCTGTCGACCCAAATCAACTTTCACCAGGGGCACGCTGCCACCTTCTCCCGGGGCTGGAACAGGGTTACCCGCCTTCAAAGTCGGTAAGGATATAGGCATGGGTATCATCCACTAGTAGCCTGGCTGGAAGAGCAGAGTGCACTACCTTCATTTTACGAAGCAATTATAGTTAAGTGCCTTTTGCTCAAGGGCACAAGTTTCATGACCAGGATTCGAACCCACACTCTGCTGCTGACAACTGTTAGGTTCGAACCCTGATTGTAAGAACAAGGCGCTGTCCAAGGAAGCAACAAAGCAAGGACCAGTGGCAGGGAGGCAACATTTCACATTTATTACCTCCTAGAAGTATCATCAGGCATGTGTACACAATCCAACCTTAATAATACATGTTCAAAATAATTGTTGAATGGCCTTCAAATTCGGATCAAATATTTTGTTTAATGAATTCAAATGCATTGCTTCCTTGTCAATATCAATTACATGTCCTGCAGGTTCATATTTAGTCCTTGATGTCCAAGGAATTTAAACCTAGACCTTAATGATAAATTGTTGAAGATCCACCAAAACAGCATGACATGTACTTGTACACATACCGGCTTAATTTTTGGCCTTAGTGGGTTAAATCCTACCTTCTAGTTTTCCCATAAAAAATATCATACCTCTGAAAACGTCATCAAATTGGGTAACAATTTGTCACATTTATTGATTGAAGAGGGGGGGAAAAAAGGGGAAAAAAGGGAAAAAAAGGGTTATGTGGTTTGACCTTTCTGTTGTAGAAATCAAATGTTAATCTAAATTAAACAGTGATTTGAGGAGTTTTAATTTGTTTTTTCTCCTGACGCTTCCTCCATTGTCTTTCAGAAGGAAATATTTCTCTGGAGGAATGGTACTGGTGTGAACCTCATGACCAGTGAGCTTTAAAATATGTTTTAATATAAATTGGATAATGAACAATCCCTTACACATAACTTTAGTCTGTGAGTACACCAAGGGCGTCGATCGCTACTGAAAAGTAGGGGGGACGGGCGAGCAAGTCTTGACAAAATACATCTTACATTATTTGCACCCCACACCATTACTTTTACATTTAATTTCTGTGTTACACTTTTTGTTCCCTATTTTTTGTTTGACCAGGAGGCGAGTTACAGGGGTGATATTTAACAATAACATCATCCGAAATGGTGTTTGGGCCTGGGTTTCCCTTATGTAAAACCGAGATTCTACCAAATACAAACATGCTTCGGGAGTCCGGCGTTTATCGTGTGTCAGCTTGAAGTTCTTCGAAAAAACAAAATACTGCTTCTTCAACAAATCTTGTCATGGCCCAAACTGCTCCTATTTATTTTAATGGATTTTACTACATTTTGTGCGTTGTGCGGTTGTAAAAAAATGTAACACATTTGCACGTGCGCGCACACACAGACATCCTTTGTGGAGGGATGTGTACCGTACATTATAGCATACACAAACGACGCATAACTTGAATGCTAACAAGGTATGTAAGCGGGATTTTGGCGTTCATGTCTTGGATGAAACTTGTCGTCTATTGTCTGTATTATAGAAACGGAAATAGACCCAAAATACCATTCTGCGCGTGATCCATCTGAACAAAAGATGAAAATGAAGAAAACATTTCACCGTTTGTTCGCTATACTTTTATTTGAACAACAAATGTAATGAAATATTAAATCTAGAAAATGGTGTATATTTTTATATGTTGTTGCATATTTCTAATGAACAGTCAATCAAAAAGTGGGGGGGGGGGGACATCTGATATGCTGTCCCCCCCAGTCTAAAAAGTGGGGGGATATGTCCCCCCGTCCCCCACCCATCGACGCCCTTGGAGTACACAATTAACAAGGCACAGCTGTAGCAAGGATTAATACGCAGTTGAGTTCATATATAGCGCTTTATCTACTCCCGATGGACGTCTCAAAGTGCTCAGTATTTTTCCTACAAGGTATGTGGAGTTGCGAGTTGAGGTATGAGACCTATTCCTTTACATAGCACCATGTAATAGTTTACAAGGTGCTGTGGCGCAATATGCAGCCAATCAAACCAGGAACACGGGGACGAACCCCTTCTCTTTACGATAACTGCACTGGGTTCTTTTACGTGCATTACACAACACACGGGACCACTGGCTTTACGTCCCATTCGAAGTACGCAGCAATAATGGTTAAGTGTTTTGTTTAAGGACACAAGTGTCACGACCGGGACTCGCACCCACACCCTGCTGATCAAAAACACCAGAGCTTGAGTTCAGTGTTCTTATCCGCTCGGCCACGACAGGCCACTATTTTCAAATAAATACAGACATACATCTACATTGTACATTGTATGTACATAACTGTAGTTAAAAAAAATCTTTGATACATTAAAGTTTCAGATGTATGCCATCTTTATGGGCGACTTGGATTTTGGGTTTGAGCTGAATCAAGTGTTTTAATTTGTCTTATTGGCAGCCAAGTGTTTTACTGACCAAACTTCTAAATGATTTATCATTGCCCGCAAAGATGGCCGACTTTATATAGTGCAACACAAAGTAGGAACAACAGAGGTTGTGGTATGCCCTCCTTTTGGCCAAGTATTCCAAGTATTCCAATAGGGGCCTAAGTTTTCAGATTGAGTGCCCTTTGCGTATCGTTTATAAGTTAAATCTTCTCACTTTCAAAGCTCTTCATGGCTTATCCCCTGACTATATATCTGATCTTCTCCGTAAATATATTCCTGTTCGTCTTCTTCGATCTGCTGGCCAATCCCTACTGACGCAAACTACCTTTTCCACTAAATTCTATGGTCAAAGAGCCTTCAACTTCATTGCACCTTCGTTTTGGATCGACTTACCTCTTCATATTTGCCAAGCTGGCTCTCTTCAGATTTTCAAGGGACTTTTAAAAAACTCATTTGTTTGAATCTTTACTTTGTAACTTACTTTTATATTCATTTCATTTGTTTTATGTTTTGTGTTGCACCATAGAGGCTCCTACATTATGCGCTATATAAATACATGTATCTCGTATTATTATTATTATTATTATTATTAAATTGCAAATAGCCTAGCCCCCTTCAGAAATGAAACTTGTGGAAAAGTGACAGACGACATTAATTTGACCGACTACACTGGACTGAATGCATTCGTCACAAAATCACACCTTTTACATTCAAATTGATGTTAGTCTTGTACATATACCATGAATGTGCATGTCAATGGCCAGCATTGAAGTATTGTATTCGGTGGTGCTACACACAATCTTATTGAATTACACCACTCTGCAAACACATTTATCATCGAGAGCTGAACTACTGATATCATAAAAGAGCAAACAATGAAAGACGGAAACAAAGAAGAATGAACTTTAGGTTCACAATTGCACACAGATAACTGGGGAACATTTTGGCCGATAGATTAATTTGCTCTGTGAATCTTATTGCTTTGTAGACACACAGATCTAGGGTCCATCATGTTTAATACACACCAGTTCTCAAAATAGCGGACCATGTTCTGTCATGAAATTACACAAAAACCACACAATTTTTAGGGATATTGATGTGAATCATTACAGTATATTCTACTTTTTAAAATATCTTTCCAACCATATTCTTTTTGTATGATTTGAGGCATTCCATAGTGAGGTATCAATGTATACTTGGTTTGCGGTGACACCATGTGTATAACCACTTGCTAGGTAGATTTTGTTCTTTGAGAACTTGTCTTGCTATTTATTCTTAGCGCAGAGTAGATTTTTTTGAATTCGGGAGACTTCTCAGTTCTGAAAAGTACTGTCCTGCTTATTAATCTACCTCGCAAGTAGATACACATGGTGTTACCGCAAACCAAATATATTCTTTTTCATAACATACATTTTTGTATAGCCCAAAGCACCCATTCCAAAGGCAATGTGCCCTTTTAAACACCAACTTCCATCAACATTTGTTGGAAGTCAATTCTAAACGCTTTGGTGTTTCAGCGAACAATTGCGCAATGCAACTTTGACATGCATGTCATCCATACCCCTGGAGACATTATTGACCCACAACAACTTCATCATTACAACATGACGAAGGATGGAGCATTAATCTAAACATTCAAGTGGAAAGCTTATTTACACGGTGTGTGTTGTCATGTGTGTTGTCGTGGCAACACCATGTTTTGTCTGGCTTTTTGGCACTTTAATGCAATTGCTGCAACTCAAATGTGCAGTAACTTTAGAGGGTCTTACTTCATGTTTAAATATTTATCGTGATGGTTGGTACTAGTGTACATTTTATAATCAGTGAGCTTTCAGATTGGTAAAACTAATTTAAAATCTTTAAATTTCTTTATTCAATGTGCAAATTGTCAGGTATGTTGATCAATGATTCAGTCAAACAAACAAATTGTTTCAGTTATGTTTGGATCTATTTAGTGCCTTTAACAATAATAAGCCCACCTCCTTCAATATTCCTTCTGTTGAAGTGATGGAATTACATGTAGGGGGACTTGGGCTATCAGAGCATTGCAGTAAAGGAGGATCCAGAAGGATTTGGGCCATAATGGGTCTCTAGGATTTAGAAGGGCTATCAGGTTATTTTTAACACGAGAGGAAATAGAAGAATTTGGGCCATGTGCAGCTCGGCCAAGGTGGCCCAATATGGGATTCCGAAGGATATGGGCTGTTGGGAGATGTGACGGTGAAGATTATAACACCCCTTACAAATATTCTGCCTTTTGATTAGTTTAGAGCGCGTCACATGATATGTCTTGAGTTTTACTAGAAACCTGACGCAGTACTATCACATGGCAAACGATGTACTATCACATGGCCGCCGATGTACTATCACATGGCGAGCAGTACCTAGACGTCTTTTTTACCCACCTCGAACCCAATCAGTTGTGCATCTGTGTATCTTAAATGCGCGTACGAACGTTACGTGTACGAGGATGATAAATAGTTTGTTGGGGTATTATAAAACAAATATTGACTGCTTTTACTCGTGCTATAGTTACAACTACGACTCCCTCGGTGATCCCCGGGAAAATAGCACGCTCCGGGGATCACCTCGCGAGTCGTAGTTTTAACCATACATGTACATGTAGCACTCGAAGCAGTCAATATTTGTATACTGTCACCTGAGGAATAAGACGGATTTTGGCCATTAGCCATATCGAGAAACCAGGAGGATTTAGAACGAGTAGGGCCCTTTGAGATTTGAGATTTGAGCTATACAGTATATTAAGCAAACAGACAAAGTCGGTTAGGATTTATTGACAGTATTTTGCATTATTACTCTAGGCTTATTGGAACTGGTCTACTTCCATACACTCAAAAGTAAACAAGTAATAAATGCTGAGCTTGGTGCCATCATTATACTTCAAGTTTACCATCAGAAGATGCCAGTAAAAAGTTTCGGACAGCAAGGAGCAACAATAACTGCTTGGCAAACCTCTCTGCTTCTCAACCTCAAATAATTGGCCCCTGCTTGAAACGCAGGAGTATGTTTATGTTTTATAATTTTCTGGGAAAAGTATGAATCACCAAAGTCTCGATATGAAGAGAGGAAACTTAGTGACAGCAGAACCCGGTGCATGGAGGAAATCAAGTTTTGCCCTAGTCAGGTGCAGCGTGTGTGAACTCTAGACAAACAGCCCACAACACTTGCTGTACTTGTTTGTGGTCTGTGAAATCATGTTTGACTGGAACACAGAAACCAGTGCTCAAACAAACCTGGGTTTCTACCATGCAGTTGGATCGCTGCCAAACTGAAAGTACATTTTGCCTTTTTTTTCTCCACCATGCAGCATTTTCTTGTGGTTTCTACGCTGTTCACCACATGTTATTCAAAGACAACAAACTTTCCACTAACTCTCCCTTAGTTTCCCCAAAACACATTTCCCCTAATTGATAGAAGTACATCTAGTCAGGAGATCATTTTATGAATGGCCAAGTTGCATTTTTTAAGGCATGTATGGCAAAATAATATACATGTACTGTGACAGGCGTGTGTGGAAAAATTTGCCATAAAGATACTCATTGCATATAGATCACCCAGACTGTACAGTGTTTCTCTCTCCCTTTGGTGACTGCTTTTTAACTTCTTTCATGAACATTTAAAAGGCTAAAGGAGAATTGAGAAAATCCGGAAATCGGGAAAATTCCTGAGAACTCGTCTGTATGACGTGATGGTACATGAACGTCCCAAACAAAGTACTGTTATCTTGCCGTTTCCTTTTTTTTGTTTTAATACTTTTGACTTCCTTTAACAGAATCTAAAAATATCCTCTCTGTTTGCAGATGATCTAGGAAATTACATGTAGTGTACTTCCACTTAGTCTACGCTTTATGTACACATACTGTACATGTACCATACACATGTACAGCTGAACGGAACTTGTACATTGCTTTCACAAACATGAGGACATCAGAAACCAAGGTAAAACTATAATAAAACTTCAGTACATGTACACACTGTGTACTTTTACGTCAGGTAATGGCATACCATAAAGTGTCACTGAGGATGTTTTGCTAAGTTTTGAAGGTTTTGCCAAGAGCTGCATTTTGAAGACAAACTCAAAGACAAACTCATGGCCAAGGCTAGTAACCACCCAGTAAATACCAACTCCGTACAGTTGTTGCTATAAATACCTTTTTAAACATCCATCTCTAGCTGTATAAATTCTCTCATTGAGTCAAAACACTGACAGTGATCACCCATCAAGTTTAGAATGTTTGGGTGGCAAAGCCACGCTATTTGTCCCTTCCACGATTGATATCAGCAAGAGTGGAATTTGTTCACCCTGCGATTGGGTAAAGGGAATAGGCGCCAGCAAACTGTCAGAAATTGTTTGCCAAGCTGACCTCTGTCGTACAGAGCAAGCCAAGATTGCATTCCAACCATGCAAGATCAAATAAATATATGTGTCATGGAATCAAGTGAAATCTATTCGACTATTAATCAAGAACAAATTTCCTGAAAATTCTGGAACGACATTCTTGGTGTCATTGGTAATTTTAATGTAGGAAGTGCCTTTATGCATGCATCTGCCATTTGCAAATTTGTGACAATTTTTAGTGGATGCATCGTTAAGCAAAAGTCAGCATTGTAGGTCTGCAGAGCTATCTTGGTTTCAAGACCGGTTTTGCTGGTCTCGGGTTTTGATCTCAGTCTCAGTACCCTGTGGTTTCCGCTTTGGACCCATTCCATTTGAATATTGGACTGGTCTTTTGCATCGAGACAAAATATAATGAAAATAAAATATGTATGAAAATAACTGACTGTTCATTTTTATTCGGGTCCATTGAAACATCAATTTCACATTTTGTTACAAAACATGGCAGTAGAGATAACGTCTGCATCAGGCCTGGAATTACTATGGCCTCTGTTGCCCCTGGTCTTGGCCTTGGTGCCCCTTCAAAAGTTTCCCATAGCCTTTAAGATTTTCCAATGGAAGTGCCCTTTGCAAAATGAAACTGGCCTCGCCCTCTCAAAGATGAAATTCTAGGCCTGGTGTATGCTACACACAACATGTGTCCTGTAACAACAGGTAAGTGCATGTTACTGAGAACTTGATCTCCGTTTCATCGAACCCTAATAAGGCTGTAAGTTAATGGTTGGAAGTAAGGTTGTATCGATCAAGGGGGGAGGGGGTTCTGTAATTGTGGAGAGAGTCTTTAGCAGGGTGGCCTTTTCATCCCCCACCCCCTGACTGTCAGAGGAAATGTTAGGTTCTTGAAAATGTGTCACCGATAATATCACAAAATTTTTCCCCCATTGAGTTGTCAACTGACATCATCTATGAGGCCTATATAGACCTACATACATTTATCATGTTTGTTTTACATGGCCAATGGTTTAGTTGAAACTTGAAGTGTTTTTATTTGGTCAAGGCCAGGGATGTGTCAAGATGTTTTCCTGATTCAGGGATTTGTTTCAATATATTGTCCCTCTCTAGAAAAATATATAGGCCCTAAGTTTACCATCAAATAAATTACAGAAATAGTTTTTTTTTCCATTTGTGCTGAGTTGGTCTTTCAGTTTCATACAGATTCATGTATACTAAAACAAAATGTGGCATCCTACAAGTTCACGTAAACTAGTAACAACAAGTTGCTGTTTTCAAGTAAAATCTCTGCACCAACTTTGATGCAATTTTGAAGTTGAATTGTAGATCTGAAACCATGAATCCTCAAATAACATTGCAACAACTGTGAAAGTACCAGAGGTGCAACTTTTGTGTTTTATGAGGTATTTGCACAAAACTTTTTACAGCGTTTTCCTGTTTTTTGTGGCACTATGACAAGAACAAAATGAGGAAATTGGCTGAAAATTTCCACAAAGCAAAAACAAACAAACAAAAACAGTCCAAAAAGCATCTACATGTACTCTTCGCTAAATTGTAGGCTAAATAATGGCAACTGATATCATTTGACAAATCAAAATTGCATGCACAGACATACAAGTACATGTGTATTTATAATCCATAGCAAATTTTTACGCATTTTAAAAAGTACATGTAACTCCATTTCCTGGCTGCTTTTTAAACCAGCACTAAAATCACTTTGTACCGTCATTACACATTTGAATGTGGTGGTAGAGTGCCTTTCTGGTGGTGTACAGATACATGTCTGATGCATTACAGCCTTCAAACCATTTGCAAATTGCATTGTTATATTTTTTTTTTACACAGATGACAGCTGAAATACGCACTTTATTATCCACAAATGAGTAACAAGTGCCAATGCTTTGTGTCACACTGTGACCCCAAGTGCTCTCCAATTAACAGGGCACAGAGGTGGAATATAATTCAACTGGTTGGGTACTGGGTTCATTCCATGGCCAGCAGACTAGCTGTCTGAAACCCTACACTATAAAGTATGCTGAGTTTCATGTTTTACAAATTCTTCTCAAAAGATTACCCTGCCCCCCCCCCCCCTCCTGAAACACCAAGGAATGGAACGAATGAACTATTTTGTTCAAAACAACACTGCTCTATACCCTCTGGGATAAATCTGTGAAGCCACTACAAACTGCAACATCATATTCATGCCATAAGGCTTTGAATCTGAATAACAAATGTACATTTTATATCGGAAATGTTGAAATATTTTTTACCACGGAGGCGTGAGGGCCTCTGTGAACTAAATGTACCTGATGCAAACAAGTAAGGCCAAGTAAAAAAAGTAACGAGTTTCTCGTCTGGACTTTTTCAAAAAAGGAGGCGGCAGGGCATTACTATTTACTTTTTTTTTCAATTTTTAGCTATTTTTTCCAAGATGGCCGCCATGCTAAATATTCACAGATATTGTGCTATTTGAGTATACTGATGCAATTGATGACAAAACAAATGATTTGTAAGACCCTTCACTGCAGAATCGCAGCATCATCACCTTCGACAACAGTTGCTGTCCGCTCTGAAAAGAACGCACAGCTGGGTTTAGTGCCAAAACACTGATGATATATTAGGTCAGGAGAATCACACTTTTAGCTCTCAACTAGCTAGGGACTGCACACCCGAGAATATTGAAAGGAGAAAGTTGGGAATTCTTGAGGCAAAGCTGCTATTTTGGCCCATCTAATTGGATTCAGGAGATTCAAAATATCAGAGATGCCACTCAATTTTATCAAAAAATTTGATTGCAGCTTTAAATCTTCAAAAAAATCTGATTTAAGATTTGTTTAAATTTATTTTTTCTGAAAATAGTAAATAGTAAAAAAAAGGAGGCGGCGGCCAAAAAGGAAGCGGGCGGGGACGAGAAATTCTTCAGTTTATTTCATTCGGCCATTGATACAAGAAAACAACATACAGTCAGTCAAAAATAAGACAAAACTGTAGTTGTGATGCAAGGAAATTCGCCATTGAAAGCACTCTCATGTGGTCCAAATTACTGTCAATTTGCAATTCAATGAAAAAGTAAGTTCTGTTTACCGTGATGTAGTTGGCGTTGATGTAATCTGATCCCTCAACATCAGCCAGTTCTGGTAAGGTGAAGCGTGTGTAGTCAACTGTTGAAGGAAAAAAAAACTGTAACACAAGATAGAAATACTGCACAAAATTATCCAAGGATAGCCCCAAAAAGCCAATAACTTAGATTTATTTCCATTGGGGTCCTTACAAAAAACGGCAAAAAACACCCCCCCCCCCCAAAAAAAAAAGGGAGTACCAAGAACAGACGAACCTAGACAAGAGCAAAAAGATGAATCAAGGAAAAAAAAAAAAGCAAGAGAACACATGAAAAATAAATAAATAAATAAATATTTTAAATTAAAAATTTAATTAAATTAAATCAATAAATAATAATAAAAAAAAAAAAAAAAATAAAAAAAAAAAAATAAATAGAATGGAAACCAAAAAGGAACCCAAGCTATGCTTCCTTAGAGATGGCTTTTAAATTGGAACACACAATCTGAGAAGCCTTAAATGCAGGTTTCTTATATTGTTTTTGAATCCCTCTCTCTAAAAGGGAATCATTTCTCAAATAGAAATACATTATCAACAGCTGCAGTGCTTCTTACCAGGTAAGTTTTTATGGTCATTAATTTTTGGAGTAATTACCAAAGGTACACTGTACATGTATACCATCCCTGTACTGGGTTTAGTGTGTACATTTAGGTGTGCTAACAATAATACTATTCTGAATCTTCATTGCTGGACAATGCTTCAAGTTCAAACAGTCCCAGACAGTTAGCTCACAGACCTTGAACTTCACCCTTGGAAGGGGCAGGCAATTTTCCTCCTTCATGAAGAAAACTTAAATTTGTATTACGCAAATGGCACCACAGCAAAAGCACACTACTGCAATTGCTGTGGGTGTCATGGGTTTATTCGAGGTCTGAGCTCAATGGAAGAGCTAACATACATTTTGTAAAGTTCTGTCAAGTTTTAAAAAGCACCATTGACTGTGGTAGACCATTGCCTGGGTTTGTGGATTGTCTGGGACAAGATAAGGCTCCTTAACATCAAGCCAGCATCTTTCGGATGGTAATGTAAAACTGTAGGTTCTGTGCATTGTGTTTAAAAGAAGCCGAGGGCTTGCCCTGGTGTTTCTGGATTGCTGCATAATTCACCCCTCTCTGAGCATGTTTGCAGTATGAGATACTGTAATTTCCTGCAGACTTTCAATGGTAAAAATTGACGAAATGAAGTCACTGGCCATGCTGCTGCCCACAATGATAATAACAATACCGTCGCGAATGCGATCGCGAATGAGCGACGTTCAATGCTGCACACAGTAACTGCTATAGTGCATGACAGGTACTAGTCTGTAGTAGACAAGTCGTTCTTGTATGCAATGTATGTTATCGTGAATTTTACCAACAGAGGGCGTCGTTCCTAATCTGAAAGCATTATTAAGAAAGCGCCCTCTTGCGTTCGTTTGTTCTTGCATGTATTGTAGTACTCAAAAAAGCGAGATAGCGAAGACTATCACTTATCAGCCCATTCACAGGGGGAAACGTTTGGAAAATGTGTGCCTGCACGCGCTCGTTGCGTAAAAAGAAAACTGTAAAGCTATGGTTATAGAAAAAATCTTTAAAACGAACATGAACAAAATAATAAAGAAAAATGCGCATAGATGTTTTACTCGTCTTCGTGATTATAAAATTACGATCCCTTTGCGCTATGGTAAGTGTGCTAAATACCATCACAATGACCCCTGTATGTGTTGATGTACAAGCAGTATGGGACTTGGCGAGCATGTATAAAAGGAAAGGTATATCTTGCGCCCTATGCGGCGGGGCGCCTTATCTGTTAACCCTTGAATCTTATTTTGGTAATTTGACGGTACTGCGCCTTATACGCTAAGCTCCTTATACGCAGGAAATTACGGTAGTACCCACTTGACATTACACAGTTTAAAGCCGGCCATCTTTATGGGCTAATCAATAATTTTTTAATGCACAACTATGCATTATAAATGCATAAACATGCATAAATACAGCATGCAGCACACAGGAGTTCCTTCAAATTCCTTCCATGATTGGTTGGTGAACCGCTTGGTTGCATAGAAAAGTTGTTATGCTTGAGGCTTCCCAAAGCCAGAACCCAAGTTGCCTGTTAAGATGGCATCTATCAGGAACTTATCCATAGTTTTACATAATGTGCATTTGAACAACACAAAGTGGAATTTACAAGATACAAATGAACAATAATATATTTATATCACATTATGTAAATCCAAGCATGTTCTGTACTAAGTGTGTTTGGGATGCCAGGTGGACTACACGCATGGCTCAAATTTGGGGGGAAAATCCACAAGACCACCAGGGGTCGATTTCACAAAGCACTAAGATTCATCTTATGACGAGTTATCAGTATTACCATAGTGATTTGTATTGTGACATCACTCTTTGCTAAGCAACTACGATGGATTTGCACTTACCTGGCACTTACGATCAATCTTAACTCTTTGTGAATTCGAGCCCTGGGCTTGTAGCTAAACAAATTTACTGGACCAGACATTTTTCTACAAGACCAGATTCAAACTGGAAAAAAAAACTTCTCAAAAACTTGCTGACACAGTTTATGCATTTAACTGCTTTTATATGAACAAGCACTGAGACTTTTAATTGAAGATTAAGGCCTATCTCATTTGCCTTAATAGTAGGCCTATTTGAAAAGAATAATTGATTACTCCTTTAGAATTAAACTTAAGGTAATTTATCAGACCCAAAGTCAACATCATAGCGAGGCGATTTATTGGTTTATTGCTGTATTGTTCTTTTGCAATCGATCGCTCCAAGGATCGTTCTAAGGATCAAATGCTAAT
Organism: Leptasterias polaris; assembly: GCA_037783415.1. Taxonomy (NCBI): domain Eukaryota; kingdom Metazoa; phylum Echinodermata; class Asteroidea; order Forcipulatida; family Asteriidae; genus Leptasterias; species Leptasterias polaris. The sequence continues at coordinate 941,040 of JAZGTN010000042.1, read as the reverse complement.
TTCATAGCGAGGCGCTTAAAGGCCCTGTACACTATTGGTAAGATCGAAAAACACAAATGTTCACAGATTCACACATAACTTACATGATTTAAAGTAAGTAATGGTAGAAAGGGTTCCTTAAAATATTTCTGCCTAAAATGCTATCGTTTCTGAGAAATGAGTAAAACAATAGTTTTTATCGCGCGCGATAATAAACTCCATGTTTGAAAAACAGAAAACACATAAGGTCTCTTTTCACTATTTTCTCGTGACCTCGATGACCAATTGAGCTCAAATTTTCACAGGTTTGTTATTTCATGTATGTGGTTGATTACACAAAACATGAACACTGTCTGTGATTATTTTGTCAGCTCTGCCAATCCTGTATAATACCTTTAATGATTATTGCTGCATTGTTCTTTTGCTTTTTGAGTGTTTTTCATGTAATATATTTTTTAGCCTATTTCTTGTTTCTTATATCATGTACTTGTAGTGGTGTCACTGTTTTTAAAACATGATATATTGAATGTCATGCGTTTATATCAAGATGAAGAATAATAAATGAATGAATGGTTCAATGTAGTACTTACAGGGGAGGATGTCCTTGTATCTATTCTTGCGAATGTTGATCTCATTTTCGCCTTCTGTTGTCGAGAAAGTCTTCTCTGTCTTGTACCTTGTTGATTGCTGCTTAAGTGCCTGTAATTTATAAACAAAAAACAAGATGGTTTAATTGGCATGCCCATCTTATACAAATAAGAAATAATTATGAAAAGGAGGGGTTTCAGAAGACAAGTGAAGCAAAGAATTGTCTTGGGTGTATCTGTCAAAAAGGTCAAGGGCATCCCCAACCCAACCCGCCCCCCTCCTCTCATCCCACCTCCTCCATCCCAGAACTATGTGTATCATCCATACATGTAGGCCTACGTTCCTCTGACCCGTTTATCCAGCTATGGGGATAGGGCCTTTAGTAACATTTCACCCCGCCTCTGGAACTCTCTGCCTCAACATCTCAAGGACACACATGACATCTCACGATTCCAACAATCTCTCAAAACCCATCTCTTCAGATTAGCCTTTAAACATATCGAGTGAAATTTTCTTCTTGTTCTTGACCAGCGCCTTTGAATGTCACACAGATAAAGTGCGCTTTAAAAATGCTGTATTATTATTATTATTATTATTATTACATCATTGTAGCCTATTCATAACAAACTACACATGTGAACGATTTCCCTTCCAGTTCCAGGGAATGATTTAGTCCAGCAATCTTGCATAGCAAAATATTCAGACTGAACTTGTTTTGTGCACACTGAATGCTACAAGGCAGTGAATGATTTCCCTTGAATAGCAGAGCAAAGTGCTACACAAAATGCATCAGTTGCTACTCAAAAATCAGGAGTTGCTACTCAATATTAGCATTCAGTGTGCACAAAACAAGTTCAGTCTAAATATTTAGCTATGCAACATTGCTGGATGAAATCGTTCCCTGCATACTACAGTAACTACACATCAAACTAGATTCCACAAACATGTCTGTCGACCCCGTAAATCAAGGACTTTGGTTTTTTCTCATTGTTTGGACATAGTTAACTTTAGCGATGACGGTAGACGAAAGTGAAGTGAGGACGTCTTCGCTCTGTCAAAACACCCGGATTCCTTTTGTTAAAGTCCTTAGTTTCAATGGGTAGACATACATATGTACCTTCACGTACACGTAATGTACGCCAACAGCCAAAACAGGTATCAGGATTAATCTGATAACACAAGGAAGTATTTAAAATAGCCTCAGCTTCTTGGGGCCCTTGTGCGGGCCTTGGACTTTGACAAAACATACTTCTCACTGTGTACATTTGTGTTAGATGTTACAACAAGCACTCAATTTATGTGTATACATCTGGGTGTCACATAAAAATTGAAATTCATACACGGATCCAAACATGTGTAGCAAGTGTCACGCTCCATTTTGCTTTCCTTGAGGCACTTCACTTGACAATGGAAGGAGATGATTAATTGTTACGATCCATAAAACAATCCCCCAGTGTTCCTCATGATAACGTGACATTAGCATTTCATCCACGAACAGTTTCCACGATGCTAGTGAATCATGCCTCTTGGTGACCCATTGGCAACAGTAATATTTCCTAACCAGTCATAAACCACAAGGGAAACTGACTGGGTACATTTTAAAACAATTTAGGGTTGAACAAAGACAAATTTACCAGAGCGGGACTTGGACCTGTGACCAATGGATTAACGTGCCGAGGCTCCACCAACTGAGGTATCTATCCCTAATGTTGGCAGTCTCCCTATTTGGTCAATGTCTTTGTTCGGGGGTTGCCAGTCAGAAGCCATTCAACCTGTAACTGCCATACGGCCATGGATCACACCAAAGTTTATGATACAAACTGGGAAGCGGCAGCACAGGGAGTGATCCCAACTTCCTACATGTATCCCATAAACTTCACAGTGAGCCTCAAGGCAAGGATTCGTTATTTTACTGGAAGAGTTTTAACATTATCAAATGATTCTTTTAAACTACATGGAAATTATCCTGATTTACATATGTACACAGTTTTATCTTTTTAATCAAATGAATACAAAAGGCAGTGTTTTTCCTTTTTTATTCTGGCAATTTGTTTCCTCTTTAGTTTAATGGGACATTTGGTTTGCGGTAACACCATGTTTTGCTAGGTAGATTTTGTTCTTTGAGAACTTGTCTTGCTATTTATTCTACAGCCGCGGAGTAGATTATTCGGAGTTCGTCCGACTTCATGAGACTTCTCAGTTCTGAAAAGAACTGTCCTGCTTATTAACTACTACTGTACCTGGGGGGAAGGTAGGAAATCGGCCGGGACTACCTTTCGCTTAGTGGATCGAGGGGACTGCTCGTTATTAACTTCAGTTTTATTTTCTTGTTTTATTTAGGAGGGGGTAGAGATGTAGATGGAGATGTACATACAGGGCCCAATTTCATAGAGCCGCTTTAAAAGCACAAAAAGTTGCTGAGCACCTTAAAGTTATGCTTACCAGAAGAAGGTTACCAGCCAAACTACCATGTCACATGTACAATTTGTGACCGGTATCCTGCTCATTTCTCCTTAGCCAAAATTTGTTAAGCAATATTGTCTGCTTACACAGCTACATGAAATTGGGCCCTGGTGATATGGCAGTATGACATCAGGGCTAGAATTTAGGGAAAAAATCCACAAGACCGAAGGATTGTAGCTCAAAATGCGTACTGGACCAGAATGTTTTGTTAACAAGACCAGAATCAAAAGATGAAACAACTTCCTGACAGAGTTTCACATGCATTTAACTTGTTTTATTTGAACAAGCAATAGGACATGTACGAAAAGATTTCTCTCACTTGTCTTTATGGATGTTGAGTTTCATGTTCTTCATTAGTCAACAGAATTGAAAGGGATTATCAGACAACATTTAACGTTAAAAACATGTTTTGTTTCAGTTTAAGACATTACACAGTGCAGTATTGTTATTCAATTTTAAAAAAACAAAAGACTGCTGGGATATTGCCAAAATTAACATCTATTAAAAATGGCTGCAAGTGTTTACTGGCCCAACATTAAAACCACTGGACTGTGGTCCCAGAGTAAAGGTTGCGTCCTGGACATGAAGAACGTGCTTTCTGTACAGCACCATTCAGAATTCAGGATTCAGGAAGTGCATCTCCTATCCGGAGATCCTGATGTCAAAGGGTTACACAGAACTTGTCTTCTTTGCGATAACCACATAATACATTCTGTACATTTCATTACACACCTGATCATAATTTTCGATGGACCAGCGTTCTCCCTTAAAGGCCCTGTACACTATTGGTAAGATCGAAAAACACAAATGTTCACAGATTCACACATAACTTACATGATTTAAAGTAAGTAATGGTAGAAAGGGTTCCTTAAAATATTTCTGCCTAAAATGCTATTGTTTCTGAGAAATGAGTAAAACAATAGTTTTTAATCGCGCGCGATAATAAACTCGATGAAAAACAGAAAACACATAAGGTCTCTTTTCACTATTTTCTCGTGACCTCGATGACCAATTGAGCTCAAATTTTCACAGGTTTGTTTTGTGGTTGATTACACAAAACATGAACACTGTCTGTGATTATTTTGTCAGCTCTGCCAATCCTGTATAATACATGTACCTTTAAAGGGACTGTACATGTTTGGTAATTACTCTTCCGTATTTTCCTGCGGATAAGACGCGTCTTATCTGACTTTTTAGACCCCCAAAACATCGGTGCGTCTTATCTTTCGATGCGTCTTGTCTGCTGACGATTGATTTTTTTTGGGGATGATCACTGCGTACAATAATACCTTTATTTTGTCCAGTTCAAATCAACGGTCTTTGTGTGAAGAATCCTTACTCAATAATGCGGTCAAACAAGGCTCAACTGTCCAGACACTGAGACCGTATTTTCATTCCAACAATGCCGCAATCCCCCAGACTGTCCTTTCATTCCAACAATGCCGCAACTTGTTCATCCCCCATGACCGTGCTTTCATTCCAACAATGCCGCAATGTGTTGGTACTTTCGGTCCAACAGACGTCGGCGTCGTACAAACGTTTTTCTGTGTGGCCGCGTATTCGTTCCGAAAATGCTGCAATCAGATTTACTGTCAATGCTGTTGTACAAACGGCATTCACCCAACCTCTATTGTGTGGTGAACTTTGAGGGTTTTTATTGTACAGAATATCTCCGAAGTGTGCTTGACGTACTATTATGGCTTGACGTACTATTTAAGGATGGGATAATTAAGTATTGATTTGTTGGCCAACCTATACGAATTGCACTTTCGTTTGTTTCATTAAACGTTCAAATATTCATTTTTTAATTGCCTCTTTTTAGACGTATATTAGGCCCTATATAGTTACAATAAACGTTCAAATCGTTTTTTTTTTTTATTGCCTCTTTTAAAACAAAATCTTATGAACGAGATTAACAAATTAAAGGTTTGAAATAATGGAAAAAAAAATTATATACAAAAAGAAACACATTACAAAAACTTAAACAAATATATAGTCACCGGTAGAGGGCGCAACATCTACTGGCTCGGAGGAACTTAGACTGGTAACCTGTCTTTATCAGCAAGGATCCTCATTGTGGGACGTCGGATGTTCATGCTAGGAGGGCCTGGGTTCGTGTTGCAATATCTTCAGACAGTGCGTGGACCATTGTTTCTGGCCGCTGATTGGGCCGGACTTCATATTATTAACAATGCACAGCGTTGGCTGAATGGATGGACGAAGGTCGGTATCAATTTACGTTGGTCTTTTCTGCATGGCCCTACACGCCCATGTGGTTACGGTTTCATTCATGCTTCGAATAGTGTGAACGCTCCAAAAGGCAACAAAATGACGTCTTTGTGTCAATGTACCGACACCGGGTGGCGCCTGGTGTTCTTCTGTGTGCTGTTAAACATGCGTCTTGTGCGGCGGTGCGTCTTTTCTGCTGACGATTGAAATTTTTTTGGGTCATTTTAGGGTCCTGCGTCTTGTCCGCCGAGCGTCTTATCCGCAGGAAAATACGGTAATGGACATAAAACCTCTTGGTTAGAAGCCTACAGCACCTTTCGATAGTATAAAGCATTGAGAAATGTTTCACTTCAAAGTTTTGTGGTTAAATATAAACATATATTAGTTTTTATGCCCCAAATTTGAATCTGAGAAACATTTTCTTTCAGAAATGCTTCTCAGATTGTGTACATGGAACATCGTTGCTCCGGATTTTCGGCGATATCTCAAAAACCCGGCCATTTTTTGAAATGAAATTTTCACAGGTTAGATTTATCCTATCATAAACATTTATATAAAGATTAACCCTCCTACTGTTCGCAACATTTTCAAATGAGTTGACCAACCATTTGAAACCATTCAACTGCCAAAGTTGTGTATGGTGGCACAACTGTGCACAGAACTAACTGTGTACTGTGTACATGCATTCCCTCATGGTATCATATTGCAAGGCTGGCATAGCTTATCTATCATTCAAAACCACAGTGAATGGTATTGAATGGTCAGACAGCAAGAGGGTTAAAAGAATCGAACGCTTCCAAAAACCAAAGGTATACTTTGCCTTTAAGAGTGTACCACTGGCCAAATGCCATATATGTGCAACTTTACATTCAATTCAATTTTTCAATTCATTTAGGTTTATTAACAACTCAAAAATTACAGGACAGAAAATAAAAAGACTAAAATTTACGCGTTTAGGCCTACACTGTTTAAAAACTACAAAAATTAACAAATTTAAACGACAAGCCAGAAAAGCAAACCTAAAAATATCATACAAAAAAGTTGCCGATAACTAAAAAGACAAAATCTAGGCAAGCAATTGAAATTGGATCTCATAACCGTAGCAATATTCACAACAGTAAAAGGAAAACAATTAGAAAATCACACTAATGTTAAAAAAAAAAAAAAAAAAAAAAAAAGGGAAATGCTGTTCTACAAGTGACCCAACCCCCAACCCCAGTATTCTGTATCTTAGTTTAATTGTAACATAAAATCAAGACTTGCAAAAAGTTACAGCTCTGTACGAGCTTTGAGTTGTGTTCCCTTTCGTCATATCAAAGTTAATAAAAAGCACAAAACAGTGGAATCTTTTAAAGATGTGATGTTGTTTGTTTTCTTCTGCAATGTACATGTATTGTGTATAAATTGAGTCAGCAGGAAGTCCAGTACAATAACTACTTAGTTTGAAGGTGAAAGCCACAAAACATCAGTTCTTTTATAGCTTTATTTGGCAGACAATGAAACTCGGAATTAATAGCATTTAATACAAAGGGGGGGGAGGAAAAATCTTGCTGTTTTTCTTTATATTTCTGATTTCCACCTGTTAAAACGTATGTAATTTGTTTACCATTTGGAATAGCTTCAGAAAGGAAATACAACAAAGATTGCTACAGATTCCCGAAGGTCTGAAAGTCATTACGGAAATGTAAAGGAAGACATCTGTGTGGGTAACAATAGTACTGTAAATATCAGCTTTTGGGTATTTTTGTATTTTGTATTTTATTTTTTTACGATGATAAACTTCAGTCCTGAAATTTCATCTTTTAGAGGACAATTTCAAATTTTCATTTTTTTGGGGGTACTCGCCGATTGGAAAATTGGCCTTTGGGAAACTTTTGAAAGGGGCACCAAGGCCAAGACCAGTGGCAACAGAGACCATGGCCTTCATGGCCTCATTGTAATTTCAGTCCTGAAACTAAAACAATTACACATTACTGTGCTTTGAAATTTTTTATTTTTTTTGAATAGAATTCAAAGGTTAATATTTTAATAAAGGCAACAACTTAGAAAATCACACTAATGTTAAAAAAAAAAAAAAAAAAAAAGGGAAATGCTGTACTACAAGTGACCCAACCCCCAGTATTCTGTATCTTAGTATTCGGTTGCAGTATGCATTTCTCTTCAAAAACACGTTCAACGGAAAGTGACCATCAGCCATCTTCACATCATACTTCTGTCAACCTCCCCTAGACCCCCCCCCCCAAAAAAAAAAACCAACCCAAATCCCACCACAGCAAACTGGAACACCATCTTCTTGGCACTTCCCTGTGCCACAAGTGATGTTGTGTATGTTTGCAAATAACCGCCTGTTCGTTTGTCACTTTGTAGACATCCTGTGCTTCATAATAATATGATATGATGTGGTTATGTTTGCAGTGACCGTGAGATCAGAGGCTGTCATGACAGTCTGCTGCAGTCTGGTCCACTGATTGTGTCTTTTCTAACACTAACAGGACATTGTGTGTGTGTCACTTCGGGTCATGTCCATGGTGAACTAACATGTAATCTCTCTCAAGGCGCTGGTTAATGACAACTCAGAAGACGTAATTCTTAAAGAGGGCCTCTAAGTCTTAAGGTCTAATTGAGTTTTTGTGATGCATTGATTTTTCCAATAGATAGAGTCCTCGACATCAGTGTGGGAAAAAAAACTTACAGGTCTCTAACTTCAAATTAAAATTGTGTTAAATTTCTTTTATTCCTGCCTTTTTCATTTTAGAGAGAAATATAAAACATGATGTCATCGGACATCAAAAACAAATGGGTATGTACAGTCCACAGAGGAATGTTTTGCAGTCAAAGGTCAAATTTAATGCAAATTTGATTGAATAGGCCTATACTATAGACCATGTTACATTTGTTTACAGAGTGGTGACCTTGTACATTCTAAAGCGTTTCCTGCCTGGCAAGATACTACACAGGCTATATGGGAAAATTTACATTTTGTGTCATAATTTTCACAATAAATTCAAAATTTACAAAAGCAACAGCTGTACAGCTTTTGAGATGTCCCCCGTTTCTTCATATCAAAAGTTGAGAAAAATCAGACAGTGCAATCTTCACAAAACATAAGATTTGTTATTTTCTTCCATTGATCTGTGTACAAATGTGCCTGCAGAAAGTCCAGGCTCTGTGGCTCTTTTGTAAACATGTGATGTCACAGGTCACATGGTCTATAGTATCAACATTTTAGGAATGAACTGAAAGTTTTCTGTACAACATGTACAGACCATATTTGAAGTGTGACATCATCGAATGTGATTGGATTTTGACAAAAATGTACTTGAAGGATATCAGGGTTCTGCCCACGGTGGTCGGTGCCGGAAAACCCGACCGGCATTCATGATTCCCCGACCGGCACTCGCAGAATTTTTTATTTTTCCGACCACCACACATTTTCCCTTTTTTTTGCAACGTGTAAAACAAATTATTTACCAGTAAACAGTTTTATCCAAAGTTTCGAGTAGCCTACTTCTTTGGTTTGAGTCTATTTTAATGATCCAGGATCGAGCATTCCTCCCGCTATACGATGTACAATATAATATATCCAACGCACGAAACCCGCATTGATTTTGCAATGGTTTCCAGTCACGCTGATTATAGCTTTACGCTTGGAATAACATGATACCAGTTTCATCATGTTGCGAACCCTATAGACCTTATGCATATGACGTCATTTGAGTAGGGCGCCCTCACCTAGAGGTCAAACGGAAGATGCTCATTGGCCAGTCTTGTGCGCCGCGCGTACAAATCAGCGCGTTTCCATTGTTTCATCATCAGTTTACCTCGAAGATGGCGGCTTGGTGACGTCAATGCATAAGGTCTATTCTACAGCGTTTAATACAACGGAAATGAACTGCAGAGTAAGCACCATGCTATAGATGCTGTAAATTTTCCCATGGCGGTAAAGGCGTGCGCGCACTGAGGGCCTACATTCAAGGCACAGCTGCAGGGCGCACGTGTGTAACCACTCCGTGCACGATCGAAAGGAAATTGACTTGACTGTACTAGGAAAAAAAAAAATTTCCGGCACTAAACAAATCCTAGGCAGAACCCTGGGATATTATTTAAACATAGTGGCATTTTAAAGGAGACTTGCAATTTTTTTACCCATTTTTATATGAGGACTTTGTCTATGAGAAAATGAGTGGATCACAAAACTGAATTTGTAAGTTGTTTTTTTTGGGGGGGGGGGGTTTAAGTAATTTCAATGTGATACACATTAGATGGACAAATTGTGTGTGACAATATGTCCAGAAACATTAACCATGAAAATGTACATCATAAAATATCCCAAATGTCTTGTCTATACCCACAAGGCTAACTTGGATTATCCACTTTATTCCTCATGGATAATTCACTTAAAGACTCATTCTTAAACTAGCCACTGTATTGCAGTATTTTAAAGGCAAAGTATACCTTTGGTTTTTTGAACCGCTTGATTAAATATTAGTCTTATATATGTAGACATATATATGCAATAAAACTATCATGTGAAAATTTCATTTCAAAAGGTGGTAGTGTTTTAAAGATACCACCGAATATCTGAACTCGGTTTTGTCCACGCAGGAAGAATAATCCGTCGTTGGAATACACAATCTGACAGAAACGTTTCTCAGGTTCAAATTTTGGGGCATAAAAACAGTGATATACTTTTCCATTATAACCGCATCACTTCGAAGTGAAATGTTTCTCAAAATGCTTTATGCTATCAAAAGCTGCTGTACATTTTACCAAGTAATATTTTATTGTCATTGATTTTAAGAGTAATTACCAAGCATATACATGTACGCTCCCTTTTAACACTTTGACTGCTGAGCCCGAGTATTCTCGGGATAGACTTACCCCCCAGCTGGTGCTGAGCCCGAGAATACTCGGGCTGACTCGGGCTGGTTGTATAACGTTGTACTGCCCTCTGTAGATCAAGGATTGAAATGCTTTTCATGTATAAAACGTATTGACATACGTTAGGGGAACCAATGGAGTTGTTTTCGATGGTTTTACTCATCGGGCCCGGGCACCAGCGGTGGTAACGTAACCCGGAAGTTTATACTTTCGGAGTAAAAAAATGGCGGCGCCCAGGAAACGCGTGAAGTGGTTAGTGAGTGTAGCAGAGCTGTTGTTGAAATATTCGCAGATGGTGACTCTGAAGTAAGTGAGTTTGATGGAAATGATCATTCTGATAATATAGAGTCTGAAAAGTGAAAGTAATGCCAGTGACGTTGAAAGTGAATTTGATCGACAGGAATCGTCCGATGATGACGGTGGATTTGCAGACGGTAAACTTCTGCTAACATTTTTTAGTAACAGTGTAAAATTCCACTTCACCAGACCCCTTGCTATGATGTATACCACTCCAAAAAAGATATGGGGTGTAATAGAAAATAAAAGCAACAGTGTCATTTATTTCAATGTGTTTTTTTATAAATCTTTGATGTAGTTCTCCAAATAAAACCTGCAGAATCGTGGGGAGGGACAGTGTAAAACTAAAACATGAAGTTTTTTTGTAGTTTTGTAAAACATCTGCAGCACCATGGGGAGGGACCGTGTAAACATTTGCAGCAGTCAAAGTGTTAAAAATAAACCGTTTAATATTAATAATAATAACGTCTCAGGTCGTTATTTTAAAATTCATTTAACTAACTTCCTGTCAATTTATGTAGGGACTCTACATGTGGTTGTGAGAGTTGAAGAGTTGAAGAGCTTTGAGTGTGAACTGTAGAGCTCTTACAACTGACACAATAATATTATTTACTTTAAATGGATAGCATATATCCCATTAGTGTTGCAAAACCTACAATGCAATCTTCTGGTTCCCAATCTAACTCTGTATGGGATGCAGGTTACAGAAACAAACCTATAGTGTACCCAGTGGTATTGGAGCCACATACCATGTACAAATGTATTTCTAAACCAACAAGAAGTCGTTTTAATGTACTTTTTTGTCTACCTTTTATGATCAAATTGACTTTTTCTATGAGTCATCAACAAAACAAACAATTTCAAAACAACAAGATGTATAGTGGTTTGTCTGCACAATGCAATGAACCCTTTACAAGAAGGGTTTAAGGCCAATCTTTATTAATTCTCTGAATTAGTCAACGCTCTAAAAAGAAATCAGTATATTGTGTACAGGCCTTCAATGGAGCAGATTGGGGGGGGGGGGGGGGTCTAAACATTAAAATGACCATGAGATCACAAGCCATTGTCCGATCCTGTCACTGGGGTCAGCCTGGGTCAGTAAGTATCAAAAGAGATGGAGGCTGGTAACATCGGTCCTTAATTGGCAGGCAGGTGGCAATTAATTAATACAGACAGCCAATGAGGAAAAACAGGTACATTGTACCTAAACCCTGAGAGTTGTATACATGTTTTATTTGGCTGTTTGTTTTGGTAAAGGTCATTTAAAGGTGTCCCCCCCCCCTTCCCTTCGGTCACACAATGAGCAGTGTCAAGTACAAATAAAGCAAGATTTAAAGTATTGCGGAAACATGTCAAATGCAGCCGATGAAAGTTTGTGCACATTATGAACAGTGCAAATTATGCAAAGAACTCAATCAACGGTGTTCTAAAAAGTTTTTGGAAACATAATTGTCACATTTGTGCCTGCAACATAACAATGCATTCCTAGATGAATAGGGAACCTTCAAAAATGTTGACAAGCTTTTAACAGCGTTTTTTGAATTGAAACCTTTTTCACCTTGTACCTTCACTACCCTGGAAAAAAACCTTTTGTGTGTGTGTGAGTAGGTAACCACATTCAAACCGGGGACCTATAACAAAAGAGGACAATAGGTCCACAGTTGCTATCACAAAGGAAAGCTTTGTGGTCCACGGTTGCTATCACAAAGAGTTGAACAAAGGAGGGTCCACGATTGCAGGCTGTTACACACTTGGGTGTGTGTGTGTGTGTCTGTAGTTACCAACAAACATGTCTACTACATAAAAACCCACTTCTGAGTTTGTCTGTATGCTTAAAAATTCCATGTTAAATTTTCTGTGTTTGAAGAGCTTTCGACAATTTGTGTGAATTCTAGTGTATAGTGATAAATCTGGAGTTCTGTGGCAGAGCAGTTCAGTGCAATGGACTCAAGTTCAGGTGTTGTCAGAGGTTGGTTGAGTTCGGTTCCCAGTCATCAGGTCATGGTACTTTGTGTCCTTGAGCAAAAGACTTTAAGTCAATCACTTCGTCAATTGGATGGGACCATCCTATGGGACTATCGGATGGGACAGTAAGCCTCCAGTGTGCTCTGCAGAGTTTGCGCCGGATCACCTTGTAAACCCTTACAAGGTACTATAAATGGGTCTCATATTCACAGTTCTGTGCATCGATGCAGCCCAGAATAGGCTTATTTCTCCACACATTAAAAGCATAAAAATGTGCATACAAATTATATCCTATAGTTTTGATTTCCCACTAGTGTCCCTCATTTTTCTATAGTTTGGAAATGAACATGACCAATACTAAACAATACCATTTCAAGTCAGCCAAAACTGGTCAGTTTAAAAAAAATTTGCCCAGTTGATACCAGTTTGTGTTAATTATAAATTTACATTATCAGACGTAACTACAAAAGTATCCAATACAAAATTACTAGTAGCTTAGTGGAAGAAAATTACAGGATGGCAGGGCTTGAATTTGGAAGAAATTCCACAAGACTACATGGCTTGTGGCTCACAATGATTACTGGACCAGAATTCTTTAAATACAAGACCAGACTCAAACTAAGAAAAATACTTCCTGACCTAGATTAACATGCATTTCAGTTTCTGTTGTTAATTGAACAAGTGCCAAGATGTGAGAAAAGATTGATTTCATTTGTCACATGGTAGGCCTACAGATCGAAGTCCCTATTATGGGTATTTTGATGTACATGTACTTCATTGTGTCATTACTCAATAAAATTGAAAGACTAAAAGTAAACATTCGAACATTTTATTTTTTCCCCAAGATGTTACACAGTGAGGTATTATTATTCTTTAAAGGCACTGGACACGTTTGGTAATTGTCAAAGACCAGTATTCCCACTTGGTGTATCCCAACATAGTGTGGCGGAGACCGCCTTTTTGCTTAGCCTTATTATTACAGTTGTTGAGGCAATTTAAATTCCATATCTAAATTATAATGTCCTGCTGATTCATTGCTTTTTTCCCTTTTATTAATAAACTGGGTGTACACACATTTGGATGCATGCCGTAGACGGTGCGTTAGCGTGCGCGTTTGCGCACGCCGACAAGCTGAAAGCGCGCAAGTTGCCAGATGCGTTTACATTCATTGGCTTACTATTTTAAGGTTTAACCAATCAGTCCACTGATTCAGGCATTCTGCGTGCAGCGCGTATTTCTTGTAGGCTATAAAAGGCGCTGAAAAGTAAGCTCGTGGCTCTGTCTTCCAGACGGGTACGGCGTTACAAGACCAAAGACCTAAGAATGTAAACACCAGATGCCAGCAGCAAAGAAACACAAGATACTCTTAACTTACACTTTTAATAGATGATGCGCACTCAGCCACGGCTACCAAAACTGTTGCGTGCGATCATTACAATTATAATTCAGCGGACTGATTGCTATTCAATTACAGTAATTTTACCAAGGTAACCTTGCAGAGTTCAACTATTAAATCAAGAGAGGGCGCAATGTACATTTTGATGATTGACGAATAAAGTATTACACATAGAAATTGGAACCTCCGACTGAACGAGTTTATTATTTCATCGCGTCTAATTGTATGTCCATTATTAAAGAGTGGTAAACATCCTTCCCCGAAACTTCTCGGACAACGACTCGTAGGGTTCAAATTATACTTCATAGGGACCCCGAATCGTTACAATATGCATAAAGTAACAAACCTGTGAAAATTTGGGCTCAATTGGTCATTGAAGTTGCAAGAAAATGATGAAAGAAAAAACACCCTTGTTGTACAAATTAGTGTGCTTTCAGATAGGAATAAAAGGCTTCTGGCCAGAAGTCTTTTATTATTTTAGTGAGAAATTACCTCTTTCTCAAAAACTACGTTACTTCAGAGGGAGTCGTTTCTCACAATGTTTTATACTATCAACAGCTCTCCGTTGCTCGTTACCAAGTAAGTTTTTATGCTAATATATATTTTAAGTAATTACCAAACGTGTACAGTGCCTTTAACACTCAATTAAAAAACACGGAATTGTCAGAATTGTTCAGTCAAAAGTTTACTAGTCCGACACCAAAACTACCGACCTCGGTCGTGCGGTTGGTCCAGTGTAAAATTTAAGCCCTGGGAAGTTAAGAGGAATGAGGTTTATCTTCACACTAAAAAAGTGTTATACTTTTTTCTTGAGTATAGGATTAATCATGCCAACTATTACTAGAGACAAAACCAGTTTGTTTTAATTTAGGGCCAACAGCGATTGGGAACAAGGATTTGGAAATAATCAAGAAAAAGGGTGTAAAACATGACTGTGTGTGCAGTGTTGGTGTATAAAGTTCGGATGAGTATTTTGAGTGAGTGGAAAATTTCCTGTGAGGTTCTGGTTTATAATCCCATGGCCCAGACCTTGCTTCCCCCCACACTAATTCCCCCACACCAATTCCCAACACCTACGAGCCTCCCTTTTAAATAGAACGACATTTTGCCTAAAAACAGAAACAGTGGTTAGATTAGAGGACAGGTCACACAGCTCTGTCAGCGAGCATACGCATGTCAGACACTTCGTACTTTTACCTTTTCGTACCCGGGACACTTCGTACCTTCGAGACACTTCGTACCATGGCAAAGCTAGTCACTTCGTATCGTAGGCCGAGTCACTTCGTACTGTCAGTCGAGTCACTTCGTACTGTCGGCCCTCTACTGTTGGGGCCCTCTACCGTTGGATGTCAGTAAAAATGTCATCTTGTTATAAGTGCTTGTTTGTTATTTTAATGAAGTTGTACATTTTTTTTATTAACTGTTCTTTTTGACAAAACTAATTACAACTTATTTATCAATGTGTATTTCTACATATAAGAAAAACCCAAATATTTTCTTCGTCTGTTCATTTTGACAAAAGTGATTTTGAACATCATTGAACATCATGGCTGCTAACATTTTCTTCAAACCTTTTTTTTGTCAGCTCGGATGTTATTCGTATAAAATTACACAGTAAACAAATGAGCCAGCACAGCATCATTTTAATGTGCTACAAAAAAACCGAAACTCCCGAGATAATTGGACTACGTCAAAAAAGAAACAGCACTCACCATAAACTCTTTCATAAAACCGTCCTCCCCGCTATCGGCCAGCATCCGTAGATGTTCCTCATGTTGTAGAAAGGCTCTCAAATGTTCTCGCTGTGGCATTTTGAACAACAATCATGTCACAAAGTAGTAAGCGAAGTACTGAGTGTTAAGTTGACTCATATCATGTGAAACTATTTGATGATAAATGATGGTAGTTCGCCAACCAGGAAATGAAATTGACCACAACACAGTGACGGTAACACAGTGTGTGGGAAATAGTGCACTCATGCCTCCCCCCTTAATTGTTATGAGCGCATTTTCGAGTTTGTCCAATCTACAGATTGCGCTGCTCATTTTAAAGCATACAAAATGAGCAGTGTAATCTGCAGATGGGGCAAAACCTTAAAATGCGCTCAAAGCATATAATACGTGTGTCATGAGTAATCTGCACGGTGTTTTTTAAAGTACGCCCTCAATAATCTCGTTAAACGAGAGAGGGCGGTAAATAAAGACTATGAAATAAAAAAATTCTGTAGTTGGGTGTGAGATTCCTCAGTCAGCCTGGGCGGGGTCTTCACGGGAGTAAACATAGGCCGTTTACGAAACGGAGGCTCAGGCTCAGGCTTAGGCTTAGGCTTCAGAAACGTCGGCCATATTGAAGCCTTTGCGAATCCACCCCTTACCGAGGCTTTGTCAGGCTTCGTCCCATAGGGCCTACTAAACAACAACATTGACAGAAAACCGTAAGATAAGAATCAAAGTGTAAAAGCTGACAGACTAGTGAAAGTACTTGAGCTGACTGTTCCTGCTGGCTTGTCGCTGAAAAAGTTAAGGGCACAAGTCTCTGAGGATATGTGAGACCCACTTGGGCATAAAACTTTGAGCTTTTGTTAGGAACATCAACAGTTAAACGGTTTTGATGTCTTTAAAACTAGCCCGGTTTAAGATGAAATTCCACCCTGACTGCAATTACTCTTCTCCCAATAGAGATGTCAGTGGTACTCAATTGGGAAGCCCTTGGGTGAAAAATAAGAGCGACAGTTTCAGTTGGGCTGACTGGGCTGTTGTAAACCACACTCTCTCGTTAAGATATCAGTGCTCTGTGATTGCAACCCTCTTCTCCCAGTTGGGAATCCCAATTGAGAACCACTGATATACTTGGGAAACCCTTTAGTGACTTATCTCTGTTGTTTTCCTGTCGGCAACCCTCTTTTTCTTTCAATGAAGATATATCAATAGCACTCTGTTTTGAAACCCTTGGGGTACGCAGTTGTATTGGTTAGTTTGAGTCACAGTATCTTCTCTGAAAAGGGTAGTTGAGCCCATTTAAAGTTAACTTCTCATACAGCCGTCTTCAGGAACTGAGAAAGTTTAGGTATAGACCATAGAGCCACTGAGCCTGGACTTCCTGTAGTCACAATTTATACAAAGCTGAATGGAAAAACACATCAAATCTTTTATTTGATTGAGAATGCACTGTCTGGTTTGTATCAACTTTTGATATGAAGAAAGGGGACACAACTAAAAACTTGTTCAGCTGTGATTTTTATGACTTTCAATTTATGTGGAAACTTTGACTAAAAATGTGAAAATTTCTCATATGACCAGTATGGTTTATTACTTGATATTTGAAATAAAAAAGTTGCATCCCCTAATAAGGTGATCCCACTGTTACCCCTTCCCAGGTTGTATCGTAAACTTAGGAATGAACACCGGCTATATGGCAGTTACAGGTTGAATGGCTGGTACCCCCCCCCCCCCCCCCCCCCCGAATAAAGATATTGACAAAATAGGGAGACTGCCAACATAGTGGTCTAGATAGTTCATTTGATAAAGCACTTGCACGTTAATCTGGAGGTAGCAGGTTTCCTGCTCTAGTCAATTTTTCTTTGTTCAACCAAAAATTTTACAAAAAAGTTACCAGTCGGCTTCTCTTGTGGTTTATCACCGGTTTATTTCTGTCTTATTTTCAGGTTGATGCTGTGCATGAGATGTATTCAGCCCTGGGTGCGCGGTGGATGGTTGCCTACATGAAGTGGCCCGTTCTCTCCACACTCTTTGACAAGTCGTACATGGTGTTTGCTCGGAACCGTTTGCAATGGACGACAAGGTGGCGTGGCGAGGATGACAAATGCCAGACACCTCAAAAATCTGCAGCCAAAGAGTCCTGATGGAGATTGTCATTGGCACTGGGTTATTTCACTTGACTTACACAACACATGGAACCTACAGTTTTATGTCCAAGGGAGGAAGCAATTATGGTCAAGTGTCTTGCTCAAGGTCAGAAGTGCCATGACTGGCAACCCGAACCCACAGTCTGACACCAACTACATGCTGGCTATAGTCAGAGCACTAGACCACTCAGCCACTATACTACCATCATTGCTGTACGGTGTGAGCACGACCATTGTGTTGTAATCAATGAGAGAGTAGATCTTGCACTTAAAAAGAATCAAACACTTGAGACACAGGGTTCACTTTTTGCATTTTACTAAGCCTTCTTCTCAAATATTTTTACATTACTGTACAATGTTTGTAACGGAAACTCCACTCCTACATTTACAACAAACAAATGCATTCTTTAGAAGACTGCACTACACCACGGTGGAACATGTATTAAACAGATACATGTCTTTAAAATCAAATAAGACAAATCAGGGTGGTTTACAATCATGTAAGTTAAAGTGGGCATACCTTCATAATTGTATATAAATATAGCTTTCGTAAAAATTAGAGTTTTTTAATTTAACTTTTAATTTCTTACCAATGACGTTTAGTATTCGGATAGTTAAGTTATGATTAGTAATCTTTGGTTTTTTTGTCGATAAATATTTCTAATGTGGGCTGAAGCTGACCTTGGAGACATGGTAAGGAGGAGAGGGTTAGGTTGGAAACTTGACCTTAACCTATTGATTTCCAACAGTGACACAGATGGTAAAGGTGCTTCTACCAGTGTTACACAAATTGCAGAGGACAAATTTCTTGGACCTTTTGAGGGCTAGTATATTTTAAGTTCGGCTATGTCCCTTTTTTCAAAGAAATAACCAAAGATGTAAAATTTATATATATTTTTTTAAATGTAGAAAAGAAACGTCTCTTATTTCAGACAAATAAGAAATTAATAATTATCATTAAAAGATTGTAACTAATTTAATGTTTCAATTGTTTCACACTTTGAAAAATAAAATACTTGGTTTTTCTTGACCCCTGAATCAAAATCGAACCTTGGCCATAAATGTTTACACCCTGTTGTACCGCTGTTAAAATTATATCATCCAGTCGCTCAACAAGTTTCTGTCTTTTTAGAGAGCACACAAGAAATAAATGACAGTGTTTGTGATGATTCAACAACATGGTTGGTTTGAGTGAAGTGATCTTTGTACATTAAAAGCTGTAAAAAACATGATGAAATACTGAGGGTAAATCCAAGAACTCGCAGTTTTGTAAAGCAATTAAGTCATTGATTTCAGCGAGTTTTGTTCCGATATTAGGCATCTACGAGAAGAATACCCACAACTATTTTGTAATGATATGAGACCTTGGAACCACTAAAGGGATGAGCACATTCTGGAAAATGGTTGTAGACCCGGAACCTCCAAGATGTTACAATTCAGGAGATTTACAGACTCTGTGCATCACCAGAAATACAAAACTACATGTTTAGACACAAGGTGGACTGTTTCCTCCCACTGGTGACTGCTTTTTACTTCTTCCAAGAAAGTTGAAAGGTTAAATGAGATTTTGAAAACAAATACTAAATTTAGGACAAATCCCAAGAAAACACAAGGAGACCTTTTCTTCCATTGCCCTTGATTGAACTTTCCCCCAGTAGTTGGAAAGGAACCCGATGTACATTGAATTCCCCTAAAATGTAGTTTCTGAAATTTGTGAACAAACGGAAAAGTGAACAAAACTCCTACGTCCGGCATGGTTAACAACTGCCCATATACCTTAATGTCCAATATAAGAAAGAAAAGTTTGGAGTTTCTCCCAGTACAGCTTAAAATCACGTTGCAGTCATATGTGCAAAGTTCCCTGTACGCAATTATAATTATGTGTTTGAACAAACAAAAATCGAAACACCATTGTTTCACTTTCAGTCTCTGAAAGTGATCATGAAACCAGTGAAAGTCCCCAGGAACCAATAACTTAATTTGATGCTCGCAACCAATTTATCAGCAACTCAACCGAGATTTCCCACTCCCAATCTTACTCATGTCAATAAAATTGCAGGAGTCACAAACAGGAAATACTTGACAGGTTTCTTGACAAAATCATCACCATGTATGACTCCGACTGATGACTGTGACTGTCCCTGGTGGACTGTAAAAAGTGTGAGGACGCACCCCTATCTTCACCAATGGCAATTAGGTCAATTACTGTCTGCCCTCTGGAAAAAGCCAAGACTCGTATCAAGGATCCATGGAAAAGGGGGAGGGAGGGAGGGAAAAGAAATATCCAAATGTCTAATACTGACTGTAGATACTGAACCATTTGCAAGATTTTCCAACTTCTTGAAAAAACACCCCACCCCAAACTAACAAATGACGGAGGGGAGTATGAACACAAGTCAAAATAGCTACTCGACAATTTGTTTTTAATTGTATACCTTCTCTGGATGTTGCATTGATTAATATTAAAACTTCAAACCAATTCCACTATGTTCTGTTAAAGGCACTGTACACGTTTGGTAATTACTCAAAATATATATTAGCATAAAAACTTACTTGGTAACGAGCAACGGAGAGCTGTTGATAGTATAAAACATTGTGAGAAACGACTCCCTCTGAAGTAACGTAGTTTTTGAGAAAAAGGTAATTTCTCACTCAAATAATAAAAGACTTCTGGCCAGAAGCCTTTTATTCCTATCTGAAAGCACACTAATTTGTACAACAAGGGTGTTTTTTCTTTTATCATTTTCTTGCAACTTCAATGACCAATTGAGCCCAAATTTTCACAGGCTTGTTATTGTATGCATATGTTGGGATACACCAAGTGAGAATACTGGTCTTTGACAATTACAAAACGTGTTCAGTGCCTTTAAACTCATGGCATATTGTATGTAACAAGCTGCACTGCTGTGGTGAGGCAATATCTATGCGCCAATTTGAGTGTCACAAAACTATTGCTTCAAAATTGGGGCCCAATTTCATGGCTCTGCTTGTCGCTGAACTCTGCGTTTGTGATCACCATTCTTCGCTTACAGGGCAAGCGCTGAGTTTCTACGCTAGCTGTGTAAGCGAAGAATGCCTAGTAATGTGGAGTTCGCACACGCACGAGCAAAAAATCCCTGCTAACCTATGATACTCTAGATGTAAGCACGGAATTCCCTGCTTCCATAAGCGCCAATTCTTTGCATACGGTAAGCAGAGCCATGTGATTGGGCGTTGGTCTTGCCCATTGCTTGTAATACCTGCCAGGTGGTATTCTTGGTCTAACAAATAAACAAATAATCACAGTTGCAATACTTCTTGGAAATAGTAAATAGCTTCATTTGTTTGCTTGTTTGCTAAATCAAATGGTAGGAAATTAATGGTGGGAAATTAATGGTGGTGAATTGAAGGATTTGTGATTACTTAAAATGCTTGAAACAGCAACAAGATGCACCACTAGGTGTACATAACATCAATAGTACAGAGAGATCACAAACATCAGCCACTGAAAAGCCACACATGTATTAGTCTATCATCACACAGAGTTGTGTTACTCAGCACTGCTTAAAAACCGGGGCCCATTTTAAATGAGCTGCTTAAGCACAAAAAGTAGCCGAGTACAAACCAATTTTGCTCACCACAGTAAGCACAAATCAATTTTGCTCACCACAATTAAGTTACTAGCCCATGTACCGTCTGTGTTTCCTGCTTAGCTTGCTTTGCAGAAAACTGCTCAGCAAAAGCAGCCCTATGAAATTGGCCCCAGACCCCGAGATTGCAATCCTCAAAAGTCGGGTCCCTTCATGCATCAGTGCTGCAGCCATTACAGTGGATTGGGAACCTGACTATGCTGGCCACGGTGTGATATAAAGCCTGCTGCCAGTGCTCATCAAGCTGTTCGGCCATAAATACTACTTAACAAATTTTCCTGCTTAGTAGAAACTGAAAAGGGAACCAGTCACGAGCAGTGTATATTCCACTGTATTGTGGCTGGTAACCCATTTCCGCTTAGCCAGATTTTCTGTGCTTACGGGTACAGCAAATTTTCATGCTAAATTAACAGCTTTATCAAATTAGCTCACAGACTGTATCATGACAAAACTTGCCTTGTGGATTTTTGCTATAAAAAGATTCACAATGTTGACAAATTAATTATTTGACCATGAGTGCATTATATACAGCAGCAGCAGCACTAAATCCCGTCCATGTAAAAACAGATGGGCTTCTGTAAATATTACTTTTATACCAAAAAAGGAAAGTTATAAAAAGATTGACGCTCTGGCATTTGGTATCAAAACGGTTTGGCACACATATTATTCAAGTACAAATGTACATCCAATTTCTGTTTGTAAAGCTCCACAAATTTTGTGTTAACTATGTTTTGCACATGAATGTAAAATTGAAATTACTGGAAGATAGAAAGATAAAAATGTCACAAATATAAACATGAGGATTCATGTTTTTGTGAAGAAGAAAAAAAAAAACCCACAACAACAACCCAAAATAGAAAAAATATCAACACCAGACAACGTCCAGAAATACACATTAAATTTGCCCCATAAAAAAAGTTTGTTGAAGCCAAGTTGCAGTCTGCTACCTCTAATGTCAAACAAATCGCACCCCTTTGGTTTCATCATGTCCTTGATTAAAATCCCAACCAACTCAATCGTTAGATTGTAAACTGCATCGATGAAGGGCAGACCAAACACTGATCACAAACGCATCTATCAAAACATCCATACTTTGTTTGCAACCAAGTCCATCTGAATGCAGTATTTAGAACAGAAACTAAAGTCAGCCTATTTCTTAACGTTGATCATGATCACACCAAAACAATTTCAAATTAGTGCTTAACTGAACTTAGCCCTTCATCGATGTAACTTTCAAACAAGAAGTTAGCACCTCTCAAGATATGCCTACTGAGCTTGCTTGAGACTAACTACATTTACACAATAGCGGTGGCTACTGCAATCCCCCAACTATGGCTGTTCATACAGCCCACAATTAAACTGTTTACAATTTGAACCAGTACAACTTCCAGAATAATTGCCATAAACTTTCTGAGTGCTAGCAGCGAACATACCCAATACAAGACTGTCACAAGTTTTGTTTCTTTCCTTTTGAGGCACGACGACGACATCACAGGGACAAAAAAACCCATCATATTCAATCCATCAATCAGACCAACTTACATTCAAACACATTAGTAAACTAGCAACGGAGGTATTGTCGTGTAGGAAACATTACTCATTAAACTACCTACAATCTTGTCAATCATAAACTTCGTACTACAACAAAAACGAAATAAATAAATTAAAAAAATCAAAACAAAATTCATTAACACTGAATTGACGAAACTCTTAGTACATTATAAGAACATCAACATTTTATATATATATATTTATATATATAAAGGGTGGGATGAAAAAGCATGCCTTTTCTTTTAAAAGTAATAATATATTATTTACAAACTTTCTGTACATACAAAACATATTTAATTAATATTCAACTTTAGATGGGCAGCGAGCTTAAGTGGCAAACTTGCCGAGCGGCAAACTTGCAACAAGTTTTACACAGAGTCATTCTCAACACAACTTCTTTGCTTTGGTATTTTTAGTTTTTATTTATTTTTTGTGCTACTGATTCAAAATGGGGTACATCCACATTTCTGACTTAAAAACAGTATACATGTAGTTTGAAAACTGTCCAAAATATAGTTTTGTATGCCCGGCGCAAGGGGTGTACAAGCTTTGAAGTTTTGTCTTCTTCAATTTCAGCAAAAAAGTTGCACTACATGTAAAATGGAGTCACATAGCCACGCCATTAGCCCCAAACTAGGGCTATTAAGCACGGGCCCAATTTCATAAAACTGGTAAGCACATAAAAATCTAGCTTAGCAGAAAACAGGTTGCCGGCCAAAATGCACATTAGGTTTACATTGTTGCGACTGGTGCCCTGCTAATATTTTGCTAAGCAGTAATTTCCGCTTCACAGCTTTAGGACATTGACCCCAAGGTGTCCTTCCTTTGGGGTTTTTACAACATTGAGATCAATCCCATAATGCATCACATCATTACAGCACCTATAAAACATACCACGAGCGACCGATACCGAACCATACTGGATCAACACAGCTTTGTTGACCATATTTTGAAACATGATTTTTTAAATATTCAGCCATTTTTTAAATTGTTATATATATATATGAAAATAGTCTACTTACAGTAACAAGCAAGCCTGACAAACAGTTGAGTTTTGCTCATTTGTGTGTGTTTCTAATTGAGAAACAACTAATGCCATGGCCCAATTTCATAGAGGTGCTTAAGCAGAAAATATTGCTTAACAATTTGTTGCTTAGCAGAAATTAGCAGGATACCAGTCACAAATTGTACATGTGACATGGTAGTTTGCCTGGTAACCTTGTTCTGGTAAGCCACTTTTTGTGCTTAAGCAGCTCCATGAAATTGGACCCATATCTTTTGAACACTACGAGAACAGCACCAGCGTGAACCCCTTTCACCATTTTCACCCCCTGGGCTCGTCATCATAATGCTCTTAAGCAGCACATGTTAAGTACATCTGCCATGTACATAGTGGCAGGACACCGCTCGAAAGCCATGTGCATTGCATGGCATACTGGCTGGTACTCCGTTTAGGTTGTATGCGCTTATTAGCTTTATGAAATCGACGCCTGCACAACGTTACATCACCAATTTTAAAAACGACCAACTTTCCCAATAACATCTATACAATGTGATACATCATGGGACGGAAAACAAAACAAATGTCTTTCCATTTTTCAATACAATGCTCAATAAAGGAGTTGTAGAATAAATCTGCCACATTTCATACATTTATTAATACACAGCTTCTGTTTTGTCAATAAACAATAAGATTAAATAAACCATATCTACACATTGCTTGGCGGTGATATTCTACTCTGCGCCCGGCGTGCCTTCAGTGAGGGCGCTTTGTGGTATGACAACGATTTTGTCTTGTGGGTTGGGGAGAGGTGGGTGTTTGGCGGGGACGTCGTGTCGTGACACACCCCGCCGTTGGATTTCTTGCCGGGCGTGCTATTGCGACAGTGGGTGTGGGGGACCTTTGAGGTCTCTGTGGTAGGGGTGGGGTTTTCATAGAGGTTGACGGGTGCCGTCTGCTGCTGGGTACCAGTCCGATGACTTCTTGGTATTGTGTGTGGATGAAGATGTCTGTTATATGCAGATTGATCTGACGAAAACAGTAACAGAGAAAAAAACATTGAGTCAATTCATTTTAAGATATGATTTGGACTGGTAGTGAACTAATTTTTAAAAACTTCAACCCAAATTTTAATCATTTTCTTGCCCTCCAAGCTATAGTATAAAACTGAGGTGGGACAAGCAAATAGTATGGAGCCTAGTTTGTATCAATGTTAAAATCAGTATACGATGACATTAGGAATCAAAAAAAGATGAATGCACATTATTTATTAGTTATTTCAGAGGAACATGTATTACCTTTTGAGGGAAATTAACATTTGTGTTTTAATTAAACTAAACTCCACTTGGTTTATTGTACAATTAAAAAACAACTGGACTATTGTCTAAAGACTAAACAAGTCAAGTTTACAAAGATTAAAGATTACAGTAAAAATGACAGACTAAGAAGGCATTGAAATGTAAAAAGGTTAACACAGAAATATTTTTTACAATATGAAAATACATAGACAATTTTCAAATAGTTAAAATAGTTACATTGTGTAAATAGCAAATACAATACAGCCATGAGCGACATAGAAAAGAATCTTAATAACAAAACAATTTTTTTGGATGACTGCATCAGCTGTATAATAACACCAATGAAGAAATTAACGAAAAACGTCATTTCTTGTTTCTGAATACTGATTTTCAATGTTACCTTTTGGACAATGCACACATCCCTGTGAATGGCGACCGAGTGAGGTGCTTCGATTAAACTTATCCGCCGTGCACCGGCCGTCCTGATCGGTAGACCCCGGCGGCACCGAAGGATGGAACAGCCTCGATAATGTACCATCGACGAAATCTGGTGACATCCCATCCATGTGGTCCCCAGCCTCTGGTTGCCTCGGGTACGGATGTCTTGTGAAGGTGTTGTCCGAGGACTCATGGTCCAGGTACTCAGGATGACATTCGTTGTGATCGGGGCAGCTTTCGGGATCCGTGTCGAGGTCTTTGTCGTAGTGGACGTGCTGCGGTGTGTCCAGCACGCTATCACCTTTAGGTATGTCAAAGTATCCAGAGAGTTGGGTTTAAAATAGCTCCGTAGAGGTAATGTCAGTCTGTTCTGAATGAGCCCTGTGTTGGGCCAGGCCACTGTATCGCAGGTACACCTCTTTCTAGTTTAAATATGATTTTGGGTTGAACAAAGATATTGACAAAATAGGGAGACTGCAAGCATTCGGGCTAGATAGCTCAGTTGGTGGAGAGCAGGTTCAAGTCCCGCTCTCGTCAATTTTCTTAGTTCAACCCAAAATTTACCTTGTCGTTTATTACTTGATAGTTCATATATGAATACAGTTTGTAGCATTACATGTACATGTACCTCCACAAGGTATAAATGTTTAAGACATTCATTCAAGAGGTGCTTGAAGTTACATGTATCTGTTGTGGCGTTAGTGTTCATTTAAAAGGATTGTGTCCACCTTTTGCCAATTAAGCACAATTAATCACTAACAAATCACCTTTCAAGGTTGTTCAGCGAACGGTTCAATAATAGCTAAGCATAATGTGAGGTCAATACAATTCAAAATGGCAATAACCAACAACTCATTCAAAGTTAAATCACAGTGCTAAAGGGGTACTGGGAACATGACCAAAATGGTGGCAGCATATTACAAGTCTATAGAGGTGTTGTTATCCACATTTACCTTTGTCATCTTCAACGTCTCCTCCAGCAACGGCAATGTCCATCGGGTCGCTGGAGTCGCCCGGATACATCGGCCGATGTAAGCGGTGCCTGTACTTGAGACTGTGATGCATCATGGGGCCGCCGTCCAACGAGTCGCAGTCGCTGGGGTTGTCTGGAGGGAACTTGTCCGTGGCGGCGCTAGATATCCCGCTACTTGTCTCTTGGTGGATGGTGCCGTCCGAGGAGCCGTTGAAGGCGGAGCTTGGGATCTCTGGGGGCAGGGCTGGATCACCTGTACAAATTAAGTGAAATATCCATGAGCAAATTTTTTTTTCAGAAGTTACTGATGGTTTTAATGCAGATTCTTTTGCGGTTTATTGTTTTATTGTTGTGGAAAGCGTGGTTTCATGCTCATACACCCTGATGGGAGGGAACAAAGGTGGTTAGACTGCTGGAACATTTAGCAATGGAAATATCTGTAGAACAGACAGAGGCTGGGTACAGACCTTTGGTGAGAAAGATGTATGACACGCCCAACTCTACAATAACCATATTAACAATATGCTTCTGTACTCTATCTTACAAAGATAAATTGCAGACACAAGCTCTGGCCCAAACACAATGCCATTAGGGGTAGTACAGTTGTTTTATACACAGGTATAGAACAGCATCAGGAAGTAAGAACTAAAATGTTGGAACTAACTAACACAGAGCTGCCAACATTTGCATCCTGCAATCAGGGAGATCTTGTACAACAATCAGGGAGGTCTTTAGAATTACATTCAAATTACATTCAACATGATAGGGAAAACATTTCCATAATCAGGGAGATGGTCAAATCTGTTTATCAGAACATGGAAAGATTGGTTTATTTCAGGGAACTTTCTTCAGTATCAGTGAGAGTTGGCAGCTCGGCTAACAATATGTTATTCTAAGTAGTGGAAAGCCATACCTGCGTGCGCTGTTGTGTAATGTCTCCGCTGTTTCCGTGTATGATAGATAATCAGCACCCATACCAGTGATGTGCCCACTACACAGCACACTACCAGGATTATAATGATACCAGTGGTTGTACTGGAATATTTCATTTCTGCAAGAAAAGGAAGACAAAAAACATATTTTACACAAATAAATCTTCAAGAATAGTACCATGCTCCGAGTCCAATTTCTCAGAGCTGCTTAACTCAGGGATGAGAATAAAAAAACAAGGTCGTAACTCGATTCTGCAACAAAGTTGAATCTTGCAGGAAAACGCTCCGTAAACAAACGCCATGTCTTGACGTCAACTCTGTGTGGTACATCTGGGTTGTTTTAAGCGAGATACAACTCTTTTACAATCGTTGACTCGCGTTTCGCAAAAAGAGCTATTTTAAGAGATACGACCTTGAGCACTGACACAACATTATGACCAGAAGTCAAAAGGTTGCCTTTTTTTTTTAGTAATGGGTAATTCCATTAAACTATCCTGGTTTGATTAGCTGCATATTGCGCGACAGCACCTTGTAAACCATAACACGCTGCTATGCAAAGGAAAAAGGTCTCACACTTCAAAATGTAGCTCCACATACCTTGCACGAAAATTAATAATAATAATGTTTGAGCGCCATGAGCGTCACTGAGTGACGGATTTGAATGCTAAATTTTCCTTCATGTACTGTACTTGTCTCTTTTTTTCAAACTATAACTTCTCTATTTTTCATCTTAAAGTGCATAGAGGCTTCTCTGTGAATGTGATATGGCTGGTTTAAACACTTTTTTAGTTTTGCAAATGTGAGGATTCTGGCCCTCAGAGGCTTTCTAATGCTTTTTTAAATTTTATTTTTATTTTTATTTTTTATGAGATATCGCCTAACTCACAAGGCCACGGACGGCCACTCAAGGTGAGGGCTACACATAACTGATTTGGGCTATCAACCCAAATCAATTGACACCAGGGGCACGTTGCCTCCTACTCCTGGGGCTGAAACAGGATTACCCCCTTCACAGTCCTTAAGGATGTAGGCATGGGTATCATCCACTAGGAGCCTGTCTGGTAGAGCAGAATGCACTACCTTCCCAACTTTTTCGAAGCAATTATGGTTAAGTGCCTTGCTCAAGGGCACAAGTGTCATGACCGGGTATCGAACCCACACTCTACTGCTGAAAACACCAGAGCTTAGGTCCGGTGACCTAGACCGCTCGGCCACGACACGCCACAATTGATCTTGATCAATTGATGCTTGATCTTAAATGACCGTGACTTACTTGGGAGGACGCTCAGCACCGCCGAGCCCTTTTCAACGCCCACTTTATTGGAGACCTCACAAGTATAGACCCCATCATCTTCCATCCGGACACTCTTGATGATCAACAATCCATTATTGTCTGTCAATATGTGACCATCGTCCACTTCAAATGCCTCATTGTCCTTGGTCCACGCTATCCTGGGTCTGGGTGACCCCGTGATCTTACACTCGATGACGGCCGCCTCGCCGGATTGGACGATGATGTCTTCGGGGACTTTGAGGAAGCGAGGGGACTGCAGGACAGTCAGGGTGGCGTTGGCGCTGATCACCCCGGCAGCGTTTGTCGCTGTGCAGCTGTAGATCCCCATGTCAGTTACCTTGACACTGGAGATGTAGAACATTTCCGATTCCTCGTCCATGACCTGGAAGCGGCGTTCACGAGCGGCGGGGAAGTCGTCCCCTCCATCTTTCTTCCAAGCAATGACCGGGGCGGGGTCTCCCGTGGCTGAACACTCCAGCTTGGCCGTGCCTCCAACACGGACTTCACTCTCCTTTGGCGTCAGGACAAATGAGGGAAACACTGCCACAAGAAAGATAACAAAAAATATCAAAATCATGTCACAACACAAATAATTCATTGTCACTATCAGTTTATGTTGCACCAACACAGTTACTAAACATACATACATACATTACTTTTTATAGCGTCCCACAATCTAAGCGCTTTACAAAGCTTAGACTACGAGTTCATAAATAAAGATACAAACAAACAAATACAAAACTATACAACAAAAGCATACAGCATAATTACACAATTAAATTGGTTTTGAGTCTATTTTGAAAAGCTGGAAGTGTGTCTTGGGATGTTACTATCAGTTTATTGAGCACCAACACAGTTCTTGTAGAAAGAGAATTCAATAAATCACAGATCATTGAATAGTCTGGCTTCCCACACAGTCTACTACAAACTAAATCCATTATCAACACAACGAGGCTAGAATCTCTCGCTAAACAAATCTGCTCTAAATCTAGCCAACACAAAAAGACTTCTATAACAATGACAACGGATTAACACAGTCAATTTTGATTTAAAGTCAGTAGCACAATTATACTGTTATGAAATAATAGAATTTACCTAAAGCTAAATGGTCATAACAGGCATGATATTTTGTCCTTGGGAAAATAGTTGCAGACCTGCCAACCTTGTAATTTTTTTTTGAGTACCACATTAGCGCAGCGGCATTAAACCAGAAGCCTGTGCACGGCGACATAGCCCAGAAGCCCAACTACATAGTACATGTACTGTTGTTGGCACAACAGCGAGTCAAAAAAATAAAAAATAACCAGTTCGACTGTTGGCACTGTATGTTCCAATTGCCTAGATCATAGATGCCACTCAACAAGGGGCAAAAAAATATATTTAAAGAAAAACAAATATAAAAAAACTTCTTTAAAACATTACGGCGGTGAGCCCATTTTGACTAATTTTTATTCCAATAACATATATTAATTTCTATGAAAAGCACTGTTGAACAATGTTCCTAAATTATTAGTAACTTACTCGGCATGCAAAAATGACAGGTTCCATCTTTGGTTGCCCAGTAAACGGACAAACGAAAGCCTATCGTAGAATTTTCCAGTTCCACTTCAATTCATCATTTGTTTCTCTTATAAAAAGATCACAGGCCATTAAATTCCCATTATTCTCCCCTAATGGAAGTAAAACTAACAGAAACGATGTACTATTTAATCTGACACTTCGATCGGCGTCCATATTGTACACTCAAGTATTAATCACACGGCGATGCCGAACACGTGTGTTGTGTGCACGACGTACATCCATGCATACGGCTATACAATGTACTGTACCAGATTGACCGAAACTGGATTGCGCCATTCCCACCCCCTTTGTTACGCATTGGTTTATTAGTTTTCCAGCGGGAGTAAGAATTTAAAATATAGTTCTAGGCACAACCTCGTTTTTATCGAAGTGCATCTCAGATGCAGGGTGTCTTTGTTCGGTTGTTTTTGCACTTGGGGTCGAACGAATGACAGTTGAAGAAATTGAGAACAAAATTGTCCGTTCGTGCTGCAGTTTTTAACACCGCGATTTAGATCATTTGCGTCTTTTGCGTATTTTCTGCATATATTTCGTACCAGATGTGAAAATGCGTGCATGGTACGCAAAATGCGTACAGGTTGGCAGGTCTGCATTTGGAATATTTTATCGAGAACAAGGACTGACCTCCTTTTTCACATGTAGGCTCTAACAGACATTTCAGGCTAATCAATCACAATTTTAAAGAATTTTCCCAATGGTAATTTTTTTTTTTTGAAAACTAAAGTAGTAAGAATATCATCATAATAATAATAATAATAATAATAACCAATTTTTATATAGCGCTTTTCACACCCGAAGGGCGTCCCAAAGCGCTTCCAACATTATTACCCCTGGTCACTGGGCCATTATTTCATTCCTTAAACTGGGGAGTATACAGCCTGTGCAACAAATATGCGCTACTAGGCTAAATCCATCACAAGAGCCATCTCTTCCCTCACAGGTACCCATTTTACCCCTGGGTGGAGAGAAGCAATTATAGTTAAGTGTCTTGCTCAAGGACACAAGTGTCACGACCGGGACTCGAACCCACACTCTGCTGAACAGAAACACCGGTGCTTGAGTTCGGTGTTCTTATCCACTTGGCCACGACACCCCGACACATGCCTGTCATAAACCTCTTAGACAATGCCTGTCTCTTAGAACAATACACCGATCCATTAAGCCATGCCCATTTCTCATTGACCAATCACAACCGCGAAATCTGATCACCATTTGAGCCGTTTGGTGATCTTTGCACTAATGGTGATCGGGTTTCGCGGCTGTGATTGGTCAACTCGTAAGGAGGCGGGGCTTAATGGATCGATCTATTGAGTGCCATGTACACTTACCATGCACAGTGATGCGAGCTGTCTTGGACATGGTTGAGCCCAGTTTGTTTGTAATCACACATTGGAATCTACCCATGTCATCGTTCCCAATGTTAGGCAGACTCAGTACACTCTTGTACTGCCTTAGGTTCCCTTCACCTTGGCTGGCGAAGACCTCGGTGTTGGGGTTGTTCAAAACCTGTAAACCATAACAACCCAAATAATGTCAAGTTACAGAGTACACAAATGGGGGAAAAAACGAAAAAACTAAAAAAAAAAATTATGAGTAAGGTTGATCAAAACCAACAAAAAGCCAAAACCCTTATAATGTCAAGTTATGGAATAAACAAATAAAAAAAGAAGAAAACGAAACAACTTTAGAGTTGGGTTGATTTAAACCAGCAAACAACAAAACCCAAATAATGTCAAATTATGAAGTAAAACAAAACAAATAAAAATATATAATAAAACAAAACAGCAAACAAAACCCCCAAAACGTTGAGTTCTTCAGTTTAAACAAACTAAATCAGAAACATAAGCATGATCGTAGTAGCAATATGGGCCTAATTTCATCGAGCTGCTTGAGCAGAAAATGTTGTTAAACAATTTTGTGCCGAGCAAAAATTACCAGGAATCCAGTCAAAGGTGGTGCATTTGACATGGTATTTTGGCCTGTAACCTTATTCTGGTAAGCATATTTTGTGTGTGCTCAGCTACTTTTTAAAAGCAGGTCTATGAAATTGTGTACACTGGTCATTACTTTCAAGTAGTGAAACTGTGTGAGTGTTTACAGTAATGCATTAAATATTCACAAAATTGTGCAACTTAAAAAAACAAATGTGACAATGGTTTTGATTTCCATAATATCATTGAAAATAACAGACAAGTTCTACATCGTGTCCCTCTAAAGATGAAGAAAAGACAGAAGAAGAAAAAAAAGGCAACATGCCTGCATGTGTTTTTAGTTTGTTTTTGAAATCCTTAACATTCAATCCTTTAACGCTACTGGAAGGCATGGTTAAAATAAACAATTGTTTTAATGCACAAGACAGACACAGCTTATCAGACGTAGAGAGACTCCATGGTAATTGAAAACAGCAAACAATTGAGCTTTGTCAATAAAGCAATGATAAAACAATCCACAAGTAAGCATGCACTTCCTATGGACAAATCTTGAAGGAGTTTGCAAAACGATTAAACAGCTTAGCATTTCCAAGAAAGCAAGTTCCTTTTTGGTCTTGCTGTACCCACCACGCCATCTTTCTTCCAGGTAAACTCCATGGTGGACTCGCTGCTGCTGGACGCCATGCAGACCAACGACACGTTGTCTCCCTGTAGTGCCTCGGTCGTCTGGGGTTGCCGGATGATCAGGGGCTTAGAGTTATCATCTGGGATTAGGGGCAGGAACAAAGAAACGGAAGCCATTAATGATATGCACAGGATATGAGGGATTAAGGAGACTCTGGGCATGGCAAACCCAATTTATGAAAACATAATGTGAATATGATTATTAACAATCGTTGACAGTATTGTATGGCAGGTAGGTATGTCGGATCAGGTAGGATTCGACAACTAGGCCTTAAAACAAACAGATTCAAAAATTCCTCCTTACCCAGTGCCATCTATAGTTTTAACAGTAGTTTTATTGGATAATTTGTTTAACCTAATTGACTCAACCTGTTTTTTTTATGTCTCTCTCTTTTTCATTGTGTATATAGTTGTCTATTTTTGATGCACTTGGTGTAGTTTTATGTACTTAAAAAAAAAAGCTGTACAATGGATGTGTTTTCTTATGATGAACAAATAAATTGAATTGAATTGAATTGAATAACAGCGGCGCAATTCCCTCACTGTGCCTTTAATCTATGGGCGTTTACTTCGATACACTGATCACAGATACCACAAATCTGGTGGGCTTAACAATATTTGTGACTGGACTAAAAAAAATTGTTGTTGAAATTTAAACATACTGAGTTATGAGGATTACTCAGTAAACCAGATTTCTGGTACTTGCAGTCAACGTCACCATGAGTGACCTTGGAATTGCCCCACATGCTCCATGAATGGCATTCTCACAAACAGTGCATATTTTCATAGAGCTGCTAAAGCAGAAAATATTGCTTCCAAAATTCTGCTTAGCAAAAACAAGCGGAGAACCGGTCACAAACTGTGCACTGTGCACATAACATGGTATTTTGGCTGGTAACCCTTTTCCAGTAAGCAAAGTTGTTAAGTGCTTAGTACATTTTTATGTACTTAAACCTTTTGTTATCGAATTGTTTGGACATAAACAACTGCTGGTGATGGCATTGTTTGACCACTCAAGCGTGAAGCACACATTCTTACACAACAGAAAGCTTTCGTTCAGAGGCCATTTTTACAAACTCCATTATCTCCTTGAAGACATTGTTTTACAGCAAAATAAGTAATGAAAAAGTTCTCACTTATTGAATTCCCTTTCATATTATCAAAAAATCATTGAAATCGGTCAATAAATGTCAAAGCTCTTTGTCTTTCTTTCCTCGGTGTGATCTGTAATCTCAAACACTTTTTTGTACACAACCATATAGCGCTCTGTAGGTGTTTGGCATTTCGGATCTTTCAACTCCAGTTTGAAGAGATTGCAAAACAGCAACCTTATTTTATTTTACCATCATTGGAAAGATCCGACCTTTCCCTTTCCAATGATGGTAAGCTTCGGTATGGAGGGTGAACATGGACAAAACTGCAGCTTTATTACAAATGGCCTTTGTGCTCAGGCTTGAGTGCTTTTTTGTGTGTAAGCTTGGTCGACTAAAGTCGCCAATGGTAAGGAAAGGGTTAAGCAGCTCTATAAAATTGGGCCCAGTGCTTAACTCACAACCAGTGCTTAACTCACAACCAGTGCTTAACTCACAACCAGTGCTTAACTCACAACCAGTGCTTAACTCACAACCAGTGCTTAACTCACAACCAGTGCTTAACTCACAACCAGTGCTTAACTCACAACCAGTGCTTAACTCACAACCAGTGCATAACTCACAACCAGTGCTTAACTCACAACCAGTGCTTAACTAACAACCAGTGCTTAACTCACAACCAGTGCTTAACTGAAGATGTATGGAAGCATCACTGAACAGGCAAAGATAGCTGCTCACAAAAATTAAAACCAAGGCCTAGAAACATTAAATGCCAGACATCAGAGTCTGACTTAAGTTGCAGTGGTTTGGTAACAATTCTAAGCTACCATCTCCATACACACATGATGAGATATGAGTGTCTCTGTCGAAACTTGGCGGCACATGCCAGAGCTTGTTGTGCTTAAACCGGCATAGTTACATGTACGGTATTTGAGCATTTATATCTCAAATTTTCTTAAAGAGATTTCCCCCACAATTAGTTGATCCTTGTGAAAGTTTTTTCAGTGTCCAAGACTGATGTTTTGAATTGGGGAAAAAAAACCATGTGAATGGCAGTGTTTATTTGTGACTCCATAACTAAGATTTCATTGTAGTCTGGGACAAACTTCTGAAAAACAGAGACAAATGTGCACAGTTGAAACCCATGAAGTGGGTCACCACAAATCTCCCCAATGAATTTCTCTTACCACACGTGAATGACGACGGCTCAACGCTGAAGAGGTTGGCCCCCCTCAGCGGCGGAGGGTGGGAACACATGCCGTCGATGGTACCTCGGTAACCGGCCGCGTCTACCCATCCAGGGAACCAGGAGAGCTGGCAATCGCAGAACAGAGTACTGGAGTTGATCAACCTGTTGGGTATCAAACGTTAGAAGAAAATCAGAGCTTAGTGACGTGTTTTGACAAGTCGGGTAGATGCCTGTGAAATTCCCCAAAGCAATCACATGTTATAATGATTCAGTAGGTACAATACAAAGCCAGCACCCCACCTACCGGCCCAATTTCATATTGCTGCCTTAGCAGCAAATAGTGCTTAAACTTTTTTTTTTCTGCTAAGCAAACATGAGCAGGATACCAACAACAGATGATACATGTGGAATGGCATTTTGGCTGGTAAGTGGTAACCTTATTCTGATTGGTAAGTGGTAACCTTATTCTGATAAGTGTAATTTTGTTGTGCTTAGCTACTTTATGTGCTTAAAGCAGCTTCACGAACTTGTGTTTAGCAGCATTTTGTGCTTAAGCAGCACTGTGAAATTGGGCCACGGTAAATTATATGCCCTTGTATAGCGCAAGGCAACACTACTGTACTGTGTAAAAAATAAATTATAATAAAATACCATTAAAATAACAAGATCCACCAGTGAGAGTGAAGATTCTACAATGTTCAACGTAAACAAAGGTTCAGGTTTACTACCTTTACAAAAAAAAAAAAATATAATAAAAAATGGGGTAAACAAGTATTGAACATTAAACCTGTGACTCTGGGCAGTTTCAAGAAAATAAATCATTTAGTGACTACTCACAGTTTCAAGAAAATAAATCATTTAGTGACTACTCACAGTTTCAAGAAAATAAATCATTTAGTGACTACTCACAGTTTCAAGAAAATAAATCATTTAGTGACTACTCACAGTTTCAAGAAAATAAATCATTTAGTGACTACTCAGTTTCAAGAAAATATATCATTTAGTGACTACTCACAGTTTCAAGAAAATAAATCATTTAGTGACTACTCACAGTTTCAAGAAAATAAATCATTTAGTGACTACTCACAGTTTCAAGAAAATAAATCATTTAGTGACTACTCAGTTTCAAGAAAATATATCATTTAGTGACTACTCACAGTTTCAAGAAAATAAATCATTTAGTGACTACTCACAGTTTCAAGAAAATAAATCATTTAGTGACTACTCACAGTTTCAAGAAAATAAATCATTTAGTGACTACTCACAGTTTCAAGAAAATAAATCATTTAGTGACTACTCACAGTTTCAAGAAAATAAATCATTTAGTGACTACTCAGTTTCAAGAAAATATATCATTTAGTGACTACTCACAGTTTCAAGAAAATAAATCATTTAGTGACTACTCACAGTTTCAAGAAAATAAATCATTTAGTGACTACTCACAGTTTCAAGAAAATAAATCATTTAGTGACTACTCAGTTTCAAGAAAATAAATCATTTAGTGACTACTCACAGTTTCAAGAAAATAAATCATTTAGTGACTACTCACAGTTTCAAGAAAATAAATCATTTAGTGACTACTCACAGTTTCAAGAAAATAAATCATTTAGTGACTACTCACAGTTTCAAGAAAATAAATCATTTAGTGACTACTCACAGTTTCAAGAAAATAAATCATTTAGTGACTACTCAGTTTCAAGAAAATAAATCATTTAGTGACTACTCAGTTTCAAGAAAATAAATCATTTAGTGACTACTCACAGTTTCAAGAAAATAAATCATTTAGTGACTACTCAGTTTCAAGAAAATAAATCATTTAGTGACTACTCACAGTTTCAAGAAAATAAATCATTTAGTGACTACTCACAGTTTCAAGAAAATAAATCATTTAGTGACTACTCACAGTTTCAAGAAAATAAATCATTTAGTGACTACTCACAGTTTCAAGAAAATAAATCATTTAGTGACTACTCACAGTTTCAAGAAAATAAATCATTTAGTGACTACTCACAGTTGGCTGAGATGGTCCATATTGTGGAAAGCGTTGACCTGTATGGAAGTGATATTATTATCCCGAAGATCCCTGCAATGAAGAGATATTGAAGACATCAACCAAACTAAAAACAATTTCTGACGACTTTACAAGGACTACACGTGTTGAAGTGGTGAAGAGATGTGAGACATCAACCAAACAAAAAACTATTTAATGATGATTTATAATAATAATAATACTACTAATAATAATAATCAGTTCTTATATAGCGCATTTTACAATAATGTCTATACACAAGAACCTATAGTTTTTTGAAGTAGTAAAGAGATATTGAAAACATCAACCAAACAGAGAACTTTTTGTGATGATTTACATACAAGAACTTATACTTGTTGAAGTAGTGAAGAGATATTGAAGCCATCAACTAAACAGGGAACTATTTGTGATGATTTACATACAAGAACTTATACTTGTTGAAGTAGTGAAGAGATATTGAAGCCATCAACTAAACAGGGAACTATTTAGTGGCGATATTTGTACAAGAATTTTACTTGTTGAAGTAGTGAACATATGTGATGCGATCAAGCAAAATGAGTCGTTTGTCGACCCTTGTCATTTTTTATTTTTTTATACATCTGAAAAGAGGAAAAGCTATGCTTTACTACTTTTAAAACTCCATGTTTATAAAACATTTTGTTCAAAAGTTGTGAAAGCAGAAACACCAAGTGATATGAGAAAATGAAACCAAGAGAAAGGGGTTTAAAACCCTTTTAGCGCGCACGCATACAGTCCGCAGGCGCCCTGCGTATACTTCGAATACTGGCATCGAAACGCCTTCGAAGTTTGACAAGTTGTATTAGTTCTAAACATGCGATTAACATGCAGCAAACGGCCGTAGATAGAACGCTATCTCGACATGACAACAGTCTAAAAATAGCACATGATGCCCATAAGCAAAAATCACCTCCAAAGGTTCAAAGGTCGGAAGTCCTATTATCACCAACGCATGTGAAGCACGAGTTGCTGTCAATCTCTATGGATGTACAGACCGTATTGTATGTACCATGTATCACACGCGCAATGTACACAGTAATGGCAACCTTCCGCTTCTTTCGCAATAAACTTATAGGTGTTTTTACACACGGAATACCGTGATTTGATAGGATTTTTCAAAGGGTTTGAGGTGCAGAAGTTATCTGTAGGTAAGAGAGGCACTCGTATTTATTTTCAAAGGTATGTTGTGATTGTTTTAAATCATTTTTGTAGTATTTTCCCCATGAGTTGAGAGAACTTGTGTGCACAACTTTCCACGTAACAAACGTACGCAAACAATGTTTTCAAATTTTTCGTTGATTTAAATCTTTCTCTCACATGTACATCGGCAAGTTTCCATGCTAATTTTAACCCCTTAGTGATGTTATTTATCAGAAAAGAAGTTGCCAATGTAAAATAGATATATTTTGGCACTTGAATTTACAAAAAAAATATTTTTGAAAATGTTACCCCTGTTGGCCTGTTTTGGCTTGTTTCTCCGTAATAAAATTTCCGACAAACGACTCATTTAGCTTGATCGCATCACATATATTAAAGACATCCAAACAGAGAACTATTAAGAGACGATTGCACAAGAAACTATACATGTTTGAAGTCTATTGGAGAGTTTGTCCAAAATATTGATTGTTTCTATAAAGAGGCACAACTTTTGTTATTCTCTAATATTTTTTTTTAGTATTGCAGATTTCAAACTGCTATTGTATCTCTATTCATTGCTTTGTAACAATGACACATACAATGTTGGATCTTGAATCAAACACTGATTTGTTTTTCTCAACTTTAAGT
Organism: Leptasterias polaris; assembly: GCA_037783415.1. Classification (NCBI taxonomy): domain Eukaryota; kingdom Metazoa; phylum Echinodermata; class Asteroidea; order Forcipulatida; family Asteriidae; genus Leptasterias; species Leptasterias polaris. The sequence continues at coordinate 901,954 of JAZGTN010000042.1, read as the reverse complement.
AAAGAATAAGAACTTACAAGTCTTCAATTCCTTCGATCCCTTCGAAGGCCTTCTTAGCGATGGAGCGGATCTTGTTATCGGCTAGATTGAGACGTTTGAGTGAGGTCAGGCCTTCGAATGCTCCCGGCATGTCTTCAAGACTCCAAGAGATGCGATTGTTGCTCAACTCACTGAAAAAGTGTCCAGAAATGGAATTCAAAAAAGTACTCGATTATGGGCATACATTTCCTTTTCCACTTTAGTCAAACCATTACTCATACTGTAAGTGATAGTGTCCAGTTTATATTGGAACGCTTAATTACCATTATTGCTGCGAATAGTTTAGGTTATTGCTATGGGTTAACAAAATAGAAGCTACCCATGATTATTGATGATATGTTCATCCATTCGACATTCCAGTCTCGCAGAGCAACCAAAATCAGTAACAACTCCAGGATGTCAAATCTACATGTATGAGAGCTTGCACAAGTAAATTTGTGCACATGAAAGACCAATCAATTGATCTTTCATGTGCACAAATTGATCAGGGCCCAATATCATTAGCCTTTTTGAGATATGGTGGCCAATGTAGGAGTGCACTGATTGGTTCGGGGGTCTACTGACAAGTTAACCCAAACCTAACAGTGTCATAGTATTGTGTCCACCATTATTTCAAAATGGCTAATGGCCCTGCTTACCACAGAAATCTGTGCTTACAGAGCCCTGTAATGCACATGAATCTATTGGCAGTAAGCGCAGAATTCTATTTTAAACAGAGCCATGAAATTGGGCACTGAATGTACATACATATGTTGCATTTTGTATTTGGAGTGCATGCTGTTTCACATAGAATTTACATGCGGTGTCAAACAGGCCTTGCCTTACCTTAGGCTTGACTTGCATTTGAGTCGTCTTACAATGGGTGTTGTGACCCGGCCTTTGTTTGTATTGCAAATGGTAAAACAAGCAAATGGGCTGGGCATGTAGCCAGAAAAAAGAAAAAAAAAAAGTGCTACACAAACAAAACAGGTTTTTAGGAGTGGCAACCAAGAACAGGGGGGTAAATGGAGAAGAGGTCGACAAATAGGGAAGACAGAGAGATGACAAACAACAGCTTGGACAACAATAGCAAGGTGTTCGGATGGGAGCCGTCAAATGAACACAACCGAAGTGATTTGGAGTACTACTTACAGCACTTTGAGGGCAGGCAAGCCTTTGAAGGCTCCATCAGCAACATTAGACACAATGTTCTGATTGATGAAGAGGTCCAGCAGTCCTGGCAACCGTTCAAAACCGTTCCTCTTCAGGACCTGAATGCGATTGAAGGACAGGTCCAAGCCTTCCAGGGACTGACAGAACTTCCAGCCTTCCGGGTCCGTGGCGTTGATCAGATTCCTGCTCAACAGAAGCTGGCGGATCTCCCCGAGACCGAACAGCCACCCTTTGCTGACGTTGCCGATGCGGTTGCCGTCTAGCTGGAGGTCTTGGAGGGTCGCTAGCCCGAAGAAGGCTCCATCTTCTAGGGTGGAGATGCGGTTGCGCCTCAGGTTCAGGACATCTAAATTGGCCAGACCTTTAAAGTTTAGACTCTTGATGATGGACAGCTTGTTACGGCTTAGATTCCTAGTGAAAATCAATCAAAACCAAAATATACAATAACAACTTTTGTATTCAGCAATCTTTTCCCAAGAAAAAGTTGAAGATGTAAATACCAGTGCTTGCCCTTAAATTTTGCAGTGACCAGCCAGGGGAACCAGTTAGGTTCTCATTTCGCTGGTGCATATCTATAAAAAAAAAAATCTTTCAACAAGATCATGTTTTAGTGAATCTTGTTAATTGAAGTACATAATTGAAACACAATACAACAAAATCCTCTGTTGCATTTTTGTGCCTAGAAAACACCAAGGCCCAATTTCATAAGGCTGTTTCACGTAAATAATCGCTAAGCCAAGAAAAGCTTGCTTAGCACAAACAGGCTACAAGCCACAATACTATGTGATATGTATTGCATTTGACTGGTTGGTTCCCTTCTATTGTTTGCTTTGTAGGAAAAGTAAGTTTTGCTAAGCACCATTTTCTGCTTAGCAGCTTTATGAAATTGGGTTTGATGTCGGTAAAGGGCAAAGCAAGAATGCTAACTAGCATCCTCATTAACATTTACATGTAAGCAAATTGTTGCGGTACCAGCTGCTAAAACATAGGATTTGAATTGCCTCTAGCCACCAGGATAGCTCGCTACAGCCTCGCTACAATGGGCAGCGCGCCAGATCGCCCGCTACATTAGCTCTGCGTACGTCTCTAACCCCTGGAAGGGAAGAACTAAAAATATACGCTGATTGGCTTACCAAAAGTGACTGCTCTGCGTGTACGCTTGTTAAAACTTTTGATCGCTTGTAGGCGCTTGTCGGGCGTTTAGTACGCGCATGTAAAAATGCGCATGTAAAAATGCACGTATTTCGCCACAATACATTTCAAATGAATCATGTTTTTATATTGTCACCCTAAACTGCCTATAGTTAGATATACACAAGATCGAAAAAGAATGAGAGGGGGCCAGTTGTTTTATGTCTTTATGCGTTTTTTGACAGCGCGCACTGCGTAGTCTGTAACACAGAATGGATCAACCTCAGGACTAATTAAAATATCTAATATATTTGAATATTTCTAAGTCACACTTCCAGGGGGTTTCGATCGAGCAAAGCATTCTTGGAAAGAAAAAAACATGGCGCGGCGAGATCGTACACCACTGGGAACGAGGTTGAGCTCGCTGGTCTATTGGTAAGACATTTGCTCTAGCAATGCAAAGGTCGTGGGTTAGAATCCCACCCGAGCGATTTGCCTGTGGATTTTTTGTAACAGAACTCCGGAAAGTACTGAATATACAGTGGTTAATACACATCAGAGGGTAAAGAATAAATTATATTCATTATCCCAGATGCAAAATTAACATCTAATAGCATGATCCTCATTATTCTACAACATTTTTAACACATCGGTAAACACCTTGATTTTGCACCTGACACAGAACTGATAAACAGACCTCTCTGCACATAAACCAATAAAGAGGAAGCAGGGACAACTGTGTGCAAGCCAAGCAATCCACAGACCTGTGCCCCCCTCCGATCTCCCCCCTCCGATCTCCCCCCTCCGATCTCCCCCCTCCGATCTCCCCCTCCGATCTCCCCCCTCCGATCTCCCCCCTCCGATCTGCTCCCCCCTCTGATCTCCCCCCCTCCGATCTGCTCCCCCCTCTGATCTCCCCCCCCCCCCCCCCCCCCGGCCCTGCCCCTATCGCCCCAGACATTAACAAAATTATCAAGTGACCTTCTGGATGCCCATTTGATGAGGGTTGCACAGGAATAAGCAATTCCGCATCTGATTACAATTTACATTAAGACTAATTGCCACTAATTTATGAGGCTTAACGACACAAGATACCAGTGTGATTACTGCGCTTATCACTCATTAGGGTCGTTAATTCCTATAATGGCATCCTAAAATAAAACTAAATAAATCATGTCGACTGATAGTACTTTCTCTTTCGGCGGGAAATGCTGATGGGTCAAGTCCAAAAGAAAATACTGCAGTGATAATTTCTTTCTTTGTTTCAGCTTTTGGACCCAAATACTTGCACCCCTTACAAAGTAACAATAAATGTTAAGGAGAACTGAACAGTTGAACTGAACAGGGTGTAACTGTTAATTTTAACTACCCCAAATCAATCAAAATACATCAAAACTCTGAACACAAAGTGACCACAGGAGTAAGGATATCTAATCTTTCTTAATTTGTTTGTGTAACCTACATGTACATGTAGGCCTAAAGGATGCCTTAAATATACTAAAAACTTCAAATAAATCAACTGAAGTTTTTCAGATTCTTTTTTTTTCAATTTAGCCTCTGGCCAGTAATTATAAAGCAGATTCAAATTATATACAGCCAGGAAAACTGAAATAAAGCGTTTTGAATATATAGTCGGAGACTCGGAGTGGAACGGTAACGAATAAAGAAAAATCACAATCTCGGCAGCATTGTGGGGGTAATTGTTAGGGTTCAATATGAGCCAAGGGCGATACACCAACCACCCAGTACCCCCGCCATCTGTGTTTGCTATTACACCCCAGTCAGCTTCAGGGGGGTCAGGGATCACCAGCTCCTATTTGTAATGGACATGGCTTTGTTGAAAGAAACAGCTTTCAGTCCGCCCATTTACACATGTACAACGAAACATGCCACACAGCGATAGACATTGCAGGTCTGCCAACTCTTTTCCTGCCAGCCCCCCCCCCCCCCATCTTTGTGCAGACGGACGTATTTGCACTTCAAAGTGTAAATTTGAAGCTGAATTTTGATAGGGGAAGGTAACTGTGTGATGGAATCCCGTGTGAATGAAATTCTACCTCAATTTTGTCTCATTTAAGTATTTAGGTATTCACTGACGAACTGGAGGATTTACTGTTATGCTAAATGCCTTCTAGAGAAGTGCAAAGGCAAATTGAAGTACTAAAGGTTACATTACATGAACAGTTCTCTCGAGTACATCCACTGGGATACATACAGCCCAGGAAGAGTCAAACTCGTGTCTCAAGACAAATCTTGCCTTGATCAACAGGGAATTATGTTTTCCTGATACACATCACATACATGTCTGGCAGAGAATGAAATGAAAAATATCTTAGAAAGAGGATATTTTGATGTTACGTACAGTTACATGAAGTACTTCAAGTGTACAACTTGGACCCGCTGTTTTTGTCAATGAACAGCCAATCTGGACCCCCGCCCCTTACTTATGTAAAAAAGTGTTCCCTTTATGTTTTTAATATGCAAATAAATTTTGTAAAGCAATACACACGCTTTCTTCCAAATTAATTATTACATGTGGGCCTGATAGGATGTGACATTGTGACAATTAATTTCGGATGGTTATTGGAAGCATTTAAGGTGCAACGCAAATTTGTAACTCTATTTTGTTATAAAACTGCACAAACCAAAAAACATACAGTTGTACTACAGTTTGTGTTAAAAAAGTCAAGTTTGGTGCATCAGTAAGTAAGGTAAATCCGAGGAGAAACAAGACTTTTTTATTGAGTGAGCAGGAGCAGAAGAGGTCACAGCCATTATTGGACCTTGTAGGGGCATTGTGACATAGGCTGACAAGCAACTCTCCTTTTTCCCTCCTGGGTATAGCCTTCTCACTTCCCCATTTACTGGGTTTCAACAATTGGCTCCTGAGATCTGGTTGTCATTAACTCAGGAACGCTGACTCTTTTCTGCGTGATGCCCATGAGCGGGAGTGAGTGTGTGATGCATCTTGTACCTAAACATGTAGTATGCATTGCAGGCACATTATAGCTGCAAGTATAAAATTTGAATTATTTGTGTGTGTGGAGGTTTGCATTATACGAAAATAGCATAAGGAAATTTCCGCAGTTTGCGTCTACGAAAAGGGCATGCTGCTGAACAGAAGATGCTGTTTGAATTAATTTGCTGGACAAACACAACAGCAGGGGAACCAGTCCCCAGTAGTATGTAGGCTATTGCATTTATTTTGGCTGGTAATCTTGATTGCGAGCAACACATTTCTGTGCTCCGAGTATAATTGGCGATTATTAACATTTCGTCGGTTAATCTTATTTTGTTTTAAGAAATACTGACCAATTTAAAACATCGTCTGAAAAGTATGTAAAATAAGTATTTTAATAGTACTATTAAAGATTATTAATTTCAGACAAACACTTCTACAGGGAGCGTAACGTAGATCTTGTTTTGAGCCATCATCAGCTTTGACAAACTTATAAAAGTAAGTTTCCCTCGGCCTAACACTTATGTCCAGATTTGATTGATGACCATTAAAGAAGCACCAACTGGTACCAATCACTCCAATTAGTGGAAGTCAATCTGGCATCAGATTACCCTTGAATTTGTTCACTTTTTTTTTTCTGTCCCTGATTTAAAGCGTTTTGAAGGTAATCAGTGTGTTTTTCTCTTTAATCATGAAGTTTCCTTTCGTAATAAGTTGGGGCAGCGACCAATTCCCCACCGTATTTGGCTGGTGCCCTTCAAACATTCAAACTTGAGAAAAGTAAGTAGTTCTACACGTATGGGTCATTTATGGACTGGCAAAATGCCACATTGATTTCATTTCTTCTCATTTTCTTGAACATTAGTCATCTAACCTTTTCTGTGACCTACATGTGCAGTACACTTTGATAAACAGTTCATACAAAACCAGATTTGTGTTTCTAAACACAACGGGACCGAATATAGATATTTCCTAATTCACAACAGGAAATGGCATTCATCACTTCTGTAAACTCTGATGAAACTTTGAACAAAAATCATTAAACTTTCAGTGATCAAATTTGTGCCCTCCAAACCCCAAAGAGTGGATTACCTCTTCAGTACTTATGTACTGCATACCTCGTATACAGGTTTTCGAGGGGGGTGGGGGTGGCTGGTTTCCACAGGAGTCTCGCATTTTGCCTGGAAGCATTTCACAATTAGATTTTCTTGAAGATAAACGCCTAGACTGAGTTAGCTCCAGTTTTCTGGGTCATTATTTAGTGTTTTTTTTTTTACATTTTCAATAAATATATATATTGATTTCTGTTGATGAAATCTGAACTACAGATTGTAATGTCTGTGAATTCTCAGACACAAATCAGTCAAGACGATTAGTTCAACATTTGCAGCATTCTCCCTTCTTAACAGTTGGTCCGCTGGCCAGATGCCACTTAAAACACCCGAGGACCAATCAAAATTCACTCAAAGTCGTCTGGCTGCCTAGTTCAGTGTTTAAAAAAGTATAGATTCATTTGAAATACAGACTAATGAAAAAGCGACCGAGTGAAATGACGAGCCAACTGGTCCCTGCTGGCTAGTCATTACAATAGTTAAGGACAAACCATGGGTTTATAGTTTTCAATCTGAAAGTGCGCTGTTTATAAAAGTTCATACAAGTACCAACCCTCCAGAGAGATCACTCCAACTGAAATAATACCAAAGTTTACTAAATAGCATTTCAAATTTCCCAAAACCACTGTTGGCTTTTTTGATATCCCTGATGGAAATAAGCCTGATATTTAATGTGCACAATATACCTGACAAAATCATAAATCCATTATTGTTTTAAAACACGTTTGGTAATTGTCAAAGACCAGTATTCTCACTTGGTGTATCCAAACATATGCATAAAATAACAAGCCTGTGAAAATTTGGGCTCAATTGGTCATTGAAGTTGCAAGAAAATGATGAAAGAAAAAACACCCTTGTTGTACAAATTAGTGTGCTTTCAGATAGGAATAAAAGGCTTCTGGCCAGAAGTCTTTTATTATTTTAGTGAGAAATTACCTCTTTCTCAAAAACTACGTTACTTCAGAGGGAGTGGTTTCTCACAATGTTTTATACTATCAACAGCTCTCCGTTGCTGGTTACCAAGTAAGTTTTTATGCTAATATATATTTTGAGTGATTACCAAACGTGTACAGTGCCATTAAGTTTTATAAAAACGTGACTACTAAATTCTTCACAGGTGAGTTGTATGGGGGTGCTCATTGAAAGCTAGGGGGACTGGAATAAAAAAAAAAAAAAAAAAGGGAACCAAAAAGATCTCTTTACTTCCTCATTCAACCAGCAAGATGTTGAATGTTGAAAACAAAAAGAGAGCTTTGCTCTGTGTTTAAATGTCAAAACATTAAAAATTGATGATCACGAGTAGCAGTCGCCAGTTAGTCTTGAGATAAAAATCATCCTCAAAAGCCCAGGGTGTTTTCTGTAATGGACTTCACAGACTGTCCACATTACTACAAGCGGAAAACTACAATCTCAGGGAAAACTCACACCTTCAAGAAAATTTGAAAAGTCAATGGAAAAAACCCATACCTGACAGATCAAAGGCTTGGACCAATGTCAAGGAGCAGCCTTAGCAGTAAATAGTGCTTAACAATTAGTAAGGCCAAACAAAAAAGTGTTCTGTTTCCGATTACATGCCATTTTAAAATAGGGTCGGTAGGTCGGATTTTTTATTTTTTTTGCCCTTTTTTTTCTCTTTTCTGATAGGTTTGGCGATGGTTTAAAAATACTGTACTTGCCCGATTCAAAACTAACACTAACACTGGTTTTTAGTTCAATTTTGTTAAAAACATATTAGTTTGGTCAAAGTCTGACATTTGGTTCATGGTACCTTCACTTTTTAATAATTTTGTTATTTTTTATTTTTTCCCATTTTATTTTTAGCCGAATAAAAAGTTTAGGGTCGCGGCCTAAAGTTAGGGTCGGTCGGGAAACCGGAAACAGAACCCTTTTTTTGTTTGGCCTAATACTACATAATAGTAATACTTACAGTGTGATCAATTTGTCCAGCATTAGGAAGAGCCCTTTGGGGAGACCCTCAATCCGATTCTTCTCCAGGTTGAGGGTTTGTAGCATCCTCAGTGGTTCCAAGGATGTCGGCGCTAGCAGAGTTATCCGATTGTTGTTCAGGAATCTAAGAATGAAACATAAATATAATTATGAGAGTTAAAGGCAAAATTCAGGAGTGGTGGTGATCGCAAAACACATTATTAGTTTAAATCTGAAAGTTCACTGATTACAAGTTTATGCCAGTACAAATTCTACAGAGATAATGTTCCCATCTGTACTGTCAAAGTTAAGAGAATAAATATTTAAGACCCCCTCCAATCACTGTTTCTCTATTTTACTAACCACAATCAGCATCAAAGTAAGCCAGATATGAACGTGCACATAACATACACCATTTTTTCAATGTTTTCTCTAAAACCTGGCAACCAATTTGGATCAATTGTTCACAGGCTAGTGTTTTTATAATGTGTTTACTAAAAACTAAAGCAATGGACTTAACTTACTCTCCCAAAAACCAATGATGTATTATACCTTTAATTTTGCTCCAAGTAGATTTAATTAAAAAATGCAAGCACAATTACTCGGATGACAGTCCGCACAAACAAATTTAACAATTACTCAATTCTTAAATAATTGTCCAAATTGACCTGTAATTGATGTGTTGTTCCCAAGTCATAATGCCTCCACTGTCCATGACCAAAATTATCACACGGTTTTGCTTTCATTGTGAGATTCCCTTAACACTTATATTGATGTTCGTTTTTCAAAAGAGAAGACGAGCGACAAGGATGAGATTTGCCGAATGTGATAACTCCTTAATAGCGGGTTGTTGGCCTGGATTCCCCCTTATTCTAGACCTGACATCTCCCAGATGTTAACATTCAGGAGGTTTGCAGACTCTGTGCATCGCCAGAAAAAATAAGATTAAAAAAACAAGAAAAAAAACCAAACTTTGTCCCTTTGGTAATTTCTTTCAAGAAAATTTGAGGCTCAAGGAGATTTTTCAGAAAATCTTGAAATCAGGAAATATCCTGAGAAATTATGCGCCTACAGAGAATAAAAAACATTCACACTAAATATTTTGCCACAGTTAGGGTAGGCACATCAACTATTTGACAGGGGTGTTATGCTGCCCTCTCGGTCAGGAAAATACTGCATGGCATCTCATGCGTGTAATTGCAAAATACCTCAACACAATATTCTATTTAATGCTCGCCTGATTTTGAAGTACTTTATTTGCCTTGCTTTGGGTGGTCTTGTAAAAGGAGTATTCTTGATGTTCCTTTCACACTTTGCAGTGTATGTAACATTGACATTAATTTATCCCTGCTTTTATAACTGAATATCTGTGAATTAACTGATGCAAACAGCTGATGATTTGATATACTTTTCGGTTTGAAAAAAATAAAAATAGTATCCAGTTTAAATAGATGAGAAATACTATACAGTTTGGATAAAATGAAAAATACTATCCAGTTTGAAGAACTGAAAAGTAACATCCAGTTTGAAGAACTGAACAAATACTTTCCAGTTTGAAGAACTGAAAAATAATATCCAGTTTGAAGAACTTAACATTTTTGTCCAGTTTGAATAGCTGAGAAATATTTTCCAGTTTGGAAAAAATGAAAAATACTATCCTGTCTGAAGACCTGAAAATACTATCCAGTTTGGGGAACTGAAAAATACTGTCTAGTCTGAAGAACTGAAAATATTATCCAGTTTGGGGAACTGAAAAATTCTGTCTAGTCTGAAGAACTGAAAATATTATCCAGTTTGGACAGCAGAACTGTATTATGCACACATACAGTACATGTGCAAACTATAGTGCCTGTAGTATTTATGAAAATCTCTACATGTGCTGCCTGTGTTTTGTTTACATCATCACTTATTGTACCAATCCTTGAATTTCAGGGAGGCAAATTGCTCCCACTGCCTCTAGTTTATGCATGTCTCCCCTTATAATACAGAAAGTCCCACAGACATTTCAATTTTCTAATGGGAAATGCCACAAGGGGAAAACTGCCTTGCCCCCCCTTCAAGGCCCGCTCTAGCAGTCCAAAAGGAAACCTACATGTGATGGAGGTTGCTCTGTGTTGGAAAAGTGTTCTCAGTGATGTTAACGATGTTGTTGTAACTCAGATCCAGCTTCCGTAATGACACAAACCCTTCCATCGACCCTGGTTCTATGTATTCAATCTCATTGTGGTCCCTGGAGGAAAAAAGAACAAGAAAGAGGAGAAACACAACATTAAGCAAATTGCAACTTAAAGTACTTAAGTTAATGACTAATGGCAAACGTCAATGCTACGTGTACATGTACTTACACATAGCAGCAGAAAACAGCCATTAGCACACACAAAAATGTCAAATTGGTTAACTGGTTAACCGTTTGTGCTGAGCAGTATTTGTTTGCTATATAAAATGTGGCCATTGTTGTGGGAACATTTTTATGTTAATAAGGATTTGTCCGAAGCATTGTCATAAGGCCATGGCTACAAAATTGTTTCTGCCTATACTTGGACAGTCACTAGTGAACAGCAAACAGCCACACACCCATACACAATCAAACACAGCTAAATAAGCTCAACTCCAAGACATGAACCTTCTTCCCCACTGCTAACAAGCCCAAAACCTTGAAACAAAGTGAGACTTTGCCACACTGCAGGTGGACATCTTTCAGAACAACAGAGGGCATCTCCACGGGTCACCAAACTCATGTAAAAAGCAATGTTAACCTCGGTCATGTGCTTCTCTTGAAATGCTTTGTTCTTCGCAGGGACTGTACCTCCATGCTGTAACCTACCATGGAGCTATTATTGAACCAACCAACATGGGTAGATGTCTTGGCACTAAAACCAAAAACAACAGGACTTTGGATCGTTAGAGAATGTCTGGAATTTCCCAAATGCTTTTCAGGTGTACGTTTCATGCAGGTGTGCTTTGTAAGTTGAAGAGAGGTTACCACCTATCGACAATGAAGTAAAGGTTTGGTTTATGAACAAGAAAAGGAACAGGAGTTGAAATTTGTTTTGTTTTTTATTTCCATCCAGGGAATTGAAAATTTAATTTGTGATGTGGCCAATTCAATTTACGATCACGTACGTATGTATTGGATGAATGTTCTCATGAAAGCTGTACTTAGATTCCCGTGAATGTACAATGCTTTAATAAACTTATCCTCAATCAATGGATAAAAAAAAAAGGGGGCAACTCATGTATGCGTTCAGTAACATTACGAGAACTAGTTCACAAGGTGCGAGTACAATTAATGTGTTTACCGTAGAATTCTATGCTGCCTATTTAAGAACTATTGTAAGACCTGTTCAACATGGAGCCTGCGCCTAAACTGTTCGGCAAATTTATCCAACTTAATCTTTCCCTGAAAGAAGTCTGAAAGATTTCCTTTTTGAGGAAAACTTCCTTAACCCCATTTTCTGGGCCCTTCACGCTTGATGTTGTGGACACAACGTGCTGAAAATCGTCTCACCCAACTTTACTTGTAACAAAGACAAGTTCAGTACGATTGTTGAGGGGGCTAACTAACTCTTTCACCAGCCACAATGGAACAATTAGCTTTTTGTAAGATCAAACGCCCCGTAATAAAATGAGGGGGGGGGGGGAGAGAGAGAAAAAAGGACATGTAAATGTTGACCCATTAAACTGAAAGTGTTCCCTTACAATAGAAAAATAGTTCAGCTTATTTGAGAAAGCAAGTAGAATACCAAGAGTGCAAATACAGCGATTTTTTTCCCCCTCTCCTTTCTTTTTTCCTCTACCCGTTTTTTCCCTCCCCTCCTTCCACTTCTTTCCATTTGTAAACTGGCAGCATTATAGGTTCCCATCAACACCTGCAGGATCCTGGCAAGCTAATGCATATTGTCCCTGACCAACAAGCCTGGAGGCCCTCAAAGGGTTAATTTGAAAACTAGCACCGAAACTTGACCTGAATCGATCCGAGACATGAGGCAGCAAAAAAAAAAAAAAAAAAAAAAGAAAGAAAAAAAGAAGAACAAAAAAAACGCTTCAGACTTTGCCTGGGCAAAGTAGCTCAGGTCCTTTTCGGGGGTAGATTTCGGGTTTTTGATGCCTTTGTTACCCATTACTAAATTTGTTCCTGGTTGGTATACCTCGAGGATATTAAGCCACCGCAATCAATGTTCGTTTCCAATTGAAATCCGTGAATGAGGCGGTGTGCACTCCCAGAACTTCAATCCTGAACTTGAGCGACTTTACACATAATTTCTAACATTTCATTGTGGACAAAATCAGATAAAGCCATACAAGCACAAAATCCTTTTGCACATTAGCAAAAAAAGAACTTAAACCAAAGATACTTAGGCCAAGAACCCCCCCCCCCCACAATTTGATTATCTTTGGGGGTTTTTTGAAAAAGAGGAAGATGAGGGCCTTTCTATTGAGATATTTGTTATTATTTCTTACGAGGAGGAAAGAGCCATTTACTAAAAATCCGCTGGCTTTGTAGAACTTGGACATCTAAATGATGGGCGAATTAAATTAATTGTCGAAAGAATTGTGCCAAAATGAAAACAAATGAAAAATTTAGTCGTTTTGGACACAAAACCCTGAACAAACAAACAAACAAATACACACACACACTATAGGATGTAGCTTTTAAAAAAAAAGGGCAAAGGGGACGATCAAGTTTTTTTGTTTTTTTTAACCAGGAGAACAGGAAGCTTGCTTGAAATAAACAGATGCTGTTAAAAAAAATTCTTCTGAACCTGAATTTGTTTCCTGAAATCTTTCAAGATGAACTTCAGAGGTGTTCATTATTGTAAAGGAACACTTTCCCTTCTCTAAAATCCATATTTTATATTTGCTTTATTGTGTCACAATGAAGGACACAAACATACATATGGAATCCTTAATTGGTATGATTTTTTACAAAAACCACCCAAACCTTGCGCGTACACATGGTAATGCTTGTACTATGTAAATTACATGTAGAGAATATGCGAGCTGGGAATGTAATGTAAGAGTGCAGGTACATGCATACCTCATGCATTCTAAGTAGTCAATTTTCTCATTGCCAATCCACAAAGCACTCACAATAGTCCTCTCATCCCGTGAGACACACGCACAGAAAAACCCCAAACTCATCAAATATATGGAGCAAACGGGGCCTCAAACCCTGTAACACTATCCCCCCTATTGATCCGCTTAGCAAGGGAATAAAACCCTGGTTTCTGCTGGAGCTCTACCGCTGCCGACCAACCAACCGACCGACCGACCGACGTCACAGACGAGGACTCCTGATAACTACAGCCCTATAGCTCCACCAGCCATTCGGGGGGGGGGGGGGGGGGGGGGGGGGGGGGGGGGGGGGGGGGCTGTGGAACAACAATGCCCAAGCTCGCCGCACCAATTAATGGATATTGGACTAGGAACACTGCATTCCTTGGGGGGAATAAGACCTTGCACGCACCACTGCAGACATACCACAGTGACCTCATTCTGTTCTCTCACTTTCCCAATAAATAAAAAAATAAAAAAATAAAAATAAGGTCATCGTACTGCATTAATCACCAGTAGGGCGCAATATTGGAGTGGATGCTGCACACGCAATATGCTCTCTATCTCTCGCTCAAGATTCTTTCTTTGTGGTGGTTAGCACAATGGGGACTGAACACCTATCCATCACGATGCCGATGGATGAATACTTAAGTACCTTTGCGCATTAGTGTCTTCTCTCATTGCGATCACTTCATATGATCACACAAGCACGCTTCGCTGAACCAAGCGCTAACAATTCTCCCCTGTAATTAATCAATGTCTCCTGGAACTCCCCACACAAGTTTTTAAAATTCAAATTGGCCTTATTTTAGGGGAACTTGTTGGCATACCAATTAATTTTCTTGTTAAAGCATTTGGTAATATTGTACTTCATCAAGAAGCAGTACTCCATCATCTATGCAACGCAGCTGTGAACAAAGAAACTCTTCAACATCACTCAATGATAGAACTGTTCTTCCCATTAAACGATTAAGTGCAACATATGATGTTTCTCACCCAGAAAAACCAAATCCAGCCCTGGAATGACGGAGACTGTACACTGGCTTTCCTTGCCCTGATCTTGGACCTGATGCCCCTTCAAAACACTTAAACAGACACCTTGACTTTTCAACAAATGGGCCCTGTTTTCAAAAAAAGGTTTCGCCTGAAAGATTTAAATAAAGGTCTGAACAAAATTGAAAGGTAAATTACTTAAAACGATGTGTCAGGGCCCAATATCATGGGTCTGCTTACTGCAGGGATGTGATAGGCAAAGCGCGAAAGCATGCGAGCTCGAAAACTTGCGAGCATGAAGCCCAATAATAACATTTATCTCTGGTTTTTAAAGCCCTACTCTGCAATCTGGGGCATTATAAATGGTTTTGTTTTTATTTATTTATGAATTAGATCTTTAAAAAAAAAATTAAAAAAAAATAAAAAATAAAAAAAAAATTGAGGGGGGGGGGCCCCCAAAAAACGGACTTCTATTTTATGGAGGGCCAAAAAACGGAATTCCGGTTAAAAACGGAGAAATCACATCCCTGTTACTGTATCAAGCGCATAAATCGGTGCTTAGAGTAGCGAAACATCTTTGCTACATGCAAATTTCACAGATTAGCAAGGAATTTTGTGCTTGCGCGTGTGTGTACTTCTTGTTATTCATCCTTCTTCACTTACACAGCTAGCGAAGAAAAGAAGACGCTCACCCTGTTAAGCGTAGAATGGTGACTGATGAAATTGTGCCCTGCTATTTTTTAATCCTATACGAAACTGTCAACTGCATGAAATCGTTCACTTCTCAAACATGTACCGTTCCTATAATCACTGTACAAACATGCACACAGAATAATCAACTTGCGGCAGATTTCACAGGTTGATTTTGCAAACCAGAATGCAGTCAATATTCATGGGCATTCTCCAGTCAAAGAAACCGCAGCGGGAATATTCTCAAGGGGCTAATAATCAATCAGAAAATATGCAATGTCATCAAAAGTGAATAATACAAGTGCACAGTCAAAAAGGATCACCCAAATTACAATATCGAGGTTTACAATCTGACACAGGAAATATTATCAATAAGCAGTATAATTCAATCTCTGTCAATATGTCAGACAATTATCTCAGTTTAGACGCGAGTAAACGCTCCATGTTTCCCCAATGTTTCAGTCCATAAAAAGACCGGACATTGATCAGGTAGATACGGTTATCAATCAGAACCGACAGCTGCCCCTTTAGAGTGCAAAATATTTTGTGATGAGGTATGAAGATGCATTCCAATTTGTTCTGCCTTGAAGCCCGTGCACGTTTTAATTTTTTTTTGGCCATTGTCGCAGAGTCAGAAATGTCAATAAAATCCTGTAAAAAATGAAAATAAACGAAGACATCACTTTACACAACTCCCGCAAATATTTTAAGTGAGAGCTCCGCTCTCGATTTGATGTGATATTTCCCCATAATTTATTGCTACCTTGGAATGCATTTTTTTCTTCTTCTAAAACAAGGAAAAGACGAGGGGAAAAAAACCTGAGAAAACCACCCAAAGCGGCACTCTAATTACAGGGGACATCCCTGACACCTGTCCATCATGAAAAGCCTTCGCGAAAAAAAAGTATGACCTGTTTCTGTAAAGGAGGGTAATAAACCAAATGCCCTTGACTAAACCAGGAAGCAAAAGGCGGGAAAATAAGCTTGGCGAAGCCGGCACCATGGAGAGGGAGCTGTTGGGAAGCCACAGGGGTATGACCTCTCCAATGCCTCAAAGATAATGTCCATGAAATTCAATGCTTTCGTTTCAGAGAAACTCACTTTTATTAAACTTCCAGTCAAATTTCCAGCCGGAAAAAGTGCGGTAAATGGATGCAAGAAGGTTGTAAACATGTTTAAGGGACACACAGGGGTTGTTGCAGTCCTTACAAGTTCATGTTCAGTATCCGATGAAATGAGTGGATGTGTAACTATATCAATGGATTGAGAGGAGTACATCAAAGCTCAGCAGTCTGTTTTTTTCCCAGCCTGACTGTAAAAGGGTTGTGTGTAAATAACATCTCTTATACCTCTGGATGTGACTTTTATATATTGCCATTGGCTTCATACACAATGCTGATGCACAGGCAGATGCAGAGATTGAGCAATGCCCCTTTACCAGACACTGGGAAAGAGTAGAAGAAAAAAGAAAAAGAAAAAAATTGAAAAATGGAAAACAAGAGGTCTGGCCCCTTTCATTATATGAGCATACAGGTGTGTATTTGAATGGAATTGTTCATTCTCAACAACACAAGTGGACACTCACAGTCACACTGAATACTGAACCAAAGACCTCCCTCTCTCTCTCTCTCTCAGCTGGTTATTTGCATACGGACTGACCTTGTCACTCAGTGACCCAACACTGGACGAACCAGTAAAACTGACCATCAGGGACACACTATTCAATCCCAAACCTTATGGAACTAAAGCTGACCAGCCAAACCTCCACACACCCAAACCAAAAATCCCCTGTCAAGAAAAATCTGGCTGGCCCGTAAGGGACATGGCAATCAGGGAATATGAAATGTTTCTATAGTTGGGAAGGCAGAGATGAGCGAATTCGTGGCAACCGCAATGTGCAGTGAGTGGAGAAATGGAAGCTCCTGTATAGCCCCTGGCCTCCCTGGTAATGGAGGGTCAGTAGTATCAAGTCCCTACCCTGCTGGGAAGGGTTGACCCCCAAGTTCTATTCTTACACTTTGACTGCAGGCAATTTCAACTTTGGGGACGACCTTACATACTACTTGAGAGGAAAAAAGGGCTACCTGATTCACAGTCTGGATTTGGACTCGGCTCTACAGGCTGTATGGAATAGGAGCTAGACTGTATAGATTCATGCATGCTTGTTAAACTTTCAATGCTGGCAAATTGACAGTGTTGTAGCCTTGAGTTGAAAATCAAACTAACCTTTCAAAAAATTAAAATGCTTCCTCTCCACAACGAGGAAACAAAAACATGAAAAACCTAACAATTCAACGGAAACAGCAAAACACAACATAACAAATTTATGGAGGTAGAAAAACATTAATGCTGTTTTACCTCCACATCCCACCTAACATTGTTTTGTTAAATACAAAACAATTTTGACGTGGCCACAATTTTAAAGATAAAAGGACTCTGTTGCCTTCCAACAAAACTTCAAACAAAGCAAATTTCATCTCTCTAACCTTTAAAGACTCCTTGCATTAGCTTTCAATGACTCCCAAAACCAACCCGGAAAAAAAAGGTCCCCGAAAAAGGTAAAATTCTAGGCTCCTCCCCTTTTCAGAATGAAGCGATATGCAAAACAGGCATTTCCAATTAGCCAAATGCCTCATCAATGTCTTGGAGTTCTTAATTCCTGCAGCTGCAGCAAGACCCAAATACTAATTGTTACACCCCTAATGCTGGGGGGATTAGAGGTTTCCCCGCATATAAAAGGCCACGAACAGCGTACATGTGCACTGCTGAGTGGAACACCATCTGTGAAGCAGTGAGTGATTGAGTAGCTGGGTTCTAATATGGGTCCTCCCTGATAAAACTCCCCGCACGCACCATCCACTCAGCCAAGCAATAACTCTTGCCGTTTCCAATGCAGCAATCTTTTTTAACTTTCTCGATGAGCAGAGTAGGAATTGACTCTGGGCCAGACAATTCTTAAAGACACATCTTTAATTCATAGTGACAAATGTGTTGAAGCGGTTGATTCTTGGAGGAAATGTTTTAATCCGCAAGGATTCAAACTTTTCCCGAGTGACTAAAATGCTTTGCAGTTGGCGTAAACTAGATTAAATTTATTGGGCTATTTTGGTGGAATTCAAAGTGCGGCGGCGTCTAAAAACAGGTAAGAGTTGACAGTTTGGTTAATGTCAGGGTTCGTCGCCATTGATTTTGGAATAAGACCCATTCTGGTTTTGATTGATAAGAAGTATATTCGTCATTTACTTGTCGAGAAAGAAATTAAGAAACACCAGGCCCCAACTGAGAGAGAGAGAGAGTGCTCAGATGATGCAATGCAGTGCCTGGTAACACTGGACCTTGAATCTCATCATCTGTGTTCTGATACTGTAAAGCAAAAGAAACTGGCGAGGACAAAATGTCTCAAAGTGAGGCGAGAACTTTTTGAGTTTAAGCGCACTCTTTGCTTTAAATGTAGTGTCATAGATTGTTTTTTTGTCAACAAGCTACTGATAAACAGGCCAAATTTGCAATAAATATACACTATAAGTCACTTGTGAAAGTGTCTACTTGTTGAGAAAGCAGTAAAAGTCGGTCACAATATTTTCATCAAGAACGTCGAACCCATTCAAATCAGTGAGGTGACACAGGTACCAACCACATCTCCGGCCCCAGCATTTACAAACGGACACCAAGGAAAGTTGAATCTCACAAAACTCGATTCGAGGTGAGTTTGGTACATGCCCTAGATATTTGTACACGGGTTGATGATTTTATCGCGTCAAAACAGCAAATGCTCCTTTTTCCACATCTGTTTTGGACAAGTTGATGTATGGTTCAAATGTATCACACGCCTGGCTAATTAGTAATAGAAGTTACTCTTTAATGAGTCACTATGAACTGACGACTTAAGGAACAACTAGCGAAGGAAAGAAGGAAAAAGTGGATTCAATTTGCTTTCCAAAAATCATAGGTGAATTGAGCAGGTTGGGGCTTGGCAAGTTGTATGGAAATTTACACTGAAAAGGAACTCCTTGGATTAAACTTTCAATGTGAACCCGAGATCCTGAATTGCTCTTTATTTACAAACCTGTTATTTCTAAAGCACTTGTAAAGCATTTGTTTTTGAATCATGTTTCCTTAATTGTCCAACAAAAAGTTTCTGTAATGGAAAGTGCAAAAACTACTCTTGAAATCAAACCCCCAAAAAGCAAAATGAGCAAATTTTGTATCAAAATCCAATAACACAATTGCTTATAAATACATGTGTAAGCTTGTGAGCACATATTCTTGACATGATAATGATATCGCATGCCTAAGTTACTGAACATATTATTTATATATTTGCTTGTGTGTGTAGCCACAGTTATTGGAATTGAAGGCCTTTGGGTCACAGTTTTTAAGTAAACATTTTTAATTCCAGGCATATACCTCTGTTTTTTGTTTTTTTTTATACATTTTTTGTGATTGTTTTTTATAAATATGTGTTTTTAGTGTTGAATAAATAATAATAATAATAAATAATAATAATAATAATAATAACAACTGTAGTTTGTTTTTCGGCCTATCTCCAACCACCCGTTCCTCTTCAGTTTCCCTTTCAAAACAGAAGTGCTTTGCTCCTAGGATTCACGAACAAAATGAAAAAACGTTCAGGGTAAATTATCAAAAAGATGTGGGTCAAAATGGAAGGGCGCTATCAAGGAATCAATCACAAACACACACTTAATGACAGCTTTTACCGCGTCATTAACGAATAAAATTAGGTCTGGTTTTTCGTTTTGAACGTTTGGCGCACTGGGAATGCTACGCGACCAGCGGAGAGCCTTAAATTGCCTGTAAAATTAGCACTCCATCAATTATGCGTTATGAGATTAACTGAAATCGCTTGACCCATATATCCTCACAGCGTGACATACATGTATCCATCTCCTAACAACAGTTTTGTGGGGCAGCTGCCACACGTGTCTTGGGATAATTGTTGATTGGGGGAATCGAGAAAGGAAAGGCAAAACAGTAACTGAATCCTGGAGAATGATTAAATTATTAATGGGTGAAGTCAAGCTACAATGTATACATTATAAATATAATACCAACATATAGTCTTAAATAGCGCAAGTGTCTAGCAATAAGAAACTCAAGGCCCTTAAACAAACAAAAAGAAACATTTGAAGACAGGTTTTTTAAACTTTTTGATTTATGAGACAGATTTATGTAGTCACATTATTAGGGTTTACAAGGTGCTATGGCAAATTCAGCAGCCACTGCCAGAAACACCAGGGCAAACCACTCCTCTTGATAACTGCATTACACAATAACACAGGACCTAAAGCTTTATGTCCCATCCAAAGGACAAAGCAATAATGGTTAAGTGTCTTGCTAAGAACACATGTGTCAAGACTCGAACCCAGGGGTACATCTGCAACACCCAACCTACGAAAAGTTGAGCATTCCAAATTTAACTTGGTAATTCATGCTGTTCTACACAGCGCAAGTCTATTAGAGAAATCACAAAACTCTCCACAGATTTTTTTTTTCTTTTCAGAAGTAACTTTTATACTTCTGCTGAATGCTGACTTAACCATTGTGTCTTTCTTCCCCAGATCCCTGAAGCCTCAAACTGAATCTCTCCACTACATGTACGTCCCCCTAAACCAAAACCTCTTGACAGTTTGACCAGAACGGCGGGAAAAATGCATTATTCGGGTGACATTTCATTCATAGGAGAGCACCTTGGCATCAAGAAAATGTCAAGTCAACAAAAGTCTTTCTGAGGAGTTGACGTTACAATTTCTGAAGTACTCTGGGAAAAAAGTGAGTTGCCGAAGGGGGTTGGGGGGGAAAGAAAGCAAGAGACAGAGATAACAAGATCCCCAAAAAGTTCCAAAGGGAGAGAAAAAGAAATCAAAAAAATTGAAAGCTTTCCGCATAACGATAACAAGAAGATCTGCTCACCTGCGTTCGGATGAGTCATCGCACATGAGATATGGCCGTGGTTGCAAATATGCAAGAGTACTTCAAAAATGTTTTAAACAAAATTGTAAATGGACGCTTACGGGGGAACTCACACTACCCGTACACTTCATCACACCCCTCAGGTATGAAACACCATACACTGAGGCAGTGCTGTGCTGAATTTCAAAATGATCTCTTCAACCCATGTCGACTTTTTAATGAAGTATTCATGAGGCCATCCATCAGTGAAAGCAGCGTATATCATAAGCGGACACACACACGAAAAAACCTCCAGGGATGTCAATCCTTCATGAAGGCTTCATAGCTATTTGTTTGAGATGAGTGCAGGGCAAGTTTTTAACACGACCAGAAAAGAAGGGGGAGATAAAAAAACAAAACAAAACACAGCAGCTCAAGATATTCAAGCCCACAGCGTTATTCAGAATGTTGCAAATCTAATGGTGCTTATGTGCATGTCTCATAAATTTTCGAGACAATCTCTAATTGCTTTGAGTTATACACTGTATAACATGTACTTTGCCCACTTGTAATAAATTGGTTCCAACACTGACAGTACGGGTACATGGAATATGAAAAGGAATTTCAATGTGGTCCTCCGATGTGAGTATACTCGCACGCATACACTAATTTTACAGGTAAAATTCACCTAGTGTTAATCAGCCTAACCTTCAAATGATTATTGCAACAACACAAGGTGAAATGTGACTATTCTTTAATGTTCATGGACATGGGCTCAATTGACTTTTAAGTTCAACACTAGGGGTTTCAGTACTGAGTGACGAATCCGCGCTTCCAAGGCAATGTTTTGCCCGTTGCAAAGAAACAGATAAGAGAGGGGGGTTTCAGTAGTGAATCATATGGGCTTGGTCTTCCCCATCAGACTCAGGTAGTCTTTTCGCACCTCCCGGCAATCGCACCGACGATTGACAGACATGTCCGGGATGCCTGGCCCCCCCCCCCCCTTCGCAGAGGAAGCGCTCAGAAATTAAAGGGCCTAGCCACCAACAATGGCTTGTTTACATTCTGTTCCACAAGATGGAGGAAATGAATCAAGAAGCGTTGACAAATGACATCAGGGTGACGCACTCTGCGGATCAAAGAAGACTCCTCGGATCGACAGTCACTCTCAGCGAGGTTCATAAGAGCAGACGTGATCTCTGAGTGGACCTCTGAAGTCAATTCCTGAGCCCTTTAATAACTGAATCGGGGCTACCTTGCAGCAGTTGCCTGGGGTACTAAAAACTACAAGCAGATAGATTTCCACAGAGGAAGGTCATCAATTAGTTATTAAAACGTACCATCAATTACTGTGTCTTCATCACACATCAAATGGGGGTAAAAGGTTCTACCAGTGCATTAAACATACGCAGTGTCTCCCTCTGTACCTTTTAAAATGTTTGACATTTTTATTTTCGCAAAGTACTACCTTTCCTTTACCAAATAAAAAATTGCAAACCCAAAGTCATGTATAATTTCATAAATGTTTATCTCACTCCCACCATCTCAGTCAGGTTCCATGTACACATGAATACTGATTCTTACATCATACAAAAAGGGGGGGGCCAGACCTACGCCCTTGCCAACATTGGAACAATTAGGTCATTTTGAATATAATGGCAAAACAAGAAACGATCCTTTGCTACTGAGCATTTCAACCTAGGAAAATGAACAGGTACATGCTATTGCCAACATTTCCGTCGTGTCGTTCCCTCCTGCTTATGAAATTTGCACTTGATGGTCAAGGGGGGGGGGGGCCTTTGTTTTTCTAGGGTTTACATATGTCTGACTAATGACAGGCATGCCTTTCTGAATGCAAGTGAGGTGGGACAATTCGCCCCGGGGTAACCCACTACACAGAAAAGCAGATTCCGGACGAACATCTGTTTCAATTGGTTGCCCAAAACATTTGAATGTTTGTTCCTTTTTCATAAATTATGCCTACCCATGTTAACTGCATTGTTGATTTGCATCCTAAAAATTCAGGTCAATTTGCTACTTTTTTTTTTTTATTAAGCTTGAAGACAGATTTGAAGAAGTCTATTTGAAACAATGCAAGTCACATTGATTTGAAGAAGTGAAAACAGAGGTTGGCATAGTGTCCCCATCCGGGGGCGCTCTGGGCAACATAGCGATTTCACTGGAAGGTCCACATTAATTTCACCACCGCGGTATTCTGAATACACTGATTTGAGAAACTTACTTGCTCTCAAGAATTTGATTCAGTAACTGGAGAATATCAATTTCCGATTCTTGCTCCAGTTCAAAAGAAGTGGGCAAGTGGTGTTTTCACAATCAAATTGAACATATCTGGGTTGAAAGGAAATCTTGGGGGTGTGTGAACCAAAAGTGTGGGTTTCCAATTCCAAGGGATGGGACGGAATAATGTAATTCAAGATTTAGAATTCTCAGGACTTTGGCAAATATAATATCACCAAAAAAACATCAGGCGCACCGGGGTGATTGGCTAGTGACTTGAACGTGGTACAGTGAAAGGGATAGGCACTATTGACATGCACACGATTTCACCAGGAAGTATGCAACTCCTTTACGGCGTCTCGAGAAAACTGATAATGTCAGCGCCGGTGGAAAGGAAGACTTGGGTACCGACACTGCTTGCACACTTCATGGTGTCGACTGTCTGAACCTGACGAAGAGGCCGGGTGGATTCATTGAAACATTAGAGGTTTGCCTCATCCGATGGGGCAAACGGTATAATTATGTCAATCATTCCAGTGATAGCCACTCCTTTGCGAGGGCCTTGTGAGGGCGCTGTTGAGGTGTTTCTGGGTTAGTTCAAGGTGTCACCACCTGATATGGGGCGTGTTTCATTATAGATGCAGCGCTCACTTTTTCAGAGTCATGTTATCAAAACCTCTACAAAATACCACAGAAAGCGATGAGGAACTTGTTCTATTTTCATTTAATGAAGGTTACCCTTGGCCAATGAGTCCCGCGACCTCCCCATGCCTTCTGAGGTGCTCATTGAAGATCATTACCAGAATGTTTAAAACCCACTCCAAATAGAAATTCCTATCCAGACAGAGAACAAGCTCCACAAATAAAAATTTCCTTTAAAAAAAAGATCTTTGGCTATTTACCAAATAACAAGATAAAAACATCACCACGGCTACTGAAACAGTATTTAGTCTTCTTTAATTACGCAAAAAAAAACTTGTCCGAAACTTGGGCTGTGATCTAGGAGGGGGTATCACATGACATGTCCCTCATCAGTTATTAAATCACGTTACTCAAAAGACCTGAATGAAATTTCCCTAGAAGGAGCGATGGCACATTTATGACCCGTAATTGTCCGGGAGATCAATAGTGCACACTCCAGATAGACAAGCCTGGTCCATTTACGCAGCGTGATGACAAGGAAAATACTTGAGTGAGCCGACCGACTGGCCCTTTCTAAAACCATCTTGGAAAGAGGAGGGCAAGGAAATTTGTGCAAAAAGATAACCCAACAAAAAAAACACCCCCAAACAAAACAAACCCAAAATGAGTCAATGGAAATGCAATGCTGTGAAGCAACGAGGGGGAAGGCACTTTGAGATGTATTATGCAAGAAATTCACAGGAAAAACGATCTTGAATTCAAAATTGCTGATTTGTGATGGTTGGATTAAGTTGTACGAGACTTTCCCGAACCTTTTAATAACAGCTCTGAATCTTAAGGAGTGGAGCGGGCTATAAGGAACGAACTTCGGGAATGAAGGCGCCCAAACTCAGTCGAGCAAGTCGCTTATTACAAACAATGAAATCAAGTTGATAATATTATTTTGCCTGAGCTAGTTGGTATATTCCCCTGCACTTATGTGGCATCTAACACACTCTACGTTTTAGAGTGTCTGTCGGGAGGGGGGTAGTTTGCAAGCTACTCTCACAGCGAAACACGCCCTAATGGTGTGAGTTACATTCCTATTTAACCCTTTTTCCCCTCTTTTCATGTCATGCAGATGTCCACACAGTGTTTCGGATTAATCAATTCTTTGCAACGCAAACTGTGATCCAGGGCCCCCAAGAAATTAGCTGTATTTTGTGACATGTGTATTATGCGCCCTATCCCCCATAATGACTACCATAATATTCCTGTGGAACTCCGCAAGGGAACAGCGCTGTAGACAGCCCAGTACTTACCGGATCTGATGATGAGATAAGGGATGGAACACCACCGCACCACAGGGAAATCAAAGCTCGCCCCATTTCAAGAGGGGGGGGGGGGGGGGGGGTGGGGGGAGGGGGGGTAAAGAGATTAAGGTTATTAGTTTATGGGCTGGGGTTATAGCGCATTAGTGTGAAGCCAGTAGCGTGCAATGTAAATTTAGTTCACATGATGTGCATGTGCAATGAGTGTTATGTAGGTCATGGGTGTCCCTATGGAGGTTAATTCCACCGCCTTTCTGTTTTCCCCTTTGTACGATCTCCGAGTGAGGAACATATCACAGGTTATTGGTTATACAACATTTTTTTTCTTCTTCCCCCCCCCCCCCCCCCTTCTACATATTGCCAGGGTTCGGTAAGAAAGCACTTCGGAGAGTTGCTGCTTTTAGAATTCCAGAAGGGAAACGTGGCGGGAAAGATCGGATGTATGACTTTCTGCTTATTGTTGATGTGGCAGATTGATGATGCCATGTACATATGTACATGTACAATGTTTCTGACATGATTTTACAGTCTATATTAGTCTTAACTGCAAACAGATAAATCAGGTACCATTGTAAATTGCTCACTTTAAAGGGTGTGTATAACATTGGTAGAGTGAACATTTAAATGTTCACAGATTTGCACACAACGTACATGGTATGAAGATGGTCATGGTGGTAATTTTCCCTTGACTTATTTTTGCTTGTAAATGCTTTAGCTTTTGAGAAATGCGTATAACAAATAGTTTTGATCTCTCAAGTCCAAAACCCAATGTTTGAAAAGAGTGAAAACTTACAAGTTTTTTGCTTCAATATTTACTTGCTACTCCAATGACCGACTGAGCTTAAACTTTCACAGGTTTGTTATTTCATGTGTATGTTGGGTCACATCAAGTGTGAATACTGGTCTTAGACAATTGCCAATGTGACATATGTGCTTTATGCTACATGCATCTGCAAAGTCAATACAATGTCAAGTTAACAAATATTCAGCACCGAGTTGGAAACAAATGAAAAAGAGCTCTCTTTTAACTTCAAACAGTTGCCCATAAAGCTTCAACACCTTCACGTTTCCCATTGAGTTATTGAGCAGGATGCTGTAATTATCAACAACAAAAAATGTAACACACAATGTGCATTACAAAGTATTTTGCCTTGTAAATTATGTTTGCTAGTCAGAACTTTCTTAAGCTCTGAATAGTTGGCAGGTTTTTTTCCCCAGTATCTAGCCAAAGGATTGTCAACATTTGCTGAACCACAGGGTGTAGAAATTGTCCACTTCCAATTAGTGTAGAAGCACTTTCCAATTAAAAAAACAAAGGAAATGGATGGTAAAGTTGGGTTTCCAAATTCAAAATGGATATTGCAAAGACACCTGGATGCCCCTCTTGCTAACACCAATGGTCTGAGTGGTGACATGGATTAGCCACGCCCTGTCCATATTAAGCAAGCGCTTGCTTTGTTTGGGTACTCGTGGCATTAGAATTTGAGTTGGACAGTGTCACCTGCATCATCTGCCGAGAAACTCTTTACTCTGCGCAACTCTGCCTCTACGCTCTGACGGGATGAGACACTACACGGCTCCTATGTGTGAACAATTATGCATGTCTAACGCTGGCATTCCGCATAACTGAGAGAGCACATTGCAACTTAATCTACAACTTGGAATTAACTGAAATTTATAAATGTTGACTGAAGAGGGGATTTTTATTTACACGTCCTGATGGCATCGTTTCTGATTAAATCGTAACCGTTTTATACTTTTCAACTTTCCAGCATAATTCATTGAATGTCCATTCCAGTTAAAATTGTGAATGACTGAGGCTCTAAAATGTCCTACATTTGTGAAACTTTCGATAAATAAGACGACGACAATATTACATTGGACTTCTTTTGTATGTGTCTATCTTTGGGTATGTTTTTCTTCGCCGTAAACCCCGGCTGTGCACTATTCCTGCAGGTTGACAATATTGACATTAGAATTATCGGCGTTGAAGTAACCCCTAAAAAAAAAAGGGCGAAGACTGCTGAACGACCCAAAGTGCTTATTGATTACCACAAACTCGGCTAGTGTGAAAAGAGAGAGAGAGGACGAGACAGAGCAAAAGGAAGGGCGTGCTCTTTCTTCGCAGCCAAACTTAGAAACTTACAGATGTTGCATGCACTTTTTGTCCATCAATCAGCAGAAGATTGAGGCAGGTGACTTAATTGTGTGGAAGGGATTTAGGGATGCTGGCAGACTCCAAATGAGTCACTGGTCAAATGAGATGTGTTTTTCTTGAGGTGGTCTTTTTTTAGTTGATCGAGTCTTAGATAATTGCGTTTAACCTTTTTTGCTTAATCTGCATAAACATAGTTCACACATTTGGTAAATGATCGGTGACCATACAGGAAAGTACTGTTAAGTTGGTGATGAAACACCCTCAGTCATTCATCGATGTGTATCTCTGCACAGAGGCCAGGCTGAAAAACACCTCCAACATTCCTCACTTCCTCGAACACCCCCCTCCCCTTAAAAAAAAGGGGAAAACAGATTTTACAAAACCCCCAACTCAATCATGACATTTCACTCCAAAAAAGGCACAATAGCCACTCAAATTTCCAACAAGAAACGGTGACCTAAATATTAGCCCTCATAAAACAAACCGACCAATCAGACTCTATGACTATAATCATATGACCGCTCCCTAGAGAGCCGATTGGCTCACCTGTCCCAGATCGAAAAATTCAGCACCTTATCCCCAGTAAATTCCAAATCAGGTTTCTCTAAAACCCGTAACCCAAAACCCCCTCACTGGTAAATCAGCCCTCGTGTAACTAGGCCTTCCTCCCAATCATCAGATAGAACAGAACCCAAACGGAATTGCCAAAAAAGAGGGACCCATTTAACTTGCATATTTTTTCCAAAAAGTACCACGTAGCTTTGTAACCGAATCCCCTCCAAAGTAACACTGTATCGACCGACCACGTATTTTTTTCCCCTTCTCTCTTTTTCAGTGCCTTATAATGGCAGCATATGTTTTCTCTTGTGAGCGTATGAGTCATAATAGATGAAACTGTATGTGTTAGCACACATTCATTCTGTGAGTATGGTGATAGTGCTGGGGACATCACATACATGTATGAGAAAAAAAACAAAAAAACAAACCCCTTTATTTTACAGACTTCCTTCTGTTTTACAAGTCATTGTATATAATGCAGTCTACCCATTTGAAATTGCATCATCAAATAAATGAGACAATTTCCTCTCGATCTTGCAGCTGTGGTGCACCCGCGGCTTTAGCCATGAATTTTTCATATTCTTGCAGTCATTGAGTTTGTCCGACTTGCCAGATTGACGGGAAAGCAGAGATCCTGAATTTTGATTGTTTTCTCAAGATTTTCTTTTTACAATCACCCAACAAACCACAAAACTTTCAGAAAAGAAGCCCATCTGTTAGGACAAGAATTCAAAACTAAGTAGTTTGCAAAAACTAACTTATTGTTTTGAGTGGTAGAAAATGTGTTCTTTCATAAGGTGCTTTTATCTTTTAAAGATAAAAATTAAAAGGAGGTTATTTTTTGAACGATTATCCTTCTCTAATATCCTTGGCAAAATAAAACAATTGAAAAGCTCAAAGAATTGAATGATCACCTTTTTCATAAAAACTGGTGGATTTGAATAGCTGCCAACCATTCCATTTAGGACATTACTGTGAACATATGGATTAAGGGGTTGGGTGATTAATTTAGTCAACCGTGGTGTAGTAATATTCTTGCACTGTCGGCCGGGTACGATAATGTTCATTAACATTCATCCCCGTAGTATGCGCGAGCTCATAAAGGGTGGCTGCGTTGACATTGTATACATCCCATCCCAGGGAGCTGGATGCATGATTAGTATGCATATGGGTCAGGCCAGTTAACTACAAAAAAAGAGACCACACCGAGGAACCCCGTGGTGCCCTCTCCATATCCCATCAGCCAATACTGTAGCTGGGAGCATGACTGGGTAGGGTGCTTGATCAATGACGGGCTTGTCACGGCCGCTGACAAGGGCTGACATCGATAGTGACAAAACTGGAGGAATCCTTAATCATAGCCTCCGCAACATCAACATATCCTCAAGTAGTTCCGAAGGACCCCGTCTCTTTCTCTTCTTGTCTTCGGCCTCGGCTTTTATGAATGGATAATACATTAAATACGCGATCAGATCACGTAACCTGTTTTGTAAGATCTCGTGTCGTGACTGAACTTGGTGCAGATGGATACAGTGGAACACTTTCTTCCTTCTGAAAGCCACCGTGTTTTACGCTCGAAAAACAGCTCCGAGATGATTTGCAAGGAGGGGAATAGAACCACAGAAGAAAAAAATGCCCCTGTTGACCTCAAATTGACATTGCTGCCCCTTAAAATGTTCCCATAGACACTTTGATTCATTATTGGATATGCCCACCACTCCCTTTTTCATTAAAGGGACAAATGCATTGCCTCTGCAAGGGTGAAATTCTAGGTCGGGTTTTATATCTCAATTTTTAACAAACCCTTAAAAAACCCACACACATTTAATATAACATAAGCAGTACAGCTTTCTGTAAAACAAAACTTTATCAAGATTAAAAACAACTTTGAAATATTTCCCACACATTATTTATCTTAACACACTTTCTCACTACTGACTGCTCTCTTTTCTTTCCTGGGAATTTTCAAGATTCCCATCCCTTAAAAAATTTCAAAAAAAGTTCATCACCTAGCGAAAGTGTGCGCATCACCTGACCTTGCCCCCATCCCGCCCCTGCACAATTTTAACCAAAAATATGGCCTGCTCGTTGCAGATAAGATAAAAGCTGGCACTTGCTACAGAAATTGTAAGTCACCAAAGGACCACTTAAAAAACCCCACTAACAACCAGCGTTAAACAAAAATAAACAAATCCGGCAGTGAAACCAAAAGGACGGATACTAAGTAAAATCTCGCGTGTATGACAAATACCTATGGGTAAACCGCAAGGGCGGAGGCTAAATAACATTTACTACATACAATTTAATTGCCTGCAAGTAAAGATTGCGGTTTCAACTTTTTGGGGCAAGATTTACAGTGTACGCGGTTTTTTTCACACCTATATTTTCTTCAGTGTTAGTCAGCATTTTCTCTCATATTCATGCATGGGGGTTCAACTGTAGCTAGCATCACACTTTAAAAGTCACGCCCGGGCAGTTTGAGGAAGCCAGAGAGGTCACTGCCTCCTTTTCCCCTTGGTCATGGTACCCAGCAGCCTGGGTACCAAGGCTCAAATGTTCCTGTAGACAATCTGATATATCCAAAAGGAAGTGCAATGAAACCCCAAAGTCCCACACCAAGAATGAATTGTTAATATTGTGGGACCATGCTCCTGAAGCTAGCTGCCCCACTAACAGCTTTGCTACACATGTGTACGTGTACACCATGCCATATTGAGGGAGTTATTGTACTACAGCCATCTGGCTTACACTGTTACCCATTTTTTCGCACGGCTCTAGCACAAATATTTTCGAACATACGTTTCCGTTCAACAGCTCAGCAGGATGGGGCCGTCGACATAAAACATTCAACCCATGTCTGAAAGATATATAGTATTCAGTAGGAAATATCAAATTCAGAGAAGGTGTTATTTTCTGCGGAACAGACTGCAGGAATGAAAACAAAGGCACTTGCACTTTTTAGGCTGAACTTCTGCTCCCTCTACACACTTTATACACCAGTCACTTCTCTCTTTACAAATGGTCTTAAATTCAATGAGCCAACTGAACAGCTAGTAAAAAAAAAAACACCCTTGTTTTTAAATTTTGTACTAAAAATGTTGTTGAAATAAAGAGCAGTCAGAGTCAGGAGTAAGACAATCATAGCGTCTCCTCTGACACCAAGAACAGAGGAGTGAAGGGATTGCGATGACAAATTTCTGGGAGCAAGCTTGGTGCCCGTGCCCCTACGGGTGCACTACTCTAAATCGACCAAAAATTCATGCGCCAAGCTACTTATCATAATTTGTAAACCCACAACTTATTTTTAATTATAACGTTTTGGGGGTCATGCAACTAATAGAGTGTGTAATTATAAGAACTTATCACAACCTGGGGGTTCTGGGTTTCAAGTTTTGAGGAGATTTGATAAATTTGGGCTTTAAAGTTGGTCCTATTTAGCTTGGGAATTGGAGGAGTGCCTCATGAAAACTGGCGGCAAGTCGGTTTGGGAAAAAACACATTTTCGGGGGTGTTTTTTTCTGGGGTAATTAGCAAAAATTCCAAACGGCTGACCTGCCAAAAATTGAAAAGAAATCTGAAGTTTAGTGGTCTGAAAATATATTTGATTGGTTTTCAAGAGGCTGAGAGACTTTTAACAATTTTTTGAGAATTTTTGAATATTTAGCATTTATCATTGTTTGCTATGGGAGTCTATTTAGAGGGGTGAAACCCTACCCCCTTGAAGGGAAACAAGCCCTCAGGTGTTGGTGAGATGTTAAGCCTTATATCAGATTCTAATCCCAAAACGTCCAAGGTGCCAAGGCCTCCGAGGTCTTCCTGTTATAAGAATAAGTTGGTTATTGGATACAGAATGCGTGCTAAGGTATTTTGTTATCAGCCGAGGGGGCAGGGTTAACTGTCAGGTGCGGCTGATTGACAAACTTGACGTCTGCTGCCTCACAGGTTTCCTTCTCTTCTACTTTTAACAAGACTTATTTAGACCAGTTAACCTGAGTCAGAGTCAGAGGCGATTATTGTACATGTACATTCCCCACCCCCCCCCCCTCTTTACAAAATCATCAAAACTGTGTAAATACGAAGTACAGGAAACACACAAAATGTCATGAGGAAAAGATGAGTAAAAGAGCAGATAAGAGAACTTTAACAGGCAATTTGCTTTGCTTAAACGTCAGAGATACGGGCTTGATATTAGATGGAAAGTACGTCTTTTAGACAGCTTGTATTTCTGGTCTCCTTGAAGATGGGGAGCTGTACGGCCTGTGCCAGGAATGATTGATACTTAATGCACTCATCATGAGCTGTCAACGAACAAGTGTCCGTTCATCGCACGAGTGCAACGAGTCAAAAATGTCGGCCCCGCGACTCAATCAAGGAGGCTGAGAGTCACCGACTAGCGGTTTAATGGACCATCATTGCAGTGCAGCCCTTTTGTTTTTTCCCCCTCCTTCCATTCTAATGAATGTTATTGATAGTGAGGCTGGAAGGGTAAATAATCTGGCCCCTTTGATTGTATTATGGCTGCACATGATGACTAGACCAAAAGAGAAAGTCAAACCGCAACAACTTCATAAACAATTCAATTATTTATCAACTGTGCGTACATGTTACAATCCCCCAGAGAAAAGATGACCCATGTAAACGTAACTAAAAGTTGCAAATTCATTTATCCGTTCAAAGAACAAGTTTGTAATATATAAGAATTTCGCAACTTCTTAGAAAAGTTTCTGTTCATGGTGAAATTTCTGTCCGAAAAGTTTACTCATCTACCTAAAGATTGTGTGCGTAATCCACAGAAAATCTTGCCTGAAGGTTTTCATTTGAATGGAAGCAATGGCTATGACTCAAGGTCTGGTTTTTCTGATCAGCAGAGTGTGGGTTCGAGTCCCGGTGAGTGGCTGCTGACTGCGCCGCAGCACCTTGTGTAAACCCTTGTAAGAATAAGATGCTACATTCCCCCCCCCCTCTTTACAAACTCATCAAAACTGTGTAAATACGAAGTACAGGAAACACACAAAATGTCATCAGGAAAAGATGAGTAAAAGAGCAGATAAGAGAACTTTAACAGGCAATTTGCTTTGCTTAAACGTCAGAGATACGGGCTTGATATTAGATGGAAAGTACGTCTTTTAGACAGCTTGTATTTCTGGTCTCCTTGAAGATGGGGGAGCTGTACGGCCTGTGCCAGGAATGATTGATACTTAATGCACTCATCATGGGGCTCATAATTATAAACACAATTCTTAAGTTTGAGTACCTCATTGGTAGCTTGTGTGCTATAAACTCTGATATTATTATTATTATAAAGTGAAACTTTTTTTGTGGGACTTTCTGAATGTTTTGGTGTCTCTCTCCCCCTCTCCTTTTTCATTCTGTTTTTGTTTTTGTGTTTTTGGGGTTTTTTTTTTGGGGGGGGGGGGGGGCGCAGTGGTTGAAATGAGAAGACAGGTTGAAACAGGAGATTTGTGTAAGCTGAGGTGTTCAGGAAAACCCCTGTACAAAGCCATCCTGGATGAATCAGACGGAGAGCATACAGACCCGTATTACACGTAGGATATCAACCACAAAGACTCTCTATGCAAGAAAGTCTAGACTCGTTACTAGAGGACATGAAAGGTCCATGGGTAAACCCACACAAGTTAAAGACTGGAAGCTGCGTAATTCACAAACTTGTCCTGCTAATTATTATCAGGTGCTCCCCTTAAAACCCACAACTTATATCAGGTGAAGGTAACTCTTCAATCAATCGCGCCTCTAAAAAGTGACAGCTGGGATTAACAAGAGAGACATCTACACAGTCCTTACTTGATTCATCCTCAAAATGGCTGATAGAACATCCCGATATATGGGTGGACCAGCATCAGGGCTTTATCAGGACAACACGTATACGCACAGGAAAGACTATACAGAATGTTGGAAGGGCTTATGGGGTCCAGTCTAAATGCCGCTTGAATGGTTCTTATCAGGGCAGACACTGAACGTGTTTATAATTAGTCTTCCCTTCACTGTGAAACATTAGGGGGTTGCTGACTCCTGAAGGAAAAATGTATACTTTTTCAAAAATTACGTTTTTGGCTCCTCCAGGGAGAGGGAACCAAAGATGTACTTTCTTCATCCAAATGGAGGAAAGACCAAACCTTCCACTCAACTGTGGACATTAGTACGCCGATAAAAGTACCTGACCCGGGATTCAATTTCATAATGCTGCTGAACAGTTTCCAGCTTGGCAGAAATTAGCAGGACACTGGTCACAAGGTACATGTACATGTGACATTGTATTTTGGCTGGTAACCATTTACAAGTGTATGTGTTTAAAGGCACAGTACACGTTTGGTAATGACTCTGAAAATTAATGGCAATAAAAACTTACTTTGGGTACAGCAGCTTTGGGTAGTATAATGAATTTTGAGAAACTTTTAACTTTGAAGTACTACGGTTATGGAAAAAAATATCACTTTTTATTCCCCAAAATTTGAATCTGAGAAGCGTTTCTGTCAGAAAAGCTTCTCAGACTGTGTATTCCTATGGGGAATATTCTTCCTGCGTGGAAATATTCGCTCCGGTTTTTCGGTGATATCTCAAAAACGCGACCACCTTTTGGAGTGAAACTTTCACAGGTTAGTTTTATTGTATATACCTACATTTTCATAGGATTAACACAATCAGTAGGCTCCAATTACCAAACGTATACAGCACCTTTAAGCAGCTCTGTGAAATTGGGCCAAGGATGTATCCGTTGCAGACTTGATGATGAGGTGGAAGCAAAGATGAACCAATGTGACGATGCTGCTTGAACATCTACAATACATCCCTACTCTTAAAGGCACTGAACACGTTTGGTAATTACTCAAAATATATATTAGCATAAAAACTTACTTGGTAACCAGCAACGGAGAGCTGTTGATAGTATAAAACATTGTGAGAAACCACTCCCTCTGAAGTAACGTAGTTTTTGAGAAAGAGGTAACTTCTCACTAAAATAATAAAAGACTTCATGCATGAAGCCTTTTATTAGCATCTGAAAGCACACAAAATTGTGCAACAAGGGTGTTTTTTCTTTCTTTATTTTCTTGCAACTTCGATAACCGATTCAGCCCAAATTTTCATAGTTTTGTTATTTTATGCATATGTTGGGATACGCCAAGTGAGAATACTGGTCTTAAAGCACTACATGGATGTAGGAGTCATTTTTGAGAGCTCCGCTCAGTATTTACTTTACATGACATCACATTGTATAATTGTCTTGCAGCTTCTATGGTGTAACAAGGGTAAGGTCAGTTACTGTTGTTTGACAATATATATAGAAAAAGGCATAAATGTCACCGGTCTTCAAATGCAAAAAAGGTATTTGTATGCAACCGTAGTCCCAATGACTGTTGAGAGAAAAAATCAATCACTCTCAGATAAGGAACCGAATTACATAAAGTCACAAAAGTGTAGACTGGATACATGTCCAGTATGACCATGACCTACCCCCACTTAAAGGTTCTGTATACGTTTGGTAATTGGAGCCTACTGATTGTGTTAATCCTATATAAATGTAGGTACATACAATAAAACTAACCTGTGAAAATTTCACTTCAAAAGGTGGTCGCGTTTTTGAGATAGGCCTATCACCGAAAAACCGGAGCGAATATTTCCATGCAGGAAGAATATTCCCCATAGGAATACAGTCTGAGAAGCGTTTCTGACAGAAACGCTTCTCAGATTCAAATTTTGGGGAATAAAAAGTGATATATTTTTCCATAACCGTAGTACTTCGAAGTTAAAAGTTTCTCAAAATTCATTATACTACCCAAAGCTGCTGTACTTCTTACCAAGTAAGTTTTTATTGCCATTAATTTTCAGAGTCATTACCAAACGTGTACTGTGCCTTTAAGGCGGGCAGTCATTATGATTGCATAAAACTACACACTGATTACTGAACACCTTGGTATTTTCACAACACCAAAAATTTAGCAGACTGTGTTGATAAACAATGACAACTTGTTCCACAGTACATGTACAGTACTGTGTACGTAAATAGTACCTAAATTTCTTATAATTGTTGATAGTGATCAGGCCCCGTATCATGGCTCTGCTTACTGCAGAATTCTGCGTTTGTGGCCCATAGAATAACACGCTTTACAGAGTGGCCTAAGCCCAGAATTCTATGGTAAGCAGAGCAGAGAAAATGGGCCCTGTTTGCAGTTGTAGAATAGAAGCAGTACATGTACCCCATTGACCTTGACTGACCTTGTGACCTTTGACACTCAGTACAATCGGACTAGCCTCATTATGATTATGAATATTCTCCTTGCTACAATGTACATCTACACAGCTGAAGATCCAAAGGTAAGTATTCTTCCCAGATGACTCCACAAATCAAATAATTGCTTTTCCATTCATTTGACAACTGAGGGATTGTGATCAGAGTGAGAGCCGTAAAAAGTTCACCGATGCGAAACGAGGGGTGCACAACAATGGGCCAACAAGCCGCGAAATGGGAAAATTGGAAATTCATCTATTCACACATCAAGTTGAAGGGTTCGTACATAATTGTTCTTTTAAACAAAGTGTAATGCAATCAAAAGAAGGTACATATGAATAGCTGAAATAAATGCCGTGTTGGAAATCCTGATGTACCTGACTGAAGCGCCTCCGCGATTTTGCTCTAGAAACCCAAAGCATCAGGATGTCCGAGGATTTAACCAGTAAGCCAGATGACCCTAATCATTTACGCTAATTCTACTTCCCCCTATATTGGGGCAAACCTCTCCACTTGCCTGCGCTGCTAAGTCCACGGTCATAAACAATGGCTTAGGAGCTCCACACAAATACACAAGCACACATACAGATGAGATGAAGAAGAGCTAAGCGCGGGAGAGAGTGCACAAGCACAGCCCGAAGCGTGACATTATGTTAATCCGCACTATGATTAAAACTGGCTCATCCCATAGAGTTCTGCCCCCTGGCAGATTGTAGTGCACCGCTCTTGCATATATAAAGAAGGCGCTTTAATCAGAGCATAGAGTAAATCAGAGTGGTTTTAATCACAAAGTGCAAGCCCTGCCGATGAATTCACTGGATGCAATTCTAGGTGGCCCCCCCCCCCCTTCCCTGCATCCATATTTGAATCTTTTCCCCCTCAGGACTGGGCCCCCAATTGAAAAAAAAACATATATAAAAATTAATGAGATTTATTTTTCACTGTGTGGTGGGAGGGTCTAAATGTTTTCCTTTCTGTATTTGAAAAATGTACGCAGTGTCTGACAACAGACAGAATTTCTCTTGAATATGAAAATTAAATTGCCTGCATGAGATAGCCCATCATGTTCGAAAAGAAAATTACATTAAATCTGTCTGAATTTAATTTCCGCCCACGGAAAACACAGGTTAGAAAGACTCAACGTAACAAAACAAAAAAAGTAGCAGATTGGAAGAAGTGTTGACTGTTGTTCTCTCTCCCGCAAAAAATAAATTAAATAAAGCAAAAGACACATGTCCAAACCATGAGAATGTCATCAATAATGGGGAGTCGTCTGTTACCAAGCAAATAAACACAATGCTGGTGATAATAGGGGCAACAGTAAACAAGAGGGTGTGAAGATGTAAACAATAAATATACAGGAAGAGGAGAGTTCCCAGAGCTCAAAATAAATGAGTTTTCCCGCAATTGATGACATCTTGATTGCCTTAAACTTAAAGGGAGGGAGGGTATACCTTTGCTAGTTACTCCAAACATTAACGACCATAAAAACATACTTATAAGAAGCACTGCAGCTGTTGAAAATGCATCCAATTTTGAGAAAATGATTCCGTTCTAAGGAATGTGATTTTAGAGAAAGGAATTCAAAACAATTTCAATCTGAGAAACGTTTCAGATGTAAAGCGCATTGATACGTTATTGTAAAAGGCGCTATATAAGAACTAGTTATTACTGTTATTATTATTATTCATGCATGAAACGTTTTTCAAATTGTGTGTTTCAATAAGGGAATAAAAGAGTGGTGACGAGTTCTTAAACGGCCGTTTAAAACCTTGCAGGGTCGTGGCCGTGCGATAAAGGCCCGAGCTTTTTGTTAAAAAGTGAAAGAATAAGGAAAATCGGTGGTAAAAAAGACAATCCGTTTGTTAAGCGAATTTTCGAAGTTTTTACATTTTCAAAAACTTTTGTAACATTCTGTTTTGAGCGCGTTGGGTTGTGTGCACGCGCGTACACGCGCGCGCGTGTGTCGACAAGATTACGTGCTGGTATACTAATAGCTGTATATTGCGTTCCGCTTAAGTAAATTGGCGTAAACAAGCTTGCGCGCCCAACATGCGAAGCCAGCCGTGTTTAAACACTTCTAGCCGTGTTTATATCACACGTTTAAACATCCCCACGTGACGTGCTCTCCACCAATCAGAATGGATAAACTGTCCAAGGTATTTATGAATAACGGATTATTCTTCCTGTGCGGACACTTAACCGCTCCAGATTTTCGCCAATATCTCAAAAACGATACCACCTTTTGAGTTTGGTTGTATATTAATTGAACAGTTCCAAAGACTAAAGGCGTACTTTGCCTTTAATAAAATGACTTACATGAGAAGCCTGGTCAGGTTGCTGATGCTGGGCCACTGAGTGGGGAACTCCGTTATCTGATTCTTGCTCAGATCCCTGAAGCAAATGAAACAAAGAAAAAGAGGGGGAGAAAGAGAGAGAAAAATAAATTAAAAAATGGCAGAATCGATACTTATGTGGTGAACAATTTATAAATATACAAACACTCACATTGGTTTATCATTAATTATCCCCACTTGGGGAGGGGGCAGAAAAAGCAACATCTTTGAAAAGGGTCTTGGTTTAAATGATATTAAAGTATTAATACATTTAAAAAATATATAAATGATGGTAAATTGTTTGATTTCACGTTATCAAAATAAATAAATACTACATTAAATTGGTCTGAATTAAATTTTTGGCCACAGAAAATACAGGTTAGAAAGTGAAAAACTTCAATCCTCACATACAAAAGAAACACACTGTCATGTTTTGATATGTAGCTCTGTTTTATATATAATGCAAGTTTCATACGCATGTAAGTGACTGTAAAATGTTGTGCCAATCTGTACTGCATGCATGATGCATGATGCATGTACAGTATGCAAAGTATCAACATGACTAAAGCCAACATGATCAGTCCAACCCCATTTCCTTCCTAGTTTGGCTCAGTGGTGGCTGGTTGGCACACGTGGGATAGATCCTTATGTGCATGTTGGAATATTTTTTCTCTCTAAACCTAAAGGTTGGCAATTCAGGATGGTTGGAAATTCTCAATTCAAAACACACACACACATGTTTGTGAATCCCACTAATCGAGGACTACTCTTTGTTCTCCCATTGTTTGGACATAAGTTTTCATAGCGACGTTACCATTGGTTTTGTACGCGAGGACGTCCTCACTCTGTCAAACACCCAGATCCCTTTTGTTAGAAAGTCCTCGGTTTCAACGGGTAGACACGCTCAAACACAGCACATGGTGCACATACTTTTTACAAAGTCATGTATCCCACATCCTACACCATTGTTGTATGCAGTAGTCATCTTGGTTATAATCCCTGTTCAAATGCAATAACTGTGAATGCTACCCAGGCCTTATACTTCACAGAGGCATTGGTGCCCCTTGAAATGGTCAACTGTCGTCTTAATGAAATGGCGCTATAAAAGCCCAGTATATGTACTGATGTTACTTGTATACGTGTGATAGAAATGTACAATTTCCTCATAGACATGCCCTTTTACCAAGGAGATAACGCCTTGGTGTCTTTGCCCTATAGACCCCTTGCATATGACATCACACGCTAAAAAAGCGCCCTCACTGAGGCCAAAAAGCGCCCTCACTGAGGTCAAATGAGGCAGATGATTGGACGATAGGTGTTCTTTGCGCGTAAAATAGTGTGCGTGACCTCAGGGTCCATTTAGCATTCCGCGTTATGCAAGGGGTCTATTGAAAAATGAAGCATCAGTCATGGCTATCCATGCAGAAAGGGGCCACACAATCTGTCCTCCAGCCCTAATTTAGATCACATTCAATCGAATGGAGGCAAACAATGGCTGCAGAGCCAATTGGTCTCGTACACATTTCAGATTATTGCTTGGAGTTTATTTTCAAGTGAATCCATATTGTGTTCAGCTACTGTTTGTTTAAATGGCACATGATTGAAATAGTTTGTGGGGAAAAGAGGAGAGGGACAGAGTAATACATACATTGGACAGTCCATTATTCAACCATCCCATGTACAGTAGTCAGAAACCTTGGTGTTCTTATGGATTCTTCAATGAGTATGACCGACCAAGTAACCAAATATCTGCAAATCCGCTCTTCTACAAATTAGAAAAATAGGTCGATTCCGACGCCATCTCGATGATGATTCCACTCTTCTACTTGTTCATGCCTTTGTCACTTCTAGACTTGACTCATGCAGTTCTCTTCTCACTGGACTTTCAGATAGAAAACGTTCTAAAATTCAACGAGTTCAAAACACCGCTGCTCACCTCGTCTCACGCACACATTGTTCTCAACATCTTACTCCTATCTTACAAGAACTCCACTGACTCCCGATCAAACTGCGTATCCTAAGTTAAATCTTCTCACTTTCAAAGCTCTTTATGGCTTATCCCCTTACTATATATCTGATCTTCTCCATAAATATATTCCTGTTCGTCCTCTCCGATCTGCTGGCCAATCCCTACTCACGCAAACTACTTTTTCCACCAAATTCTATGGTCAAAGAGCCTTCAACTTCATTGCACCTTCATTTTGGATCGACTTACCTCTTCATATTTGCCAAGCTGGCTCTCTTCAGATTTTCAAGGGACTTTTAAAAAACTCATTTGTTTGAATCTTTATTATTGTAACTTGCTTTTATATTAATTTAAATGTTTTATGTTGCGCATAGAGGCTCCTGCATTATGCGCTATATTTATCTCGTATTATCATTATTATTATTAATTAATATGTACCTTACAATGCTTTCATTACCATTACTAGTGACTGTGGCTACTGTTTGTATACAAACATCTTAACAATTCTTTTTACAATTGAATTCTGCGCTGACATCATGGAACCTACTTGCTTTTTAAGGGTGCAGAATTATGTGGTAAGCAAAGCAATGAAGCTGTACAGTGTGTACAACAGAGCTTTAAACCATGAAGTTTCACTAGTTTTGTCTGATGGGAACATGTCAAAGGGGTGCCAATGCCAAGGCCAGGTCGAGTGAGAGACTGGTCAGTGTCCAGCCCCAGTACAAATGCAGCCCTTACGCTAACCATCCAACTATAAAAGTTAATTAACTGGCCACAATACTTTCCGCATACAGGCAGCTCCTCACAGCAAATCAATATGAGACCATAAACAAAAAACTATGGATCTTTAACTTCTGTCAACAGGGGCCCCCAGTTCAACTTAATTTATTTGCACCTGTTCTGCACAAGTGCTGAGGCGAATCCCTCCCCCCCCCCCCCCCAAAAAGGCAATTCATTAATTGAGCCAACATCCCTGTGATGTGCTTGTTCTAGAAACAAGGGTGTTAACCATGATCACATAAATACGCTAACAATAGAGAGAACACCTAATTACCAAAGCAGTCTCTATGTTAGTGGTTGCCGTATTGTCTCCAAATTCAAAAGGAATCAACTCATGGTAAAGCATTAGGGTTAAACCTATTCACCCCCAAACAAGATGTTCACACCAATCTTTTATTATCGGTTATTTTATTGGCTGTATAGATTTTCTAGGTTTTTGTGCTTGGATTGTAAAGGGGGGGGGGGGGGGGGGGAGGTTTTCTGGATAGGGGATCAGAGTCAAAATGGTACACTGGTAAATATAAGGATAAGGGTGGGCCACCTGATCAAACAATGATGAAGTCCCATGTGCTAGATCCCTAATAATAGGATGGGTCCTCATGGATTAGTGTGGAGACTACCTAGTATTAGTAAAGTAGAACAACATACAAAGGTGTAGGTGGCATAAATGCATTCTTACCTGTATCACTGGGGCCGATTTCATTGCATTGTTTACCACTGAACAATTTTTCCAAGTGTATTGTACCAATAACAAAGCCTATTTTATTGACATTAAATACTAACTGTCTGCAAGTTCATAGCATTACTGGTCTGGAATTTCATCTTTGAGGCGGCAAGGCCATTTTTGTTTTGCAAAGGGTACTCCCATTGGAAAATCGTAAAGTCTTTGGGAATATTTTGAATGGGCACCAAGGCCAAGACCAGGGCAACAGAGGCCGTGGCCCCTGTGTTATTCTAGGCAGGCCTTGCATTGCTGAAACTTTTCAATGGGCTGTATTGTAGTACGGTCTTAATTTGTTCCATGTAAATTCGTCTTCCAAATACATCACACTTCACATTCCTTTCTAGAGGAATGCCAAGTAAGCAAAGAGCAACTGCTTGGAAGTTTTAAGATAGCACACCTTAAAGTTTCTATAGGCCTATAACTAAGTTTGTATTAAATTATATTATAATAGCAAAGTCTGCGCTGGTACATGTACAGGAAATGTGCAACTTAAGTCTGTGGAACCACCCCAAATGTTGTGATAACATTCCACATTTAAGTGTTAAATTGAACCAAAGTATAACTAAACAGAAACCAAGCGATGGCAAAACAAAATTTCAATTGAGTATTAAAAACAATAACAGAAAAATCTGTGTTATAATATCAAGAGGATCTATATATAAAACTCAAGTCTGTTTATCTAATATCACAGTTGTGTCACCCTTGGAACGGGTAGTATTAATATTTTATTAAATAAAAATGCCACCGCAGTCGTGAACACCAGCAGGCGAGCGGCCAAAATATTTGCAACATTGCCAAAATGCACATAATGGCTCGGCGAACGACCCAGAAACATGCATAATCCGATTTGGACTGGATAGTTTCTGTCTGATAACCGTAAAGGGGTTCTCAAACTGAAGGCGGCTCCTCTGTTGTTTTTGTTCCTGCCAAGCTTTTTCACACCTGTCATCATGCCAATAGGTTACCCACAATGCCAGTCAGAAAAATACATGCAGATTTATGAGATGTGGCTACGCGCCCCATAACTGTCAATTACAACACCTGTGAAGAGTTCTGCTGACCCCATGACGTGGAGAGGATGATTGATACGGGCAGGTATCATTCCATTTTCATGTTGTCTAATTTGATTTGTGTTCCAAGGGAAATTGAATTTCAGTATTTTTGTTTGACATTATACAAAAAAAGTGCTGGTCAACTCATAAATTTTCTGCGTACATATGCATACATTTCAAGGCACTTAGCATTGCAACTGGTTCCCATGTTCTGACTACTTTTTTTAAACCACATTTCTACTTAAGGCTAAGCCTTTTGTGTGGAGTAAATTCTCCGAGGATTGACCGACTTTCCTGCGAAGGCCCTTGGCTATCGAGCGCTGGATGATCATACACGATCAGATAAAAACTGGGATTTGAAGGGTCAAATGAACTTTTCCTCGGAGTCAACTTCAAACCCTCAATGTCCACACAGTTTCTCTCCTCAGAATTCAGTTGGTTTTTTCCCTGCCCCAAATGTGAAACACATAATTCAGATTACTATCTGACTGGCACCAAGATGCTAAAATGACAACTTGATTTATAACGATCCGACAACGTGTTAACACCTATATGCCATATTTCTCTATTTTGAGTGAGGAACCTTTTTTTATATTGTGATGAAACGACAACAAAAAATGAGGCAATTGAGGCATTCCTGAACAGGCTATTCAAAACTACTGGACTGATCCAAGCAATGGAACACTCCACAGTTCCCATCCATACTGCAGTTTGATTGATGAAAAAAAAATCAAAAAAAAAAGCTGAAAGACACAATAGAACGCTTGAGTCAGCCCATACACAGTGCGCAAAATACACCCTTGAGCTACTAGGGCAGGGCCAACAAAAGCCTACTTGCTGGAGGGCGCGAAAAGCGATCAACTCCTACAATGGCTTGCTCCAACAGGCACACAATCAATCTTTGGTTTAATTGTGTTGCAAACAGAGGTGGCTAGTAGGGGCAATTGGCATTACAATTGCTCCCAATACTTCAGAAAACCTAGGTTGCATGCCCAGGTGCACCGTCCCGGATTGCAGGAAAGACTACACATGTACACTTATTAAACACAGTCGGTTAGTTCTGGATTCCAGTCCACCTTCATAATGAGTGTTCACCAAGACTTGTACCCCCATAAAACAGACACCGAGTAAAACTTAAGTTTACTTTACGACCGCTTTCTTGAAAGATGATGACAACAATGGAACTTTAAGCGAGCAAACATTTGCCTGCTTTTCAATTAACATGAAAGTGTACCCCTTATTCCTACAGTTTGGCAATGACGCTAAATAGCGTTATAATATAAACACAAAGTCAAAATAGTTCTGAGGTTCCACTTCTGATACAAGTTCCATATTTTACACCAAATTTGAGAAATAATATGTATCAAGCAGTAGACTAGCCTCCCTTAAAAGTGGTCCGCTGGCCAAATG
The DNA here is from genome assembly GCA_037783415.1 of Leptasterias polaris. Lineage (NCBI taxonomy): Eukaryota > Metazoa > Echinodermata > Asteroidea > Forcipulatida > Asteriidae > Leptasterias > Leptasterias polaris. The sequence continues at coordinate 857,568 of JAZGTN010000042.1, read as the reverse complement.
TAAGTTAAACAACCTGAGGATCAGTCAAAATTAACTTTCAAGTTGTCCAACTGGCTAGTTCAGTTTGAAAAGCTTCCCAATTTCATTTTGAAATATGGACCACAGGACCAGTAACAAAGATGATGGACTTGTGAAATGCCAAGCTAACTGGTCCTGCTAGCCAGTCACTAAAAAAGTTATGGGCAAACCCTGTCAAGTGAGGTTGCCTCTACCTGTACTAAAAGAGGAAAAACACCAGGTGTTCCTTGTGTTCAACTAAGGCAACTACAAAGTGTCCTGAAGTCATCAGGACACATTATTTTGAGTTAATAATGGCAGGATCTTTCAACAAAACAAATTTGTTTCTTAAAGACCACACTTGATGTGACCCAACATGTACATACATGAAATAGGCCTAACAACATGTGAAAGTTGAAATGCAATTGGTCATTGTTGTAGTCATGAGAAAAAAGATGGGGGGAAAAAACAAAACACCTTAAATGTTTTCACTGTTTTCAAACATTGAGTTTTTGACTTTCAAGATCAAAACCATTTGTTTGACTAATTTCTCAAAAACTATAGCATTTCAAGCAAAAATATTTAAAGGGAAGTTCCCCGGCATGGCCATCTTTACACCATAAACACGGTGTGCAAATATATGAACATTATTTTTTTTTACTCTTACCAATGTTATGCACTCCCTTTAATGACAGCATTTGTCCTGTAAATTACATAGATCATCTCGTAATTTTAAAGACTCAGGGTATTTATACAGACACAGTCTGGCGAAGATTTCCATGACCCAGTATCATTTCAAAACAAAAACAAAGTCTTAAAACTTGTACTCTGACAAATTTATTTTTAAAGGAGTTACAAAATTGTAATTTAATTTCCGTAAACTTTCTAGTTTGAACACCTTGCCACAACTGTGCAATAACCACCCATCAACACAAAAAAACCCGCTCCTCAGCGCTGTCACTACGCGAGCATTGTTGATTTTTTTTGGCAGTGTAACCACGCCAGTATTATTTCTTCTTTTAATCTGGCAAGAGGAGTTTCGTGAAAACACAATGAGAAGGACGTGCATGTTTGTATTCATAACACAGACGCAGCTCCAGACTCCGCAATACTGTCCTGCCGAACAGCAAGGAATTCATTTTCCTTACAGATTGTGTTCTGTTGACATTTCATCACAGTAGGCCACCCTACCGGGGGCTGGCTCGACTCGCAGGATCGCATCAACTTCGACACTTGGATGCTAATCTATCTCACTGATTTTTCTCTCCAGTAAATAAAAAAACATAACATTCAGACTCAGAGGGACGGAAAATCTAGATTTCTTTTTGCAGTCCCTTTCTGAAATATACCCAGTGTCCAGTGACTGTCGGATCAATTTCTTTATAAATAAAACAAATTGTGTAAGTCTCTAATTAACTTATCCACTGCACAAATGACGCTTAATCGATTCAAAATGAGGTGGGAGGACACAAGACAGTTTTTACTTATGATCAGATCTACCCCACAGCCCCTGTACCTTTTTTTATACATACATTCAGTACATTGCATTCCATAAGCATGTTGTGACCAAGCGTTCGTAAATCAAGATACATGCATACAAAAAAAACATACAGCATAATTGTGCAAGCCTAAACCTTTACCTCACCTCTTTACATAATGCATTTCATTTCACAGCACCTTGCAATTACTTTGCCCACCTCTAGTGTACACCTCTAGTGTACAAGGCATGGCACAAGTATGTGCACAGGTGTGCACCTTCATATTTGCACAAGTTCCTGTTGTTCCTTATTCTGTATTCATTTAAGTCAACTGCTGTTTGTCCATATATATGTATGCAAAGATGGGCTTGTTTTGTCTTTCTGCATGCACAGCAACACTGACTGACAAAAAGGAGGGGGACACTGAGAGAACTAATTGTGTATGTGAGAAGATGTGTGTATTCTGCCAATGAGAAAATGGTGGCCCCAGGTAAACAAAGATTTATTCCCCAGCATCATGAATATTTAATGAGCCAGAGGGGGAATCTACATTGTAATGTAATACTAGCTTTGTGTTATTTGAAGGACAACTCCACCAGCACAGCAGTCACAGCATACCCATGCATGCTGCAGCAGCATACCCATGCATGGCTCAGCATCTAAACAAAAACCTTTCAGAATTATCAATGCCTTTAAAATTGTCTACCCACATTGTTTGACCTACATGTACCCAGCCACCTCATACAAATTCCCCTTCTTAAATCTATCATTGAACATTTTGTTTTTTAATTTATTTCTTTTACCTTTACCCTCCCACATTGTTTACTTTAACAAAAAAAATTATTATTACATTTTGTTTTAAAGATTGCCAATTCAAAAAGGCGGCGATCTTGTTTTCTACCATTAGTGTCAATAAAACCAAACAGACGCTGTAAGGAAAACATACCCTGATTCCCAGGTTTATGTCCAACATCAGACCAAATTTGCCATTACATGGTGAGAACAAGTGGCTGAGAATCTTTCAAGATGTCAGCAGAGCAAAGTCTGTTTCACTTTTAGTCGTAAGAATTTCCCGGCTGTTATTTGTTGCACTATACACCCCTGTTCTTCATTTCTTCCTTTACAGGAGAGAAAATTATCCTTCGACTCTATCATACTCATTCATTACAGGAATTTTGTTTTTTAAAGATCAGCTAAATATAAACCATTCCTCTAATCACTCAGGCTGGCCTGCCAAATGAGAATGGCCTAAAAAATAAAAATACCCTGAAAATAATATTTAAAGCGAAGATGTAAAGTAGCACACCCATATTGATGGTATGTTAGATACAAAATGGTTGAGATTGAGAATTGAGAATTGAGACACCTTAAGTCTTCTACAAGGCATTTTTTTAATTGAAAATTCAGTGGGTCATGACATATGAACAGCATCTATAAGAAAGGTTAAGGTTATGAATCTGCTAGTTTCTTAGGTAGGGGGGGAAACAAATTACCAGAACAAGTGCGCTTTAAAAATAGTGTACTTTAGCAGTGTGTGGTTTTTAATGCTATATCATACGCATCAGAACACATCATAATTTTAGTCTGTACGCACCATTAACCCTGAAATGGCTCTATAAAACAAAAATGACATTCAGATACCAACATACACATCAATAATCGCATAGGCTAGTCTTCTACACAGAAAGATGCAAGAACACATCAAACATTCTACATGTAAGCAGTATTATGAATAATCCCTTTTTTAGGGTACACTTTAGTGTTCCCTCATCCCCCCCCCCCCCCCCCCCCCACTGTGTTTCATCAGTAAACACTTACATCTATCATCGCCCTTTACCACTTGTTTTCATTTAATTTCTAAGTGGGTGAAATGCAAAGATCATGTGCACAATTCCTCACCGACCTGCTATTTTTCTATTCATAGTGTGGTGCACAGAGAGCTAATCGCTGGCATACATCGGATGCCGTAGAAGCTCACCTGAAGTCATCGAACACAATGTCACAGCAGGTAATTGTGTACTCACAACATCTCCAACAGGAATAACTGTACACACATCGATAATTTCCTGCATACTCTACTCCAGGATGGTGTAATGCAATTTTCCTTTCCGTTGACAACTTTAATCAAAGTACATCTAGATAAGTAATGTAGTTCACTACATTACGATGTACAAAGTATGTTTAGTTATTAGGCAGATCCAAGACTTGCAGTTAGAGTAACAGTTAACCGTTTTTGTTTTTTTCCACTTGATAACACCTCCCTCCCATGTCACTGAATTTTTTAAAACTAAATTACCAACATGTAGTTAGATTTATTAGTTGTATTATTTACATGTACAAGAACCCCCCATTGTATGTTTTGGCAAGGCAGGTCCAATCTTGATCAGGAAACATTCATGCGGGTATCTATGTGTCATTTCACTGATTGTGGTTTGATCAAAATGTTCTTGTAACTGTTCTCGTCTTCTGTACATGTCATACATGTACATCCTGCCCTAGTTTTCACAAGGAGCTGTTAAGGATATGATCTAAAATTTATTGTAAACAAACGTCAATTAAATGCAAGTTTTAAAGTTTCTTGAGAATTGAGGTGAAGTGACTGATGGCAAGTGGAGATCATTCTGAATGACAAACTCACCAGGACCAGACCCTATTAGGGTGTTTTATCATGTATTCTATTACTTTTGTGGCATACCACATCATGCAATGTGTGGACCATGTGTCCTGGATTTTTGGCATAACGCGCTGGTGTGGCATTAGACTCGACAATCAGAGAAAAGGGAAAGAGAGAAAACAAAGTGAAAATGAAACGCGATCCTGTTGACGAGGGGCTTCAGATTCCCCGCTCTGAAGGAACACCACAAGGTGGCGAGTTATGCCGTATTTTCACAGCTGCTATTGCCTTGTACAGGGTTAAGGAGAGATCAGTGTAGAGGTTGTGCCGGCTTCTCAATCTACCATACACATGTACCCATGGTAAAGAAGGAAATTAGGCCTTGAAATTTCTGGCATGATGACTATTGCCTTGCAGTTTCTTTACTTCACCTGGCCAGGACTCACACACTGATTGACAAGGGACAACCGGGATTTCTCTTTTTCTGTACTAAAAAAAGAAAGAAATGCAATCGGAGGAGTACGAAACTAAAATGTCTGATTGAAGTTTTACTATAAACCTTGAGCATTTCAAATGTGCCCTTACAATGGAAATTCCATCCGATACTTGAGAAATTATACCTTTATAACCATGAATATATTCCCAGGCTTCTTACTTGGGCTTACTCTTGATTTCTATATTCTCCATTTGTGCCACTGCCAGTCGCAATCCCCCACCATTAGGACAGGCGCTGAGGCCTGGCAAACCTTCCTGATCTGAATGTTCCATGACCTATACCTATACATGTACGATTGTGCATTCTGGTCTGATCCCACTCTCCAGCCCATCATAATACCCTGCATGATTTCACAGGACTGCTAATGTGGACGACTGCACAGAAGGAAGCGCCGTAAGCCATGGCCAACAACAACTGACATGCACGGCAACTGGAGCGTACCGGACCTCCGTATAAACCAACCACACCGCTCGATCATCCCTCGAGTGAATTCTGCAGGCAAGTATTAGGCCACACACTTAAATACATGTACAGGTAATAAAATTGACCTTGAAATCGTCTGCCTCATTTTGGTTAACCTTCCTGTCTACAGAGATACCTATCTTGATGCTTTTTGCTGAAGTTACACATTGTACATGTAGGAGAAACAAGATCTGGACTAAGTGAATATTGTGAATGCTAAGCACATTTGAATATTCTTATTGATATATCACCTCTACATGCTGCAACTAAAAAGATAATTGAAGCTTAACAAATAAACTGTTTCTTGAAATGATCAAAAGAAGGCAGTATTTTGACACAGTTTTACGGTACAAACCATACAAACATTATTTTGTATTAATTATACTATTAATTTGTGACCCTATCAAAATTTGCTTTATAAATGCAGTTTCAGCAAGTCTAAATTTTGTTGTTGCTGAATGTTGAAAATCAAGCATTGCCAACCGATAAATGAAAAAATCAAGAACGGCAAATTATAAGAAAGCCAAATCGGTGAAAGGGCTATTATTTTACTATATCATTATTTTATTTATTTATTGACTGATCCTGTGCATGCTAATCTGCCAGGCCAACTGACGGGTTTGTAGAACTACATCCCAGCGAGATATAAAGGCCGTGGCATCTCACACATTCAGGCTGCCCTGCTGGGTAGAAGATGGCAGTGGGTCGGGGGTACAGCCAAGGTTCAAATTTCATTAGGGCTTGTGACGGGAGCAGCCATTGAATGATCACAGTTTGTTTTGGAAACTGACATGGTCTACTTAAGGCAGGTCAGAATGCACTGGGAAAGAGACGGTAACAAAAGGGCGGCCATCTTGGGGTTGTGCACAAGCCTTACTCATCAATGGGGCTATCTGCCACAACGCTGTGTGCAAAGAGCTGCAAAGTAAATGTCCAATAAAGACAACACTGTTCATGCTTTACAAACATGATCTGATAATATGTAATCTTTCAAGGAACCTTGGCTCAATTTCACAAAGCACTGAAATCCGTCTTTTTAAGATGAGTTGTCAGCATCTTGATTGGTGTTGTGACATCCAGACTTGATGCTTCATCCTTGAAGCAGGGCGTTTTTTCCCCTTGGTAAAGGGGTACCTCTATGAGGAAATTGTAATACTGTTTCAAGGGGCACCAAGGCAATGAAGGGCTAGGGTTTGAATTAATTCAATATTTTGCTTGTTTCATCTGGGGATGTTATTGTGCCAATCGAAACCTAAGTGTCTTTCACAAGGCATTCAAAACTACTAACGAAGTACCAGCAACATCACTTGCAAATGTATTAAAAATGTCATTCACCTTGACTGCATTGTATTTTTATTGCTTCATTTGTATTTAGTTCAAAGAGAAAAATTAATAAGAACACACAAACAAATATGAGCAAATTCATTTCATCAATTTTCAGCACTTAATATGACAACACATTTTTATGGTGATTGATGAGTGATCATTTTCATTTTTGTATTATTGTAAATAATTTTTTGAAGATACCCACCAGCTTCATTGGTATCTATGTGAACATTTACTGTTTATGGAATTATTTTGATGTAATTAGGGTTTTTTCAAGCTGCGCAAAATTTTCTCTTGGACAACTGACAAAACTGGGCGGGGAAAGCCTCCCAACTTACATCAATTCAATCGGTAGTGTGCTTACTACCAGTTTCATAAGAAGCCTTGTTGTAGCACACTGACCCAAATTGGACTCTGCATTTTTTATGATATTACGCGGCACTTCAAAAACCCATTGTGATCTTCGCTTGCATGTTCCAAAGAGCATAGAGGCAAGCGACTCAAACAGGACTCCTGTGAAACAAACAAAGTCCTTCACTGGATTTTTATGTTGGGCATCGGGACTTCTTTTCTTTTTGGTGTGAGTGCATACATGGACTCATTCAGTTGCAAGGTGTGAAAAGGCCAAGGTACATTAAAAATTCCTGGTCTGAAGGTGGCTGAGTGATCAAATTGTCATATCGATGAAGGATCGCCAAACAGGACAAGGATGGAATTCCGCCATGCAGTATTTATAATAGAACGATGTTCATATGTCTAGATCTAGCAAATCAATATGATATCCTCCCCCACTACATGTATGAATGATATTACACATTATATGCAAAATGTGGGTATAAGCCATTTAAAAATTAATACAGTGTTATTTAAAACATGACTCCCGTCACTCCAATTTGGTTGCAAGAGAAATCCATGCATTGATCAGCAAAAGCTTCATGACATTATGACAACACTCTACATGTAAAAGCTCTCAATTTGTTAAGGGGGAAAAAAGAGTTTAAAAAAATCACAGCTCGGTGCAAAGACTTAACACTTTCACCAGAACACTTTTTAAAACCACACTACAACTAGCATCTTAAAAGCAGTACTTTTCACAACAATTTGGAATTTATACTACCTTACAGGACCTTTAAATGAGAAAGAAAAAAATGACAAACCTGACTGGCACGGGAAGTCAATTTCCCCCTTAATGTTTGAAGTTTTAAAGTCTGATTTTGTTCCCCTTAAAAAAATAAATAAATCAATAATAACTACCAACTGCTGTTAACATGTAGTCAGAGGGGTACTTGAAACTCGTCCCCCCAAAAGCAATCTTGGAGAAAATGGAAAACTTATACATTAAAAAGAAAACAGCAATAAAAGAAAGGTGTGCATAAATATGACAAAATGTATACAAGTCAGGTGAAATATGGCACCATTAACCGTCTGCAGTGGGTTTACACAGGTGAATTTTAAGGGGGGCCTACACTTTTTTTAGTGGCGTTTTATGTTTATGCACATCTGATCAGGGACGGCTTACTTCAGATGTTTTGTCTGCACTTATGTTTCATTAAATATCAGTAACCTGTACCCTAGATTGGTGAGAAAAGGGGACTGTACAATACGGTGGCAATTATACAGGAGAGTTATAAATATACAGTCCTTCCTTCATCTAGGTGTGAACAAATGGCGGTTTCGTCATTGAGAACAAACAAATGGAAAAACAGAAAGCTTAAAGAGTACTACATGTACGTGTCCAGATTTGTGCAGAAAAAACCCCAACCCACAAACAAACAAACAAACAAACAAACGGTTACTGAAAAAGGGGACAACCCCCCCCCACCATGATTCAAACACAGGGTTTATAAACAAATAAAAAATAACAAAGACAATTTCAAAAACCTTCAAGCATACCAAAATTACAGTATTGAGGTCTAAACATGCAATTTTAATTGCAAAATTGCAAACTTGCAGCCTTTGCAATGAAGGTTTCTTAAACAAAATAGTGTGAAATGGTGGAATTCCAGTTGGGTTCAGTGAGCAAGGGTTTGAGGGTTTGTATGTATGTAGTATCATTAAAAAATCTGTGGGAAGCCATTATTGGTTCTCTGACAAAATGCAAGCACAATTGAACATAACACGGAGAAAGAAATGAGACTATTTCTGTAGGCAGTGTTGAATTTAGGGCAAAAGAATAAAGCCAACACTCCATGAATGCCAGCACTCTCACAAGTGAGCTTGTAAGGGCTGTGTTTGTGGTACAGGTACATGATCTACACATTGGGTTATTTTATTGCTGCCCCACCTCTACACAATGAAAGCATAGCCCAGGAAATAAGGGTCAAAAGGTCACTCAGCTTGGTTCGTCAGCAATGCTAATGCTGAGGATGGCAGTTACATTTGAACACGGGAGAATGTGCTAACATTAACATAGCGTGGCAGGTATTCAACAGGGGAAACAAAGTTGCTTCAATCAATAATTCACAAATTTTAGTACCACTCATAAATACGCAGAAGGTTGTAGTAGGGTATTATAAAAGAATTTGTTTTGATTACATAAAAAAAGGGAATATGACTTGTTGAGAGTGCAATGACTTCCAGTTGGTTTTACATCCGACCTGGAGACTCTTATCAAGCATGATTGAAGCAAATTGTTTCTATAGATGATGAGGCCACGGTCTGAAAACATCCCTACCAAACTTCTGCACAAACAAAACATCACTGTAATGGAGACCAAAGATAAGAAGAAGAAAACCTGTGACTGACATTCAGCAACTGTCTTTTCAAAGTTGTCTTCTGCCCTTCAGTTTTCCATACTTTTTTTTCCCCCAGAGTTTTCCAAACTGAAAGCATCCCACTTCAGTCATACTGCCAATTCGGAGCAGCCATTTTAAAACCTTGAAAGGGCTTATGAACCACTAGAACCATCTACCCTCCCAACTAACAACAGTGTCTACTTGCATCTAGGTGGAGAAAATTGTGGTTAAGTGTCTCCCTCAAGGACAGACGCTCTTGAAAGCACAACAGACCCAAAGGACCAAGGTGTTGCCCAGGTGTTGCATTGGTGTTACTGTTCCATCTGCACCATTCTACCTAACACAATCCTTTCATAATGGTTGGAATCCAACTTGGAAAGTCTAGTTAGTCTGTAGATTTGTGCAAATATTGCGATATATATTTTGCTTCACTTGGGCTATGAGTCCCTCAAACAGACAATGGATAAAGCTGAAATGACTGTGGCTTTTTCCTTATTAATACCCCCAAAATAGGCCTACTTTCATGTACTTTCTTCACATCGAGTAATACATTTGGTCATAACTGAAAAAGTGGCAATTGGAATTTTGGATGCAGCATTTTTAGTAAGTCCGATACTCGATAACAGTCAGAGTGAGACTTCAAGATGAGCATAAATTATGGTTTCAGGAATACCTACATGCAGATTGCGTGTAAGTGTTCTTGAATTTTTTTCATTTCTAAGGAAATCCAGTTTAAATTTTGGGGCTTTTCATTTGTACAGTGTACACCAATGGTGATTTATTGGTAACAAAGTTACAATATTTAAATGTTTTCAAAATGTGTAGGGGAGGCAGTGCCTCGTTGACTATTTTCAAAATAGAATAAAAACAAAGAAAGGAGTGTTTCCACATTTTTCTGGCCTTGAATTACAAGGATGTCATGCAGATTACAGTTGCCCTGATCCAGGGCACCTTCAAAAGTTTCCATTTGAATTTAACCACTTTACGTTGGATTCTGAATTACTATGGACGTTTATGATTGAATGCCTGCAACAACTTTGGAACATCCATTTTGGGGCTGTGACTACTTGACCTGCTGATCAATGTATTTGTTATGCCCCTGGACATCAAGGTTTTAGCCAGGATTTGGTAAAAGGGTGTCCAAATCTGCTGGAAATTTAAAAACTGGGTGTCCAAATTGTTCACTTACAATACATTTACATGTAAATGACAGATGAAACAGGGTGTCCAAATTTAAAACAGGGTGTCCAAAAGACACCCAGACACCCCTCTGGCTAACACTATGCTGGACATTTCATTGTGTACCATGTACAGGCATGCACTACATTGCAACGCTTTATTCCCCCCTCCTCCTGATACAAAGAGGGACAATGGGTACTGGAATTCATGCTCGAAACCTCCCTTTTCAAGGGGGTTGTATAATCCCCGATTCCAGACGTTTGTTTTGTTGTTGTACAAACAAGTATAGGAGAGATCAATAGGCTGCCATCATTGTTTTCCATTGTAGTTAGCATATACATGTATGGCCGATTACAGGTTGTGGCTTCTGGCCAAGGTTCGGGCCTATTCAAAGTAAGACAGAGTAACTAGACACAGCACCTGTACATTTTTGGGAGCACATTTTAGGGTGGAGTTGTGTTGGTTATTGCATTTTGATACATGAAAACGTCGGATAACGGCATTATGATAAATGGCATGCAATTTGGACTGTCTTTCGTTCTCTAAATAAAAATATCCTTCAATAAGGGAGTGTGTTGGAGAAGGACAATGAAATGTACAGGGTCTACAGTTTGTACCATTAAATTTAAGACTGTGTCAGAAGTCATTGCTCTGGCAAATGAACATTTAGGCATACAGTTTGATAACTGAAAACTCTTCCACGATAGGCAGATAAACCAGTGGTCAGGTCAAAGAGTTTATCAAGTGCACTCGCTTTGATCAAAACTATAATGTAATCTGAGTGAATATTTAGTGGGGACTGATTACTCCTATGAACTATGAGGTTGGTTCCGCTATCGTCTCCATTACCCTCAGTCATACATGTAGAGTGACATGTACAAAATCCTATAGAACTGTACAGGAGGCATGTAAACGTGAAGGGAAAAAAGTTTCAAATAGGATTTTGTACATGTCACTCTATAGAGGGTAATGGAGACGATAGCGGAACGAACCTTAGTCACAGTTCTAGAAGTAGGGACTGATTAGTGATTATCTTTTGTAATAATGATTTAAAAACTGTCACTAGTGTCAGTCAGACTCAGATACATGTAGATACATTACATTTGTTTTCCAATTCATGAAAGTAAATTTTGCAAATCCACCAGTCACACATTTCAGACTTTACAAACAATAGCATGAAAACATAACACCATTTATAAAGGCATTTTAATAATTATACATCAATACTAGTATTGTTATCAATACCAGTTATGATTTCCCTTGGCCTTGGACTTGACTTAACTTGCCTAACCATTATTATCCTAATGCCATCTGTTTTGCTTGTTGCCACGAAATTTACGAAAACAAATGAAAAGGGCGACCCGAAAAGGGAATGGTGCTTTAGAAATGAGTTTAACTGATTAGATTAGGAAAGCATACTTTTTACAATGTGAATTTGAACTCGCCTAACCATTATTATCCTAATGCCATCTGTTTTGTTTGTTGCCACGAAATTTACGAAAACAAATGAAAAGGGCGACCCGAAAAGAGAAATGATGCTTTAGAAATGAGTTTAACTGATTAGAATAGGAAACTGGAAAGCATACTTTTTACAATGTGAATTTGACTCTTGAGTGAATACTTACAAAATCTTGACCCAGTGTGGTATGTCATTTGGCACAACCGTCAACTGGCGTTTACTGCAATCAACCATTTCTCCTAAGCACGAACATACTTCGGGACATCGGACATATTGAGGTTGCTGGGCTTCGGTCAGGGTACCCCGTCCGAGGAAACCCACAGCACCGAAGAAACACCACCACCATATCACTCGGATTGTGGTCACCCAGGCGGACGCCATCTTGCTTGGCGACTGGTCGAACCCCGCGGTACGAAGCACGCAGCACACGGTGTGTTCGGGGGGGGGAAGCTCTCTCTCTCTCAACAACACACACAGCGCAGCTGTGTATCGCTGCCGAGAATGGACGGTAACGGCGTCACCGACAAGTAAATTGAAGACTTCTCACTCACTTTCTGGAGTCCGAATTGTTGCTGAAAAATCCAAGAGATACATTGTACTGTTAGAGAAAGCTCCACTGCTATGAAAACGAAAAATGTAGTCGATACATCGCGGAAAAGTTCTCTGTTTCTTGTGAACTGTTGACGTTTGTTATCGCAAGTACAGGCTTTCGTTCATATGTAATGTACAGCAGTAGCAAACGCGCTATATCTACACTGCAGTGTGTACATGTACTGTATGTGTACATGTGCATTGAAATTCCCACATTATGCTCTCTCAATAAACACGTACACGTACACTTGAGTGGCGGTGGCCTAATCTTCTCATGAATATTTATATTTCTAAATTTACTCGCAATAGACCAATCAGCAGGGATGTTAAATAAAGAGGACACATTCCACAACATGTTAGCAATATTTTGATTGGACAATATTTGACCTTTTAGATTAGCCCCTAGGCTCGTTCGCCAAAATGCAAAGTATTATTTAAACAAGGCCAAGCAAAAATAAAAATGTGTTATGCATACTTCTTGAAGGGAATTTCGAATAGAAAGCGTCTATTCTTACATTTGGCTATTCATTACTTATTAATTCTACCTCAATTCTATGATGCCTAGTAATAAAAAACAAAAACAACAATCAATAAAACAAAAACAAAACAAAAACAAAGAAACAAAGAAACAAACAAACAACCCAACACCCCAACAAACACAAACAAAACACACTTTTACTATTCTTATCTACGGAGCTTTGAAAGAGACACAGGTGGGAAACAAAATCTTCGTTCGAACGAAAATAATATCAATTTTGAACGAAAATTTATTTTCGTTCGAACGAAGGTTTTTTGTTTTTTTGTTTTTTGTTCTTCACCTAGCCTACTATAACCCTTTAACAGATCCGCACTTATCTGCCAACACCTTTGGTATTTGGCAAACAAACGATATTTATAGGTATCCATAGCGCAATAAAACTGTTCTATTGTAAAAACAATTTGATCATGCAAATGAGACGAGATCTCGGAGACACACAGGTGTGACTTCGTGAGAAGAGGACGACCCTGCTTTATCTTTAGGTTTAAACAGGAGGAAGTAATTTGCACTCCAGAAATCGATAATAAAGGAGACGAAATGAGTGCACCGAAATGACAATGAGGACGGGCTTGCACTGTGGTGATACCAAATTTGCCCACTTTCTAACACGCCCACCCTATATTTAATCAAAGCGATTCATGTTTGCGTTATGCTGTTAGATTTATACCTTTGATGTCTAAAATCTACATTGGTATAAATATTCAAGTAGGGCCTAGTACTTGGAAGCAGTGTTTGTGTGTTGCTTTTCGTCTGTCATACCCGGAGAAAATAATTTTGAAATGAGTTTTGTTTTCCGTTATAAAAATTGTTTATGTTGGATTCACAGCTGCATATAGTACAATAATTTACCAACAAATAAACAAAGATCATTTAATTTAATGCAAAATTGATCCGCAGGAGAAAAAAAACACCCCCAAATTTGCGTTATGCTGTTAGGTTTATACATTTATTGTCTAAAATCTACATTGGTATAAATATTCAAGTATAGTAGGCCTACATGGAAGCAGCGTTTGTTTGTTGCTTTTCGTCATTCAAACCGGGAGAAAATAATGTTCAAATGAGTTTTGTCCGTTTAAAAATTATTCATGTAAATGTAAATTGGGTTCACGGTTGCATGTACCACTTTTATCAACAAACACATAAAGAACAATGAATTAGTATTGCAAAATGGATCCGCAGCGAAAACAAGAAGAAGAATCCACCACACTTCATTTTAATTATACTTATTATTATTATTATTATTATTATTATTGTTATTTATTCGGCATACTTCACAAGACAAAAAATACAAAACAGTTGAGACAATGATAAAAATACAAGGGAACAAGCAATAGAGCCAGCAACACATGCCAGGGAAAAAAAAGTTAACCTAATAACTGTGGCCCAAGAGCCTTCGTTTCCAGTGCTACTGGCTATACAGAAAAACAGAGAATATAACAAAAAAATAAAATTTTATGTACAGCAATAGACATGATACAGAGATGCAAGCATTGTCCGGGATTATTTGATACTGCATTAAAACTCACTTGGGCAAATCTTAAACCATATCAGGCATTTTCTGTTAGGGTTCGCAGTCCAATAATTAATGTCCGGACGGCATGCACACATTTTAAACAGCTTAAATATTTATGTAAAACATTAATGAGTACAAACGATGTCACCCGAGTATTAAAGACCTATCTAGACAGCAAGGGTTAATATGACATTTTCATCATCTGTCGAACAGAGTTTATGAAATTAAGCCCGCTGGTGATCAAAAACAAAAATACTTCAACCAAACTATACAGCCAGAGAATGGCTCATCAGGAGTCATATTATACCGATGTATGAGTTAATTAAATGATGAAAGCGGTAATGTTGTTAACTGCATCAATTTGTCTCTTTGTCGGCGCACGTCCACTTAGAACTAGTTCAACAACAATGCTCGTCAATTACCCGGTTCGTGACTCGTCATAAATAGTTCAGAAAAGTTCGTGATTTGAGCCTGGGTGGCGTCCATTGCACCTGCTATCGCCAGGCGAGAGACTTCAAAACACGGGGCATGATTTGTATAATCCAGGCTGTTGTCATCAGGCATGTACGAAAATGATAATGAAATGACCATCGTGGACATTGAAAAGAAATTTGTCGGTCATTAATCACAAAACTGTTCGGTGACCTTTGAAATATTTTATATACAAATGTACTTGTGGATATTTATAGACAGAGATTTTGAGGAAATACATTATGAACTCAGAAAAAACCTAAGGAAAGTCTAAATTATAGCACATGTTCACAAAACAACGACGGTCGGAAAATCGTGAATACTTTGTTCTTTGAAAGCAAGTTGGGTTTTTTGTAATTTCATTTACAGTGTCATCGCACTATTCTAGAAAAATTGTAAAACTAAGCTCTGCACTTTCTAATGTTGGAATTGATTCCAATCGTGATCTCTACATCAAAATTGCAAAATGTTCTCCTGAATAATAAATGAAAGGCGGGAAAACTTGTCAGGATAGTTCATCGACTTGATAAATAATTGATACATGAATTCAGTCCGACTGGTTAACATGAACTTAGTTTTAGTCATTAGTGATGTAAAGATTGTTAGGCCTACAAGACGTGCGTATGAAGTGCACATTCTTCTTGCCTTACTTTTGACCCTTTCTCCTCGAGACGATAGAAACAAGTCAAAAAAATATATACGCATAATGTTGTTTTTTATTTTTGGATAAACAAAACCGTTGTGTGATAACTTGAATGTTAGCACCCGTCCAAGTATGATACGACTCAGCCGTCCGTTGGGCCAACTTGGCATTGAGACGGAATCAGATCGCAACCGAAGTGAAAATAAATCGAATCCAATAAAAAGCAGAGCATGAAATGCTGACGCGCAGTGTGACGCAAAGCCAAGGTTCAATGAGGCTAAATGATAACAAGTTTTCAACTCCTCATATTTGATTTAAAATCTTCTTAAGATTTAGGTTCCGCAAGCTAATGACTAAAGTAACATTATGCTGTCGTTGTAATTTTAAGTAAATAGACAGAAAGAATCATCAAATGGGGATTAATATTTCGAAACCAATTTCTCGTCAGTTTTCGCTTTAATCATTCCTCTGAAACTTTTATTTTTAGTTTTAAGAGGAGGCCATGAGGGGGAGGGGGAGAGAGTGGTTCAATAAATGAAGGCATAATCTCCTTTAAACCATTCTATAATTTCACTAGCCCATGCTTCTTTTCAATTTTGGATGAATTTTCTAGCTTGGAGCATTTTCTTCCGTCCAATCGCGGCGGATTATTGTAATCGGGATAACACGCAGAAAAACCCAGATCTAATAAACGGTCCTACCGTTAATTTGATGGAGGTGTCTTCACTGCGGCGTTCCCTGAAACCAGATGTATACGTCGTACCTCAGATTTCTCCTCCGTGGACAGGGGGAAAACCGGGTGTACTTATGTGCTATATAAACGGCCGAAATTACCACCCTTTCACACTGGCTTCGATTTCCCTAATTCTTACTGCTCGAGGAGGAGACAAATTCACCGAGTTCTGGTTTGGGTGAGGCGGTCGGGTGTTGAGACAATTGAAGAATCCCATTAACACGGCACACGGATCTGTTGTTTTATGGATTGACACTAAGCTGTTTTGGCAAAATATACCATTTCTGTTCGCATGCCAATTCTTCTTGCTTTTTATGATCAACATTTCTTCTTGCGTTTTCATCAAAATAATTGAAATTTTGAACACCCCAGCTTATAAAATATTTATATATAAAAAATATAACAACTTAAAAAAAATTACAGACGATTCCAAAAAAGACAGAAAAAGCAATGTGGAGCACCATTTAAATACATAGGCCTATATTTTGATAAGTTCAGCACGAAGATCTTTCTTACTACCGTTGTGTGCATTTCACGTATTATACCAAACCTTACGTGACTACCTTGATTCATTTTAGCAAATTCAGAGAGAAGTGATTCGTGCCTGCCGTAAAACACACGATTTAAAACCGGCAGTGATTGCGATTTAAGCAGACGGACTTAAGGATCAGGAACTACCTCCAACCGTAATCGACCCATGAATCATAATATTTTCAAGCTTATAGGACATTTTATATAAGTTTAATAACCGGAACCATTAATGGCAGATACTCTATGGATACTCTATGGATACTCTATGGATCTTAAGCTAGCCCCATCAGATAATGATCAGAAGATTTAAAGTAGGACAAACTGTATATATGCACGTATACACTTACGTCAAAAAAAAAAACATTAGAAAACTTCTACATGTAGGCCTATAGATAAAATCAAAGAAGGATTGGGCTGACAAACTATTTTTTTAAATTATACCCCGTCCCCAAGTTCTCGTTTACCTTTTCCGCATTAGCATGAATTTCATCAACTGTACAAATTACAGAGCAACGATATCGCTTTATTATTATAATACCAAGCTATTCAATACTTTGTAAACAAAATCACAACGCTAGCAATAAGTGAATCAGAGAAGATTAATTAAAGAAAAGTTTTCAAGTATAGGGCCTATAGTTGTCATAAATTGTACAATTGAGCTGGCTGACTTACTAATGTGTGTGTCCCATTCCTTAGCAGCGAAGACTGTAAATGTTCTGACTCCAGGGCCCAATTTCATAAAGCTGTTAAGCAGAAAATACTGCTTAGCAAATATCTATGCTAAGCAAAAAATGAGTGGGGGACCAGTCACTACAATGTAAACATTATTGCATTTTGGCTGGTAACCAGTTTCTGCTAAGCAATATTTGTCTGTGCTTAGCAAATTTCTGTGCTTACATGCTTTATGAAATTGGGCCCAGCACGATTGTGAGAACAGAGAATTTTATTAATACAAATCATTGTTTTTGGGAAGAGTATATTACAGGCAAAGTATTGGTTTTTGGAACCGTTCAAATGTTTTAATTCTAAACAAATGTAGATATACACAATACAACTATAACCTGTGAAAGTTTCAGTTCAAAAGGTGTGAGCGTTTTTAAGATTTCGCCGAAAATCTGGAAAATCTGTCCACGCAGGAAGAAAAACCCGTAATCAAAATACCCAATCGTTTGAATCCCTTTCTCTAGAACCACACTCCTTATAGGAAGGAATCGTTTCTCAAAATGTTCTATATCATCAGCTGCTGTACTGCAAGTAATGTTTTATGGTCATTTATTTTTGGAGTAATTACCAAAGACCCTCCCTTTAATTTCCATTTCCAATTATTTCCAGCAAACACACCAAGGATCCAACCTGCAAAAATTTCATCTAGTTTTGAGGACACGTTTTAGTGGCCACCGAAGAAACGGTTTGCGTTTTGTCATCCTGGATCTTGTGCACGGTCATTATACGTGTCAATGAACCTTTATCATGCTGCCCACCACCTTGGTAATGTTACCTGTATCCAACAGCAGTAATGGATGATAATATTCATTGTACAAAAAGGAACCAGACTATTTCCCCTTCCAGCCTCGGTTTGGTTACATTGATTGAAATGGGAGAAAATCAAGATGGCCGCACCATGATAAAGATCAATTTCAATTGCGGCAATAGAAATAACCAGGTGATTTTGTTCTCAACTTCCGTTATTTCAGATGGAAATATTATTTTTATGACTGCCTCAGCTTTATAGTCAGTTATCTCACGGATTGAAACTAGGCCTATAATCGTTTTTAAAATAGTTGATTATTATCCTGTAGGCCTACTTGTCTTTAAATTCTCTGGACAATTCTTAAAGACAGCTTTAAGGTCAAACTAATTCATTCTAATTCCCGGTTTCACCTGGTTTGTTGCAGAACAAAATAATACTGCATGCTTTATGTATAAATCGATCTGATTTAATTTACCGATTTTTGGTGGGTTTTTTCAGTGCAGATTATTTATTTTCAAATTGAATTTATTTCAGATGGAATTTATTTCTACTCAGGATATCAGCGGTGCCAGTAGCCTGGTAGTAATTAACACCGAAGTTATCTTTCGAGAAGTATACGCCTGATAATCAAGATTTTTAACGAGAAAAATGCCACCTAACCAAGTGAAATAAAACTAAATAATAAGAAAAAAACCCACGCAGTTGGCAAGTTGAAGATCAGCAGATCATTGCGATCCACGTGATAATGATCAAGTTAAATAAGACCAGACACTGTTGGGGTAGGGCCCCCGTCTATCAAATGATAATTAAATAACGCGTAGAGGAAGTTGAACCTAATGCCCCTGCGTCCATGTCATCCCTCACGAGATCCCAAACTTCCTCCTGAATTTATCAGGTTGGCAAATAGGCGGCAATTAAAAAACATCGAGTCAATTAGAGACGATTTCATGAAGTGTTGAGAGTCTTTATTACGCGGTGGGAGATGTAACACCCAGCAGAAAGAGGGGGGGTGCGGGGTGGACGAAGCGTAAACTGAGGAAATGCTACCGCCTGGGAGTGTTCCTTTGGTATAATTACTCTAAACATCACTTACCAAAAACTTACTTGGTAAGAAGCACTGTATAACTGTAGATAATTTTGAGAAACGATTCCCTTCTAAGGAAAGTGGTTTTAGAAAAAGAGACTCAAACATATTTCAATCTTAAAAATGTTTCTGCATGAAACGTTTCTCAGCAGGCTGTGTATTTCAATAACGGAGTATTCGTTGCGTGGACATAATCGCTCTAGATTTTCAGTTATATCTCATGAAAATGAAATTTTCACAGGTAATTTGTTATTGCATATCTATATCTAGGATTAAAACAATCGAACGGTTAAACAAACAAAAAGTATACTTTGGCTTTAAACACGAAATGTGTGCTCACTTCCTACCGGTACTCGATTTCATTCGAAAACCTTGAACACCGGGATAGTAATTTCTCAAAAACCATAGCATTCAGGCAAAATCATCAAAGGGAATTTTTCCCCACGACTATCTTCAAGTTTATACCATGTAAATTATGAGCAAATCTGCCACAAACTCTTAGTCTTACCAGAGTTGAACACCCTCAGTCTTACCAGAGTTGAACACCCTCAAACAAGGTTGATTTCAAATTCACTGCAGCAGTTAATTCATTGTATAAAACAGAAGCTTGTTACTGATGTCTCCAAGGAAAAATGATTTACCACTGGTGGTCTCCCTCCTAATCAACAAATGTGCATCGATAATAATGTGGTTCAATCCCGGCAAAATGTATTGGAAGATACTGTTTCCTAATGCCCGGGGGACTATTACGCAGCAAATCCCCGGATAGTAAGACTAGCAAGAAGATCAACCGTATAATATACCCCGGGCACATTGGCGAAGAACACACCCTCATTGCCCGAAACGTGATACGGAAGACCCAACTTAATGTGTCAAGCAATACTTGGAAATGATCTAACAAGACTAACAATATAGCGGAACATGAATTAATTTGGGGGAAGATCAATAGTGGTGCTCAGATTTATCCTGTAAGGAAATTTCAAGTTTCACATAAATTACCGGAGTATCATCCCGTGAATCAGACGCGAGTTTCAAGTTACAAGTGAAGGAAACACGAACTTCGTGGATTATCGAGCTCACTTACTAAATAGCAGTTTATTTAAGACTCGGCAAAACTAATGAGAATACTGAGCATACATAAGTTAAGAATAAGACCGGCCAAACATTACGGCAATCAAGATAAGGGAAGACCTGCATGCGATTTTGTTTACAACACTCGAAGCGCGCCCTCTATCACAGTATCCAAGAAACACTCCAGCTCAGCAGTGAGATTGAATATCATACCCCACGCGGTTTACCTACGACTGTAACAATTTAGCTTCATAATCACAAAATACGTGCGAATAATCTTAGTACAAAACACAGATTAAACATGCGTGCCATTTTTCAAGAACTTTGTATTAATGTGGCCGCCATCTTGTTTATGCTCTGTATACACAGTGTTCTCTAATATGCATACAATTAGTTAGGTTCTCACCTAGCCCTATTTATAGGACTCTTCCTCTGTGCTGTAGTATAATACGAAAGTGAAAGGCCGCCAGGGCTAGGTTCTCACCTATTCCTGGTGTGGTTACATTGATTTGAGACCTAATAATAAAACATTCGAATATGTGAACCTCCCCACGCCAAATCCGGACACCACTCCTAGCCCAAAACTCAAAACTGGGTTTTATGTCCACTCATCAGTAGCTTTCAAACAGCACACTCGGGCCGACAAGCAACTGGTGTATCTAGAAATTTTTATTGGGGGAGGGGGAAGGTTAGGGCAAAGAAATAATTGAGGCTGGGGGATACAAAGCCGACCAAGAGAAACCTTGTTAGTTCAAGCACACATGATGTTTGGGAGGCGAGGTGGGGGAAGAGGTGGGGAGGGGGAGGGCTGTGAGCGGGGGTGGGCTCAATTGCCCCCGTCCCCACCTCTGACTGCCATTGTGAAGGTCAGTATGTCTCAACATATAGAATGTTTGAGATATTACATCACGTTGATATCAAGGTTGATTTATGAGAATAGACTTATTTCAGAGAAGTGCCAGATTTCGGCGTGGGGTCTCACATGCAGTGCGTCCCAAATCAAGTCGAACACTATAAAAAAGTGCAGTGCATGGGGGACTATTATAGGGAACAACACCTTACATGGAGTACTAATGTCACACGAGAAGAACCAAGTTAGAACCAGGAATTGTCTCAGGTTTAAAACCAAAAGGAAAACATCACTTCGGCAGTTTAAATTTTATCAAAGAAATATGAACTCTGCGTGCTGATTAACAAATCCCATTTTTATCTCCCTTTGATTAATTTCGTCCGAGACTTTCGTGTGCATTCCTTTTTGTCTTCCTTGTTAGAGTCGTTAATGAGATTGCGACGATGAGTCATGGCCAGTTAAAATTCATATCAACAAGACACTTTGAGCGGTTCAACCCCCTCGGTCTCCCTTGATAATCAAACCTCTCATATTGCATTCGTCTCTCATTTTATGAATATTAATAATGACCTACACCATTTACAACAAGCGCCAGCATCGGTTAATCCCATTGTATGTGGGTGTGTGTGTGATTTGGTCCCCCTTCATTTACAACAATAATATCGGGTCACTGGCCGGTATCACTGTGACCTCTAACCCTTGGATGTGGTCACTGGCACCCTGTCTTGCTTTCGTTGGCATCCACCCCTTTACCTTTCCTGTGTAATTACTGAATGTCAAGGGTTCTGTGAACACTAAACACCTGGTGAGTCGGGACCCTGACCACATGCGGATGCTATTATATGTAAGCAACGAATCAGTTTAGTCTGGTTCTCCAGTCTCAAGACGTATTTGACCTGCCTCATTAGCAGAAAAATGAGCACGAATTTGTATTTTATTTCCTTCTGTAAATTTGGCACGGTCTACTTTTCCAGTCAATGCTAATAATTCACCCCCAATCAACCCCCAATTAATACTGTGTTGATTTTAAATTCAACACAAATTCAGTTTCTCAAAGGCATGTAGAGATTTTATTGTCACAGGAATGTTTCCTTTTGAGCATTTTAATGATATATTGAGTGTATTTACTAAGATGTGTTTACTGTATTTAAGTAAGTCCAAATAATGTTTTCCCCCCAAAACACACCAAACGCACTAATTACACTTCTACTAAAATGTTCTCGTTGAGTGAAACAAAATTTTCAATCATCAATTACAGGCTTAATGTACATCTGTGTGTGCATGATATATCGTTCTCTTAGGGCAAGCTGCAGTTTTTGTTCGCACCTCTTATCGAGAATATAAACTTCTTGGAACATTTCGAGGGGCACCGAGGCATTGACCATGGACATGGTAAGAACTGCCTCAATTGCCTGCGTGAAGAATCAGAACCTTTACATTACGGCCCGGAGTTACAATACGAACTCGGTTGAGTAACGTTTAAATGTGTGATGTGTTAATGTTTGGACAATTAAATTGACACTTTTTGTTTTGTTTTAACAAAAACAGTTTAAGTTCTCTGTGTTTTCCCCGGAAGAACACCTAGTTTGATAAGTTGGTTGGTAATGTTGTATATAGTGTTCTCATTAGAAACTGAAGGAGAGGAATAGATTGGTCTCTTTAAATTAATACGTTTCACCTTTTAGGGGGAGAGGTAAAGACCAAGACACGGGACAGTGGCCCCCCGGCATCCACTTAATTCTAGGCCAGATGATTGTTAGCTAACTAGAGTCCCTTTGAATACGTATAAGCCATATTTGATCCAACCTGTACGTCCAAAGCTTTCAAGAAACAGCCTATGATCAACTTTACCTGTTGAAATTTGATTGAAATGGTGCTCACTTGTGTCTGTAGTGTATTTTTTTGTATTTTTTCTTTCTGGTCTTGCAGCGACAAAAAGGTGAGATAGGATTTAGTTACCATTTCATCCAAGATTGCCATCGCTCGACACGTTATCATTTTTCACGACGATTGGTACCAACATAGAGAAAGGTTATTATATAGCAAGTGGGTCTACAACCTTTTATATCACAATTCATGAACTCACTTTATATATTTTTTAATCAACCGAAATTGTTCAATGTCTTATTGCGGTACAGGCTAACAATTACTTAATACATGAGTAATGGACCGGTCGTAAATTTGAGGCGAAGTCTATACTGACCATTAGAGCAGGGGACCGATTCACAAACGCGTTAGAGCACTCGTTCTGTTGGGTACTTACAAAGTTTTATTAATTTACAGTGTGCATCCACATTTCTAACGACATGGTTTATATACGCATAGCTATTTCAAAGTGGTGAAGGAAATCAAAATCGCACATTTTAACGGGGCCAAACGCGAATCAGCGCGAGACTGAACAAATAGGGACATACTTCGGACGGCCAAGAAAGACAACATTTTCCTCACTTGTATTGTGTGAACACCGCACGCAGCAGGACCCATAAATAGTTCTGAAAATCATTGAAGATGCATGGACGTTTTGTCAATACACACGTAGAGAACACACATGCCGCATTTCTAACAAGGCTTAAGATTAATGTCTCTTTTCACCTTAGCTGAGGTTGACAGGGCCCCAGGGAGGAATTTTTTCCCCGACCCGGTTTACCGTACAACATTCTCTCTGTGTATAGAGCACCTGGGACGAATCGTGAGTACGGGACATGTCTCGTCTCAACAGAGTCGATTTGATGTTGAAGGCACCTTATTAGCATTTATGCTAATACTAAATGTAACGATATAATTCATCTAAACGTGTTTACGAGTTTTTATTTGAAACCCGTGGGAACCACATAATTTGTTAAGGGAGATATTAATGATATATATGTTTCGATTTGACTTGTTATTACGTGGAAACCAGAGATGTTTCTAAGGCAGATACTTCGGTCAGTTACGTGAAAACTAAACTTTAGGACTATTTACCGGTGTTTGCAAGTGCTTCTGACTTCACGAATAACACGTAGCATTATTTAGGGAACAAAAGTGTTATGACCCGGTCTTCACTGCGTGGTAATGACCGGTTGCTGCAGGCTGACCGGTTGCTGCAGGCTGGCCGCTGCAGCGGTCAGCCACCAACCAAGGTTCGTTGCCTAAATTTGAAAGTGAAAGTCTTTTAAAAGTGGTAGGACTGTAATAAATTCACTGAAATTGCACAGTGTTAGTACCGATAGTTAGTTACTCACAGTTGTGTTGATTCGTAATGCCAACCTACCCCGATGTTTTTTTTTTTTCTAATACGAAAACAGCAAGTTAGTTTGGACAACCATTGTACACATTTTATACCAAATTGAAAAGGGTTAAATCAAATTATTTATCAGTCAGGATATTACGGTTTCTTGAATTGATCGAAATTACAAAGTTATAATAGACAATCGTTTGGACCTATACACCCGAATATCGATACAATGCCTAAGAAAAAAATCTGCGAGTGAAAAAGTACTGTCGTGTTATGTCAATAATTTGCACAAAAATAGCCATCGAGTGCATGTCACTATTGAACTTGTAGGAAATTGAAATTAAATTCACAGAAACTGTATATTCCTTAATACATGGCAATTTTTATTAATGAGTTAGGGGTGGAATCCATCGTGGCCGCTCGATATGTGAACTGTTCGTGGACGGGCCACCGTATAATGCAGCAAGTGTGAGCGGGCTCCGTGCCTACGTGCCTCGGGCTTCAAACGGCGGACTCGACGCCCAACAAATACGCTCGTGTGTTTTTTCCCCCTGTGTGTGCGGAGGGCCCCTACATTGGATCAATGTAGTCATGAATCAGTTTAACCACGAATCTTTTCTATGATAAATAGAAGCTACTGTATGGAAAACTTGCATACACCCAGCTGCTGCTGCTCCTGCAAAACGTCTAATTATTTTCCAATCTCGATATGTCACGAAACGATTATTCAATGAAAATCACGCAGCAGTCTATTTTATAGGTGAGTTTGTCAATCGAAAATTCAGAGGCCATTGCAACCTGGGGATTGAAATAACCGTATATGTGGAGCAGACAGAACTGGGTATCTTTGATTGTAATAAAAGAAAACTTTGTAGGTGCCCTTTCTAAGCGCAATTTAGTTGAGTGATTCGAATCAGCAGGAATTTCTTTGCATACAATTCACATCAAAGCATACCGCGAGTATAAAACTCGGGAATAATTTGTCATCTTAAAACTGCTTTTCCGCGTCCTTCGAGCCAACCGAACCATGAAATTAGCACAGTGAACTGCTTTATTGGATCATAAATACCAACGCATACGGTGTCGACTTCGAACTTTATACCAAGGGGTATATGTAGTTATTGTCGAGAGTTTGACACATACTTAGAATGACACACTCATGTAAGAAAAATGTGTATTCGACATTCACCTGTCAATTCATCTTGGAAGGAAACCCATTGGCTGAACACAATCTGTCCTCTGCCCTGCTTTTTCTTATACTCTAGTGTTCAGTGCCAAAAATATATGACGATTTGGGGCATACTTTCGATAGATCAAAACCTAACTGATGAGAAACAAATCAAATATACTCCGAAATAATATACGAGGTACCCAATAGTTAACCAACTCGGTCCCAGAACCAGGGAGAACTTTGATTCACGTTCGATGAAGCTATACATATAATGCACTTAATTTGGCATGTACACAGATTATGTCTAAATAATTATAACTAACTCACGTGTGTTCCGCAAGGCTCAACATTTGAAAATGCAAAGTTTAACGTACGCAAATGATTAAATAAAACACCAGAAAAAACCCTAATTTAATTAGTTCAATAGCGGAAACTAAATCGAGTCGCACTGTCAAACACATTATCCCCAAACACCTTTTGAATTAGCTACCTTGACACTTTTGTGGTTTTTACTGTGATTTCCTAATATAATATATCGGGAACACGTTTGTGACAACTAAAATGAAAACAGTAGGCTATTCTTCGCCTATAAAGAATAAAAAATAAAGTCAAATCAAGTTGTAGCCATGGACTGTGGCATTTTGATCCACTCCCAAATGCTTATACGTACGCCTGGAATTGAATTATTCAATCTCGCCTATTTCCGTCCTCGTATTGAATCATTATATAAAATGCGGTGGAAAATAAGTACAGCTTACCTCTCAGTTCAAAGTATACATGTGCTTTATCAGGTGAAACCATGCATGATCTCCAAATTCAGAGTGATGATTATGGTCGTGTTCATCAAGCGTTAGTGTTAACTGGACGGTGTGTGTCAGACTCAGACGCGACTCAACACGACTCTCCCAGAAAGCCTCGTTCTTTCAGTCAAAATTTATGTCATTGTTGTGGTTCAAATAAACAATTTTGTAACTTTAGCCACGCGAGAAATGCAGAGAAATAAATCCGTTCGTCGTGTGTAGAGACCGGAGCCAGAATAACCTCTAGATATCCCTCGTCAAGCCAGGCGGACTTTTAGCTCTCAATCGACGGCGTGATCCGAGTCTCAAAACTTGGCTCTGCCCTGTTGGATCGGGAGCACGCGTGTGTGCCTCTTTTGGGGTTTCGGGCGATAGTCAGTTCTTAGCTCTGTCTTTTTCCCCTTCTCCTTTATGAGAAGTATCAACGCACGTAATTATAAACGCAGTCTTCTTGCGTGCTCTTCCTGTGCTGGTTGTAGCTCAGTGGTCACTGACTAACTATAGACGGTGAGTTCTTCATGTTTACTCACGATCGAACGAGGATCGAAAAGTGTGTCAATACCGACCGTGGTATCAGCACACAGCGAGCGGCGTTTTTCTAATGGAGTTTTTCTCACTCTGTGCCTTACAAAACACTGCGTTTGTTAGTCTCCATCATGAAATATTCTTGGCCACGGAAGGTGTTGAAAAGGTCACTCACGCATGTAATCACATTAAAATTCCCTGGGCCCACCTTCGATGAGGAGACTGAGCTGGGCGATTACATTTGTTGAGTGTGTCGATAAAATATCGCTAAAGGTAGGGGAAAAAATCCCCAATACGTACAGAATGAGTTGTTGATTTCTGGCGGTGCGAAAGATTATCCGTAGAGCACAACTTCAGAACGCTTCTCTCATATTGTCCAGCTTCGATTTCAACAACTTGAGCTCGCAAATGTACAGCGTACAGGTATTGCTATGACAAAAAATGAATATCAATATTACAGTCTTTGACACTCGATAAACCGTCTCTCCGTATGACGCACGTCTAGTAGTAGTAGTATGAAAACTGAGCCGGCGAACAGTTGTCGCATCGAGAATATGGCAAATCGAACTGCCCGATACCCCGCTCATGAAAACGGCATTATTTAGAACACAAATTTCTTACCGGCAGTCTAATTTTCAATTGCTTATAAAACGAGGGCAATCTGCACACTTTATCTCAGGTAAAGCCGAACAGAACTGCAGTCATTTTTTGTTGTTAAGGGGAAGCACGTTGGGACATTTTATCTGGGAAAAATTGCTACGGTGGGATAGAATTAGTGACCGGGCCACTTAGATGATGTTGGCCCGACATGAGGTCAGGGGCTGGGGGTGGCATCATGCTGAATGCAACCATATTGATTTCACCTCCACTTCGCACCTTCAGTGTACAATAACCTCATTACAGGGGCATTCTCAAGGTTTTTGACTTCTTTATATTATAGGGGTTGCTGCCGCGTAACAAAAATGTGATTGCTCTTAATTTGCAGAGGAGGGATGCGGTGACGGCTGTGTTTTGCTTGGATATGAATAAACAGGGCCTTATAGGTATTGGTTAGATTATTAATAATGATCGGAAAGAAAATTAAGTTTAGAACTTTCAATCTTCAATCAAACACCCCCCAGGATGGAATTTGAACTATTTGATGGGGCTGGAAGTATTAATAAGATATAAAGTATAGGAAATTAATGTTCATTGCAAAAGTACAAAACTTTCCAATGTGAGATTAGAATCCAAGACTCCAAAATGGCGACCTAAACACCAACTTCAACCTTGAAAGTAAAAGCAATGTCAGAAGTTGGATTCGAACCCACTCCTCAAAACAGAACACTCGCAATCACTGTATTCAGTGAAGGGTTAGCACCTTGAATCTGGCGCCTTAGACCGCTCGGCCATTCTGACACGATATGAGACTGGTAAACTGGTACACAAAAATACGAGTGAAAGTTCACTTCGACCTTAAAAAAATAAAACACTGTCAGAAGTGGGATTCGAACCCACACCTCCAAACGGAAACCTGAACACTCACAATCACAGTATTCAGTGAAGGCTTAGCACCTTGAGTCTGGCGCCTTAGACCGCTCGGCCATCCTGACAAGGATATGAGACAAGTAAACTGGTACACAAAAATACGAGTGAAAGTTCACTTCGACCTTGAAAAAGAAAGCAATGTCAGAAGTGGGATTCGAACCCACGCCTCCAATCGGAGACCAGAACACCCACAATCACTGTATTCAGTAAAGGCTTGGCACCTTGAGTCTGGCGCCTTAGACCGCTCGGCCATCCTGACACGATATGAGACTGGTAAACTGGTACACAAAATTACGAGTTAAAGTTCACTTCAACCTTAAAAAAGAAAGCACTGTCAGAAGTGGGATTCGAACCCACGCCTCCAAACGGAGACCAGAACACCCACAATCACTGTCTTCAGTGAAGGATTAGCACCTTGAGTCTGGCGCCTTAGACCGCTCGGCCATCCTGACACGATATGAGACTGGAAAACTGGTACACAAAAATACGAGTGAAAGTTCACTTCGACCTTGAAAAAGAAAGCAATGTCAGAAGTGGGATTCGAACCCACACCTCCAAACGGAAACCAGAACACTCACAACCACTGTATTCAGTGAAGGCTTAGCACCTAGAGTATGGCGCCTTAGACCCCTCGGCCATCCTGACAAGATATGAGACAAGTAAACTGGTACACAAAAATACGAGTGAAAGTTCACTTCGACCTTGAAAAAGAAAGCAATGTCAGAAGTGGGATTCGAACCCACGCCTCCAAACGGAAACTAGAACACTCACAATCACTGTATTCAGTGAAGGCTTATAGAACCTTGAGTCTGTCGCCTTATACCGCTCGGCCATCCTGACACGATATGAGACTAGTAAACTGGTACACAAAAATACGAGTTAAAGTTCACTTCAACCTTAACAAAAGATAGCACTGTCAGAAGTGGGATTCGAACCCATGCCTCCACACGGAAACTAGAACACTCACAATCACTGTATTCAGTGAAGGCTTAGCACCATGAGTCTGGCACCTTAGACCGCTCGGCCATTCTGACACGATATGAGACTGGTAAACTAGTACACAAAAATACAAGTTAAAGTTCACTTCAACCTTAAAAAAAAAAAAAAAAGCACTGTCAGAAGTGGGATTCGAACCCACGCCTCCAATCGGAGACCAGAACACCCACAATCACTGTATTCAGTAAAGGCTTGGCACCTTGAGTCTGGCGCCTTAGACCGCTCGGCCATCCTGACACGATATGAGACAGGTAAACTGGTACACAAAAATACGAGTTAAAGTTCACTTCAACCTTAAAAAAGAAAGCACTGTCAGAAGTGGGATTCGAACCCACGCCTCCAAACGGAGACCAGAACACCCACAATCACTGTCTTCAGTGAAGGATTAGCACCTTGAGTCTAGCGCCTTAGACCGCTCGGCCATCCTGACACGACATGAGACTGGAAAACTGGTACACAAAAATATGAGTGAAAGTTCACTTCGACCTTGAAAAAGAAAGCAATGTCAGAAGTGGGATTCGAACCCACGCCTATAATCGGAGACCAGAACACTCACAATCACTGTACTCAGTAAAGGCTTGGCACCTTGAGTCTGGCGCCTTAGACCGCTCGGCCATTCTGACACGATATGAGACAGGTAAACTGGTACACAAAAATACGAGTTAAAGTTCACTTCAACCTCAAAAAAAAAAAGCACTGTCAGAAGTGGGATTCGAACCCACGCCTCCAAACGGAGACCAGAACACTCACAATCACTGTCTTCAGTGAAGGCTTAGCACCTAGAGTATGGCGCCTTAGACCCCTCGGCTATCCTGACAAGATATGAGACAAGTAAACTGGTACACAAAAATACGAGTGAAAGTTCACTTCAACTTAAAAAAAAGAAAGCACTGTCAGAAGTGGGATTCGAACCCACGCCTCCAAACGGAGACCAGAACACTCACAATCACTGTCTTCAGTGAAGGCTTAGCACCTTGAGTCTGGCGCCTTAGACCGCTCGGCCATCCTGACACGATGTGAGACTGGTAAACTGGTACACAAAAATACGAGTTAAAGTTCACTTCAACCTTAAAAAAAGAAAGCACTGTCAGAAGTGGGATTCGACCCCATGCCTCCACACGGAAACTAGAACACTCACAATCACTGTATTTAGTGAAGGCTTAGCACCTTGAGTCTGGCACCTTAGACCGCTCGGCCATCCTGACACGATATGAGATTGGTAAACTGGTACACAAAAATACGAGTTAAAGTTCACTTCAACCTTTAAAAAAAAAAGCACAGTCAGAAGTGGGATTCGAACCCACACCTCCAAACGGAAACCAGAACACTCACAATCACTGTATTCAGTGAAGGCTTAGCACCTAGAGTATGGCGCCTTATACCCCTCGGCCATCCTGACAAGATATGAGACAAGTAAACTGGTACACAAAAATACGAGTGAAAGTTCACTTCGACCTTGAAAAAGAAAGCAATGTCAGAAGTGGGATTCGAACCCACACCTCCAAACGGAAACCTGAACACTCACAATCACAGTATTCAGTGAAAGCTTAGCACCTTGAGTCTGGCGCCTTAGACCGCTGGGCCATCCTGACAAGATATGAGACAAGTAAACTGGTACACAAAAATACGAGTGAAAGTTCACTTCGACCTTAAAAAAAGAAAGCACTGTCAGAAGTGGGATTCGAACCCACACCTCCAAACGGAAACCTGAACACTCACAATCACATTATTCAATGAAGGCTTAGCACCTTGAGTCTGGCGCCTTAGACCGCTCGGCCATCCTGACAAGGATATGAGACAAGTAAACTGGTACACAAAAATACGAGTGAAAGTTCACTTCAACTTAAAAAAAAGAAAGCACTGTCAGAAGTGGGATTCGAACCCACGCCTCCAAACGGAAACATGAACACTCACAATCACTGTATTCAGTGAAGTCTTAGCACCTTGAGTCTGGCGCCTTAGACCGCTCGTCCATCCTGACACGATATGAGACTGGTAAAATGGTACACACAAATACGAGTTAAAGTTCACTTCAACCTTTAAAAAAGAAGGCACTGTCAGAAGTGGGATTCGAACCCACGCCTCCAAACGGAGACCAGAACACCCACAATCACTGTCTTCAGTGAAGGATTAGCACCTTGAGTCTAGCGCCTTAGACCGCTCGGCCATCCTGACACGACATGAGACTGGAAAACTGGTACACAAAAATATGAGTGAAAGTTCACTTCGACCTTGAAAAAGAAAGCAATGTCAGAAGTGGGATTCGAACCCACGCCTATAATCGGAGACCAGAACACTCACAATCACTGTACTCAGTAAAGGCTTGGCACCTTGAGTCTGGCGCCTTAGACCGCTCGGCCATTCTGACACGATATGAGACAGGTAAACTGGTACACAAAAATACGAGTTAAAGTTCACTTCAACCTCAAAAAAAAAAAGCACTGTCAGAAGTGGGATTCGAACCCACGCCTCCAAACGGAGACCAGAACACTCACAATCACTGTCTTCAGTGAAGGCTTAGCACCTAGAGTATGGCGCCTTAGACCCCTCGGCTATCCTGACAAGATATGAGACAAGTAAACTGGTACACAAAAATACGAGTGAAAGTTCACTTCAACTTAAAAAAAAGAAAGCACTGTCAGAAGTGGGATTCGAACCCACGCCTCCAAACGGAGACCAGAACACTCACAATCACTGTCTTCAGTGAAGGCTTAGCACCTTGAGTCTGGCGCCTTAGACCGCTCGGCCATCCTGACACGATGTGAGACTGGTAAACTGGTACACAAAAATACGAGTTAAAGTTCACTTCAACCTTAAAAAAAGAAAGCACTGTCAGAAGTGGGATTCGACCCCATGCCTCCACACGGAAACTAGAACACTCACAATCACTGTATTTAGTGAAGGCTTAGCACCTTGAGTCTGGCACCTTAGACCGCTCGGCCATCCTGACACGATATGAGATTGGTAAACTGGTACACAAAAATACGAGTTAAAGTTCACTTCAACCTTTAAAAAAAAAAGCACAGTCAGAAATGGGATTCGAACCCACACCTCCAAACGGAAACCAGAACACTCACAATCACTGTATTCAGTGAAGGCTTAGCACCTAGAGTATGGCGCCTTATACCCCTCGGCCATCCTGACAAGATATGAGACAAGTAAACTGGTACACAAAAATACGAGTGAAAGTTCACTTCGACCTTAAAAAAAGAAAGCACTGTCAGAAGTGGGATTCGAACCCACACCTCCAAACGGAAACCTGAACACTCACAATCACATTATTCAATGAAGGCTTAGCACCTTGAGTCTGGCGCCTTAGACCGCTCGGCCATCCTGACAAGGATATGAGACAAGTAAACTGGTACACAAAAATACGAGTGAAAGTTCACTTCAACTTAAAAAAAAGAAAGCACTGTCAGAAGTGGGATTCGAACCCACGCCTCCAAACGGAAACATGAACACTCACAATCACTGTATTCAGTGAAGTCTTAGCACCTTGAGTCTGGCGCCTTAGACCGCTCGTCCATCCTGACACGATATGAGACTGGTAAAATGGTACACACAAATACGAGTTAAAGTTCACTTCAACCTTTAAAAAAGAAGGCACTGTCAGAAGTGGGATTCGAACCCACGCCTCCAAACGGAAACAAGAACACTCACAATCACTGTCTTCAGTGAAGGCTTAGCACCTTGAGTCTGGCGCCTCAGACCGCTCGGCCATCCTGACACGATATGAGACTGATACAATGGTACACACAAATACGAGTTAAAGTTCACTTCAACCTTAAACAAAAGAAAGCACTGTCAGAAGTGGGATTCGAACCCACGCCTCCAAACTGAGACCAGAATACCCACAATCACTGTCTTCAGTGAAGGCTTAGCACCTTGAGTCTGGCGCCTTAGACCGCTCGGCCATCCTGACACGATATGAGATTGGTAAAATGGTATACACAAATACGAGTTAAAGTTCACTTCAACCTTAAAAAAAGAAAGCACTGTCAGAAGTGGGATTTGAACCCACGTCTCCAAAGGGAGACCAGAACACTCACAATCACTGTATTCAGTGAAGGCTTAGCACCTTGAGTCTGGCGCCTTAGACCGCTCAGCCATCCTGACAAGAGATGAGACAAGTAAACTGGTACACAAAAATACGAGTTAAAGTTCACTTCAACCTTAAAAAAAAAAAAGCACTGTCAGAAGTGGGATTCGAACCCACGACTCCAAACGGAAACCAGAACACTCACACTCACAATCACTGTATTCAGTGAAGGCTTAACACCTTGAGTCTGGCGCCTTAGACCGCTCGGCCATCCTGACACGATATGAGACGGGTAAACTGGTACACAAAAATACGAGTTAAAGTTCACTTCAACCTTAAAAAAAAGAAAGAACTGTCAGAAGTGGGATTCGAACCCACGCCTCCAATCGGAGACCAGAACACTCACAATCACTGTATTCAGTAAAGGCTTGGCACCTTGAGTCTGGCGCCTTAGACCGCTCGGCCATCCTGACACGATATGAGTCTGGTAAACTGGTACACAAAAATAGGAGTTAAAGTTCACATCAACCTCAAAAAAAAAAAGCACTGTCAGGAGTGGGATTCGAACCCACGCCTCCAAAGGGAGACCAGAACACTCACAATCACTGTATTCAGTAAAGGCTTAGCACCTTGAGTCTGGCGCCTTAGACCGCTCGGCCATCCTGACATGATATGAGACTGGTAAACTGGTACACAAAAATACGAGTTAATGTTCACTTCGATTAAAAAAAAAGAAAGCACTGTCAGAAGTGGGATTCGAACCCACGCCTCCAAACGGAAACAAGAACACTCACAATCACTGTCTTCAGTGAAGGCTTAGCACCTTGAGTCTGGCGCCTCAGACCGCTCGGCCATCCTGACACGATATGAGACTGATACAATGGTACACACAAATACGAGTTAAAGTTCACTTCAACCTTAAACAAAAGAAAGCACTGTCAGAAGTGGGATTCGAACCCACGCCTCCAAACGGAAACTAGAACACTCACAATCACTGCATTCAGTTAAGGCTTATAGCACCTTGAGTCTGTCGCCTTATACCGCTCGGCCATCCTGACACGATATGAGACTGGTAAACTGGTACACAAAAATACGAGTTAAAGTTCACTTCAACCTTAAAAAAGAAGGCACTGTCAGAAGTGGGATTCGTACCCACGCCTGCAGTCGGAGACCAGAACACTCACAATCACTGTATTCAGTAAAGGCTTTGCACCTTGAGTCTGGCGACTTAGACCGCTCGGCCATCCTGACACGATATGAGATTGGTAAACTGGTACACAAAAATACGAGTGAAAGTTCACTTCAACTTAAAAAAAAGAAAGCACTGTCAGAAGTGGGATTCGAACCCACGCCTCCAAACGGAAACATGAACACTCACAATCACTGTATTCAGTGAAGTCTTAGCACCTTGAGTCTGGCGCCTTAGACCGCTCGTCCATCCTGACACGATATGAGACTGGTAAAATGGTACACAAAAATAGGAGTTAAAGTTCACATCAACCTATAAAAAAAAAGCACTGTCAGGAGTGGGATTCGAACCCACGCCTCCAAAGGGAGACCAGAACACTCACAATCACTGTATTCAGTAAAGGCTTAGCACCTTGAGTCTGGCGCCTTAGACCGCTCGGCCATCCTGACATGATATGAGACTGGTAAACTGGTACACAAAAATACGAGTTAATGTTCACTTCGATTAAAAAAAAAGAAAGCACTGTCAGAAGTGGGATTCGAACCCACGCCTCCAAACGGAAACTAGAACACTCACAATCACTGCATTCAGTTAAGGCTTATAGCACCTTGAGTCTGTCGCCTTATACCGCTCGGCCATCCTGACACGATATGAGACTGGTAAACTGGTACACAAAAATACGAGTTAAAGTTCACTTCAACCTTAAAAAAGAAGGCACTGTCAGAAGTGGGATTCGTACCCACGCCTGCAGTCGGAGACCAGAACACTCACAATCACTGTATTCAGTAAAGGCTTTGCACCTTGAGTCTGGCGACTTAGACCGCTCGGCCATCCTGACACGATATGAGACTGGTAAAATGGTACACACAAATACGAGTTAAAGGTCACTTCAACCTTAAACAAAAGAAAGCACTGTCAGAAGTGGGATTCGAACCCACGCCTCCAATCGGAGACCAGAACACTCACAATCACTGTATTCAGTAAAGGCTTGGCACCTTGAGTCTGGCGCCTTAGACCGCTCGGCCATCCTGACACTATATGAGTCTGGTAAACTGGTACACAAAAATAGGAGTTAAAGTTCACATCAACCTTAAAAAAAGAAAGCACTGTCAGAAGTGGGATTCGAACCCACGCCTCCAAACGAAGACCAGAACACTCACAATCACTGTCTTCAGTGAAGGCTTAGCACCTTGAGTCTGGCGCCTTAGACCGCTCGGCCATCCTGACACGATACGAGACTGGTAAACTGGTACACAAAAATATGAGTTAAAGTTCACTTCAACCTTAAAAAAAGAAAGCACTGTCAGAAGTGGGATTCGAACCCACGCCTCCAATCGGAGACCAGAACACTCACAATCACTGTATTCAGTAAAGGCTTAGCACCTAGAGTATGGCGCCTTAGACCCCTCGGCCATCCTGACAAGATATGAGACAAGTAAACTGATACACAAAAATACGAGTGAAAGTTCACTTCGACCTTGAAAAAGAAAGCAATGTCAGAAGTGGGATTCGAACCCACGCCTCCAAACGGAAACTAGAACACTCACAATCACTGTATTCAGTGAAGGCTTATAGCACCTTGAGTCTGTCGCCTTAGACCGCTCGGCCATCCTGACACGATATGAGACAGGTAAACTGGTACACAAAAATACGAGTGAAAGTTCACTTCGACCTTGAAAAAGAAAGCAATGTCAGAAGTGGGATTCGAACCCACGCCTCCAAACGGAAACTAGAACACTCACAATCACTGTATTCAGTGAAGGCTTATAGCACCTTGAGTCTGTCGCCTTATACCGCTCGGCCATCCTGACACGATATGAGACTAGTAAACTGGTACACAAAAATACGAGTTAAAGTTCACTTCAACCTTAAAAAAAGAAAGCACTGTCAGAAGTGGGATTCGAACCCACGCCTCCACACGGAAACTAGAACACTCACAATCACTGTATTCAGTGAAGGCTTAGCACCATGAGTCTGGCACCTTAGACCGCTCGGCCATTCTGACACGATATGAGACAGGTAAACTGGTACACAAAAATACGAGTTAAAGTTCACTTCAACCTTAAAAAAGAAAGCACTGTCAGAAGTGGGATTCGAACCCACGCCTCCAAACGGAGACCAGAACACCAACAATCACTGTCTTCAGTGAAGGATTAGCACCTTGAGTCTGGCGCCTTAGACCGCTCGGCCATCCTGACACGATATGAGACTGGAAAACTGGTACACAAAAATACGAGTGAAAGTTCACTTCGACCTTGAAAAAGAAAGCAATGTCAGAAGTGGGATTCGAACCCACGCCTCCAATCGGAGACCAGAACACTCACAATCACTGTCTTCAGTGAAGGCTTAGCACCTAGAGTATGGCGCCTTAGACCCCTCGGCTATCCTGACAAGATATGAGACAAGTAAACTGGTACACAAAAATACGAGTGAAAGTTCACTTCAACTTAAAAAAAAGAAAGCACTGTCAGAAGTGGGATTTGAACCCACGCCTCCAAACGGAGACCAGAACACTCACAATCACTGTCTTCAGTGAAGGCTTAGCACCTTGAGTCTGGCGCCTTAGACCGCTCGGCCATCCTGACACGATGTGAGACTGGTAAACTGGTACACAAAAATACGAGTTAAAGTTCACTTCAACCTTAAAAAAAGAAAGCACTGTCAGAAGTGGGATTCGACCCCATGCCTCCACACGGAAACTAGAACACTCACAATCACTGTATTCAGTAAAGGCTTAGCACCTTGAGTCTGGCACTTTAGACCGCTCGGCCATCCTGACACGATATGAGATTGGTAAACTGGTACTCAAAAATACGAGTTAAAGTTCACTTCAACCTTAAAAAAAAAAGCACTGTCAGAAGTGGGATTCGAACCCACACCTCCAAACGGAAACCAGAACACTCACAATCACTGTATTCAGTGAAGGCTTAGCACCAAGAGTATGGCGCCTTAGACCCCTCGGCCATCCTGACAAGATATGAGACAAGTAAACTGGTACACAAAAATACGAGTGAAAGTTCACTTCGACCTTGAAAAAGAAAGCAATGTCAGAAGTGGGATTCGAACCCACGCCTCCAAACGGAAACTAGAACACTCACAATCACTGTATTCAGTGAAGGCTTATAGCACCTTGAGTCTGTCGCCTTATACCGCACGGCCATCCTGACACGATATGAGACTAGTAAACTGGTACACAAAAATACGAGTTAAAGTTCACTTCAACTTAAAAAAAAGAAAGCACTGTCAGAAGTGGGATTCGAACCCACGCCTCCAAACGGAGACCAGAACACTCACAATCACTGTCTTCAGTGAAGGCTTAGCACCTTGAGTCTGGCGCCTTAGACCGCTCGGCCATCCTGACACGATATGAGACTGGTAAACTGGTACACAAAAATACGAGTTAAAGTTCACTTCAACCTTAAAAAAAGAAAGCACTGTCAGAAGTGGGATTCGAACCCACACCTCCAAACGGAAACCTGAACACTCACAATCACAGTATTCAGTGAAGGCTTAGCACCTTGAGTCTGGCGCCTTAGACCGCTGGGCCATCCTGACAAGATATGAGACAAGTAAACTGGTACACAAAAATACGAGTGAAAGTTCACTTCGACCTTAAAAAAAGAAAGCACTGTCAGAAGTGGGATTCGAACCCACACCTCCAAACGGAAACCTGAACACTCACAATCACAGTATTCAATGAAGGCTTAGCACCTTGAGTCTGGCGCCTTAGACCGCTCGGCCATCCTGACACGATATGAGACTGGTAAAATGG
Source organism: Leptasterias polaris (assembly GCA_037783415.1). Lineage (NCBI taxonomy): Eukaryota > Metazoa > Echinodermata > Asteroidea > Forcipulatida > Asteriidae > Leptasterias > Leptasterias polaris. The sequence goes on along the minus strand of JAZGTN010000042.1, from coordinate 819,093 downwards.
TACACAAAAATACGAGTGAAAGTTCACTTCAACTTAAAAAAAAGAAAGCACTGTCAGAAGTGGGATTCGAACCCACGCCTCCAAACGGAAACATGAACACTCACAATCACTGTATTCAGTGAAGTCTTAGCACCTTGAGTCTGGCGCCTTAGACCGCTCGTCCATCCTGACACGATATGAGACTGGTAAAATGGTACACACAAATACGAGTTAAAGTTCACTTCAACCTTTAAAAAAGAAGACACTGTCAGAAGTGGGATTCGAACCCACGCCTCCAAACGGAAACATGAACACTCACAATCACTGTCTTCAGTGAAGGCTTAGCACCTTGAGTCTGGCGCCTCAGACCGCTCGGCCATCCTGACACGATATGAGACTGGTAAAATGGTACACACAAATACGAGTTAAAGCTCACTTCAACCTTAAACAAAAGAAAGCACTGTCAGAAGTGGGATTCGAACCCACGCCTCCAAACTGAGACCAGAACACCCACAATCACTGTCTTCAGTGAAGGCTTAGCACCTTGAGTCTGGCGCCTTAGACCGCTCGGCCATCCTGACACGATATGAGATTGGTAAAATGGTATACACAAATACGAGTTAAAGTTCACTTCAACCTTAAAAAAAGAAAGCACTGTCAGAAGTGGGATTCGAACCCACGCCTCCAAAGGGAGACCAGAACACTCACAATCACTGTATTCAGTGAAGGCTTAGCACCTTGAGTCTGGCGCCTTAGACCGCTCGGCCATCCTGACAAGATATGAGACAAGTAAACTGGTACACAAAAATACGAGTGAAAGTTCACTTCGACCTTAAAAAAAGAAAGCACTGTCAGAAGTGGGATTCGAACCCACGCCTCCAATCGGAGACCAGAACACCCACAATCACTGTATTCAGTAAAGGCTTGGCACCTTGAGTCTGGCGCCTTAGACCGCTCGGCCATCCTGACACGATATGAGACAGGTAAACTGGTACACAAAAATACGAGTGAAAGTTCACTTCGACCTTGAAAAAGAAAGCAATGTCAGAAGTGGGATTCGAACCCACGCCTCCAAACGGAAACAAGAACACTCACAATCACTGTCTTCAGTGAAGGCTTAGCACCTTGAGTCTGGCGCCTCAGACCGCTCGGCCATCCTGACACGATATGAGACTGGTAAAATGGTACACACAAATACGAGTTAAAGCTCACTTCAACCTTAAACAAAAGAAAGCACTGTCAGAAGTGGGATTCGAACCCACGCCTCCAAACTGAGACCAGAACACCCACAATCACTGTCTTCAGTGAAGGCTTAGCACCTTGAGTCTGGCGCCTTAGACCGCTCGGCCATCCTGACACGATATGAGATTGGTAAAATGGTATACACAAATACGAGTTAAAGTTCACTTCAACCTTAAAAAAAGAAAGCACTGTCAGAAGTGGGGTTTGAACCCACGTCTCCAAAGGGAGACCAGAACACTCACAATCACTGTATTCAGTGAAGGCTTAGCACCTTGAGTCTGGCGCCTTAGACCGCTCGGCCATCCTGACAAGAGATGAGACAAGTAAACTGGTACACAAAAATACGAGTTAAAGTTCACTTCAACCTTTAAAAAAAAAGCACTGTCAGAAGTGGGATTCGAACCCACGACTCCAAACGGAAACCAGAACACTCACACTCACAATCACTGCATTCAGTGAAGGCTTAACACCTTGAGTCTGGCGCCTTAGACCGCTCGGCCATCCTGACACGATATGAGACGGGTAAACTGGTACACAAAAATACGAGTTAAAGTTCACTTCAACCTTAAAAAAAAGAAAGAACTGTCAGAAGTGGGATTCGAACCCACGCCTCCAATCGGAGACCAGAACACTCACAATCACTGTATTCAGTAAAGGCTTGGCACCTTGAGTCTGGCGCCTTAGACCGCTCGTCCATCCTGACACGATATGATTCTGGTAAACTGGTACACAAAAATAGGAGTTAAAGTTCACATCAACCTCAAAAAAAAAAAGCACTGTCAGAAGTGGGATTCGAACCAACACCTCCAAACGGAAACCAGAACACTCACAATCACTGTATTCAGTAAAGGCTTGGCACCTTGAGTCTGGCGCCTTAGACCGCTCGGCCATCCTGACACGATATGAGTCTGGTAAACTGGTACACAAAAATAGGAGTTAAAGTTCACATCAACCTCAAAAAAAAAAAGCACTGTCAGAAGTGGGATTCGAACCCACGCCTCCAAAGGGAGACCAGAACACTCACAATCACTGCATTCAGTGAAGGCTTAGCACCTTGAGTCTGGCGCCTTAGACCGCTCGGCCATCCTGACATGATATGAGACTGGTAAACTGGTACACAAAAATACGAGTTAAAGTTCACTTCGATTTAAAAAAAAGAAAGCACTGTCAGAAGTGGGATTCGAACCCACGCCTCCAAACGGAAACTAGAACACTCACAATCACTGCATTCAGTGAAGGCTTATAGCACCTTGAGTCTGTCGCCTTATACCGCTCGGCCATCCTGACACGATATGAGACTGGTAAACTGGTACACAAAAATACGAGTTAAAGTTCACTTCAACCTTAAAAAAGAAGGCACTGTCAGAAGTGGGATTCGTACCCACGCCTGCAGTCGGAGACCAGAACACTCACAATCACTGTATTCAGTAACGGCTTGGCACCTTGAGTCTGGCGACTTAGACCGCTCGGCCATTCTGACACGATATGAGACTGGTAAACTGGTACACAAAAATACGAGTTAAAGTTCACTTCAACCTTTAAAAAAAAAGCACTGTCAGAAATGGGATTCGAACCAACACCTCCAAACGGAAACCAGAACACTCACAATCACTGTATTCAGTGAAGTCTTAGCACCTTGAGTCTGGCGCCTTAGACCGCTCGTCCATCCTGACACGATATGAGACTGGTAAAATGGTACACACAAATACGAGTTAAAGTTCACTTCAACCTTTAAAAAAGAAGGCACTGTCAGAAGTGGGATTCGAACCCACGCCTCCAAACGGAAACAAGAACACTCACAATCACTGTCTTCAGTGAAGGCTTAGCACCTTGAGTCCGGCGCCTTAGACCGCTCGGCCATCCTGACACGATATGAGACTGGTAAAATGGTACACACAAATACGAGTTAAAGGTCACTTCAACCTTAAACAAAAGAAAGCACTGTCAGAAGTGGGATTCGAACCCACGCCTCCAATCGGAGACCAGAACACTCACAATCACTGTATTCAGTAAAGGCTTGGCACCTTGAGTCTGGCGCCTTAGACCGCTCGGCCATCCTGACACGATATGAGTCTGGTAAACTGGTACACAAAAATAGGAGTTAAAGTTCACATCAACCTTAAAAAAAGAAAGCACTGTCAGAAGTGGGATTCGAACCCACGCCTCCAAACGGAGACCAGAACACTCACAATCACTGTCTTCAGTGAAGGCTTAGCACCTTGAGTCTGGCGCCTTAGACCGCTCGGCCATCCTGACACGATATGGGACTGGTAAACTGGTACACAAAAATACGAGTTAAAGTTCACTTCAACCTTAAAAAAAAGAAAGCACTGTCAGAAGTGGGATTCGAACCAACACCTCCAAACGGAAACCGGAACACTCACAATCACTGTCTTCAGTGAAGGCTTAGCACCTTGAGTCTGGCGCCTTAGACCGCTCGGCCATCCTGACACGATACGAGACTGGTAAACTGGTACACAAAAATATGAGTTAAAGTTCACTTCAACCTTAAAAAAAGAAAGCACTGTCAGAAGTGGGATTCGAACCCACGCCTCCAATCGGAGACCAGAACACTCACAATCACTGTATTCAGTAAAGGCTTGGCACCTTGAGTCTGGCGCCTTAGACCGCTCGGCCATCCTGACACGATATGAGACTGGTAAACTGGTACACAAAAATACGAGTTAAAGTTCACTTCAACCTTAAAAAAAGAAAGCACTGTCAGAAGTGGGATTCGAACCCACGCGCCCTAAAGGGAGACCTGAACACTCACAATCACTGTATTCAGTGAAGGCTTAGCACCTTGAGTCTGGCGCCTTAGACCGCTCGGCCATCCTGACAAGATATGAGACTGGTAAAATGGTACACACAAATACGAGTTAAAGTTCACTTCAACCTTTAAAAAAGAAGGCACTGTCAGAAGTGGGATTCGAACCCACGCCTCCAAACGGAAACAAGAACACTCACAATCACTGTCTTCAGTGAAGGCTTAGCACCTTGAGTCCGGCGCCTTAGACCGCTCGGCCATCCTGACACGATATGAGACTGGTAAAATGGTACACACAAATACGAGTTAAAGGTCACTTCAACCTTAAACAAAAGAAAGCACTGTCAGAAGTGGGATTCGAACCCACGCCTCCAATCGGAGACCAGAACACTCACAATCACTGTATTCAGTAAAGGCTTGGCACCTTGAGTCTGGCGCCTTAGACCGCTCGGCCATCCTGACACGATATGAGTCTGGTAAACTGGTACACAAAAATAGGAGTTAAAGTTCACATCAACCTTAAAAAAAGAAAGCACTGTCAGAAGTGGGATTCGAACCCACGCCTCCAAACGGAGACCAGAACACTCACAATCACTGTCTTCAGTGAAGGCTTAGCACCTTGAGTCTGGCGCCTTAGACCGCTCGGCCATCCTGACACGATATGGGACTGGTAAACTGGTACACAAAAATACGAGTTAAAGTTCACTTCAACCTTAAAAAAAAGAAAGCACTGTCAGAAGTGGGATTCGAACCAACACCTCCAAACGGAAACCGGAACACTCACAATCACTGTCTTCAGTGAAGGCTTAGCACCTTGAGTCTGGCGCCTTAGACCGCTCGGCCATCCTGACACGATACGAGACTGGTAAACTGGTACACAAAAATATGAGTTAAAGTTCACTTCAACCTTAAAAAAAGAAAGCACTGTCAGAAGTGGGATTCGAACCCACGCCTCCAATCGGAGACCAGAACACTCACAATCACTGTATTCAGTAAAGGCTTGGCACCTTGAGTCTGGCGCCTTAGACCGCTCGGCCATCCTGACACGATATGAGACTGGTAAACTGGTACACAAAAATACGAGTTAAAGTTCACTTCAACCTTAAAAAAAGAAAGCACTGTCAGAAGTGGGATTCGAACCCACGCGCTCTAAAGGGAGACCAGAACACTCACAATCACTGTATTCAGTGAAGGCTTAGCACCTTGAGTCTGGCGCCTTAGACCGCTCGGCCATCCTGACAAGATATGAGACTGGTAAACTGGTACACAAAAATACGAGTTAAAGTTCACTTCGACCTTAAAAAAAAGAAAGCACTGTCAGAAGTGGGATTCGAACCCACGCCTCCAAACGTAAACTAGAACACTCACAATCACTGTATTCAGTGAAGGCTTATAGCACCTTGAGTATGTCGCCTTATACCGCTCGGCCATCCTGACACGATATGAGACTGGTAAAATGGTACACACAAATACGAGTTAAAGGTCACTTCAACCTTAAACAAAAGAAAGCACTGTCAGAAGTGGGATTCGAACCCACGCCTCCAATCGGAGACCAGAACACTCACAATCACTGTATTCAGTAAAGGCTTGGCACCTTGAGTCTGGCGCCTTAGACCGCTCGGCCATCCTGACACGATATGAGTCTGGTAAACTGGTACACAAAAATAGGAGTTAAAGTTCACATCAACCTTAAAAAAAGAAAGCACTGTCAGAAGTGGGATTCGAACCCACGCCTCCAAACGGAGACCAGAACACTCACAATCACTGTCTTCAGTGAAGGCTTAGCACCTTGAGTCTGGCGCCTTAGACCGCTCGGCCATCCTGACACGATATGGGACTGGTAAACTGGTACACAAAAATACGAGTTAAAGTTCACTTCAACCTTAAAAAAAAGAAAGCACTGTCAGAAGTGGGATTCGAACCAACACCTCCAAACGGAAACCGGAACACTCACAATCACTGTCTTCAGTGAAGGCTTAGCACCTTGAGTCTGGCGCCTTAGACCGCTCGGCCATCCTGACACGATACGAGACTGGTAAACTGGTACACAAAAATATGAGTTAAAGTTCACTTCAACCTTAAAAAAATAAAGCACTGTCAGAAGTGGGATTCGAACCCACGCCTCCAATCGGAGACCAGAACACTCACAATCACTGTATTCAGTAAAGGCTTGGCACCTTGAGTCTGGCGCCTTAGACCGCTCGGCCATCCTGACACGATATGAGACTGGTAAACTGGTACACAAAAATACGAGTTAAAGTTCACTTCAACCTTAAAAAAAGAAAGCACTGTCAGAAGTGGGATTCGAACCCACGCGCTCTAAAGGGAGACCAGAACACTCACAATCACTGTATTCAGTGAAGGCTTAGCACCTTGAGTCTGGCGCCTTAGACCGCTCGGCCATCCTGACAAGATATGAGACTGGTAAACTGGTACACAAAAATACGAGTTAAAGTTCACTTCGACCTTAAAAAAAAGAAAGCACTGTCAGAAGTGGGATTCGAACCCACGCCTCCAAACGTAAACTAGAACACTCACAATCACTGTATTCAGTGAAGGCTTATAGCACCTTGAGTATGTCGCCTTATACCGCTCGGCCATCCTGACACGATATGAGACTGGTAAACTGGTACACAAAAATACGAGTTAAAGTTCACTTCAACCTTTAAAAACGAAGGCACTGTCAGAAGTGGGATTCGTACCCACGCCTGCAGTCAGAGACCAGAACACTCACAATCACTGTATTCAGTAAAGGCTTGGCACCTTGAGTCTGGCGCCTTAGACCGCTCGGCCATTCTGACACGATATGAGACTGGTAAACTGGTACACAAAAATACGAGTTAAAGTTCACTTCAACCTTTAAAAAAGAAGGCCTGTCAGAAGTGGGATTCGAACCCACGCCTCCAAACGGAGACCAGAACACTCACAACCACTGTATTCAGTAAAGGCTTAGCACCTTGAGTCTGGCGCCTTAGACCGCTCGGCCATCCTGACACGATACGAGACTGGTAAACTGGTACACAAAAATACGAGTTAAAGTTCACTTCAACCTTAAAAAAAGAAAGCACTGTCAGAAGTGGGATTCGAACCAACACCTCCAAACGGAAACCAGAACACCATCACAATCACTGTATTCAGTGAAGTCTTAGCACCTTGAGTCTGGCGCCTTAGACCGCTCGGCCATCCTGACACGATATGAGACTGGTAAAATGGTACACACAAATACGAGTTAAAGTTCACTTCAACCTTTAAAAAAGAAGGCACTGTCAGAAGTGGGATTCGAACCCACGCCTCCAAACGGAAACTAGAACACTCACAATCACTGTATTCAGTGAAGGCTGATAGCACCTTGAGTCTGTCGCCTTATACCGCTCGGCCATCCTGACACGATATGAGACTGGTAAACTGGTACACAAAAATACGAGTGAAAGTTCACTTCGACCTTAAAAAAAGAAAGCACTGTCAGAAGTGGGATTCGAACCCACACCTCCAAACGGAAACCTGAACACTCACAATCACAGTATTCAATGAAGGCTTAGCACCTTGAGTCTGGCGCCTTAGACCGCTCGGCCATCCTGACACGATATGAGACTGGTAAAATGGTACACAAAAATACGAGTGAAAGTTCACTTCAACTTAAAAAAAAGAAAGCACTGTCAGAAGTGGGATTCGAACCCACGCCTCCAAACGGAAACATGAACACTCACAATCACTGTATTCAGTGAAGTCTTAGCACCTTGAGTCTGGCGCCTTAGACCGCTCGTCCATCCTGACACGATATGAGACTGGTAAAATGGTACACACAAATACGAGTTAAAGTTCACTTCAACCTTTAAAAAAGAAGACACTCTCAGAAGTGGGATTCGAACCCACGCCTCCAAACGGAAACAAGAACACTCACAATCACTGTCTTCAGTGAAGGCTTAGCACCTTGAGTCTGGCGCCTCAGACCGCTCGGCCATCCTGACACGATATGAGACTGGTAAAATGGTACACACAAATACGAGTTAAAGCTCACTTCAACCTTAAACAAAAGAAAGCACTGTCAGAAGTGGGATTCGAACCCACGCCACCAAACTGAGACCAGAACACCCACAATCACTGTCTTCAGTGAAGGCTTAGCACCTTGAGTCTGGCGCCTTAGACCGCTCGGCCATCCTGACACGATATGAGATTGGTAAAATGGTATACACAAATACGAGTTAAAGTTCACTTCAACCTTAAAAAAAGAAAGCACTGTCAGAAGTGGGGTTTGAACCCACGTCTCCAAAGGGAGACCAGAACACTCACAATCACTGTATTCAGTGAAGGCTTAGCACCTTGAGTCTGGCGCCTTAGACCGCTCGGCCATCCTGACAAGAGATGAGACAAGTAAACTGGTACACAAAAATACGAGTTAAAGTTCACTTCAACCTTAAAAAAAAAAAGCACTGTCAGAAGTGGGATTCGAACCCACGACTCCAAAGGGAGACCAGAACACTCACAATCACTGTATTCAGTGAAGGCTTAACACCTTGAGTCTGGCGCCTTAGACCGCTCGGCCATCCTGACACGATATGAGACGGGTAAACTGGTACACAAAAATACGAGTTAAAGTTCACTTCAACCTTAAAAAAAAGAAAGAACTGTCAGAAGTGGGATTCGAACCCACGCCTCCAATCGGAGACCAGAACACTCACAATCACTGTATTCAGTAAAGGCTTGGCACCTTGAGTCTGGCGCCTTAGACCGCTCGTCCATCCTGACACGATATGAGTCTGGTAAACTGGTACACAAAAATAGGAGTTAAAGTTCACATCAACCTCAAAAAAAAAAAAGCACTGTCAGAAGTGGGATTCGAACCAACACCTCCAAACGGAAACCAGAACACTCACAATCACTGTATTCAGTAAAGGCTTGGCACCTTGAGTCTGGCGCCTTAGACCGCTCGGCCATCCTGACACGATATGAGTCTGGTAAACTAGTACACAAAAATAGGAGTTAAAGTTCACATCAACCTCAAAAAAAAAAAAGCACTGTCAGAAGTGGGATTCGAACCCACGCCTCCAAAGGGAGACCAGAACACTCACAATCACTGTATTCAGTGAAGGCTTATAGCACCTTGAGTATGTCGCCTTATACCGCTCGGCCATCCTGACACGATATGAGACTGGTAAACTGGTACACAAAAATACGAGTTAAAGTTCACTTCAACCTTTAAAAACGAAGGCACTGTCAGAAGTGGGATTCGTACCCACGCCTGCAGTCAGAGACCAGAACACTCACAATCACTGTAATCAGTAAAGGCTTGGCACCTTGAGTCTGGCGCCTTAGACCGCTCGGCCATTCTGACACGATATGAGACTGGTAAACTGGTACACAAAAATACGAGTTAAAGTTCACTTCAACCTTTAAAAAAGAAGGCCTGTCAGAAGTGGGATTCGAACCCACGCCTCCAAACGGAGACCAGAACACTCACAACCACTGTATTCAGTAAAGGCTTAGCACCTTGAGTCTGGCGCCTTAGACCGCTCGGCCATCCTGACACGATACGAGACTGGTAAACTGGTACACAAAAATACGAGTTAAAGTTCACTTCAACCTTAAAAAAAGAAAGTACTGTCAGAAGTGGGATTCGAACCAACACCTCCAAACGGAAACCAGAACACCATCACAATCACTGTATTCAGTGAAGTCTTAGCACCTTGAGTCTGGCGCCTTAGACCGCTCGGCCATCCTGACACGATATGAGACTGGTAAAATGGTACACACAAATACGAGTTAAAGTTCACTTCAACCTTTAAAAAAGAAGGCACTGTCAGAAGTGGGATTCGAACCCACGCCTCCAAACGGAAACTAGAACACTCACAATCACTGTATTCAGTGAAGGCTGATAGCACCTTGAGTCTGTCGCCTTATACCGCTCGGCCATCCTGACACGATATGAGACTGGTAAACTGGTACACAAAAATACGAGTGAAAGTTCACTTCGACCTTAAAAAAAGAAAGCACTGTCAAAAGTGGGATTCGAACCCACACCTCCAAACGGAAACCTGAACACTCACAATCACAGTATTCAATGAAGGCTTAGCACCTTGAGTCTGGCGCCTTAGACCGCTCGGCCATCCTGACACGATATGAGACTGGTAAAATGGTACACAAAAATACGAGTGAAAGTTCACTTCAACTAAAAAAAAAGAAAGCACTGTCAGAAGTGGGATTCGAACCCACGCCTCCAAACGGAAACATGAACACTCACAATCACTGTATTCAGTGAAGTCTTAGCACCTTGAGTCTGGCGCCTTAGACCGCTCGTCCATCCTGACACGATATGAGACTGGTAAAATGGTACACACAAATACGAGTTAAAGTTCACTTCAACCTTTAAAAAAGAAGACACTCTCAGAAGTGGGATTCGAACCCACGCCTCCAAACGGAAACAAGAACACTCACAATCACTGTCTTCAGTGAAGGCTTAGCACCTTGAGTCTGGCGCCTCAGACCGCTCGGCCATCCTGACACGATATGAGACTGGTAAAATGGTACACACAAATACGAGTTAAAGCTCACTTCAACCTTAAACAAAAGAAAGCACTGTCAGAAGTGGGATTCGAACCCACGCCACCAAACTGAGACCAGAACACCCACAATCACTGTCTTCAGTGAAGGCTTAGCACCTTGAGTCTGGCGCCTTAGACCGCTCGGCCATCCTGACACGATATGAGATTGGTAAAATGGTATACACAAATACGAGTTAAAGTTCACTTCAACCTTAAAAAAAGAAAGCACTGTCAGAAGTGGGGTTTGAACCCACGTCTCCAAAGGGAGACCAGAACACTCACAATCACTGTATTCAGTGAAGGCTTAGCACCTTGAGTCTGGCGCCTTAGACCGCTCGGCCATCCTGACAAGAGATGAGACAAGTAAACTGGTACACAAAAATACGAGTTAAAGTTCACTTCAACCTTAAAAAAAAAAAGCACTGTCAGAAGTGGGATTCGAACCCACGACTCCAAACGGAAACCAGAACACTCACACTCACAATCACTGTATTCAGTGAAGGCTTAACACCTTGAGTCTGGCGCCTTAGACCGCTCGGCCATCCTGACACGATATGAGACGGGTAAACTGGTACACAAAAATACGAGTTAAAGTTCACTTCAACCTTAAAAAAAAGAAAGAACTGTCAGAAGTGGGATTCGAACCCACGCCTCCAATCGGAGACCAGAACACTCACAATCACTGTATTCAGTAAAGGCTTGGCACCTTGAGTCTGGCGCCTTAGACCGCTCGTCCATCCTGACACGATATGAGTCTGGTAAACTGGTACACAAAAATAGGAGTTAAAGTTCACATCAACCTCAAAAAAAAAAGAAGCACTGTCAGAAGTGGGATTCGAACCAACACCTCCAAACGGAAACCAGAACACTCACAATCACTGTATTCAGTAAAGGCTTGGCACCTTGAGTCTGGCGCCTTAGACCGCTCGGCCATCCTGACACGATATGAGTCTGGTAAACTGGTACACAAAAATAGGAGTTAAAGTTCACATCAACCTCAAAAAAAAAAAAGCACTGTCAGAAGTGGGATTCGAACCCACGCCTCCAAAGGGAGACCAGAACACTCACAATCACTGTATTCAGTGAAGGCTTAGCACCTTGAGTCTGGCGCCTTAGACCGCTCGGCCATCCTGACATGACATGAGACTGGTAAACTGGTACACAAAAATACGAGTTAAAGTTCACTTCGATTTAAAAAAAAGAAAGCACTGTCAGAAGTGGGATTCGAACCCACGCCTCCAAACGGAAACTAGAACACTTAAAATCACTGCATTCAGTGAAGGCTTATAGCACCTTGAGTCTGTCGCCTTATACCGCTCGGCCATCCTGACACGATATGAGACTGGTAAACTGGTACACAAAAATACGAGTTAAAGTTCACTTCAAGCTTAAAAAAAGAAAGCACTGTCAGAAGTGGGATTCGAGACCGCTCGGCCATCCTGACACGATATGAGATTGGTAAACTGGTACACAAAAATACGAGTTAAAGTTCACTTCAACCTTTAAAAAAAAGCACTGTCAGAAATGGGATTCGAACCAACACCTCCAAACGGAAACCAGAACACTCACAATCACTGTATTCAGTGAAGTCTTAGCACCTAGAGTCTGGCGCCTTAGACCGCTCGTCCATCCTGACACGATATGAGACTGGTAAAATGGTACACACAAATACGAGTTAAAGTTCACTTCAACCTTTAAAAAAGAAGGCACTGTCAGAAGTGGGATTCGAACCCACGCCTCCAAACGGAAACAAGAACACTCACAGTCACTGTCTTCAGTGAAGGCTTAGCACCTTGAGTCCGGCGCCTTAGACCGCTCGGCCATCCTGACACGATATGAGACTGGTAAAATGGTACACACAAATACGAGTTAAAGGTCACTTCAACCTTAAACAAAAGAAAGCACTGTCAGAAGTGGGATTCGAACCCACGCCTCCAATCGGAGACCAGAACACTCACAATCACTGTATTCAGTAAAGGCTTGGCACCTTGAGTCTGGCGCCTTAGACCGCTCGGCCATCCTGACAAGATATGAGTCTGGTAAACTGGTACACAAAAATAGGAGTTAAAGTTCACATCAACCTTAAAAAAAGAAAGCACTGTCAGAAGTGGGATTCGAACCCACGCCTCCAAACGGAGACCAGAACACTCACAATCACTGTCTTCAGTGAAGGCTTAGCACCTTGAGTCTGGCGCCTTAGACCGCTCGGCCATCCTGACACGATATGGGACTGGTAAACTGGTACACAAAAATACGAGTTAAAGTTCACATCAACCTCAAAAAAAGAAGAAGCACTGTCAGAAGTGGGATTCGAACCAACACCTCCAAACGGAAACCAGAACACTCACAATCACTGTATTCAGTAAAGGCTTGGCACCTTGAGTCTGGCGCCTTAGACCGCTCGGCCATCCTGACACGATATGAGTCTGGTAAACTGGTACACAAAAATAGGAGTTAAAGTTCACATCAACCTCAAAAAAAAAAAAACACTGTCAGAAGTGGGATTCGAACCCACGCCTCCAAAGGGAGACCAGAACACTCACAATCACTGTATTCAGTGAAGGCTTAGCACCTTGAGTCTGGCGCCTTAGACCGCTCGGCCATCCTGACATGACATGAGACTGGTAAACTGGTACACAAAAATACGAGTTAAAGTTCACTTCGATTTAAAAAAAAGAAAGCACTGTCAGAAGTGGGATTCGAACCCACGCCTCCAAACGGAAACTAGAACACTTAAAATCACTGCATTCAGTGAAGGCTTATAGCACCTTGAGTCTGTCGCCTTATACCGCTCGGCCATCCTGACACGATATGAGACTGGTAAACTGGTACACAAAAATACGAGTTAAAGTTCACTTCAAGCTTAAAAAAAGAAAGCACTGTCAGAAGTGGGATTCGAGACCGCTCGGCCATCCTGACACGATATGAGATTGGTAAACTGGTACACAAAAATACGAGTTAAAGTTCACTTCAACCTTTAAAAAAAAGCACTGTCAGAAATGGGATTCGAACCAACACCTCCAAACGGAAACCAGAACACTCACAATCACTGTATTCAGTGAAGTCTTAGCACCTAGAGTCTGGCGCCTTAGACCGCTCGTCCATCCTGACACGATATGAGACTGGTAAAATGGTACACACAAATACGAGTTAAAGTTCACTTCAACCTTTAAAAAAGAAGGCACTGTCAGAAGTGGGATTCGAACCCACGCCTCCAAACGGAAACAAGAACACTCACAGTCACTGTCTTCAGTGAAGGCTTAGCACCTTGAGTCCGGCGCCTTAGACCGCTCGGCCATCCTGACACGATATGAGACTGGTAAAATGGTACACACAAATACGAGTTAAAGGTCACTTCAACCTTAAACAAAAGAAAGCACTGTCAGAAGTGGGATTCGAACCCACGCCTCCAATCGGAGACCAGAACACTCACAATCACTGTATTCAGTAAAGGCTTGGCACCTTGAGTCTGGCGCCTTAGACCGCTCGGCCATCCTGACAAGATATGAGTCTGGTAAACTGGTACACAAAAATAGGAGTTAAAGTTCACATCAACCTTAAAAAAAGAAAGCACTGTCAGAAGTGGGATTCGAACCCACGCCTCCAAACGGAGACCAGAACACTCACAATCACTGTCTTCAGTGAAGGCTTAGCACCTTGAGTCTGGCGCCTTAGACCGCTCGGCCATCCTGACACGATATGGGACTGGTAAACTGGTACACAAAAATACGAGTTAAAGTTCACTTCAACCTTAAAAAAAAAAAAGCACTGTCAGAAGTGGGATTCGAACCAACACCTCCAAACGGAAACCAGAACACTCACAATCACTGTCTTCAGTGAAGGCTTAGCACCTTGAGTCTGGCGCCTTAGACCGCTCGGCCATCCTGACACGATACGAGACTGGTAAACTGGTACACAAAAATAGGAGTTAAAGTTCACTTCAACCTTAAAAAAAGAAAGCACTGTCAGAAGTGGGATTCGAACCCACGCCTCCAATCGGAGACCAGAACACTCACAATCACTGTATTCAGTAAAGGCTTGGCACCTTGAGTCTGGCGCCTTAGACCGCTCGGCCATCCTGACACGATATGAGACTGGTAAACTGGTACACAAAAATACGAGTTAAAGTTCACTTCAACCTTAAAAAAGAAGGCACTGTCACAAGTGGGATTCGTACCCACGCCTGCAGTCGGAGACCAGAACACTCACAATCACTGTATTCAGTAAAGGCTTGGCACCTTGAGTCTGGCGACTTAGACCGCTCGGCCATTCTGACACGATATGAGACTGGTAAACTGGTACACAAAAATACGAGTTAAAGTTCACTTCAAGCTTAAAAAAAGAAAGCACTGTCAGAAGTGGGATTCGAGACCGCTCGGCCATCCTGACACGATATGAGATTGGTAAACTGGTACACAAAAATAGGAGTTAAAGTTCACATCAACCTCAAAAAAAAAAAAGCACTGTCAGAGGTGGGATTCGAACCAACACCTCCAAACGGAAACCAGAACACTCACAATCACTGTATTCAGTAAAGGCTTGGCACCTTGAGTCTGGCGCCTTAGACCGCTCGGCCATCCTGACACGATATGAGACTGGTAAACTGGTACACAAAAATACGAGTTAAAGTTCACTTCAACCTTAAAAAAAAGAAAGCACTGTCAGAAGTGGGATTCGAACCCACGCCTCCAATCGGAGACCAGAACACTCACAATCACTGTATTCAGTAAAGGCTTAGCACCTAGAGTATGGCGCCTTAGACCCCTCGGCCATCCTGACAAGATAAGAGACAAGTAAACTGGTACACAAAAATACGAGTTAAAGTTCACTTCAACCTTAAAAAAAAAAAGCACTGTCAGAAGTGGGATTCGAACCCACACCTCCAAACGGAAACCAGAACACTCACAATCACTGTATT
The DNA here is from genome assembly GCA_037783415.1 of Leptasterias polaris. Classification (NCBI taxonomy): domain Eukaryota; kingdom Metazoa; phylum Echinodermata; class Asteroidea; order Forcipulatida; family Asteriidae; genus Leptasterias; species Leptasterias polaris. Next base: position 803,648 of record JAZGTN010000042.1, on the reverse strand, counting down.
CAGTGAAGGCTTAGCACCTAGAGTATGGCGCCTTAGACCCCTCGGCCATCCTGACAAGATATGAGACAAGTAAACTGGTACCCAAAAATACGAGTGAAAGTTCTCTTCGACCTTGAAAAAGAAAGCAATGTCAGAAGTGGGATTCGAACCCACGCCTCCAAACGGAAACTAGAACACTTACAATCACTGTATTCAGTGAAGGCTTATAGCACCTTGAGTCTGTCGCCTTATACCGCACGGCCATCCTGACACGATATGAGACTAGTAAACTGGTACACAAAAATACGAGTTAAAGTTCACTTCAACTTAAAAAAAAGAAAGCACTGTCAGAAGTGGGATTCGAACCCACGCCTCCAAACGGAGACCAGAACACTCACAATCACTGTCTTCAGTGAAGGCTTAGCACCTTGAGTCTGGCGCCTTAGACCGCTCGGCCATCCTGACACGATATGAGACTGGTAAACTGGTACACAAAAATACGAGTGAAAGTTCACTTCGACCTTAAAAAAAGAAAGCACTGTCAGAAGTGGGATTCGAACCCACACCTCCAAACGGAAACCTGAACACTCACAATCACAGTATTCAATGAAGGCTTAGCACCTTGAGTCTGGCGCCTTAGACCGCTCGGCCATCCTGACACGATATGAGACTGGTAAAATGGTACACAAAAATACGAGTGAAAGTTCACTTCAACTTAAAAAAAAGAAAGCACTGTCAGAAGTGGGATTCGAACCCACGCCTCCAAACGGAAACATGAACACTCACAATCACTGTATTCAGTGAAGTCTTAGCACCTTGAGTCTGGCGCCTTAGACCGCTCGTCCATCCTGACACGATATGAGACTGGTAAACTGGTACACAAAAATACGAGTTAAAGTTCACTTCAACCTTAAAAAAAGAAAGCACTGTCAGAAGTGGGATTCGAACCCACACCTCCAAACGGAAACCTGAACACTCACAATCACAGTATTCAGTGAAGGCTTAGCACCTTGAGTCTGGCGCCTTAGACCGCTGGGCCATCCTGACAAGATATGAGACAAGTAAACTGGTACACAAAAATACGAGTGAAAGTTCACTTCGACCTTAAAAAAAGAAAGCACTGTCAGAAGTGGGATTCGAACCCACACCTCCAAACGGAAACCTGAACACTCACAATCACAGTATTCAATGAAGGCTTAGCACCTTGAGTCTGGCGCCTTAGACCGCTCGGCCATCCTGACACGATATGAGACTGGTAAAATGGTACACAAAAATACGAGTGAAAGTTCACTTCAACTTAAAAAAAAGAAAGCACTGTCAGAAGTGGGATTCGAACCCACGCCTCCAAACGGAAACATGAACACTCACAATCACTGTATTCAGTGAAGTCTTAGCACCTTGAGTCTGGCGCCTTAGACCGCTCGTCCATCCTGACACGATATGAGACTGGTAAAATGGTACACACAAATACGAGTTAAAGTTCACTTCAACCTTTAAAAAAGAAGACACAGTCAGAAGTGGGATTCGAACCCACGCCTCCAAACGGAAACAAGAACACTCACAATCACTGTCTTCAGTGAAGGCTTAGCACCTTGAGTCTGGCGCCTCAGACCGCTCGGCCATCCTGACACGATATGAGACTGGTAAAATGGTACACACAAATACGAGTTAAAGCTCACTTCAACCTTAAACAAAAGAAAGCACTGTCAGAAGTGGGATTCGAACCCACGCCTCCAAACTGAGACCAGAACACCCACAATCACTGTCTTCAGTGAAGGCTTAGCACCTTGAGTCTGGCGCCTTAGACCGCTCGGCCATCCTGACACGATATGAGATTGGTAAAATGGTATACACAAATACGAGTTAAAGTTCACTTCAACCTTAAAAAAAGAAAGCACTGTCAGAAGTGGGGTTTGAACCCACGTCTCCAAAGGGAGACCAGAACACTCACAATCACTGTATTCAGTGAAGGCTTAGCACCTTGAGTCTGGCGCCTTAGACCGCTCGGCCATCCTGACAAGAGATGAGACAAGTAAACTGGTACACAAAAATACGAGTTAAAGTTCACTTCAACCTTAAAAAAAAAAAAGCACTGTCAGAAGTGGGATTCGAACCCACGACTCCAAACGGAAACCAGAACACTCACACTCACAATCACTGTATTCAGTGAAGGCTTAACACCTTGAGTCTGGCGCCTTAGACCGCTCGGCCATCCTGACACGATATGAGACGGGTAAACTGGTACACAAAAATACGAGTTAAAGTTCACTTCAACCTTAAAAAAAAGAAAGAACTCTCAGAAGTGGGATTCGAACCCACGCCTCCAATCGGAGACCAGAACACTCACAATCACTGTATTCAGTAAAGGCTTGGCACCTTGAGTCTGGCGCCTTAGACCGCTCGGCCATCCTGACACGATATGAGTCTGGTAAACTGGTACACAAAAATAGGAGTTAAAGTTCACATCAACCTCAAAAAAAAAAAAGCACTGTCAGAAGTGGGATTCGAACCCACGCCTCCAAAGGGAGACCAGAACACTCACAATCACTGTATTCAGTGAAGGCTTAGCACCTTGAGTCTGGCGCCTTAGACCGCTCGGCCATCCTGACATGATAGGAGACTGGTAAACTGGTACACAAAAATACGAGTTAAAGTTCACTTCGATTAAAAAAAAAAAAAAGCACTGTCAGAAGTGGGATTCGAACCCACGCCTCCAAACGGAAACTAGAACACTCACAATCACTGCATTCAGTGAAGGCTTATAGCACCTTGAGTCTGTCGCCTTATACCGCTCGGCCATCCTGACACGATATGAGACTGGTAAACTGGTACACAAAAATACGAGTTAAAGTTCACTTCAACCTTAAAAAAGAACGCACTGTCAGAAGTGGGATTCGTACCCACGCCTGCAGTCGGAGACCAGAACACTCACAATCACTGTATTCAGTAAAAGCTTGGCACCTTGAGTCTGGCGACTTAGACCGCTCGGCCATCCTGACACGATATGAGATTGGTAAACTGGTACACAAAAATACGAGTTAAAGTTCACTTCAACCTTTAAAAAAGAAGGCACTGTCAGAAGTGGGATTCGAACCCACGACTCCAAACGGAAACAAGAACACTCACAATCACTGTCTTCAGTGAAGGCTTAGCACCTTGAGTCCGGCGCCTTGGACCGCTCGGCCATCCTGACACGATATGAGACTGGTAAAATGGTACACACAAATACGAGTTAAAGGTCACTTCAACCTTAAACAAAAGAAAGCACTGTCAGAAGTGGGATTCGAACCCACGCCTCCAATCGGAGACCAGAACACTCACAATCACTGTATTCAGTAAAGGCTTGGCACCTTGAGTCTGGCGCCTTAGACCGCTCGGCCATCCTGACACGATATGAGTCTGGTAAACTGGTACACAAAAATAGGAGTTAAAGTTCACATCAACCTTAAAAAAAGAAAGCACTGTCAGAAGTGGGATTCGAACCCACGCCTCCAAACGGAGACCAGAACACTCACTGTCTTCAGTGAAGGCTTAGCACCTTGAGTCTGTCGCCTTATACCGCTCGGCCATCCTGACACGATATGAGACTGGTAAAATGGTACACACAAATACGAGTTAAAGTTCACTTCAACCTTTAAAAAAGAAGGCACTGTCAGAAGTGGGATTCGAACCCACGCCTCCAAACGGAAACAAGAACACTCACAATCACTGTCTTCAGTGAAGGCTTAGCACCTTGAGTCCGGCGCCTTGGACCGCTCGGCCATCCTGACACGATATGAGACTGGTAAAATGGTACACACAAATACGAGTTAAAGGTCACTTCAACCTTAAACAAAAGAAAGCACTGTCAGAAGTGGGATTCGAACCCACGCCTCCAATCGGAGACCAGAACACTCACAATCACTGTATTCAGTAAAGGCTTGGCACCTTGAGTCTGGCGCCTTAGACCGCTCGGCCATCCTGACACGATATGAGTCTGGTAAACTGGTACACAAAAATAGGAGTTAAAGTTCACATCAACCTTAAAAAAAGAAAGCACTGTCAGAAGTGGGATTCGAACCCACGCCTCCAAACGTAAACTAGAACACTCACAATCACTGTATTCAGTGAAGGCTTATAGCACCTTGAGTCTGTCGCCTTAGACCGCTCGGCCATCCTGACACGATACGAGACTGGTAAACTGGTACACAAAAATATGAGTTAAAGTTCACTTCAACCTTAAAAAAAGAAAGCACTGTCAGAAGTGGGATTCGAACCCACGCCTCCAATCGGAGACCAGAACACTCACAATCACTGTATTCAGTAAAGGCTTGGCACCTTGAGTCTGGCGCCTTAGACCGCTCGGCCATCCTGACACGATATGAGACTGGTAAACTGGTACACAAAAATACGAGTTAAAGTTCACTTCAACCTTAAAAAAAAGAAAGCACTGTCAGAAGTGGGATTCGAACCCACGCGCTCTAAAGGGAGACCAGAACACTCACAATCACTGTCTTCAGTGAAGGCTTAGCACCTTGAGTCTGGCGCCTTAGACCGCTCGGCCATCCTGACACGATACGAGACTGGTAAACTGGTACACAAAAATACGAGTTAAAGTTCACTTCAACCTTAAAAAAGAAGGCACTTTCAGAAGTGGGATTCGTACCCACGCCTGCAGTCGGAGACCAGAACACTCACAATCACTGTATTCAGTAAAGGCTTGGCACCTTGAGTCTGGCGACTTAGACCGCTCGGCCATTCTGACACGATATGAGACTGGTAAACTGGTACACAAAAATACGAGTTAAAGTTCACTTCAAGCTTAAAAAAAGAAAGCACTGTCAGAAGTGGGATTCGAGACCGCTCGGCCATCCTGACACGATATGAGATTGGTAAACTGGTACACAAAAATACGAGTTAAAGTTCACTTCAACCTTTAAAAAAAAGCACTGTCAGAAATGGGATTCGAACCAACACCTCCAAACGGAAACCAGAACACTCACAATCACTGTATTCAGTGAAGTCTTAGCACCTTGAGTCTGGCGCCTTAGACCGCTCGTCCATCCTGACACGATATGAGACTGGTAAAATGGTACACACAAATACGAGTTAAAGTTCACTTCAACCTTTAAAAAAGAAGGCACTGTCAGAAGTGGGATTCGAACCCACGCCTCCAAACGGAAACAAGAACACTCACAATCACTGTTTTCAGTGAAGGCTTAGCACCTTGAGTCCGGCGCCTTGGACCGCTCGGCCATCCTGACACGATATGAGACTGGTAAAATGGTACACACAAATACGAGTTAAAGGTCACTTCAACCTTAAACAAAAGAAAGCACTGTCAGAAGTGGGATTCGAACCCACGCCTCCAATCGGAGACCAGAACACTCACAATCACTGTATTCAGTAAAGGCTTGGCACCTTGAGTCTGGCGCCTTAGACCGCTCGGCCATCCTGACACGATATGAGTCTGGTAAACTGGTACACAAAAATAGGAGTTAAAGTTCACATCAACCTTAAAAAAAGAAAGCACTGTCAGAAGTGGGATTCGAACCCACGCCTCCAAACGGAGACCAGAACACTCACAATCACTGTCTTCAGTGAAGGCTTAGCACCTTGAGTCTGGCGCCTTAGACCGCTCGGCCATCCTGACACGATATGGGACTGGTAAACTGGTACACAAAAATACGAGTTAAAGTTCACTTCAACCTTAAAAAAAAGAAAGCACTGTCAGAAGTGGGATTCGAACCAACACCTCCAAACGGAAACCAGAACACTCACAATCACTGTCTTCAGTGAAGGCTTAGCACCTTGAGTCTGGCGCCTTAGACCACTCGGCCATCCTGACACGATACGAGACTGGTAAACTGGTACACAAAAATATGAGTTAAAGTTCACTTCAACCTTAAAAAAAGAAAGCACTGTCAGAAGTGGGATTCGTACCCACGCCTGCAGTCAGAGACCAGAACACTCACAATCACTGTATTCAGTAAAGGCTTGGCACCTTGAGTCTGGCGCCTTAGACCGCTCGGCCATTCTGACACGATATGAGATTGGTAAACTGGTACACAAAAATACGAGTTAAAGTTCACTTCAACCTTTAAAAAAGAAGGCACTGTCAGAAGTGGGATTCGAACCCACGTCTCCAAAGGGAGACCAGAACACTCACAATCACTGTATTCAGTAAAGGCTTGGCACCTTGAGTCTGGCGCCTTAGACCGCTCGGCCATTCTGACACGATATGAGACTGGTAAACTGGTACACAAAAATACGAGTTAAAGTTCACTTCAACCTTTAAAAAAGAAGGCCTGTCAGAAGTGGGATTCGAACCCACGCCTCCAAACGGAGACCAGAACACTCACAACCACTGTATTCAGTAAAGGCTTAGCACCTTGAGTCTGGCGCCTTAGACCGCTCGGCCATCCTGACACGATACGAGACTGGTAAACTGGTACACAAAAATACGAGTTAAAGTTCACTTCAACCTTAAAAAAAGAAAGCACTGTCAGAAGTGGGATTCGAACCAACACCTCCAAACGGAGACCAGAACACTCACAATCACTGTCTTCAGTGAAGGCTTAGCACCTTGAGTCTGGCGCGTTAGACCGCTCGGCCATCCTGACACGATACGAGACTGGTAAACTGGTACACAAAAATACGATTTAAAGTTCACTTCAACCTTAAAAAAAGAAAGCACTGTCAGAAGTGGGATTCGAACCCACGCCTCCAATCGGAGACCAGAACACTCACAATCACTGTATTCAGTAAAGGCTTGGCACCTTGAGTCTGGCGCCTCAGACCGCTCGGCCATCCTGACACGATATGAGACTGGTAAACTGGTACACAAAAATACGAGTTAAAGTTCACTTCAACCTTAAAAAAAAGAAAGCACTGTCAGAAGTGGGATTCGAACCCACGCCTCCAAAGGGAGACTAGAACACTCACAATCACTGTATTCAGTGAAGGGTTATAGCACCTTGAGTCTGTCGCCTTATACCGCTCGGCCATCCTGACACGATATGAGACTGGTAAACTGGTACACAAAAATACGAGTTAAAGTTCACTTCAACCTTAAAAAAGAAGGCACTGTCAGAAGTGGGATTCGTACCCACGCCTGCAGTCAGAGACCAGAACACTCACAATCACTGTATTCAGTAAAGGCTTGGCACTTTGAGTCTGGCGCCTTAGACCGCTCGGCCATCCTGACACGATATGAGACTGGTAAACTGGTACACAAAAATACGAGTTAAAGTTCACTTCAACCTTTAAAAAAAAAAAGCACTGTCAGAAGTGGGATTCGAACCCACGCCTCCAATCGGAGACCAGAACACTCACAATCACTGTATTCAGTAAAGGCTTGGCACCTTGAGTCTGGCGCCTTAGACCGCTCGGCCATCCTGACACGATACGAGTCTGGTAAACTGGTACACAAAAATAGGAGTTAAAGTTCACATCAACCTTTAAAAAAAGATAGCACTGTCAGAAGTGGGATTCGAACCCACGCCTCCAATCGGAGACCAGAACACTCACAATCACTGTATTCAGTAAAGGCTTGGCACCTTGAGTCTGGCGCCTTAGACCGCTCGGCCATCCTGACACGATATGAGACTGGTAAACTGGTACACAAAAATACGAGTTAAAGTTCACTTCAACCTTTAAAAAAAGAAAGCACTGTCAGAAGTGGGATTCGAACCCACGCCTCCAATCGGAGACCCGAACACTCACAATCACTGTATTCAGTGAAGGCTTAGCACCTTGAGTCTGGCGCCTTAGACCGCTCGGCCATCCTGACAAGATATGAGACTGGTAAACTGGTACTCAAAAATACGAGTTAAAGTTCACTTCGACCTTAAAAAAAGAAAGCACTCTCAGAAGTGGGATTCGTACCCACGCCTGCAGTCGGAGACCAGAACACTCACAATCACTGTATTCAGTAAAGGCTTGGCACCTTGAGTCTGGCGCCTTAGACCGCTCGGCCATTCTGACACGATATGAGACTGGTAAACTGGTACACAAAAATACGAGTTAAAGTTCACTTCAACCTTTAAAAAAGAAGGCACTGTCAGAAGTGGGATTCGAACCCACGCCTCCAATCGGAGACCAGAACACTCACAACCACTGTATTCAGTAAAGACTTGGCACCTTGAGTCTGGCGCCTTAGACCGCTCGGCCATCCTGACACGATATGACACTGGTAAACTGGTACACAAAAATACGAGTTAAAGTTCACTTCAACCTTTAAAAAAAGAAAGCACTGTCAGAAGTGGGATTCGAACCCACGCCTCCAATCGGAGACCCGAACACTCACAATCACTGTATTCAGTGAAGGCTTAGCACCTTGAGTCTGGCGCCTTAGACCGCTCGGCCATCCTGACAAGATATGAGACTGGTAAACTAGTACACAAAAATACGAGTTAAAGTTCACTTCGACCTTAAAAAAAGAAAGCACTGTCAGAAGTGGGATTCGAACCTACGCCTCCAAACGGAAACTAGAACACTCACAATCACTGTATTCAGTGAAGGCTTATAGCACCTTGAGTCTGTCGCCTTATACCGCTCGGCCATCCTGACACGATATGAGACTGGTAAACTGGTACACAAAAATACGAGTTAAAGTTCACTTCAACCTTAAAAAAGAAGGCACTGTCAGAAGTGGGATTCGTACCCACGCCTGCAGTCGGAGACCAGAACACTCGCAATCACTGTCTTCAGTTAAGGCTTAGCACCTTGAGTCTGGCGCCTTAGACCGCTCGGCCATTCTGACACGATATGAGACTGGTAAACTGGTACACAAAAATACGAGTTAAAGTTCACTTCAACCTTTAAAAAAAGAAAGCACTGCCAGAAGTGGGATTCGAACCCACGCCTTCAAACGGAGACCAGAACACTCACAATCACTGTATTCAGTGAAGGCTTAGCACCTTGAGTCTGGCGCCTTAGACCGCTCGGCCATTCTGACACACAATAATATTTTTAAAAACGCAAAACAAATCGAATAACAATAGGTTTTCGGCTGCTAGCCGAACACCTAAAAAGGGTATATCCATCAGCACATTTACTATTTACCCCTAGTCAACATTCTCAGCATATGGCTTTAAAATGATATAAATGGGCAGGTAAAAATATACGAACCTTGTCAATGTGTTGCACTGTTAAACGCTGACCTGTGCTGGACAACCAAGTTGTTCAAAAAATCTCCTGATAAAGGTTATGATTTTGAAGCCAAATTTATTGAATAATAATGCCAGTGGACAGGTGCTCATTCGATGTACGTATTAGGCCGGTGTTTTAGGAGTCGCAGCTCGACACACAACATTCAGCCGACTCTAATTTTGATTTATGAGTCTTTTTGGGTTTATCATTCCAACATAATAGAGACACAGTATGTTTTACGATAATTGGCCAAACAGTTTTCTATTATGAGGGAATTACGTTGGACAATATGAGTACATAAGCAAGAGAATCCATCACGTTCTATAGACTTGTGCATGCGTTAATAAGCGCAGATGGCGAATGGCCAAACAGATGACTCTATATGAAAATAATTTTAAGCACCGTCAAATAAATCATCCTGGACAGGACTCGTTTTCTGTATACAGTAATCTGCTATCTATTCACAGGCTGGATGAGAACTTCAAGACATGCATATATGAGAGAGAGGGGGGGGGGGGGGGATTAAGTGCCAAGGCCACCCTCAAGAGATGACTTAGGGATTTGGTCTTAATGACAATCCCCCAGTGAACAAGAGGAAAAAAACACATCACTGATATAATAGGCCTTGTAGTTTTTATGTTTCCGTGTTTGATTTTAAACATCAGCTGCATGAGTCAAGGCGAATGCACTTTAGAATAATATTCATCAAATAAATAAAAACCTCAACCCAATATCAGTCTCACATTTCTACATTGAAATATAACTGTTTCAGACGACAAATGATTGGAAATCTTCAGTGTTTTTTCCCTGTCGTGATGAGAAAATAATTTGATTAAACATGTTGTAAGATATACAGCAAGATGGGTGGATGAGTTGGCGAGACACTGGCGGTTTGCGACGCTGGGGGAGTGAGATAGACCCCCCCCCAAAGAGATAGGACGCACACGTAGTGTCTATAGTTTGAAGTAAGGTTACTAAATTTATCGTGGCCTATTTCCAGTGTAATGACTAACAACTCTTCAAAAATTGTCCTCCCACTAGAGCTATAAAGATGAATCAGGACCTTGAAGTACATACAAAACTACAAAATATATCCCATAATCTCAAAAGAAAACCTGGAATGCATCAGTTCAAAATACCCGTTGATAATTGATGTTTATTGTCACTGGTCTGTCAAACTAGTGAACTCACTTGTACCATTGTCATCGCACTGAGCAACGGTACCCGGAGGAGTTTTGCGTGGGAATTTCTATAACGGGGTCTGAATTGGCGGCTACCTGGCTTCAGCTACGGCTGGATCGCCGTGTGAAGTTTTATATAGGATCATGCGTTGAAGAATATGGACATCCATAGCAACCAGTCAATTCGTCAACCAGTCAAGCCGCCAATTCGGACACGGCTCTGTTTATAAAAACCGTGTTTTTGTGTAGTCTGCTTGAATTTAGGTCTCATTACGGACCGTTAAGATGGGCCCATTGTGTCCGACGTCAGTATTACCTGTAAGTCGATGTGTCCGACAAACCACTACGTCAGACCCAATGACAGGCCTAAGTGTAAGATGGCAAAGATAAGAAGGTTAATAACATATCACAAAAAGGGGCTGGGTGAGGAGATGTAAACCCCAGATCCACCAAATGAGGAAGATGATTTACCCCATGATTCATTTACCCCCCTCTCCGTGTGAATCAAAACAACTGCCAAAATGGTATCAGATGATGAAGTATCCCTTTAAGCCGTTACACGTCACTCTTGATTGACAGGTCCGTGACACACCATCAAGCCTATTTCCCCCCATAGAGTCAGGGGAGTTGTGACGTGGTCTCTTGGACATTCTCGCCCCATTCGCTTTTCAGCATGTTGCATGATGGAGCTCGCGTCATCCACCGTGGCTCATAACCCTCACGTTATGACAATGTTTAATCCATTCGAAAAGAATCAAACAGAGGAAAAATGAGATGAAAGAAGGCCCCCCACCTGAGTTCATAAAAAGACAAATCTGAACGTGTCAAAGAGCTCCCTTCTGTCCATTTAGCAGGTGTGTGTATACCAATACTAATCCAGCGGATCATAGGGCGTGACACGCGCTGCTTCAAAATGGCCCCGCCAAACATTTGCACTATAGCTTCTTGCTAAACTCTTTTTGAGTGGGGGTGTGAAAGGGGCCGTTAGTGCGGAGGGTTTCAAAACGATAGGGTCAATAATGCACTCTGAAAAGTGCCAGGTCATAACTTTTGACCCGTTAGAAGGGTCTGTATGGGTCAGATCCATTCGACCCGTTTTCAATTTCGGTCACAAACATAAACTAGCCCGGTTTCCTGGTCACTGCGACCCGGAAATCGGTATGGCGAATGATGACCTTTCTATGGGTCATTTCTGAACCGTGACCTTTAGTTTGTTAGGAGTATAATACTAATTTGGAGTACTTGCATATAGCTATAGTCTATGGGCTATAAATGCAAGGGCTAAGGAAAGCGGGAAGAATGTCTGTATACACTTAGAGAGGAGAAATAAAAAGACATACGATTACAGCGAAAAACAAATCTTCTTTAAGTTTAACAGGAAACTAGATGCCAGCAATAAAGCAGAATGGAACATGTTTGAGACGAATCTTCAGACTCTAGAGTTTGCCCAAGGGAACCTTTGTTAAGACGGGGATAGCCCAGGCCGACTATCGAATAGCTATACGGTAGCAAACAGCAAGTCAAAGACAACGGCAGACTCTCCCGTTCCGTTTAATGATCAGATTTGGCACCGTTAAGAGCACTCGTGTCTGCGTGGATCGGCTCGCACGTATCGATCGCTCTCCATTTTCCCGCCAAATCTTTGACCTCGCGAGATTTGGCGCCAAAACTGTTATGCTTACTGTCTGAGAGACCCAAGTTCAAGTCATGTTATTATATGTACGTCGACCGGCCGTTGATATCATCACACAACAGAGGGAGAAAACATGTTCTTCGTTGGGGGGGGGGGGGGGGGGGGGGGGGGAGAGGTGTAAGTGTAGAAATATTAATCGATCAAATCCTTTAAATTGTCAATTTTCTAAAAAGTTAGAATAACATCAGTTTTAAGGCCACCATATTATAATAAAGTTATGGGATATTTTAACTATACATGGTGCAGCTTTGGTGTTTAAGTGAAAGTGTGCTTTCAACCCGAAAACGTTGTTTGATACATAGGGCCTATCCTAGGCATTTTGTCTTCCTTTGGTTTTTGTTAAAAATGGACAACGAAATCTTACCAAAATGTTTTTTTTTTATCCTCTGTCCAATTTGAGAAGGTCGGGTGAGCTTTTGCTTCCATTTTTACAACGTGTGGCAACAGAAAGTCTAACTCTGGAGGGAGGAACGTAGAACGGTCGAGAGGACGCCATTTTAGATACGGGGGAGGGAAAATTCCTTACAATACCCCCCCCCCCCCCCAACAAAAAAACAAAAAACATAAAAAACAACTCCCCGGGGAGGGGGGAGTGTGGAGGGTGATAGAGCACTTATTTCTAGAGCGCAATTTACAGTAGCAGATTTTGTGCACAGAGAAGCGGTTCGTGACGATGAGGGAAATAATTATTAGATTGTCTTACATAAATGATGCCGGAATCCATCCTTACTGATGCACAGACTGGTTAAATTAATTGTTCGAGGTTTGTATTGAATTAATACCACCTCGAAATGGAGTTTTATCGCACAGAGATCCCAACACAGTATAAGCTTGTTTTTGCTGACCCATTTCTTGTTTGATTGCAGTCGGTGGATTTTTATTTTGACAAAAACACAACTGGGACAAATAAAATTCGTCATTTTAACAACACTGTGGACAGCCCCATTGCAATTGACGACAGTTTATTACCATGCGGGCAACTGTTATGCACTTTGTGGAGCAGGAAAGTAAACATTGAACACATTTTCTCAGATGATATTTCGCAGTTTATGACCATTGGACAGTCAGTCATGACTGTTATATGTGCACTTTGGAAGGGATTTTACACACTGACTTGTTTAAAGGAGACCAGCTCTGTGAATTCTCATTGGATAATGCGTGACTGTATTCATTATGATATATATATTTTTTAAATGCAAACGGTTCGGAACAATTGTAGTATTTTGTACAGTCACACAACATTTGGTAGTAACCCCCCCCCCCCCCCCCCCCCCATTTGTGTCTTCATTTGTGTGCTTGGAATCTCAGGAATTCTTTTGAGGGTTTTAGGGGGGGTATTTCTGTACGAAAGGAAAATAGTGTGTTGAAGTATGGGAACATTTGGGGGGGGGGGGGGTATTTCTGTACGAGAGGGAAATAGTGTGTTTAAGTATTGGGAACATTTGGGGGGTATTTCTGTACGAGAGGGAAATAGTGTGTTTAAGTATTGGGAACATAATATGAACATAATTTGTCTCAGATCGTATATACATAATCTACCTGAATTTTTAGAATAAACTGATCGAAAAGTCCTGTTGTGACTCACCCACGTTAAATCGACACACATATTTCAGCCGTTGATCACACCTGCAAACTGAAACGAGGCACCAGTATAAAAAACCACGGTGGCCCTATTAAAATTCCTTGCAGATGTCATCATACCAGTTGTATTTACGATGACAATAGTCGCACCTGTGAATCTAGCATGGATAACGGTAGAATGGTGGCTGTGTATTTACCATAATGGGTCAACCCAATGGTGCACATGCCTACCTCAAGAGGGTTCAAATGGTCGGTAACGGGCCCCGGAGCTCAAGCCACTCCAAACGGCACACAAAAAAACCCAACAAGTAGGGGGTAAAAAGTTGTCAATTGGATACCTACCCGATCTCCACCCACTTGGGAAGAACAGTACACCTAGTACATCTACGAAATGGGTAATTAATCTTCACAATCACTTAAAGAAAAAGCCAGAATGAGGAGCGGATATGGATGGTTCACACTAGTCGGTGACCCTAGATAAGAAAAAAATATCGAGGAGCATTGTCTCTGGAGAAGCTTTAAAAATATATATTTGAAAGTACGAGAGGATAACTAAAAGGTCTTCGAGATTATCTTTTCACACAAGAGAACAGTTTCGAGGTTGAAAAGATAGTTTTCAACAGAAATAGGATTCGAAAAAACTCCTTCAAATTGCGGAAATGGAACTTAACCTAGCATGACTAATCACATTCATAATTGCATGCTCTCAATTTAATATTAGTAAAAAGAGTGTCAGAAGTGGGATACGATTTCACACCTCTGAATGGAGACCACCGGAACACAGTCACAATCATTCATAAAAGACTTTACCGTGTCTTAGATAGCTCGACCATTCTAGCACGATTTGTAGTATGCAGCCCGCGCCCAAAATACATGTGTGAAATGTTTCCTGAAAGAATATTAAATAAAATTGTGTCAGAAGTGGGATTCGAACCCACGCCTCCAAATGGAGACCAGAACACTCACAATCACTGTATTCAGTGAAGGCTTAGCACCTTGAGTCTGGCGCCTTAGACCGCTCGGCCATCTTGACACGATATGAGACTGGTAAACTGGTACAGTAAAAAGTGAAAGTTCACTTTGACCTTGAAAAAGAAAGCACTGTCAGAAGTGGGATTCGAACCCACGCCTCCAAAGGGAGACAGAACACTCACAATCACTGTATTCAGTGAAGGCTTAGCACCTTGAGTCTGGCGCCTTAGACCGCTCGGCCATCCTGACACGATATGAGACAGGTAAACTGGTACAGTATAAGGTGAAATTTTACGTTGACCTTGAAAGGAAGGAACTGACAGAAGTGGGAATCTAACCTGCGCCTCCAATCGGAGACCAGAACACTCACAACCACTGTATTCAATACAAGATAATAACCATAGTAAAGTAAAGAGTAAGAAATATAAAGTAAACCAAACAGAGTCGGCATAGGCCTATGCGATGTAGTTTGTTCGATTAAATTGTAAAGAAAAAAACCCTAAAACCCACACGAAAAAAACCACCGAGCTTTCTCACCAAAAACTTCTTGGAATTAGTAAAGACACAAAACACTTTGGTCAATAAGTCATCACTGACAAGTTTTTCTTTTTTGGCCCACAAACCCCCAAGTTCAACAGCCCGAGGCTGACTGGGCACTATTTCTCCCCAAAATGTTGTTCTAATCTGAACAGTGATTCTCGTCTTACACCATCTGTGTATGTGCATATGTCATCGCTGAATCCCACAGTCAAAGGTGCATCGTGGGTAGGCGTATGTTGTACCTTTAGGTCGTAACACTAATGGAAGCAAGTCGGCGTATCCTTAAGAAAACACGATCGCAATCCAGTATTGTCTTTATTTCTCGAAATCTCCCCGGATAACAGATATTCACCTCAAACTTAGATCATCCTCGGAATTGATCAAAATGAGAAAAGGGGGGGGGGGGGGGAGCACAAGTGTTAAGTATGACTCAGTCGGTGATGGTGGTGGGGGGAGGGGGGCTGTTGTTTCTAAATCTACATCGTCCAAAGCCTACTGACTTTAATTAGCCACACAGCACTTTCGATGACTGGTGTACCGAACTGGGAATATCTCTGGTCAGGGTAAAGATTAACAAAATAGCAAGGAATTTACTACTTTTCAATGTACAATTTGATGTATAAATGGCAACAAGTGTGAATGTGGGAAAAAGATGCATGTAGCAACAATTTTGAATGTCAACAAACCATAATTATTATTGATAATAAAGGGATTGGGCTAGGAATGGATTGCCATTAAACTTTTGTTTTAATACATAAATTATAATTGAAGAAGAAAACCCAACAAATTTACTGCTTATTGATGAAGATGTGCCTAGATCACATAATCCGGATCAAGATTTCAGCAGAATTAAACACAACTAAAGCAGAAGATTCTGGGTAAAACCCCCCAAAATAAACCAACACAAACCAGTGTCTTTCCATGACGTATAAGTCTGGGGACTCACAAAAACAAGTATTCGTTTTGATTTTCGCTGCTGTTTGACGGTTCCCATTTAAAAAAAAACCAACATGTTTTCACAGCACACACTCGCATGTTGTGGCATTCTGTTCACATTGAGTGCACACAACACAAGCTTCCGACTTCATTTTATACTTCAATCGATAGTAATACGTGCGAACTGCGGAGTAGGGGAGACTTTTGCATATGTATTTATACAACAGGACGGTTCGGAAGTGCATCTCCCCCTTGGAAAATGCTTTTGTTTCCTCACTATAACTCCAATTTGAGAGGTCTTGGCGCCACACCGTTTGATCAGAACTACTGGTTCGTGGTAGACCAGTTTAATAATAATAACCATCTTGCAGCAGAAATCTGTTCACCGTCTTTATTTCAACGATGCGAGTTTCACATGAATTATAAATTGCCCGTTGTGGGCAAGAAGCCGGCCTCGTTGGGGGGGGGGGGGGGGGGGGGGGGGGGGTCAAAGGCCAATGTTAGAGGTCATGGTGAGTAAGGAGCATCAAATCTTTTCACCCGCTTGAGTAGATTACACCAATAAAGAGAGTACTGTCGTGGTATTAATGAAAGTGGCGATCACTTTGAAAAGGTAAATACCCAACTAATTACCGCAATGAATACTCTTATACCAACTACATGTAATGGCCAATGTGCATACCCAATCCACTAGTGCCTAGTAATAGGCCTATATCTAGATGCATATGCTCTTACGCACGTTCATTTTTCGGATGTTTTCCTTAATTTTGGTCATTTGTTTGTTATTATTCATGGTTCATTAAAATTCGAACTTGTTGCCAGAGAAAAAATTGCAACGAATTTACATTTAAAATTACATGATTTTAAAATGGTAATAATGGCAAAAACTATGATGTACTGGCTGAAAAGGGACAACAAAAAAACCAGCTGGAACTTCAGTTAGAAGATAAACAATCATTAGGCAAAATAAAAAATAAAACAACTAAAAGAAAATTCCAACGAACCAAGCTGTAAAAACACTCAATTGCATTTTAAAAAATGTGTAAAAAGAATAAATTAGCTAGTAAATTACAATTAAAAACCAAGAAACTACAAATCAATCTCACTGAGCAGCTTGATTAAGTAATGGATTGCAGCATAATATTTTCCAATTAAAAACAAGAAACTACTTTATTCATTGTCATTGAGCAGTTGAGTTAAGTATGGGATTGCACTATGTTTGTACCTGTTGGTCTTGCACACTATCTGAGTGAATCTGTTCTTGTTACGAAGATCATATTGTTGTATCTCTTCAAATCTCGGCTTAGGTAGCCAGTCTAGGACTTGGACTTATTAGACAAGTCAATAGCAAACTGGGTGCACATGGTTTGCTTCTTGCTTCGTGTGCAAAACGTTTGCACACACATATCACATCCGTGTACAATTAGTATTCTCTACCATTCAATTATCGAAGGGTAACAGTCTGGCACCTTATTATGACCTAATAATTAGAACCTTTATGGTCACTGCAAAGTCGGTGAACCTGACGAAGATGGCAGCAAAGTAAAAAAACAAGTTTCCATTAACCCTCGAACCATCAGGTTAACTATTTTGGAGGCGTTAAGATTGTTCCAGAACGGGTTTCGTGGACTAAAAACAAACGCTTCATCAATTTCAATCGAATTAAGTTGTTAGAGCGAGGCATGACCCAATTTAGACACAATTTAGGTAGAGTTCTTCACGAGGGAAGTAAAACAGTTGAAAGGAAAGGAAAGCTTTGGAGGACCAATAATTCTGATTAATTCATTCGACTGTCCTACTTTCGCGTTTTCTTTTGAGATTGCTGAAAGGTTAGAACCCGCTAGACATTTGTTTGTTACCACTGGCAAAACCCTGGAATAAACAACACTCTAGAATACGTCATAAACAAAAATAAAAACCACTAAAACAAAAATGTTATCGCTGTTAGCAATTAGATAGAGCTGCTTCAACAAAAGAGGGCGCTCGACCAGTCCACTGTATTGTTGGGTTTAAAAGGTACGCTTTATCTAGTCTAGGTTTCAAGACCTTCGTATTCTGCCCTTTTGCCGAAATGGATCAATCCGGACTACTGGTGGCGCTATGTTCGTGGATGCAGTGGCGCTGTGTCTGGCGGTCGTTGGATTGTGGAATAGTTCTGGGCTTTTTCCAAGACTCGGCTTAGGCTCCTTCTCCGGGCTTCGTTTGATGTTGGAAACATCGTACATAATGTACACTGTTCTAAAATTGATGACGGAGCCCAAGTCAGAGCTGGAGTTCAAGCCGAGGTTTGGGGTCAAGGCTCAGTTCGAAACAAAAGCAATGTCTTGAAACCTTATGGGTGCACCCCACAAAATAAGTAGAAAACAGAAAGTCGGCCTCATTAATATTTTGTATAGGCCATCATTTTTTTTCTATATTCAACAGAGTTGAGAACCCAAATAACAGGGGTACGGTGTAAAGCTTTGCCCAATTGGACCTAGGGGTTGTTGCCGAGAGGTGTGTATAGGGAAATTTTTCAAGATTGATGCTCGGACGTTTGAAAAATTACACCGGCGTATGGGTGTTTTTATTTGGAGGGAGCATAACTCGACGGGCTTTTGGGACTCCTCATATCAAATTGAGCAAAGGATAAAAGTTCAAGGGTCAATGGATTATTTTCCCTTTACTGTAAAAAGCTGTGAGACTTCTAAGTAATTTTTATTTTTTATTTTTGAATATTAAACATTTTGCACTATATGATGGGAAATTTATTAAGTGGATTGCACCCTTATATACCAGGGGACAAGGATACCCTCCTCCCATCCGATAGAGGGCGTGAGGTTTAATTACAATGGTTGCCAATCCCACTAGTCATTACCAGTAAAGTAGATAGCAATAATGATGACGCCATAACAAAACCACTCCCTTGCTTGTGCGTTCGTGTTGTATACCATTACATTTCTTGAGTGTCCTCCTCGTGTGTCTTTAATGAATATCGAGTTTAAGCGGTCTTCTAAAAGGAGAGCAGCAAAATGTCGCCAGGGTTCCCTCGGCCTTTTCAGGCATTGCGATGAATCTCTACAAGTCACTACAGAAAGGTGGTTAACCCCCGTCTTGTTCTCGTTCTGTTGTATACCGCTGTACGTGACAAGAGCCTCTTGAAAAATCCCTGAAAGCAAATAACATGTACATAAAATAAAAGTCATAAGAGGCAGATGGCATTAGAGGAGATGCTTTCCTGAGGTCTTTTCAAGGTTTTGATTTATGTCCCAGCTAGCTGCGGGCCCGTCAATGTGATTTCAGCCACTGGTCTCTGTTTTAGCCTTCATCTGTGTTTTTACTGTTAGGTAGATAATAACGACGCATACAACTACGTTTCAAGTGCTATGGAGTTGTTGTCATTACAGTAAAACCATGTCAACAGCACAAATGATAAACACAAATACAAATGAATCATACGAAATTAGACAAAAATAACAGAAAATATATTATTGACAAGAGAAAGATAAACAAAGTCTAACAGGAATCAAGAGAAAAGTTCCATCTCTGATACTGACAAGGGCAGTGTCTCCTCTTGAAACACTCAATCCTTTCTGGTGTTGCTTTGAGTAAACGGGTGTATTGAAAAGTCCAATGGTTTGGAACTGTATGAGTTTAACTGTTTCTTTTTTTGGTGGGGGGGGGGCGGGGGAGGAGGGCGTAGAATTATATAATATTATTACGTAAAATTGCAACTTTTTTGAAAATGGAAGACCTAAGTTTGGTAATTTCGACACTGCACGCTAAAACTGCGGGTGAGAATTGACCCAAATTCGGGCTCTCAGGGGGTCTCGCCCATTTCGGGGTCAGTATGACCCGGAGTCTGTGTCGAACTGACCAAAAACTGTGTCAAACTAACGCAGAATCCGAGCATAACATCCAATTTTTTTACCCGAAATCTGGATCAATTCTGTACTTTAAACAATACCTTTTTGAACCTGCAAACCATCATATAGCCTTTCGTTAACCCAAAATATATAATTGAAATTCCTGACTTTATGCAGTACATGTTAAGGGTATGCCAAGTGTTGACATCTAATAATCTCAGGCAACTATTGTACTTTATCGAATTGTCCCGCATTTGCCAGTGACCATGGGGTTAGTTGCACCCACTGAAGTGCAAAAGAGCGTGGCTTCATATCTATACCAGGCAGATTTGAGAGCCAAGTAATGGGGCACAGTGTAAAAACTGTGCACACTTGTGACCTAGGAGTTGTTGACTTCCAACTTGAGTTATGATGATAGCCCCTGAAAAGGGTCCTAAGTTTGTTGAGAGGTGTAGCGACATTTTTAAAAGATTGATGTTCGGACATTTGGAAAGTTATACAGGTGTATAGGGCTTGGTTTCATTATTTTTTGTATACGGAGAATAACTCGATGGACCTTGGGACACACCACGTCAAATTGAGCAGAGGGTAAAAGTTTGGGAGTCAATGGATGATTTTTCTTATTACCGTAAAAAGTATTTTGGAACATTTAGCATTTTGCACTGTATGCTACCGAAGTTTATTTAGTGGCGCGCACCCGCACAATGGAAGTGAGGAATATAATAATGGCTGACTGCACCCACTGATGTTTGCTATTACATTATACGCAGATTCGAATGAAACAAAGGAACATGTTATTTTTTGATTTAATGTCACAGCCTTGAAAACTGTTTTTTATTTTTCGTAAATAAAATTGTGCCGGATGCCGAAAACTGTTAATGGCTATCCTGCCGCAAATATATAGGCCGTACCAATATACCAATAATATACACATAAAACCTTATTCGGGGCACACCTCGCCCGAACCTTTTATTAGGGCACACACTGCGCCTAAAACCATTTGCACACAGGGGCAAATAAAGGGGGGTACACCAGACCCAAAACATGTCAGCATTAAGTCTGACTAATGTTTGCACACGGGGGCAAACCAAATGGGTACCTCTGACCCGAACCATGTCAGTATTAACTGACGCACACGGGGGCAAAAATATGGGCACACGTGACCCGAACCTGCGGTCACGGCCCAATTAAATTTAAGAACAATAATAGTATTAATAGTAATCACACCTGTAAATTATAGAATGATTTTAACCAATCAAGTAAGCTGTGAGTTTCCACCTTGGCACATACGGTCGGAAATAGCCCCTGTGGTACATCAGAGCGCTATCACAACTTCTTGTAACAATGCATGTCACTAATTTATAAGTTTACTGATAACTTGATTAAGCAAAAGTTTTGCTGAAAAGTAAAACATTGAATTTAATTTTAACCAGACTCTGTATTTTCGGTGTCAATCCCGAGAAAAAACGCCACACGCGTCATTGCAAGAAGCCACACAAGCAATTTGTATAACGGGTGGGAAGTGGTGGGATTTGAAAATTGTTTATAATTGCTGCAAATTATTTCCATGCGTTCACAGACAAGACTATGACGAAAGTGATTTATCCCCAACTTTCCCGCTTGCTCAAGCGTCCCCAGCAACGCAAGAATTGGAGCCATTGGTTGATTTTCCCTGCACCGCATATTATTGGCTCATTGTCAAAACTGTTTATATAACATAATTTGTAACACATTCACAATTATATTCTTTACCAATACATATACAGTAATATGTTTTCTGCCCGCGACATTGTTGTGACCTAGATTTGTAAGAATTTACACAGTGCGCCCGCGCACGCACGTGAACCTTCAAGCCCACCTACATGTACATGTATGTTGTCAATGTTTGTCCATAATAAAACAACACGTGCAAATGCGTGCCGCTGTGACATGAATACTGCCTTCCCTGCGTATAAAGCATTCTATCGTTTAGGCGATAAAATGAAGTAAATTCATTATATTTATCGATGCGCCACATGTGTAGCTTAAATATTTGTTTGGTGAAGTATAGCTGTTCACGCAAAAAAAAGGAAGTTATGGACAACTGGCGTTTCGATTCTAACAAAGTCTCAAAGGCTAAAACCTTTGGCTTTGAACTGAAATATTTCCTGTCCAGCAGGCAGGTAAGTAGGTTGACGTTTACCAAGGTCTCGACCTTTCATCTACTGTTATCATACTGGTTGATTGAAACTAAGGTAATGGGTTCAAATTTTAGTGAATAATACACACGACACATGCCCAGCCATTACGTGCACCTATGGGCTTGTTTCGATTGTGGTAATAAGTGCAACAAGCAACAGCCATTTGTCAGGTCTTCAAATTCAACAGAGTTGGATGAGCCGACGTACTGTAGTGTTAAGCAACAATAAGCAGAAAATCAGACAAAAAGGTACATGAAACGGTATTTTGTCTAGTACATAGTAACCTCATTTTGTGTGTTTAGATAGTTTTGAACTTATATTTTGCAAGCTATTTGAATTCTAACATTTGATTTTGTTGGAACAGGTAACATTTATAAATGAGCAACTCGGACTGTGCTTGATGGCTTCTCAACGAAGACCCGTCCATCATCAGGACAGAGATCCTTGGCGTTGGGCCATTGTCGGTGCAACATTTATGGCCTTTTTAATCACCTACGGAAATCTGAAGGCTCTGGGTGTCCTCCTCCTAGCCATGCAGACTGACTTCAATAGTGACCTGTGGTTAATTGGTTGGATGGCCGTTCTATATAACTCAGTTTACTCTCCGGTAAGAAACTTTCCCTTTATCATTAACTGTACCTGTATGGAACAACTACAGTATAATTTATTATCATTGGCCCAAGTTAACACTCAAAACGGTTAAAAAATTAAGTCGTCAGCAGAGCTTGAACTGTTTTCACTTTGATTCCAATGTTCACTTTACAGAATTATATTGTCCACGTAAAACATCCCCGTGCAGGGATGCAAAGGCTATGAACAGAGTTTAGCCTTGTGGAGTGATGAGTGTTCTACAATTTCTATGTTTTTGTTTTTGTTTTTGTTTGCTATATTAATAAACGTACTGATTACCCGATGACTGATGACTGCCTTTACTTTGTTGTGCTTTTACATTGGTTACTAATATTGTGTGTCTACATGTCAACTGTCATTAATACTGACCTTCTCGACAATATCTAGTAAAAATATATATTTTAATTGAGGCAGAAGCAGCAGGAGCAAAAGCAGCAGCAGCAGCAATTACAATGGTAAGAGCATCAGAAGAAAAAGAAACAACAGCAGCAGCAGCGGAAGCAGCATCAGCAATCGCAGCAGCAGCAATATCAGCAATAACAGCAGCAGAAGCATAGGCAGCAGCAACATCAGAGCAGAAGCAGCAGTAGCAGTAGCAGTATAGTAGCAGCAGGGGAAGCAGCAGCATGAGCAGTAGAAGGAACAGCAGAAGCAGCAGGTGCAGCAGTAGCACCAGCAGCAGTAGCACTAGCAGCAGTAGCAGCAGCAGCAGCAAAAACAGTGCCAGCAGCAGTAGCAGCAGAAGCAGCAGCAGCAGCAGCAGCAGCAGGATAAGCAGCATCAGAAGCAGCAGCAGCAGAAGCAGAAGCTACAACAGTTAAAGCATTAGCAGAAGCAGTAGTAGTAGCAGAAGCAGTAGTAGTAGCAGCAGCAGCAGTAGCAGCAGTAGCAGCAGATGCAGCAGCAGATGCAGCAGCTGCAGCAGCAGTAGCAGTAGCAGCAGCAGCAGCAAAAGCAGCAACAGCAACATCAGCAGCGTTAGAAGCAGCAGTAGCACAAGCAGCAAGAGCAGAAGCACCAACGACAGCATAAGATGTTGCAGCAGCAGCAGCAGCAGCACCAGCACCAGCACCAGCACCAGCACCAGCACCAGCAGCAGTAGCAGTAGCAGCAATATCGGCAGCACAACTAGCAGCAGAAGCAGCACTATTACTAAATAACGTCAAACTTCCAATGCAGTCCTATCGCGATGACTTAGTTAGTTGGTCGTTGGTCCAATTGCATCTTCTATAAATTGTTACTTTTTAATGACACGTTTAGCTAATGTCAGTTGTCTTTTTTATAGGTCTTGGTAAAGCTTTGAGTGATTTCTCCTCCTTCGGTGCTCTGGCGTCCTACTTCAGTGAGAACTATTCATTAGCTGTTGCAATATCAACATCAGGTATACCAATCTCGATGATCGTGTATGGTCCCATGACACAGGTACTTCTGGATACATACGGCTGGCGTGGAACTATGCTGATAATGGGTGGTATTACTTCCAACATTGTAGTATGTGGTGCAGTGCTAAAAGCTCCAGCAGCATCACCAACAGATACAGAACAGCAGTACCAACAGGTACCAATCGATGCAACGGAGGGAGAAGACATTTCTTCTTCCAAATCCCAACAGGGAAAGTGTTCCACGCTGAAAGGGAACATCCAGCGTTTCTTTACATCGATGGACTTTAAAATACTGGCAAACAAAAGATTCATATATCTGACCGCGACAAAGAGCTGCCTTAATTTCTGCTTCAGTGGGTGGGTAGTCTACATGGTTTCACACGGTATATTCCTTCGGGATTGGATACACCCTCGCCAAGCCTCCTCTGTTGGACAGCACCCGATTCAAGCTACCTACATGCAGCTGGGTTTATCTTGGCTGCATCCTCATGTGTGCCTCATTTCTCATCGAAGCTTTCATGAAACTGTTCCCTGTGCAGATGATCGTCACGGGGTTCATAGGAATTGGAGTAGGTATCTTAACGCAGTCAAATGACGTCCTAGTGCGGTTTCTGACGTCCGATGACCGGTTCGTAGCTGTGATGTGCTGACAAGGGCTTATATGTGGAATTTCGGGGATGGGAAGTGGATTGCCAACAGGTTGGTATTATTACGTTCGTTATACATATTTTTGAATCTTTTATGTGAGATGTCGAAATTTAATTACTATCTCGCCTGGGTGACTTCCTATCTCTGCTCGGTGACCTTACTAACTCGCCCCAGTGACTTTGATTATGAAAATGAATTGTAAAAAAGAAAAAAAAGAAAATAAGTGATTTAGTAAAAAGTAGACGCCAATACTTGCTCTAGTCCTTGTGAAATCAGCGGTTGGATTGGCAGGGTTCGAACCCACCACCTTCTGATTGCAAGTCCTGGAGCCTAACCAGTTGACAACGGCGATGTTTCTGACTCCCACCCAAAGGGAACACAGTACTGAAGCATAGGGACTTTTTAAGACACCTGCTTAGCGGGCGAACAGCACACTGACAGGAACTGACCTTTTGGCTGATCCTTCCCTAAAAGAACACAGTTGTAAAGTTCTGAAGTTATGATGAAACATGGGTAATTTTTAAGACACTTTACTCACAACAGTTGGAAAAAGCACACTGATGGGCACTGGAATTTGGCTACAACTATTTAATACTCAACGTCTTATAAAAACTAACTCGTGTTTATTGTGTTGTTTGCTTTCAGGATTTATTTACGAATGGATAGCGAGTTTTCAAGCGGCTCTTTTTATGTACTCAGTGGCATCATGCTGATTTCAATCCCATTTGTTATCATATATGATAAAATAACAAAACAAGAACAAGACCTGGGCTAGCTGCGGATCTCTGGGATGAGCATCATCCAACAATGCTCTAAACCTCACTCCCCCCCCCAAAAACGAAACAAAAACCAAGTTCTTATGAATAGTACAGTGTACCGACTTGAACAAGTTACAAGTTAAGTACCGGTCAAGAGGAGTCCCATTTGTCGACCAAGGCAGAGGACCAGTCTGGATGAGAAAATGTATGTGCACAGAACAACGCAAAGATTCTAAGTATATATTATTATTAGAACTCAATAACAGATGGACACATTAGATAATAAAACTAGCATGAATCAAGAGAAAATTTGTGCGGAAATCCTTAGCCTTTAACCACCAATGGAAGACATTATAACCACCCCAATAAACCACGTTATACTGATGTTGTAATCTCGATTCTTACCTAAAAGTAACAACGGTGAGTCCTGAGTCCTGAGTCCGGTGTGCCTAGACGGCGATAGAGCGCTAATAAATAGACGTCTTCATTCAGGATTGGTGGACAACGGACTGCCGCATGGCCAGGCCGCAGGGTGCTGCACAGCCATCGGTCACGCCCGACTGGTTTATTAGCATTTCAACTATAGGCAATAATCACTACACTGACGAGAACAGTGTTCCCTCTTGAAACCCTCTTACCTGCCTCCAGATGTTGCTTTATATAAATTGAAAAGTGTCTATGCTTCAAAACAGTGACTCAACACCAAAATCATATATATTTGAAATGTATGTTTTCCAAAGCTCTGCAGTAGGCCTACATGTAAGGTTATGTCAAGTGGTGACCTCCAAGCTCATTGTGTACCATTAATGTACTATATCTATATCTGTCCCACGTTTTATTGTGTTGCATGCCCCATTTGGTACAACAGGAGAGCGTTGGCCTCAGTAGTCTAGACCAGACTAGACTTGATTCCAAGTCTGTGATTGTGGTTTTTAGTCTGCCTAAGGGTGCACTACTCTAAATCGACAAAAAATTCATGCGCCAAGCTACTTATCATAATTTGTAAACCCACAACTTATTTTTTATTATAACGTTTTGGGGGTCATGCAACTAATAGAGTGTGTAATTATAAGAACTTATCACAACCTGGGGGTTCTGGGTTTCAAGTTTTGAGGAGATTTGATAAATTTGGGCTTTAAAGTTGGTCCTATTTAGCTTGGGAATTGGAGGAGTGCCTCATGAAAACTGGCGGCAAGTCGGTTTGGGAAAAAACACATTTTCGGGGGTGTTTTTTTTCTGGGGTAATTAGCAACAATTCCAAACGGCTGACCTGCCAAAAATTGAAAAGAAATCTGAAGTTTAGTGGTCTGAAAATATATTTGATTGGTTTTCAAGAGGCTGAGAGACTTTTAACAATTTTTTGAGAATTTTTGAATATTTAGCATTTATCATTGTTTGCTATGGGAGTCTATTTAGAGGGGTGAAACCCTAATAGCCATTACATTATTGCCTGAAATAGCGCCCTCTTGTAGCGCCCTCTTGTCGATTCGCTCCACCATTAAAGGGACACGTTGCCTTGGATTGGGCGATTTGGGCTATGAAAAGCGTTTGAAACCGTTTGTTATGAAATGCATAATATGGTTAGAAAGACGTTTTAAAAGTAGAATATAATGATCAACACAAATATGCCTCCACAGTCCGCCATTTTGTGGAGTCAAATATTTGTCTCTTTAAAAAATGGTGGGCCTTGTTAGTTCACGAAGTGAAAGGAAAACCACACAATTTCGAGGCATATTTGTGTGGATAATTATATTCTACTTTTAAAACATCTTTTTAATTATATACATTTCATAACAAACGGTTTCAAACGCTTTTCAAAGCCCGATAGTTGGGGCGCGTTATAGCCAATCTGGGGCGTAGAGCCAAGTAAAATGTGAACAGTGTAAAAACTTTGCACAATTTGACCTCGTGGTTGTTGACTTCCAACTTGAAATCCAACTTGGTCAAATTGGGCAGAGATACTTTTCTCTTTACTGTAAAAAGCTGTGAAACTTCTTAGAATTGAAAATTATTTTGGAACATTTAGTATTCTGCGCTGTAATGTGATGGAAGTGTACATGTATTTGTGGGGCGCACCCATGGAAGGCACGCCGGACTCACGTGATGTGAAATTAGGATGGCTGACTGCATTCACTGTTATGCTTGAACAAAGAGCACATCGAAGTAGTTCTACTGGAGTTTCGACCCTAACCAAGTCACGGAGGCTTGAACCTATTGCTTTGATTTAAAGGATGCAGTTAATCGGTTTGGCGTTCTAACCATACCCACATGACCATACCGGTAAGTTTAAACCTTCACTCCTACCCTACTGTTTCTTATACTGGTTGAATTAAAGGCAAGAAGGAACACTTCAACGAATAAAGAAGCCCATTTACCTAGGGGCGTAGGTTCTCCTTGTAAACCTCCTTACAAGTTCAGCAGTCAGGCACTCTCCGTTGCTTTTCAGCAGTCAAGCATTCTCCATTGCTTTTGTAGACGATCTTATGACTCAGGGCACAATGCATTGACCTGTAAGCAATTCAGTCTCTGCTCTTGGTTTGTGGCCTTGGTTTGTGGCTTCATCCTTATTAGCTATGGTAGCTTGTTATGGTGTTCAGTATGTGCCACCTTTATTCGGATTTGTTTCCCGTCGTGTTTTTGTACCCCGTCACATTTTTTTTTGCGTCGCATTTTCCCCCCCCCCCCCGTCACATTTGTTTTCTCCCGTCGCATTTTTTTTTCATTGCAAGTTTTGTTTTGTTTTGCGTTACATTTTCTGGTGACATCATGAGATCATTATGCCAGGATCTGTGTATTTTAGGTCACAAGTTTTTGAGTTTGACGGTTAAGGGGGCGGGAGTGTAAGGAGTGTCACCCCGTGCACACTAGTTTGTGGCTTTTGGTTTCTAGACTAATTAGTGAACCATTCATAACAACAGCTAGACAGGAAAAAGAGCAAGCAACCACTTTTTATAGGATATAAGCATCTCTAGCCCCTCTGAGGGGGTATTAGGCTTGATAATGATGTGATAAAAGCTTCATATCATGGATGCAATACATTTTCCCAGACTATTATAAACTAATAGGGGTGCTGCATGATGATCAGTATTATACGTAATCAAACGTCAAAGAGTTTCAAGCAACAATAAGCCGAAAATCAGACACGGTATTTTGTCTATAGTAACCTTCTTCTGGTAAGCACATTATAAGTTTGTGTTTAGCTAGATTATGTACTGATAAGCAAGCAATTGCAATTATAATATTTGATTTTGTTGGAAGAGGTATCATTTTTAGAACTGGGCAACTCGGACTGTGCTTGATGGCTTCTCAACGAAGACCCATCCATCATCAGGACAGAGATCCTTGGCGTTGGGCAATTGTGGGTGCAACATTTACGGCCTTTTTAATCTCCTACGGAAATCTGAAGGCTCTGGGTGTCCTCCTCCTAGCCATGCAGACTGACTTCAATAGTGACGTGTGGATAATTGGTTGGATGGCCGTTCTATATAACTCATTGAGTTTACTCTCCGGTAAGAAACTTTCAGATCTTTATCAATAACTATACATGGATGGAACAAGTACAGTATATCCTTGGCCCAAGTTGATATTAAAAACGTTTCAAAATAAAACTCGTCAGCAGAGCTCTAACTTCGATTTCAATGTCCAATTATATTGTCAATATCCCCCGGTGCAAAGGATGCAAAAGTAGGAATGTCGAGGAGCTGAGTTGAGTCATGCGCAGTGATGAGTGTTCTACAATTGTTTTAAAACATTATTTATTTATATACTATCAATAAAGGTGAAGCCCCAAAGACTGACTTGCAATAATGAGCTGTTCCGACATGGTAGTCGGAACAGCTATTGTTTTCTTGAAGTTTTTTTATTAGCTGTACCGATATAGTAATCGGAACAACTCATTGTTTTCGTCAAGATTTTGTTGTGTTTTTCTTCCCTATTATTATTCTTATTCTTTATTTCTGTCAAAATCCCATAGGATTTGTACACTAATTTTGTCATACTTAACTTAATATGAAAGAGTCAGATCCTATCCGATCAAAGCCTAGGTCTTGAGGTTATCGAAAAACATAGTTAACTTAACATCATAAATTAATTGACTTAGTTATAAAAGACATGCATATTTAATAAACAAATATTGAGACCCCCAGATCTCAAAAAGTATACGTCCGATCATCAAATTTTTTTTGATTATATGTTTTTCTCGTTCAGCTAATATGGTCAAAGCATGAGGTCATTAACAATATTCTACATTAAATGTATATTATATACATGTAGTTTTGGTTAGGAAGCAGTTTGAAACAATTAATTTCTTTTTCTTTTGAGATGAAGTCAGAGGTGTATTAGTTTGCATGGAAAATGAAGCCTGCATTGATCTACACAAAGGTCTTTTAAATAAAGGCCATAGAAATTTAAGTTTTAGTTACTCATCAGTACCTAGTTAAAATAAAGTTTCTGCCCTGAAGATTTTAGTGCATGTTTGCTACATTGTATTTTCCTTAAACACCCACAAAACATCTCCGAGGAATAAAGATCATCCTTCAAAATTATTTAGTTCGTTCGGAATCATTTCGTGCATGCGCTTGCTCAATTATAAGTAACTACTAATTTAACGCTCATAAAGGAACACACGATGAAACAAAAATAATGAACACGAAATGGTATTCTGTTCGACGGACATTAAATTCCGTGTCATTGAAATAATTGTTGTACTTAATATTTCGTGTTTCTTCGAAAAAATATTTTTCCCCTCAAAGTGTTATTTCGTTCAATCGATTTTTTTCTTTGTTATGCTGTGTAACAAATGATATTCAGTATCCCCAATGCAAATTTAACATCTATCTGAACAAACTGTCATAGTTATAGTGCCTTCTTGTAGCTTACATCACATTTAATATTCATTTGGAAATTTGACCCCACTTTAAACGGACTTTTTAAGGTTTGTACGAGGAACACAAAGTCTAAGACCGGATCTCTTAAAAACACAGTGATTAAAAAGAGGATGTGTTGGATCGGATAAAATGATGTACTTCAGATATTGCACGTTGTAATAAAATATGTTGTAATTGAAACTTGTCCAGATAACAGCCTGCATTTTCAAGAAGAAATTTCTAAACAATCTTTTCAAGACATTTCGTTATACTTGACGTCAGAGCTACTGATGGGCGGTAATCCTTCGGTCCTGAAACCTTACTGCTTTTTGGCACGGGAACTACCATAAAGGTTTACCACATCTGTGGAATGACTCCCATATCTATTGTCAGTTGAAATATTTTAATAAAACTACCAGAGAGTTGATGACTACTTATTTTTTAGAATTCTGCTACGTAAACCATCTGGCCCTGAAGCCTTATTAATTTTCAGGCCTGAAAATACCTTTCTTACATCAGACTCATTAATTAAAATAGTATCATGTTCAACATAATTTTTTAAAGAGTTTTTCAAAAGATTATTTTCCTGGGTAAAATCATGACTGTCGAAAGGACAACACAAGTTGTTCAGTTCGTTAGAAAAGTCACTGTTGCATTCAAATGGTTGTTTCTTTTGTCTGAATCCAGTGATTGCTTGCGACGCAGCCCGAGAATTGTTACACTGGAAATTCTGCTGTAATCGCTGTTTGAGTCGTTTTAACAAAATTTGATCTGACGTCTGATGTCTTTTTGTATAGCATTCACCATTTCTGTACGACCAGCTGCAAAAGCATTCCTCTTCTCAGTGAGCAAGAATTTAAGTTTCCGCGATACCCATGGTTTGTTGTCGGGGACCTTTCACCTTGACAATGGTACGACTGAGTTAATGCAGAATTGTATGTAATCGGTCACAGTGGTAACAATGGCATTGATTGAATCTTTGCAGTCAACCAAGACATTCCAGTCGGTGCATTCAAAACATCCACGTAGTTTTTCTTTGGATTCGATGGACCAACGGGAAACAACTGTTGTAGGCTTTGATCGTTTCAGGGTTTGCTTGTGATGGCAGCAACATGGATAATGTTGTGGTCCGAGTTATCTAGTTTCGGACACATTCTCTCTTTATATGCAGATGAGATGTTTCCATAGCATAAGTCCAAGACTGCATCCCCTCTCGTTGGTTTGTTTTAACAAACTGATGATTTGAGGGTAACACCTGATTGAGTTTGCAATGGTTAAAATCTCCCAAAACGAATACAGCAGAGTCAGGGGAGGTACTTTCCAGTCGTTGAATTCTGGAAGCAATTGCCTCACTTGCAACTTGAGAGTTGGCTTTGGGTTGAATATAAACGATTACAACGTACAATTTTGGTTGAACTCCCAAGGGTCCAAGTCGAACTGTTAAAAGTTCATAATCAGGGGTGCAGATTTTCTCTTTTAACGACCAATTTTCGCACCTGGCATTATTTATGTACAGGCATACACCTCAGAGTCGGGTGATCTCCCTCTGACAATATTGAAATTTGGCAAGTCAACGGCGCTGTCAGGAATATTGTCATTTAGCCAGGTTTCGGAAAAACACATAAGACATGTCTCCCGGTATTCATGCATAGGTATCATGTACACGCATTAAGTTAATCCATTTTATTCGATAGAGATCTTACATTACCAAGCGAAATGGTCGGTAAGGGTTGATTCGTCCGTCGAGCTCTTGTATTTGTACGTTTCCGTATACCTCCACGTTTACCTCTTTTCCAAAGTTTTATTTCTTGTGGGAAACGATGTAAGAGAAGCGAAAAGACTGAGAAGGCGCGCTGAACGTCGTATGATAAAGTCTGATTTGGAGGTACATCGTCAAATGTATCAAGATCAATGCAAAGCCTATCATCAATCACTTGACAGTGCCAAGTCAGAATACATCAAATCAGAGATTGCAAACTGTAACGATAAGCAGCTCTTTAGATACGTCCAAAAGCTTTCCTCACCAAGAAACGACTTAGTTTTACCCGACCACGACTCTGATCAAAATCTCGCTAATGACTTTGAAAGTTTCTTCAAGGAGAAGGTCACCAAAATCACCACTGCCCTTGAAGATGTTGAGCCAGCACAACAACGCGAGGCTAACAGCGTTCCAACATGCACCAGTAAGCTACCCTCGTTTGAGCCTGTCTCCGAAAATCAAGTGAGGAAAGTAATCGGACAGTTTGCATCAAAGTCATGCAACCTTGACCCCATCCCAACCTGGCTCCTGAAGGCCTGTCTCGACGAACTTCTTCCTACAATCACGCACATCATGAACGTATCACTGTCATCGGGCCTTTTCCCGGGATCCTTCAAATTATCACACGTGATTCCTGTGCTGAAGAAACCTCACGTTGATCGCAATATTTTCACGAACTATAGGCCAATTGCAAACATCTCGTTTCTGGGGAAGGTTCTCGAGAAAATTGTCTCTGCCCAACTGCGAGTTTACCTTGAACAACATGGACTCTTACCAGAAATGCAATCAGCTTATCGTAAATTTCACTCTACAGAAACAGCACTTGTTCGAGTCTGTAACGACCTCCTTCTTGCAATTGATAGAGGCTTCGAAGCTATTGTTGTCCTTTTAGACTACTCATCGGCATTCGACACTATTAATCACACAACTGCCTTGGAGAGAGGCTCAAGCGGTCATACGGCATAGATGGTCTGGCTATCCAGCTACTCAGCTCGTATTTTGCAGGATGGACTCAAGTTGTAAAGGTGAATGAATCCTTCTCCAGACCATCTTCACTATTGTCTGGAGTCCCACAAGGATCGGTAATGGGACCACTGGAATTTATCCTCTACACTGGTCCTTTAGGTGACATCATCAAAACACATCAAGGTGTTCATCACGTGGTATACGCTGACGACACACAACTTTAAGTCATACTAAAGCAGAGTGAGCACACGGAGTCTATAAAGCAGCTATCAGACTGTGTTGCTGATATTCAGATATGGTCAAGCCAGAACAGTCTGCAGCTAAACGCATCTAAGACTGAAGTACTCCATGTCACCTCACAGTTCCGAACACCACAACCTATCGCACACATCTCCATAGACCATGACAACATCACCTCTTCAAAGACGGTTAGAGATCTTGGAGTCACCCTCGATCACCAATTAACCCTACAACAACACATCAAGAAGACATGTCGTTCCGCTGCCTTTGGTATCCACAAGATCGGAAAGCTGAGACGCTACTTAGACCAAAGTACCACTGAACGACTGGTTCATGCATTCACTACTTCTCACCTTGATTACTGTAACAGTCTTTACATCAACCTTCCTCAATCACACATTGCTCCCCTGCAACGAATACAGAACTCAGCAGCCCGTCTAGTTTCTCGCACAAAGAAATCAGATCACATCACTCCCGTCCTGCGCTCCTTACACTGGCTCCCTATATCTCAAAGGATCCAATTTAAAGTTCTTACTCTTGCTTACAAAGCTAAATATGGCCTAGCCCCTAAATATGTCTCAGAATTACATTCCCAAAAAGCAACCATCGTCTCGTTTTCTTCGATCATCGTCTACCGCCCACCTAGAATTCAACACTGGTCCTATCCCCCGCACTCGCTACGGAAAACGCGCCTTCTCAATTGCCGCACCTACTCTCTGGAACAACCTTCCCGTCCACATCCGTGCCTCCACTACACTGGACTCATTTAAGACTGAACTCAAAACCCACTTATATCATCTCACTTTCAGCGCTTAGAAACCCTGTATTAAGCGCTATATAAATGCAAGCTATTATTATTATTATTATTAAGTCTTCATAGTTCATCGGTTTGGACGATAACCGTGGTTGAAGGGCAGTTAGTGCTGACCTTGTGTATGTAATTCTATCAGTGTCTCCAGTCGATTCAGCGCCAGGGTAGGCAGAAACACACATCCAATATCGAGACAAGCACAGAAATAAAAACACCAGCAGACACCGGATCAAAGAACTAGGCAAAACTTAAGTTGAACACACTAAAAGATCGCCAAAGATGAGTAAAAATTAGTAAATACGACGGACACGAAATGCCAATGGTGGTCGCCACGGAGCAGCGCCCTCTTACTATAGTACCCATGATAGATACCTATAATACTATATAGTTACCTGTAATACAGTCAAATCCTTTTGAAAACACGAATGCTTTTACTAAGAGTTATTACAGGACATTAAAACTCATGAAAGTCCAATGTATTTCTACGATAATGAACGAGTAAGTGACAAATCGGACATCATGGCTAGCTTGCTGATTGCGCAATCACGGCGAGGAGATTACCTTGATATTGGACTCCTAACCGAGAGAGGACCTAAAGTAGCACATTCGATTTGTGCCTGAACAATATTTGCGATTCCTACGAACGTTAAGGGTTTTCGATAAAAGCCATTAGTTGGGGATAAGTTACATACCATATTGTACCTTACAATATATGTTAGTATGAAAAACAAATGTTTTCGTCGTGACGTCATCAGGTGTCAAGTTACGGTAATTCGAAGCTTATCACTTTAACAAATCATATCTCCTGAGCCAGGTGTTATAAAGTCGTAATGTTTGTGCTGTCTTGTAGCTTGCAGCACTTGAAGTATTTCATTTAAAAGGATGACCCCACTTTGACCTTAACTTCCGGTCCAAACAGGAAGCTCTAAAAAAAAAAAAAAAATCCTGAAACACATCTAATAAAGTCATAAACTTCTGTGCCGTCTTGTGCCTTGTGACACTTTTGAAATGGTATTGAAAAATATGACCCTACTTTGACCTTTTCATCCGGTCCACACAGGAAGTTCAAATTAAAAAAAATTCAACTTCTGGACCAGGTGGAGCGAGGGTACGATTAAGGGTCTTATAGCACATGAAGGTAAAATATAGGATGGGGTTCAGGTTCAGGTTTGAAATAAGTTTTATTTAGAGTCAGTATTAGAATGAAGATCAGGTTTAGGTTTTTAGGCACACTTAAGGGCCTATCAAAGGTTAAGGGTCTTCTATCTCAAAGTCGGGCTAACTTTAAAAAGGTCTAGAGCGTATAATCAAAATAAATACAAACGGAACAGCTTTGTGTTTGTTCATAAACACATGAAGTATAGCTTGTTGTGCTTTTACTAATGTTGTGTGTCTACATGTCAATTGTCATTAAGACTTCTCGACAATATCTAGTGAAAATAACTTTACAAAACGGTTATTTACTTATATGCAAAGGTGATTTGAGGTAGTTACAATCGTGTACTTTGTCTTTACATTTGGATCTTTGATGTTTTAAATGGATACATGACTGTTTGGATGCATGTCCTTTTGTTGCCAGCATTGATCGTCTCGTTAGCAGCAGACGCTGCGTCGTTATCGTCGGTGGAGTACTGGGGTCCGCTGGCTTCATCATCGGCTCACAGTCAACCACAGTGTTGCAGTTAGCAATTTCTATTACCATTCTATCAGGTAAGAACTACTGACTTAACCAATACTGTTGATCCCAATCTTATCTTGTTTCTATGCTTCATTCGACTCACACAGGGCCAAGGTGAAGATTTGAGGTTCCGATCATGTTCACACCATCTTTCTCTATGATTTACATGCCAACGATCTCTTCATGTCCACAGGCAGTAAAAACTGTCGGTCATTGCTGCCGTTTCGTCTTTTTGTTTGTTTGAAATAACAACCACAGTATAAGTTACATCATCAGCACAAGCAGCAGTAGTAGTAGCAGCTGTAGCAGCAGAAGCAGCCGCAGCCATCTTAGCAGCAGCAGCAGCATCAGTAGCAGTAGCACAAGCAGCAGCAGCACCACCACCACCACCACTAGAAGTATCAGCAGCAGCAGCAGCAGCAACAGCAACAAGAGCAGCAGCAGTAGCAGCAGCAGTAGTACCATCATCCGCAGCAGCAGCAGCAGCAGCAGCAGCAGCAGCAGCAGCAGCAGCAGCAGCACCAACAGCAGCCGAAGCAGCAGCAACCCGAAGACGTGAAAATTCCAATGCAATCCTATCGCGATGAATTTTTGGTCGGTGGTCCAATTTCCTATTCTCTATTTAAATTTGTCACATTTCAATGACATGTTTAACTAATGTCAGTTTTCTTTTTTATAGGTCTTGGTAAAGCTTTGAGTTTTTACCCCTTCTTTGGTGCTCTGGCGTCCTATTTCAGTGAGGACTATTCAGTAGCTGTTGCAATAGCAGCATCAGGTATACCAATCTCGATGATCGTGTATGGCCCCATGACTCAGATACTTCTGGATACATACGGCTGGCGTGGAACCATGCTGATAATGGGTAGTATTACTTCAAACATTGTAGTATGTGGTGCACTGCTAAAAGCTCCTGCAGCATCACCAACAGATACAGAACAGCAGTACCAACAGGTATCAAACCATGCAACAGAAGGAGACGACAATTCTTCTTCCAAATCCCGACAGGGAAAGTGTTCCACGCTCAAGGGGAACATCCAGCGTATCTTTACGTCAATGGACTTAAAATTACTGGCAAACAAAAGATTCATATTTCTGACCGCGTCAATGAGCTGCAATCATTTCTGCTTCAGTGGGTGGGTAGTCTACATGGTGTCACACGGTATATTCCAGGGGCTGAGCAGTTACCAAGCTTCACTGTTACCAACAACCTTCGGGATCGGATACATCCTCGGCAAGTTCATGCCTTCTCTGTTGGATCGCACCAGATTCAAGCTACCTACATGCAGCTGGCTTTATCTTGGCTGCGTTTTCATTTCTGCCTCATTCATCACCGAAGCTTTCATGATACTGTTCCCTGTGCAGATGATCGTCACGGGGTTCATAGGAATTGGACAAGGTATTGTAACGCAGTCAAATGACGTCCTAGTGCGGTTTCTGACGTCCGTTGACCGGATCGTAGCTGTGGTGTGCTGGCAAGGGCTTATTGGTGGAATTTCGGGGACGGGAAGTGGATTGCTAACAGGTTGGTATTACATGTATTACGTACGTTGTACATAGTTTTGCAGTTTTTATTTGAGATGTCGAAATGGCGACTTTCTATCTGTTCTCGGTGACCTTACTATTTTCTCAGTGACTTTGAACATGAATGAAATTGTACAAATAAATAAAATGTGATCCAGTAAGTAGACGACAATACTTATTCTAGTCCTTGTGAGATCAGCGGTTAGCTTGGCGGGGTTCAAACCCACCACCTTCTGATTGCAAGGAACGCAGTTAAAATGTTTTGAAGCATGGCACTTTTTAAGACACTCCCTTAGCGAGCAAAAAGCACACTGACGGGCTCTGACAGTTGGCTGCTTCCTTCCTAAAAGAACACAGTTGTAAAGTTCTGAAGTTCTTATGAAGCATGGGGACTTTTTAAGACACATTATCTGTAAGACTACAGAATCTTATAATAGATATTTTATGATTATTATGTTGTTTGATTTCAGGGTTGATTTACGAATGGACAGGGAGTTTTCAAGCGGCTCTTGTAATGTACAGTGGCATCATGCTGATTTCAATCCCCTCGTTCATTATGTATGATTTATTAACGAAACAAGAACAAGATCGGGATTAGCTGCGGATCTCTGGATTGAGCATCATCCAACAATGCCGTAAACTTACCCCCTCCCTAAAAAAAACCCCCAAAACAACGACAATTATAATATTGGTGCATGCCTCTATCTAGCCCTGGTGGGCTTCCACTTTCTTGTAAACAGTACAGTGTACCGACTTGAACAAGCTACAACCAGATCAGGACCGATCAGGAGGAGTCCCATTTTGTATTAGTCCTGACAAATAAACCAATGCAGAGGAAAAGAAGATGTAGTTGCATATAACAACTATTTTCTCTTCATTACTCTGCTGTCCTATCCCTTTCAAATGGTGTTAACATATAGAATTAGCCAATTTTAATACCTCTCTTTTGTAAAACTAGGTATATAGTTGAAGGTATTTTGATAAGTAGCTCTTGAGTTATTAATTTTTTTTAATTTTTAGCTTTCAGTTTGAACCGGAAGTCAAGGTCAAATGGGTTCAAATTCTGTGGAGCGTTCGTTTAGTTTTTGAATACCTTTCCGATGAGATGATTGATAGATTATAAAATCTCAATTTGTGGAGTGGTTCGGGAGTCACGATTTTTTCAAACATTAAACTTTGATTTAATTAAATTTGATACCTGATGAGTTTGAATTGTTTGATGAATTTCAGAGTTGATTTCAGTTTCAATCTTGTGTAGTGCTGTAAAGAAGATTTGAATAACAATAAAATAAAAAGAAGTACAAAATAAAAGAGAAAAAAAGCACAACAGTACAACTTTTTTTGTTTGCCTGCTTTTGTTTGTTTAAATGGTGGGTGTGTCGGTGTGGGTCAGGGTCAAACTTATGTTTCAAAATAGATATTTGTTTAATATATGCCAATAAATATATATTTTCATGCAAAGAAGTCCAAATTAAAAGTGAGTGAAGGGGCACCACCCTCGAATATTGCGCCCGGTTACCAGGAAGCTACGCCATTGGAAATTGTAACTGAAAATGCTGTCACGGGATCATTCTGTAAATATTCCGCCCAAAAACCAGTACTCGAGTCTCATCTTTAATAATAATAATAATGAACCATTCTTGTATAGCGCATATCACATTCACAGGGAAGTCTCTATGCGCTTTGAGATGAAAAATAGAAGAGAAATTAAAGTAAGACAAAAAAGACAAGTAAGTACATGAATGAAAAAACTAGTTGACACAGTAAGACATACTGGAGGCTATTGCAAAAATAAATGTGTTTTTAGCTTCGTCTTAAAAGAATTCACTGTTTGCACTTGTTTTATGTTGTCAGGAAGACTATTCCATAATTCTGCTGCTGCTACTGCAAAAGCTCTGGCCCCATAAAATTTAGTGAAATTCGAGGGACATACTAAGAGAGACTTGAATTTTGAGCGAAGATTACGAACTGGATGATATTTTTGGATGATGTCTTGGAGATAAGTAGGGCCCAAACCTTGCAAACATAAGAAAGTTAATGAAAGTATTTTATACTGAATACGGTATTTTATTTTATAGCGTTAAATTGTGAAATTTAAATTCATGAAGTAAACCCTTTTTAAAAACACGTAAAACAGTTGGCATTTTCACTGATAAGAGTTGAAATACTCGGTGTAGCTTAAAATTGATTTACTCTAGTATACTCCAATGTCATTTCGTTTTGGTAAAATGATAGAGCAATCAACTGTCAAATTAAAAACAGTCATTTTAAACTTACCGTCACGTCTTGTTCCTGTTTCGTTATTTTATCATAATGACAATGAAACCGAAATCAGCATGATGTCACTGTGCATAACAGATCTGTTAGAAAACTCCCTGTCCGTTCGTAAATCAACCCTGAAAGCAAATAACATGTGCATAAATTAAAAATCATAGAGGGCAAATGGCTTTAGAGGAGATGCATTCCTGAGGTCTTTGTAAGATTTTGGTTTATGTCCCAGCTAGCTGCGGGCCCGTCAATGTGATTTCAGCCTCTGGTCTCTGTTTTAGCCTTTGCTCTGTGTTTTTACTGAAAGGTAGATAATAACCGGGCATAATTCTACGTTTCTAAGTGATTGTATTGTTGTCCTTTTAAGTAAAAATAGGGTAAAAGCACACAAAAAAAAAATTAATAATAATACAAGTGTACATAATTTAAATACATTAACCGAAAAATTTATTATTAACATGGGAAAGATAAACAAATTATACATAAGGAGACTGACAGGAATCAAGAAAAAAGTTCCACGTTTTTCTAGACTGACAAGAGCAGTGTTTCCTCTTGAAACACTCAATCTTGCTTTCAGAGTTTCAGGTGTTGCTTTGAATAGAGGGCGTATCATCAATTCAATCAAACATTTATTTCCGTACTCACAAAAAGAAAAATACAAAATCATGTGGACAAATTTATAGTATAGTACAATGTAAACAAAAAGTAAACACGACCAATGAAAATGCTACTGCAAAAAATTAAACAATCTAGGCTGTGAGTAAGGAGGCTGTTCAAATAAGCCGAGGATTGTGGGGAACAGCCCTTTACATGATACAAAAACAAGAAACAAAAACAAAACAAAAACAACGGACAGAAGAGAATGCAAAATGAACCGGTAATGAGCTAATGATGCAGATAAGCCCAAGAAGTATTGATAACATAATAGGACCAGCTATAAGCATAAACAAAAATGAAGCTGAAGACGAGCGGTGGACTCGGGAGAGAAAGCTACGTTACATAATGCGCGAGTAGGGCTCTTTTGAACGAGGCTTTAAAATGACCAACAGAAGGCTGTTTTTTAATTTGTTCGTCAATGGCGTTCCATAAAGTCCAATGGCTTAGGACTGTATAACTCCCTTTTTTCTTCATCTTTTTTTTTTAGGGGGGGGGGGGCAGTAGAATTATTTAATGTTATTACGTAAGATTGCCACTGTTTTGAAAATGGAAGACCTAGGTTATGATAGTTTCGACACTGCACTATAAAACAAATCCTTCGTCAGAATTGACCCAAGTTCCGGCTTTCAGGGGGCCTGGTATATTTCTAGGTCAGTATGACCCGGAATCTGTGACAAACTGACTCAAAACTGTCTCAAACTAACGCAAGATCCGAGTAAATATCCCAACTTCTAATCCGGAATCTGGACCCGAAATCAGGGTCAATTCTGTGCTTGTAAACAACATTTAGAATCTGCAAACCAACATAGAGTTTTTTCGTAAACATCAAAATATATTGAAATGTCTGACTTTCAAATGTTATGCTTTACATGCAATGTTAACTGGTGACCACCAAGTGTATGACAAGCCATTAAATTATTGTACTACATAATAGTCCCACGTTTCATTATGACGCTATAGTGACCATGGGGTTGCTTGTCCCATTGGGATGCAACAGAGCGTCGGTCCCATATTCTACCTCACTCAGACAGATTTGAGAGCCAGCTAAATGGGGTACAGTGTAAAAACTTTGCACACAGTTATTGACTTCCATCTTGAGGTATTTTGGATGACCTATAGGCCCTGAAAATAGTTGTCCTTTTTGCCAAAAGGTGTAGCAACATTTTGTATAGATGTTCGGACGCTTGGAAATTTACACAAGTGTAGGGGTGAAACAACTCAACGGGCCTTGTGACACCCCATTTCCAATTGAGCATAGGTTAAAAGTTAAGGAGTCAATGGATGATTTTTCTCTGTACTGTAAAAACGATGGGAGATTATTTAGTGGCGCGCACCCATGCATGAAGCACTGAAGCACACAACGTGGGAATAATTATAATGGCTGACTGCACCAACTGATGTTTGCTATTGCAGTAACTACGTATTATTTAGCGATGCGATACATGTGAGGCTTGAATGTTTGAGTGGCGAACTAGTTGTTTACGCGAACAAAAAGTAGTAATGGACATAACTGGCGTTTCGATCCTAGCAAAGTCTCAGAGGTTAAAACCTAGCTTTGATCTGAAATATAATTATTTCCTGTATATTCCAGCAGGCAGGTAAGTAGGTTGACGTTTACCAAGGTGTCGACCTTTAGTCCTCATCTACTGTTATCATATACTGGTTGATTTAAAGGTAACGGGGTCAAATTTTAGTGAATAATACACACGACAAATGGACGGCCATTAAGTGCACCTATGGGCTTGTTTCGATTGTGGTATAAGTGCAACAAGCAACAGCCATTTGTCAGGTCTTCAAATTCCACAGAGTTGGTTGAGCCGACGTAATTGTTGAAAACACTGTTAAGCAACAATAAGCAGCAATCATTCAAAACAGGTCATTACACGGTATTTTGTCAAGTAACCTTATTCTCGTAAGCACATTAATTTGTTGTGTTCAG
Organism: Leptasterias polaris; assembly: GCA_037783415.1. NCBI lineage: Eukaryota > Metazoa > Echinodermata > Asteroidea > Forcipulatida > Asteriidae > Leptasterias > Leptasterias polaris. Next base: position 761,487 of record JAZGTN010000042.1, on the reverse strand, counting down.
CTAATATATGTACTGAAAAGCAAGCTATTTGATTTATAACATTTGATTTTGTTGTAACAGGTATAATTTATAACTGAACAACTCGGACTGTGCTGTATGGCTTCTCAACGAAGACACGTCCATCATCAGGACAGAGATCATGGGGGTTGGGCAATTGTGGGCGCACTATTTATCGTCTTATTCGTCACCTACGGAAATCTGAAGGCTCTGGGTGTCCTCCTCCTAGCCATGCAGACTGACTTCAATAGTGACGTGTGGTTAATTGGTTGGATGGCCGTTCTATATAACTCAGTGAGTTTCCTCTCCGGTAAGTAACTTATAGACCTTTATCAACAACTGTACCCGGGCTGACCAATTACATTAGTATCCTTGGCCCAAGTTAGTTAGCATTCAAACGGTTCTCAAAATGTCAGCAGAGATCGTAATTTATGCAATTCGATCTCAATGTTCAATTACAGTCTTATACTATTTAAGTTAAACATCACTGAGTTTATTATTACTGGTATATTAATATTAAGTACTGCATAACCGAAGACTGATTCACAATAATTTGTTGTGCTTACAATGGTTACTAATATTGCAAGTCTGCATGTAAATTATCATTAATACCATTGCCAATTTCTAATGAAAATTACTTTATCAAACGTTTGTACTGTCGTGCAAACGTTTTTTGTACTGTCGTAAAATACTGTTCGTTTATAGAGGCCTACGGTGTTTTTTACTGTCGTACAAACGGTTTTTGTACTGTCGTACAAACGGTTTTTGTACTGTCGTACAAACGGTTTTTGTACTGTCGTAAAATATTGTTCGTTTATAGAGGCCTACGTGTTTTGTTGTTGTTGAGGCAGTCGTTACAAAGATGACTTGGGGGAGAGGTAGTTTCGAATCCAGTATTTAAATTTTAATCTTCCATGTTTTGGTACATGACTGTTTGGATGCAGGTCCTTTTGTTGCCAGCATTGATCGTCTCGTTAGCAGCAGACGCTGCGTCGTTATCGTCGGTGGAGTACTGGGGTCCGCTGGCTTCATCATCGGCTCGCAGTCGACCACAGTGATGCAGTTAGCACTTTCTACTATCATTCTATCAGGTGAGAACATAACTGACTTATTTAACACTGATGATCACAATCTTATTTTGTTTCAAGGTTTCATTTGAATCTCCCAGGGCCGAAAATTTGAGGTTTCGATCATTAATTTTTGTATGCCATCTTTTTCTCTATGATTTTCATGTCAACCATCTCTTAATGTCCACATGCAGTTAAAACTGTTTGTCGTTGCTGCCGTTTCGTCGTTTTGTTTGTTTAAAATAACAACAGCAATAGAAAGAATCAGTAGCAGCAGCAGCAGCACGATCAGCAGCAACAGTAGCAGCAGCAGAATGCAGTAGCACAATCAGCACAACAGTATCACTATCAGCAGGAGGAGAAGCAGCAGCAGCAGAAGCAATGGTGTTAGCAAGAGCACCAGCCATATGTCACAGCAGCAGTAACAGCAGCAGAAGTATTAGAAGCAGCAGCATTAATTGCAGCAGTAGCAACACCACCAGCACCAGCAGCAGCAACAACAGCAGAAGCAGTAGAAGCAGCAGCACTACATTACGCAAACTTCTAATGCGGTCCTATCACGGTATAAATAGTTAGCTGGTTGGTGGTCTGATTTCCTTTCTATAAATCGTTACTTATTTTGAATGGTTAACTTATTTCAGTTGTCTTATTTTACAGGTCTTGGTAAAGCTTTGAGTATTTTCCCTTGCAATGGTGCTCTGGCGTCCTGCTTCAGTGAGAACTATTCCGTGGCTATTGCAGTAGCAGCATCAAGTATACCAATCTCGATGATCGTGTATGGCCCCATGACACAGATACTTCTGGATACATACGGCTGGCGTGGAACCATGCTGATAATGGGTGGTATTACTTCTAACCTTGTAGTATGTGGTGCAGTGCTAAAAACTCCTGCAGCATCACCAACAGATACAGAACAGCAGTACCAACAGGTACCTATCGATGCAACGGAAGTAGACGAAATTTCTTCTTCCAAATCCCAACAGGGAAAGTGTTCCACGCTCAAGGGGAACATCCAGCGTATCTTTACATCTATGGACTTTAAATTACTGGCAAACAAAAGATTCATATTTCTGACTGCGTCAATGAGCTGCGTTGATTTCTGCTTCAGTGGGTGGGTAGTATACATGGTGTCACACGGTATATTCCAAGGGCTGAGCAGTTACCAAGCTTCACTGTTACCAACAACCTACGGGATCGGAATCGTCCTGGGGAAGTCCATGCCCCCTCTGTTGGACCGCACCCGATTTAAGCTACCTACATGCAGCTGGGTTTATCTTGGCTGCATCCTCATGTGTGCCTCATTCCTCACCGATGCTTTCATGATACTGTTCAGTGTGCAGATGATCGTCACGGGGTTCATAGGAATGGCACATGGTATTGTATCGCAGTCACATGACGTCCTTGTGCGGTTTCTGACGTCCGTTGACCGGATCGTAGCTATGATATGCTGGCAAGCGCTTTTAGGCGGATTTTCCGGGATGGGAAGTGGATTGCTAACAGGTTGGTATTCTTACGTACGTCGTTTTTGCAGCTTTTATGTGAGACGTCAACATTTTGTTAACTGAATTGCGCCTCAGTAACTTCGAATATGATAATGAATTGCACAAATAAATAATATGTAATTCAGTAAAGAGGGGACAATACTTATTCCTGTCCTTGTGAAATCAGCGGTTAGATTGGCGGGGTTCGAACCCACCACCTTCTGATTGCAAGTCCTGGAGCCTAACCAGTTGACCACAGTGATGTTTCTCCTTCCCGAAAGAAACACAATTCTAATGTTCTGGAGCATGTGGACTTTTTAAGTCACCTCCTCAGTGAGCAAAAAGCACACTGACGGGAACTGGGATTTGGCTGCTCCCTCTCTAAATCAACACAGTTGTAAAGTTCGGAAGTTCTCGTGAAGCATGGGTTCTGATGAAGCATGCTACCACAATGATGAATCGTATAATACATGTTTTATGAGTTTATTATGTTGTTTGATTTCAGGGTTGATTTACGAATGGACAGGGAGTTTTCAAGCGGCTCTTTTTATGTACAGTGGCATCATGCTGATTTCAATCCCATTGTTTGTCATATATGATAAGACAACGAAACGAGAACAAGACCTGGGTTAGCTGCGGATCTCTGGGATGAGCATCATTCAACAATGCCCTAAACATCGCTCCCCCCAAAACGAAACAAAAACCAACGTTCTTATAAATTTTACAGTGTACCGACTTGAACAAGCTACAATCAGATCAGGACCGATCAGGAGGAGTCCCTCTTTTTCTTAGTCCTGACAAAAAACCAAGGCAGAGTACCAATCAGGAAAAGAAGATTTAGTTGCATATAACAACGATTTGCTCTTAATTACTCTGCTGTCCTAGTATCCCTTTCAAATGGTGTTAACATACAGAATTAGCTAATTTTAATTCCTCTCTTTTGTGTAAAACTAGTTGACTGTATAGTTGAATTTGTATTTTGATAAGTAGCTCTTGAGTTATGAACTTTTGTAATTTTCAGCTTCCGGTTTGAACCTGAAGTCAAGGACATAATTTTAGTTCAAACTATGTGGAGCGTTTGTTTAGTTTTTGAATACCTTTCCGATGAGATGATGTATATATTGTTAAATCTCAATGTGTGGAGTGGTGCGGGAGTCACGATTTTTTCAAACATTAATCTTTGCTTTAAATAAATTTGATACCCGATGACTTTGAATTGTTTGATGAATTTCAGTGTTGATTTCAGTTTCAATCTTGAGTTATGCTGTAAAGAAGATTTGCGTGGAAGAAGAAGAATAATTGTAAAATGAAAAGAAGATGAAATTAAAAGAGAACAAAAGTAACAAAGCCACAAAAAAACCGTCTTTTGTTTGCCTGCTTTTGTTTATTTAAATGGTAGGTGTGTCGGTGTGGGTCATGGTTATTTCTTATATTTCAAAATAGATTTTAAAAAAATAATATATGCCAATAAATATTGATTTTCATGCAAAGAAGTCCAAAATAAAAGTGAGTGAAGGGGCATCGAATATTGCACCCGGCTACCAGGAAGCTACGCCACTGGAAATTGTTACTGAAAATGCTGTCACGGGACCATTCTGTAAATATTCCTCCAAAAAAACCCCAGTACTCTTTAAGAGAACTGCGCCCGAGTCTCATCTTTATTGCGTCAAATTGTGAAATCTAAATTCATGAACACGTAAGCCCTTTTAAACCCTTTTCGAAAACATTTGGCATTTTCATTGATTAGAGTAAAAACGCCCGGTGTAGCTTAAAAATGATTTACTCTAATATGTTCAATGTCGTTTCGTTTACTGTGTAAACCTGAATGAACAATCAACTGTCCAAGTAAAAGCTGTCATTTTAAACTTACCGTCACACCTTGTTCTCGTTTCGTTGTTTTATCATTATATGACATTGAGACCGAAATCAGCATGATGCCACTGTACTGAACACGATCCGCTTGAAAAGTCCCTGTCCATTCGTAAATCAACCCTGAAAGCAAATAACATATACATGAAATAAAAGTCAAATAATAAACCACATGGAAAACTAACTATGCAGAATCCGGAATTTGGGTCAAGTCTGATCCGGAAATGTTTAGAATATGCTTTTAAACAATAACCTTTATAACCTGCAAACCAACACAGGTATTTTTTGGTAAACACCAAAATATAAAATTCAATTTCTGACTTCCAAAGTTTTTTATGCAGAACATGTATGGGTACGCCAAGTGGTGCCCGCAAAGTGCTTAACAGGCCATATTTATTTGTCCCACGTTTCATTGTGTTGCCACCGACCCTGAGATGCACCCATTTGGGTGCAACAGAGCGTCCGCCTGATAATCTACACTTCAGACAGATTTGAGAGCCAAGTAAATGAGCTACAGTGTACAACAATTGATGTTCGAACGTTTGGAAATTTACACAAGAGTGTAGGGGTGGTTTCAATTCGGAGGGAGAATACCTCGACGGGCCTTGGATATCGACAATGGGGTCACATTGTAGTGAAAACAACACTCGACAAACGGGCAGCCATTTGTACACCTTCATGTGCTTGTTTCGATAGTGGTAGGTGCAACCGAGTAGTACACTTGAGCACATTGGGGCTCCATTGACAAGCCACATTTCGTTCATCTAGCCTATGAATACGCAAATATTCCATCACTATTGATAGGAACGATATACTGCAGCGGCGTTGGGAAAAGTCTGGTAATCAACCATGCCTGCTGGACGAAAAAAAACGACAAAACCTGTGAGTGATTCCGAATCTTCACCAGTAATATCACCACAGTCTACCAACCCAAGCACAAAGAGGTCTATTTCCGACACCAGCGATTTCGAACACTTTGTCCGTCAAACTCTAACGGAGCTTCAATCTGGACAAAGGGACTTACGTAATCGTATTCATAGGCTGGAAGAGAACATTAACGACTCCATTGAATTCCAGAGTAAGCGCATTGACGCCGTAGAGCTGAAGATGAAAGATCTTGACCGGCTAACAGCAATGGTTGCAAAGGCAGATAATATCATGGCCGACCACGCCGAGCAGCTGAATAAGCTTGAGCGCTTCTCCCGGAGAAACAACCTTCGGGTGATCGGCTTCCCTCAGCAGAAAGGTGAGGACTGTCTGGATCTCTCTCGGGAATTCTTCAAGGAGAAGTTCAAAATGCCCGAGGTGAAATTGGAGCGTGCCCACCGTGATGGACCCAAGATGGACGACAAACCACAACACTTACTCATCAAACTAAATTGCTATCAGGACAAGATCAAGATTCTCCAACAACAGCGACAAGTCTTGAGCAATGCTCCTTTCTTTTGCGTGGAAGACCTGACTAGAGCCGACCTGCAGGAGAAAAGGAAATGGTCTGCCCAGGTTTCCTCAGCCTACAAGGTAGGGAAGAAATACAGGTTCGTGGCTGGTAAGTGGAGAGGTGCAGGCGGCTCACTAGCTGACTTCTACCAACAAGCCTAGCTATCTCAATCATGCTTCCAGTATGTGACATTATTCCCTGCATCATCCGGGTTTCTTTGCTCCACATCATACCATCCATGCTCATCCCTTCCATAAACTGCTTATCATGAACATTCCTGAAGACTTTTGTCACCCAACTATTATGTTTTTCTTTGCATTTTTATTATTAATATATTTATTTTGCGCCTTGTTATTTCCCGTGTTGTTGATTTCTCTCAAAGCTACATGTCTGTGGGATCCTGGTATACGAATTCATTTTGCAGGTTTTATTAGTCCATCCCCATTTCATCTGTCGTGTGTTAATATCTATTTTGCTTGTTATTTGTGTAAAGGTTTTACTTTTACCCTTTTTATAAGTACCCCAGTGACTCTTCTAATATTTCCGTTTCTCCTTTCGCCTTCTTATATTATTTGTTTTCTTTACTTGTTTATTTTTTTGTGTGTGTGATGTTTTTGGTTTGTGTAGTTTGTGTCTCAATTTCTTTCTGTTTGTGTTGTTTATATGTACTATGGCAACTGTTAACATTTACTTTTGCAACCATGAAAATGTATTGCTGTGTGCTCCATTTCCCCTTGCAACTTTTGTCAACCAAATTTCTATTCAACACGCTGGCTTGCGTTATGTAACTATTAGATTAGTCAAGCGTTTCCATTCAGACTCATTACTGAACAAAATCACGGATGAATGAAACAACATCTGATACTGCTTTGAACCCTGATATTGATCCAGACCTGAATTTTGAATCACCTGTCATTTCTTGTGATTATTACGATCAAGATAAATTCTTAAATGATTTCCATTTGAATGCTCATACGAAACTGTTACATTTTAATTCCCGCAGTCTATCTAAAAATATATCAAACATTGTGGATTACTTAAACCTTTTACAAAACAGTTTTTCTGTAATTGGAATATCTGAAACGTGGCTATCTGATATTAACGATCCACTGATACAAATTCCAGGTTTTTCACTTGAAGGGTCATGTAGACAGAACAAAAAGGGTGGTGGAGTAGCACTATATGTTAAACATAATATGGTTTATAAAACTCGAACTGAGTTATGTATTAATAATACTGAAATTGAATCATGCTTTATTGAAATTGTTAATGAGCATTCTACTAATATCATTGTCGGAGTTATTTACAGACCACCAAATTCTTTATTTGTAAATTTTACTGATCAAATTAATGATATTTTGGGAACCATAAATAATCAAAACAAAAAGTGCTATATTATGGGCGATTTTAATATCAATTTATTGCATTGCGAAACAGACAGTTCCGTACAAAACTTTGTTGATATTTTATCTTCCCATTCTTTTTATCCAACAATAACTAAGCCAACGAGAATTACTGCTGGTAGTGCTACCTTAATCGATAACATTTTTACTAATGATTTATTGAATCTTACTGCCGGTGTCCTAACAACTGACATTAGTGATCATTTACCAGTTTTTTTGATTCTTGACAAATTAAAAGAAAATGTAATTGGTAAGCGTATATTTAACAAACGTATCTTTAATAGCAATAATATTCAACGTTTTGTTAATGATATAAATGAAACACAGTGGGATTTTATTGCATCTGTAAATGACACCAATGAGTTGTATATGGCCTTCATAGAATATGTTCTTAAACTTTATGACAGGCATTTCCCGCTACAAGAGGTTAAATGCCGGTACGACCATTGTAAGTCGCCATGGTTATCAAATGGAATATATACGTCAATTATTAGGAAAAATGTTCTTTATAAAAAGTTTCTTCAAAAACCTACTCCTCCCAACAAATCAATTTATACTCTTTATAAAAATAAACTAAATAGCTTGATTAGAACATCTAAGAAAAATTACTTTAACAACAAGTTTAATCAAGAGCAGGGTAATGCTAAAGGAACCTGGAATGTTATTAACACCTTACTGAACAAGGGCAGACCAAAGCTCAACCCCTCACACTTTGTGCAGGACGGAGTAACAATAGATAACAACAATGACATTGCCAATGCATTTAATACGTATTTTGTTAACATAGGTACTAAGCTGGCTAACAAGCTACCTCCTAGTAACACTTCATTTGTATCGTTTCTCAATGACAAGTGCTCGCACTCCATTTTCTTTTGTCCAATTACACAAGAGGAAGTAGTAGACATCTTTAACGGAATACCTTGTGGTAAGGCACCTGGGTCTGATGGCCTGAATGGTACCGTTATTAAACATGCTAGATACGGACTTGCTAAACCACTAGCCGAAATATTTAACAACTCTTTATCCTCGGGTATTTTCCCGGATGGACTAAAGACAGGTAAAGTTATACCGATACATAAAGGGGGCAATAAACATGATCTCGGCAACTTCAGACCAATAACAATTCTCACATTTTTCTCAAAGGTCTTTGAGAAACTTGTATTTAAGCGATTAATAACGTTTGTTAACAAACACAACTTAATTTCGGAATTTCAATTTGGATTCAGAGAGAATCGCTCCACCGAACTAGCTACATCTTATGTCGTCAACAAATTGCAGAAAGCTATCGATGATAAAAACTTCTCGATCGGTATTTTTCTGGACCTGTCCAAGGCTTTCGACACGATTAATCATGACATTTTACTTAACAAACTTGACCATTATGGTATTCGTGGCAAAGCCTTGGACTGGATCAAAAGTTATTTATCAAATAGAAAACAATTTGTCAGCTTTAATTATGTTAGTTCATCGAATCTAGATATTACTTGTGGAGTTCCTCAAGGATCAGTTTTAGGTCCTTTATTATTTATAATTTATATAAACGACATTTGTAATACATCAAATATTTTATCATTTTGCTTATTTGCTGATGATACCAGTCTTGTCTATAGCCATAACAATGTTGACGAAGCTGTTCATAAACTTAACGTTGAACTTGTAAAGATAGGTGATTGGCTTTTAAGCAACAAACTCTGTGTTAATATTCTTAAATCAAACTATATTATTTTTTGTTCGAGATCCCGTAAGTATACCCGTTGTGTCCCCTTGGTGTTGAATGGCACCAGCCTTAAGCAAGTAAACAGTACTAAATTTCTAGGTATACAAATTGATGAAAACCTTACTTGGAAAGGTCATATCAACAATGTTTCGAGCAAAATATCAAAAAATATTGGTATAATGAATCGTTTAAAATTCTTTATACCAAGTACTGTGTTATTAACACTTTACAACTCACTTGTACTTCCCTATTTAAATTATTCTATACTTACCTGGGGTGGTTCTTTAAGTCAATGTAATAGACTCTTTACTTTACAAAAGCGAGCTATGCGCATAATATGTAACGTTGGGTATTGTGATCATACTGCTCCGTTATTTCTAAAACTTAAAGTGCTAAAACTGGCAGATTTATATAACTTAAGCTTAGGCAAATTTATGTTCAGGTATATGAATAATGCATTGCCACTGTGTTTTAACTCATGCTTTCTGTTAGCGTCAAACATTCATTCATATAATACCCGAAATACTTCTAAGAAAAATATCTTCGTCTGTTTTAATAGAACATCATTATATAAAAATGGCCCTGTCCAACGTGGTGTTACTTTCTGGAACGACCTAAAAGACCCCATAAAAAAGTCACGTTCTCTCCCAATATTTATTCAACGTCTGAAAAAGCACATTTTCAATGCATACTCATGCTAATAACTAATCTGAGGGTGGAGGTGGTTAAAGACGTATTTAGTTATGGTTGTCTTCCTTATTTGCTGTAGTACATAGTAAGTTGTCTTGTGTCTTTGTCTGTCTTAGTCCTTTGTCCTGTCTTCGTTTGTCTGTCAATAGGTTCGGGTATAAAAGCAGCGCTTCACCCAAACCTAAATGTTGTCTTCCTCCTCCTGTATAGTAAGCCTTGATAACTTTATTCATCATAATTTGTGTACATTGTAAGTAACACGAGATTATTTCTTTGATAATATGATGTAATAATGTTTTATAATTCGTTGTTCATTAATGATGACATTGAAAATAAACGTATATGAATTAAAAAAAAAACAAGCAACAGTGATTTATCCAGTCTTCAAATTCCACCGTGCTGATCGAGTCGACGTAAAACATTGTTAAGCAACAATACTTTCGCTTTGTGGATCTAGGGGACTTCTCGTTATTACTTCAATGCCGCGGAGCGAGTTCTTAATTATTGGTCTCAACATTTCGACTAGCTTGCTCTAGTCATCGTCAGGAGACTGAAGAGTGATAAGACATGTTGGTCCATTTATAGGGGTTCAGAGGTTTCATATACATTGATACCTCACCATGCAATGCCTCAAATCCCATATAGTCTATGTTCTTATAAACAAGCTTTAATACCTTTGACATGATAAAGTGGAAGCACCCTTAAGTTTGTCAGGGTCCCATAGTCAGCGAGTTCTTTGTGATAAATTTGTAGAGGAATTACGTAATGAATTTATTGGTAGCTGGTTAGGTGGATTACATGATGATACTAAAGGAACGTGCAGTCAAAAGAATAAGCTTAGAACCTACCGGATGTTTAAAATAAGGTACGAAATGGAACCATATTTATGTTTATTAAGTAATCCTCAGTACAGACATTATCTGGCCAGATTTAGATGTTCAGCGCATAAACTGCTTGTAGAAACTGGAAGATACATCGGTTTAGAATTTAATCAACGTATTTGCCCTCACTGTATGGAAGACGTGGAAACAGAAATGCATTTTGTATGTGCTTGTTCGATGTATAATTTTCTGAGAAAAAAAATGTATGATGCTGTTTGTAAAAGTAATGCAGATTTTGGTATGCTATTGAAAAGAGACAATTTTTTTTTAATGACCTCTCAGGAAAAAGGCATAGTAAATTGCTTAGCCAAGTATATTTGTATGTCTGCTAAGTTAAAGGAAATCAATGTTTAAAATAATTAGTTTAACACTGATGCTTATGCTAACTCCTCCGTCATGATGTAAACTGCAATTTGTATTTAAATTTTTTTGTTGTAACCCTTCCCCAGGGTAATGGGATATGTTCCTTTTGGAATAAAATACTAATCAATCAATCAAATATTAATATTCTAACATTCGATTTTTGTTGGAGCAGGTATCATTTATAATTGAGCAACTTATGACCGACTGTGCTTCAGTATGGCTTCTCAGAGAAGACCCGTCCATCAACAGGACAGAGATCCTTGGCGTTGGGCCATCGTGGGCGCAACATTTATCGTCTTATTCGTCACCTACGGAAATCTGAAGGCTCTGGGTGTCCTCCTCCTAGCCATGCAGAATGACTTCAACAGTGACGTGTGGATAATTGGTTGGATGGCCGTTCTATATAACTCAATGAGTTTCCTCTCCGGTAAGTAACTTACAGACCTTTATCATTAACTTTACCTGGATGGAACAAGTACAGTATATCCTTGGCTCAAGAACATTCAAAATGGTTCGAAAAATTACCTCGTCATTGGAGAAGCAGAGCTCGCAATGTTTGCACTTCGATTCCAATGTTCAAGTACATAAATAAATTGTCCACGTAAAACATCTCCGGGTATGGACACAAAGGCTTGGGATGTCAAGGAGCAGAGTTAAGTCTTGTGAAGTTATGAGTGTTATACAATTTGTATGTGAGAAAATAGAACTAGCTGTTGCAAACTGCTTACCAACCAAAAGGACCTGTGGTATAATAATAAAAAAATTGTTAGTGGCCTGACGTTTCGACCCTAGCAGAAAATGCAAAATCGAGAAAGACTCTGCTATGGTCGAAACGTCAGGCCACTAACTAATTTGTGCACAATTTTTATGTTTATGTTTTTTTGTTTGTTTTTGATAATTAGGCCTAATAACAAACGTACTGCACACCAGAAGACTGACTTGCAGTAATTTGTTGTGCTTTACAATGTTACCAATGTTGAGTGCCTACATGTCATTGTCATTAATACCTCTTGACAATATCTATGAAAAAATTACTTTATCAGACGGTTCTGTGTATTGTAATGGAAGTTGTGTACACTTAGAGGCTGATGTGATTTTTAAATTGAGGCAGTCGTTACAGAGGTGATTTTGGGGAGGGGTAGTTACAAATCATCTACTTTGCCTTTTAAATTGAATCTTCCATGTTTTAAATGGATACATTACTGTTTGAATGCAGGTCCTTTTATTGCCAGCATTGATCGTCTCGTTAGCAGCAGACGCTGTGTCGTTATCGTCGGTGGAGTACTGGGGTCCGCTGGCTTCATCATCGGCTCGCAGTCGACCACAGTGTTGCAGTTAGCACTTTCTATTATCATTCTTTCAGGTAAGAATATCACTGACTTAGTTAATAGTAGAAGCAGCTTTAGCAGCAGCAGTGGAAGCAGGAGCAGGAGCAGCAGTAACAGTTGATGCAGCAGCGGCAGTAGTAGCAGCAATATCAGCAGTAGTAGCAGCAATATCAGCAATAGCAGCAGCAGGAGTAGCAGCAGCAGCAGAAGCAGTGCACAGCAGCAATATAAGCAATAGCAGCATCAAAAGTAGCAGCAGCAGCAGCAACATCATCAACATCTGTAGCAGCAGCGGCAGTAGCAGCAGGAGCAGTAGTAACAGAAACAGCAACAGCAAATGCAGCAGTAGAAGCAGCAGCAGCTGTAGCACCAGCAGCAGTAGCATCAGCAGATGCATTGAATATAACAGTAACAGCTTTAGCAGCAGCAGAATCAGTAGGAGCAGCAGCAGGAGTAGCACCAGAAGCAGCAGCAGCAGCTGTCGCAGGAGCAGTACAGCATCAGCAGCAGAAGCAGCAGAAACAACAGCAGTAATATCAGCAGCAGAAGTAGCAGCAGCAACAACAGCCACATCAGCAGGAGTAGCAGCAGCAGCAATGGCAGTGGTAACAAAAGCAGCAGTAGATGTAGTAGTAGCACCAGCAGCAGAAGCAGCAGCAACTAGAAAACGCCAATCCAATCGCGATGATTTAGTTACTATTTGGTCGGTGGTTAGATTTCTGCTTCTATAAATTGTTACTTTTCAATGACACGTTTAGCTAAGGTCAGTTTTTCATTTTTTTTACAGGTCTTGGTAAAGCTTTGAGTAATTTCCCTTCCAATGGTGCTCTGGCGTCCTGCTTCAGTGATAACTATTCCGTAGTTGTTGCAATTTCAGCATCAAGTATACCAATCTCGATGATCGTGTATGGTCCCATGACACAGGTACTTCTGGATACATACGGCTGGCGTGGAACCATGCTGATAATGGGTGGTATTACTTCCAACATTGTAGTATGTGGTGCAGTGCTAAAAGCTCCTGCAGTAACATCACCAACAGATACAGAACAGCAGTACCAACAGGTACCAAACGATGCAACGGAAGGAGACGACATTTCTTCTTCCAAATCCCAACAGGGAAAGTGTTCCACGCTCAAGGGGAACATCCAGCGTATCTTTACATCGATGGACTTCAAATTACTGGCAAACAAAAGATTCATATTTCTGACTGCCGCAAAGAGCTGTGTTCATTTCTGCTTCAGTGGGTGGGTAGTCTACATGGTGCCACACGGTATATTCCAGGGGCTGGGCAGTTACCAAGCTTCACTGTTACCAACAGCCTTCGGGATTGGATACACCCTCGGCAAGTTCACGGCTCCTCTGTTGGATCGCACCAGATTCAAGCTACCTACATGCAGCTGGCTTTATCTTGGCTGCGTTTTCATGTCTGCCGCATTCCTCACCGAAGCTTTCACGATACTGTTCCCTGTGCAAATGATCGTCACGGGGTTCATAGGACTTGGACAAGGTATTGTATCGCAGTCAAATGACGTCCTTGTGCGGTTTCTGACTCCCTAAAAGAACATAGTTCACAGTCCTAAAAGCTGTAGAGTTCTGAAGTTCTGAAGCATGTGGACGTTTAAAGATACTCCCTTACAGTGGGTGAAAGGCACACTGACGCGCACTGACATTTGGCAGCTTCCTCCCTAAAAGAACACAGTTCTGAAGTTTTGATGAAGCATGGGAATTTTAAAGACATTCCCCTTGTGGGTGAAAAAACCACTCACGGATATTTGACAATCACAATACTACTCAACATCTTCTAAAAAATAATTTATGGTTATTGTGTTGTTTGCTTTCAGGGTTGATATATGAATGGACAGGGAGTTTTCAAGCGGCTCTTGTTATGTACAGTGGCATCATGCTGATTTCGATCCCAATGATTACCATGTATGATAAAACAACGAAACGAGAACAAGACCAGCGTTAGCTGCGGATTTCTGGATTGAGCATTCCTGAACTATGCCCTTAACCTCGCCCCCCAAAAAACACACCAAAAACTCGCCTCCCCCAAACAACAAAACAACAAAAAACAATTATAATATTGGTGAATGTTTTTTTCTAGCCCTGAAAAGTCATTTTTTTAAAAACATTAATACAGTGTTCCGATTTTAACAAGCTACAAAAAGTTCAGGACCGATCAGCTCGCCTGGTGTCTGGTTCAAAACACGTCCAGTCCGACAACGGACTGCTATAAAAGTTCAACCTTTTTTAAGTTGCAACAGATTTGCAGCCAAAAGTACATTTTAAAACTTGTCAAGATAGGGCGCTGTTAACATTATTGACGAAATTACTCTTTCAATTTGGGGCCCTAGGGATCAGCTTTATTTCATACAGAGAAACCATGCATGTCCCATTCCATTCCAGATCATATTGTTTACAGACCTAAACACGAGGGCCCGAAATATATTTTTTGTTCACTTCCACTTCCAGTTTCGACCTGACGACAATGTCAAATTGTGGTCATGTCCGTGCAATTTTAATGAAGTAGCTAAAACCCATTTATAAGATGTAGGCCTATAGACTGTAACAAAGATTTAAGTAGTTCGAGAGATATGTTTTCTTAAAAATATTAAATTTAATATTAACGTAAATCAACACCTGATGACGTCATGATGACGTTACCTCAAAGCTGTCATTAATTATCCAGATCTTATAACTATTTGTGAAGTTTGAAGGTTATAGAAGTTTTGAAAGTGTGTGTTTGTAAGCAGACAATGGTTACATTTTAGGGTTTTGCGTGACAACTGACTAACAGTCTATGCCAAATCAGGTTTCGCGGTGGACTTCGAACCTTACGATCACTGAAGTTTAAAAGCCAGCCACCGTGCCTCTGCAGTACAGTTAAAACATGGGTTTAAATACAACCCTTTAACGTCTGATTTCGACCAGAAGTTAAGATTGTGCAAAAGTTAGAGCAGGCTCAAAAACCGACAATCATGATGTACACAAATTGTGATAAAATGATAAGTAGTTCTTAAGTTATGAATGTTTGTAATTTTCAGTTTCAACCGGAAGTCAAGGTCAAATAGGGTCATACTCTGTGGAGCGTTTGCTTGGTTTTTGAAGACCTTTCCGATGAGGCGATGTATAGATTGTAAAATTTAGTGTGTGGTTCATGAGGTATGTTTTTTTCAAATATTAAACTTTTATTTAATTTAATTTGATGAGTGTTAGTGTTTAATTAACTTTCAATCTGAGTTATTTTGTGGAGAAGAGTTCGTGGGAGAAGAAGAAGATAAAAAATAGAACAAAAATAATAAAGCAAATACCCAAAAAACCTAACCAAGGTTGTTTGTTTTTTGTAAATGGTGGGGTTTGTCGGTGTGGGTCATAGTTATTTCTTATATTTCAAAATCAAAGTGAGTAAACGGGCACCTTCCTCGAACATTGCCCCTGTTGCTCGGAAGCTACGCCACTGGAAACTGGGACTGAAAATGTTGTCAGAGAATCATTCAAAAGTCAGTACTCTTGACGAGAATTTCGCTCGAGTCTCATCTGTATTGCGTCAAATCGTGAAATCTACATTCATGAACGCGTAAGCCCTTCTTAAAACGCGTAAAAAGTTTGGCATTTTAATTGATGAGAGTTATAATACTAGGTGTAGCTTAACATTGATTTGCTCTTATATATTCCTACGTCAGGTCAGGTGTAGCTTAACATTGATTCGTTCTTATATATTCCTACGTCATTTCGTTTACTGTCTTGAAAATAACAATGAACAATCAAAGTAAACTTGATATTTCAAACTTACCGTCACATTTTGTTCTCGTTTCGTTGTTTTATCATGATAAAGAATGGGACTGAAGTGCCACTTTACATAACAAAAGTCGCATGAAACTCCATGTTCATTCGTAAATCAACCCTGAAATAAAACAGCATGTACATAAAATCAATATAATTCATAAGTTGTGGTACTATTATTATAGCAGAAGAGGAAACGCTTCTCTTTGGTCCTTTCAAGGTTTTGGTTTATGTCCCAGCTAGCTGCGGGCCTGTCAATGTGATTTCAGCCATTGGTATCTGTCTTACACTTGGTCTGTGTTTTTACTGAAAGGTAGATGATATCCGCGCATACGTTTCTATATAAAGTGATATTGTGTTGTTGTCCCTGCAGACTATTAAGTAAAATCAGGGCAACAGCATCAACGAAAGAGAAAGGTACAAAATCTAACTATTAACATGAGAAAGACAAAAACAAATTATAATAGACACATTCAAGGAAACTAACAGAAAACTAACAGTTGTGTAAATGGTGTTTGAAGCTTTGCATGGTGTGGAGATAAGAGGTAACTATAAATAAATAAATAGTAAACTTGCGGGTACAACCACGTGATAAAACTCTTTTGTGGGAGTGTTGGCTCTGAAAAGAGCCGGTTTGGTCTCGACGTTTCGAGCAGTAGACTCTGCTCTTCTTCATTTATACCTCTTAACAGTTGTGTGTTACAATTGCTGCCGATGTGAAATCCTTAACCTGTAGCCACCAATGGAAGAAGACATGAACCATATCCGATAAACCACTTTCTTTTAGCTTAATCTGACAAGAGCTGTGAGCCATCTTTAAACACTCAATTCTGCCTTCAGGTGCTGCTTTGATTAAATGGGTTGTATTGAAAAGTGCAATGGTTTAGATCTATACGACAGTTTCCCTTTTTCTGACGGGGGTGGGGGGGGGGGGGCAGTGAATTTTTCTACATTATTACGTAAAGTTGCCACTATTTTGAAACTTGAAAACCCAAGCTTGCCTAATTTCAACACTGCACACTAAAACCCTCCCGGGTGAGAATTGACCCAAATCCAGGCTCTCAGGGGGCCTCACCCATTTCGAGGTCATATCAGTATGAACCGGAATATGTGTCGAACTGACCAAAAACTGTGTCAAACTAACGCAACATCCGAACGTGCACACCCCTACATAGAGTTTTTCGTTAGCACCAAAATAATGGAAATTTCTGACTTATTTCTGACATATTTACTAGCGGGATGCCGCGCTTCGCGCGGCACCCGCTAGGTGGGCGCGATTCTTGCGTATCAAATGTTGCAAAGTGGGGTGAGGGGGAAGGAAATAATTGGAGAGGGTATGATATCCCTTTCAGTACCGCCGTGCCATAGCGGCTCAAAATAACATTCCACTTGGTGACCAATGAGCCCGTATGGCACGGAATTATTAGCACTCTTGGTGACCAATGAGCCCTCTGTGGCACATCGACCAAAAGTAAGTTATCAAAATGTTAATAGCCCCCTCAATCGCCTTTTGTCCATCCCCTTGGTAACAAGCTGGCCGCGTGACGTGTGCCCTGTGAAGCGTCGCAAGTTTTAAAATTTAAGCGGTATCAATCGTTAAGCGTCCCCCCACGCATTCTTCAGTAAGAGATCATTCTGAGAACATGGCCGAAGAAAATGATAACATTTTGGAAGAAATTTTCGCAGACAGTGCTTCAGAAATGTCATCTGACGAGGAATCGCCACTTGAGGACTCGGAGACGTCAGAAGACAGTGAGGATACAGAGCCGAGGGCCTCGACATCAACAGCAACATTAACCTGTTCTAAGAAGGGTAAGAAGACCAAAAAAAAAAGCCGAATTTCAGGTGTGGATGGCGTGAAGCCAACTGTTACACACGGCGACCGCCTGTTAAATTTACAGCAAACACCGGGGCTACAGAAGACTTCAGTTCGTTCTCCCCCATACAAATCTTCAAACTGTACTTTTGTGAAGCAGTGTGGCAGATGATGGTACTAGAGACTAATCGTTATGCTGAACAAATATTGGGAGCGGGGGCAGAAAATAAGTGTGCATGGAGACCAACTGATGTACCTGAAATGATGGCATTCGTGGCCCTACTTCTTTGCATGGGAATCAACAAAAGGCCTCGTTACTCGATGCATTGGTCCAGGTCTTAAATTCTACGAAGTCCCCTGTACTCAGCAACCATGGCTCGTAACCGATTTACTGCAATCCTAAGATTTTTTCACCTCGCCAATAACAGAGATGTCGAGGGCGACTCTCCCCGTGACAAACTTGCTAAATTACGGCCACTGTTAAACATTGTACTACCATCATTCCTCCGGGTGTACCAGCCGGGACGAAGTCTTTCACCGGACGAGACGATGGTCAAATTCAAAGGACGGGTGAGCTTCAAGCAGTACATGCCAAGAAAAGCCGCAAAATGGGGATTGAAATCTTTCTCATTGAACGAATCCGACACAGGGTACACATGTGCCTGGGAGTTGTTCACAGGATCGCAGCCCAGGTGCCCACAAGGACAGTCCTCTATAAGTGATCCTGAGACAAACCATCCATCCGAAATAGGGGCACCAGGCAACATAGTATTGAACCTTTTGCAGGGACTCGAAAATAAAGGACATTGCATCTACATGGACAATTGGTTTACTAGCCCGGCTCTGTTCTCCAAGTTGTCTGAGCTAGGATTCGGAGCTTGTGGAACTGTGCGCTATACCACCCTAGGGATACCCGACGTAGCAAACTCCAAGAAATTTCCTATGAAAAGCGGTGCAGATCCCAAATTTTTTCAGAAAGCAGGCCAACTATGCGTTATGTGGCAGGACACAAAACGTGTCACTCTCCTCTCAAACTATGGCGATTGCAGTGTCACTAGTAAAAAGATTCGGAGCCGGAAAACTTCAACAGGATTTCGTCATATCAAAAAACCGTGCATAGTCGAGGATTACAATAAATACATGGGGGGCACGGATCTGGCAGGACAATTATGCACGTACTATACTCATACCCACAAAACATTCAAATGGTGGAAACGTGTATTTATTACAATCCTAGACATATGTTTGCTCAATGCTAATGTCGTATACAACAGCATCCATACAAACAAGAGCTTGTCTACTTTGGATTTTCGGGTCAAGGTGATAGAGGCACTTATTTCAAGCTTCGAGAACAACCCAGTTCACCATGCCCGTAAAGTGTCAAGTGCTTCAAACGCCCTTTCAACTCAGCACTTTCCAGGTCCGAATGTTGACGGGAAGAAACGTGACTGTGTTGTATGCAGTTCCACCTCTAATCGGAAACAAACTCGCACGATTTGTAAGCAGTGTATCAAGCCAATGTGTGTTATACCATGCTTTGAAAAATTCCACACCAAGCGATAAATTAGGTCAACAATTCAACTATTAAGTTAATTATGTAAAAAATTGGTAAAGCGGTTATACCATTATTGGAGAATTTCCACACCAAACGAATAATTTTCTAAACTTTCTGAATACTCCCCCCCCCCCCCCCGCTACAATGTTGAATCCCACAATCGCATGCCTGCCAACAATCAACATTGAGGCGAGGGGGAGGGGGGGATGGTACTTAGAAAAAACAAGTATAGCACTTTGGCAAAATGTAATGTTAGTTCCTTCTTTACATATTGCTTCATGATAGGTGTAAATTTGATTTGAGGAGTAATTTTTGTCCAGTTCCTATTGTGCGTAATCAAAACTCTCTTCTGTTTATTGAATGTGCAATCCTAAAGGAATGTATTAAAACATTATGTTTATTTAAGGTTTCAGAAACAAATTTTACATTAATCAAAATGGCCGACTTAAGCAACTGTACCACATTGTTTGTATTTGGTTTCATTGGGTTCCTGCATCCTGAAAACCTCGCCATATTTTATGTTACGGGCCAAAACCAAATTGGTTGGCGGCCATTTTTATTATTAAAATGGCCGCCTTAACCGACTGATGCAATTACTTAATTATGTGTCTTGTTGGGTTCCTGGATCCTTAATACATTCAAGTTTCCAACATTGAGGCGGGGGGGGGGGGGGGGAGGATGGTACGTCGAAAAAACAAGTATAGCACTTTGGAAATATTTTTTGTTAGTTCCTTCTTGACATATTGGTTAATGATAGGTAAAACATAAATTTTATGAGTTATTTTTTTCTAGTAACGTTCATATCCCTTTCAGTACCGCCGTGCCATAGCGGCTCAAAACAACATACCACTTGGTGACCAATGAGCTCGTATGGCACGGAATTATTAGCACTCTCGGTGACCAATCAGCCTCTCTGGCACATCGACCAAAAGTAAGTTATCAAAATTTTAATAGCGCCCTCAATCGCCTTTTGTCCATCCCCATGGTAACAAGCTGGTCACGTGTGCCCTGAAGCGTCGCAACTTTAAAAATTTCAGCGGTATCGTTAAGCGTCCCCCCCCGGACCGGCCCCACGCATTCTTCAGTAAGAGATCATTATTACAACATGGCCGAAGAAAATGAGAAAATTTTGGAAGAAATTTTCGCAGACAGTGGTTCCGAAATGTCATCTGACGAGGAATCGCCACTTGAGGACTCGGAAACGTCAGAAGACAGTGACGATACAGAGCCGAGGGCCTCGACATCAACAGCAACATTAACCTGTTCTAAGAAGGGTAAGAAAACCAAAACAAAGCCGAATTTCAGGTGTGGATGGCGTGAAGCCAACTGTTACACACGGCGACCGCCTGTTAAATTTACAGCAAACACAGGGGCTACAGAAGACTTCAGTTCGTTCTCCCCCATACAAATCTTCAAACTGTACTTTTGTGAAGCAGTGTGGCAGATGATGGTACAAGAGACTAATCGTTATGCTAAACAAATATTGGGAGCGGGGGCCGAAAATAAGTGTGCATGGAGACCAACTGATGTACCTGAAATGATGGCATTCGTGGCCCTACTTCTTTGCATGGGCATCAACAAAAGGCCTCGTTACTCCATGCATTGGTCCAGGTCTGAAATTCTACGAAGTCCCCTGTACTCAGCAACCATGGCTCGTAACCGATTTACTGCAATTCTAAAAAAAATTCACCTCGCCAATAACCGAGATGTCGAGGGCGACTCTCCCCGTGACAAACTTGCTAAATTACGGCCACTTTTAAACATTGTACTACCATCATTCCTCCGGGTGTACCAGCCGGGACGAAGCCTTTCACCGGACGAGACGATGGTCAAATTCAAAGGACGGGTGAGCTTCAAGCAATACATGCCAAGAAAAGCCGCAAAATGGGGATTGAAATCTTTCTCATTGAACGAATCCGACACAGGGTACACATGTGCCTGGGAGTTGTTCACAGGATCGCAGCCCAGGTGCCCACAAGGACAGTCCTCTGTAAGTGATCCCGAGACGAACCATCCATCCGAAATAGGGGCAGCAGGCAACGTAGTATTGAACCTTTTGCAGGGACTCGAAAATAAAGGACATTGCATCTTCATGGACAATTGGTATACTAGCCCGGCTCTGTTCTCCAAGTTGTCTGAGCTAGGATTCGGAGCTTGTGGAACTGTGCGCTATACCACCCTAGGGATACCCGACGTAGCAAACTCCAAAAAATTTCCTATGAAAAGCGGTGCAGATCCAAAAAATTTTCAGAAAGCAGGCCAACTATGCGTTATGTGGCAGGACACAAAACGTGTCACTCTCCTCTCAAACTATGGCGATTGCAGTGTCACTAGTAAAAAGATTCGGAGCCGGAAAACTTCAACAGGATTTCGTCATATCAAAAAACCGTGCATAGTCGAGGATTACAATAAATACATGGGGGGCACGGATCTGGCTGCACAGTTATGCACGTACTATACTCATACCCACAAAACATTCAAATGGTGGAAACGTGTTTTTATTACAATCCTAGACATATGTTTGCTCAATGCTAATGTCGTCTACAACAGCATCCATACAAACAAGAGCTTGTCTACTTTGGATTTTCGGGTCAAGGTGATAGAGGCACTTATTTCAAACTTTGAGAACAACCCAGTTCACCAGGCCCGTAAAGTGTCGAGTGCTTCAAACGCCCTTTCAACTCAGCACTTTCCAGGTCCGACTGTTGACGGGAAGAAACGTGACTGTGTTGTATGCAGTTCCACCTCTAATCGGAAACAAACTCGCACGATTTGTAAGCAGTGTATCAAGCCAATGTGTGTTATACCATGCTTTGAAAAATTCCACACCAAGCGATAAATTAGGTCAACAATTCAACTCTTAAGTTAATTATGTTATAAATTGGTAAAGCGGTTATACCATTATTGGAGATTTTCCACACCAAACTAATAATTTTCTAAACTTTCTGAATACTTCCCCCCCCCCCCCGCTACAATGTTGAATCCCACAATCGCATGCCTGCCAACAATCAACATTGAGGCGGGGGGGGGGGAGATGGTACTTAGAAAAAACAAGTATAGCACTTTGGCAAAATGTAATGTTAGTTCCTTCTTTACATATTGGTTCATGATAGGTGTTATTTTTATTTTAGGAGTAATTTTTGTCCAGTTCCTCTCTTCTGTTTATTGAATGTGCAATCCTATGAGCGGGTTTGGGGGGTGCTTCAAAAGGAATTTATTAAAACATGTTTATTTGAGGTTTCAGAAACTAATTTTAAAATACTCAAAATGGCCGACTTAAGCAACTGTACCACATTGTTTTTATTTGGTCTCATTGGGTTCCAGCATCCTGAAAACCTGGCAATATTTTATGTTACGGGCCAAAACAAAAATGTTTGGCGGCCATTTTTATTATTAAAATGGCTGCCTTAACCGACTGATGCAATTATTTTATTGTGCGTCTTGTTGGGTTCCTGGATCCTTAATACATTCAAGTTTCGAACATTGGGGCGGGGCGGGGGGGGGGGAGGATGGTACTTAGAAAATACAAGTATAGCACTTTTGAATTATTTTATGTTTTTTTCTTCTTTACATATTGGTGAATGATAGGTAAAACATATATTTTATGAGTTATTTTGCCACCATGGCAATTATAATGTTTGTATGTGAGGCTCATAGACGGAAATACGTACCAAAACCTAACTTATTGGCGGACATTTATAAATGGGCAATATTTAATTTTCTTTTATGTCAGTTCCTTCTTTGTCATTAAATGTAGAAAAAAATTAAACTTTTGATTTTACCAGTCATTTGTTTATAAGTCATATTGTGCGTAATCCAAACTCTATTGTTTTTATTTAATGTCTTTTCCTATGAGCGGTTTTGGGGGGGGGGGGTTGCTTCCTAAATAAATTATTATAACCTTTTGTTTTTTGGAGGATTCATAATTTGCCAACAATCTAAATGGCAGCCTTAACCTATTGATCAACATGGGTATAGTCACCAACTCCCAGTATCGGTGAGGCTCAACCAATATTTTTTTATATTTTTGGGTTGGTTTGGGGGGGGGGGGGGGGGGAGGATGCTGTATGAAAAGTAATATCTTAACACCTTATGTTTATTTAACGTCTCAAAAATATGTCTCATGCAGATTGGTATGAACAGCTACTTGACAAATGTTTAGCTTAAACATTTAAACTACTCAATTGTGTATTTAGTGGTAATAATTCCATACCTCAAATATATGTTTAGGGCAATGATTTAGTCCAAGGCAATATGACAAAGGAAACAGTAATTTAATTGGTTGCTCAACTGGCATTATATGACTAGGACCTGAGACTAACCCAAATCTGCCTTGTGAGGGCGCTGTAACCTCAAATTTTCCTAAAATAGTGTTTGTCACCAGTTAGCCATGTCAAGGAAATGTGTCTGGTCACCATGGCATAAGTAGCCAATATGTGTTGGTACTGAAAGGGTTATTGTGCTTAATCAAACTTCTCTTTGTTATTTTTAATGTTATAATAATCAAAATGGCCGCCTTTTTAAAGCGACTGAACCACCATGGCAATTATAATTTATGTATGTGAGGCTCATAGACGGAGATACGGACCAAAACCAAATTGCTTGGCGGACATTTACAAATGGGCAATATTTAATGTAATTTTATGTCAGTTCCTTCTTTGTCATTAAATGTAGAAATAAATAAAACTATTGATTTTACCAGTCATTTATTTATAAGTCATATTGTGCGTAATCCAAACTCTCTTGTTTATATTTAATGTCCTATCCTAGGAGCGGGTTGGGGGGTGGGGTGCTTCATAAAAAATTAATTAAAACTTTTATTTTTTTTGGACGATTCATAATTTGCCAACAATCTAAATGGCCGCCTTAACCAATTGATCAACATGGGTATAGTCACCAACTCCCAGTATCTGTGAGGCTCAACCAATTGTTATTTAATTTTGGGCGGGTTTGGGGGGGGGGGAGGATGCTGTTTCAAAAGTAATTTATTAAAACCTTATGTTTATTTAACGTTTCAAAAATATGTCTCATGCAGATTGGTATGAACAGCTACTTGACAAATGTTTAGCTTCAACATTTAAACTACTCAATTGTGTATTTAGTGGTCATAATACCATACCTCAAATATATGTTAAAGGCAATGATTTAGTCCAAGGCAATATGCCAAAGGAAACAGTAATATGTTATTGCTTGCTCAACTTGCATTATGCGAGTAGGACCTAGGCTAACCCCAATCTGCCTTGTGAGGGCGCTGTAACCTGAAACTTTGCAAAATAGTGTTGGTCTCCAGGTAGCCATGTCAAGGAAATGTCTCTGGTCACCATGGCATAAGTAGCCAATATGTGTTGGTACTGAAAGGGTTATGAGAGGTTATCATTTTCAGAATGGGTTTGGTAAGGATATTGAAAATCAGTACGCAATGTAGTTATGTGTTATGGTAAAATTTTGAGCATGCAAAGTGTGGTCGAAACGTCGCGTTCCCTCCTCACCCTTTTCTCGCCCCTTTTCTCGACTACGAAGCAAGTTCAATTGGGGGTGAGTTTGAATATTTGGGAAGGATATACTAAGGCAATGATGCATGCTTGGCATGATATGTAGGTTTTTGATATGTGAGGTCTTTTTGAATATCTAACAAAGGCCCGAGTAATCCATGGAATATATGCTTCTGTGGTCCTAAAATTTGTAAAATGTGTGAATTTAAGTATGTGTCTTTGTTTCTATACTTTCTCTCTCTGTATATCCGTGTTTGCCCGTGGTGAACTTTGTATTTGCTCAGTATATTTCGGTGTTTCTGTAATGATGTGTTTTTTCTGACTTGTCTCTGTTTGTCTTTGTATTTGTTTATTTTGTTTATGTCTTAGTTTCGTTATTTCCTTGTTGCATAGGGGGGCCTATAATATCTTTGATGTTTCTTGATATCTCGTTGACGTTTATTGTTTGATGTTTTTATGTGACAGTTGATTTAGATGTTTGTATGTCAGTATTTCTGTGTTTAAAAAAATAATTTGGGGTGTGGTTGTGTTTGTTTCCTTATTTCGTTCTTCTAGATTGTGTACAAAATGGTTGATGAATACAATAATAATGTTAAGTGTTACAGGGGTGTGATTGTGTCACATTTTTTTGATGACAGTTTTGTAAACTTGTTTATTATTTTGTCTTGAAGGACCGTGTTCAAATTTTATTCATCGTAGGCCCTACGTCTAAAGATTTAAATGAGAAACGAAAATAAAATAAAAAATTATTTGTGTGGTTAGTGTTTTCCTTTATTTGTTCCTTTCTGTCTGTCTTTGATTTCTTGATTTATGTGCTTGTTTGGAGGAGGCTTTATTTTTGTCTGTTTTCCCTTTATTTCATTGTGTCGTTATTTCTGGCTTTCTTTATGGCTTGTTTCTTTATGTCTGTATTGCTCGGAAATTATTGGTTGTATTTAGGCCTATACATACCACTAAATGCAGGTAACGACTAAATATTGAATAATGTTAATTGTCTTTGTGAATTTTATGTTGTGTCTTTATGAAAGAAATAATAAAAGAAAAACATTATAGGGTGCGTTCGATTAGCTTCCCCGGGTCGACCCCGGTCTGCTCATCCGGGTGAGCCCCTAACCATGAGCTAATCGAACGCCAACTTCCCCCAGCATTCACACCGATGCATCTTGGGACAGCCGACCGGAACTACTTCCATTTTGTGCCGTATGTCCGATACTTTCCGTGGATTCACGAAAACATCG
Source organism: Leptasterias polaris (assembly GCA_037783415.1). Taxonomy (NCBI): domain Eukaryota; kingdom Metazoa; phylum Echinodermata; class Asteroidea; order Forcipulatida; family Asteriidae; genus Leptasterias; species Leptasterias polaris. The sequence goes on along the minus strand of JAZGTN010000042.1, from coordinate 735,366 downwards.
TAAAATAATTATTCTCAAGGTAAAACTGCAACATTAAACAATTTGTACAACCCCACAGTGATACAAAGGTACCCGGCTTCGAATAAAAAATACTTATTGCTCACAAAAACGCTGTTGTATTGGCGAAAATGTCTGTCAAATTTCCTAAAATGTCCCGCTGAATTACAAACAAAATGGTGGCCATTGAGAAAGTTTTTTCGCCGTGACGTCATGAACCAGGGGCAGCCCCAAGTGACCCGCTCCACAAGCAGGGCACTTGGGGCTGACCCGGGTGAGCCCCGCGAATGACGTCAAAGCTATTCGAACGCACCGGGGGAAGACTTGGGTCGACCTGGGTCGACCTGGGGAAGCTAATCGAACGCACCCATCAAGGGGACATAATTATGAGGTCACATCAAGAAGGGAAAAAATGAGCTGGAAGAAGACAAAGCATCGTTAACAGAAAATATGCAGTTTACAATTGGGATTATCCCCCCCCCCCCCTTTGAGCTGCATTTTAAATCAATCATCTCGCTATTATAGTATGCCGTTGCACATAATCGCGGGGAGACGTTGGAACACCAGTGCCGATCCCAGTAAGCGGTGTCCGGCACGCGAAATTCCCAGAATGCACAACAATGCAAAACATCGAACGCAAATTGAAAGACCCCCAATTTAGGTTTTGAATATGCAAATTTATCCCAAAATCAACACCCGAAAATCATGTGACCGTCACGCAAGCTCCGCTACAGACTAACCCGCCGCAAAAAAAACCCCATGCCTGACGGGTATGAAACACGAAAGGCCCGACCAATGCGGGTGTCCAGCTACCAATGCACGCTTTCGCGGGGAGACGTCGGAACACCAACGCAGGACCCAACCACCCCAATGCGGGTATCCGGCTGCCGTTGCACACAATTGCGGCTACACGTCGGAACACCAACGCAGACCCCAACCCACGGGTACCCCGACAATGACCCCAGGACGCCCAACTCAGCAGGGTGCGGGCGCCAGTTGACCTGAAAAGATGGCGCGCTTCTAATCGAAGATGGCGCGCTTCTAATCCAAGATGGCGCGCTTCTAATCCAAGATGGCGATTTAACGATCATTATAGTATATAGATGCAGTACGTGATTGTGAGTGGTGACCTCCAATAACATCGCGGGCCATTATTGTACTGTATCGAAGTGTCTCGCGTTGCATTGTGTTGCATTTGACCTCACAGTGTATCCATTGTGGTGCAACAGAGCGTTGGCCTCATCCTACACCGCCGGGCAGATTTGAGAGCCAAGTACATGTAAATAGGGTACTGTGTAAACATTTTGCAAACTTGTGACGCGGGAGTTGTTGAAGTCCAACTTGATGTATTTTCTGGACGGACCTATAGGTCCTGAAAGTGTTTTCCTATTATTTTGCCGAGAGGTGTAGCGACATTTTAAAAAGATTGACGTGCATACCGCTTGGAAACTTTTGAGGGAGAGAAGTCGACTGGCTTTGGAACACCCCACGTCAAATTATTGTCTCAACATTTCGACTAGCTTGCTCTAGTCATCGTCAGGAGACTGAAGAGTGATAAGACATGTTGGTCTATTTATAGGGGTTCAGAGGTTTCATATACATTGATACCTCACCATGCAATGCCTCAAATCCCATATAGTCTATGTTCTTATAAACAAGCTTTAATATTAATATTCTAACATTCGATTTTTGTTGGAGCAGGTATCATTTATAATTGAGCAACTTATGACCGACTGTGCTTCAGTATGGCTTCTCAGAAAAGACCCGTCCATCAACAGGACAGAGATCCTTGGCGTTGGGCCATCGTGGGCGCAACATTTATCGTCTTTTTCGTCACCTACGGAAATCTGAAGGCTCTGGGTGTCCTCCTCCTAGCCATGCAGAATGACTTCAACAGTGACGTGTGGATAATTGGTTGGATGGCCGTTCTATATAACTCAATGAGTTTCCTCTCCGGTAAGTAATACAGACATTTATCATTAACTTTACCTGGATGGAACAAGTACAGTATATCCTTGGCTCAAGAACATTCAAAATGGTTCGAAAAATGACCTCGTCATGGAGTAGCAGAGCTCGCAATGTTTGCACTTCGATTCCAATGTTCAAGTACATAAATAAATTGTCCACGTAAAACATCCCCGGGTATGGACACAAAGGCTTGGGATGTCAAGGAGCAGAGTTAAGTCTTGTGAAGTTATGAGTGTTATACAATTTGTATGTGAGAAAATAGAACTAGCTGTTGCAAACTGCTTACCAACCAAAAGGACCTGTGGTATAATAAAAAGAATTGTTAGTGGCCTGACGTTTCGACCCTAGCAGAAAATGCAAAATCGAGAAAGACCCTGCTATGGTCGAAACGTCAGGCCACTAACTAATTTGTGCACAATTTTTATGTTTATGTTTTGTTTTTGTTTTTGATATTAGGCTTAATAACAAACGTACTGCATACCGGAAGACTGACTTGCAGTAATTTGTTGTGCTTTACAATGTTACCAATGTTGAGTGCCTACATGTCAATTGTCATTAATACCTCTTGACAATATCATCTACTTTGCCTTTTAAATTGAATCTTCCATGTTTTAAATGGATACATTACTGTTTGAATGCAGGTCCTTTTGTTGCCAGCATTGATCGTCTCGTTAGCAGCAGACGCTGCGTCGTTATCGTCGGTGGAGTACTGGGGTCCGCTGGCTTTATCATCGGCTCGCAGTCGACCACAGTGTGGCAGTTAGCACTTTCTATTATCATTCTTTCAGGTAAGAATATCACTGACTTAGTTAATATAGGTTTTCTCGGTCAATTTCGGCAAATGAGCAGCCGATTTCATTTTCGTGCGTTCGAATTAAAGCTATTTTTCCTCTCCAGTTGTTACTGCGTTTCAAATTCAGAATTCGGGCATTCAATTTCGTATTGAGGCATTCACATTTCTTTTGCACTGTGTTCAATTTAGCATATCGTCATTCTTTTTCGTGACGCACAATCATCATTCAATTTAGCAAAGCTGGTTCGTTTGGAGATTTTACTGGTTTAATGTTTTTCAATTTCGTAAAGAGGCAATCAATTTCGCTAAATGAGAATTAAAATAAGTACGACTAAAGAAATACGAATAAACAGATAATCTGTAGTAGGCAACTGTTTCGTATCTTCACTTTAATTCAGGCAAACCTTGTTTTCTTTATTTATGGTTCCAGTAGACTTTACATTGGGCCCATGATGTTTTTTCGTCTTTGTTTTCTCCTATATTCTTTTTGGGGGGATCTTTATTGGTTAACAGGCCTAATTTTGTATTGTGTTTGAATGGGGTGTTTCTTTATGTTTTTCCTGGTTTTTTGTTGTTTATGTTGTTTCTTCCTCAACCATCAATCTGTTGGCGTGCCAGACATCTTGGCGTATATGTTTAGGTATGGTTGTACCACAAGCTGCAAACTTATTGAAATATGCGTGTAAAACTGTAGCAAAAAGCTCGTCTTCGAAGTACAAAGTGACTCAAGTGCAAATAAGTGAACCGTATATGCCTTATTAACAAAGCGTTTTTTAGATTGCACAAATTACAGAAATGACTGCCCAAAAATGAATTTGAATGACTAAACACACGCCTCAAAAAGCTCCGGCGAATTTGAATGCTGCTTTGATGAATCGTTAAATTGAATGATTATTTTGTTAAATGGAATGACGCAACAGTACATTTGACTAGTCATAAAACGAAATCGAATGACCCTTTTTAGTAGCATTCGATTTCGCGCGAAATAGAATAGCGTGGTGGTTAAATTGGCTGCTCATTTGCCGAAATTGACCGAGAAAACCTATAGTAGAAGCAGCTTTAGCAGCAGCAGTGGAAGCAGGAGCAGGAGCAGCAGTAACAGCTGATGCAGCAGCGGCAGTAGTAGCAGCAATATCAGCAATAGCAGGAGTAGCAGCAGCAGAAGCAGTGCACAGCAGCAATATAAGCAATAGCAGCATCAAAAGCAGCAGCAGCAGCAACATCATCAACATCAGTAGAAGCAGCGGCAGTAGCAGCAGGAGCAGTAGTAACAGAAGCAGCAACAGCAAATGCAGCAGTAGAAGCAGCAGCAGCTGTAGCACCAGCAGCAGTAGCACCAGCAGCAGTAGCATCAATTCAATTCAATTCAAATTTATTTCATACTACTCTTCTCAAAATATAACATATGTACAGAATAATGCATAGAAAAGCAAAATAATAAGCACAAAAGATCGGGGAAAGAGTTAATCAATGTATACCAAAATAAATGAGAGTATGAGGCTGTCAGATTAAGCCAAGGCTTGTAGAAGACAGCCTAGACAGACAAACTACAAACGTGGAGACATGACAAATAGGTGACGCAAAAAAAAAGAAAAAAAAAAAAAAGGCTAGGATGCAATAAAATAAAAATGTCTAGACTAGCATGGCTAAATAAATGGGCGATGATAGGAGCTGGGCTGAAAAATAGAAGAGAGCTAACAATAGAAGAGAGCTATGCCACATAATGGGAGAGGAGAAATCTTTTGTAATGATACTTGAATCGACCCACAGACGGCGATTTTCTAATTTCTTCATGAATACAGTTCCATAAGTGCGGCCCATAGAAACGAAGAGTGTTGCTAGAGTATAGTGTGCGAGTGAAAGGAATATAGAGATTACGACAAGACCTGCTGGTAGAATAATCATGTATTTCACTGACGAGTATAGAGTAAGAAGAAAATGTGGTGGGAAGGAGATTATTAGTGAGTTTATACATGAAGATCCCGATATGAAGTTTATTGATGTCATTAACAGTGAGAGTGTTTAGTTGTCTGAAGAGAGGAGCAGAGGGTTCTCGAGGATGAGAGAAAGTACATACACGAATTGCTCTTCTTTGAATGGTAGACAGAGATTGAAGTTTGCTATTGTTGGTGCGTGCCCACACACTGTTGCAGTAGTTTATATAGGGGAGTACAAGGAGTTATAAAGTAAGATCAGGGAGGTTGAGGGTAGAAAGGAACGAAGCTTGGAAATTACACCAACATTGCGGGAAGTAATTTTTGAGATGGAAGTGATGTGTTCTGTCCAAGAAAGACTTTCATCGATGAAAACACCTAGAAACTTGGAAGAGGAGACTCTGTTGATGGAGATGTTGTCGATTTTTAGTGGGGGGAGAATTGATTCATGAGAACTGCGTGACTTGCTAAAGTAAATGAAGTTTGTTTTAGTGTGGTTCAAAGAAAGTTTATTTGCTTGGAACCAAGACGAAACAGAGATGAGTTCAGCATTGAGAGTGTCAATCAGAGAAGTGATACTTGAGCTAGAATGAACAATAGTTGTGTCGTCAGCAAACAGGGTAAATTTGAGGAGGGAAGAAGAGTGAGGGAGATCGTTGATGTATAGGAGGAAAAGAAGTGGACCAAGAATAGATCCTTGGGGAACACCGTGTTTGATGTGAAGGCGGTTAGAATCACAGTTAGCAACAGAAGTATACTGGTATCTGTCTGAAAGATAATCAGCAATCCAATGGAGCGGAGCACCCCTAACACCATAATGGTCCAGTTTAGAAAGGAGTATTTCATGATTGATGGTGTCAAAAGCTTTCGAAAGATCTATGAAAACACCGATGGCACATAATTTGTTTGAGAGCGCATTAGTTATGTTGTCGACAAGTTCAATAAGAGCCATATCGGTTGAATGGTTAGATCTGAAGCCAAATTGCTTGTCGGAGAGGATTTGGAAATGAGTTGTGAAGTTCGAAAGACGGTTGTAGAAAAGTCGTTCTAAAATTTTGGAGAAACAAGGTAAGATGGAGATAGGCCTGTAGTTATTGATGTTGCTTTTCTCACCACATTTGAAAATAGGAATAATCTTGGCGACCTTGAGGCTCAAAGGAACAGATGCAGTAAGAAAAGAGAGATTAAATATATAGCTGAGCGTTTCAGCAATGCATGGAAGAACATGTTTAACTACAGTAGAGCTGATACCGTCGAAACCACAACTATATCCATTCTTCAGGCCGTTACCAACATTGATGATTTCTTGACTGTTAGTTGGAGTGAGAAAGAACGAAGAAGAATTGGGATTGTGCAGGGAATCGGAGAAGTGAGTGCTAGTGGGAGGAATTTTGTTAGCAAGAGAGGAACCGATATCCGTAAAGTACTTGTTGAAAGAGTTGGCGATCTCAGTCGGGTTAGAGAGAAGAGTATCACCGTCAATGAAATTGTCTGGAAAAACATTTTTTCTCTTCTTACCAAGGATACCATTTATTTCTTTCCAGAGATTTTTCATGTTGCCTTTAGTACGTTTCATTTTGTCAGCATAGTAGTTCTTCTTGGCAGAGCGGATGGTTGTGGTAAGGATGTTGCGATAAGTTTTATAATGACGCTCGTTTTGTTCGGATGGATTGCGCAAGAAGCGTCGGTGTAGTCTGTTCTTATAAAGACAAGAATTAATTATTGTTTGAGTGATCCAAGGCTGGTTTTGGTGCCTTTACCAACAGTCTTAAGAGTGAGAGGGAAATTTCGATTGTAGGAAGAGGAGAAAATAGTAAGAAAAGTATTATAAGCAGAATCTGAGTTTTTGGAATCATAAACTTCGCTCCAGTCAGTATTGCTAAGATCGTTGTTGAAGGAGTTGAGCGAGGCAGGATTAACATCTCTCGTAAGAAATGAGCTTCGGTTAGTTTCAGTACATCAGCAGATGCATTGAATATAACAGTAACAGCTTTAGCAGCAGCAGAATCAGTAGGAGCAGCAGCAGGAGTAGCAGCAGCAGCAATGGCAGTGGCAACAAAAGCAGCAGTAGATGTAGTAGTAGCACCAGCAGCAGAAGCAGCAGCAACTAGAAAACGCCAATCCTATCGCGATGAATTAGTTACTATTTGGTCGGTGGTTAGATTTCTGCTTCTATAAATTGTTACTTTTCAATGAAACGTTTAGCTAAGGTCAGTTTTTCATTTTTTTTTACAGGTCTTGGTAAAGCTTTGAGTAATTTCCCTTCCAAAGGTGCTCTGGCGTCCTACTTCAGTAATAACTATTCCGTAGTTGTTGCAATTTCAGCATCAAGTATACCAATCTCGATGATCGTGTATGGTCCCATGACACAGGTACTTCTGGATACATACGGCTGGCGTGGAACCATGCTGATAATGGGTGGTATTACTTCCAACATTGTAGTATGTGGTGCAGTGCTAAAAGCTCCAGCAGTAGCATCACCAACAGATACAGAACAGCAGTACCAACCGGTACCAAACGATGTCACGGAGGAAGACGATATTTCTTCTTCCAAATCCCAACAGGGAAAGTGTTCCACGCTCAAGGGGAACATCCAGCGTATCTTTACATCGATGGACTTCAAATTACTGGCAAACAAAAGATTCATATTTCTGACTGCCGCAAAGAGCTGCGTTCAATTCTGCTTCAGTGGGTGGGTAGTCTACATGGTGCCACACGGTATATTCCAGGGGCTGGGCAGTTACCAAGCTTCACTGTTACCAACAACCTTCGGGATTGGATTCACCCTCGGCAAGTTCACGGCTCCTCTGTTGGATCGCACCAGATTCAAGCTACCTACATGCAGCTGGCTTTATCTTGGCTGCGTTTTCATGTCTGCCGCATTCCTCACCGAAGCTTTCACGATACTGTTCCCTGTGCAGATGATCGTCACGGGGTTCATAGGACTTGGACAAGGTATTGTATCGCAGTCAAATGACGTCCTTGTGCGGTTTCTGACGTCCCTTGACCGGATCGTAGCTGTGATGTGCTGGCAATCGCTCATGGGTGGATTTTCTGGGATGGGAAGTGGGTTGCTAACAGGTTGGTAATTTAACGTACGTTGTACAAAGTTTTCAGTTTTTATGTGAGGTGTCGAAATGTTGTTTACTCTCTTGCCTCGGAGACTTAGACACCATGTTACAGTTAGTCTTGGCCCAAGACGTCAGTGATCGATAGTGGATAGTGTACTGCGCTAGGTGGGTCCGAGCGCAGTAAACTATCCACTATTGATCACTGACGTCTTGGGCCAAGACTACGTTACAGTAGGCGAAAGCACACTGACGGGAACCGGCATGTGGCTGCTGCCTCCCTAAAAGAACGTAGTTCACAGTCCTAAAAGCTGTAGAGTTCTGAAGCATGTGGACTTTTAAAGATACTCCCTTACAGTGGGTGAAAGGCACACTGACGCGCACTGACATTTGGCAGCTTCCTCCCTAAAAGAACACAGTTCTGAAGTTCTGATGAAGCATGTGGAATTTTAAAGACATTCCCCTTGTGGGTGAAAAAACCACTCACGGATATTTGACAATCACAACACTACTCAACATCTTCTAAAAAATAATTTATGGTTATTATGTTGTTTGATTTCAGGGTTGATTTACGAATGGACAGGGAGTTTTCAAGCGGCTCTTGTTATGTACAGTGGCATCATGCTGATTTCGATCCCAATGATTACCATGTATGATAAAACAACGAAACGAGAACAAGACCAGCTTTAGCTGCGGATTTCTGGATTGAGCATTCCTGAACTATGCCCTTAACCTCGCCCCCTCAAAAACACACCAAAAACTCGCCTCCCCCAAACAACAAAACAACAACAAAAAACAATTATAATATTGGTGAATATTTTTTTCTAACCCTGAAAGAGTCCATTTTTTTGAAAACATTAATACAGTGTTCCAATTTGAACAAGCTACAAAAAGTTCAGGACCGATCAGCTCGCCTGGTGTCTGGTTCAAAATACGTCCAGTCCGACAACGGACTGCTATAAAAGTTCAACCTTTTTGAATTTGCAACAGATTTGCAGCAAAAAGTACATTTTAAAACTTGTCACGATAGGGCGCTGTTAAAATTATTGACGAAATTACTCTTTCAATTTGGAGCACTAGGGATCAGCTTTATTTCATACAGAGAAACCATGCATGTCCCATTCCATTCCAGATCATATTGTTTACAGACATAAAAATGAGGGCCCGGAATATATTTTTTGTTCACTTCCACTTCCAGTTTCGACCTGAAGACAATGTCAAATTGTGGTCATGTCCGTGCAATATTAATGAAGTAGCTAAAACTCATTTATAAGATGTAGGCCTATAGACTGTAACAAAGATTTATGTAGTTCGAGAGATATGTTTTCTTAAAATATTAAATTTAATATTAACGTAAATCAACACCTGATGACGTCATGATGACGTTACCTCAAAGCTGTCATTTATTATCCAGATCTAACTATTTGTGAAGTTTGAAGGTTATAGAAGTTTTGAAAGTGTGTGTTTGTAAGCAGACAATGGTTACATTTTAGGGTTTTGCGTGACAACTGACTAACAGTAACAGTCTATCCCAAATCAGGTTTCGCGGTGGACTTTGAACCTTACGATCACTGAAGTTTAAAAGCCAGCCACCGTGCCTCTGCAGTACAGTTAAAACATGGGTTTAAATACAACCCTTTAACGTCTGATTTCGACCAGAAGTTAAGATTGTGCAAAAGTTAGAGCAGGCTCAAAAACCGACAATCATGATGTACACAAATTGTGATAAAATGATAAGTAGTTCTTAAGTTATGAATGTTTGTAATTTTCAGTTTCAACCGGAAGTCAAGGTCAAATAGGGTCATACTCTGTGGAGCGTTTGCTTGGTTTTTGAAGACCTTTCCGATGAGGCGATGTATAGATTGTAAAATTTAGTGTGTGGTTCATGAGGTATGTTTTTTCCAATATTAAACTTTTATTTAATTTAATTTGATGGGTGTTAGTGTTCAATTAACTTTCAATCTGAGTTATTTTGTGGAGAAGAGTTCGTGGGAGAAGAAGAAGAAGAAAGAAAATAGAACAAAAATAATAAAGCAAAAAAAAAAAAAAAACTGACCAAGGTTGTTTGTTTTTTGTAAATGGTGGTGTTTGTCGGTGTGGGTCATAGTTATTTCTTATATTTCAAAATCAAAGTGAGTAAACGGGCACCTTCCTCGAACATTGCCCCTGTTGCTCGGAAGCTACGCCACTGGAAACTGGGACTGAAAATGTTGTCACAGAATCATTCAAAAGTCAGTGCTCTTGACGAGAATTTCGCTCGAGTCTCATCTGTATTGCGTCAAATCGTGAAATCTACATTCATGAACGCGTAAGCCCTTCTTAAAACGCGTAAAAAGTTTGGCATTTTAATTGATGAGAGTTATAATACTAGGTGTATATTCCTACGTCAGGTCAGGTGTAGCTTAACATTGATTCGTTCTTATATATTCCTACGTCATTTCGTTTACTGTCTTGAAAATAACAATGAACAATCAAAGTAAACTTGATATTTCAAACTTACCGTCACATTTTGTTCTCGTTTCGTTGTTTTATCATGATAAAGAATGGGACTGAAATGCCACTTTACATAACAAAAGTCGCATGAAACTCCATGTTCATTCGTAAATCAACCCTGAAATAAAACAGCATGTACATAAAATCAATATAATTCATAAGTTGTGGTACTATTATTATAGCAGAAGAGGAAACGCTTCTCTTTGGTCCTTTCAAGGTTTTGGTTTATGTCCCAGCTAGCTGCGGGCCTGTCAATGTGATTTCAGCCATTGGTATCTGTCTTACACTTGCTCTGTGTTTTTACTGAAAGGTAGATGATATCCGTGCATACGTTTCTATATAAAGTGATATTGTGTTGTTGTCCCTGCAGACTATTAAGTAAAATCAGGGCAACAGCATCAACGAAAGAGAAAGGTACAAAATCAAACTATTAACATGAGAAAGACAAAAACTAGACACATTCAAGGAAACTAACAGAAAACTAACAGTTGTGTAAATGGTGTTTGAAGCTTTGCATGGTGTGGAGATAAGAGGTAACTATAAATAAATAAATAGTAAACTTGCGGGTACAACCACGTGATAAAACTCTTTTGATGGGAGTGTTGGCTCTGAAAAGAGCCGGTTTGGTCTCGACGTTTCGAGCAGTAGACTCTGCTCTTCTTCATTTATAGTTACCTCTTAACAGTAGTGTGTTACAAGCTGCCGATGTGAAATCCTTAACCTGTAGCCACCAATGGAAGAAGACATGAACCATATCCGATAAACCACTTTCTTTTAGCTTAATCTGACAAGAGCTGTGAGCCATCTTTAAACACTCAATCCTGCCTTCAGGTGCTGCTTTGAGTAAATGGGTTGTATTGAAAAGTGCAATGGTTTAGATCTGTATGACCGTTTCCTTTTTTTCTGACGGAGGGGGGGGGGGGGGGGCAGTCGAATTTTACTACATTATTACGTAAAGTTAATTGCCACTATTTTGAAACTTGAAAACCCAAGCTTGCCTATTTTCGACACTGCACACTAAAACACTCCCGGGTGAGAATTGACCCAAATCCAGGCTCTCAGCCGGGGCCTCACCCATTTCGAGGTCATATCAGTGTGAACCGGAATATGTGTCGAACTGACCAAAAACTGTGTGTCAAACTAACGCAACATCCGATCCGAACGTGCACACCCCTACATAGAGTTTTTCGTTAGCACCAAAATAATGGAAATTTCTGACTTCCATATATATGCAGTACGTGATTGTGAGTGGTGACCTCCAATAACATCGCGGGCCATTATTGTACTGTATCGAAGTGTCTCGCGTTGCATTGTGTTGCATTATTTTGACCTCACGGTGTATCCATTGTGGTGCAACAGAGCGTTGGCCTCATATCCTACACCGCCGGGCAGATTTGAGAGCCAAGTACATGTAAATAGGGTACTGTGTAAAAACTTTGCAAACTTGTGACGCGGGAGTTGTTGAACTCCAACTTGATGTATTTTCTGGACGGACCTATAGGTCCTGAAAATGTATTCCTATTATTTTGCCGAGAGGTGTAGCGACATTTTAAAAAGATTGACGTGCATACGCTTGGAAACTTTTGAGGGAGAAGTCGACTGGCTTTGGAACACGTACCCCACGCCAAATTCTGAAAGGCTAAAACCTTTAGCTTTGGACTGAAATATTTCCTGTATATAAAACCCAACAAAACCACGACCAATGGGCAGCCATATTGTACACTTTCATCCTCATGGGCTTTTTCCTCGATTGTGGTAAGTGCAACAAGCGATTTGTCAAGCTAGTCTAGCCACTAAAAGTGCTACACTGTTAAGCAAAAATAAGAAACAATATCTAGAAGTGGAACCTGACACGGTATTTTGTCTAGAACCTCATTCTGGTAAGCACATTATTGTTTTGTGTTGAGCTAGTTGATGTACTTATAAGCAAGCACTGGGAATTCTAACTGTAGAGCCCTAGTTTGGGTGAGTTTTGGCGACCCCAAGCAGAAACATGTTAGAGCTTTGGTCATTGGTTGGGTGAGCGTTTTCGCGTGTTCGGTTGAACCGCGCGGTGACGCGGCTGTTCCGACCAAACCGTAACAGACTTGTTGGCTCGGTTAGGCTTGGTTTCAGTACTATATGGCTGACACTAAAAACTATAGAAAATGTAAATGAAATTCTTTTACAAATGAAATACCCTGCAGCATAACAATTAAATAATGTTGATAAAGTTACAAAGACAAGAATTCCTTGACTTGCGAAAATAAAACAAAGGCTGTTTATGCTAAGAACATGAATTTTCAAGAGATGTACCTACTATGAACTGTTTTTGTTTACCGACCTGTTTTTGCATAGCTCTTGGAAATTGTTTCAGTCAGTGAATTTTACTTCAGAAACCTCATTTCTGGTCATGGCTCCTAAAACATGCCCCTGTTGTGGTTATGTGTGCCCCCCATGGACGGACAGCGATGTTCTGGATGACTGTAGTGTTAGTGAGAACACACAAAATAAACAATAATTGACTAAAGTGGCTATTCTCATCCCTGTCTTTTCAGATTTATGATTCTTATGTAACAAGTAGGAAGTAAAAAGTGTTACATAACATTAGGTGTCGTTTATAAATGACCAACTGAGGCTGAGCATTATGGATTCTCAACGAAGACCCGTCCAGCACCAGGACAGAGATTCCCGGGGTTGGGCCATTGTGGGCGCAACATTTATTGTCTTATTCGTCACCTACGGAAATCTGAAGGATCTGGGTGTCCTCCTCCTAGCCATGCAGACTGACTTCAAAAGTGACGTGTGGATAATTGGTTGGATAGCCGTTCTATATAACGCGATGGGTTTCCTCTCCGGTAAGACAATTTGATACATCCTTTATCAACAAACTGTACCCAGATAACATTCAAAACGGTTCGAAAAATGAGTTTGTCAGCAGAGCTCTCACTGTTTGAACTTAGATTTCAATGTTCAACAAGACATTATGTGTTTGTCCTCAAAGCTGTTCCGTTTTTATTTTACTACGGTTACACGATCCAGGTACTGAACCTGCCTATGACTTCGGACAATAGACACGTAATTCTATGTACTCCAAGACATTAAATTTACTGGTTAAATGTCCATAATGATGTCGAGACTTCGAAGTTTTATTTAGTGTGATACATTAATATTGTATCAGACAATAAACTATTGCAAGCAGTCATAAAACAAGGCACGAATTCTTACTTTCCAGACAAATTAGTAATTTTTTTTATAAGTTACAATAATTATTGAATAATTATTGTCCCCATGAAATTCCTTCAAACGAAAACCCTAAAAATGCAATGAGTTCATCTTTTGGTGTAGAATTAACACACAGCCTAAATTGTGACGAGAGAAATCTATTGACTTTACGTTGGGCAAAACCCTTTTTACTGTCTTCCCGTTTGGTGCTGTATAGTTTATCCAAAACGCAGCGCAATGCGGCAATCTCCCACGTGCACATTGCAGTGATTGCGCAATACATCAACCTAGCCATGATGGCGTCAGATTTGGCACACTGTAATTATTGAGGAAATACTTTATACTTTGATAAATTTAATAGCCTGGAATAACTCTTAGTCTTAGTAACTGCATTTGTGTTTAAAAAATGATTTGTGTAATTTGTGTAACTTATTTTGAAAAGTTGTGTATTTTGACCAACCAAATGCTTACACTTTTTAAAGCCGTGGGTTTTGTACACGCATACAAAACGCACAATAAATGACGTCACGGTGACCCCACACACAGTTGTATGCCAACAAATACATCTACAGTATCCCACAAGTGTATAAGTGAAAAACGTTTGATGATCGGATGTGTACTTTTCAAGATATGGTGGTATCAAGATTGCCTATTTAAATATTCAAGTCATTCCAAGTCAAGAGGTCTGGAGCGTTTAATCAAAATTTTGTTATTATTAATAAAGGTACTGCAGAACGGAAAACTGACTCGTTATAATTTGTTTTGTTTTACAATGGTTACAAACTGTTGCGTGTCTACATGTGAATTGTCAATAAGACTTCTTCACACTTTATTTAATCAACGATTCCTGAGAAAGCACATAAATGTTATAGGAAGAGAAGATTCATTCACACTTTCTAGTTTGCGATGAGCACACCAATCAACCAACACGTGAACATTTGGAAAATGTTTGGTTCTGGCGTTTGAGTGGAAATAACTACACAATGTCTTAAAATGTGTTGCGCGTTTATAGAGGCACTCGCAAGAATCAAATGAGATTTTTGGGGAAGTACTTTGTATTTACATTTGGATATTTGATGTTTTAATCGGATACATTACTGTTTGGATGCAGGTCCTTTTATTGCCAGCATTGATCGTCTCGTTAGCAACAGACGATGCGTCGTTATCGTCGCTGGAGTACTGGGGTCCGCTGGCTTCATCATCGGCTCACAGTCGAACACAGTGATGCAGTTAGCACTTTCTATTATCTTTATATCAGGTAAGAATGAAACTGATTTAACTAATACTGAAGATCACCATCTAAATTTCATGCAAGGCTTCATTCGAATAAGCTGAGCAGCAGCACCCGCAGCACCATCAGTAGCAGCAGCCAACAGCAGCAGCAGTAGCATTAGTAGTAGCAGAAGTCACAGCACCAACAACAGCAGCAGCAGTAGCATTAGTAGTAACAGCAGCAGTACCAGTAGTAGCAGCTGCAGCTTCAGCAGCACCAGAAGCACCAGCAATAGCAGCATCAACAGCAGCAGCAGCAGTAGCATTATAGTAGTAGCAGCAGTACCAGTAGCCCAGTAGCAGCAGCAGCAGCACCAGCAGAGCAGCACCAACAGCAGCAACAGCAGTAGCATTAGTAGTAGCAGCAGTAGCAGCATCAACAGCAGTTAGAGCAGCAGCAGAAGCACTATAAACTAATCGACTTGACAACGCAAAACTTCCAATGCAATCTTTATATCGCTATGAAGTTAATAATGGTCGGCGGTCCGTTTTCTTTTTCTATAAGTCGTAATCTTTTCTTTGACACGTTTAGCTAATGTTAGTTGTCTTTTTTGTGTAGGTCTTGGTGCAGCTTTGGGTATTTTCCCATGCCACGGTGCTCTGGCGTCCAAGTTCTGTGAGAACTATTCAGTAGCTGTTGCAATATCAACATCAAGTGTACCAATCTCGATGATCGTGTACGGTCCCCTGACACAAATACTTCTGGATACATACGGCTGGCGTGGAACCATGCCGATAATGGGTGGTATCACTTCCAACATTGTAGCATGTGGTGCACTGCTAAAAGATCCTGCAGCATCACCAACAGATACAGAACAGTACCACCAACAGATACAGAACAGTACCAACAAGTACCAAACGATGTCACGGAGGAAGACGAAATTTCTTCTTCCAAATCCCATCAGGGAAAGTGTTCCAGCGTATCTTTGCATCAATGGACTTTAAATTACTGGCAAACAAAAGATTCATATTTCTGACCGCGTCAATGAGCTGCGTTCATTTCTGCTTCAGTGACAGTGGGTAGTCTACATGGTGTCACACGGTATATTCCAGGGGCTGAGCAGTTACCAAGCTTCACTGTTGCCAACAACCTTCGGGATTGGATACATCCTCGGCAAGTCCATGCCTCCTCTGTTTGACCGCACCCGATTCAAGCTACCTACATGCAGCTGGCTTTATCTTGGCTGCGTTTTCATGTCTGCCGCATTCCTCACCGAAGCTTTCACGATATTGTTCCCTGTGCAGATGATCGTCACGGGGTTCATAGGAATGGGTCAGGGTATTGTATCGCAGTCACGTGACGTCCTTGTGCGGTTTCTGACGTCCGTTGATCGGATCGTAGCTGTGATGTGCTGGCAAGCGCTCATATTTGGATTTTGTGGGATGGGAAGTGGGTTGCTAACAGGTTGGTATTATTACGTACGTTGTACCCATTTTTGCTGCTTTTACGTGAGACGTCGAAATGTTATTCACTGTTAACTTCACAAATTAACAAATTGTTGATTTTGATTCTTTTTTTTATACCCATATGTGACAACACCCATGGTGCCAATTTTAAAACTCCAGTTTTTGCAGCGCAGTCACTGTGAAATCAGCAGTTAGTTTGGCCGGATTTATACCCAAAACCTCGACGGTTGACCCACTCGACTTGAGACAACTCGACGGTTCAGACAACTGGTTCAGCTAACTCGACGGTTGAACGACTCGACTCGAGACAACTCGACGGTTCAGCTAACTCGACGGTGGAACGACTCGACCCGAGACAACTCGACGGTTCAGCTAACTCGACGATTCAGACAACTCGATGGTTCAGACAACTCGACGTTTGAACGACTCGACTCGAGACAACTTGACGGTTCAGACAAGACAAGTCCGGTTGGGGGTTAATACAAAAGATAACAATCGTTCCACTTCCTTTTTGATAGATAAGGAGATACCGACCGGTACGGTCGGTATCTCCTTATCTATCAAAAAGGGAGTGGTACACTCCCATTTCTGACAGAAATTTATTCTTTTGCTAGTTCTGCCAAGTAAATCTTTAGCAAATCAACTTAGTGTTCATAAGAGTACGGGAAGATAAGATAGATGGATAATTTAAGCCCTGTTGCTTAAGCGTGTTATCTCATTAACCATCCTTTGACTGAGTGTGTATTGTTTTTGTGGGAAACAATGGTCTCAGTCGTTGTAAAAGTCAGAAGGCGATGGTTGTATCAGACCTTTTCTTTAAAGTTTACATTCAAATTGTGTTGGGCCTTTGATGGTATTGAACGATTTTTAAGTAATGGTAATTATGAAAATGGTTCTATTTTACAACGCGAACACATTTGCATCATCGTGGTTGCAATGGCCGGAGTAAAATAATTAATTTTGGCGTCGGGGAAAACATGCGATAGGTTTTCAGCTAGCTACTGGCGCAAGAACCATACATTGAAAATACCAGGAAATCAATTAGGCATACTACCGCATCTTATAATTATATATTTTCTTTCTAATGTTCAGTATATTGTTTGCTTTCAGGGTTGATTTACGAATGGACAGGGAGTTTTCAAGCGGCTCTTTTTATGTACAGTGGCATCATGCTCATTTCAATCCCATTGTTTATCATATATGATAAAACAACGAGACGAGAAGAAGACGGGAGTTAGCTGCGAATCTCTGGATTGAGCATCACCAAACTCTGCCCTTACAACCCCCCTAATGGTATCAATGCATGCCTTCATCTAGCTCTCGTAATTGCGTCAAATTGTAAAATCCACATTCGTTTACAAAAGCCTTTCTAAAGATTTGTATTAAGCGTATTCGCTGGTTAGAGTTAAAACTGCACTAGCTGTAGCCTACAATGGATTTATATTCTGTCATTTCGTTTACCGTATAAAGTGGTAAAAACAATCGACAGTCCAAGTAAATTCTTTAAAATAACTACCATTGTGTAACCGGTATGAATAGTACCCCTCCCCCTCCAATTAGGGTCACAATTAAAAACAAATTGATTACAAACTTAAACGCAGCTGCATGAGATCTACTAAAAGAGGCCACTAATCAATGATACTGTAGTAAAATCATGGGCGGGTGCGTTGCTTCGTATGTATGAAGGGATAGCTGCTTAAATACCGCCCTCTTTCTATCAAGCTTATTTTACTTGAACGGAAACGGCAATAAGTGATCTTTGCTGAAATTCATTCAAAACATTTCCAAGCAATAAGGAAATTGAGTTCACATGAGATTAAACAGAATTTAATTGTGTGAGAAAATAGTTTTGAATATCCTTCTCCAATGCTTATCAGAAAGATTCGCGGAAGGTCCTGTCATATCATCACTTATGTTACGTCATGTGGGCATTCCGTTTTGTACAGCCACTTTGTTGCAGCAGGGAGGTATAACAAAACAACTCCCACACAAGCAGTCAAACGTTTTCAATGGGGGTCAATTTTTGGTATCGATAATTACGAAAAAATTCAGAAATGTACAAACATCTGAATTGAATTTAAATGGTAAACATACACACTATAAACAAGTTTAAATAGCATTTCTTAAAAAAATCTCGCTCAAGTACCAGCCATAAAGCCAGGTATCTGAAAGCACACGATCCTATGCAACAAAGGATGTATTTTCCTTTACTTCGATGACCAATTGAGCTCTCTTTCACCGTTTTTAAAATATATTTTATGCATGTCTGGATACACCAAGCGGGAATGCAGGTCTTTGGTCTTTGACAATTACCAAAAGTATACACTCAAGATATTACCGATGGTTGAAACAAACCATGATTTTAACCATGGTTGCTAGGGTAACATGTCTTGCTGAAAAATTGGCAGTTTCATTCAGTAATTATAAAACAAAATTGGGTTTCTATATCTACCAAATAAACAATTATACCGACCTGTCGTAATCCTACCCATTTGATTTTAATAGGTCGATTCACAACAATTTCAGGCAATTGTTGTCTCCAGTTCTGAACAGTACTCGACATGCCAGATTCTTAAACGTGGCGTATAAAGCATAGAACAAGTAAAGTAAAGAAACATCTCATTACTGCTTATGCCTTTGTATCATAGAGCAAAGGCTGAGGGTTTTGGTATACTCACAATTTCAATATAAATTCTGCTACATCCAGTGGATTTTGTTCCGCCACGTTTCGTAGTGCAGCCTGCGCAATGCCAGGTCTTCGTCGGTGATGTTCCAGAATTGTGACTCTGCGTGTCTGAACTTGCCATTTTGGGCTAAATCCTCAAGTGACAGCCGGTGCGGTACATGTTACACTCGACTCCAATGGAGGGTTAATAAGAGTTCTTAAACGGCCGTTTAAAACCGGCAGGGTCGTGGCCGTGCGATAAAGGCCCTCGCCTTCGGCTCAAGGACGTCGGAAAACAGATAAGTTTTTACAGAGTTTCCTACTTTATTACGCCTTTTAACCAAAAGGGCATTTATGAATGGGAAGAAAAGGGTAGCGACTCGTTCTTAAACGGCCGTTTAAAACCTTGCAGGGTCGTGGCCGTGCGATAAAGGCCATCGCCTTCGGCTCGGGCCTTTATCGCACGGCCACGACCCTGCAAGATTTTAAACGACCGTTTAAGAACGAGTCACTACTCTTTTATTCCCATTCATAAATGCCAATTTGTTAAAAAGTGAAAGAATTTAGGAAAATCGGTGGTAAAAAAGATGTTTGTTAAGCGAATTTTCGAAGTTTTTACATTATTTTTCAAAAACTTTTGTAACATTCTGTTTTGAGCGCGTTGGGTTGTGTGCACACGCGCGCGCGCGCGCGCGCGTGTCGACAAGATTACGCGCTGGTATACTAATAGCTGTATGTTGCGATCCGCGTAAGTAAATTGGCGTAAACAAGCTTGCGCGCCCAACACGCGAAGCCATGCAGCCGTGTTTAAACACTTCTAGCCGTGTTTATATCACACGTTTAAACACCCCCACGTGACGTGCTCTCCACCAATCAGAATGGATAAACTGTCCAAGGTATTTATGAATAAGGGAATAAAAGGTAGCGACGAGTTCTTAAACGGCCGTTTAAAACCGGCAGGGTCGTGGCCGTGCGATAAAGGCCCGAGCCGAAAAACGGCCGTTTAAAACCGGCAGGGTCGTGGCCGTGCGATAAAGGCCCGAGCCGAAGGCGATGGCCTTTATCGCACGGCCACGACCCTGCAAGGTTTTAAACGGCCGTTTAAGAACGAGTCGCTACCCTTTTATTCCCATTCATAAATGCCCTTTTGGTTAAAAGGCGTAATAAAGTAGGAAACTCTGTAAAAACTTATCTGTTTTCCGACGTCCTTGAGCTCTGTACGTGTGGTGCATTTTTATGAGACGGTTTTCGGATATGCATTGGTGCGCGTAGTAATGCATCCTCGTATCCTTGGACTAAAATGGCGCGGCGAGATCGATCACCCCTGAGAACGAGGTTGTGGGCTAACCCGCACAAATGCTATCCGAAAACAACCGGTCTTAAACAGCTCCAGCTATGTCTTTATCAGCCGTTTAAACACACCCACGTGACGTGCTCTCCACCAATAGGAATAGCGAAACTGTCTGGGTTATTTATGAATGGTGATTGGTGGTGGTGGCAGATCGCGCGTACACCGGTCTTTGTTATGAAAATACACCAGCTGTACATGTACAGTAGTCTACACACACGTGGGTGCTATTTTTACATGCATGTGATGACTTCCTTTTGTTCTTTCCTTAATCCTTTACTCAAATCCTCACATAATGATAAACTCTGTACACAAAACTCATTGAAATCACTTTCTTAGGAATTCCCCTTTGGAAACACATACTGTACTCCATACATGCAGTTATAAACATCCTATGAATATAAATATGCAAATTTTGTAGTCATGAATCTAAGGATTAAAAGGCTGGCTCGGCCTTTCGTTTATTTGCGTTTTAGATAAACGGCAATTAATCCTTGATGAATTTTTTGTGTTGGTCAATCAAATGCAAGCTGACGTTTCCTAAGTAACCATTGCACTTTCAACTTTCAATTCACTTGAAACCACCCGATTGGCATAACATTTGGCGATTCATCTTCAAGCACCAGTCGACTCTATTGTGCCTAAGACACTATTTAAAACCACGGTTTGGGATTGGCTTCTAGCTCAGGCTCCGCTGGCATAATTGAAGGCCCGTACGGAAAACGCATGTTTATAAAAACAAGCCCCCCCCAAAAAAAAAAAATATATAAAATACCCCACACCAAATCACCAAAACACCACAAACACAAAAAGTACCCCAGATAACCCGGCACGGACATCAAGGGTTTGGGGGGGGGGGGGGGTAGGCCACGTGCTCACCAAGCCTCTCCACTGGTGGTATGAAATCTTACAGGAGGGAGAAAAACCGCCAAAAAGTTTGCCCATAACAAGTTATCACAGAATGTGTATCTGACTGTTCACAATTTTACAGGGGCCCGATCCCCTCGCCGTAGGCATCGTGACTAGTAGTACTTCATTTCTCCCCAATAATTGACCATATTATTGATCATTTTCAAAAGCATAGAGAAAAGGGTAAAGAGACAAAAAAACCTTTGAAATTGTTCCTTTTCAAAAGATAACCAAAGCAATAAAAAAAAACTGAATACAGGAGAGATCTTCAAAAAACTCCCCGGAGCTCTTAAGTGGGCCACAAATGCCGCCTCATTTTTACATTAAATTTTGTAAAGGAGAACAGAAGTAAAAAGCAAAAACTAGAAGTGTAAATCTGTGGAATTTCATTATAGTTAAAACCTTGCGTTTACAATGAATGTACTCTTCACTGATGAAATGTTATCATTTCGAATAGATACATTTTAATAAACAATCAAATGACATAATGCAAAATAACAATATTAATCGACTATTAATAATGTATCAAGACATTTTAAAACAAAATAAAATCGATGCACAGAATTTACCAAAAAAAAGACGATATTAAACAATGATACTATACTATGTTTATTATTGTGAATGAGTAGATGGGGAGCAATTGGGGGTGGGGGGGACTGAGCTGGGAGCAACTGTTGGGGACTGCCCCGGATACCGAGAGTTGTGGAGGAAGTGTGTTGAGGCTGTCATCTTTTCGCCCCTGTGGCCTAACAGCTATGTGATGGAGTGAACGAGTTAATGAATGAGCAGGTTCAGTACGCCCCCTTGATTTCATCGATTGCAGTTTTTGCAATCCTTGTTTGTGAAAGAGCACAGAGTTAAAAATGAGCAAAAACGTGTATATACGATTATGGAGTTTCTGTTGCTTACCTAAATCTTTACGTTTAACATTTTTGTAGCATATACTCTTCCCTGTTAAAATGTAATCCCGACAACTGTATTTTCTCTATAATTACTGTATATATTTTAATACTCAATTTTCTTATAATACTGCAACAAATCATTATTACTTTATGAGTGCCATGAACAATGAGTTGATAACAAACAGAACAGCCGCAGACACTCTACGAAAACATGCTATTAAACCATGCATGGTGACTGGGATGAACGCCCGGAGGATGTGAAAAAGCTGTTTAGGTAGAGTGACAGTGGTGCCTATCCTCAGAAATCCATGGTGCAATTGCGTTATTTAAAATACCACCTTATACTCTTGGCACCACGTGTTTAAGCGCGAGCCAGAGAGGCCTGGTTTCAACTTCAAATAGTTGCTTAGCACAACAACTGTGCTTATCAGAAAAATGGTTACCAGCCAAAATAACATGTCATATGTACCGGTTACGACTGGTTTCTGCTTACTTTACGGCACATAAGACATGTTATAATTGTTTTGACTTGAGTACACCATCGGAATGTATACGAGAACACTCTTACGAACTCATCACTCATTCGAACAGTACTCCCATGTTTTATAGCGAGTACTTTTGCGGGTCCCTTCCATCAAATTAACACCCCTTGGACTAAAAACAAATTCCAAACCAACCGGAAGACAGGATTGAGTTCAGCCAGGAAGGGTATTTTAACATTTGCCATGGTATTTGTCTAAGCCTCAATAGGGAAAGTGGAATTTTAAAAGAATTTTGACCGAAGTTTTGGTACAAAAAACGTATGGTTTTAACCAACTCTATAAACATCGGAATTCTTGCAGGCATAGTCTGTGCATACCTCAATGGAAGACAACAAAATCTGAACACCGTATGGAGACCAAAGCCTAAGAATTTTGTCTACCTTTGATGTGAGGGAAAAGGAACACATCTCAAAACTTGGTCAGCTTTTACCAAATCCTAATCTGTTTCTTTTGAAGAGTTGAAGTGTTGAAAATACCACACACAATGTATTTCAACAGTATTTCCCCACCTAAACCTTTCTGAAATCCTCTTAGTTCATGACACATCGCTGCTCGGGGCCGGTTTTTCTAAAACCAGGCAGAAGTTCATCGAAGTTCGACCGAAGGACTTGAAAGGTCTGATGGTCCCTCTTTCCACCGTACAATAAGATAATTGAAACATAATTACTAAGTATCTATAAAAGACCACTACATTATACTAACAACAAACACTTCACTCCTAACCACATACCGAAATAAAAACAATGCACACTTCATCAATGAGAATGAAATTATGACAGTTCATTTTGCATCTCCCCTTTCTGTTGTGTCAATATTATCAAGCACCAATCTCTCTATGAATATATTGATAACGACACTCATTTGTTTGCAATAGCAATTGATATTTAAAGGCACTGTACACGTTTGGTAATTACTCAAAATATATATTAGCATAAAAACTTACTTGTAACGAGCAACGGAGAGCTGTTGATAGTATAAAACATTGTGAGAAACGACTCCCTCTGAAGTAACGTAGTTTTTGAGAAAGAGGTAATTTCTCACTAAAATAATAAAAGACTTCTGGCCAGAAGCCTTTTATTCCTATCTGAAAGCACACTAGTTTGTACAACAATGGTGTTTTTTCTTTCATCATTTTCTTGCAACTTCAATGACCAATTGAGCCCAAATTTTCACAGGCTTGTTATTTTATGCATAATGTTGGGATACACCAAGTGAGAATACTGGTCTTTGACAATTACCAAACGTGTTCAGTGCCTTTAACAACAATTTTTCATCTTTCAACCAACATAATCTGTTTATGTTTGTATTGACTAACACATATTCGTGCTCTTTAAACAAATTGGGTAGCATCACGTTTATACAGACAAGTTTATATTGGCGTATATTTTGGCGTAGCGTTTAAAGGTACAGTATTGGTAGCAGTGACTGGTAGAGCTGACAAAATAGTTACAGTGTTCATGTTTTGTATGATCAACCATATACATGAACTAATTAATTAGACTTGTGAAAATTGGGTTTCATCCGTTATGAGTCGGGAGAAAAAAGTGAAGAAAAAAACATGCACATTATTTTTGGCATGTAAGCACACTGTCCTTTTTGGGGGTTATAACAACCAAAATTAGCGTTTTTTTTTTTGAGGTTATCGAAGAGGGAAATATTTCACAGAAGATAAAATTACTATGAACTTCATAATCAATAAGCTTTCAGACTAAAACTAAACAACGATGTTTTTTATCTTTACCAATCCTGTATAAAACCTTCAATCATCATTTTGCTTCAAGCCGATTTACGACCAGAATACCAACATGGCTTGGCCGTGTCTTCCCGGATGTCCCGCATCACCGCTAGAGTGACCTCCTCTGGGCTCTGACCTCCGATACGGATGTAACCTCTGACATCTCCACTGTCTTTGGTGAGGCGGATGTCTTTGCCTACAAAGGAACCTAATTTGGGAAAGACAGTTTGCGACAGGTTTGTTTTAATTTCCATCAAACTTATTTTGAATTTTGCTCTATACACACAAGGTATAACATCGATTATGTTGATAAAATGTCTGTTACAGTAAGAAAGGGTACAGAACGGACTATGTTGACAGAATTACCGAAACGGGGTTGCTTATTAAAATGAAGTGCATCACTTACTATAGCTTTCATTTGAGAAAAGGTAATGTGGAAAACGTTTCGGCTGGGTAAAGACCTTTTAGAAAAATTGCATCACAGATTGTGTTCTCTTGATAGTAGTGTGATTCACACATACTGAAAATCTGTTTACTCTCTTTTTGATACTGTGATATCAATAATTTGACTTACCAATCCAACCTTCTACTGAGTCAGAAAAACCGTCACCACTGTCCGTGCTGAATCCCAAATAGTCGGCTTTACCCTCTTGGTGGCGCCCTGCATGCCATGTCACAACGAGGCTGATGTTTGCCCTTGGCTGGAGGGTCAAGCGGGCACCATCAGACACCAATAGATTCAAACCGCCGGCTAACGCAAACTGGTTGTCCGTCCAAGGGATTGAGAATGTACCATCTTCAGACGAGATTTGTTCTGTGGAAACAACGATGCTTTGGAGACCAAGTGTCAGGAAGAGTCGGTCAATGACAAGCGGGACGGGGCCGATCCCCGAGGGCCGGTTCAACGCACTTGCTACTCGAGCCCTGACTTTCAATTCTGAAACAAGAATAATTCAAGTCAGCTTGACAATTATGAACTTTTATATATAAAGGAAAAATTAAAATAAACATAATCTGTTAGATTTTTGCTATGTCCAAATTATCTGGTTGTTACAAATTCCATTATTTTCTGCTTTGTTTCTAAAAACGTGGCAAATCATAAGTTATAGAGCATTACCTTTTAGTAATTTCAACATATAAGAAAACAAACATGTCCTGAAAATTCCATGGTACCTTAAGTATAAATGACTTAAGTTGCAAAAATTAACACATCATCCGCAAATTTTGTAGAACGAAATAGGCCTAATATTCAAATTTCTGGCTCACCGTTAACAGGATCGTCCAACAGTATCAGACGATCTCCAGGCACAGCATTGACATCAAAGCACAGTGTGACGTTGGTTTGCTCATCACGTATCAAGAAATTAGCATTCACGTCGACTGCTGTGCGTGGCCGAAAATAGATGGGGGGAAACAAGGAAGAACACTAGGTAACTTGAGAGATGACTGAAATGAGATCACCTAAAGTAATATTTTTCTGATAAACTTCTGACGTCTTTGCCTCATATCCTTTGCCACAGGATGCCTACATAAAATTGCTTTTAATTCGCTACTTAATAAGTTTGTCTTTTATGTTTCTACCCTCTTTCTGTTACCGGAAATTCGGCCAATTTCTTTCAACCACCACCCCCCCCCCCCCCCCAGTGTCCTAACCGATAACTTTTATCTTAACTTGATGCGGTACCCGCTGCCATGGATTCGAGTGGTAAGACATCTGCTCTAGAAATGCAAAGGTCGTGGGTTCGAATCCCACCCGAGCGATTTGCCTGTGAATTTTTTTTCTTCTGCACTGAGTTAACACTGCTTAACACACATCGGTGTAGGGTAAAAAACCAAATTATGTTAACTTTTATCTTGCTCATATCTACTTCTTCCGACTGCATTCGGTTATTTGTCATCCCTTCTCTACCTGACTGCTTCAGAAGTAAACATGTGTTTTGTATTGTCATTTAACTCTTGAGAAGGACCCCCTGTTTGCAATTTAAGTAAACAAATCATTTCTGACAATAAAAAACAACCCTCGTTTCACTTGACATGATTATTGTTCGAGATATAATATTTTTCAATGTGATTTGACCAAACGGTTTTACTGATCGTCTTCTTTCCATTAGCATAGTACCGTTGTCTCAGGGGATTTTGACCCCTAATGTGTGTTGCCCCCAACACGATGGAGTGAAGGAAGTTGAGTCAAAAAATGGTGCTATCAAGACAGAGTCTCCCTATATGAGGACAGAATCTCCGGGGGACAGAATCTCTTGCCACTGTCACACTGTATTTAATACCCACCTGTAGCAGACGTTACTGGCATCGTTGTAGTCGTTGTTGGAGACGTTGTACGCGTGGTTGGGATCGTTGTATGCGTAGTCGGGATCGTTGTATGCGTAGTTGGGATCGTTGTATGCGTAATTGGGATCGTTGTACGCGTAGTTGGAATTCTTGTAGTCTTTGTGTGAGTGTGACTGTGTGTAGGCATGAAGAAACTGTGTGTCTCTAAAGATTAGAAAACAATGGATGCATTACACTGTGAGGGCAGAGATGGTTCTTGTGATTGATTTAGCTTGATGCGCTACATATTTGGCAGCACAGGCTGTATACTCCCAAGGGAGCTGAGATGGTTAAAGGGATGAAATAAAAATGGCCAAGTGACCAGGGGTAATAATGTTGAAGTGCCATGAGCGTCACTGAGTGACGGACCTGAGCGCTATATAAGAAGCCACTATTATTATTTATTATTATTATAACAGTATGTTGTTTTTGTTAACTACAATACATTTTCCGAGCGTGTGTTGAGATAAAGTTAACTGCCTGAATTTCATTTCATTGTTCATTTTCATTTATAGTTTTAAAAACAGAGAACATTGATAAACACGCCACAGTAAACATTAAATATTTACGTAGGCCTACATAGAAAAAACCTCTTTCTAATATTATACCCCGAGGAATTGAAAAAACTTAAATTCTTCTCTCCCGAGTCAGCATTCCACAGTTAAGAGAGATAATTAATTTTTAACAGTATAGCATTCACTTGTCAAAATAAGCACAATCAAATTAGTTAGGTCGCATATATAAATCGTTCAATTTCACAAAAGCCAACAGCAACGAGCAATGGGGCTGGGTCAACCATTTAAATTATTTTCAAGAATTGTAAACAGGAAGTAGAAATTCAAGTTAAAATTTTGTGAAAATAGTATTCTTGAATATCTTTCAATGAAAAGAAATGACAGAAACGAACCTGAAATAGAAGAACGAAATCACATGTTCACGAAAATGAAAATTGACTGCAAAAGTAGCTAGAAAGAAACCCTATACTGTTAGTAAGCTAAATATGGGAACAAGCGTGCATTTGAAGCGTGTCAATGAAACTGACTAAATTTGTGCTGAAATCAACGGGGAAAACATAAACTAATAACAGCAATACTTACGAGGCGGTATGAAAGTAGGTAACATGGGGAGGTATTGTAAGCGCCCTTTTCCTCCAAAACCTATGCTTGCTGGTACTTGATGATGCAGCTTCGGGCTTAGATAATAGGGCCTACCCATCGGGCCTATAGTTGCAAATAAATTGAGACAGAGCATTGATGAAACACACATACACAAATCGTGCAAAGGGTAGTATCTCGAAAACTTTATATACAGATAAAGACAGCTACATAGGAGTATAAATCAAGTTTGGAAGCTAGAGAACGGAAATGAATTTAATCTTGGGAAGACGATGACGTATCAATAAATGTAACTTTCTGAACAACCTTGAAGGTTGTTCAAAAAGTTAGCTTGTTCAACAAAATACCCTCTTGGAGTATATAGACTGATCAGTGGTGAGATTAATTATGCACTGCCTTATCTCATGTACGATGCAGTGTTACGTAGATTTAAAATTTTCCTTTTTTAATTTAGCAATTTATTGTATTGAAATATTCGAAATAGTTTTATTTATAAATAAGATGTTTTTACGCCATATTGAAATGAGGTGAAATCCAGTCTTTTATACAAAGCATCCCTATTGTATTTGATTTCTTTTTCATTTACATTTAGTTTTTTGAATCACCGCTCCAAGCGTCTGCCCGAGGTCCCAGTCCTTAAATTGATTACATTCAATGAGTACGGGGAAACTCAGCGTGACCCGTCCGCGTTTCCATGTTTCTGAGCTTTTATCGCAGAATAATTTAAAGGGGACACGTTGCCTTGGATTGGGCGCTTTTGGCGATAAAAAGCGTTTGTTATGAAATGAATATAGCTGGACAGAAGTTTTGAAAGTAGAATACAAAGATCCACACAAATATTCCGCCAAATTGCGTGGTTTTTCTTTTACTTCGTGAACTAACAAGGCCTGCCATTTTCTTGAGTCAACAATTTTGTTCTACAAAATGGCGAACCGTGTTTGGTCACGAAGTAACAGGAAAACCACACAATTTCGAGCCATTGTGTGGATCATTATGTTCTACTTTTGAAACATCTTTTCAATCATTAATTCATAATGAACGCTTTCGAATGTTTTTTATAGCCCAAATCGACCAATCCAATGAACTGTGTCCCTTTAAATCGTCGGTAATCAAGTTGTCTCTCTGTGCTTATACCGTTAAACACGTCTGTCCGATGTGTTTTCTTGCAGTTTCCATGATGGTCGAAAAAACCAGGTAAGTTGAACCAGAAAGACTAATTTTAATGATATGGGAATTCCTGTATCTTTCTATCCATTTCTTTCCATTTACATTAACTCGGAATATGGAAACGCGGATAGTCACTTTACATTGTTGTGTTGAAATGCGTTTAATTTCGGTGATTTCACAATGAATGCCTTTTATGTGATACTCACCGGGTTGCCCGCCAACGGGTTGCCCGCCAACGGGTTGCCCGCCACCGCCTCTGCGCAAAGGATAATCTCCCCTTACATCCATAACAGGCGGCCCTGACCCGAGACAAAAAAAAAAAAAAAAAAAAAAAAAACATTAAAAATGAAATATAACAAACAAATATAATAATAAATACATTCAAAGTAAGTTGATTAAAAAGTAAAAACGGAAACTTTATGAGTTTGATCGCAGTCATAATTCCTTGCTGGAATTTACCTGCATCAATCACGGGTTCTTCGTCCGGTTTCACCACCACCAATGACGTCAGTGGAGTCACAAAGTGATACTTGAGAGACAGCTCTAGCGCCCTCTCCGTCAGGTTTGCCTTCTCGGCGTCACCGTCGGCTGCAGTGCGCTTGCGTAGAAGTTCCTTGATGGTCAAGAACGCCCACAACCTCTGCGCAAAATCGTCAACGGACCGTGGACTCAACATACTCTCGGTTTCATTCTGCACGAGAAAGAAATGATTTCACTCAGAATTATTGATTTACTTTTGTCCAGAGTCCTGACCTTTAAGAAACAGTCCCAAATGTATGATACCAAGGCTCACCAGGGAGATTATTGTTTAGAGTGTTAATATTAAGTACAAACCCTCCAGAGATTTAAAGGCACTGGAACACGTTTGGTAATTGCCAAAGACCAGTATTCTCACTTGGTGTATCCCAACATATGCATAAAATAACAAGCCTGTGAAAATTTGGGCTCAATTGGTCATTGAAGTTGCAAGAAAATTATGAAAGAAAAAACACCCTTGTTGTACAAACTAGTGTGCTTTCAGATAGGAATAAAAGGCTTCTGGCCAGAAGTCTTTTATTATTTGAGTGAGAAATTACCTCTTTCTCAAAAACTACGTTACTTCAGAGGGAGTCGTTTCTCACAATGTTTTATACTATCAACAGCTCTCCGTTGCTCGTTACCAAGTAAGTTTTTATGCTAATATATATTTTGAGTAATTATCAAACGTGTACAGTGCCTTTAATGTTATCGATCTGACACACTGTTAAAGTCGCGAAATAGTGTCTGAAATCTTTCCAAATCACCTTTGCTTATTTCGATTGCACAAATACATAAACCGTTTTAAGTTGTATTCACGAAAATTTGACCATTGATAACGAAATAATCACATGTTATACGTGTTTAATGAAAACAAAAGAATGCATTTTTAGGGAGTTATTGATACATCACTATGTCTTACCATGGTAAGACATGATGTACCAATACTCCATAAATTGAAGTAACACCACGGGAGATATGAAGCATTTTAAGGGGATAAGTGAGGGGGGGGGGGGGAGGAAAGAAAACGATAAATAAAGTCAGTATTGGGACTCGTATGAGGAGGCGACTGAGCAGTGTTTTTTACCCAACGTAATTATCACAACCAAATTTGTCCCTCTTACGACATTTCTTAAATATCCCATAAAGGGGAAAATGGTTTGGTTCATCGGCTCCTCACGTTGTCCTATAAATTACAACATTTCGGATCCCATGATCCGAAACAAGTGATTGGTTAGCAAGCAAAATTTGCGAGCTGCACTTCTTTCACTAACCTTGACTTCAGTTTCTGTTACGAGTATAATTTCCTCTTCCCAGGATCCACCACGGACTGTGCAGGTAATCACCCTCCGTAAACTATCGCTATCATTGACTGCTAGCCTGCCTGCCACAACCAACTCAGTGCCGTCAAAATAAGCAGGGAACTCGGTCTGGGAAATGCTGTTGACCTCAATGGCGTTGTTCTCGTACTTGATGACAACATTAGTCAACAGTGGGGTGGCTACCTCGTCGAAGAACCCCACCAGCTGCAGCCCCGCATCGGCATCCTCGTAGATCTTCCTGGCGAGACCGCGGTTTTGAAGTGAAAGCTTTTCAAGGAATGAAAAATCGACATTGTTGCCGAAACCGAGGCAGAACAGGGAGAATCTTCCTTCCATCCTCGCTTTGATGTCGGTAACGATGGCGTTTGTGTTTGTTATTTGACCGGAGGTGGGCTCCCCATCGGTCAACATGACGATGAGGGAATAGGATCCGTCAGACGCGAGTTCGTTACGCTTAAAGTCCTCCAACAAAGCAATAGCTGATACGATGCCTCCGTGTAAGTCAGTTCCTGTATGAAAGAAACAACACAATGATTGACAGTCAAATTTAGACGAGTAGCGTGTTAGCAGAAATTTAATGTAGCTCGTAAAACGTCTTGTGTTTTCAACGTTATTATTGTACAATTGAAACTCACTTGAGTTTTTTGGCAACTATGCTGATAACTCACACACCACTAACACAACAGGTAGAGAGCAAAACATTACAAAATATGGAAAAAAGAAGGAAAAGGCAATTGTCCTTGCAAAATACTAATTTCGAAACTTGATGTTGTTGTACAAAATATGTAATTGAAACTAAACGGTAGAGTGAGTGCAAAATAAAACCCAAGAAGTGAACAATTATTAATTACCCTGGCACACCCGTACCATGTACTTCCTAATGTTACAGCCCCATACAAAGCTAACTTTCAGCATTGGCTGTTTCTGCACACTGAGTTGATCTCGATAGTAATAATAACAATAATAATATCGGCTCTTATATAGCGCAACTCCACAGAATGACCATTGCGCTTCAAACATTAATGCCTCTGGTCACTGGGTCATCTCAGCTCCCTGGGGGTACGGGTATACAATCTGTGCTGCCAAAGTGCACGAAGCTAAATCATTCACAAGAACCATCTCTGCCCGCACAGGTACCCATTTTACCCCTTGATGAAGAGAAGCACTTATAGTTAAGTGTCTTGCTCAAGGACACAAGTGTCATGACCGGGATTCGCACCCACACCCTGATGACTCAGCCACAAGAACTTGAGTCTGATGCACTTAACAGCTCGGCCAAGACACGCATTGATAACATAGCAACCATGTCTTTGACAGAGAATGAACAATTGACAAACCTCCATTCGCCTCCAGTCTTCTTATCATTTCCTTCGCTAACTCGATGTTATCTTTATTCGCTGCTATCATGGTCTCACGCCAAACGGATGTCCGAGACGCAAATGTTATCAATCCAAAGTTGTCTCCCTCACGTAATTCAGTCAGGATTTTCTCCATTGCTTCTCTCGTTTGCCGAATCTTGGTACCGCTCATGGATCCGCTGGTGTCTAGAACGAAGACCACGTTCTTACTTACTGGTCTTAATCCAGCGGGGGAGAAGTGGTGCACGAAATAGCCATTGACTATCTGTTTCAAAATAGTACAGTACAAAAGAGATTTAACAAAACACTTCCAAGTCAACTTCAATATAATTTATTTTTAAAAATAACTCAAAAAACGTTTTTAATAGTGCCGAACGTAATCTGCGAATTAAATTTACACAAATTATTGAATTTGTCTAGCAAAAAATAAATAAAATAAAATTAAAGATAAATTAGTAAATAAAATTTGATTTTTTTTCTTCTTCACATTTGTGACGGTTATGATTATTTGTTACTATTCCTACAAAGACAAACCTCAATTTTGCCAGCATTTTCTCCATGGATGACGTCATATCTCACTACGAATTTACCCAGATTGCCTTCGGAGGAAAGAAGCTCTTGTTCCTCTGTGTTTGGGTGAAACTGCACGTGGACACGGTCACGTTGGAGTTGTTTCATCTCCGCCCAGTCAGGGCGAACTACATCCTTGTCATATTTTCTCGAGCTGGGCCTCTCCAAAAAGAAATCCATTTTACCCTCGTCGATGCCCTGAGGTTCTTCGATGTGTACGTTCACAATGAGATGCTTTACAAGCTAAACAAATAAAATAACAAACAAAAAGTATTACTACCAATACGAATGTTTGCAACGGATTTTATTGCAATTTTGTCATGGGCACAAAAGCACGGCGTTGCATTTTTGTTCCTTCACTTTTTTACACAGCACACAGAACCTAAAAGGTGCATCACATTACAGTATAATACAAGTCCCATAATAATGCCAACCGCTTCATGATGAAATAAAAATAGTTGAAGTCTCAAAAAGAGTTTTAAAGGCAGAGTATGCTTTTGGTATTTGTCAAAGACCAGCACCCTCACTTGGTGTATCCCAACGTATGCATAAAATAACAAACATGTGAACATTTGGGCTAATTTGGTCATCAAAGTTGCAAGAAACTTGTTGCATATAATTGTGTGCTTTCTGAGTCCTGAGAAAGCCTAGAGTTTTTGAAATTGTACGCCATAGGAGAGGAGGGTGTGGTTAGAAATTTATGGTACTTGTACATTTAAGAATCAGAACTGTACAGTCTTCCTTGGAATGTATCATGCGATCTTACCTGGCGAGGTGATATAGAAATGGCATTTTCGAAATAGCCATTGTGTCGCTTCAGGAGCTCTTCGTAGGTCAGATTGAATGAAAGGGCGCCCTCCGCGGCAACATTGATGGACACCGTGAAGTCGTTCTTTTTTTCTGACCTGTACCAAATTAACAATGTCAGTTTCAGTAAATCGTTAGCGTGACGTGTGTAGTAAGCGATACACGTTGATTGACGGTTGTGAGTGCCTGCCCAGGAAGAAAGAAACATTAAAACCATGTCCGTCTGACCACACCCACAGACGATTTCGACCACACCCATTGACCAGTTGAAGAGTCATGCATTGTCTGTGTCCGTGAACAAGCATTAACTACACGTCCAATTAATTATTAGTCGAGCAGCTATACACATTATCACAGAGAGCTGAAATGAAATAAATATTGGGTATATTCGCTAAGTTTACTCACGTTTGTGAAACATGTCCAGTTGTTTGTCCCTGCTGCTTTGCTTGCTCGTACGCCGCCTTCGCCTTCTCTTTCTCGTCAACCCGGGAACGGTAAACTTTACCCTCTGTCTCTCTGTGGGAGAATAGTTGAAGATAAGTGTCCATGTTTCCTCTAAGACTGACGATAGGTTCTTATGCTAGTAGAGTCTTTCTGGAAGACTCTGCTAGGGTCGAAACGTCAGACCACTATAAACACATTTTTTATTTATACCATAGATCCTTTTGGTACTAGGTAGGCAGTTTGCAACAGCTAATTCTATTTTCTCGGGTTCTTATTCTCATACAAAGTGGAACAATTTTTTAAACATTTTTTTAAACTCTCTTTCTAATAGGGAACACATTCTCTCGGAAAAGGTGATATATTGTACAATGTAGCATTACATGAACATAGTTCAAAGCCTCAATCAAAGGGTTTACACGGAGTCCAAAATGGGGAACACACACAAAGTCTATGCTCACTTATTCATAATGTTTGTCTTTATGTATAATTTCTGTCTTTAATACTGCATGGATGCCCCTTTAAGGGCTATGGAGTTTCCTGACTTGAACTCACATCAGAAATCCCGAGATGAACGCCTCCTTAGGCAGCTCGATGTAAAAGTTGACCTCTTGACCCTGACTCGCTGGGTTGACCACGTGACATGTCACAACTGTCCTGGCGAAGCGGGCTGTGATTGTTGACGTGACACGTAGGCCCCTCAATCGCAGAGCAGTGTCGTTGCCAGCAGTGTCGTTGCCGGTAGACTCGTTGCCGGCAGGGTCGTTGTCGGTAGAGTCAACCTGATCGTAAATTATAGCGTCTAATTTTAATGGAAAGGGTTAACTCGAGGGAATTCAAACCACCTGTTGATCTTCTTCAATGGTAGTCATAACAGAAAAATCCGTGCGTATTAAATAATATTGAAAACTGAGCGCAAGAGTTTACATTTTAAGCTGTCCAACAGATTTATTCGTTATAGAAGTTCGTTTGTAAACACATTGTGTTTTCACCAGGCTGTGGTCATGTTGAGTTAGAAGAAAGAATGAAGTGGTAATGAAGATAGAGGTCATGTTAATGTCCTATCATCTAGTCCTGTTGTAGGACTAGATGAGACGACATTCAAAATGCATTCGGAGTAGGGAGATCCACCTATGTCCAGCTCATACAAAATTAGTCCGACCCTGTTTTGCCAATTTACCCAAACCAAGTCCAGACAAGAAGGACAGAATAAAAGGCTTGCATGTGTTGTATCACAACGGACACCATTACCAGAGACTGCACACCATTACCAGAGACTGCACACTACTGGGTTACTGACGCACGGTGCAACCAGTCGAAATGTATAATAACTTTTTAAATGGGTCGATCTATCTCTCCTTAAAATATTAAGAGGAACTCACCTTGTCGACCTTTGGTGTAGGAATCGCCCCGACATCTCTTCTTTCACGCTGAAACGATTTAAAGAGTACAACATGTAACCATCAGTGTTAGGCGTCTTAAATTCAATTTAGTTTATTGTTTACATTATCTTTGAAAGTTGAAATTGTGTATTTTAGCGTAAATTTTTTTAGCGTATTTTTATCTGAAACTACAGAAATTAAATTTTTTAAAATGACATTATGTGAATGTGATTTACTGGGCATTGTGGAACTCCTGCTAACCACAATGAGGGTGTTCGTCTCATTTCAAAACAAACGCTTTTTATAGCCAAAAGCACCAAAACCCTTTAATTGTCTGCTCACGGCTTCTTGCTTTTCACAACATTCCCATTTTTCCACCTGACTGATTTTATTTAGACCATTAGACCATTGCTCTATGTCCTTTCTCTATGATTAGACCATCCATTGAAGCTCTGCACGTAGGGGATTCAATTCTCCCGGTAGTTCTTCTCTGAACAAACATATATACATCACAATTCTTGGTCTTTTCTGGTTTGATATGAAAACCATTCAATCGAGTTTATGTTCGGCCAACATTTTGAAGCGATTTACCGGAACAAACTCCTCCAAATCCTTCATGATTGCCAGGAACGACTGACTACCGAGGGCTGATGCAGGGGCTGCCGACCCGGTGATACTGTAGAGCGCTCCGGTAGCAATCACCACCGTGATTAACGTCAGCATGGACGCCATGACTCGTCTTGACTGGCACCTGACAATGACAAAGATTACAATTGATTCTGATCAATGGCTGAAATCTCAGGTTTACAAGACATACTGGATGGACAACAGTGAAATTGCCCAAGGTATCCACAGCTTTCGGTAAGACTTACTGCACCTCTGTATCTAATCTTAACCCCCTGAATATCTATACTACATTCTGTCTGAATAGTGTCTATAGGTAATAGCAGCTGTGAATTGAAACGCCCCCATGCCGAGGGCTGTAATCTCCGTACAAATGTGCATGAACAACTATTTACTAAAACACGAACGTGATCAAATGTTTTCATGGACAACAATATTTAGTTAACACATGTTTGGTAAGGAATGATAAACGGGACTAGTCAAGTTATAGTGTCATGGAGATCAGTGGATTCAAATTCAGACTCACATTGGAGCGACATGTAAATTTGGTTATCAGACTCTTAGCCAGTTTGTTAGTTGCTTTCCTACTTCACAATACCTTCCACCTCTTTCAATTTTTCTCTTTATCGTTTTGTTTGGTCATTGCCGAAGATATCTTTCGGTTGCATTTAATGTAACACAAAATCGACCATAATAATTTATCATATACAAAAACACACAGTCAGGGTCTGACTTCTTTACAGAAAGCAGACATTATTTAATTATTTAACAAATTTCTGGTAAGGAATGATAAAAATTGGACTTGTCGCAGACGGTAGGGCTGTACAATACTGACACGGTTGGTGTGGAACTGTTTTGTGGTGAGCACAATTGGTCGCCCCGCTGTAGTTTTTGCTCAATACAAGATTGGTAGAGCTGACAAAATAGTCACAGACTAGTGTTCATGTTTTGTGTGCTCAACAAATCTGTAAAAATTTGTCTGATTCAGAATAAAATATTGAAAAACCATGCACAATTTACAGCATGTAATTGTACAAAAACTGTCCTTAATTTTGGTTGAAACAACCGAAATCAGATGTTGCGTGTATTGTTTAATTTTCCAGATACAGTTTTCTCGAACATGACTTCATTTCAAAAGGTGATCAGAGAAAATAGTGCTTGTATGGAATTTTAAATTATAATCAGTAAACTTTTAGACTAAAATTATACAATGATGTTTTATCCCAGCAAATCATGTATAATACCCAGAGTGCAGTAATTACCATAAACGTGTAAAGAAATCCAGCCCCCCCCCCCGAAAAGGGAATAAAAAGAAGAATTTCATCCCCAAAATATGACCAATGAAAATGTGATACAATTTTTTAAAATAGTTTTATGGATTTGTCAACTAAATACAGTAAGGAAATAATTCTGGTAAACTGCTCAAGAAAACAATGATGCATGCGCTTTCTCTTAAAATTAAATGTCCATAACTAATACTATTCCAAATTTTTCCCGATGTGATGGGACAACATTAGACAGAAAAGAAGAACACAAAATACTACCTACGATATGTAAAACACAAAGCGAAAACACAAAGCAATTTCGATGTTGGCAAACTTAAATAAGGGTGCGAACCCGCATGGTGAAATACCGTGTGATCACTCCGAGGTGATGTGATATAACTTAATGATGATTGATATTATAGTTAGTACAAGCATGGAGGAAGGAAAAGTGGTAGCAGAGCACATTGCTACACAAATAGTTGCGATAATCGTAACCCTCCATCATCCTCCCGAAGCCCTCCGGGCAAGCCCGTCGGGAGGATGGGTTACGATTATCGCAACTACTACACAAAATGCATCAGTTGCTACTCAAAAATCAGGAGTTGCTATTTATTATTAGCATTCAGTGTGCACAAAACAAGTTCAGTCTGATTAGTTTGCTAGATGAAATCGTTCCCTGCGTAGTTTGTTGAAAAGAACTTCTATGTTGGAAAAACTAAAAGAGCTTTTAAAAAGAGACATCAGAGAGTAGTTTATCTTAAAATTGCTGTTTAACTTGCCTTAACAGCCACGCAATCAGATTGACATCGATATAAACAACTGATCATTAACAGTGCAGAAACTACTGTTGTTTTTCTGTCTCATTTTGGTGAACTCACATAAAATACCATCTAGTACACCAAGTACGATGATGCGTTGCCACAACCAGAATAAGAAGTGTAATAAAAAAAAAACACTAAAAACCCCCGATAACAACCACCACAACACAACAAAAGTTCAACAATCAAAACAATAACACAACTTATATTACCTTTATGATGCCGGTGAGAAAGGGAGTACGACTTCTCTGAGCAGTGGGTACGAGATGTGATAACTTTCTACCAGTACCAGCAAAAAGCAGACCCAGTCTTTTTTATCCCTCACCAAGTGCCGCGGGTGACCACAATGACTTTACGCAGATTGATAGTTTCCCTTTTATAGACCCAATTCTTTCTTCCTAGTACCACGCCTTCTTGCTTCCAAAAACCTATCAAGTCACGAAAAGGAGTCCGATCACTTTCGAGTGTGCCTGAAAAAAGAAAAAGAAATCAAAACAAAAGCCCACTCAATCACCGGATTTTCTTAGAAACTTCCGCATCATACCACCACTAGTCCGTGGTGCCACTCCGTTGTGTCACCCCGTGTCAGTCAGC
Source organism: Leptasterias polaris (assembly GCA_037783415.1). Taxonomy (NCBI): domain Eukaryota; kingdom Metazoa; phylum Echinodermata; class Asteroidea; order Forcipulatida; family Asteriidae; genus Leptasterias; species Leptasterias polaris. The sequence continues at coordinate 696,825 of JAZGTN010000042.1, read as the reverse complement.
GTAGTCTGTCCCGTAGCCTTTAATCAAGGCGCGTAGCATCTGATACATTCCTATTGACCGTTTTCATATACTTGGTCAGTGCACGGTCAGTGGGTGTACTTGGGGCGCCTCATTTCTAAAAAGAACAAGGCCAATCCATACATTTGCGTACCCTCGTCGCCTGGTACGGACAGTTTTGCAGCAGCAGCTGATGATTAAATTAGTGACCTATGTTTACGTTCCCTTTCCTGTCATCCGGCAACTGAGTAGAGTCAGGTCTTCCTCCATTGTTTAGAAGTTGGGGAAAAAACACTCTAAAACGTTGCTTCTGGATTTTGTTATTATAGAGCCCCAATGGTTATACACCACACACAACTGAAACCTGATCACTTGGTGTCAGACGTATGTTTTTCAAAATAAAATGTGTCTTTTGTAAACAGTTTTCGAAGTGAGGAATTTCACAATCGTGGTTCAATGATTGTTCACATAAGGTCGAGACTTGACGTACCCCCCCCCCCCTCAAAGAAAAGAAAACTTTCGATCGGTTTTCGAAATTCGGTTGCAGTTTGTGGAGATAATGCAGTATTTCTCTAGAACCAGAAACAAAACTCTGAACATAGACTCTCTGTCAGTTGGGAGGAGTGGGCGGTGAATCTTACACAGCGTGTGAACTAGACTCTCTGTCTGTAAGGAGGAGTGGGTGAACAATGCGTTAAATTTCCCCCCGTGGCTGACCCATTATACTCGTACATAATAAGACACGAAGAGTAGTTGAAAAACCTTTCGTATACCAGTCACCATAACATCCTTTTTCTACAGCCTTCACGACGCCGACATTACTTATCTTAAAAGACGGATAAGGCAGGGAGGGGGGATACACCCGCTTCTTGGAAAATGACGTCATAACTTCGAAGGTCGTATCTTGAAGAAAGGACAGATAGTGAGCACGCGAATATTTCAATGGAACTTAAAAGAAATGATCCTGTAGTTTCGGAACCCTTTATCCATTTTCCATTGTGTCATACTCGTATTTAAATGTATTCCTTTTCTTTGATTGGATTGTCTTGTGAGGAGCTGGTCTCCTTTTTAAATCATGTATTTTTAGTGTTGATGTTTTTACTTCATACATCCTTGGCCTTTTGGCTAAGATTGTGTTTCAATCCGAAACGGGTCTTCATGTAGCTTTTTAAAAGCCAACAGACTAATCTTGCTTTGAAAATCTTTACACGACGTCGACATTACTTGAATCTTGAAAGACGGACACGACGAGGGTGGGGGATCGTACAAGTTCATTGTGCGAGTGCCGACCGCTTCTTGGAAAATGACGGCAATGTATACTTCAATGATACTTCGGAGCTCGTTGTGAGTACGCGAAAAACTGATCATTTGGGGCCCTCACCCAAAATAAAAATACATTAAAGATTATAATATTACAAATGATCAACAATACTTTGGCAGTTATTAAGACTAGAGACACAAACAACAATAACACCAACCTGACAATCGGACAATTTGCATGAGTAGTACATTAGCTTGTGGTGGCGAGAACTCGTTTGAAAGTTTACAAAATCAACATTCAATGATCGATATATAAATTTGAAAACAGTGAACTTTTGATATTAACCCTCCCCCCCCCCCCCCCCCCCCCCCAGTGTGCGGTTCACTCTTGTGAAAATCTTCAACCGGAACGGCAAATCCCAAGTGAATAATTGATTGATTATCCGTCGGTATATATCAGAAGGAGCCCTCTGGAAGTACAGCTTCACGTCCTGGCGAGATCACGTCCGGGAATCGGAATCGAAATCGAAATCACAATTTTAGCCGACCAAGGTCGGATTATGAGAATGGTATGCATATACGCCAAAGACGCAAATAATCCGACCAACACATCGATCGGACTTTTCCATCGATCGATCGGTCTTTTCCATCGATCGATCGGACTTTCCATCGATCGACCGGTCTTTTCCATCGATCGATCGATGCTGCCAACCGATCGATCGGTGCTTTCAACCGATCGATCGATGAAAAAAGAGCGGTAAAAAAAGAGCGGTCGAAAAAGAGCGATTTAAAAAGAGCGATCGGTTGAAAAAGAGCGATCGGTTGAAAACACCGATCGGTTGAAAAGTGCGATCGGTCGGTTGAAAAGAGCGATTGAAAGACCGATGTGCCTACATCGATGCGTACACCTCACACACGGGGTGCGTAGACCTGTGTGTGCGCCTCACGTAGACCTGTGTGTGTGCGGCGGGCTGACAGCATTCCTTTCACTCCCACATAGGACACAACTCAACCGATCAGACGTAAGATAAATATTCATGAGGTAAAATATTTTATTCGCCACGTGGCATCGTGCATAGGTTGTACAATGTACATGTACACGAGGCAGCATTACATGTAGTTCATTTAAAGGTGTGTATACGTTTGGTAATTGGAGCCTACTGATTGTGTTAATCCTATATAAATGTATATACAATTAAACTAACATGTGGTTTTTTTCCCAGATTTTCGGAGCGAATATATTTCCATGCAGGATTCTCTATAGGAATACAAAGTCTGAGGAGAACGTAACGTTTCTCAGATTCAAATTTTGGGGGCTGAAATGGATATATTTTTCCAGAACCGTAGTACTTCCATGGAGGTAGAAATAGTACTTCGAAGTGTTAAGTTTATTCTCAAAATGCATTATACAATTCAAAGCTGCTGCACTTCTTACCAAGTAATTTGTTATTGCCATTATTTTTCAGAGTCATACAGACTCTTTAACCTCATAGAGAGGGGAGAAATTTTGTTGGAGTGATTTACAGTTTTGATTTTATAACAAAATAATCGCAAAAATTTCAAAATGCCATCATGATTTTATTCATCTCGAACATAACTAGTAGAGGGAAGAGTAGACAATGATAATAATATATTTTGTCGGTCTGTTCAATGAACTAATGGATGAACTCCCAAATAAAAATGTATCTAGAAACAGGCACGTGGTCAAATATTGTTCAAGCGATGTACAGTTTTGAAGGTATACAATTTATTTCATCTTCAAAAGAAGAAACGGACCTAGCCATTGCCGATATTTTGATTTTTGCAACTGGCCTCCAGAACGAACCGGCTATTGGGTTTCAGCCGGTTCCATCCATCGAGTTCGCCAAAGATAAAACAAAATCATCCTCGAGGCAAAACTTGCGGCAAGTTTTGGAACTGCCACTGGTTCATGACAGCAGTTACGAACCATTTAAGACCGACATTTAAGGTCGCTACACCAGAGTGTACCAGGTAGATCATGAAAGGCTACCTTGAGCTTGCGGTCAATTTGAACATCAACAAGTCCACAGACAAGCGAGGGAGAAAATGCAATGTCAACTTCGCTGTTTCTATAGTGAAGTACATGTAGGCTTGGTGCACACCGAATCAATGAAGACCCCCACCCCCATGCTGCCTCGTGTACATGTACAACCTATCCACGTGGCGAATAAAATATTTTACCTCATGAATATTTATCTTACGTCTGATCGGTTGAGTTGTGTCCTATGTGGGAGTGAAAGGAATGCTGTCAGCCCGCCGCACACACACAGGTCTACGTGAGGCGCACACACAGGTCTACGCACCCCGTGTGTGAGGTGTACGCATCGATGTAGGCACATCGGTCTTTCAATCGCTCTTTTCAACCGACCGATCGCACTTTTCAACCGATCGGTGTTTTCAACCGATCGCTCTTTTTCAACCGATCGCTCTTTTTAAATCGCTCTTTTTCGACCGCTCTTTTTTTACCGCTCTTTTTTCATCGATCGATCGGTTGAAAGCACCGATCGATCGGTTGGCAGCATCGATCGATCGATGGAAAAGACCGGTCGATCGATGGAAAGTCCGATCGATCGATGGAAAAGACCGATCGATCGATGGAAAAGTCCGATCGATGTGTTGGTCGGATTATTTGCGTCTTTGGCGTTCCATAATATAATGGTTACCGAGTTGTAGGCCGTTAACCAGCGAGTAAATTGTGGATATAATTAAAAGGGATAGTGGGGTGGTCGGGGGGGGGGGGGGGGGGTGTAATAATATGTGAAATAATTGTGTTCATATAAATATTAACTACTTGTTAATTACATAAGCACCTTTTAAAGAAGAAAAAATATCTGTCAAAAAGTTACATTTCAATGATAATCATTAATATGTAGAAAAAAATAACCCCATTGAATTCAGGAAAGGGAAATGATTTCTAAAAAAAGACCGGTTGGATTGAAAGACAAATGATAAACAAATGTTATTGAACCAAGTGATATTCGAACTTTCTTGTGGAAAATAAGAAGTAAGTACAAATAGTAACCTTGCGGGTACAACCATGTGTACATATGGGAAGAAGTTTTGGCTCTGAGAAGAGCCGGTCATGCGATCTCGACGTTTCGAACAGTATACTCTGCTCATCTTCAGAATTGGAATTCCTGATGACGAGCAGTTTATACTGTTCAAAATGTCCCTAAGACCACACCGACTCTTTTCAGAGCCAACACTCCTCCAAAAGACATTCTCCCAAAGACAAGCAGAGTATACTGTTCGAAACGTCGAGACCACCCCAGCTCTTTTCAGGCGGCCAGCACTCCTTTCAAAAGAGATTTTGAACATGGTTGTACCCGCATGTTAGTTACCTCTTAGTATTGGCTAAATAGACTCTGCTGTTGGATGCATTTTCACGACTTTACTGCAGCGGTTTTTGCAACATATAATTACCCTTCTAAACATGTTTTGTAGACCTCCATCATAGGACGCAATGCTTATCAATGTAAATCGACACACCAAATTAGTTAAACCATTTACATAACGGTGTTAGGTTTTAAACAACAACATTTTTGCAAGAGATTTTAGTCAACACATTTTTATCTGTTATCAATCTCGATTTGGCCCGGATAGTCCGAAGGTTTACAAAAATAGTTTTGGTGTGAAATGTAGCAACAGGCTGTTTAAAATTACCCTCTCTCTTTCAGTTTCAGCCTACGGTGACATTGATAATATCTGAAGCGATCATGTTTCGTTACTCCCGCGGTGCCGCGTTTGTTTTGATGGCCGTTTTGGTTTCATGGCTTTCTGATCCGACTGAGTCGGCGCCGTATCAACTCACCCTCGTGGACGAAGAGCTGGAGTTTGATGATTTGATCGGGTTTGAGCGAAACTTAAAGGTATAAGGAAGAGTAAAATATACATATATAATACATATACATTTTTACATTTCATTTCGTCTGGGTTGTGTTTCTGCTAATATTTGTCTATTTGGGGTCTTAGTTACGGTGGTTTTTCTATATTTGCATTTTAATACTTCTTTTGCTTGCCATCTTTTGTTAACTTTTCACCACAATTTTAGATTTCTGTGTATTATTATGAGTTTGTATTCTTTTAAATGAGCAAGGTCTGGGAGGGCACATCTTTTTTGATGACAGTTTTTGACCTTTGCCTTTCCCTGGACGGCCTCTGCTTGTATATTGTATTGTCCAAAGAACTAGAATAAAAATAAAAAATACATAAAAACATTTCCCATCTTCAAGTAGGGGCCTACACACTCCAGACATCCAACATATAGTGCATTTTGAAAAATCAAGTTTTGGTGGTTGAGTTTTCTTTAAGAAGACATCGAAAAAAGTTGATTTTAATTGGAGGGATTTTGATAATTTGGGTGTGTGTGTGTGTGGGGGGGGGGGGGGGGGGGGGGGGTTGGCGGTTCAAAAAGTTGTCATCCTCCAAAGTAGTCCAACTACGACAATGTGTGCTCGTTATTATAACTGTCTTTTAAAGTTGGGTACATTATAGACAACTTCCATTTAATTTGTTTACAGAGTTTTATTCCTCTATTTCTTGCGCTCAAAAGCACATGACAGGGAAAAGGAAAGTGTGTTTCGACTCGGAGTCCTAGTTGCCTACATTTTCAGTCGTGATATCGAGTACATGCCTTTGGCGGAGTATCGAGTACCGAGTGTTTTCAGTCGAGATATCGAGTACGAGCCTTTGAGTACCAATTTTTTTGTTCTGTCGAGTAGGCCTACCGGGTGTTTTTGCTAGCCGAGTACGAGCACGAGTATTAATAATGGGCATTGTGCAATATACCTAAAATCCATATACTCTACTGCATATTGCAATAAACAACAACACATGCAGAGAATGAATACCAATTACTCTTACAAAGAATAAAACGTAAATCTAATGGGTTTTTAACTTTTGGCATTAAATACATCAAGTGAAGAGGATTACCTTGGAAACCGAGGACCATCAAAACGAGTACCAAGTACCAAGGGGGAGTACTTACAACACTAGCGCTAATGTCGTCATTCAGTATTCTTTGAAAACTCGACTCTCGTATACAAGGGACATGGTGTGTTTATTGAATGTTGTAGTGGCTTTTGTATGAGGTGTTTTTACGACACTTACGTGCAGAGCGGTGTTTACTCCCCAAACATTGCACTTGGCATTGATTTCGGTGAAGCCTTGACCCTGGGGACCAATAGTGCAAAAGTCGGTTCATTGGCAACGAGCCAGTTGTGCTAAATGTAAGTTAGTCTGTGGTTGTTTTGCTATGTTTTTCTAAGTGTTTGCAGTTATTTTCTGACAAATTTTCTTCGCTCCGTGAAAAATGAATCCATTGAATCGGATGTACCGGGTCTATAAAAGCCACAACGGGGGGGGAAAAAGGGGGGGGGGGGGTCGGGGTCGGAATAGGGACGGGGTCGATGGGAGGGGGGTTGGTTCGTCCATGGTTCGTCTGATGAAGTCACGATCTCAGACTTCAATAAAAAACAAATAAGGGGACAACGAACTTGATCTGAGGTTTTCAGACTCTTTCGGCCGTGTTGAAGCTACTTTTGAGTAAGCGACATTAAAGGGACATCCAAGCCAAAACTAACGTAAATTTGAGATCTCGCGGATAATTGACACGGAAATGACGTCAAAGCTGTGACTTGTGAATTTATAATTATGGTCACGAAATTTTGTTGAACAGATATAGTCTTTAGAGCAGTCTTGAAGCTCCGAAGAAATGGAGACTGATTGGAGATCTCTTGGGAGAAGAGCGTTCCAAACTCGATGTGCAACAACCACCACGAGTGACCTGTCTCCCGAGTCCACAAGATCGCCTCATTCTGGTCTCGGACACATGGTGGCCCTGAAGGGACATCGTATATCGCAAATAATGTGCGCAGACGTATGCAATGTCGTGACAATAATCGTAAATATATGCGATGTCCCTTCAGGGCCACCATACAGACAGCATGTGGGTGGCTAGAAAAAGCGAATAATAACTTTTAATTGTGTTATTGTATTGTAGCGTGATGAACGAGCTGCAGCTATTGGAAGTGGAAGCGGTGGTGGAGGTGGAAGTAAAAGTGGAAGTGGAACTGGGAGTGGAAGTGGGGGTGGTTATATAGTGAACCCAACCATCTCTGTCCTTTCTCTATGCCCCAACCACCCACACTGTATTAACGAATCTAGACATGGTAAGACTGGATCTTTCCTGCTTTTAGCAGATGTAGAAAGAAACAATAAAATAAGGAAAAAAGGAAAAGGAAGGAAGAACGTTAATATGGCCCACCCTTTGTGCTAACATGGTATTCATATTTTGTCTTGTTAAGAAATAACTATAGTTCCAAGAGATACACATTTTATATTTGAGACGCCATCGTGTGGATTTTGTATTTTTAATGGATGTTTTTCCTTTCTAAAGGGAGGGTATATACCTTTTGTAATTACTCTAAAAAAATTATGACCATAAAAACTTGCTTGCTAAGAAGCACTGCAGTTGATGATTATGTGTAACAATTTGACACACGATTTCCTTTTAAGGAATTGGGTTTTAGAGAAAGGGATTCAAAAACATTTCAATCTGATGAACGTTTCTGCATAAAGACGTTTCTCAGTTGTGTATTCCAATAGACCTTATGCATATGACGTCATTTGAGTAGGGCGCCCTCACCTAGAGGTCAAAAGGAAGATGCTCATTGGCCAGTCTTGTGCGCCGCGCGTACAAATCAGCGCGTTTCCATTGTTTCATCATCAGTTTACCTCTAAGATGGCGGCTTGGTGACGTCAATGCATAAGGTCTATTACGGATTTCAAAAACGCTAGCACCAACAGATGAAAATTTTCACAGATTAGTTTACGCGCACGCGTTACAAACATCAGACCCAGATACTTTTTTTAAAAAAACAAACAAGTGTTTACTCTTCAATTATCATCAGCAGTAGACGTAGTCGTCTTTCCCCTTCTCAAACCTCCAAATCACAGTCTTCTGCGGTAAGTCCATTACAATTAGTTTATTTATTTATTTGCAAGTGTTTTAGTTAATTACTTGTTTAGCTTTTGTTCTGAATCGTTTTATTTTACCAGTTTTGTTTACTAAACAGTATATCCCCCCCCCCCCCCACATGCCCATTATACATTTGTATAAAATACTTAACAGCAGGCAGTGCAGTCTCATGAGACGAAACCTGCCAAGCCTCAAGCATACTGCACCGGCGAGTCGTGCTTTTTCATTTTTAATTTTTTCTAAAAGAGGTACGTGGTTAAGTACTTTAAATTGCCGGCTTTACATACTGACTAAAACCCAACTCACCCTTTCCCTATCCCATTTATTTATTAATTCAAAACTGTTAAACCGTATTCTTTGTTTTGAAACTTTTTAGTTTCCCCTTTCTAAAATAACTTTCAGAACTTTTTGTTTCGAGAAGTAATTCAGGTTTCGCAGACTAAATCTGGTCACTGGTCCTTATTAATTCGCTCTTCAAATTTCCCCTTTTCTAAAATGACTTTGACAACCTCAGGTTCCGTGTAGTAAGTTAGGTTTCATGGAGTAAGTCAGGTTTCACGGACTAAATCTGGTCACAAGTTTTTTTATTTTACACTCGGAAATGAACTTAATCAGGACTCATACACCACATTAAGCGTCCACAACCACCCCTCATTTTTCTCCCTTTTCTTGTGACTCCTCCACACAACACTTTTCATAAAATGACCAAAACTTAGCTTCGTATATTTTTATATTTTTCTTCCCTTCATGCCGAGTGTATACAATGTCTAGATCTTGTATAACTAGTCGGTACACCCATTCTATGCATACTTTGGAACAGTGAAATCCTTTACTCCACGGTGGTGTCTTTAACGTTTCCTGTATACCGTGAGGTATGCGTAGGACAGTTAGACTGTAGGTCTTTCTTTATCATTAAAACAAATTCCAAGCCAACCGGAAGACATGATTGAGACATGATTGAAGCCAGGAAGGGTATTTTAACATTTGCCATAGTATTTGGCTACGCCTCAGATAGGGAATGTGGAATGTTTTGAGAATTTTGACCGAAGTTTTGGTTGAGTACAAACAAGTGGCGCGGTACACGACAAACAATCCTGTTCAGAACACTAAGATGCCACTGTATAAAACGTAGGGTTTTAACCAACTCTTAAAACCCTGGAATTCTTGCAGGCATAGTCTGTGCATACCTCAATGGAAGACAACAAAATCTGAACATCGTATGGAGACCAAAGCCTAATGATGTGAGGGAAAAGGGACACATCTCAAAACTTGGTTAGCTTTTACCAAATCCTAATCTGTTTCTTTTGAAGAGTTGAAGTGTTGAAAATACGACACCCTAACGCAATAGACCTTATGCATTGACGTCACCAAGCCGCCATCTTAGAGGTAAACTGATGATGAAACAATGGAAACGCGCTGATTTGTACGCGCGGCGCACAAGACTGGCCAATGAGCATCTTCCCTTTGACCTCTAGGTGAGGGCGCCCTACTCAAATGACGTCATATGCATAAGGTCTATAGGAAACACTTTGTCTTTATAGGATATGGACGAACTGCGTTTTTAATGCTCTATATGCTATGAAATAAACCGGAAACAATTTTCTGGTCAATAAAAGTTATACTCTCTTCAAAACAGTTTTTACAATTCAATATTTCTCTTCAAAAATCCGGAAGTATCTCAATTCCAACAATAATTTACCGGAGTAACCAGCTTTTAGGACAGAAAGTGAAAAAGATGTATGAAATTTATACACCGTCAAAATTTCTTCCTCACTATTCTATTCGAAGAAAACTTGTATTTAACCACATAAACTGGGACAACAACTTTTTCAAACAATATATTGTGAAGACCCAGTTTTTTCTCATCGAAAAAAAGATTTATAGAAAAAGGTTATCAGAGCCACCATTTATTAAGAATTTAGCAGACCAATATAGACAAATTCGGATATGCACAAACATTACAACTTTATTGTCCATTAAATTTACAAAACACCCACAAATTTTACATGACTTTATTTTTACGAATCTTTTGCCATAAAAAAATCAACCTTGCTTCAAATCAAAACTTGTCAACCTGTAAGCACCCCTCATGAGCCATAAATTTACAAGTATTCCATCACTGTCTGCACAATTCTACTGTATTGGCTCCCTTTCTTTTGCAACGTCACAACCCGAGTTTTTGCCAACCCAGGTTGGAAAAGTATGGAAAGCCATAACTGCAAATCAAAAACAGATTGCCACAGTTTGACGCAGTGTTACATAAATATTCAAAAATAGTGTTGAATTTGTTGGAAACAAATCAACCAATCATGGAAGGTATTTCCGTTCATGAATCTTTACAGAAAATGTTGAATTTGGTCACAACATTTTTTAACACGATTGAATGTTTTGCTAACATTCGGCCGTCCATGCCAACCGGCGCACTTTGTTTATCAACAAAAGAAAGGTCTATAACCCGTGTATAAACCATGTATGTACAGCAAGTACAAATATTCAAAGTTAAATTTCGAACACTGACTGTGGCCAGTCTACTGTATGAGGGTTGCCAATTGGCTCCCTTCATAACCCATGTATCAACCATGTATTTAAAGCAAGTACAAATATTCAAAGTTAAATTTCAATAACTCACTGTGGCCAGTTTATTGTATGAGGGTTGCCAATTGGCTCCCTTCATAACCCGTGTATCAAATATGTATGTACAGCATAAAGTACAAATATTCAAAGTTAAATTTCAATCACTGACTGTGGCCAGTCTACTGTATGAGGGTTGTCAATTGGTCCTCTTCATAACCCTTGTATTCAACAGTATTTCCCCACCTAACCTTTCTGAAATCCTCTTAGTTTATGACACATCGCTGGTCGGGGCCGTTTTTTCCCAACCGATTAAAACCAGGCAGATCGAAGTTCGACTGAAGGACTTGAACGGTATGATGGTCCCTTTTTTGTTTGTTGTTGTTGTTGAGGTTATCGAAGAGGGAAATATTTCATAATCAATAAGCTTTCAGACTAAAACTAAACAACGATGTTTTTTATCTTTACCAATCCTGTATAAAACTTTCAACCTATTATCATTTTGCTTCAAGCTGATTTACGACCAGAATACCAACAAGGCTTGGCCGTGTCTTCCCGGATGTCCCGCATCACTGCTAGAGTGACCTCCTCTCGTTTCTGACCTCCGATACGGATGTAACCTCTGACATCTCCACTGTCTTTGGTGAGGCGGATGTCTTTGCCTACAAAGGAACCTAATTTGGGAAAGACAGTTTGCGACAGGTATGTTTAATATTTCCATCAAACTTATTTTGAATTTTGCTCTATACACACAAGGTATAACATCGATTATGTTGATAAAATGTCTGTTACAGTAAGAAAGGGTACAGAACGGACTATGTTGACAGAATTACCGAAACGGGGTTGCTTATTAAAATGAAGTGCATCACTTACTATAGTTTTCATTTGAGAAAAGGTAATGTGGAAAACGTTTCGGCTGGGTAAAGACCTTTTAGAAAAATTGCATCACAGATTGTGTTCTCTTGATAGTAGTGTGATTCACACATACTGAAAATCTGTTTACTCTCTTTTTGATACTGTGATATCAATAATTTGACTTACCAATCCAACCTTCTACATAGTCAGAAAAACCGTCACCACTGTCCGTGCTGAATCCCAAATAATCGGCTTTACCATCTTGGTGGCGCCCTGCATTCCTTGTCACAACGAGGCTGATGTCTGCTTTTGGCTGGAGGATCAAGCGGCCATCAGACACCAATAGATTCAAACCGCCGGCTAACGCAAACATGTTGTCCGTCCAAGGGATTGAGACTGTACCATCTTCAGACGAGATTTGTTCTGTGGAAACAACGATTCTTTGGCGACCAATTGTCAGGAAGAGTCGGTCAATGACAAGCGGGACTGGGCCGATCCCCGAGGGCCGGTTCAACGCACTTGCTACTCGAGCCCTGACTTTCAATTCTGAAACAAGAATAATTCAAGTCAGCTTGGTATAATTATGAACTTTTATATATAAAGGAAAAATTCAAATAAACATAATCTGTTAGATTTTTGCTATGTCCAAATTATCTGGTTGTTACAAATTCCATTATTTTCTGCTTTGTTTCTAAAAACGTGGCAAATCATAAGTTATAGAGCATTACCTTTTAGTAATTTCAACATATAAGAAAACAAACATGTCCTGAAAATTCCATGGTACCTTAAGTATAAATGACTTAAGTTGCAAAAATTAACACATAATCCGCAAATTTTGTGGAACGAAATAATATTCAAATTTCTACGCTGTATACAACTGTGGCTCACCGTTAACAGGATCGTCCAGCAGTATCAGACGATCTCTAGGCACAGCATTGACATCAAAGCACAGTGTGACGTTGCTTTGTTCATCACGTATCAAGAAATTAGCATTCACGTCGACTGCTGTGTGTGACCGAAAAGTTGAATGGATGGGGTGGTGGGGGGGGGGGGGGGGGGGGGGGAACAAGGAAAAACACTCGGTAAGTCGGGAGATGACTGGGATGAGATCACCTAAAGACCGTAATTTTTTCTGATAAAATTGTGATGTCTTTGCTTCCGATCCTTAGCCAACAGAATTCCTCAATAAAATTGTTCATAAGTCGCTACTTAATGTTTTTCTTCCATGTTTCTACCCTTTTCTGTCACCGGAAAATCAGCCAATTCCTTTCACCCCCGCCCCTCCTCAGTGTCCTACACGATAACTTTTATCTTGTTCATATCTACTTCTAATTCTTCCGACTGCATTCGTCTCATTTGTCACCCCTTCTCTACCTGACTGCTTCAGAAGTAAACATGTGTTTTGTATTGTCATTTAACTCTTGAGAAGGACCCCCTGTTTGCAAAATGTGAGGGCAGTTTTATTTTTTCCCAGTTTTCTTTTACAAAAAAAAAAAATTGCGTTTCACTTGACATGATTATTGTTCGAGATATAATATTTTTTTTATATGATTTGACCAAACGGTTTTACCGATCGTCTTCTTTCTATTAGCATAGTACCGTTGTCGTATGGGATTTTGTCCCCCCCCCCCCCCCCCCCCCCCAGTGTGTGTTGCCCCCAATACGGTAAATTAATTAACATGGAGTGAAGGAAGTTGAGTCAAAAAATGGTGCTATCAAGACAGAGTCTCCCTATATGAGGACAGAATCTCCGGGGGACAGAATCTCTTGCCACTGTCACACTGTATTTAATACCCACCTGTAGCAGACGTTACTGGCATCGTTGTAGTCGTGGTTGGGATCGTTGTACGCGTAGTTGGAATTCTTGTAGTCTTTGTGTGAGTGTGACCGTGTGTAGGCATGAAGAAACTGTGTGTCTCTAAAGATTAGAAAACAATGGATGCATTACACTGTGAGGGCAGAGATGGTTCTTGTGATTGATTTAGCTTGATGCGCTACATAATTGGCAGCACAGGCTGTATACTCCCAAGGGAGCTGAGATGGTTAAAGGGATGAAATAAAAATGGCCCAGTGACCAGGGGTAATAATATTGAAGCGCCATGAGCGTCACTGAGTGACGGACCTGAGCGCTATATAAGAAGCCACTATTATTATTTATTATTATTTAGTAACAATAACAGTATGTTGTTTTTGTTAACTACAATACATTTTCCGAGCGTGTGTTGAGATAAAGTTAACTGCCTGAATTTCATTTCATTGTTCATTTTCATTTATAGTTTTAAAAACAGAGAACATTGATAAACACGCCACAGTAAACATTAAATATTTACGTAGGCCTACATAGAAAAAACCTCTTTCTAATATTATACCCCGAGGAATTGAAAAAACTTAAATTCTTCTCTCCCGAGTCAGCATTCCACAGTTAAGAGAGATAATTAATTTTTAACAGTATAGCATTCACTTGTCAAAATAAGCACAATCAAATTAGTTAGGTCGCATAAATCGTTCAATTTCACAAAAGCCAACAGCAACGAGCAAGAGGCGGGGTCAACCATGTATTTTCAAGAATTGTAAACAGGAAGTAAAAATTCAAGTGAAAATTTGTGAAAATAGTATTCTTGAATATCTTTCAATGAAAAGAAATGACAGAAACGAACCTGAAATAGAAGAACGAAATCACATGTTCACGAAAACGAAAATTGATTGCAAAAGTAGCTAGAAAGAAACCCTATACTGTTAGTAAGCTAAATATGGGAACAAGCGTGCATTTGAAGCGTGTCAATGAAACTGAATAAATTTGTGCTGAAATCGACCGGGAAAACATAAACTAATAACAGTAATACTTACGAGGCGGTCTGTAAGTAGGTGACATGGGGAGGTATTGTAAGCGCCGAAAGCGCCATAAGCGCCGTAAGCGCCTTGGCTGAGGATGCACCACCGGGCTTAATACATGCATGTAATTGGGCCTACCCATCGGGCCTATTGATGCAAATAAATTGAGACAGAGCATTGATGAAACATACATACACAAATCGTGCAAAGGGTAGTATCTCGAAAACTTTACAGATAAAGACAGCTACAAAGGAGTATAAATCAAGTTTGGAAGCTAGAGAACGGAAATGAATTTAATCTTGCGAAGACGATGACGTATCAATCCATTAAATGTAACTTTCTGAACAACCTTGAAGGTTGTTCAAAAAGTTAGCTTGTTCAACAAACTTGGAGTATATAGACTGATCGGTGGTGAGATTAATTATGCACTGCCTTATTTCATGTAGGCCCTACGATGCAGTATTACGTAGAAATTTAGAATTTTCTTTTTTAATTTAGCAATGTATTGTATTGAAATATTCGAAATAGCTTTATTATAAATAACATGTTTTTACGCCATGGGGTGAAATCCAGTCTTTTATAAAAAAAAATCCCTATTGTATTTGATTTCTTTTTCATTTACATTTAGTTTTTTGAATCACCGCTCCAAGCGTCTGCCTGAGGTCCCAGTCCTTTGATTACAAGTTTTGAAAGTAGAACACAAAGATCAACACAAATATTCCTCCAAATTGCGGGTTTTTCTTTTACTTAACGAACTAACACGGCCTGCCTTTTTTTTGAGTCAAACATTTTGTTCTTCAAAATGGCGAACCGTGTTTGGTCACAAAGTAACAGGAATTTCACACAATTTTTAGCCT
Source organism: Leptasterias polaris (assembly GCA_037783415.1). Taxonomy (NCBI): domain Eukaryota; kingdom Metazoa; phylum Echinodermata; class Asteroidea; order Forcipulatida; family Asteriidae; genus Leptasterias; species Leptasterias polaris. Next base: position 681,453 of record JAZGTN010000042.1, on the reverse strand, counting down.
TTGTGTGGATCATTAGGCCTATGTTCTACTTTTAAAACATCTTTCCAACCATATTCATTAATAATGAACGCTTTCAAACGCTTTTTATAGCCCGAAACCGACAAACCCAATGCACTGTGTCCCTTTAAATAGTCGGTAAAATCAAGTTGTCTCTCTGTGCTTATACCGTTAAATAACGTCTGTCCGATGTGTTTTCTTGCAGTTTCCATGATGGTTGTCAATCGAAAAAACAGGTAAGGTGAACCAGAAAGACTTCTTTTAATGATATGGGAATTCCTGTATCTTTCTATTCATTTCTTTCCATTTACATTAACTTAGCTCGGAACATGGAAACACGGATAGTCACTTTACATGTTTGTGTTGAAATGCGTTTAATTTCGGTGATTTCACAATGAATGCCTTTTATGTGATACTCACCGGGTTGCCCGCCACCGGGTTGCCCGCCAACGGGTTGCCCGCCAACGGGTTGCCCGCCACCGGCTCTGCGCAAAGGATAATCTCCCCTTACATCCATAACAGGCGGCCCTGACCCGAGAAAAAAAAATATAAATACCAAAAACATTAAAAATGAAATATAACAAACAAATATAATAATAAATACATTCAAAGTAAGTTGATTAAAAAGAATTTACCTGCATCAATCACGGGTTCTTCGTCCGGTTTCACCACCACCAATGACGTCAGTGGAGTCACAAAGTGATACTTGAGAGACAGCTCTAGCGCCCTCTCCGTCAGGTTTGCCTTCTCGGCGTCACCGTCGGCTGCAGTGCGCTTGCGTAGAAGTTCCTTGATGGTCAAGAACGCCCACAACCTCTGCGTAAAATCGTCAACGGACCGTGGACTCAACATACTCTCGGTTTCATTCTGCACGAGAAAGAAATGATTTCACTCAGAATTATTGATTTACTTTTGTCCAAAGTCCTGACCTGAAACAGTCCCAAATGTATGATACCAAGGCTCACCAGGGAGATTATTGTTTAGAGTGTTAATATTAAGTACAAACCCTCCAGAGATTTAAAGGCACTGGAACACGTTTGGTAATTGCCAAAGACCAGTATTCTCACTTGGTGTATCCCAACATATGCATAAAATAACAAGCCTGTGAAAATTTGGGCTCAATTGGTCATTGAAGTTGCAAGAAAATGATGAAAGAAAAAACACCCTTGTTGTACAAACTAGTGTGCTTTCAGATAGGAATAAAAGGCTTCTGGCCAGAAGTCTTTTATTATTTTAGTGAGAAAATACCTCTTTCTCAAAAACTACGTTACTTCAGAGGGAGTCGTTTCTCACAATGTTTTATACTATCAACAGCTCTCCGTTGCTCGTTACCAAGTAAGTTTTTATGCTAATATATATTTTGAGTAATTACCAAACGTGTACAGTGCCTTTAATGTTATCGATCTGACACACTGTTAAAGTCGCGAAATAGTGTCTGAAGTCTTTCCAAATCACCTTTGCTTATTTCGATTGCACAAATACATAAACCGTTTTAAGTTGTATTCACGAAAATTTGACCATTGATAACGAAATAATCACATGTTATACGTGTTTAATGAAAACAAAAGAATGCATTTTTAGGGAGTTATTGATACATCACTATGTCTTACCATGGTAAGACATGATGTACCAATACTCCATAAATCGAAGTAACACCACGGGAGATTTTTTTTAAATATGAGATATCGCCTAACTCACAAGGCCACGGACGGCCACTCAAGGTGAGGGCTACACATAACTGATTTGGGCTATCGACCCAAATCAATTGACACCAGGGGCACGTTGCCTCCTACTCCTGGGGCTGAAACAGGATTACCCCCTTCACAGTCCTTAAGGATGTAGGCATGGGTATCATCCACTAGGAGCCTGTCTGGTAGAGCAGAATGCACTACCTTCCCAACTTTTTCGAAGCAATTATGGTTAAGTGCCTTGCTCAAGGGCACAAGTGTCATGACCGGGTATCGAACCCACACTCTGCTGCTGAAAACACCAGAGCTTAGGTCCGGTGACCTAGACCGCTCGGCCACGCTCGGCCACGACACGCCACGGGAGATATGAAGCATTTTAAGGGGATAAGTGAGGGTGGGGGAGGAAAGAAAACGATAAATAAAGTCAGTATTGGGACTCGTATGAGGAGGCGACTGAGCAGTGTTTTTTACCCAACGTAATTATCACAACCAAATTTGTCCCTCTTACGACATTTCTTAAATATCCCATAATGGGGAAAATGGTTTGGTTCAGCGGCTCCTCACGTTGTCCTATAAATTAAAATATTTCGGATCCCATGATTCGAAACAAGTGATTGGTTAGCAAGCAAAATTTGCGAGCTGCACTTCTTTCACTAACCTTGACTTCAGTTTCTGTTACGAGTATAATTTCCTCTTCCCAGGATCCACCACGGACTGTGCAGGTAATCACCCTCCGTGAACTATCGCTATCATTGACTGCTAGCCTGCCTGCCACAACCAACTCAGTGCCGTCAAAATAAGCAGGGAACTCGGTCTGGGAAATGCTGTTGACCTCAATGGCGTTGTTCTCGTACTTGATGACAACATTAGTCAACAGTGGGGTGGCTACCTCGTCGAAGAACCCCACCAGCTGCAGCCCCGCATCGGCATCCTCGTAGATCTTCCTGGCGAGACCGCAGTTTTGAAGTGAAAGCTTTTCAAGGAATGAAAAATCTACATTGTTGCCGAAACCGAGGCAGAACAGGGAGAATCTTCCTTCCATCCTCGCTTTGATGTCGGTAACGATGGCGTTTGTGTTTGTTATTTGACCGGAGGTGGGCTGCCCATCGGTCAACATGACGATGAGGGAATAGGATCCGTCAGACGCGAGTTCGTTACGCTTAAAGTCCTCCAACAAAGCAATAGCTGATACGATGCCTCCGTGTAAGTCAGTTCCTGTATGAAAGAAACAACACAATGATTGACAGTCAAATTTAGACGAGTAGCGTGTTAGCAGAAATTTAATGTAGCTCGTAAAACGTCTTGAGTTTTTTGGCAACTATGCTGATAACTCACACACCACTAACACAACAGGTAGAGAGCAAAACATTGAAAAAATATGGGAAAAAGAAGGAAAAGGCAATTGTCCTTGCAAAATACTAATTTCGAAACTTGATGTTGTTGTACAAAATATGTAATTGAAACTAAACGGTAGAGTGAGTGCAAAATAAAACCCAAGAAGTGAACAATTATTAATTACCCTGGCACACCCGTACCATGTACTTCCTAATGTTACAGCCCCATACAAAGCTAACTTTCAGCATTGGCTGTTTCTGCACACTGAGTTGATCTCGATAGTAATAATAACAATAATAATATCGGCTCTTATAGCGCAACTCCACAGAATGACCATTGCGCTTCAAACATTAATGCCTCTGGTCACTGGGTCATCTCAGCTCCCTGGGGGTATACAATCTGTGCTGCCAAAGTGCACGAAGCTAAATCATTCACAAGAACCATCTCTGCCCGCTCAGGTACCCATTTTACCCCTTGATGAAGAGAAGCACTTATAGTTAAGTGTCTTGCTCAAGGACACAAGTGTCATGACCGGGATTCGCACCCACACCCTGATGACTCAGCCACAAGAACTTGAGTCTGATGCACTTAACCGCTCAGCCAAGACACGCATTGATAACATAGCAACCATGTCTTTGACAGAGAATGAACAATTGACAAACCTCCATTCGCCTCCAGTCTTCTTATCATTTCCTTCGCTAACTCGATGTTATCTTTATTCGCTGCTATCATGGTCTCACGCCAAACGGATGTCTGAGACGCAAATGTTATCAATCCAAAGTTGTCTCCCTCACGTAATTCAGTCAGGATTTTCTCCATTGCTTCTCTCGTTTGCCGAATCTTGGTACCGCTCATGGATCCGCTGGTGTCTAGAACGAAGACCACGTTCTTACTTACTGGTCTTAATCCAGCGGGGGAGAAGTGGTGCACGAAATAGCCATTGACTATCTGTTTCAAAATAGTACAGTACAAAAGAGATTTAACAAAACACTTCCAAGTCAACTTCAATATAATTTATTTTTTTAAATAACTCAAAAAACGTTTTTAATAGTGCCGAACGTAATCTGCGAATTAAATTTACACAAAATATTGAATTTGTCTAGCAAAAAATAAATAAAATAAAATAAAAGATAAATTAGTAAATAAAATTTGATTTTTTTTCTTCTTCACATTTGTGACGGTTATGATTATTTGTTACTATTCCTACAAAGACAAACCTCAATTTTGCCAGCATTTTCTCCATGGATGACGTCATATCTCACTACGAATTTACCCAGATTGCCTTCGGAGGAAAGAAGCTCTTGTTCCTCTGTGTTTGGGTGAAACTGCACGTGGACACGGTCACGTTGGAGTTGTTTCATCTCCGCCCAGTCAGGGCGAACTACATCCTTGTCATATTTTCTCGAGCTGGGCCTCTCCAAAAAGAAATCCATTTTACCCTCGTCGATGCCCTGAGGTTCTTCGATGTGTACGTTCACAATGAGATGCTTTACAAGCTAAAAAAAAAAAAAAAAAAAAAAAAAAAGTATTACTACCAATACGAATGTTTGCAACGGATTTTATTGCAATTTTGTCATGGGCACAAAAGCACGGCGTTGCATTTTTGTTCATTCACCTTTTTTTACACAGCACACAGAATCTAAAAGGTGCATCACATTACAGTATAATACAAGTCCCATAATAATGCCAACCGCTTCATGATGAAATAAAAATAGTTGAAGTCTCAAAAAGAGTTTTAAAGGCAGAGTATGCTTTTGGTATTTGTCAAAGACCAGCACCCTCACTTGGTGTATCCCAACGTATGCATAAAATAACAAACCTGTGAAAATTTGGGCCCAATTGGTCATCGAAGTTGCAAGAAACTTGTTGCATATAATTGTGTGCTTTCTGAGTCCTGAAAAAGGCTTTATGTCTGAAGCCTTTTCAAAATTACATCTTTCTCTAAAACTACAACCTTACTACAAAGGGGGTCGTTTCTATTAATGTTACATCAACAGCTATCCAGTGCTCCTTACCAATCGAGTTTTGACGGTCAATAAATTGCAGAGTAAATACTTTAAGTATACCAAGCCTAGAGTTTTTGAAATTGTACGCCATAGGAGAGGAGGGTGTGGTTAGAAATTTATGGTACTTGCACATTTAAGAATCAGAACTGTACAGTCTTCCTTGGAATGTATCATGCGATCTTACCTGGCGAGGTGATATAGAAATGGCATTTTCGAAATAGCCATTGTGTCGCTTCAGGAGCTCTTCGTAGGTCAGATTGAATGAAAGGGCGCCCTCCGCGGCAACATTGATGGACACCGTGAAGTCGTTCTTTTTTTCTGACCTGTACCAAATTAACAATGTCAGTTTCAGTAAATCGTTAGTGACTTGTGTAGTAAGCGATACACGTTGATTGACGGTTGTGAGTGCCTGCCCAGGAAGAAAGAAACATTAAAACCATGTCCGTCTGACCACACCCACAGACGATTTCGACCACACCCATTGACCAGTTGAAGAGTCATGCATTGTCTGTGTCCGTGAACAAGCATTAACTACACGTCCAATTAATTATTAGTCGAGCAGCTATACACATATCACAGAGAGCTGAAATGAAATAAATATTGGGTATATTCGCTAAGTTTACTCACGTTTGTGAAACATGTCCGGTTGTTTGTCCCTGCTGCTTTGCTTGCTCGTACGCCGCCTTCGCCTTCTCTTTCTCGTCAACCCGGGAACGGTAAACTTTACCCTCTGTCTCTCTGTGGGAGAATAGTTGAAGATAAGTGTCCATGATGTTTCCTTTCAGACTGATGATAGGTTCTTATGCTAGTAGAGTATTTCTGGAAGACTCTGCTATAGGGTCGAAACCTCAGACCACTAAGACACATTTTTTATTTATACCATAGATCCTTATGGTAGGTAGGCAGTTTGCAACAGCTAAATCTATTTTCTCAGGTTCTTATTTTCCCATACAAAGTGGAACAATCTTGTTAACATTTTTATAACTCTCTTTCTAATAGGGAACACATTCTCTGGAAAAGGTGATATATTGTACAATGTAGCATTACATAAACATAGTTCAAAGCCTCAAAGGGTTCACACGGAGTCCAAAATGGGGAACACACACAAAGTCTATGCGCACTTATTCATAATTTTTGTCTTTATGTATAATTTTTGTCTTTAAATACTGCATGAATGCCCCTTTAAGGGCTCTGGAGTTTCCTGACTTGAACTCACATCAGAAATCCCGAGATGAACGCCTCCTTAGGCAGCTCGATGTAAAAGTTGACCTCTTGACCCTGACTCGCTGGGTTGACCACGTGACATGTCACAACTGTCCTGGCGAAGCGGGCTGTGATTGTTGACGTCACACGTAGGCCCCTCAATCGCAGAGCAGTGTCTTTGCCGGCAGTGTCGTTGCCGGTAGACTCGTTGCCGGCAGGGTCGTTGTCGGTAGAGTCAACCTGATCGTAAATTATAGCGTCTAATTTTAATGGAAAGGGTTAACTCGAGGATCTTCTTCAATGGTAGTCATAACAGAAAAATCCGTGCGTATTAAATAATATTGAAAACTGAGCGCAAGAGTTTACATTTTAAGCTGTCCAACAGATTTATTCGTTATAGAAGTTCGTTTGTAAACACATTGTGTTTTCACCAGGCTGTGGTCATGTTGAGTTAGAAGAAAGAATGAAGTGGTAATGAAGATAGAGGTCATGTTAATGTCCTATCATCTAGTCCTGTTGTAGGACTAGATGAGACGACATTCAAAATGCATTCGGAGTAGGGAGATCCACCTATGTCCAGCTCATACAAAATTAGTCCGACCCTGTTTTGCCAATTTACCCAAACCAAGTCCAGACAAGAAGGACAGAATAAAAGGCTTGCATGTGTTGTATCACAACGGACACCATTACCAGAGACTGCACACTACTGGGTTACTGACGCACGGTGCAACCAGTCGAAATGTATAATAACTTTTTTAATGGGTCGATCTATCTCTCCTTAAAATATTAAGAGGAACTCACCTTGTCGACCTTTGGTGTAGGAATCGCCCCGACATCTCTTCTTTCACGCTGAAACGATTTAAAGAGTACAACATGTAACCATCAGTGTTAGGCGTCTTAAATTCAATTTAGTTTATTGTTTACATTATCTTTGAAAGTTGAAATTGTGTATTTTAGCGTAAACATTTTTAGCGTATTTTTACCTGAAACTACAGAAATTAATTTTTTTTTAATGACATTATGTGAATGTGATTTACTGGGCATTGTGGAACTCCTGCTAACCACAATGAGGGTGTTCGTCTCATTTCAAAACAAACGCTTTTTATAGCCAAAAGCACCAAAACCCTTTAATTGTCTGCTCACGGCTTCTTGCTTTTCACAACATTCCCATTTTTCCACCTGACTGATTTTATTTAGACCATTAGACCATTAGACCATTGCTCTATGTCCTTTCTCTATGATTAGACCATCCATTGAAGCTCTGCACGGAGGGGATTCAATTCTCCCGGTAGTTCGTCTCTGAACAAACATATATACATCACAATTCTTGGTCTTTTCTGGTTTGATATGAAAACCATTCAATCGAGTTTATGTTCGACCAACATTTTGAAGGGATTTACCGGAACAAACTCCTCCAAATCCTTCATGATTGCCAGGAACGACTGACTACCGAGGGCTGATGCAGGGGCTGCCGACCCGGTGATACTGTAGAGCGCTCCGGTAGCAATCACCACCGTGATTAACGTCAGCATGGACGCCATGACTCGTCTTGACTGGCACCTGACAATGACAAAGATTACAATTGATTCTGATCAATGGCTGAAATCTCAGGTTTACAAGACATACTGGATGGACAACAGTGAAATTGCCCAAGGTATCCACAGCTTTCGGTAAGACTTACTGCACCTCTGTATCTAATCTTAACCCCCTGAATATCTATACTACATTCTGTCTGAATAGTGTCTATAGGTAATAGCAGCTGTGAATTGAAACGCCCCCATGCCGAGGGCTGTAATCTCCGTACAAATGTGCATGAACTATTTACTAAAACACGAACGTGATCAAATGTTTTCATGGAGATCAGTGGATTCAAATTCAGACTCACATTGGAGCGACATGTAAATTTGGTTATCAGACTCTTAGCCAGTTTGTTAGTTGCTTTCCTACTTCACAATACCTTCCACCTCTTTCAATTAATGCATATAATTTCTTTATCGTTTTGTTTGGTCATTGCCGAAGATATCTTTCGGTTGCATTTAATGTAACACAAAATCGACCATAATAATTTATCATATACAAAAACACACAGTCAGGGTCTGACTTCTTTACAGAAAGCAGACATTATTTAATTATTTAACAAATTTCTGGTAAGGAATGATAAAAATTGGACTTGTCGCAGACGGTAGGGCTGTACAATACTGACACGGTTGGTGTTGAACTGTTTTGTGGTGAGCACAATTGGTTGCCCCGCTGTAGTTTTTGCTCAATACAAGATTGGTAGAGCTGACAAAATAGTCACAGACTAGTGTTCATGTTTTGTGTGCTCAACAAATCTGTAAAAATTTGTCTGATTCAGAATAAAATATTGAAAAACCATGCACAATTTACAGCATGTAATTGTACAAAAACTGTCCTTAATTTTGGTTGAAACAACCGAAATCAGATGTTGCGTGTATTGTTTAATTTTCCAGATACAGTTTTCTCGAACATGACTTCATTTCAAAAGGTGATCAGAGAAAATAGTGCTTGTATGGAATTTTTAATTATAATCAGTAAACTTTTAGACTAAAATTATACAATGATGTTTTATCCCAGCAAATCATGTATAATACCCAGAGTGCAGTAATTACCATAAACGTGTAAAGAAATCCAGCCCCCCCCCCGAAAAGGGAATAAAAAGAAGAATTTCATCCCCAAAATATGACCAATGAAAATGTGATACAATTTTTTAAAATAGTTTTATGGATTTGTCAACTAAATACAGTAAGGAAATAATTCTGGTAAACTGCTCAAGAAAACAATGATGCATGCGCTTTCTCTTAAAATTAAATGTCCATAACTAAAACTATTCCAAATTTTTCCCGAAGTGATGGGACAACATTAGACAGAAAAGAAGAACACAAAATACTACCTACGATATGTAAAACACAAAGCGAAAACACAAAGCAATTTCGATGTTGGCAAACTTAAATAAGGGTGCGAACCCGCATGGTGAAATACCGTGTGATCACTCCGAGGTGATGTGATATAACTTAATGATGATTGATATTATAGTTAGTACAAGCATGGAGGAAGGAAAAGTGGTAGCAGAGCACATTGCTACACAAATAGTTGCGATAATCGTAACCCTCCATCATCCTCCCGAAGCCCTCCGGGCAAGCCCGTCGGGAGGATGATGGAGGGTTACGATTATCGCAACTGCTACACAAAATGCATCAGTTGCTACTCAAAAATCAGGAGTTGCTATTTATTATTAGCATTCAGTGTGCACAAAACAAGTTCAGTCTGATTAGTTTGCTAGATGAAATCGTTCCCTGCGTAGTTTGTTGAAAAGAACTTCTATGTTGGAAAAACTAAAAGAGCTTTTAAAAAAGAGACATCAGAGAGTAGTTTATCTTAAAATTGCTAGGTTACTGCCTTAACAGCCACGCAATCCGATTGACATCGATATAAACAACTGATCCTTAACAGTGCAGAAACTACTGTTGTTTTTCTGTCTCATTTTGGTGAACTCACATAAAATACCATCTAGTACACCAAGTACGATGATGCGTTGCCACAACAAGAATCAAAAGTGTAATAAAAAACCCACATACAAGTACGATGATGCGTTGCCACAACCAGAATAAGAAGTGTAATAAAAAACCCACTAAAAACCCCCGATAACAACCACCACACAACACAACAAAAGTTCAACAATCAAAACAATAACACAACTTATATTACCTTTATGATTCCGGTGAGATTCCGGTGAGTACGACTTCTCTGAGCAGTGGGTACGAGATGAGATAACTTTCTACCAGTACCAGCAAAAAGCAGACCCAGTCTGTTTTATCCCTCACCAAGTGCCGCGGGTGACCACAATGACTTTACGCAGAAAGATAGTTTCCCTTTTATAGACCCAATTCTTTCTTCCTAGTACCACGACTTCTTGCTTCCAAAAACCTATCAAGTCACGAAAAGGAGTCCGATCACTTTCGAGTGTGCCTGAAAAAAGAAAAAGAAATCAAAACAATTTGCGTACCCTTGTCGCCTGGTACGGACAGTTTTGCAGCAGCTGATGATTAAATTAGTGACCTATGTTTACGTTCTCTTTCCTGTCATCCGGCAACTGAGTAGAGTCACAGGTCTTCCTCCATTGTTTAGTAAGTTGGGAAAAACACTCGTTGCTTCTGGGTTTTGTTATTATAGAGCCCCAACACACAAAACTGAAACCTGATAACTTGGTGTCAGACGTATGTTTTTCAAAATAAAATGCGTCTTTTGTAAACAGTTTTCGAAGTGAGGAATTTCAAACAATCGTGGTTCAATGATAGTGTTCACATAAGGTCGAGACTTGACGTACCACCCTCAAAGAAAAGAAAACTTTCGATCGGTTTTCGAAATTCGGTTGCAGTTTGTGGAGATATAATGCAGTATTTCTCTAGAACCAGAAACAAAACTCAAAACCTAGATTTTCTGTCAGTTGGGAGGAGTGGGCGGTGAATCTTACACGGCGTGTGAACTACACTCTCTGTCTGTAAGGAGGAGTGGGTGAACAATGGGTTAAATTTCCCCCCGTGGCTGACCATTATACTCGTACATAATAAGACACGAAGAGTAGTTGAAAAACCTTTCGTATCAATTGCTGCTCGATATGGGGCAGAGGGAGGCCCCCCCTCTATTGTGTCTTCATTGTGTTCTGGGAATCTCAGGAATTCTTTTGAGAATTTTAGGGGGGGTGCTTCTGTATACAAGAGGGAAGAGTGTGTTAGGGTTAGGGTTAGTTTGGGGGGGCCTCCCTCTGCCCCATATCGGGCATGGTATATTTCGTATAGACGATGTGACCTCTGACGTCATTTGAAAATCATAACATGATGCGCGCGCATATCGCCGGGCAAAACCTTTGTGTACTTGACAGACAGCTAGAAAGTACACGCAATATTACCATGACTACGCGTCTATTTGCCCGGCGGAATATGACTTGGACAACAGACTTGTCAACAGAGGGCGGTTTGAATGTAAACAGAGGTCACATCGTCTATACCAGTCACCATAACATCCTTTTTCTACAGCCTTTTTCTACAGCCTTCACGACGCCGACATTACTTATCTTAAAAGACGGATAAGGCAGGGAGGGTGGGGGGGTACACCCGCTTCTTGGAAAATGACGTCATAACTTCGAAGGTCGTATCTTGAAGAAAGGACATATATAGTGAGCACGCGAATATTTCAATGGAACTTAAAAGAAATGATCCTGTAGTTTCGGAACCCTTTATCCATTTTCCATTGTGTCATACTCGTATTTAAATGTATTCCTTTTCTTTGATTGGATTGTCTTGTGAGGAGCTGGTCTCCTTTTTAAATCATGTATTTTTAGTGTTGATGTTTTTACTTCATACATCCTTGGCCTTTGGCTAAGATTGTGTTTCAATCCGAAACGGGTCTTCATGTAGCTTTTTAAAAGCCAACAGACTAATCTTGAAAGACGGACACGACGAGGGTGGGGGATCGTACAAGTTCATTGTGCGAGTGCCGACCGCTTCTTGGAAAATGACGTCAATGTATACTTCAATGATACTTCGGAGCTCGTTGTGAGTACGCGAAAAACTGATCATTTGGGGCCCTCACCCAAAATAAAAATACATTAAAGATTATAATATTACAAATGATCAACAATACTTTGGCAGTTATTAAGACTAGAGACACAAACAACAATAACACCAACCTGACAATCGGACAATTTGCATGAGTAGTACATTAGCTTGTGGTGGCGAGAACTCGTTTGAAAGTTTACAAAATCAACATTCAATGATCGATATATAAATTTGAAAACAGTGAACTTTTGATATTAACGCCCCCCCCCCCCCCAGTGTGCGGTTTACTCTTGTGAAAATCTTCAACCGGAACGGCAAATCCCAAGTGAATAATTGATTGATTATTCGTCGGTATATATCAGAAGGAGCCCTCTGGAAGTACAGCTTCACGTCCTGGCGAGATCACGTCCGGGAATCGGAATCGAAATCGAAATCACAATTTTAGCCGACCAAGGTCGGATTATGAGAATGGTATGCGTATAATGGTTACCGAGTTGTAGGCCGTTAACCAGCGAGTAAATTGTGGATATAATTAAAAGGGATGGGGGGGGGGGGGGGGGGGTGTAATAATATGTCACGTGATCAATGACTTCCCAAAAATCCCAAATGGTATAAACGTATCAGTGTAGAATTATTTGAATGATAGTACTGTTGAAGATGAGACAGATTCATCAAGTAGGCCTAAATCATATAATGTTTTTTGTAATATTTTTTGTATATACTGTTATGGTACACAGGCCGAAAATCCAGGCCCTTTTTAAAATAATTGGTCAGCCAACATTACGTGTTGTATATTTATGTGCTGTTATATATTTTTTTAAATAATTATTAAAAACTTATAAACAAAACCACACTTAGTTCCTTTTTGGTTCAGCGGTTTGTGCTTTAGATGTAAGGCGCCATATAAGTTCTATTTATTATTTATTTATCATTATTATCATAATCAATGAGCTTTCAGATCGAAAGTCCTCATTTTAACTGCTATTACCAAATACTGTACCATCATCGTTATGTGTTCATTTAGTACATGCCAAACGCCAGCAATACTTCACTTGCATTAAATATATGGTCGTCACTAGTTCCCATCACTCTGACAAATTTTCTACAGCATCAGAACTACGCCATCTTGGACGATTTCAAAACTGAAAACTCACCTGTAGGACGTATGTTTGATGCGCTAATAAGAACTTTGTTAATATGTATAGGCCTACATGATTTTCGAATTCATGCGAATTACAGGTTTATGTTAATTGAAACGTATCATTTGAAGTGCAACGTGTGAGCTGGGGGGGGGGGGGGGGTGTTCTTCCCTCAACATTGACTGTCACATTTGGGCCAGCTCTTTTATCATGACCGCAACATGACCATGTTTATCACTTGACACCACATTCAGCGAAATCCCCAATACGTCACAGCCGGATTTGCTCCTTCAATAAAGTCACGGGGTATTCTCGAATCCTGTTTGGCTCGAGAAGTTGTTTTTTATAAACTTTCTATAAAAGAGAACGTTCTTCCAATGAAATGATGATTACAATGTTGAGCGCCTTCAATCTGGATTCACCCAATGCCGTGCACCGTCTCGCTGTCAGAAAGTCATCCTCAAACGAATCCAGAGTGTTCCAGATAGTTTATTAGGTATGTACAAAAATGCTATTAGTACCTTAATCTATAGGTCTTTGACATAATTTCCTTGTAAGATTTGCTCTTTGATTGTAATAAAAACACATTTCAAATTACCATATTAATTTTTTTTATTAAGGCCTATGCAATTAGCCTGTTACTTTGAAAACTATATGCATTTCTATACTACTATAATAGCTCACGAGTACTACAACGGTATACTCGTGATCTAGAAAACGTCTTTCATTCAAAGACGTGGAGTTATATGTGAAATAATTGTATTGATATAAATATTAACTACTTGTTAATTACATAAGCACAGTTTTTAAAGAAGAAAAAATATCTGTCAAAAAGTGACATTTCAATGATATATCATTAATATGTAGAAAAAAATAACCCCTTTGAATTCAGGAAAGGGAAAATAATTTCTAAAATAACCGGTTGGATTGAAAGACAAATGATAAACACATTTTATTGAACCAAGTGATATTCGAAGCTTTCTTGTGAAAAATAAGAAGTAAGTACAAATAGTAACCTTGCGGGTACAACCATGTGTACATTTGGGAAGAAGTTTTGGCTCTGAAAAGAGCCGGTCATGCGGTCTCGACGTTTCGAACAGTATACTCTGCTCATCTTCAAAAGAGGAATTCCTGAAGACGAGCAGTGTATACTGTTCAAAATGTCCCTAAGACCACACCGACTCTTTTCAGAGCCAACACTCCCCCCAAAGGATATTCTCCCGAAGACAAGCAGAGTATACTGTTCGAAACGTCGAGACCATCCCAGCTCTTTTCAGAGCCAGCACTCCTTCCAAAAGAGATTTTGAACATGGTTGTACCCGAATGTTAGTTACCTCTTACTCTTAGTATTGGCTTAAAGGCACTGTACACGTTTGGTAATTACTCAAAATATATATTTGCATAAAAACTTACTTGGTAACGATTAACGGAGAGCTGTTGATAGTATAAAACATTGTGAGAAACGACTCCCTCTGAAGAAACGTAGTTTTTGAGAAAGAGGTAATTTCTCACTAAAATAATAAAAGACTTCTGGCCAGAAGCCTTTTATTCCTATCTGAAAGCACACTAATTTGTACAACAAGGGTATTTTTTCTTTCATCATTTTCTTGCAACTTCAATAACCAATTGAGCCCAAATTTTCACAGGCTTGTTATTTTATGCATATGTTGGGATACACCAAGTGAGAATACTGGTCTTTGACAATTACAAAACGTGTTCAGTGCCTTTAAATAGACTCTGCTGTTGGATGCATGCAGCATTTTCACGACTTTACTGCAGCGGTTTTTGCAACATATAATTACCCTTCTAAACATGTGACCTCAGGGGCGGATCCAGGATTTTTTAATCCGGGGAGCACAACGGCGCAGCCAGGATTTTGTATTAGAGGGTAGACAAAAAATGGGTGGGGTCCAGGGGCCGGCCTTACGGCCCCTGGTGGGGTCCAGGGGCGAAGCCCCCGTCGGGGTTCAGGGGGCGAAGCCCCCTGAAGCTGTGAGCCTTTGGCGTTCTGTGGGGTGAAAAATCAAACCTCCATGTGCCTAAAACAGAGAAATAGACAAACTTTTATTGGAAATCAGATCCATATAAATCTTCTTAATTTACTGGAAAATTTTCTGTAACATCGATGGTGGGGGTCCAGGGGTGAAGCCCCAATGGGGGTCCATGGGCGAAGCCCCCGAAAGCTCTGAGCTTTTGGGGTTTTGAGGGGTGAAAAATCAAGCCTCCATGAGCCTAAAACAGAGAAATAAACACACTTTTATTGGAAATCAGATCCATATAAATCTTCTAAATTTACTGGAAAAATTTCTGTAACATCGATGGTGGGGGTCCAGGGGCGAAGCCCTGGTGGGGGTCCAGGGGCGAAGCCCTGGTGGGGGTCCAGTGGGCGAAGCCCCCGGGAGCTCTGAGCTTTTGGCATTTTGAGGGGTGAAAAACCAAGCCTCCATGTGCCTAAAACGGAGAAATAGACACACTCTTATCTTATTGGAAATCAGATCCATATAAATCTTCTAAGTTTACTCTAAAAATGTCTGTAACATCGATGGTGGGGTCCAGGGGTGAGGTCCCGGTGGGGGTTCAGGGGGCGAAGCCCCCGGAAGCTCTGAGCTTTTGGCACTTTGAGGGGTGAAAAAACAAGCCTCTGCATGCCTGAAACCGAGAAATAGACACAACTTTTTAAGCACTTCTTATCCATACCACTCTTCTAATTTTACTCAAAGAAAATTTGAATCCCACAAATCTCGCGTTTGGATCTGGTCGCTGCAATATCTAGTTTCATGCATATTCATTCAAAAATATAGTTCAAGCTTAGTGTAGTCTTTACACTTGAATGCCAGAACGACATGAAATATATTTTATGCAGGACAAATTGGCACGTCAGGTTTCAATCGCTTATGCTATCGTGCAAATCTAAGCAATTACAAGTGACATATCATGAAAGATTCATTTTGGCAGAAAGAAACAAATTTGATAGGCATAGGATGAAAACAATTCCATCCTGCCGCTGGGGGAAAAGACACCACACACACTTATGGCAAATTTTTAAGCAGAAAACTAAAACTTTTACCCGGGGGGCACGTGCCCCCTGGCCCCCCCTGGATCCGCGCCTGGACCTCCATCATAGGACGCAATGCTTATCAATGTAAATCGACACACCAAACTAGTTAAACCATAGAGAAAGGACTATGGTTGAACAAACATTTACATAACGATGTTAGGTTTTAAACAACATCATTTTTGCAAGAGATTTTAGTCAACACATGTTTTATCTGTTATCAATCTCGATTTAGACTTGTTGACAAGTCGTTAATGATGGTCGCGGTGAGTCGAGTCGCATCTGGTGCTGTCGCGTAAAAGAATGCTCTCGCGAGATCACTGCTCTCGCGCGAAGTTGCTGGCTGCCAACTCTTCTTCGTCATTAACGACTTGTGAAACCCGCCGGCGGTTCATATTCATTTATTCATGTACGGACGCAGTGTACATTACGGTTGCTGTAGGAACGATCATGAAGACGAGTCCATTTTATCTAAGGGTAGTAGTAATTTTAGTTACTGTAAATGTACTGAATGCTTGCGCTTGAGACATCTGTGGGTGTGTTTTGTGGGTGTTAACTCCTTCATTAATTTAGTAACTAAAGAAATAAAGTAAACTTATCTTAAAATTCATTATTATAATAATTGTTTAAGATGTGTGTTTTGCCTCATAAAAATAAATAATGCCTTCCGTGAATAGTTACTGATCGCTCCAATCATTTAACCCGATGTGTTCTACAGTGATTGTGTGTATTAAGTGTGTATAAACAACAGACACGGAAACCAGTCAACTCGCCCCCCTAGCAAAGTCGCCAATTTCAAAAAACACATGTACAAAGTCACCAACTACAAAGTCGCCCCTAGCAAAGTCGCCCCCTGACAACAAACTCGTCCCCTCTCATAGTCGCCCCTCACAAGGGAATTTAACAAATTTGTGTGATTGGACTACAGGGCTTCGAAAGCTATCTTAAGGGAACAAAAGCTAGCTATCTTAAGGGAACGAAAGAGGAATTTTGGGGAACAAAATCTCATTGCGAAGGAACGAGAGCGTATATTAAGGGAACGAAAGCATATTTCGGACGAATGAACGTATATTTCTGGCAACTAATTCAAAGTCGTATTTTGATGAAACAAACGCTTGTTTTTAGGGAAAGAAATCTCCTTTCGGTGGAAAAAATTCATATTTTTATAGAACGAAAGCATATTTCGGACGAATGAAAGTATGTTTCGGGCAACTAATTCAAAGTCGTATTTTGATGAATCGAAAGCTTGTTTTCAGGGAAAGAAATCTCCTTTCGGTGGAAAAAATTATTTTTATTGAACGAAAGCATATTTAGAGCGAACAAAATTATATTTTGTGCGAACAAAATCATATTTCGAGGAAACGAATGCGTATCTTTCAGGGAACAAACGCGTATTTCTGGGTAACAAAATCGTATTTCGGGTGGAGAAGGCGTGTTCGAGGGAACAAAAACGTATTTTCTAGGAAAAATCTATTTTGCTACCTAGAAAAACACAACTTTGTTTACAAATTTAAAAAAATATAATTTTATGTGACAAAATTATATTTTGATTGAATTATATAATATTTTGAGGAAACGAAATGACTTTGTTGGAATTTTGTGTGTCGAGAGTGGAAAAAGAAATTCAGAGTGAGAATTTTTTTTCCACATTTTAATTTGTAATTTATTTTTCACCTGTTCCTTCAGGGGCTCTGGTTTTGTGTGTTTTTTTTTTTTTGGGGGGGGGCTCGTTTTTGTCTCACAAATTGTTTAACTTAATTGCACCGTCAATATAAGAGTGGTTTTCCTATTTATTGACATAAATCTTATTTAATTTCCAAATCGGGGGAAAGGAACGTACACCGAACATTGAAACGTAACGATTTTAAAACAGCGGATTCGATCAGCGAGGTTTACCGACTAACAAACCCGCAATGACAAGGTAGTTGGTGGTCTGGCTCCCTAACCCCTCCCACATGTTCATGAGCTTCCAGGTACAGCTATCTCTTGGCATGCTAGGGTAGGGGTTTCCGTCATGCTGAGCCCCACCGAGAGAAACTCTGCGCGCCATGGCATGCAGCTACACGATTTGCCCGTGTGTTTTACGTCATGTCCCCACACGCTGTGCACTGTCAAACACTGAAATAAAATCTTACGTTCGATTTTTTGTAATTATTTACAAGTTGTACCCATAATTTGAATACGTATTTTCTTGTGTCAAAATATTCATGAACACAATCACTCTCACCACTCAGTGTTTGGTTTTGATCGTGCATGATCAAAGCATGGAGGAAGGAAAGCAACATAAAACTCCATCCAGTACAGGATTTGATGTTTAATATTCATCTACAGTTTGAATATTCATAGATATAACGAAATTGACCAATCAGATGCGTCCGTACGAATTCGGCTGAAGTGGCCATAGGCCGTGCACAAACCGCCAGCGGGTTTCACAAGTCGGTAAATGCGACCAGTCGTGAGAGCAATAATCTCGCACAGAGCAGCCCTCTCGCGGGATATTGCGAGAAAGCCGTTCCGCTATCACCGCGACAGACATTTAACGACTTGTCCACAAGTCTAATCTCGATTTGGCCCGGATAGTCCGAAGGTTTACAAAAATAATAGTTTTGGTGTGAAATGTAGCAACAAGTTGTGTAAAATTACCCTCTCTCTTTCAGTTTCAGCCTACGGTGACATTGATAATATCTGAAGCGATCATGTTTCGTTACTCCCGGGGTGCCGCGTTTGTTTTGATGGCCGTTTTGGTTTCATGGCTTTCTGATCCGACTGAGTCGGCGCCGTATCAGCTCACCCTCGTGGACGAAGAGCTGGAGTTTGATGATTTGATCGGGTTTGAGCGAAACTTAAAGGTATAAGGAAGAGTAAAATATACATATAATAATGATACATATACATTTTTACATTTCATTTCGTCTGGTTTGAGTTTCTGCTAATATTTGTCTATTGGGGGTCTTAGTTACGGTGGTTTTTCTATATTTGCATTTTAATACTTCTTTTGCTTGCCATCTTTTGTTAACTTTTCACCACAATTTTAGATTTCTGTGTATTATTATGAGTTTGTATTCTTTTAAATGAGCAAGGTCTGGGAGGGCACATCTTTTTTGATGACAGTTTTTGACCTTTGCCTTTCCCTGGACGGCCTCTGCTTGTATATTGTATTGTCCAAAGAACTAGAATAAAAATAAAAAATACATTAAAACATTTCCCATCTTCAAGTAGGGGCCTACACACTCCAGACATCCAACATGTAGTACATTTTGAAAAATCAAGTTTTGGTGGTTGAGTTTTCTTTGAGAAGTTGATTTTAATTTGAGGGATTTTGATAATTTGGGTGTGTGTGTGTGGGGGGGGGGGGGGGGGGGGGGTTGGCGGTTCAAAAAGTTGTCATCCTCCAAAGTATTCCAACTACGAAAATGTGTGCTCGTTATTATAACTATCTTTTAAATTATACATTATAGACAACTTCCATTTAATTTGTTTACAGAGCTTTATTCCTCTATTTCTTGCGCTCAAAAGCACATGACAGGGAAAAGGAAAGTGTGTTTCGACTCGGAGTCCTAGTTGCCTACATTTTCAGTCGTGATATCGAGTACATGCCTTTGGCGGAGTATCGAGTACCGAGTGTTTTCAGTCGAGATATCGAGTACGGGCCTTTGAGTACCAATTTTTTGTTCTGTCGAGTACCGAGTGTTGAATTCGATTACGAGTATTTTTGCTAGCCTAGTACGAGCACGACAATTAATAATGGACATTGTGCAATACCTAAAATGCATAAACTCTACTGCACATTGCAATAAACAACAACACATGCAGAGAATGAATACCAATTACTCTTACAAAGAATAAAACGTAAATCTAATGGGTTTTTAACTTTTGGCATTAAATACATCAAGTGAAGAGGATTACCTTGGAAACCGAGGACCATCAAAACGAGAACCAAGTACCGAGGGGGAGTACTTACAACACTGGTGCTAATGTCGTCATTCAGTATTCTTTGAAAACTCGACTCTCGTATACAAGGGACATGGTGTGTTTATTGAATGTTGTAGTGGCTTTTGTATGAGGTGTTTTTACGACACTTACGTGCAGAGCGGTGTTTACTCCCCAAACATTGCACTTGTCATTGATTTCGGTGAAGCCTTGACCCTGGGGACCAATAGTGCAAAAGTCGGTTCATTGGCAACGAGCCAGTTGTGCTAAATGTAAGTTAGTCTGTGGTTGTTTTGCTATGTTTTTCTAAGTGTTTGCAGTTATTTTCTGACAAATTTTCTTCGCTCCGTGAAAAATGAATCCATTGAATCGGAGGTACCGGGTCTATAAAAGCCACAACGAAAAAGGGGAGGGGGGTTCGGATTGGAGACGGGGTCGATGGGAGGGGGGTCACAACGGAAATAGGGGGGTCGGGGGTCGGGGGTCGGAATTGGGACGGGGTCGATGGGGGGGGGGGGGGGGGGTCGTCTGATGAAGTTACGATACCCGACTTGGATAAAAAACAAGTACGGGGACAACAAACTTGATTTGAGGTTTTCAGACTCTTTCGGCAGTATTGAAGCTACTTTTGATAAAGCGACGTTAAACTTTAAAGGGACACCCAAGCCAAAACTGATAATTTTGGCAGATAATTGACACGGAAATGACGTCAAAGCTGTGACTTGTGAATTTAATATACAGTCACGAAATGTTGTTGGACAGCCAAGTCTTAAGATTGGACTTGAAGTACCGTAGGGATGGAGTTGATTGAAGATCTTTTGGGAGTAGAGCCTTCAAAACTTGATGTGCAACTACCACGAGTGACCTGTCTCACAAGTCTACACGAACGCCTCGATCGGGGTCAAATTTCATGGCTCTGCCGCTTACCGTAAGCAAAGAATCGGCGCTTACGGAAGCAGGGAATTCCGTGCTTACTTACGTCAAGCGTATTTCACGGGTTATCAGGGAATTTGTGCTTGTGTGCTTGCGAAGTCCACGTTACTAGGCATTCTACGCTTATAAGTTATACACAGCTAGCGCAGAAATTCGGTGCTTGCACAGTAAGCGGAGAATGGTGATCGCAAGCGCAGAATTCGGCGGTAAGCAGAGCCATGAAATTGGGCCTAGATCTCGGACAGTATGTTGGTGGTTAGAAAAAGCAAATGTTGTAAATGGTAACTTTGTGTTATTGTATTGCAGCGTGATGAACGAGCTGCAGCCAGTGGAAGTGGAAGCGGTGGTGGAAGTGGAAGTAAAAGTGGAAGTGTAACTGGGAGTGGAAGTGGGGGTGGTTATATAGTGACCCCAACCACCCACACTGTATTTACGAATCTAGACACGGTAAGGCTGGATCTTTCAATTGAACTGCAATAATAGCATAGAGAAACTCTGTCCTTTCTCTATGAATATAGCAAATGGAAAGGAACGAACGTTAGTATACTAACCACCCTTTGTGCTAACAGTCTTCGATCATACATTGTCTTTTTGTTAGGAAATAAATAGTGCCAAGAGATTTTGGAATTTTTTATATTTTGAGACGCCATCGTGTGGATTCTGTATTTTTTTGGTGGTTGTTTGTCTTCCCAAAAGGGATCGTGTATACCTTTGGTAATTACGCCAACAATTAATGGTAAGAAGCACTGCAGCTGATGAACGTCCAACATTCTGAGAAACGGTTTTTGTTCTGGGGAATGTAATTTAAGAGAAAAGGAACTGAAAAACATTTCAATCTAAGAAATGCTTCATGCATGAAACGTTTCTTATACTGTGTTCTCCAATTACGGATAAATCTTCATGCGTGGACATGGGGGCGCTCCGGATTGTCGGCAATATCTCAAAAACGATACCACATTTTGAAATGAAATTTTCTCAGATTAGTTGTATCATTGTGTAGGCATATATATCTACATTTATATTATGATTAAAACAATCGATCTGTTAAAAACGAAGTCTACCTCAGTTTGTTGAACGTAGAGGACTGTTTTTCCTTCCTTACCCCATTATATGATGGGGGCAGATCACTTCAAGAAAAACATTTTCTTTTCTTCAAAATGTTGTATTGTCCTCTACTAATAAATACCGCATCATCCAGTTGTAAAAGTATAATACAGGATTGGTATAAGGATAAAAACACCATTGTTTAATTTTAGTCTGGAAGGTTACTGATTATGAAGTTCAACTAGAAAAACAACAAACAAAACAAAACAAAAACGCACTAGCTGTTTAGGGTTGTAGCAACCGAACTATTAAAGACACCGTGTCTAAATTCTGACAATATTTTGCATGTTTTTTTAACACTATTTTCTCCTGACTCAAACAACGGAAAGCCCATAATTATTTTCACAGGTTTGTTATTTTATGTATATACGGTTGCTGATCACACGAAAATGAACACTGTCTGTGACTATTATATCAGCTCTACCAATCAGTGTACAATACCTTTTGATAAATTATTATGTGATTACTTGTTTGCTTGTTTGTTGGGGGTGATGTTGTGAGTTGTTATGTCTCTGTGGTATGTTGGTCCATTTCAGTTGATTCTTTTGAAGTCCCTAGGGTATCCTTGGGTACTTGTGCGTTGTTTCACTGCTGTTTGATAAAATGAGAGATGTAACTCTGTAATTAAAATGCTCCCGTTATTCAGTGTTTTTATCTAGTACCAGTATCTACCCTGGAAATCATTATACAGTTGGGGTTTGGGCACTTATGGCGAAAATAAAACCCATCCACTTCCCCTATAAGCTAATAATCTTGTCGAGAAAACCACGAACATGTGACCTTGCTCGGTGGTAACCACAAACCTGGCTTCCAGCTCAGCTGTCAGTTAACTGTCCCGGAACAATCCCGCAGTGAATTTGAAAGCAAAACCAATTGAAGCGGGATAAGGTGATAAGGTGCCTAACCGTTATTTATTATAATAATGATATTTGTTAGATATTATGTAAACCCAAAGTTAGTAATTGTCTAACATGAGTAGATAACATCTTTGTGTACGATGCAGGTACCAACCAGCAAACCAAGTATTCCCATACGTATAGACCGTCTCCACGTGACGTCAGCAGTGACTGCTCGATTCGCCAAGACCGTGGTCACGAGTCACGTGGTCAACCCGGCCAATCAGAGTCAAGAAGTCAACTTCTACACAGAGCTGCCCACTGAGGCTTTCATATCGGGATTCTTAATGTGAGTTTCAGCATGTTTATATTTCTCTAATACAAAAGTTACCTCTAGAGTCACCTATATCATAACAAAAGACACGAAGCATTAGCAATAACTTTGGAATGGAATTAGGTGAAGTCAGTTAAAGTTTGTTTTCTTTCCTTGTAGTGAAGTGGATGGCAAAGTTTATCACTCCACTGTTGATGAGAAAGAAAAAGCACAGAAAGCGTACGACGATGCGAAAAGCCGTGGCCAGACTGCTGGCCAAGTCAAACAAACGTTAGTATAGAGGGGCCTTTTCCAAATCTAAGCGTGGGCTCCGGCTCCGGCTCCAATACCGGCTTGGGCTCCGATACCGGCTTGGGCAAAGTCATCAAGCTTAGAGCAGTCTGCATTGGGCGCTAAGTTTCAATACTAGACGGCCGCCCGGCATGGCAGGAGATTCTGTCCCCCCGAAGATTCTGTCTTCCATACGGCGACCTGTGTAAACATTTCTTTTGACAGCACCTTATTTTAAATCAAATTCCTTCATTCCATGTTGATTTACAGTATGGGTGACACACATACTGGGGGAACAAAACCCACTATGACACGATGACACCGGAGCCAGTGTGGCAGGAGATTCTGGTGCCCCCCCCCCCACCCCGTACGTCGAACTTTGTACAAACTTCTTGTGATAGCGCCCTCTTTTGAATCAGCCTCCCTTATCCCACGTTAATTTCCCATATGGGGGACAGAATCCTATGGGACAGATTTCCCCGGGACACCGGAACCCAAGTCAAGGTTTGGAAAAAAATCCTTAAATATCATTGTGATGGAGTGAGCCCTAAAATTCACTGATAGTTGATTTTACATAAAATACCAATATCCTATACAGTTCCAGTCACGTAATGCTTGTACATTTAGAAAATTCTTATTGTTGCTCCACCTTGAGAAAATGCTAATTCTCACTATTACCGTCCACGTGTGTTACAGATCGGACAAGAAGAATGACTTCACCATATCAATCAACGTCGAAGGTGGGGGCTCACTGTCATTTAATCTGACCTACGAAGAGCTACTTCAACGGAAGGGCGGTTACTTTGAGAACCCGATCTTCATCTCGCCTGGGCAGGTACAAAAATGTTCAAGTTATAGACTTAGCAAGGGCTCGAAAGTATTTGGACGTTATTTTTTGGATCCCACGCACGCACTTGCTTTTCAATGAAAGAATTCTCACACCAGAGTTCAAGTACTCGCGAGTCTTTCACATTCTTTGATGACTTGACAATATTTGGGAGATTACATGTTGTACTTCTGTTGATCCCTCCCTGTTTCGCTAGTAGTCCAGCGCAATAAACATGCCATAAATCTATTTCTACAGCATTTTCTCCGTAGTTTGTCTGGTTACTTTGTTTCGTTGTTTTGTTATTCCCCGTCCACATTGCAGCCCGTTAGGCATCTCATTGTAGACGTTCACATCAACGAACCTCAGGGTCTTGACGAAAGTAAGTTGGATTTCTTTTTGGCGGATCAAAGACCCGTATCGACAGGCAGTTACAGGGAGGTAGTGCGCCCTCAATGGGCAGAGATGAAAATGTTTCACCGTGACCGTGTCCACGTGCAGTTTCATCCGGACAGGGAGGAGCAAGAGCTTGTTTCCCCCGATGGCATTCTGGGTAAATTCGTTGTGCGGTATGACGTCATCCATGGACAAAACGCTGGAAAAATTGAGGTGTGTACATTGATGTAAAAATGCTGAAAACTAAGTATTGCTCTTATCATAAGTCTTTTTAAAACTAGTCTTGGTGCAAGACGTTGTTCATTATCACGCAACTATCGCGATCACGCAACTATCGCGATTTAGCGCCCCGCGCATAATGACTATCGAACAATAGCGGGCGCTGTTGGGAAACTTCCATAGAAATAGAACCCGGAGAACGCTGAATGTGTCATTGTGCGTGCGATTTCGTTGTGAGACCATTTTTATGGACGCGCGTACGCCATTTTTTTAAACGCGTGTATGGCTAGAGACGTACGCCGGGTGTTACGGCGCGCTGCCCATGGTAGCGAGGCTGGTCAGTGATAAGCCAGTGATAATATTTTGCCATACAGTAGACGTCATGAACATTGACCAATGAAAACACGTAGAAACGGTCTATGTGCGTTGCCATTTTGCCATACACGCGTGTCACGTGATGATCATTTTGCCATACACAGACGACACAGAGGGCGGTCGAGCTCAGCGTTCTCCGGGTTCTATTTCTATAGATAGGTTGCAGTATGACGTAAGTCGGCCATCTTTACGGGCAATTTGGAACACACAGTCATGCGTTATGCGTGAGAACAGCGTGCAGCACGCGCACATTTCACAAAACTCATTGCATGATTGGTTAGTGAATGACGCGGCTGCGTTAATAATTTGAGCGCTTGACGCGCCTGCAAGCCAAAATGCGATTTGCCCGTAAAGATGGCGTCTACTGGGAACTATCTATGGAAACTTCCAGATAACCACCACACATCGCACTCTCTTGATCACAGACATAGAATACTCTTGACAGATTCGCGGCTTCCAGAATACGCCCCCTATCGGTGGAATAGTCGCGACGTGTATAGTGTTGTTAATTGAGTGCATGTAGGCCCTATGGTTTTATGGTTTTACTAACTCAACAAGAACGTCTTGCACCAAGACTAGTCTTTAACTGAAAGATTTCCCCAAATCAGAATGCACAATATGCATATAGCCGAACTAGAAAGATTAACAAAGACTGACCCGTGATTAAATTATGTTTAATAATCTGCAGATTGTCAACGGCTATTTCGTGCATCACTTTTCCCCCGAAGGCTTTTTGCCCATGCGTAAGAACGTCGTGTTTGTCCTCGACACCAGTGGGTCAATGAATGGTTTTAAAGAACAACAAATGAAGAAAGCCATGTCAACCATTCTACCAGACTTACGAGAGCAAGACAACTTTGGGATTGTCTTCTTCGCATCGGGAACAAGCACCTGGAAGGGGCAATTAGTGCCAGCGAGCAAATCAAATATTAAAGACGCAAAACTCACAGTCAAGGGTGCATATATTGGAGGAGGTTCGTATATAGCAGTTGTCTCTGATACCCATTTAATACTTCATGTAAAAGCAAATTTTCTTGCGTCACAATAGACCTTATGCATATGACGTCATTTGAGTAGGGCGCCCTCACCTAGAGGTCAAAAGGAAGATGCTTATTGGCCAGTCTTGTGCGCCGCGCGTACAAATCAGCGCGTTTCCATTGTTTCATCATCAGTTTACCTCTAAGATGGCGGCTTGGTGACGTCAATGCATAAGGTCTATTGGAAAAGCGGCGCGTACAGATTATTGCGTCACAAAAATTCACTTCGCGTTCGCTTTCGCGTGCAGTATGAACTGGGCTTTAATCTCCGAGTTAGAATGGGAGGAATAGAAATAACACTTCGAATGCGGCGTTCCTTTGAATTGTTTAAAGCTTGGGAGTCTTTTTGACGCTAGGTGGCAGCAGACACTCTAGTGCGCATGCGTAGCCGTGGAATGAAGTGCAAACATTTGTCACTTAGGTAAACATATTCTTCATACTAAACATAAGTTTAAAAGGAAGTATCGTTGTAACTCACAGTTTGTTACAGTCGAGGCCCCTCATACAATGGTAGTGTATGTTTGCAAACAAAAGAAAGATCTATACGCCAGTCGCTTGATTAAAGTACAAGGTAAACCCTCCAAAAATAAAAAATAAATAGACGATTAATACAATTAATTGTACTGAGCCTAAAATGGCACACTATTTTTGTCCATTCAGCATAAGTTAGTTTGTGCAAACGAAGGAATAAGATGTCCCAACGATTACCAGTTTGTGTATAAAACCACTACCGTAACTCGATTCACTTGAAGCTTATTTTGTTATTAGGCCCTAATGTTTGTTTTATATATATTTTTTTACACTAAATTAACCACAGGTACTAATCTTCACCAAGGAATAATGGACTCTATCAGCTTATTAGAAAATGCTGAAAATAACAAAACATCAACCACAAGTGTGTTCTCCCTCATCATCATGTTGACTGACGGTGAGCCATCAACCGGCATGACGGGCTTCGAAGACATCAAGACTAGTGTCCGGGAAAGGCTGGAAGGTAGGTATTCTCTCTTCTGCCTCGGTTTTGGGCAAAACTTGAATTACCCATTCCTGGAGCAGCTGTCTCTGCAGAATCGTGGTCTCGCCCGGAAGATTTACGTAGACGCCGATGCGGGGCTGCAGCTGGTGGGCTTCTACAACGAGGTAGCCACCCCACTATTGTCGAACGTTGAGATCAAGTACGAGGACAACCTAGTTGAGATAAACAGCATCTCCCAAACGCTGTTCCCTTCGTACTTCTCCGGGACCGAGTTAGTGGTGGCAGGCAAGCTGGTTGTTGGTGATGACCTGCCAAATACTTTGACATGCGTGGTGACTGCAAACACGGAAGAAGCACAGATCCAGCTTCAACTTGATACTGACGTCAAGGTTTGTATACACAATAATTATAGGCCTAGATGATTCTTTCCTATCAGTCATTGTTTAAGTATTTATTATTCACAAAATTAATTCGAGTTTAGCAGTAGTGGGATAATGTTAAATCGACTTATGGATAAAGACAACCCATCATGTTTGCAAAGAGTATTCTCGTGAAGAAAAAAATCACTCTTTAAAAAAGCCTTTTGGAATTAAGATTCTGTGAGTATTTTAAATGTTCAAAATAAAGTGAAAATATAAATCACTTTCTGACTTCTGACTGGCACCCTGGACAAAGATGATGCAAAAATAGGGAGACCATCAACATTGGGGCTAGATTAGCTCAGTTGGAATTAGCGCCATCACCGGCAGCCGTATGTTCAAGTCACGCTCTATAAATAGTCAAACTTTAAACCCACAATGGTAAAAACATTTTCTGTGTCAGTTTCCCTTGTGGTTTATAGGACGTTTTGACATTAAAACATTCACAGGTTCTTGACTCGAGCTGGCCATGGCTTTTTTGAAAGTGTGACCTTTTGCATTACAGATTATTTCCTCGTAGTCAATTGATACGGAACTAATTCAATTATGTATCAATTTCAAACAGAAACTTAAGTATTGTGAAAATGCCAGCTGATTTGTTATGGGATGGAATTGCTTTAATTATACAACGGATCATAATAATTTGTATAATGTTTGGCTAGCTGTTTACAAACTGTGTGTGCTGGAAGTTTAGGCTCTGTGGCTCTTTTGTGATGAAAACTTGCCTAAAAACAACCTAAATGTTGGATTAAATTTGACAGAATGTGAGCGAATCAGTGCTGAGCCCGCACGCCGTTGACGACTTCGCTCAGAGACTATGGGCCTTCCTGACCATCAAGGAACTTCTGAGCAAGCGCGTTGCGGCCGACGGAAGCGCCGAAAAGGCCTCGCTGACGTCGAGGGCGCTAGATCTTTCTCTCAAGTATCACTTCGTGACCCCACTGACGTCACTGGTGGTGATAAAACCGGAAGAGGTCGCCGCCGATGATGTCGAGCTTCCGCCACCCGTTTCAGCTCATGAAACGTCGAGTAAGTTTCTCATCATGTCCATTATTAAAACTAACATGTGAAAGTTTCATTTCAAAAGGTGATAGCGTTTCTGAAATATCGATGAAATCTGGAGCGGTTATGTCCACGGAGGAAGAATAATCCGTGATTGAAATACACAATTTGAGAACAATTTCATTCAGAAACTTTTCTCAAATTGACATTTTGTTGAATTTCTTAGAAGGAATCGTTTCTAAAAATGTAATACATTATCAACAGCTGCAGTACTTCTAATACATAGTTTTTATGGTCATTAATTTTTTGAGTAACTACCAAAAGTATATCCCATCTTTTTTAGACCATAGACTTAACTTACTATTGTAGTATAACGACTGTATTACGCAATAAACCAGTCGGGCGTGACCGTGGTCTTGCTGCACCGTGGTCTTGCTGCACCACGCAGCCTGGCTGACGGGCAGTCCGAATCCAGCCAACTGCAATGTTAGACGTGTCACACTCTGTACCGTTTGTTTGGACCATTGGACTTCGACGGACTCCCACCTATGAGCCATAGGCATGCGTAGGTAACTATAAGTATAGGCCACCAAATACAACACTATCTACCTCTCGTGCTGCAAAGGTTGATAGGGATAAATACAACTATAGGTCAACCGAGAGATGTTTAGGTTCAGTAAAATGATAATAGTAAGCAATCACATCGATGATCACTCACTATGGAAGTGTGCGAACGTAATTTCCTTTAATTTTACACGAAATGAAGGCAGGAGTAGTATCGCGCGAATAGTGTACGACTACAGTTTATCTCACAGTTTTCTTTTAACCGGTACCACGATCAACGCAACTTTCATCGATGGGGGACTTTTGGGACGTTAGGTGGCAGCAAACTTACCAGATAAACCCATTGTTCTCGGTAATGTGCGCATGCTCAGAACAACGCAAACAATATAAATTAATCTGGTAAGTCTGCGGCCACCTATCGTTCAAAAATCTCCAATTGGTTTCCAAGTGTTAATATGTATTTTTTTAAGTACGTATTTTATTAACTACCCATGACGAACACGTAAACTAAAGTACCATAGCCAACGTGATGTTTTATTTTTCTGAACAGGTTACATCATCCCAATGTCATCCGTTCCATCAAGAAGGCAAAATGTGGCCAAGACACGTGAGTGTTCAGCTAAACTCTAAATATTTTGAAATCAAAACCTTCAAAACCCGCAATCTAACACTTAAAAAAAAACCTTTAAAAAACCCAAAACGGGCTGATCTGGAGAGTGGTTTAAAAATTGATTATTAACATCCGACTCTGCTTAACCAATATCTAGGTCATTTTGACACAGATTCCGGGTTATAATGGCCCAGAAATCGGTCAGCGCCACGGGACTCTGAACCGAGTAAATTCTGATCAGAAAGGTGTACAGTATTTTTTACTGACGCGGCAACACTGTGTGTGTACTATTTTGCATAAGCTTTAGCGTGTGGTAACATCGCTCTCTGGTCCCTGTACAGATGTAGGTGAATATAATATCTAACAGCACTCAAATAATTTAGTAGCAATGGACCTCAGTGATAGAGTTTGCTTTATGTAAACGACACGCTCTGTTGTGTTTTATAGTGGCCTTAAAGGGTGTGTACAACATTGGTAAGATTGAAAATATAAATGCTCACAGATTTGCACATAACTTACATGGTATAAAGATGGTCATGGTGGAAAACTTCCCTTGAAATAGTTTTGCTTGAAATGCCATAGTTTTCAGGAAATGAGTAAAATAATAGTCTTTATCCTGCAGGATAAATTCCGATGTTTGAAAAGAAGTTAAAAACACATAAGTTTTGTTTTCTCCTCATGACTCCGAAGTCCGATTAGACCTTTCACAGACCTTTCAAAGACCTTCAAAGACCTTCCAAAGACCTTTCACAGGTTTGTTATTTCATGTAGGCCCCTATATGTTGGGTCACATCAAGTTTGGATAAGGTCTTTGGCAATTACCAATGTTGTACACACCCTTTAAAAAAACACACGTTTTGTTAACACTGCCGTAGCCTACCCAGCGTTCCCGGTTCATTTTCTATGGATAGACATTCTGTGTAACACAATCATTAGAGGTAACGATGAAGGTTAATTCTTGGATTTCTGGTTACTGTAATATCAAACAGAATCCGTCGGCCAACCGGCACCTTTCGGACCAGTGGGACGTGTCGGACCAGTAGCACCTGTCGTACAGCAGGCACCTGCTGGCAACAGCAAATACTGTAAGTAGTCTAAGGTACACTTACCGTTTCTCTCCAATATTTGTATTCGGAAGACAAAACCTTTATTTTGTACCACGACTGTCTCCCGCGATTAAGTCTATTCAAAGCGAGTATCGAAAACGTATAACTTAAAACTGATCATAATTAATGTCAGTTTTTATAATCTTTAGTTGATTCGTGTTTGTAAAAGTTGTTTGGTGGTTCATTTGTTCTTCGAAAATGAAAAGGCTGCTCTTGAAAAAACGAGAAAAAAAAATGCTCTTGAAAATAACAATAAATGGTCTAGAAAACAAAATAACGATGGCACCAACGGGCTTTCGTAGTCATTAACATGCAGTGAGTTAATCAATGTCGACACAGAGAATACCACTCGTATTTTTGAACCGTTGAGAGAGACCTAGAACATTATGTCGAACAAGTTTCTCGACAGTTTGTTTCCGTTCCACATGTCCGAACCTTTGTGTCCGACGTATCATTATTGGACACAGAGGTGCTTAATGATTCGACATGTCTTTGGCCGGGATTGGACACAATATTGTCAAACTGGTTGTCAGACACAATGTGGTCAATGTCGGACATAAAGACCCCCGAACAAAAAAGACCAACGGAACCAAAACATTAACAACAACAAAAACAATTTGTTTTAATTTTTGCATGTTGTATTACCTCACACAGCCTTGAGTGTAGACAGCGATCCCCATTTCATGGTGCACGACACACGTGACAACATTACCGTCTGCTTCGACATTATGGGCACCCCTGGTGACGTCATTAGTCTGATACACGATCCCATATCAGGTGAGTACATTCCCACATTTGTAATGCAAGATTTATCCAATAGGAAAACTGTTTTCAAAAGATTACACTAGAACGTTACAATCAGTTTCATATGGAGGGATAGCTGTAAACTTGTATTCGCACAAAAGCAGATAAATAATATTATATACTGCACTTATAAATCCGTGTCATTTGATTGGTGGAACACGCGTCACGTGTCATAATTAATTTACCAAGTATACTCCAAAATTTACTAGAGGAGTCCTATATTGATAATTATAGGACGCTTGGGACGCTTAGCAGGTATGACGCTTCAGGAGTGATAATATTATATGTATCATGTATTGACTGCATGTAGTACGCGTCATTAGCGCACGTAAGCTTGTCACTCATGATTGAGTTATGTGCAACCCATGACAACTCTCAATTTAATACTTTGCTTCTTTTTTTCTTTTGTAATATCATTTTTAACTAAAATGATTCTTTCACAGAGATTGATATAAATGGTCATGTAGCAAGCCCTTATCGTGATTATGACCTGTCGACAATGCCGATCCCAACAATCTTCGACAGTATGACGATGTCTGTCGCCGGCCATCAAATTCTCATCAATGCAG
This sequence comes from Leptasterias polaris, assembly GCA_037783415.1. Classification (NCBI taxonomy): domain Eukaryota; kingdom Metazoa; phylum Echinodermata; class Asteroidea; order Forcipulatida; family Asteriidae; genus Leptasterias; species Leptasterias polaris. The sequence goes on along the minus strand of JAZGTN010000042.1, from coordinate 649,144 downwards.
ATATTGTGAACATCGGGTCGACTCTTTCCATGAAGTGGGAGGCAGACTGGGACGTGAGTTTGGACGGCGGAGTGTACGTTGGCGCAAGAGACCAAAAATATCTGACCATCAGGTTGGGAAAAGACATAACGCTAGTTGTCTACCGTCATGATGTAGAGCGCCACCATGCGCTCAAAGTTGATTACTTTGGCCTGTACATTGAAGATGGGGAAGGCTTTTCGCACCAAGTACACGGTATCATCGGTAAGCCCTCATTCATTGAAAAGTAACAATCTACGCCAACCAAGATTAAAGAGGGGCTCAAGGTCAAAATTAAGTTTTGTGATGCACTAATTTTCCAATAGATTGAGTCCTCATGAAAGTGGGGAAAGACTCCAACCTCACGTCTAAATTATGTAAAGTTTCATCTTATTCAATACTCTTTCAGATAATCGGACATCAACAAATAAAATGGTCAGTACTTTCCAATGAGGAATTTCAGCGCCAGTGAAAAGGTCAAATTCAAAGTGCTTTTAATTGAATATTGTCGAAGTTCAGGACGAACTAAAAATTATCTGCACAAAATGCAGACCGCCATAGTGATGTGACGTCATCGCACGTGTTTGGATTTTGGCAAAAAAGCACTTAAGGAATCACCAATTTAACGCGAGGTTAGAGATAAATTGTTAACAAATTGAGATAAAAGAGTGTTTTCCCCCTATTTTCACAAGGACTCTATCATTGGAAAATAAGTGGATTACAAAACTGAATTTGAACGTTGAGCCCTTCTTTAAAACGATGCGGCTTTTAAATTTAGCATTTGCAGGGAGAAACGGCAAACTCCCCCCCCCCCCCCAAACAAAAAAAATATAAATAAAAAATAAATAAATAAACAAAACAAAACAAAACCCACAAAAAACCCACTTCTCATTCCTTTGAACATTCAGTTCAGTTTAGATCCGTAAATTAATTGTTAATTATTGTACTGACATTTTTATTATGATGATTTGATTTTAACTTGACAGGCCAATTTGAACGCAGAGAGATTCGTCTGGATCGGGACTCAATAACTGTAGATGAAGACTCTCGGATCAAAGGCTACATCAAAGTAAACGACGGGCTCGTTGAAGCTATTCTATCAGAGAGGAGGAACCTTTTGACGGACAGAGTCTGGACGTGCTGGTACGTGGACAACGACGCGTACGGACTGATTGACGGGAATTTAACTGACTATGTGGTTAAAAAGTAGAAACTCCGCCATCTTGTTTTAAGCCAAGGTTGCAAGTTATTCACTGAGTGCTTGCCGTAAGACTCCGTTGGGATCATGTCTGTTTATAAGGATTCATAATTTGTCGAGAGAACTTATCATTATTATAACTTTATAAATGCTGCAATTTATGAATGTTGGAATTAAGTAATTGTTAAATTAAGTTTGTAAATTTTAGCAAATTGTTGCCGCTCTGCATGTGCCCACTTATTGGTGTCCCCACTTATTGGTGTCCCCAAGTTGCCTAAATATAACCATTAGAAAAAAGAAAAAATTATCCAAAACCACACTATCTGATTTACAAGAGTCCCTCTTAAAAGTCTGGTCATAACCAATCCCATTATGCCTCGTTTCGTCGTAACAGCTTACGAACACATTCACCGAGCTTGCTAATAGGCAGACAGTTGAGGTAGAGCAATAATGGGGGAAAATAGATAAATAAATAAAAATAACAATAGTGATGGGAATCTCTTAAACGATTATAGATGAACAGTGTGGAAATAATATGGACGAAACTGGAAGTTAGTTTTATTAGAAAAGAACAAGGACGTTTCATCTCACAGCAATAATTTGTCTTCATTCGTCTTCGTGATTGGATGATATTAAACAATGATAACATTATTAGTTATGTACTGCCTCATCTAACGTACCGTACGTACAATGAACTCCTACGTAGATTTACAAATTTCTTTTGCAATTAGCTTCTTTAGTTTTGGAAATAAAAAGCTGACAGTAGTATTACGCAAAAAAAATTTAGAAAACAATAGTATTAAAAAGATGAAAATCACAGACATGTAATTAAGGGTTTGGAACAAAGAGCAATAACGACCCTCTTGATCTCTGAAGCGTACTGTACTGACCAATCAAGATCATTTTGTTATGAATTGAGTTTTGTATGAAGTCTATAAGCACCCTTGTAGGTTTTCGTGTTTTTGTTTAAAGAAAGCTTCACAAGTACCAAACAACCTCGCACTCAGATTCACAAGTAGCCGACAACCTCGTAAGCGTCTAAACACAAACCACTAACGAGTCCAATTAATTGCTTCAATGACGCCACAACATTCAATCTCTTCAAAGCTATTGCATTACATTACTAATGGTGTACCACGAGAGATGAAACGAAACGAAACGAAATACAGAATCACTTTTTGAAAAAAATGTGTTTTGAATAAAAAACAATTAAAAAAACATGTTTTAAGAGAAGATGTTTTGTCAGGTGAGAAACCTTCGCCGTCGGCCCCCCAGCAACACAATCTTGTTCTCACCGAGGATATATTTAGCGGTGAACATCAAGAATAAAAAGAAAAGAAAAACAGTTTAGAGGTACCGCGCCCCAAAACACCGTCTTGTTAAGCATACTTACAGGACGCTGCATTATTGGTTTTGGTAGAGAAAATCATTTACATTTTGTTTGAGCGAAAATTATATTGAATCTAAGGTGGTCACGTTTGATTGAAAACATCTTAACCAAAACTATTTACAGTCAACCCTGAATATAAAGAGCACTGTTATAGAGAGGATCTGCTTATAAAGAGTACATTCTAAAGTCCCGAATCTCATTTCTACTCTGTGTTTCTTTGTTTTGCTGTCCTCTTATAACAACGATCCTGTTGTAAAGAGGTAATTTGCACAGTCCTATAGCGATCTTGTTAGAACGAGATTCTTCTGCAATGAGGGTTGACAGTGCATGTGATTTATTCCAGGGAGTCTGCACTCGTTCGTATATTATGCGCTTATTTCGATCGCTGCAATCGAAATACGCAACAGCTATTTGGAGAGTCTTCAAATTGTACATTTGTTTCGATTTAATCAGAATTTCTGACGGAATTATTTCGCTTGACCTCTGTTCTGTTATGACCTTTAAAATGAGTAAGTTTGACGATTGAAATTAACGTTAAGTTCAACAACATTACAAATTCAGTACTTTGCACCCCCCCCCCCCCCTAACTTAATTTTTTTAGTCAGCCTTCGGTCAACATTGGAAATATAAAATAAATTTGTAGGCCCTAATTGACGCTGGTCAACACGTTGATGACTGCAGCTTGTATAGTATTGGGTTTCCCATTAAGAATTTTGACTTGATAATCACCGCCGCATCGCACACTAAAATAAAAGTCGCCACAATGGCGATCATCGATTGAAATTTATACACACTTTTTTCTTTTGAGGTTAAAATACTTCAAACCAAGTTATCATATATCTAGGAGACAAGATGTTGGCGTGCTCACAAGATTTGTTATTGCTTATTCATCACATTTAGCTGTGACGTTTCAATGTAAAATAGATGACATCATATCAAAATTAAATAGTTTTGTGCACTATATGGCTGTTGGTTGTAGTATAGCATCGTTGGCAAATACGTAGATACTCCGTTGTTAATCTGAACATAGCTGTGGTCAAAGACGGTAATTTCGGATACGGTTTTCATCAAACCTTCCAGGGGCTATCCTCAATATTCCATTTGAGAATTGAACTAAATAATATGGAGATATAAAATAATATATTTTTGATAGAAGTGTTGGCTCTGAGAAGAACCAGATGTGAGATGAGTCTCTTAACGTTTCGAATAGTGTGCGCACACTGTTCGAGACGTCAGGACTCGCTTAAAGTTTTAGACGGAAATTCACTCTAATCAATTGAAACTAGGGACCAATCACAGGTTTTGCCTTTAAATTTGTATTAACGTTTTCAGTGACTACCCAACGGGACCAGTTTTTTTTTTTTTGTCACCAGTCCACCAGTTTTGTTTACTATAGTTCATACTTTTCAACACTAGCCAGCCGGACCACTTTGAGAGAATTCTGACTGGTCCTCGGGTGTTTTGGCATTTGGCCAGCGAACCGCTGTATTTGGAGAACGCCTAATCATTTGCAGAATGTTTCAAGTTTCAAACGATTAGAGTAAATTCCAGTCTAAAACTTTAAGATGCTCGGCTCGTCTTGAGAAGAAGAGGAACCTCGAGCTCAGAACCACCACTTTCCTCAAGAAAAGGTTTTTACATCCATGGTTGTCCCCAGTATATTCGTATTCTTTCTCACTATCAACGCCATGCAACACAGTCTCGGTTTAGAAAACAAAAATGTCTGGATCATGATATTAGTTGTTATGATAAGAAAAATTCACTTACAATTGAAAACTGGTAAACACTTTTGACGGCTGCTTACGGGATGGCATCTCAGACGCCCTTTACACTTCTCTCCGAATGCATCAAAATTTAATAATTCGTTGTAGATTTGGAACTTACTATTAAAAACAATACTTTAAATTATTTTGCCCATAAAAAAAGGGGGGAAAAAAAGTAACAAATAAAGTAAATGCTAGAATCAGTAACCCTCACCGCATTGTTACAGTGAGCTCTAAGTATTGCAACAAAATGTACTGCCACTTTAATCTGTATTATACTTTTACGTGCCCAATATCCAGAATGGCATCTTTATTGTTATTCAAGATCACAATATTATTATTTCTCAGAACGATTGGTCCCAGAACCAGATTAAACATTGCCAAATTTAAGTTTGTTGATATTTACCCAAACGATAACATGTCCGTACATACTACCTTCAAACTACGTAACCTTCTGAAAGCTACTTAATAAAGTTTTAGAATAATGGTTGACCCGAAAGCTTAACAATGAGCTAATTTGGGTAAAAATTACCCAAACCTGAATGAATAACCCTTTCTATTTATGTTACCATTAAAAGTCTGTAAACGAAAAGTCACACATTCCCGGGTCAGAATTGATCCAGATTGGTGTCTCGTAGGTCCTGACCTGTTTCTGGGTCAGTATCAAAATTACCCAGACATGGGTAAAAATGACGCAGGGTCCAGGTTCATATCCCATTTGTAGCCACCTCCCTAGTGAGCCTGAGCCGGAGTCCAGGTCAACTCAACCTGGGAGTCTTAAGAGTGCACTTCTCCTCCACAAACATCTAATCTTCATTCCTAATTTGTTATTTTAAATTTTAGAGATGTTCAAAAATCCATCGAATACATTAATCTAGACCGTGCTTGGTATAAACTACGAATAAATCATACTGTTCATTTCTGACAATAGTCACTCTGATTTGAAGAAAACACCCAAGAATTACGGCTATGCTTTTTTTCACATGTTTGTCATTCGACAAACTAAGTCCAATGCGACATACAGAAAACACATTCGCTGTTCCTGCATTTACACTTAAACCACAATCTGAATTTTGGTGTTAACGAAGTTGATAATGAACGGACTCCACAAGTGACTCTATAGACCGTGTTACCTTTGTTTACACGAAGAGTACATTCCAGGGCCTTTCTGGTAGGCAAAATACCACACTGGTCATAATTATGGGAAATATACAGGTTTTTTTGTTTTAATTTCCACATAAATTAAAGAGTTATAAAAGTAACAGCTGAAGAACAAGCTTTGAGATAAGCCCCCTTTCTTCATATCAAAAGTTAATAAAAATCAGCCACTGCAATCTCCATAAAGTATAATGTTTTTAATCTGTGCTCTTCCATTGAGCTGTGTACAAATCATGACTGCAGAAAGTCCAGGCTCTGTGGCTCTTATTATATATAAACATGTGATGTCACAAGTCACATGGTCTATAAAGAGTCAGCATAATGTGGCTCGTATTTTCTTGAACAAAAAGTCAGATAGGCCTGTATTGTGTGTTAAAAGAGGGTCCCAAGATCAAATTTGCTTTTATGATATACTCATTATCTAATGGATAGTGTCCTCATGAAAGTGGGGAAAAATTCCAAGTCTCTAAAACTTCACGTTAAAATAGTGTAAACTGCCATTTTATTTGATACTCTTTCAGAGAGCGAAATTTGATAAATGACGTCATTGAATATATACAACAAATAGGTCCGTACATTCCGTACATCTGTACACAACAATTATGTACACACCCACAGGCCTAACATCTGAGACGTGACGTCATTTGATGTTTTAGGGCATCGACAACATTTGCACTGGCATATTAAACCGATTTAACGCTAGGATGGAGACTTGTAAATTTTCCTACTTTAATAAACATATATTGGAAAATTACTGCATCATAAAACTGAATTTGACCGTGGAGTCCCTCTTTAAGATTTTAATTAAACAATATATTGCACAGTTTTGCAAACATTTGATTAAATTATGAACCCATTCATAAGTAAATAATCGGTTCTACATCCCTAGTAAGCTAATTATTATTCTTTGTCATCAAACCAAACGAAGCAGAGATGAAGTATTCCTATAAGTAGACCTTGAGTTACTCGTTGATTACCAGCTAGGCGAATCAAAGTAGTACATGCTGTTCCGGCAAATGCAGCTTTTGCTCACACAGGTTCCTCCTTGGTAACTATAGCAACCCATGGCACCGCAGCATTTTGAGATGTCGGGTGAGCATCTGGTTCCTTGGGGTAAACATTCTTGGCCGAACTGTGAGTAAAAGTAGAAGATGGAAGTACACTGAAGATATTCATTCAGTGATGACAGCCATGATGATGTCAATACAACATCTACATCAAGAGCACCACGGTTAATATTTATTTTATTTTATTTATTGATTTATTTAGACAGGGTAGCCTAATCAGTATTACAACTGCTATCCTTAATGGCCCTGTGTACAAGCAGTACCAATTAAAATTAAGAAAATCCATGAATTAAGACAAAAACTAAGTGTAAAAAAAAATAGTAAAAAATTTAACAAGGTTAAACGAAAAAAAGACACAAAGGTGTTAACCACTTGTCCAAAGCAGGGTGCATGAAAATTAAAACATAAGTCAAACAGTATAAAAAGTCTATATACATATGTACAAGCACAAAGGATTACATCATCGCATTGCAGTTAATTATTCATTTAAAAAGGCAAGTATATAAAGCAAAGATAACTTTAAAACAAGCTAAAACGGAAGCCAGTAACCGTCAAAAAATTTGCAAATTGCAGGCTAACCAATATCAGCAGCAAAAGCAGATGCAGTAGCTAGCCGCAGCAGTAGTACCTGCAGCTGCAGCAGCAGCAGCAGTAGTAGCAGCAGCGGCGGCGGCGGCATGCCATGGCGGTGACGACGACGACAACGACGACGACGACAACAACAACGGCAACAACATAAATGTGGGAAAACAGAGAAAAGCAACGGGGACCAAAAAATCACCAAAACACATCAACAGCCTACTATCTCAACAACAGCAGCAGCAGCAGCAGCAGCAGCAGCAGCAGCAGCAGCAGCAGCAGCAGTAGCAGCAGCAGCAAAAACAACAACAACAACAACAACAACAACAACAACAACAACAACAACAACAACAACATTACTGATGATGTAATAATTACATTAGGCATACACAATTTGTTATAGCTCCCCACATTTCTTGCTTTTCGAGGTTAATGGGGTCGTAGGTTCAAATCCCAACTGAGATTTTCCTCAGGACTCAAAGCATCAAAGTTAAAACCAAAAACACCGATATGTGACAATCACTGTATATTCCTTGCTTTCCGAGAATATGGCTGTTTTGGGTTCGAATCCCAACGGATTTACTTTTACATTTTGTTTCCACACATAGTTTGGGATGTGTTTACCATACAGCATTATATGTATAATCTGCGAAGTCAACTGACCCGGATACGGGTCCAATTGGGCATGGAACATTTCTGGGTCAATATGAATCTGTGTCAAAATGACCTAGAAATGGGTCCAAAACTGACGCAGATTCCCAGTTAAAAACCTATTTTAGAACCACTTTCCGGGTCAGTCTGAAACGGGTCAGGCCCCCAGTTGCTATGGAACGCCAAAGAGATCGATCGATGAAAAAGAGCGGTTGAAAAAGAGCAATTCAAAAAGAGCGATCGGTTGAAAGCACCGATCGGTCGGTTGAAAGCACCGATCGATCGGTTGAAAGCATCAATCGATCGGTTGAAAGCATCGATCGATCAATGGAAAAGACCGATCGATCGATGCAAAAGTCCGATCGCTCGATAGAAAAGTCTGATCGATGTGTTGATCGGATTATTTGCGTCTTTGACGTTCTATACTTATGACCCGGGATTTGTTTGTAAGTGGTAGTAGATACTTTTATAAACCCTTCGGAATGTACACATTGTTCAGTGCCCCACCTTATTAGGCATTCTTTTATTTGAGAATCAAAGATTTTTGATAGTTAAAATTCTTCTGCTCATGCAAGCGTAACAGCGGGTAACGGTGTAAAATACAAGATGAATGGCTCTGGCCACTTGGAGAAGGGTCTCGCTGCAGAGCGCCATTATTTCTTTGGTTTTATTGCATCCACAATAATCTTTGCTCCGTTATTATATGGTAAATGTTGGCGAAACACTGCAGTACGGTACCATCCACCTTTAAGTGCAGGAGAATATCTTGGTGAGTTCCCCAAGACTGAAAAATGCATCCTTGTGGAGCACTCTTTTGTTCTTTCCTTTGTCCCTGCACTTAACAGTTTCCCATAGACTTTGTACACAAATTTCCTTGTGGAGCACCCCGGTCTTTAGAAATTCCATGTGGAGTCCTTTTGTTTTCCCTTTTTTGTTTTGTCCTTGGTCTCCAGAAGGTACCGAAAGTGAGAGCCCCAGGACGTGATTATTTGTTGCAAATTGTGATTTTTACATGCTATTTTGTATAAACCTGAATACTTCAATCTCTAAATAGTTTTGCTCACGATCGTTGCATTACTGCGGTCAAGTTATGTCCAATGTACGTTAGTCTTTTGATGTGCTCTACATCAAAGTTCGGCGCTTAAAGTTGAGGAAAGCGCTAATGACTATCATCAGGTCGAGTCTCTCTTTAAAAATTTGCCGCATCCGAACAACAATTTAAAAATAATATTCTGGATTAGTTCCATGATCCACAACAACAACAACAACAACAACAACAACAACAACAACAACAACAACAACAACAACAACAACAACAACAACAAACAACAAACAACATTAAAAACAACAGCCAACAGCCAACAACAACAAATAAGAGCAAACAACAAAAACAAAAAACAACAATAGACAACAAACAACAACAAACGGCAACAAACAACCGTAACAACAAACAACGGCAACAACATTAACACCAACAACCACCAAACTAAATCCAAAAGGTAACAATGCAAGTTAAATACTGCAAATTAAAAGCACCGGCGAAGTAATTGCAATTTAAGAACAAGTGATCCAAATCCAACCAGCGCTTAATAGAGCATGATATTAATTAAAACATTATCATACAACCTGACGGTGTGTCGTAAACGTGTCAACTGACCAAAATTGTATTTCATCTGGACTCCCATCAAACATGCTATTTGACATAGAGTTGATGAAGAGTTCTTTTAAAATAACTACCCTAAATAATTTCTCCCCAAGAAAGAACCCCTAATCTTTACTCTGAAAGACCAATATGCCAAGCTTAATGGATTCTATAATATACAAAACACTCAAAGTAGAACCTATCATGGCAGTGTGTTGCCGAAAATTTTGAAACAACCACTTAAACTGAGTGGACTTGAACTGGCGGTTAGCTATGGCTACGACTGTTGTTAAGGGTGTCGCTAAAGACGTCCTAAGTCCACGCGTGATGTCGCGGCGACCCAACCGTAGCCGTTAGCCGTAGCCACCATTTCGGACACGGCATATTACTCACCTTGAGCCCTCTACGGGCAAGAAGCATCTCATAAGGCATAGGCTGTTCAACGTTGTAGACTTCCTCGCCGAATGGTGACGACGAGTAGACGGTGCATACTCCCGCCAAAACCACAAGCAACAAGCAAACTTGTAATGTGGGCGTCATGTTAAGTTCCTGACAACTGGTAGACGTTCCGAACCTGAAATGTACGATGTGATATTATAAATTATGTTTCTAATATATATATAAATTGTTAACATAGACTATAATATTGAGGTGGGGGCTACAGTATAATTCGAGTAATCTGACTCAAAAGTGACATCTGCGCTTTGTTTAAAAACTGTTTTAAGTGGCATGCCTTTTACCGTTGAGTTTATTTCTAGTCTGTGGCAAAGAACCATAATATTTTGCTGAACTGCATTAGGATATTCATGAACACAAACGGCATCATATTGGCGTGTAAATCTTCATTAGACTAGTATATTTCAAAATATCGTGTGGAAATTTTACACACGCGTTTCATTCATTGGACGAGAATTTTTTTCACTGACAATTGTAAGCTGATTTCAAACACAACAATGTAATATCATGGGCAGTGGCTCCAGCTTCTACCAAAAGGCTAGCCAGATACAAAGATTATTATTTACGATTTTTTAATTTGCAAGACCACTCGGGCAACATTCCTCGCGATGCTTGTTGGGGGAAAAATAGCAACAACAAAAACAACAAAAACAAGAATGAATCAACATTTGTACAACACTACCGGCAGAATCACCCGCACTGTGTACCTACCGTTACCATAATATTTGGTTTAGTCTGTTTTTCAAAAGATTCGGAAATTTAATCTTGAGAACAGAAAGAACATACTGATCAAACTGGCTTATTTCATCTTGTCAAAATGTTCAATGCACAACAAATCTGTGGAAGGTACTTAATGGAAAAAGGGCCCAACGCCAGTTAACGTTGTCACAATCAATTTAGCCATTTTTAAAATCTGAAAAACCTCATTTATCGAAAATTGGCACTTAACATACCATTACAATTTCTGTGCATTTTGATGTAAAAATATACCAATATTGCTCACTCTGAGCACTTCATTATACAGCACCTACTGTATAATCTCGTGCCCCAAGGAAATGTAAAGTAAAGTTGCTATGGTAATTTTGTAGAAGTCGTGGCCCAAATTGAATACATTCATGACCACTGATCGACGCTGTCATTTCATTACACTAATGTACGGTCAGTTCATGATGCAAACAACTCGCAAACATAAAATGAAGAAAGGTTTGCTATTTTATGAAACTCATTTAGTTGCTCTTGTTCCAGACGCGGCACTGTATTGATCCGAATGCACATTGCGTCTTGCAAAAGTTTTTTTTGCATGAGTCGTATTAGGTCAATGTGAGAGTTCCGTTAAAGTTTTTGATCAATGACGGGTTTTGACTGCACTAAGGCTGTTTGTATGTCAATTAGGAATATTGGAAGAATACGGGATCACCTCACAAGGGATGCTGCCGAAACCATTGTCCATGCTTTTATAACATCCAGGATAGATTCATGCAACTCGCTTTTATATGGAATCAACAATACACACCTCTCTCGTCTTCAACGGCTACAGAATATCGCAGCAAGGATGATCACGTACACCAAGAAAACAGACCATATCACACCCGTTTTAGCCGACTTGCACTGGCTCCCCATCCAACAAAGAGTTCAATATAAACTGTGCCTCATTGTTTTCAAGATCTTACAAGGTGATGCCCCAGCTTATTTAAGTGATCTTGTGCAATTACATGCCCCAGGGCATCGTGGCTTACGGTCTGGACGACAAAAACTCCTTCAGGAGAAAATGGCGAAACATCAATGGGGGGGGGGGGGGGGGGGGGGGGGGAGAAGTTTCCAGATCGCAGCACCAAGGCTTTGGAACTCCCTACCTGAAACTGTGAAACTTTCAAACTCACTTGGCATATTCAAGAACAGTTTAAAAACCTACCTGTATAAAGAAGCATTTTGTTAACTCTACTTTTCTACTTATGTAATGCTAATTTATCTTTTGTATTGGTTGTTTATCCAGAGCAGCGCCATGAGCGCCGCTTGCGGCGGATACCGGCGCTTTATAAGTTTCCATTATTATTATTATTATTAATGTTGTAATTATACATGTATAAATATGTTATTGCACTTGAAAGAATAAATTGGAGCGAGTGGGAAGCGGCTGTGTCTAGACTCTAGACCCTTTTCAAGGAGAATACATTCATAATATGAATGAAATATTTCTTTTTCTCTCGATTCAAAAAGAGTAAGGATGCCAGTATTTCACTTCTGCTCTTTGTTCTAGCGATGACAAATACAACATTTCAAATGATGTACAATATGTTGATTCAAAAAGAGTAAGGATGCCAGTATTTCACTTCTGCTCTTGGTTCAGGCGGCAAAATAATTAAACATGACCAATGATGTACATTATGTTGATTCAAAACGAGTAAGGATGCCAGTATTTCACCTCTGCTCTTGGTTCAGGCGGCAAAATAATTCAACATTACCAATGACGTACATTATGTTGGTTCAAAAAGAGTAAGGATGCCAGTATTTCACTTCTGCTCTTTGTTCCAGCGATGACAAATACAACATTTCAAATGATGTACAATATGTTGATTCAAAAAGAGTAAGGATGCCAGTATTTCACTTCTGCTCTTGGTTCAGGCGGCAAAATAATTAAACATGACCAATGATGTACATTATGTTGATTCAAAAAAAGTAATGATGCCAGTATTTCACTTCTGCTCTTGGTTTTAGCGGCGACAAATACAACATTTCAAATGATGTACAATATGTTGATTCAAAAAGAGTAAGGATGCCAGTATTTCACTTCTGCTCTTGGTTCAGGCGGCAAAATAATTAAACATGACCAATGATGTACATTATGTTGATTCAAAACGAGTAAGGATGCCAGTATTTCACCTCTGCTCTTGGTTCAGGCGGCAAAATAATTCAACATTACCAATGACGTACATTATGTTGATTCAAAAAGAGTAATGATGCCTGTATTTTACTTCAATCTGCTCTTGGTCAGGCGGCAAAATAATTAAACATTACCAATGACGTACATTATGTTGATTCAAAAAGAGTAAGGATGCCAGTATTTCACTTCTGCTCTTGGTTTTAGCGGCGACAAATACAACATTACCAATGATGTACATTATATTGAAATAAGAAAGTAAGGATGCTAGCTGTATTTCACTTGCACTCTTAATTCAAGCGGTGAAAAATAAAACATTCCCAATGACGTACATTATGTTGATTCAAAGAGAGTAAAGGATGCCTGTATTTTACTTCTACTCTTGGTTCAAGTGGCAAATGATTCAAACACTACCAACGATGTACATCATATTAACTTAAAGAGGTAAGGATGCCAACATATCACTTCGACTCTTGGTTCAACCGGCGAAAAACAAAAACATTGGCAATGATGTACATTATAATGGTTCCAGGAGTGAGTAAGGATGCCTGTATTTCACTTCTATTTTGGGTTCAATTGGCGTTAAATACAACATTACCAATGATGTACATTATATTGATTCAAAGAGAGTATGCCCATATTTCACTTCTTCTTTCTAGGGTGATTCCTATGCAGCCGCTTCCCAGGTTGTATCGTAAACTTGGGTCTGTTCTCTTGCTACACGTCAGTTACTGGTTGATTGTCTTCTGACTGGCAAACCCCAACAAAGATACTGCCAAAATTAGGCTAGACAATCATATAGGGCTAGATCTAAGTTAGTAGAATTAGAAAGCCGGCACGTGAACCCTGGGTCGCAGGTTCAAGTCCCACTGTAGTAAATTTTCTCTGTTCAACCCCAAATTATATGTTTAAAAAAACTAGAAAGAAGTTCTTACCGAGTTAGATGGTTTGGAGGAGACGAGTCGCACCACGTTGTACGAACTGTGCACGTCGAAAGAATGTGAGCGCGCAATCGGACGCGTACTTACACGTCCAGAGCTACAGAGACCAACGGCCTGTCCAAAATAAACCAATGTTTCCTGTACAAACAAACGTTATTTCTCGTGAATTATTATTTTTTACTTCATATATTGAGGGACTGTGTTTCCATGTCACAATTTTGAAATTGTATCGCACAGAAAGTACTTTACATGAATTAATCTACACCAGTTTTAAGATGCCTAGGAACAAATTATAATGTTAACAATACAGAATTACAGATGCTGAAAATGGGCATAATTATCTGAAGAAGAACTGCTGGGGTAATGCTCATGGCAGGACATGATAAAAATAAACAAATAAACAAAGAAAGAAAGAGAGAAAGAAGGGCGGGGGGGGGGAGAAAGAAAATGCACGTACACATACATGGAAACCGTAACGAGAAAATACACCTAAAACAGTTGCCAGTAAAGGTGCAAACAAAAATGTGCACTGTGCAATAACTCAAATATAAGAGGTCGTAAGATGAATATTAAATATCTAAGGCGACTACTAATTGTAGGTAAACTTTTAAACAGACTGTTACTTTCATTGTGACGTTATTGTTTTCTCTCTGTACCAGTATTGAGATGAAACGCGGTAAGCAGCCATGTTGATTTTCTTATTTTTTATACCTACAGTGATCAAACCGAGGCCAGAAGGAAAGTTAGCGCGGTTTCTTTGTAACATATATAATTACGCCGACACATTTCGTCGTGTCTCCTGTATACTAACATTGGTAATGACGTTCATACAGTTTGCCCAATTGCTCTACATACAAGTCAAAACCGTGAAAGGCAAGTTGGGGCCGCAGCAAGTGTTCACCAAGGGAGAAAGAACCACTTATCGGTATAGGATATGGTAAGTTCTATTTAATTTGTTAAAATGTACTCTCCCATGAACAGTTGTTTTTATAGCCTATGCATGCCCTAGATCTGAAATAATGTGCTCCAAATGGCATAAACCAAATGAAGTGTCAAATCTCCAGGGAGCAACATTAATGTAACGCTAGAGATACATAAAGGCGGATCGCCAACTCAGGATCGTTTGAGTTCACGGCTCAAGTCGCGAACATAATCTCACCAGAGCGGTGTTGATTCTGAGAGTAGCAAGTTTATGCTGATTGTCATGTTTAAAAAATGTATTGTGAAGACCATGATAGCATGCTGAATGAAACGTCAAGTTCTACATCAAATTCAAATTCAAATTCAAATTCAAACTTTTATTAGTCATGTTAAAAAGTACATGAAATTCCCTTTCCTGGTGTGAAAAGTATATATAAAAATACAGACATCCACTTTAAGACACACCACACAAAAATTACAATAACAAGTTTTTACAACAATACAGATTAAAAATAGAAATACAAAATACAGGCTACATGATATGCAAGTCCCCCTCCCCTACCTTTAAAAACTCCCTCCTGTGATTTATGTTAAACAATCCAGAGTTTATGTAAAAATACAAACATCCACTCCAGGACACAGCACCTTGTAAACCATTACATGGTGCTATGTAAAGAAATAGGCCTCAAAATTCAAAAAGTAGCTCCACATATATACCTTGCAGGAAAATATTGACTGTTGAAGCGCCTTGAGCGTCACTGAGTGACGGATATGAGCGCTATATAAGAAGCCATTATTATTATTATTATTATTATTATCACTCAATAATTACAATAAATAAAATAGTGTTTTAAAATTATTACAGAACAAATACAGGCTACATGCACAAGTTCACCTCCCTTTCCTAAGTTAAAAACTCTCCTGTGATTTATGTTAAACATTCGAATTGCACTGGGTAAAAAAGAAAACTTATGGCGGTTTGTCCGCAAATGCGATTGCAAGATTTCTCCCTGCCCTACTAAAAACAATTTGGGAATGTAATGGGTGGGTTTTATCTGTACAGATCAGGTTAAGTTTTCCTAATAAAGCTTGATCATTAATACAGTCCATTTCTTGAACACTAATACCGATAACCTACTGGCTCTACTACTCACGCTGTATTATTTATTTATTTTATCTCACCTTATCACGTTCACTGTGAACAGTCTCTCCTTCTAGACGTTTCGACACGTACCCCATTTTCTTCAAGAAAACACATTGAAAGTACAAAGGTCGTTAGTATTGTGAGCCCGGTGGCAGTAATTAGAAATGGCCGTGTTTTTTTATCCGTCACCCCATTTTATATTTATTCTGTTACTACTATTGTATTATCTGGGAGGCTATGGTATCCCAAACCGAAGGGGTCGAAGAAAACTGTACAGCCTACAGGGCAATCAATACTTTGCGTTGAATCTTTGCTCCCATCACGCCGGTCCCTCGAGCGGAGAGTCCTCATAAATCTGACACTTTGTAAAACATTTAGTGCCAGACTCACCCAAACTCGTCTCTGTGTTTGCAAAATACATGGCGGTTTGCCTACAGGGTTGGTGGAGACAAGCACGAACAATTCCGTCAAGTGGAAGTTCATGAACTGCACAAATAGAATATGAAACACAAGACTATATATTTCTAGTGGTAGATGGTGACTTTCAACAATTCAATAAATACTGAAAGTCTAAATAACATACACAATTTTACTCTTAGTGATTGATATTTGGCCATATGTTTTTTTTCATCATCAATGAGAAACTCGAGCTGTCGACCGAGCTCTTGTCCAAAGATGACACCCACGGTTCCCCTTACGGTCTGTCACCCTTAACCTACACCGACTCCACCGCCGGGTACCCACACCTGCCAATAAGGTGTTTGCGTCAATTTCGATAATTGGCAACTCCAATCGAACCACGTGCAGTTTTTTAAATTAGGCAACAACACTGCAAGGAGTCGATTTTCCCTGCGTGGTAATGACCGGGTTGGTGAATGGCCGATGTTAATGGACCGATCGAAGGCGAGGTCCATTAACAGTGGCCGGCCACCAACCAAGGTCATTACCATGCAGTGAAGACCGGTCTTCTACTGCCAACAATAAATACCTTTAAAAATCTATAACAGAAACCACTGTAAAATCCTCTGAATTTGTGATTCATACGCCCCATATTACGGAATGCCGATCCTAACAAAATGACGATGAAATATGCAGTCATTGAAAGATGTTGAAGGTATTGTGGTAAACAAAATGTACATGGTGAGGGACTGATAATTGAATCGACATTACGTTCCAATTTGAGTCGGAATTTGAATCCACCGATCTCCGTAACACTAACTGGATACCAATTAGGCACCAATGAGATTTCTAATCTATCCAGTTAGTGAAAATAGAACAGTGTTTGAACCCTGTCCGGAGGCGGTTCCTAGGCTGGCAATGCATCTCAACGTAAAGCTGATCAAAGATTAGGATGACCAATGGAAACTGTTTATTTGAAAGTTGTTTTCCCCTCACTATTTTTAACAGACAGGGCAAAGGATTTAGGCATAATAGTATAGCAGCTAAACCGAATAGCTATGGGCGCAAATGTCATAAATTTGTCATCAAAGAGAAAATAATGCTTAACCATTTTATTTGACAAGCACACAGTTGCAGATGAACAATCCACATTAAACTGCATTTTTGACCGGGAATCCATTTCTGCTAATTACAGCAAAATCTTCCTGTGCTAAGCCAATTGTTGAGTTGGGTATCTTCTTGATTTAGTTTCCATAGGTAGGAGGACTACTGCCCGTCAAACCACTGTGGTTTGACATTGAGCTTTGGATATGCAGTTAATATCGTAATGGGGTTTTGTTTTTCTTTATTGGCATGACGTGGCTGATTGTCTTAATGCATCAGACTCTGGTTCTTGTGGCCAAGTCATCAGGGTGTGGGTTCGAATCCCGGTCATGACACTTGTGTCCTTGAGCAAGAATTAGACTGTAACTGCTTCTCTTCACCCGGGGGTAAATTGGTACATGTGATGACAGAGAGATGGTTCTTGTGATTGATTTACCTTTGTGTGCTAAATAGTTAGCAGCACAGGATGTAGACTCCCAAGAAGGGAGCTGAGATGGTTTAAGGAATGACACAAATGGCACAGTGACCGGGGTAATCTTCGAGTGCCATGAGCGTCCATGAGTGACGGATTGGAGCGCTATATAAAAAGCCCTTATTAATGTTTATCGTAAGTCATAATTGTATTGCTGTCACTTGTCCGGTTTTAATTGAATTGTTTTCATTTTATTTTATTAAAACAAAAATAATTATAATAAACAAAGAAGGCCGAAAAATACACCCAAAATACAAAAAACACCCAAACACGCCTACCCCCCCAGCGTTTTGTGTGTTTCCCCCGTGCCCCTTTCTGCTGTGCTCATACCAGCATCATTACACAGATTTCAATTTGTTATGAACCTGATACAGGTGCATGACTATTCAAATAAGTTGAACCTAGTTCACCTGGCAGTTCTTGCTACCTCTTGTCGCAGAGCTCCCAGAGAAATTGATCCAAATAAATTACCAATAACAACATCTTCCATTTCCCCGTCTATGTTACACATTGATTACTTTAAGCTTGTAACGTGATCGATATTAGATTCGGACTATTTTATTGCCGACACCAAAATGCAAAGACATTTATACCGCGCATTATAATTTTAGCTCAGAGCATCGTGTACGAAATGCTGCTTCAAATTTCATTCTAGTTACAAAATTGAGTCTCGATTTCCAATGAAAACCTTATGCAACATTTATTAAATCGTGAAAGCTGGGAGGGGGGGTACTGCTGCAAATTGCTTCCAAACTGAAAGCTTTGTGGAGAAACTAATATACAGAAGCCATAGATGGTCTAGCGTTTCGAACCCATCTCTCTCTATAGTCGACCGAGGATCCGGAATCATGTTGAGATTTGCCCATTCCTGTCTATCCCTCATTAAGTTTGGGAGGTCAGTTGGAAGCACCCCAATGTCCCTGGCAACTACATCTGTATAGCTGAGCCTTTGTCTTCCCCTATTTCTCCTTCCATGTTTCGGTGACCGGTTGATAAGGGGAGAGACAATTTCTTTGATGTGATCGGTATGAGTGCCCTGCTATGTCTCAGATGACGCTATTGCAATTTTGTAAATTATAGTTTTGGTTCATTGTGCAGTCATAATCGTTCAGTATTTATCAATTGTCATATGTTGACCCAGTGTATACGTTAAGCACTAGCAGAGTCTATTTGCAAGGAGTCGAAGAAATACCAACATGCACATCTATTTGGAAGCAAAGGTTAGGGTTGGGGGCAATCGATTTTCCTTCTTTATTGCAGTCCAGCTTTACATTTACAATTTAATAGTTCTTTTATGACCTATCACTTTACATAACCTGATAGTCTTAAAGGCTCACGGCAACGTTGAAGGATATTTTGTGATACGTTTAATAACATGCATGAACGTGTTCGTCTTTCAATGCCACCCCCCCCCCCCCCCCCCCCATTTTTTTACTTCAAAATGTCTTCGAAATTTCTTGAATTGAGTAATCTTTACCTCAAAATTGCTTTATAATGTCCCATCAATGCAGAGATTGTTTTACCCAACATGAAATAATTATGATTTGCATTATCCGAGTATGGCTTCCTTCTTTAAGGTAACGCAATGACTGGTAAACGAGTCTAACATGTTACGTAGCGAAGACCGTTTGTAATTTTGTTTTTTTAAAGAAACATGGTTGATTTTTCCCATAGGAGGGTTTATTGTGACAGTACAAAAACGATTAGCGGACACGGGGTTGAACTTTATTGACATTCGTATCCCTCTAGGGACTTTAAGATAGCATGCTTTATCAGTACTTCCTCTTGTATAGTCTACAAACTATATGAGATATTAAAATATCAATAACTATTTATGGATGAGTTCCTCGTTACTCTTATTATTGGAATTATTTTGAGAAGATTATGTTTGGTTAGGTTTGCCGACTGTCCACCTGGTTCAAGCATAATCCATGGGGATTTTTTTTCATTAAATCTTTTAAAATATTAATCGGGGGAAGACTATTGGGGGAAGTTATTCCGGCTTTTCTTTATTATTTAATAGTTGAAGTTCACATTTCATTTGATGTGTATTAACCCTACTAACCGGTTTATGAGAGGTAAACCAGTCATTTTAACAAAATAGCCTGAGCAAATGTTGCAAAATTGACCAAAAAAGGCCGAGTTGAAAGGGTTAATAGTAATTGACGTTGGCGAACCATGTATAGCTGGCATTTCAATAAAAACAATAGTTTTCAAAAAGCAAATACTGACAAATTGACAGAGTTAGCACCGTTATAAATTCGTAGGCAGAATCAATTCAAAATTATTTTAAGATTATAAATTTTTTGACACAATTGAAAAAAATCTTTTCAAAACCACGCTAAGACTGTAGTTATACGACCCCGAATATTGCTCTGGTTCCGGCTTTGGTTAGAGTCTAGCCTGCCGTTTTAAAGGCAAAGTGTACTTCGGGTTTTTGGAACCGTTCGATTATTTTAATCCTGAATAAGATATTATTATTATACAACAAAACTAACCAGTGACAAATAAGGGAATCAATGTGTGGTGAAGAGGTTTTAAACTAGTGGTTTAAACCCGCCGAGGCCTGGTTCTTGATAATTTTACCAGTTTGGGAGTCAACTCTTTGATTCTTGTGTACAGTTTGACTCCCAAAATGGAAGGGCGCGTATCATGTCCGAACGCGCGTTCTGCGTTGTGCAAACTGTGTTTAAACGCTTCTAGCCGTGTTTATATCACACGTTTAAACATGGCCATGTGATGTCCTCTCGACCAATCAGAATGAATAAACTGTCCCAGGTATTTATGAATTCCATTTCAAAAGGTGGTAGCGTTTTTCAGATATCTCCTAATATCTAGAGCGGTTTTGTCCACGCAGGAAGAATAATCCCTCATTGGAATATACAATCTGAGAAACGTTTCTGACTGAAACGTTTCTCAGATTCAAATTTCAGGAAATAAAAGCTGATATATTTTTCCGCAACCACATCACTTCGAAGTGAAATATTTCTCTAAATGCTTTATGCAGTCAAAAACTACTGTACATCTTATCATAGTGAGTATTTATTGACATTGATTTTAAGATTACCAAACGTATACGCTCCCTTTAAAGGGTGTGTACAACATCAGTAATTGCCAAAGACCTGTATCCACACTTGATGTGACCCAACATATACATGAAATAAGTTTAAGCTTGGTGTTATTATGGTTAATACAGCAATTATAAAGATTGATAGTATCCTACACGGTATTTATAATTCATGCATTGATGTTGATTCAATGTGATTGTAATTAACAGTGAGGTCGCCAGAGTGTGTCGTTGTATTAGTATACTAATTGCTAAGGACCGTTAAAGGGTGTGTACAACATTGGTAATTGCCACAGACCAGTATCCACACATGATGTGACCCAACATATACATGAAATAACAAACCTGTGAAAGTTTAAGCTCAATCGGTCTTCGGAGTCATGAGAAAACTATGGTGGCCCTGAAGGGACATCGCATATCGCATACGTGTGCGCACACGTATGCAATGTCGTGAAACAATTCGCGAATATGTGCGCACACGTATGCAATGTCGTGAAACAAATCGCGAATATGTGCGCACACGTATGCAATGTCGTGAAACAATTCGCGAATATGTGCGCACACGTATGCAATGTCGTGAAACAATTCGCGAATATGTGCGCACACGTATGCAATGTCGTGAAACAAATCGCGAATATGTGCGCACACGTATGCAATGTCGTGAAACAAATCGCGAATATGTGCGCACACGTATGCAATGTCGTGAAACAAATCGCGAATGTGTGCGCACACGAGTGCGAATATATTTGCAATGTCGTGAACGTTTATTGCATACCAAGTTGCATACCTTTGGGATGATGTCATAGTTGCAGACAATTTGTTAGAGACCTAGGGAGTACGTGGCGCTACAGTCAGGCTCCTGTAAGCATGGCTATACAATAATGTGTACCCAAGAACTTGGCACCAGGCCAAGTTTCGCCAACATGTACTACAGCATAAGCTATCTACCTACAGCCTACTAATAAGTACTTGTGCTATTACAATCAAGGTCGAAGAGTACGCACGCGCGAGGGTATTTTACGGTCAAACACGCCCATTTTATGTTAATAGCCCAAAGACGTTCGTCCTGGGAAAAAAAGAAATACGCCACCCGCCTCGCTTGCCTCACAACAATGACTACCGCTCTGCAATGACTACCGCTAATCTCACTGTAGGCAAGAAACCCCCCAGATCATTAGACATTTTATTCAAAGGTATGCAACTTGGTATGCAATAAACGTTCACGACATTGCAAATATATTCGCAGACGTGTGCGCACATATTCGCGAATTGTTTCACGACATTGCATACCGTGTGCGCACACATTCGCGATTTGTTTCACGACATTGCATACGTGTGCGCACACATTCGCGATTTGTTTCACGACATTGCGTACGTGTGCGCACATATTCGCGATTTGTTTCACGACATTGCATACGTGTGCGCACATATTCGCGAATTGTTTCACGACATTGCATACGTGTGCGCACACGTATGCGATATGCGATGTCCCTTCAGGGCCACCATAGAAAACAGTACAAAATCCCTAATATGTTTTAACTTTTGTTCAAACATCGGATTTTCCTGCAGAAAAAACTATTGTTTTACTCATTTCCTAAAAACTATGGCATTTCAAGCAAAACCATTTCAAGGGAAGTTTTTGCACCATGGCCATCTTTATACCATGTAAGTTATGTGCAAATCTGTGAGCATTTATCTTTTCAATCTTACCAATGTTGTACACACCCTTTAAACCACAGAAACTAAACCATAAACAAGGCTCTGCAAAACGGCACGGCTCACGGAGTAAAAGTGGGTAATGAAAGCCACCAAGGACTGTGTTGTTGCTGAATATAGGCGTGGTACTTCCCACCATGGAATATAAATTTGTTGCAAGATATTTATTAACGTTCGGATATGCATCAATTTGGAGAAGAAAAAACCCCATTTCCGTTACCCAAATTTTTTCAAAATGTCTTCAAATTACTGACACGCTTTCAAGAAAATGCCAAAGTAGGTGCGTGCTTTTTAAGGCATTTTTTGAAAGTCTATACAAATTTAAATGTTCTTGGTTCGAATTGTCATATCGAATTGAGAGTTGCAACTGCTAAAGGAGTGGGGGGGGGGGGGCATAATTAGATATTTCAGACAGAACCTTGTCTTTGGAGACTTGGTTGTCAACTTTTTGTTAACTTCCGATAATCACCAATCATGTGTTGTACCTTAGAAGTCTATATCGCGTGTCGCTGCAGGTATATCATGTTGAACTATGAATCCCAATGCTAGAGTGAATCAGTTTCACTGCCATCATCCTATATGGAAACAAGACGGTTCGATTTGCAGTCTTGATAGTCTGGTTTACATCACTCCGGTAATCCAACCACCAAGGACCGTCTATCGATTCCTCATCCTCAGAAACCGCTCTAATAAGATCTTAATTAAAATCGAGACCTTTATAATAGATCCTCTTGACCTCGTGGGTCCTCTCGCTCTCCTTTCTCTGTGTCCCATGCGAGCCGAGGTTTCCTATTTTGAACTGAAGCGTCACTGCTTCCGGTTGGAGACGCCGTCACGTTATCTCAAACCCTCCTCCACTAACCATTGGCTGAATCAGGTTTCCTTGTAACGGGAAGCTGTGGCTTGCTGTCTGAAAAATATCACCATTTGCGACCAATTAGAAGCAATTTTACCATCGTACATGGATGGTTATCTGATACATGTCAGGCTGTAGTACCAATCTTTCATGTAGATGTAGATAACCTAATTTTAATCAATAAAGAAAGCTTCAATTTGACAGAAAATGACTTTAAAAGCTGACCTTGGAAAGACACTGGATTATATGATCATTTAACTAAACCATTATGTTTTTTGGAAAATAGTATTATGGTTAGTATTTCGGGTTGGTTTCACTGCGGTACGTTGAGTCCTTGCACGCACGTCATACGCACGGACTGTGCCACCATTTTGAGAGTCAATTTAGGTATCGTCAAGTGAAAACGCTGCGTCGTCGGAAAACAAAAAACCACACTACACACAATGACATTGACCCCCAGAATGGCGCAACCAAGATTATTGTGAAATGGGTCAATTGCTGTGTACTATGCTGGTTTGGGGGTTAATAGTCAGGATTAATTTTACTTTCACAGGTCAAACTGCATAATACGATGCAATCATAAATTGCTAAAAAGTTTTGAAAAATTTAAAAGAAATGCCATGTCAGAACTCTGTCTTCAAACACCCAGTTTGTTAATTCGAATTGTCACATCGAAATAAAAGCACGAAATGCGCAAATTCACTGACAGTTCATTAACAACTATACCAATTGAATAAGCGTTTCCTAAAAAACGATGTCAAGTTTGATTGGTAAAATTTTCTCCCGTAAAGATTAATTAAAACTAGGATTGGAGTGAATTTGCTCTACCAAAAAAGAAGATGGAGAAAATAGAAGAGGAAAAGGGGGCATTAAAACAACTATGAAATGTTATGAAGTAGGTACAAACGTGTGTGTATACTTAGTTATTTTGAAATTGGGATGAAAACCCAAAAGCCGCGTGCCATCTCTCTTCACATTCATTTGAGTTTTAACTAAATACCAAATAATGTTTAAATCCGAAATGCTAATAATGTGCTCTTTTTGCGAATATTGTAAAGATAACTGACGTTGACACCGATCTTCCATTGAACTTTAATACACCGATCCATTAAGCCACGCCCATTTCTCATTGACCAATCACAACCGCGAAATCTGATCACCATTTGAGCTGTTTGGTGATCTTTGCACTAATGGTGATCGGGTTTCGCGGCTGTGATTGGTCAACTCGTAAGGAGGCGGGGCTTAATGGATCGATCTATTAACTTCACACCAAGACGGGGGCGTTTCCCCATGAATAAAATAAGTGTATAGTTCAGATGTTTTGTTCAGATCAAATGTCCACACACGGCCACCGAAGATCAAAAGCCTCCCCAACGAATTTGCCGCAAATACACGCGTTTCTGCAACATCATCAGTGAACTAGAAGAGTTTAAAATGTGCTTAATTTTTTATTGACACCGGCTGAGAGGTGACAATGAAGTACACTTCGCAATAACAGCCGATTCTGAAGATGAACTGGACACTCCGAATCGCCCTTCAGATTCAAAATCGAAATAATGGCCTTATACAAATTATTCGCTTTAGCTCCTCGTGCAATTAGGCTTCCATCTGGTTGTGTATTGGACTGAATGAGATGCACGTGTGTTTGTATTGAGACATTACACAGTCACCCAATCGGCATAGCTTTACTCCCCCATTCATCCTATTAATAGAGAGTTCACCTTCTTGTAACTTGATTTGAAATTGGATATTATCGTATGACGTACTTGCGGCCCCTAAATGTAGCCCGAGAGAATCAAATGGACACGTTGTCTTTGGATTGGGCGCCTTGGGCTATATAAAAGGCGTTTGTTATGAAATGAATATGGTTTGATAGATGTTTTAAAAGTAGAATACAAGATCCACACAAAATATACCTGAAAATTGTGTGGTTTTCCTTTTCTTTCGTGAACTAACACGGTACGCCATTTTGCAGAACCAATTTTGTTGATTCCACAAAATGGCGGACCGTATTAGTCCATAAAGTAAAACGAAACACAACACATCACACTTTTCATCTTGAAAATATGCTTTTTTGTGTAATTTCATGACAGAAAACGGTCCGCTATTCTGAAGAACCAAATTTTGTGTTGCCATAAAATAGTAGACCGTGTGTTCCGCTGGCTGTATTTACAGAGCAAAATTCATAATAACAATAATAATAACAACTAGTTCTTATAATTTATAGGGCATTTTACAACAACGTCTCAATAACATTAAATTCATGTAGTGTGATAACTACTCACTAATTACAACACACTCAGGTGTTTTTGTGCATGATCAACTCTTTAAAAAGGATAAGGGGCAAATTCCCAATAGCAACATTTTGAGAGATTTGAAGGCTATGTGTCTCCTTCACTTGAACAAGAAGATTGCTAAAACTTTAAACCTATAAGGCATAATGTAACAGGTGCACATCCATTATAGATTGTGGTCACGGTACATCGACTGCACTTTCACTGAACCGTGGCAGGTTCATTATAAGTGTAATGGAGATAAGTTTTCTCTGTCGGCCAAGGGTTGAGTTCCTCTCAGGGACTATATTGGTATCTCTACCGCCAGCAGATGGTTCCCATCGGGGTGAAATCATAACCCCAATATGCGTGCCGTGGCCGAATAGTATTTAGAATCGGACTCGAAATCTGATGGCCCGGTCATCAGACTGTGGGTTCGAAGCCCGGTCATGACACTTGTGTCCTTGAGCAAGACACTGAACCATAATGGGGTTCTCTTGACGCAGGTGTGTTTATGAGAACCTAAGTATTTCGTTGGATCGGCGCTGATAATAAAAAAAATATATATAATATAGGCCCTATTTAGGAATGGTTTAAGTAGGCATATGCCTAATTAAAAGTGCCTCTACTTATTTTTACTTGGCTTTGTATTTGCCTTTAAACTCCTCCTTTTACGTTTACCTGGTTTAAAATTCTGTTTGTGTTAGTTTAATGGTTAGTTTAAAAAAAAAATAATAATAATAATGGACAGTTTTGTGTAAGATTCTAATGTTTTATTTCGATGACTGCTCTAGTATTTTCAATGTTATTTTAAAATGTGTTCCAGATTTGCATGTTTGCTAAATTAATTAGTACTCGCACCTGTTCCTTAAACGTTAAAAACATGGCCTTAATAGAAAGCAGTTCATACACATTGAGGAGGCTACCGTGGTAGATGAACTTTAATTTTGTTTTAAACATCAATTTACAGTACAAACAATTACAACGGTAGACTAAGCATTTTAAAGTTCAAAGTCCAAAAACTCAAAGATTTTATTCATTATGCAATTCAAAAAAATGAAAATATATCTCCTGGTGTAGATACAAATGTGATGAACAAATACTGCAGTTTTATTCAATAATTATATGTCGATAGAAGAAAACTAAACGCTTACGAAAACTCATATACCATGCCCTTATGTTGTTACTATGAATCACAAATTTTCCGAATGAAATTCTATATCTTAAAACCCAATGAAACTCAATATTTTAAACATTTAAATCGCCACAAGTCTACTTATTTCTTATTCACATGGCATACAATTACAATGCACCCGTGCATCTTCAACTAGGAGCTCGCTTACTGTGTACTTGTACTTGAAGGCTCACGGGTTTTTTCAACTGACTTTTTGTGGGGCCAGGGACACTTTTAGTTTGCCACGTTATATTTTTTTTTCAAGCCGGCAGCGATGCTTTATTTATGATATTTTTAACCTGCAGTAGGGCGGTAGCTCCTGTATTAGTTTAATTACACAGTCATAGCATTGGCCTCGAAAACGGTTCTATAATACAAATATTGAAACCGTTATCATACAAATATTTGTAAAGTTTTATCAAGGAGAACGATTTCGGTCTGCGACTTCAACAAAGAAATAGATGTTAGGCAACAAACATCGATGGGCAATGACTTCCACATTAAGGCAATCTTTTCGAAACTAAGATCGTGTCCGATTTGATGGCTTGGGTTGTTGCTATAATGACCAGCTCGCTGCACGTTCTCGTTCTTCAGCGTTGCTGCAGTAGCCAAAATACCGAAGCCGTATAGCCGTTTTGGTTTCACTGTGTTCAGACCGCGATTTTGTCGTAAGGGTTCTGAAAGGAGAACGGAGTCTGAAGTCGAGGTTTCGAAAATGTTCTTAAAGCCTAATCCTTGCCAAAAATAGAACGATACTAACATTACAGGGGGCGCCCTTTTGCATATTTTTATTTTATGGATTCACCACACTAAATAAACTCTCATAGCAACCATTAAATAAAGAAAATTAAAAAAATTAAAGTTTCCCAGTCTCTTGAAAACCAATTAAATATATTATCGGGCAACTCAACTTCATCTTTATTAACCAGGTCAGCCGTTTGGAGTAGGCCCTATTTGCTAACTATAACCCAGAAAAAACACCCTAATATGCTTTTCCCTTGTACTTGTTGCCAGTTTTCACGAAGCACTTCTCCACTTCCCAAGCCATTTCAGACCAACTTTAAAGCCTAAGTTTATGAAGTCTCCTCATAAGTTGAAGCACAGATCCCCTAGGTTGTGATAACTTATCATAGGCCTAATTATACAATTAATTAGTTGCATAACCTCAAAAACAGTACTATATTCAAAAGAATTTGAGGGCATACAAATTATGATGATCAGTTTGGCGCATGAATGTTGGCCTAATTATTGTGGTGCACCCTAATAATAACCTTAGCGTCGCAAAACCCCAATTTGGCACGTGCCCCTTAAGCTAACCACGCATCAGGCACTCGGGATTATGCGTCAGATAATGATACCACAGCTGTCGAGAATTTAACCTTTTATTCAAAGGAAAGCAGAATCTTGTTTTCGGGAAATGTGAGACTCTTTCAATAATCTCGGTGTCAGGAAACAGTTCAATGTGAGTAATCTATGAATATTAATATCAAAATGGGCCCGATGGTTGTTACAGTAATTCAACGAGCTATTGATATGTTATTCATTTGATAGGTCGGTATACCTTCAAGAGAATTTCCTGTCAAGCGAGATTCTACACTGGTTATATAGAAAAATTGTACATAAATACTATAAAATATCAATTCAAGAACTATACAAATAAGAGCTGTGCTGAAATATTTTGAAATGTGCACCCGTTTAACGAAATTGATAGTACAAATCATACAGTACATGTCTCCGTGAATATGTTTTTTCTATTGGGCTGTGTACAAACCATTCCCTGCAGGAAGTCCAGGCTTTGTTATGTCACACGGTCTATTAAAATACGTTTTCCCCTTCTCTCTGTTTTCCTTTATCTTCAAACAGTTTTGTTTGTGAGCCAGCAAATTGCAAGACTTCCGCGTTTTCAAAAAAAACAAAAAAAACAAACAACAACTACAAAAACAACATTTTCTGGAAAATATCCAAATTTGAAATGTTCCCGTCTGTAGTATACTGTTGGCAATTCTAACCGCACCGTTGTCTGTATGCGTATATTTCAGTCTCTTATAACTTGCCCCAATTACACCAAACATCAATCCTCATTGTCACATTGTCACAGCCCCGTCATCAACAACATATAGGCCTAATTTAATTCGAAAAATCATAAATCCGAAACCCAAACGACTATCATGTCCTCTTGTGGGAAGGTTTTACATCAAACCAAACCCGGATATTGACACTTCCTCTATTGGTGTCTTTTGGCAAACAGATAGTTTCCATCATAAAACAAAAACAAGGCTGGATTTTAAGTATAATTTGACTTGGCACTTGTCATGTTCTGCAACATTTTCACTCATAAACTAAAAGGTGATGGATCCTTGAACCTACAAGTCACATCCTCTCTGCTCTCTCTCCCCAACTCACAACTGCTTCTCTCACTCACAGCTTATTTCCCGACTCCGCATAAACTCTAATTTACCCTCGGTTTTCCCGTGATTAATAGGACCCTTCTCCCTTAGCCTACAAAAGTGGGGTACGAATTACCATGGTCATGGGTTAGGGTAGCGCGCAGGTATTGCATGAGAACTCGTATCTGGTGACATTATTAAAATGGAAATCCGGAATATCGCATTATCACTACTTTCACTGCAGGGTGCGGAATTTAACATGTCAGATCAAAAAAGAAATTACCAATTTAAAAAAAACCCCAAATGGATTGAGTCAGACAGTGACCCGCTCCTTAAACCAAAAGAGAATGGAACGAAACCAACTTGTGAACATTATTTCAACATTTCAAAGGTTAAAATTCCTCATTAATTGCAGGAATTATGTTAAAATTATCGATCGATCTTTTAGTTGTCTATAGTCCGTATCTTGTTTACTTGTTGCATGTTGTGTTGTATTTGTAGTGCAGTACAGTTCCGGGATCTTCTTATATACCCCTTGCATATGACATCACACGCTAAAAAAGCGCCCTCACTGAGGCCAAAAAGCGCCCTCACTGAGGTCAAAGGAGGCAGATGATTGGACGATAGGTGTTCTTTGTGCGTAAAATAGTGTGCGTGACCTCAGGGTCCATTTAGCGTTCCGCGTTATGCAAGGGGTCTATTGCGCCAAAAAGAGACTATTCTACTCCTAGCCTCGATCTGGTTGCACTGATTTAGTGATACATTTAAGATGTATGTGTAAGTGTAATAGTCCACAGGCTTATTGTTAGAGTACATGTTAAAACACGAATAATATATTTGTACATTTACTTATTCGGTTTAGGCCGATCACATCGCCAGTATAACCATGACTTCACTTCCTATTTCGTTGAAATCTAATGCAGAGGTGACGATCTTTCGTCAGGTGCTGACAAGGCCAAATAACTATAGCAATTACTGCATCCATGGGTCACAGACCTTATTTATACCGTGGACTCCCCTCCCCCCCACACCCCAACGACAACAGCAAAAGCTTCAAGGGCGGCACAAGCTGTGAGAAAGATCCGTCCGGAAATGCCAATTTCCCAGAGACCGGGGAAAACTGTCCCCTTCATTCAACACACTTGAGAGAACTCTCCCTACAATTGACATGTCACTTGTGACAGTGACAAAACTTCATCTGTGACTTGTTCCGTGATTATGAAGAGTTCAATTGACCCGTGTCTTAAAGGCACTGAACACGTTTGGTAATTGTCAAAGACCAGTATTCTCACTTGGTGTATCCCAACATATGCATAAAATAACAAGCCTGTGAAAATTTGGGCTCAATTGGTCATTGAAATTGCAAGAAAATGATGAAAGAAAAAACACGCTTGTTGTACAAATTAGTGTGCTTTCAGATAGGAATAAAAGGCTTCTGGCCAGAAGTCTTTTATTATTTTAGTGAGAAATTACCTCTTTCTCAAAAACTACGTTACTTCAGAGGGAGTGGTTTCTCACAATATTTTATACAATAGGGAGACCGCCAACATAGGGCTAGATAGCTCAGTTGGTAGAGCGCCGGCACGTTAAACCGGAGGTCGTTGGTTCAAATCCCGCTCTAGTCAATTTTTCTTTGTTCAACCCAAAATCAATGTTTTATACTATCAACAGCTCTCCGTTGCTGGTTACCAAGTAAGTTTTTATGCTAATATATATTTTGAGTAGATACCAAACGTGTACAGTGCCTTTAAAGAGGGAAGTACCGGTACGTCATTGCTTTTGGAAGAGTACATTGATCCCATTCTCTAGTTTTACCCTACTTAACACATCATACAGGGGGCACGGGTTGAAGCCCCCCCCCCCTACAGAACTCTTGCCCTCAGAACCCTTGCCCCCCTAAAAAAAAGAATATTTATATATAAAGGCCCCCCTATAAATAAAAAAGAAAGAAAATAAAACATCAAACAAATTGAAAATTTCCGGTAACGCCATTAATATACCAAACTGTAAAACCTGCATCCAATAAGATGAACCCATTTCTAAATACACCATAAATTTTCTTAATCTATATATGGTTGTCCACGTTCAAATCGGGCTTATTTCGATTGCAGGCCATCGAAAGAGCAACCGTTGTCGATTGATATTATTATACGATGCTACTTTCATGACTTTGACAGTGTTTTCGGGCGGAAATATGTCTCAGGAGGATTGGAACTGGTATGGACCATGTGACCTGTGACATCACAGAAGAGCCACTGAGCCTGTGGGCTTACTGCATGCTTGATTTATTTTTTTACAGAGCCACATCTAATAAATTTTGTATCAACTTTTCATAAGAAGAAATTAGGGGACACATCTCAAAACTTGTAGAGCGGTTATGTTTATAACTTGTAAATTTGTGTGGAAGATGACACACATTGTAAAATTTCTCCATACGTTTCCCTTCCTCGTTCTTTTGGAGGCGGCTGTCTTGATATTCACAAATCTCGCATTAGTGGTGGCTAGGCTTTTTCTGTCTCTGCCCCTCGGCTATGAAATAAACTTCCCACTCATGTTAGAAATTCAACTGCTCCCAATCCCTTTAAAAAGGCACTCGATACCCATCTTTTCTCTGCTAGCATGTAATCTGTGTTTCTCCAATCTGCCCCCTCCCTTCCCCCACCTCTCTGGCTTTTTCTTATTTCATTTTCTAGCGCCTTGCATCCTCTGGTAAAAGGCACTTTATATTGTCCAGTTTATTATTATTTTTATCATGTGACCAGTGTAGTATATTGCCTGCCAGACAGGCCCTGGAATGTACCAAGTCATTCTTTTTGCAAACAAAGGTTGTATGGTCTGTAAACTTTGTAATCAGTGAGCTTTCAGATTGATTTCGATATAAACTATCAATCTTGTGCTCTTTGTCTTTGAATCGTTTTATGTATACCATTCCATGTTCCATTTCCGATTCACTTTTAGTACACTCTTAGAAAAACTCCCGGGTCAGAATTGACCCGGAATCCGAGTTCCAGGGACCCAGAATCCGAGTTCCAGGGACCCGGAATCCGAGTTCCAGGGACCTGGAATCCGAGTTTCAGAGACCTGACCTTTTTCTGAGTCAGGCTGACCCGGAAATGGTTTAAAAATTGGAATTTAACTCGGATTATGTGTAAGTTTGACACAAGTAAGGGTCAAAGCGGCACAGACTCCCATGACCCAGAAATGGATCAGACCCAAAGGGACCCTAAATCCAGACCAATTTTGACCCAGGAGTTATGCCTTAATATAAAGCTCTGATCTTTCGAGCCATAATTAAGTAGGTCAATGGTAAGAATTTGAGTCAACGAATGCCGTGCGTCTGTGAAAGCATGAGTTTAACCGTCAGTTGGAGTTTAACCGTCAGTTGAACCCTGAAGATCTACTCCGTGTTTAGCCACAAGCAAGGGTAAATAGACCCTTGCCATGAAATGTGCCACTTACAACTACGCATGCGTACAGACACTATTGGTTGGCAAACGCCATAGAGATTTGCAGCAGACGCTCAAACGCCACCATAAGCCCCATACAAAAAGGCGCAATGTTCCATCATTTTGCCAACCAAAATGTTAGTGCGCACGCGCGATGTGCAATTTAAGGGTCTATTATGCAAAGCCTGTAAGCAGACTGCAGTCAACGGCCATAGTCGTGAAAATTGCTAGCGCGGCCTAAATAAAATGCAAGCAATTTTTGCAGGCAGACAAAGTGCTGCAACAATGCAAATCCCTTGTGAACACCCTCACGCACTGTCAAATTTGCGTGATGGATGACAAAAAAGTGTTAAGCTAAAGTACAGCGGCTTTATAAAAATGTGGGCCCTGATCTGACCTGACAGGATCTCTTAATAGTGTCATGGAAGCTTTTGTGTAATTGGTTCGTTTGATAGGTCGGATTTAAGGCCCTCAGGTCAACCTCTTAATTGTTCACCTGAGTCATTAATACAATCCTTTAGTATTAATTTGAACAGTTGTTCTTATCCCACACTGTGTTTATAATTCTAGTAAGGGCCGTATGATGCTACCCGTTATAACAGACAGAACTAAAATATAAACCTAGAAACAATTTATTTCGTTTGCACGAAATGATTTCGAGCGCACGAAATAAAGAACTCAAAATATTTCAAGACACACGTGGATTTGTTTTTAACATGTTCCTTCAGGGGCTCCGTAACATCTTTATAGTCTCGTAAAATACGTTTATCGTTCTATTTCTCCAACTCGGATGTATTTTCCTTCTGTCCATTTTACTCTTTCGGAAATAACTAACCTCATGGCTTGACTGGGAACGCTCATTTATGAAATGAAGTAGTCAATAAAATCACCTTTCTCTCAACTTTCAATCTGAGCATAAGCCAAAAGCATCTGATGGGTGCCATTTTCGTGGCGCTGATTACCGCAGATTTAGGCGCTTACGGCGCTCTTCAAAACATGTAATTCCATAGGCGCAAAGGCCCCGCTAACGGAAATACCGAGCGTGCAAGGGCGGCGAGGGTCTGCCTGTGTCAAGAGCCGCTGGCCTACCCCTGCCTGGGTGCGGAGAAAACCCTCCGAGAAGAACGGTTAAAATTAAGCGCAAAATGCTCTGGGCTCAATTCACAAAGCACTAACATTCATCTTAATGAGTTGTTAATTATTGCCGTAGTGAATTGTATTGTGACATAATGATTTCCTTGTAGAAATTAAGATTGATTAGGAGTTACAATCAGCTAGGTCTTTTGTGAAATCTTGCCCATTCAAGTCCTTTCTCTGTGGCTAAAAGGTCTCTGTACCCAAACCATAAACGTTAAACTCAATTAACGTTTTTTGAAATCGACAGTACCGTCGGCACAGTGTCCTCCTTCACAACAGATGGGTCATTATCTTACAGACCCTATCGAAGCCGACGGTACTTTTTTCAGACTAAAATAATATGGAGAGAAAATTTAAACTTCCAGACTAAAAATTCCGTCGGGATTAAGGAGTTGTTTTTTTGATCCAATGCCAGGCCATGTGCCTGTAACGATTGTCTGTGTTCATAGGGGGCTGCTCGGTGTCACCAATAATCACCACAAACTAACAATCACGATGCACTTACAACGATGACTAGAGACCAGTTGGAACTTATCGGCTCCCCCTCCCATATTCTTTCAAACGAGTCAAATGTAAATACATTTTGACAAGTCGGTCTTGTCCCCTGAGTCCCTGACAATGATTACACATCACTAGCGTTTCCTCTACTGTCTGGATTGATTGCGGGACCCCCTGTCTAGTGTACTGTCGTGCACCCTCTTGTTAACTAGACCGTGCAAACTGCTTGTATGTCCCTAGGCTAGTTGTCATTTAGTGTCTTCTGCAAATGAGCGCAACTTTTGAAGATAACGCAAGAAGGGATGTACATTATTATTGGCTATCTGTCCAAAGAATCTGATCTGTCCAATGAGTCTTGCTTGATGCAAAGGCAGATGATAGACCAGCATGGAATTATTATTTTAGGAAATCTGACAAATGATAAGATATTTTGCACTCATTGGTGTTCCGAGATTTGCTGTTAGTGTTCACGATGTTAAGGGGGTCACTGAGCAATATTGATGGTGTAGAGGGGCCGGGGTGAATAGGGAGGAATTGCTTTTTGCGGGGACCACCGCAAAGCTCATATGCCGAAATTACCTGACCTTTTCTTGAACCCATGTCTACCAAAAGGCTATCAATCCTTCCTTCGCAGTTAAACAGTTTATTATCAATACATAATAATTATGAGAAAAATTTCTTTAAAACCTTTCCAGTCTCAGAACTCTTGTATTCGGTATAGTGTTCAATGTCCATTGAAATAATTATTGAAAAAGCCAAACAAGGTAGAGCTTATACCTTCCTCATGACATGGAGAAAGGAATGTTTGAACCTAATAACATAGACAAAGTATTGCACAATTATACAATTCTACGAATTCTCTCTGAACGTTGAGTTAAAAAGTATAAAGTGCAAGCATCAACCGACCACGATAAGTGTTTCCGCTCTCAAATGCAAAGTCGTCGTTAAATGTCCCTGCACTATTCGGTTCATCGAACTTATTGTCTTTTGAACCTTTCAAGTACTATTTACATAACAATTTCTAATCTTTTGTTTGAGTGTCCTTCTGTTTGTGAGTTTGTTCGTGCCTTTTTCGTTTGGTGTTTATTTTGCTTTATTTGGTAATTTGATTCCTTGCAACCAAAAAAAGCCCAAACCCAAACTAAAAACTAAAACGTAACAACAAACCATGGAGCTCTAAACCTGGAACTATCCAGGTCGCTCAATAGTCGCACTTTGTATCTTTTTCAAATTTGGATTTGATAATTTGATCTGTAATAAATGGGAACGACTCACAGTGTTTCCATATATCCGTCTTCATTATTGCCCCCTTTAATGGAGACGTGACATCATAAGTAATTACATATTTGTGACCCACCACGCCAAAACCAGGCGGAAGTCGGCAAATGCCATTACGAGATACGGCATTATACACAAAAAACGTGTTGCCGGTCGATTTTTTTTTTTTTTCATAAATCGGTAGGTAAAACTCTAATTTATCGGCTGTTCACGTTTAAACCTTTTTAAAAATCCCCGAAAGTGATAATATCGGCATTCTCCTAATTTTTGTTGTCGTTGCTATTACTCAAATTGAGCAAACTTGTTGCCGCGAACGGCAACAAAATGTCACTTTTTGAAGCGTCGTTACTTTTTATTCCATAGCGGTACTGGTGCATGTGATGTATCATTGTAAAGCTGAACTCGTCATCTTTCCAAATAAGGAGTTTTCAACTGGCGGGAGATTCCAGCTTAGCCATTCAGAAGTATTTTTGCCAGTGACGTAGACATAAACAACAATCTGATACGTTAGCAACACGTGTCACGTGACTGGAAATGAAGTCATCTTATTGGCTGATGTTGGTTCACGGCAAAAGCGTCGTTAAAATTCGCCCCCGGAACTGACACGTTGTAATCCAACTCGCCCCACACATTGACTATAGGTGTTGGGGCGATGGGAACAGTGTTGTGATTGTCCAAAACATTGGGGCGAATTGACTCCGCATCCACGCTATAGCAAGTCGCTATCGTGTCGTCGTGTTTTGAGTCTTAACCTTAGCTGAAAATTTGACAATTTTGTTGCGTGTTTGTGCAATTCATGAAAACATTTGTGTATTTGTGAGGTCTGTTGTCATTGTTGGATCATGAATTCAAACAATAATTGTCACGATCGTGATGTTAGGATCGCAAGGCTTGTTCCGATGCCGCATGGTGTGTGGGGTTGAATTGAAGACTCGGGTATGCTCTACTAAGTTTTGAAGACTACCTTCCAAGGTCTTGGTGAAAGAGACCCATCTGATTCTGACGATAGTGATGCCGATGAACTTGACTCAAACAGTGAATTATGACATAGCCATGGTAAGTTTATTTTGCTTATTGCAAAGTCACTTAGAATGTTTTAATAAAAAAAAAAAAGGGTAAACGTTGCGTTTGACATGGTCGACTCGTCGAGGCCCATTCAGTAAATCATGCATAGACTTAGACTTTGAGGATCGAGAAAGGGTTAGTTGAACATGTTTGAACTTCCATAAAGTAATGACTGGATATGGAGGGGGATGGAGCTATATCGTAATATAATTATTGTTAATTTATACATAACAAATGATGTACAAACCTGTTGAATGTGCAACATTTTATCCAAGTAATCAAATAAGGTACATAGTGTAAAATTTATGTTAGTAACGGTGTACAGAAGAAAAAGGGAAAAAAATAATAAAAAAAATAAATACAATTATTCTTTAACTTCCAATAATTTATGCTGATTTTTGTTTTACGTAGCCTAGCGAGGATAGTGATGATGATGACCACCCTGACAACGTTCCTCCTGCTGAACTTCCACTTGAACCTGAGCCTGCTGGAGATGCAGCACAGATATTCAACTTTATCGACATCGCCGAGAAACCATGTCATTGTAATTGCAAACTTTACAATGGCAGTCCATGTATACAGCAGTTCAATGAAGAAGAGATAGGCAGTATCAGGTAACACAGATCATCA
This sequence comes from Leptasterias polaris, assembly GCA_037783415.1. Lineage (NCBI taxonomy): Eukaryota > Metazoa > Echinodermata > Asteroidea > Forcipulatida > Asteriidae > Leptasterias > Leptasterias polaris. Next base: position 611,836 of record JAZGTN010000042.1, on the reverse strand, counting down.
TTCATTCATTTGTAGCAATACAATTAAAATAAACATAGCCATAGTTCGCTAAAATAACAACGCTTTCTGATAATGCTTTCATGATGATTAAATTCCATGAATAAAGACCAAATCTTTGTACATCCTGCAAACAAAACCATGTCGTAGTAAAGTACGGCATGTGTTGGACTTCACGCAATTGTATTTCAAACAAACATCGTCTGGGATTGTCTTTTTACATGTACCCAAATTGATCAATAACATCAACTTGTATTACAGAAATTTGCATAATTATTGTGTGCAGTTTGGGATAGTTTGTTTTTTATACGTTTTATTTTTGTTGTAATTTCAGGTTAAATGTACGAGACATGACAAGTTTTGAAAAGACCTTTTCCTGTTGGGAATAATCTGCACCAGTATCAACACCTCTGAAGTCACACAGAAAATCAAACGGACCAACCATGAACTCATTGGCTGGTTCCACTATGAACACAAGAGGATATGCCGAGACACCGTTTTGTTCCTGATGGTGATTTCTAAGGACAAGTTAACCAATCTAAAGAAGTGGTACATTAACAATAGAATCTACCCTCGCAGGGGTGGGGATTTCATCTAGGATGGGGTCGTTATTTGGGTTCTGGGTTGCAACTTTCTTACTTACAACGAGTTGTAACGAGATGTATGAAATCAAGAGGCCAAATCACTTCATGTAAACTTTACAACAGTATCTGTTGGGGCGGGGCTGGGGGGGTACTAGAGGGGTTGGTGACCTTGCCACCTCATCTTATGGTACCCACTACTTGATATTATAAGTAAAGAACAATGTGCTAAGGGGACTGGGGCTTGGGGGCCGGGTTGTCTGGGTGGGGCTTGGGGCAGGTTGTCTGGGCGGGGCTTGGGGCAGGTTGTCTGGGCGGGGCTTGGGGCGGGTTGTCTGGACTGAGATAAGACTTGGGTTGGACCATTATTCAGGACCTTGGTCACAGCTGCCCATCTTCTTTACAACTTGCATTACAAGTGTGTGAAATGTAAAACAAATAAAGAAACAAAATAACTTCACAATTCATGTACTTTGTACCGATTTCTGTGTCTTTTGTTTAGATTCGTGTCATCATCAGCATGAAATTAAAATTTCAAATCTCAAATTATTGTTAATGCATGACTTCAATTTATAGTTTAAAACGTTGTTATAGACCCCCTTTACAGTTCAACATCGGTAAAAGAGTCTGCATGAAGTCAAATTAGGTGGTTGCTAAGATAAATTGGGGGACAATAAGTATAATAATGATAATCGACTTTAGTGCTCATTTTCTCAAAAGCATCCATTGACACTTCCTAACTTCAAAAAGGTGTAACTTCAAAAGTATACCACCTATTTGAGTCCACTATAGCTTATTTTAAAGCTTAAAACGATAGCAATCCAATAGTATAAAAATCTCTCATATGAAAAATTTCGACTTCAGCCTGGTTTTGGGGTGGTGGGTCACATTTTATAGTGCTGCGTGCTCTTGAGCAGGTTGCAGCATGCTACAACAACCACCAAGCGGCGTATTAGCGCCACCATGCGTCCGAAAATAGTAAACAGATTTTAAAGCGGATACGTCACGACCAATCTTTTTCTTCTGTCGCTCAATCATTATTTTAGCTCCGTAACCTGTGAAGTAATATTAAGGGGAAGAAAACATATCTCGATTCTTGCTCTGTGGCCCAACATAATGTTTTGTCGCCTCTTAATCATTGCACAAATTTCGCGAAGCTTTTCTGTTATCACCCGATTTTAGGATATAATGTAAAATCGAACGAATTAAAATACGACCTGTGATTAAGAGTAACGTGTAAATGAGTGCAGGGAAATTCGGAAATGATAAGGTAAGCTTGAGTGAGTAGTGGGTAGGAACCTATGTAGAGAAGGATATTTTGATTGCCAAGTCTCTCCCCGGTTCTTGACTCATAGACCTGGAAGGGCTGAGGGCAACGACAACCCCCACCTCCCTGCAACACCCCCCCCCTTCATGCCTCCGCTATGCCAACCCTAATCCTTTTACCTCATGCAAGGTCATGTGGGTATAATGTGATGCCAACTAACAGGTGCATTTGATGAGCAAGGTAAAGATGTCATGTCATCTTGAAACAATGGTTTAGGATAATCAATCGAGCATCTTCAGAGCAAGGGCTTAAGTAACCCATGGTTTAACACTAGTGGCTTAAGGCTCACAGTTATACACACTAATGACCAGTGTTTGTAAATGATTATTATTTTATTGTTCAAAGTTCAACAATGAATGTTGCGTATAGAGGATAGCCCATGACATGTGTAGTTGACGTTAGGCCAAAGAGAGAAACTCTTTTGAAATTAGCTGCAAACTAAAAAGTTTTAAAGTTTGATGATGCTGCTCAGAATTTTCGTTTGTTATAGTTCATGATAATGCGTGCATAATTTATGAGCGAGTCATATAATGACCTTGCTATTATATCTGCTATTCGAAAGAAAGGATGATTGAGACTGATATGCGAGTGTTATTTAGATAACTGAAACTATAAAACATGACCCTATGACCTTATGAAGCAACATGATGATTGAGAGACTAAAACTCACTGGGGATCCAAACAGTCACATCCTTCGTCCTGACTAATCTTAAAACCGTCTTTCAAAACTAACCATACGACAATGTGTTATAGAGCATTGAGTTTGCTGTAAAATGATGCATACATTCTTAATTGAGAGAAGAAAAACGATTTTTCAATTTGAAGGCTCACTGAAAGTTCACAACACTCCCTCCATTGTTGGTTAAAAGTTAATACTGGAACCAATATCCAGAGAAACCGTCAGGGCATCAATCTTGAAAAATGTCCCACCTTCACCCCTCGGCAAATAGGACTATTTATTCTGAGGGCCTACAAGTACAACAAAGTACTATTTAAGTTTGAGGCAGACGCTCTGTTTTCTTTCTGTTTAGTTGGAATCACCCCTATTACTTGAGCCTCGGCAAGCGGCACATACAAAGATTGTGTAACACATGCAATTTACCACGAGAACAACTCTGAGATTGATCTTCGGGTTTTCAGGGCGATTCTCCAGATGATTGAGAGGTCGGCGTAACCATTCCAGATGGCCTTGAACTGTCCAGGGACTGTCGGTATTAAGGTCATGTCTAGGGCAACATCAAGCAGGGTGGGTGATACACACTTTACTATAGTGGGGCGACTGGGTATGGCCGGCGGGACAAGACAGGGCGATCGAGGGTAGGGCACTTGTATCAAATGGGAACATCGAAGGTTTATTGGGAAGGAGAGGCCGAGTTACGGGATTGTTCGGCGGGGTGGCATCTTTATAGCTTGGACAGGGAAGGGCAGGTGCTGGGTGTTGGTCTCTGTCTATAGGCTGTAATTGAGCAGGGTGGGGCCGGCAAGGTAGAACAGGGCAGGGCTTGGAATGGCACGGCCGGTCCCTGTCAGAACATGGTCATCAGGGTGCGGCAATGCAGGTCAGCAAACTACAGCTGAGGCTGTACACTGCAGACAGTGACATGGGGTATATGGCTCTGAAACACCGCATCTTATGTGGAATTCATAATATTGGGCGGGTGGGCGTTTGTCGCGTTGTGTTTTGCAGAAAAGAAAAGAAAAAGAAGACACCCCCCCCCCACAAAAAACAAAAACAAAACCCCAAACCCCCAACAACAACAACAACAACAACAACAACGACAACCAAGCCGGGCAGGACAGAAGTCACAGAAGGACATACAATTATGACTGTTATCGCGAAACATTACCGACTGGGAATTTCTCAGACTTACCCCTTGTAACAACCGATGACAGTATTGCGTGACTTAAACTAAGGTTTTTTTTGTTTTTTAATATATTTATTTTGCGGAGGGAGACAAAGATAAGTTTTTAACCGCATTCGAGCCGGAAAGTTCACACAAAAGGCCACGGTATGCTGGCCAACCTCATCGAAACCAAATTTCACTTGGCAAGGAAATTGTTTCTCGTTGTTCATGACATGATTAAGCCACCTGTTACATCCCTGAGTCCAGAGGACCTTGATGAAGGTTTTCGTGGTTTCGTTTAATAAAAAACTATAAAAAAAATAATAAAAATTGTCCATTGTAGGCCTATAACCTTATACATGAGACTTGAGGTTGGCGGCCAATTTCATACATTCTCCAGACAATTAGTTTTTGGGTAACAATAATTTACGTCAAAACTAACCAGCCTCCCCCCCAAAAAAAAATATAAAAAAAACCCGTTGCATCCGTTTTCCACTGTACTTTTACTTTTTAGCAAAATATCAGGTAGACTCATCTCAGAAAGATTGTACAAGTCTATCATGTTAAGGGTTAGTGTGGGACTTTGGTTCATAAAACATTGTTCAAAGCGACATATCATTGACGTTGATAATTCTGACTAATAGTAATAACGCATGGAGGGGAAAGAGGGATCAGTCTTCAACTTAAAGGAAAAACACTTTTATTTGAGACCAACTGTATCATTCGAATCCAGTTGCTAATCCAGTTGCTTAAATCGTACAACGAGAACACTAACATTTTATGCCTTCAGTTTTACGATCACAGAACCTATAGAATTTAGATTTTAATTGTAATTTATTTCAGATTGTATTCATCAATCTTTTTTAAACAAAGGGTGAGCATTTTGGAAAAAGGATTGGTACGTAATGTGACGTCTGTCAATTAATCTGTGTCGGCTGTCGCACTTGGCCCGTCGATTGGTGTTTGAGTCTAATTAATCTTTGGTGATTTTGTATGTGGTCTTTATTGAAATTGTGAATGTTGAACCGTCCCTTTATACTAATGACTCAGCCGTCTGCGGTCGACGGTGCCGGTCTATGGACTACTATAGTGGATTTAGTGGTTTGAGATGCCTCGACTGTTTTAGCATGCTGTTGTCAGGGGATTTACAGGGTGTGTCCTGCTCCATGGTGAGATCTCATAGTCACAGTTTGTGAGTTGACTAATCGCACAGATCCTACCTGGACCCTTCATATACAGCAGGGAAGAACCTGCAAACGTTGCACAACTTTCCCAGATTTGACTCTTCGTACACATTTACCATCAGTATCTGATGATTATATTGAAAGTTGTAACTTGGATTTCTTACGGTCACTAAGAATCGGTCACCATCGGTCGGAATGGGAGTGGGGGAGTGAGGAGGTTAGTGGAGTAAGTATCAGCACGCACCCCTTACTCAGAATCCTTACCCCCATACCCCCCCCCCCCCCATGATATCATGGACAAATCGTTGTGTCCTCTAATAATAATATCCAGCCTGTACTTATCGAACAAGATTTTTTTTCTTCTGGTAAATTTGTTCAGTTTTTTTCCAAAATCTTTGTTCTGCAAACTATTTGGAAAATGTATTACATAGTTAATAGTGTATTAAGTAGGTCTTGAGTGTCTCGCAAAAAGCCCCCCACCGCCCCCCTAAGAAAAGAAGAACAGCAAGATAGTGACAATTTCTTTGCCCCCGCCTACCCCTCAAATTAAAAGTCTTTAGGCCTAAAACACCACCGTGTATAGCACTGGTGTATAGTCCCGAATTCCCCCTCTACATGATGGCAATATAGAGTGGTGACCCAACACTTTCTACCGGTCTTGCATCTCACCCGGCGTATAATTGCATCTCCCTCCCGAGGAAAGTGTTCTAAACCACCGAGATAGCTGTTGATAAACTGGACGGTACAGATACACTATTCGACATACCATAACTTCTATGTAGTCACAGTAAAGCTTTGTCCAATCGTGGTCCAATCCACCTCCACGGTCCGAATCGTCTCCTGTGATCTGCTTGAAATTTCCGAGGAATGCCCCTGGCCTGCACTTGTCCCGCGAGTGGAAATAGAACACTTTCCTGCGTGTTAACCCCCGGTCCTCATGGGTACAAGCGGGACACGTTACCATCCCATGACCCCCTTACCCTCGGGGTATGTTGTCGATAATTGCTGCGTTAATATCCAGAACAACTATAAAATAATTAAATTCTGTAGGTATTTATTTCTACATCCATGCTTCCTGATCATAATAACGTCAATGATACCCAAACTAGCCCCATTTAAAATCAAAGTGATTTTAAACAGGACGTTTTAACCGTGAATGAGATACATTTTGCTTGAAGAAGGTGGTGATATGTCATGGTTTATTTTATTGTATTGTATTGTTCTGATCAGTGGCGGCGCTACGGGGGGGCAAGGGGGGCAAATGCCCCCCAGTTATTTGTTTTGCCCCCCCAGTTTGCCCCCCCAGTTTGCCCCCCCAGTTTGCCCCCCCAGTTTTTCCCCGATGGCGGAAATTGAGTTTAATCCAAACCATTGCACCCAATTTGTTACAATGTTGTTTGCGCTGTAAATAATAAACTCAATTTCATCCCTCATAATGAGCTGGCACCATCAAAAAAGCCCAATACACTTTCCATCTGTACAAGCTTGGAAACTTGCTATAAATAGAAATGCATTGTCTGCATGCCCAAAACCGCAAGCAGCCATTGTACACGCAGTCGCACAACACGTCAAATTCACACAGTGCAAAATCTTATTTCTGACTACACACGACATAAACTTGATGTTCACGTGGATTGAGGGGTGCTGTATTGCTTACTGCTAGTTGTTGCGCTTAAAGAAACACGTTGCCTTAAGATCTCACGAAATCTCACGGTTGGAGGTGTTCCTTATAGTTATTAAGAGTTGTTCTTGCAATAAAACACCTTTAAAGTGTTATAATTAGTGAATGGTAATAATATATAAACAAATTGACCTCTGACCCCCGAGACGTGTCCCGCGAAATGTATACGTATTTCAAGCCGTACGATCGTCGGTGTAGTGGGCAATAATGCGCGATGAAGAGTAGTAGGCTGGCGCCGTAGCCTGTGGCCTGGTAAACCTATCACATGAACACCAGGTAATATACCATTCTCTACTTGACGACATGTGTGTGTAATACAAGTAAACACGTCCACACACTGGTGGTATGGCCGCGGGGCTTTGCTGCTGCTGGCCTTGACGCCCGGACCGAGACGTGGGGACTTGCTACTTAATTATTCAGCGTATGTTTTTTTTCTCTTTTTTCATTCATTTATTAACTGGATATTTATTGGAATACAATAAACAGATGGTAATCGTAACATTTAAAATAAAATAATTGCTCAGTCGTAGTTCAACAGCCGCGACTGGAAATAAGACTAATAGAATTTGTCCGCCATTTATGGGAGTCAAAATCTTGACTCCCATAAATGGCGGAGCGTTTTGTTTCGCGAAATTTAGCAAAAGCGAAGCATTTCTAAGGCACGTTTGTGTGGATCATTATATTCTACTTTTTAAACATCTTTCCGACCGTGCTCATTATACATCAAACGCTTGTTATAGCCCAAAAGCGTCCAACAGCGCCCAACCCGAAGGCCATTATATTGACGTAAATGTCCCAGATACCCCCAGTCAAGAATAACGCCGGTGTAAGTCCGTCAATGCTTTTCTGCAGTACAAAATTTCATTATAGATTTTTGTTTGCCCCCCCCCTAAATTTTAGTTTGCCCCCCTCTTGCCCCCCAGATTAACAGGTCTGGTGCCGCCGCTGGTTCTGATACTGTAAACAGTCGAGATTCAACAAGTTCAAATGTATTGCTGTTAGTATAGGCACAGCAGAAGCTTGCAGTAGTTGAGTGGAGAGCAAGTAGGCCTACAAATGATTTCAAGACCCCTTGATGTGTAAACTTTGTTAATGAGTTTTAAAGTTAAAGAAGAATACCTGATTGTGTTATGATGATGTACTGAAGACAAACGTTGTTGCTTATTTCAAGAAGGGTTCAGAACAACATAATGCACCACTGTGGTCAGAGAGTGTGGTTTGCCAACGAGGCAGGGGCAGTGACATACCCAGTCAATAGATAGGTTGCAGTATGACGTAAATCGGCCATCTTTACGGGCAGTTTGGAACACACAGTCATGCGTTTCGCGTGAGAACGGCGTGCAGCACGCGCACATTTCACAAAACTCACTGCGCGATTGGTCAGTGAACAACGCGGCTGCGTTAATAATTAGAGCGCTTGACGCGCCTGCAAGCCAAAATGCAATTTGCCCGTAAAGATGGCGTCTACTGGGAACTATCTATACTGTCAGTCACTACACGCAATATCTTCATAGACTCTATAGTATTGCCAATTCAGAGCTTCCATTTGAGCGACAGACCACACCGAGAATTCAAATGTCAATGTACACCTGGCTCCCCTAATTACTAGTTAGGCCGATAAATAGTAGAGGCGATAGTAACATTCTTATTTTGATTCGTATTCTGAAGACTTTACACTTTGGAGAACATCTGACATGTTGAAGAGTTTACATTTGGAGAACATCGAGGCTGTACTTTTTTTTTGTTAAAGCATAACCACGTAGCTGTACGAGTACCATGCAAATAATCTTGATAAGTTCGCAAACACCTAGTATATGAAATAAGTCAACTTGTCGTGATGATCTATCTTACCAAGCGACACATATAAATAATCAAATAAATAAATAAATAAATAAATAAATAGATAAATAAATAAATAGATAAATAAATAAATAGATAGAAGTAAAAAATTAATAAAACAAAAACGGAGGGAATAGGGGAAGGGTGCAACATTTCAACTGGGTTTTCAAGTCGATTGTATTGTCTAGGAAGTAACAAGCTTGTCAACCGGTCTCAACAAGCGATTTCCTTGGGGTGTGAAATTTTGGTTTCGATGAGATAAGGAAAAAACCTTGGCCCGATTTGAAACCGTATATAAATTATCTCATTTGCCAGAGGCCCGTTCGTTTACATTAACAATCGATCATTGAACATAGTTCCGAAACAATGTTTTCATTGCCACGCATGAGCTTTGTACTCGTCTCTGATTGGCCAGCTGTATGTTCACGGATTTGCATATCGAGACCCTTCACTCTCTCGTTTTGTCCCGTGCCCCCAATGTGCGAGACCTTTCCCCGGACAGCCGCGCTTGGTTTTTGGCTATGGTTTTAGTCGAGTGGGAAAGTCAATCAGGGTCTAACCCTGATTGACTTTCCCGTGAGAAATTGTGTTTGGCTCATGTTTCCAATAAACTCCACTTAACCAGTTGATTGACCCGTTTGAGGAGATTTGAAATAGTAAATGATCAGTCTTCGAAACCTTTATTGTTTGTTTGTTTGTTTGTTTGTTGGGTTGTTTGTTTGTTTGTTTGTTTGTTTGTTTGAATAAGTTCAAGATGATCAATCATTTTATATTTGTGAATTGAAATATTATGTATTATACCTCCATGAACAGCACCTCACAAGGTCACTAAAAAGTCAAAACGTGAACCGTCTACATCATGATTTACACTTTAACGAGAAGTTATGCAAGTGGGATTGAGGGGCGGGAAATGTGGGGTGCTTTGCGCCCAACGCCCCCACTGCCCATCCGCTTCACGTGATGTACCGGTACCCGGTATGAGGTCTATATTTATAGTATCCACTAGCCTACAGAACATACACAATGTGAATCAGCTTCACCCTGTCGTCACATTACTGAAATAATCCAATTTCTAAAGAGTTTTCCGTGTGGAGCTTGCTCTATGTTTAGAAACAAGCTATGATATTCCATGAAAAATGAAAGTCATGTTTTTGATGGACTCGGTGAAGATTTTGGATAAGAATATTATTTGAGTCGGGTATAGCGAGGGGTGGAGGAGGGGGGGGGGGTCTGAAATTAAGTGTTTAGTGTTTGAAATTAGTACAAACAATTAAACATTCTTCCAGAGAAAATTATTTAGATATTTGTTCGTACTTGTTTATGTTTTCATTACGTATTATATAGATTATAGTTGTTATTATTATTTGATTAAAAAAAAAGTCATATTCTATTCGGGGGTGGGGGACTTTGTGTTTGGGTTTCGGTTGATTTTTTTTTTTAAGGGCTGCTATAAGTGAGTATAATACACGCTATGTATGTATCTGCTCAATAAATCAAAACATTGCTTGACAGAAACAAAAGTGATTTTAAAAGGCACTGTGGTATTTTTTCAAAGAAATGTTTGCGTGCATGAGAGGCAAACGGACATCCTATGATGCGGTTGTCCAACATGTACTCTGTTGTACAAGAGTTGCGTCATGGAAAACTTGTTCAATATGTCCTTGCATGTGAAATTAACCTTTTGAAATTAACATGCCCAACAACTCGGAGTCAAAGTCACGATATTTTTGTTAAATATTGGCGTCAATTTTTAAAACTTGAGGCACAATCGTGAATTATTTCGCAAATTGAGTGGCGTAAATATATTAACGACTTGGGGGCCACAAAGTCGATTTTAATTTTGGTCAGAAATGTTGGCGTTAATAATATTCACGACTTAGAACACAAGTCGTGAAATTTAGCATGAATATTGTCGTCGATATTTATATTTAATGTCTCTTCAGGGCCACCATACATTTACGCTTTCGTAGGTTTATAACTTGTGCGAAAAATATGTCTGAACTGAAACACAATTGCCAAAATCATACGAAGCTATTTAACACCGACATATTGTACCTTCAAGACTAGACTAATTTGATTAACAAGTTGTAGCTGTCAAGATAAACCTCAAAATACCGGACCACAACTTGCATTATTTCTCCGCCGCCAAACAATAAATGAAAAGTAAACCAGAGATTAAACCTCGACAGTTACAAATCCATCGGGGACCCCTTTACAGACGGCAGAACAAGGGGGTAACAGTGGACTGCTCATACAAAATTAATAACATAAAACAGATATTCGTCTTGGCTGATACTCAATGTTAGCTGGAAGCCTCAATGACAAATATAATTCAAGGTGTGTGTTTTGGCAAGGAGAGGGGGTCTGGAGTCAATTTCACGGCCCCCGAAACGGCCAGTATTTTTTGTCAAAGAGTCGTTGACAGTTTTTACAACCGAAAGTGCCGATAAGGTTGAAACTTTTCTTTGATATATATATTCAAGCTTTACCCCCAGCCAGCGCGTAGTATGATGGTGTAGTAATTGAAAAACATGTACTCCATCCGGTGAAACGATTACAGCAGTCAACTGACCCCTCTTATGAACGAATTATTAAACGATGAAACAATTTGTCATTGTTGAACAAGTTCCAGTGCAGGAGCAGGCTCAGTATATTTGTCGTCAAGTGGTAGTTAGTTCTCATCGTGCAGAGAGAGTAGAGTTATAGACCAGTTTGTGGACAAGTCTAAATGATTTCAAAGCTTGTTGTAGACCAAGTTTTCAAAATAGTTACTTCTTCCATGATTTAATGAAAGGGGTCATTATTGGAAGTCGTATAGTTTGAGAGCCAATTATTTGTTGTGTTATTGGGTGGTCATGTCTTCACCTTTCCGTAAACACATTGTGGCAAATCCTTTTCTTCATATGGCACTTTTATCTTATTTTCTATAAACAATGCTGAGGCCTTCTTTTAAACAAACTATTTTCAAGTTTGAAGTTGGAAATCATTAATAAACTTGAACGGTTAAAGAGGTAACGAGACACTGAAACTAAACATTACGTCATGTGCCCGGAAAAAAAACCGTAACAAAAAAATACCGGAGAACGGGCGTATGATAAGCAATTAGGTAATGAACAAAATTATGTTTCAAGAGAAGTGAGTGTGAAAGTTTGATCGGTTTGTGCTGCCATTCACAAGTTATGACAGGAAGGTTAAATTAGCATTCATATGAACAATTGTTATTGTGGATAGATCTAGAAACAAAAACGTAACTGTAATTCCCTATTTTTTGCCAGATTTTATTGCATACGGCCTTTTGTTACTGGAAAAGGGATACCTATGTGTTCATGGAAGGTCGTAGAGCCTTACGCCCTTCGTCCCAGCAGACGATGATTACATGTCGTGTAAATTTGTATCATCCTTATGACATTAATACTTGACCACAATGTTTACGCAAATAACAGAAAACACTATAATTTATAAATAGTCATTTTGACAAGTTTTTTTCTTTTTCAAGAAACATGTGGGCACCGGAAGGCATAGTCTGTGGTTTTTAGCCAAGGGCGGCTGTAGCGATAGCAACGACCAGTTTATAATGAAACCACTGATGTGAACAATTCACCAACAGTAATGACGAGACGTAGAAAATCGTGGTTTATGAGGCTTTCGGCTTTTAAGTAATTACACGCGTTGGCTACATACAGAGCATTACGTCTAACTTCTTACAGCCCCATAGTCTAATTTTCATTGGGAATTTCTTTTTATAAATTGTTTTATAAATTGTTTCAACCTGTTGTCTGCATCAAAAGAAGATATACCCACATAATTGGTGATTATTATTTTATTTGTTGGGGGCGGGGGTTATAACCGTTCGTATAAGACGCAAATTATCATTTTCAATTTTCATCGGCACATCCCAACATGCGGACTGCAAAGAGTTTAATGTTTTTTCGAATCTGGACGCTCATTACTGTGCTCGCCATTATAAGCTCGTGATTTTACACTGCAGAGAGGGTACATTTTGTAATTACTAAAAAAATTAATGACCGTAAAAACTTAATCGTTAAAGAGCACTGGAGAGCTGTTGATAATTTAAGGCATAATAGAAACAGCCCCCTATGAAGTAATGTAGTCTTAGAAAAATAGGTAATTTTTCATAAACAAAAATTAATATGAGAACAAACATCCTACGATTCTATGCAACAATTTTGTTTTGTTTTTTGTTTTCCTTTCATTAATATCTTGCAATTTCGATGACCAATTGAGCCCAAATTTTCACTGGTTTGTTACTTTGTGCATATGTTGGGATACACAAACTGATGATACTGGTCTTTGACAAATACCAATAGTATACCCTGCCTGTATGTATTATAACCGTTATTCTGTAAGTAAATAAACTACGAGTACGAGTGAGACGTCAATCAATTGCCATGACGATTACCGGATGGTGCTTAATATAGAACCATGTCAGCCGTCTCTATTTTGACAACAAATCACAATTCACAACATGAGGGACTGGTCAGGTTTTTTGTAGACTGGCTGGGTTTTCGTTTCATACATGCTCCATATATATATCATATATGAGTGAGGAATACATCAATATCTCTTCTGTTGATCGAAATTGGGCATTAGTAGAAACAGCAATTGGGTAAAAGTAAATATCTTCAATTTTAGTTATTCTAATAATTAATATAACTATACTACTGAATAGCACCGCTAGTTTAGAACTATTTCACTCGTTGCATCCATATACTGTTTTTGTTTTGTTTTGTGTCACCAGATTGTCTTGTTACCAGATTGTCTTGTCTCCACGTTTGTAGTTTGTCTGTCTATAGGCTGTCTTCTATGAGGCTTGGCTTAATCTGATAGCCTCATACTCTCTTTTATTTTGGTCTATAGATTGACTCTTTCCCCCCCTTTCTGTGCTTATATTATTCCCTTATTTATGTAATATTTTGTATAAGTGGTTTATTTCGATAAGAGTAAATAACTATTGACTTGATTTAAATTCGGGTAGCGTGTTCACAAAGTACACGGGCACCATGAAGTTGGACCATACATAGAGCAAGGTCTATGTATCAGCAGTCAGTTCAGCACTAAAGGCGTAAAAAGTCCTCTTGTTCGTTTCGTTTCGTTTCGCCTGTATTCGGTTGTGTTTTTTCACCCAAGATTAAGTCTTACACATGAACAAGAATTGTATTTAGAACTCTTAAGGAGATATGCTACGGAACTGTTTATAGAAGATCCGTTTCCGTTTATAGAAGATCGACGCTTAAGTTTCATTTCGAAATTCATTTTGTAAATACTATCCTAATTAAAGGATAGTACCCTTGAGAACAAAGGTGTGTCCCATACGTTGGAATATAAACACATATGCCGAGTGACCCACAGGTCAAAATAGTACTCCTTTGTAAACAAATAGTCCAGTCAGTTGCCCACTTATACCATATACTTTGGCAAAAGTTGTATGAATTTATAAAAACCGGGTCATAGAAATGACATACAATTTGATTAGGTTAGATAAACATTTCAGATGTAGATTATGTGACTCATGACGTCACATTTAAATCAAGGGCATACTGGGTCAAAGGTTAGATGACATAGCGTACAAGGGTTGTAGACACTTTTCAAAGGGGGTTTCATGAAAGCCCTTGCTCTATGTTATAAATTTGCGGCCAGCAGCGCTAGCCAGAGCCCTAGCCCTAGCTGCTAAGTAATACTTTGTGGGTACATTTTTTACGTCTTCTACTTCATTGATTCTACTCAGCTAATCAGGCCACATCCGCTAAGTTTAGTACAAGCATGGTATGGTATGTCAGAATGATCAGACTATTTCGTGTTAAATCTGCATGGCGGAAGGAAGTGAAGGAAGTGTCTATGATCACTGTACAGCTATAATCAAAATGGAAAAGAGAGCAAAAACAGAGACCCCTGTAACTCAACAACGTCCGGTGAAAAAGAACATGCAAACTTTGGAACCCAATAGCTAGAATGTGGAACCCATCATATACTCCTCCCGGTTCTTGAAGAATTCTTTCGGCATCCGTCATCACGTCTATAAGAACGAAATGACTGGGGCGAGTTTTTGTACATCAATCATTTGTGGAGGGTGGGTCAGGTGTACCTTGTTCGGTGATGTGACGGAATCTTCCACTGGGTGAATAATTCTCTAGTGGGGCAGGGAGGGGATTTTACTGGGGGCATTGTGCCTTTGATGATACAATCATGGAATTGTGTACAGATTCGTAGCATGGTATTTCATGTGGAGGATAATTGACCACATAAGGACAATTGCAAATTTGAATAAATATTTGTTTTTATTATATATTTCCTTTGCTCCTCTTTTTGCTATAAATGGATATGTTTTTGTTTGTACTTGTTAATGCCTCTGACGAAGGTCCAGTTTGGATCGAAAGCTAAGGCCATCTACCCTACTAATTATATACATATATATTTATATATTTAGCATACAGGGCAGGCAATTTTTAAATTAAAAAGTGGCTTTCAGTGCTAATTAAACTACCTATATTTTTCTGCGATGGCCCTATAGCCAAATGTCTTTCTGACAATATACACTGACTGTGCCAAAATCCATGCTTGTATCAGCCAAGGGAGAATCCCATCAACCACCTGCCTTTGTTTTTTATTCACTTGTCTCTCTAACACTATCGTGTCATTACAAAATAATCAATCAGTGATCCGGGTGTAGCATTTCCTATAGAGGGAAGTACTGAAAGGGAAATGATAAATCGAACCGGAGTTAAGTTAAAGTGACAAATGCGATCTAGTAAACATGAATTACATAATTATTTCAATGTTAACATTATTCATGGCATAACTACCTTACCGTATGAGGTCTAGTAAGTTTTTCTCTTTCTACATCTTTCGTTTGTACCTTTTCTTCGGTGAAAATTTATTTGATTTGTAGTTTGTAGAAAAAGGATACACTTTCCAAGGTTGTAACGAGACCTTTGAACTTTTCTCAAATAATAGCAAAAACTACCACTCAGTTATACGAACGGTTATGTGTTTAAGGATAATGTGTTTGTGTGTTATGTTGTTTTTCTCCGATCGTATACCACTGGTGTACCGTCCAAAGAATGACAGTTCAGGCCGCTGAACGTGCCATGTCCAATCAATTGTCTATGCCCCGTCCAAAATTGGCTTCTCCCCGGCCCATGCTCCCACTGAGTCCGTCTCTGCCAATTTGTGGGTGTTTTTGTGTTTTCTGCAAGTTCTTGACCAAATCAAAGCCACAAATTGGACGTAAGATTTGAGGCCTGGCCCTTGGCATGTGCGGTCAATAAAAATAGCCACAGGCTTACTATATAATAAGAATAAGCGCTTTGTGCAGAAAACTAACATTTTCACTTTGCCCTGCCGTGCGACTGAAGGTTGAAATCTTATTCCAAATTGGACGAGAAATGACCCGTAGCTACCACCTACTGGTGGTCTAATAAGTCGTTACTATTCTTCCGTCGCTAATTATTTACAAATCTTACTGACGGTCGGTGGGTGCCTCCAAAATACACAATCAAATAGCAAGTTTCCATCTCATATTGCCAAGTAGTGAGGCAAGGTGGCATTACTCTCACCTTTGTTTATTGGCACCCCTTATAAGTGCATGTCAAAAAATTACAACCTTATACCACCAGAACCATGAAGAAGTACTTAATTCTATGCCTTAAAATACAGAAACCTTGCTATCTTTCCACCAGTGATTCATGAGGTAGCGCTTGTACTATTGAGAATGCAAATAAAAAAAATCACAGTTTTTTGAGTATTTGGTAAGGAGCTGCGAGGAGTGTTGGGGGACAGATCCTTAAATCAGTTAATAGTGCAGTTGCTAAGCCAGACAAACAATGCTTGGATACAGTCTGCTTAGCAAACATGATTGGAACCAGTCGCCAAGAACATGCATTGAATAACATTTTCACTAGTAACCCTTTCCTGCTAAGCAAGTGAGCTCAGCTTATTCTAGTGCTTAAAAAAAGTTCTATCTTATTGTTGGTCACTGATGTAGGCCCCTTTGTAAATGTCAATATATTTCTTCATCGTCTGAACATTCAACACTTTCTATTCTACCTCCAGACGCTTATTTTCCAATTTCAAATCTGGTTACATTCTGAAAACCTTTAAATTTTTGAAGCTTGTCAATGCACCCTGTTAAAAAAAAAAAAAAAAATCACAAAGTGTTTCTTTAAGTTTATCTTGAAACTCGACCGGTCAGTCTTTATATAACGAGTTATAATAGACCTTATGCATTGACGTCACCAAGCCGCCATCTTAGAGGTAAACTCATGATGAAACAATGGAAACGCGCTGATTTGTACGCGCGGCGCACAGGACTGACCAATGAACATCTTCCTTTTGACCTCTAGGTGAGGGCGCCCTACTCAAATGACGTCATATGCATAAGGTCTATTAGAACCAACAAGTGTTAGTTTTGTGGAAGTATAGCAGGACTGCCTAAAGTTTAGCCTTCAGGGTGTATTAATTATAACATGATGATAAGGATGATGTTGCATCCACGATCATAAATTTAGATAACGGACCCTCCGTCTTCATTCAACTCTTTCTGACAAGAAGTCTTTTGGTTAAGGGCAAAAGGGCAATGACCGCTCGCTCGTTCCATCGATACCGTGTCGATTGTACAGTCGCTATCGATCAGCCAGTGTTATTTTACGCAAACCGATTGTATGTTTTTGTGTACGTTCAAATGGGCATTTTTCGGTTTATGGACTCGAAATTTTATTAAACACTCATTTTTTATATGCAGTATGGTTTTAATTTACAACAAATTGTAACAATATTATCAAATTATTAAAACGATGCGTCAAAAAAAATGCATTTTTAAATATTGTTTTGTTTGTTTTGTATTAAGGAACACAGCAGCATCTCTCTAGACAGAATAATTAATGCGTCTTGAAAAAAGGAAGATAACAAAAAAAAACTATAAAAAAAACACACTAACAACAACAACAAACAAACAAATACAGAATTTATCAGAATTTGTTTCGTCGACTTAACATTTCTGTTTATAAATCTTTTGATAGAATGTTAAAAATAGTTACAATCAATAGAACGACAACCATAACCCCGTCTTTGTGTACAAAACAGTTTGCTCAATATATTTGACATTACATATCCTCTTTAATTAGTGACTTTCCAGTTGATGTACAAGGGCACAGTTATGACTGGACCGGGGTAAAGACCAACACCTGGGCAGTGTAATCGTAAAATATAAAGTTCATATCTGACAGCAACTAGCGTGAAATGGCCTTCTAGTGTTCGCCATGAGCTGCCGTGGGTGTGTCATTGATCGGTGTGAAGGGGGGGTCAATGACGGAGGACCATTCTCGGCTTGGCTGAGACGTGAGACACTACACTTCCAAGTCAATTTAACATGAAATATGAAATGTGTGCAATCGAGTGTCAGGTTGATACCCCCCCCCCCCCCCCGTGACCCATGTGTCACCCTCGTCGACGAAGGCCAAGACAATTTAAAACAAAAGTTGTTACTTTTGTTTAACATTTTGTGTTGGTATGGCCTTTAATAAAGTGTACAGAACGGACAAATTAGTCCAAAAGGGGGAAACTGTTTGCCACTCACAGGGGTACTTGTGTCACACTCCTAGAGGCAATTCAATGTTCTCCAATCCCAGGGGAAACAGTTGCCCACGCCGATGGGCAACTGTTTTCCACTCATAGGGAAACTGTTTCCACTCGTAGGGGCAACTGTTTCCACTCGTAGGGGCAACTGTTTCCACTCGTAGGGGCAACTGTTTCCACTCGTAGGGGCAACTGTTTCCACTCGTAGGGGCAACTGCTTCCACTCGTAGGGGCAACTGCTTCCACTCGTAGGGGCAATTGCTTCCACTCGTAGGGGCAATTGCTTCCACTCGTAGGGGCAACTGCTTCCACTCGTAGGGGCAACTGCTTCCACTCGTAGGGGCAACTGCTTCCACTCGTAGGGGCAACTGCTTCCACTCGTAGGGGCAACTGCTTCCACTCGTAGGGGCAACTGTTTCCACTCGTAGGGGCAACTGTTTTCCACTCGTAGGGGCAACTGTTTTCCACTCCTATAGGGGCAACTGTTTCCCACCCATATGGAACTGTTTCCAAATCCTCGGGGTAACTGTTTCTTACACTCCTAGGGGCAAATGTTTCTCATTACTAGGGGCAAATGTTTCTCATTACTAGGGGCAACTGTTTCCCTCTCCAAAAGGGGCAACTGTTTTCCACTCCTATAGGGGCAACTGTTTTCCACTCCTATAGGGGCAACTGTTTCCCACCCATATGGAACTGTTTCTAAATCCTCGGGGTAACTGTTTCCCACCCATATGGAACTGTTTCTAAATCCTCGGGGTAACTGTTTCACACACTCCTATAGGGGCAAATGTTTCTCATTCCTAGGGGCAACTATTCCCCTCTCCTATTTAGGGGCAGCTGTTTCCACTCCTAGGGGCAACTGTTTCCCTCTCATATAGAGGCAAATGTTTCTCATTCCCAGGGGCAACTGTTTCCCTTTCCTACAGGGGCAACTGTTTCCACTCCTTTGGGGTAACTAATTGACATTGGTATTTTTTTAGGACGTTGAGAGAATGGGAAACAGAAAGACATAAAACGACACAAGAACTCGTGATCAACTCTTTTCCATCTTCCAACGTTCACAGCTGTCGTAACGTGGAGCATGGGTACAGGTCCTTTCTCTACGATGGCTCGTACATAGGATGGACTTGGTCATAACCTCTGTCCTTAATCATATTAGCACTTCATTAAGTCCAAGTTCAATGATTACTGACGTCTCGGTTTTTAATCCGCGTGGTAATTAGTTGATAATGAGTATACTTTGTTGACAGTAAACAGGGAGGTGTAAATCCTTGACCTAAATCCCACCTGTACTTTGATGAGGAACACCTGTGACTTGTTGCATTAAAAACAAAAGAGTGAGACACGTGTATCCACAGAGAAGCGGGTGTCAGACATAATGATTTGCCACAAATGATGTTTGGAATACTCGTTTAGGTTCCATGTTAAGATGATCTTCCCAACAAGGGAACTTGGCAAAGCTCCCACAAGGGGATGTAGCGACAAGCCGGCAACAGACAATCTCTCTCACACAAACATCGGTTTAACGTCTGGTTTTAAGTTTCACAAATCAATAAAATGTGATTCAATAGACAATACAATAGATGACAATATTGTAGCCATTGTGAAATCAGCTTAGCTTGGCGGGATTCGAACCCACATTCTTTCAACTGCAAGTCCGGCAGTCTTACCACTTGACAACGGTATTATCATATGTAACGAGGAAGGTTCCTACGTGTCTTTAATTATTTAAACTCGTTTACTATTTCATGGTAATTTATTAAGTTGAAAATACTTGTTCTATTATAAAGCAAGGACTTTTCAACAAAGTAAACAATTTATGTAAATATTGTGAGGAATAATGTTTCGGGAATGGTGCTCCGTATTTTATGCTCCTAGTCATTACATTTTGTTAGGTTAAGCAAGCACCATGTCCGGCTAAATGCCTCTATAAAGCACGGCCAAACATAGCTGAGTTTGCACATCAGGATGCGCGAGTTTGATTAAAACAGATCCTCCGGGACAGTGACTGACTCCCTCTGATCTGATGAACCCTTTTTTTCAGTGTAGATAGTTTTGTTTTCGCTTTTACTTTAATTCAGAGAACATAGAATTAGCTTAAGGAAACTGCTCACCAACCAAAAGAACCTACCGGTACGGTATAAATGCAAAACAAAATAGTTAACGGCCTGCCGTTTCGACCCATTAGCATATTCTTTCTCAAAGGCTAAATGACAACACAACACAGCACGCATATTTAATGTTCCGGTTGGTTGTTTGTAATCAACTCTTCCCGCAATACCATGATTTAAGAAAGAAGATTTTGAATCTAAACCCCCCCCCCCCAAAAAAAATAACCCCCAAAATAACCTTTAACCAGCTATTAAACAATGACCATCTTTAGTTTACATCAATCGTGGGAGAAAACGGTATCATTGAACCGTTGCAACGCTAAAGACACAGTCAACAGTCTGAAGGAACTAGCGTTCCCTGTGCATGCTCACCCTAAAAGACATTAAGCCTGAATATCGGGGAATTTAGATATATCATAATGACGCATTTTACTGTGGAAATAACAGATGAATGTAAGGGGGTTGCGGTTACACTTTGGGAAGTTATCTTGTCTGGAGATATGGGGATCTCAGCATCCTGATGATGACAGAAGTGTGTCGGTTGAAATGCCAACTTCAGCTAAAACACAGTCCCTTATTTTAGATAATTGCTAGGCGGAACGAATCTGTCCACCGAATAAGGTTTTTCAATTTTGAAATGAAGGGAAAGAACAATTGCAGCGATTTATATGGAATTACAATAACTTCATTCATTTTATTTTATTTTTTTAGATGCCGGTAGTGACCGTACTCCTCAGAATCTGAATATTTTTAAAAATAATTTAAAATATTTGAAGGGAAAGAATAAGCACTTTGCGAAGTAATTCTTAAAATGCTTATAGATTTTCAATAAATTCATCTCCGTAATGATCGAGTAAAAACGAAAGACGAGTTAGTTTTAAAAGATGCGATCCCTATTATGAATAGTAACAGCCTCAATGAACAAAAACAAATACAATTTATAAAACACACACTCAGAATTCGATGGCATTCATATATACCACCACCAAGTATTCAATAGTTCTGCTTAATAATGTGTCTTCATGGTTGTGGGTTCGAATCCTACCAAGCTAACCGCTCATTTCACAATGATTGAAATAATTATAATCGTCAAGTTACTGAATCACAATTTTGTGATTTGTGCATTTCATAATAATAATACTCATAGACGCTAGCCCAATGTTTGTATGAGAGAGGTTGGTTGTTGCGATCTTAGTGTTTATTCATGCTTTTGTGACAAGCAGGTTGGATTACTGTAATACTAATAGCTTATTTTGTGGTTTACCTGACACTCAAATTAACAAACTGCAAAGGGTTCAAAATGCATGTGCTAGACTAATCTGTAATTCCTCTAGATACTCTCGATGTAGTCCATTGTTACTCGAGTTACACTGGTTACCAGTTCGACAAAGAATAGCATTTTTTAAGTTTTTTTTAATAACTTATAAAGCCATTCATGGTTTAGCACCAGTACATTCGGGAGCTCGTAACGATGAAATCACTTTCTCAAACATCATACCGTCTTCGGAGTTCGCAAGACCATACACTAACAGTGCCTTTAACGTGATGTTCTTGAAGGGTAACTTAACAAGTTACCCTTCAAGAACATCACGTTAAAGGCACTGAACATGTTTGGTAATTATCAAAGACCAGTATTGTCACTCGGTGTATCCCAACATATGCATAAAATAACAAACCTGTGAAAATTTGGGCTGAATCGGTCATCGAAGTTGCAAGAAAATAAAGAAAGAAAAAACACACTTGTTGCACAATTTTGTGTGCTTTCAGATGCTAATAAAAGGCTTCATGCATGAAGTCTTTTATTATTTTAGTGAGAAATTACCTCTTTCTCAAAAACTACGTTACTTCAGAGGGAGTGGTTTCTCACAATGTTTTATACTATCAACAGCTCTCCGTTGCTGGTTACCAAGTAAGTTTTTATGCTAATATATATTTTGAGTTATTACCAAACGTGTACAGTGCTAGTGATCGGGCATTTGTGAACGCTGCTCCTAAACTATGTGGAATAATCTCCCTCCTTGTATTAGACAATCATCTTCACTTGATGTATTTAAATCCAAGTTAAGAACCCATGTGTTTACGATTAATTCCTTCTGGTACTGTTGAGTTATTTCTATTGTTTTTTCTCTACATTTGTTGTTGTTGTATTTTTTGTTATGCGCAGAGTATATTCATATAGGTATTGCGCAACATAAATGTCCGTTGTTATTATTATTATTATTATATCACTTTGCTGAGTTCCCTTGACGGGAAGATCATAAATAAACAAACACCCCCAGCCACAAACAAACAAACAAACACACCAACAACCCAACAAACAAACAAACAAACAAACAAACAACCCAACAACCCAACAACCAAACAAACAAACAACCCAACAGCCCAACAACCCAACAAACAAACAAACAAACAAACAAACAAACAAACACCCCAACAAACAAACAAACAAACAAACATACAGCTAAGTCTGAAATATTGAATACCCCCTTTAAGTATGAAGTGTTCCTTTTCCTGTTGTTTGACACTCCCACGAGATAAACCTTGATTAATTTGAATCAAGCCGGTTTTCCCGTGGTCGGTGTTGCGGTACTTATGAGGTTTTCCTTTTACGTTTTCTTCCAACTTCCTTCAATTGGCGCCCACAACCAGACGACTGATCGGAACTATGGCTCTCTCTGTTAAACCACAGAGAAACCTTCTTTTTTCGGTGGGGTGGAGGAGGGGGTGGTGGGTTGGTGGGGGTTGACTTGACTAGCCAGTGGTTTGGAACACACACGGAATGAAACCCATTCGTGGGCGTGTTTTTGATTGATGTGGGGATACCATATGTATTTAATTGTATTGATTGACGTTGATGACTGGCAAGGTGCTTATTTGATACCCTAATAAAACAATAAGAAATAAGCTACTCCATTGAATGAAGAGTTGTCTTCAATAAATTTGAGAAAAAAACCAGCCACTACATAAACATCATTGAAACCAGAGACCGGGGAGACCGTGGCGTCCATTGCCTTGGCCTGGCCCTCGGTGCTCCATGTTCCCGGTCCCACGACAATGAATCACAAAGATTCTTCTTGTTTTAGGGGCCTTCGCAATTTTAATTTTGTGTTCCTCTTATCTTTTTTTTTGATTTTGAGTAAAACAAAACGATATTTAAACTTGAAATTTGATGTACACTTAAAAACAAACCAAGAAACAGGAAACAAATCAGAAATCCAAAAATCTGGGCTGGTCAACATTTTTTGAGGAAAGCAAATCAAAATTTCTAAAATATTTATATATCTGAATGGCCCCTTCGACCAAACTCTTGGCTAATAAACCCGATACTGCGGCAGAAGTTGAGGTAGAATGAAAGGTAAGGAGGCCGGTGGGATGGTGCACGATACTGTCAGTGTAAATACATGTAATACTGATCGTTATTGGAAATGATGGTTTTGTACTTCAGTTGTTCTCACGTTATGTTTACTCATCACCAGGACAATTATTCATGAGTTAAGACCGGTAATTTTCGGAATCAGAGTTATCACTTGATCTGTAGAATAGTAGGATTTTTTTTGTGGGGGTACTCGTCACCGGCCCGTGAAACCCTGGGCACATCAGCAGTCATACCATCCCATCGAGCTTTGACTAGACAGTCTGCTCCCCGTACGTACCGTCGACTGGGAGGTACTCATGACGTCACAGTGACTCACGCCCTGTCTACACGAACGGATGAAAAATGATGTTCCCCCTCGCAAGGGGGGGGGGGGACGTGGGGGAAATGTTATCAATTAAATATCGATATCAATGGGAGATTTTTACCATGACTTTGAGACGGGGGATGCAGTTTGGAGTGGAGTGAAAGAAGTACCGGTTTGGCTAGATGAAACAAAACGGAAAGTGGACGCCTTAAAATTAAGAGGAAACGTAAATGTATCTTTGGAGCAGTACATCACGGATACGGATCTCTGCATCTCAGGAAGTCATGAACCGTGTCGTAAAATGTAGTTGATCAATCAAAGGTTTCACGAAGGCAGAACAATCTAACTATGATCTGCCTTTGATACCAATCAGCAATAGGGGCTGGGCCTAGCCACTGCAAGGCACTTGTTATTAATGAGCACGCGCATTGGATTCTCCGGCCGGACATGCTCAATCTATTAGCCACGGTTATATCGTGCGGGGATCACAAGCTGGTTCATCACTTGTAGTTCAAGGTGTACACCACACACCAGAGGACAAGTTTTTCTTCTTTGATCGTCAGCACCTCACGGCCAGTTGCTAACCAAGGCCGGGGCTACCAACCAGCTTATAAAAGGCTCCTTCATCCAGTGACTCTGTGAGTTGAGAAACTGGTTAAACAGTCTACCAGCATTCCGAAGCACGCTTCGGGGGCCTCCCGTCATCTCTACTTTTTTTACTAAAGGAGGATTGTAGTGGAGTTAGACCCACCAGATTGTTAAGCCTGTTGGAGTTTCTGTTTTGTCTTCTCACTTGAGACCAGTCGTGTGTGACCGAGAGGTGATATTGGGTGTTATGACATTCACGTTCCATCCATAGTCTCTTTTTGGAAACTGGAAGATCAATACGGATGACAAAGCTCCTCTGCTCCTGAATAGTGGATTAGTGGAAAGCCCTACATCCTGGGTTTAACTCTCAGAACCTCTACCCATCCTGAGAACGTTCACTGCTGAGTGCGGCGAACAAGCTTCGATCCAGCATTAATTGCTGAGGCACACGACACACGACGAGTACTTTATTTTTTTACAAGATGCATATCTATACGTTTTTAGCGGTGTTTGGTTTCTTCGCATGTTTATGTCAAGGGTAAGTTATTTTTTCAGTTATTCAAAATGTTTTAACACACTTAAAATCGTTTGGGGTTGAACGAAGACAGTTTAAAATTTACCAAGTCAGTTTCCCTTTTACTTGACATTTAGAATTAGAAAAAACCCAAACCTGTCCGCCATTTCAAATTCTTTGACTTCAAGTACCATTTGCATCAGTTTTTCGTTTGCATTTTTCAGGTATATAAGCAGCTTTTCAGCTGTTCTGAAGAGAGAAAAAAGGGTGTACTGACAGAAACTTACAAAGTCTGTACTACAACATTTTCTTTGACGGGCTATAGCTATTTATTAATTTTTTTGTTCTACTTTTACAAAGTTTCGTGCCTGATTGTTTCTGACATTGCTGATTCAATTACTAAGTACTTGTGCTTTCCCCATATGACTGTAACATTCATGACCAGAATCGATGTGATTTTAATGGACGGGGACACGAGTTCATACTGAGCGTCTTGTCTAACAAGACGGTGTGGGAGAAATCATCTCTCTGGACGGGTCCCATTGCTCGCCCTCACCTGCTATAATGTCCCGGTGGCGACGGTTACTTGTCACTTTCTCTTCGAATCACACACATGCCCGTGTCTTCGAGACTCATCATTACACGTCCCATGAGATGCAACCTGCCTTACGGGTTCGGTTCCCCTTTTAAAAAAAACAACAACAGATGTTTCCAAACTTCATGAGGTATCATCTGTTTTCAAAAGAATTGTTTGAAAACTCCTCCCGTTGTGGGACGAGTCTTTCAGCGATCCGCTAATTCGCAGACCAATTCTCTCATGTTCCTCATCAGACGGTGGGGGTGAAACGCTGTGTTTTAGCTTGCTAACCTTTGTTACATTTACGGGGTGTCTCTCTTGTGTCTGCAAGTTATCCTCTTTAGCAGCGGAAGTGTGGTAGAAATGGTCTGTGAAGTTATGCGTGCAGACTCGCCCCCGGGTGATGTCTGCTCAAATTCGCTTTCAGGGCGTCGGCAGCTGGTCGACATTTTTTGAAGTCACGACTGCATATTTTAGATGGATGAAATAATATAGTTCTTTAACTTGTTTTAACAATCGAATCAGATGCTTCTTTAAGATCAGTAACCTGAGATTAGTCTTGAATCGGCTAGGAGAAGTTAAAAAAAAATCCATACAAAATGTATTTTCAAAAAAGTACCCACATGAACAGTTTCCAGAATATTTTAATGTTTATTAATTTTCGTACCCGGTCTGTTATTACAGTCAAGTCAGGCTTAAGACATTTTGTGACCTGATATAAACTGGGCCCGAACGTTCAACAATTTTATAAAGCGACCCTCCATCATATTTTTTGTTACTAGACTTGATCAATCCATCATCTCAATTTACACAAAAAATGATTTATGAAGCTGAGGAATTTTCTTGAAAGGTTCGTCAATGTAGATTACATGTAGTGGATTCAAACACTCGGCGGTCGCTGAATACACAAATACAAAGAAAGTCTTTTGTTAGGGGTATTTGTTTAACAAACCATTGATACCAAAAGCTATTGGTTACCTGGCGCATTATATGATTATTCATCCTAAAATCAAGGGCATCAATCTCGTTTAAATGTTTAAAAGGATTCTGTGGTGTTGTCCAAAACCTTTTCAGTGCGTTTCTGATTTGTTTTGCTGTCCAAAAAGGGTACCAGCTAGACAACTGGGTTGTTTAGGTTTTTTTCGAATGCTAGGCTGTCGGTGGTGTTTGTTTTTGTCAAACGTGTGGCCGTCGATCTGTGAATTCCTCGTGCTCGACACAGAAGACCGCCAAAAGTACTTTTGAGTTGTTAACGACAGATGAATTTGAGAAGCTTTGTTTGTTTTGACGTCATATCCAGCATGGTTTCATTTTGTGTTTACATCGAGATATCACATTAGACAATCCCCCAATCATTTTTTGTTACATGGCATTCTGTTTTGCGAGGCCATTTTTAGTTTTTGGTGATTCTTCGGTTTCCGTAGGCCTATTTGCGGAAAATCTGTTCCTCATGTTTGCCCAGAAGCGAATTATTCGATCACGGCTTTTGGAAATAGTTTTGATTATTCAATGTGTTCTGCATCATCGTTGAAGACAAACCTTTATATTTTCCAAGCAATTGGAGGTAATTATTTGGGTCTTGTTGCAATTACACCACACTCAAAGTGGGATAACCCGGGGTAAATCATACCATAGAGAATGGAGTCTTTTCTCTATGATCATACGTTGGTAAAGGTTGTTTTTCTTGCCGAGCCTCTAAATCCAGTATTTGTTGTTTACCGAGACCAATCGCTCGTGGGCAGGAAACACGAAGAACTCGTCTAGATATGCGTTAAGCCTAAACAAATATTTACAAACATAGTATTAGTAAAGTGGTCGAGTTTACTTTCGTGATAACAACAGGCTCACACTACTGAGTTTACGACTGTGTGATAAAATCACTTAGCAACATGTATGAATAATGCAACAGAAGTAGTTCACTTTTCCAGAATTGCTATGAATCGTTTTCTTGATGAGCCAGGACGCGAACAACAAGTCGTGTGGTGTTTTGGGGAAAAAAAATGATTTGTCAGTACTGACGTCATCGCTGGTTGATCATCCAATCGGAAGCGAGCTTTCATCAGTGTGTGGTGACTCGATATACACAGTCTAGTCTGGGATAAATTCACCATGAATTTATGTCTGCAGCAAGCTACTCTTGATCAGCTTCAAGGAATGATTTTGGCCTATTTTCTGGTATAATTATGCTATGAAGTATTATGGTACTAATAACCGTGGAGATTTCCCCGCAGCTTTCTTCCACTCGGGCAAAAACTGAATCGTTCGTTGGTTCATTTTTGTTTTCACGCCATTCGAAACATAAAACAATACTTAAATACTTACTGAAATGTTAACATTAAACAATGTAATTTCATCCTGTTCCATTTCAAATCTGCGAGAGATAGAACATTAACCGTTTTGAATCTGTTATTTGCACAGTGCGTTAGTCATGACAGGAGTTACACTAACTTGAACCGCCCTTATCAGTAACTTAAAACCATGTCATTAATTGAAACCATCCTGGTTTGAATGGCACAAAGTTGGCAAAATCATGTGGTAGATTTACCTGAACTTGCAGTTAGGAAATGTGGTTGAAAGTCACCTTGTTCCCCCGTTGATTGAGTTTACAATGAACTTTGCGTAGTGGACAACAAACCAAATGGATTTTTTTTTTTTCAATGTAAGAAATTGGCACGACTGCGTACGGGTGGGTATTTTTAATTTGAGACAGCAGCGCCATTACCGATCGTTGATGGATCTCGACCGCCAAGTTTTCCCAAAGAATCCTTTTTATACTGTCACATCGGCTGACGTTTCAGAAATTCTTGTAAGGTTTTTATAATTAGATCATACAAATAACCAACACAAAGGGTCCCGGGCTTTACCCCAAGGCTGACAAGACAGACAGTACTTGTCATGGTATCAATAACTAGAATGATCACGCTATTGTCACAAATTAAGAAAAGGAAGGTATTATGGCCCAGTATGTGGTCTGCATGCTTCCTCCATTAAGTTGATTGAAACAGCCTGCAAATAACTCATTAAAATAATGGGTACGTTCAGACGTGGAGTTAAACTAACCCTTATTCCAAAAGTGTTAGAATAACCATCCGTTGGAACGCAAAAATTTGGTTTAAACTAGTCCGCGAGGGTCAATTTGACCCACAGAAGTGGGCTATTCTAGACCGGAAAAAAGGTGGACAAGCGCAGTTTAGCCCAGGTTTTACGACCTACCTCCCGCTGCGAGGCCCAATAAACTATCGTTGGAACGCAACTGACCTGCCACTTCCGGTCTATTTTACTCTGTTGTCCATTTTTTGTTTCACCTTGAACGGATTGTCTTCGGGACACGTGTATATGAATGGTGTCCAGACGGGACTCTCAAAATGAGAGCTGGTGGAGACATGCTCTATACTTGTCCCTTTGAGGTGGCTCCCATCCCATATGATCCAAGGATGACACCACCTCAGCGATCTCAACAACTGCATCTTGAGGCTTTACATCATAAAGATTCAAGGGTGACACCACCTCAGCGATCTCAACAACTGCATCTTGAGGCTTTACATCATAAAGATTCAAGGGTGACACCACCTCAGCGATCTCAACAACTGCATCTTGAGGCTTTACATCATAAAGATTCAAGGGTGACACCACCTCAGCGATCTCAACAACTGCATCTTGAGGCTTTACATCATAAAGATTCTTCGCAAACATGATCCTTGAAATGCTTCACGCTAGATTTCCATGGAGCTATATGCATACTCCTCATATCCACCTTTTATATATGATGGAGGGTCACACCCTTCCTCGATTGTCTTGTTGGATCCGAGGTATGTCTTCATCCTTGAGTAGATCACCAATGTTTGTCTCCTCGAAAGGATGCATGTTAACAATGTTTTTGTTGTTGTTGTAAATAACAACATCCACCTTGTAGATACTCCCGTTTAGCTATAATAAAGTAAGCTAGTGGCTTACAAATTTCATCAAACACTAAGTCAGTGATAATTACCCATCAAAACCCCATGGCCATAGTTGATCCGATTGGATTTTATCCTAAGAGAATAATCACCAGCATCAATGGACCCCAAGGAGGGTCACTCACAAAGGATGGATAACAAGAAACCATATCTGATTGAACTGTTAAGATGCTTTTGCCTTCTATGTTTGAGTCTTAGCGATGTGGGAGAGGAAGTTGTTTGTTTGAATGTTACATGCACACTTTATCCCAGTTTCAGTTTATAAAAGGAGTATTCAAAATTGCAGAAAACATAGATTTTCAAACAAACAAAATATGAGGTTATTTGAAGAATAAATCTATACATATTGTTCACCTGACAACTAATACCAATGTTAACTGGAACACATGGATGGATGTGATGGTTGCCTAATTGCGTCCTTACTATATCAGCTCCGTATATCTTCATCGTTTCCTATTTTTTTATTTTTTTTTGGTCGTCATCAAACTGCCCTAAACAGAACAGAACAGCTATTTGTTTTGGAGTTGTGATATCAATAATGTCACAGCCAGCAATAGAGTTGCTAAAGCCACGCATTGTTCCTACATTGCATCGAATATTTGTGGTCTTTGCTGTCGACCTTGAAGTACTCACGCAGGTCCAAACTAGACCAGAAGTTCAATCCAAAGTTTCATGTTGACTTTTAACTAGACCTACTTTAACCAATGAATATAATAAAAGACTCTGTAATGAGGGCTGAGGAAAGAGAGTGATGCGCGCTGGTTATGATTCATAAGACGTCGCATAGTAGACTGACTAGCCATCATTCAGACGGAAATGTAGGACATAATTTACTAGTCCAATAGGGAAGGGAGTAACACGCCCTTCACGTGCTCCTCATCATGTCAACTCGTCTACGGCTTGCCCTTAAAGGCCCTGTACACTATTGGTAAGATCGACAAACAAAAATTTTCACAGATTCACACATAACTTACATGATGTAAAGTAAGTAATGGTAGAAAAGGTTCCCTTAAAATATTTTTGCCTAAAATGCTATCGTTTCTGAGAAATGAGTAAAACAATAGTTTTTATCGCGCGTGATAATAAACTCGATGTTTGAAAAACAGAAAACACATAAGGTCTCTTTTCACTATTTTCTCGTAACCTCGATGACCAATTGAGCTCAAATTTTCACAGGTTTGTTATTTCATGTATGTGGTTGATTACACAAAACATGAACACTGTCTGTGATTGTTTTGTCAGCTCTACCAATCCTGTATAATACCTTTAATGTTACCCGGAACCATGATCATAAAGTCACTACAACTACAGACTAAGACTTGTTCATAATCTCTACATATGTGGCATGGTTCTGACTCCATGGTTTAGAGAAATATCTATCCATGAAGCTAATACCGCCGGGTTTCCAAACCATATATCAAGAACTTGAGTTTTAATGAAGAGCGGGCATAATCGTTGTACACACAAACTGAATGTTATGGCATGGTTTATAGTCACGTGTAGCATTGTGCACCTTATTATAGCTTGACGTTCCAAGCAAGTGTAGCATACTGAATGTTCGACCATGGTCACGGGGGACCTAAGCGCAAATGAGCTCCTTGTAATCAGCCACGATATATTATCCACTTTCTTAATCACTGAATGTTATGGCATGGTTTATAGTCACGTGTAGCATTGTGCACCTTATTATAGCTTGACGTTCCAAGCAAGTGTAGCATACTGAATGTTCGACCATGGTCACGGGGGGACCTAAGCGCAAATGAGCTCCTTGTAATCAGCCACGATATATTATCCACTTTCTTAATTGTGATGACAGTCATATCAGGTCCCTCTGAAAGTTGCGAAATCGTTTTATTATATGATTGATCGAAACCAACGGTTGTTCCTAATCTTTGAGTGTTATCTGGGGAGTTTGTCCCTTACTAATGAGGCAGAAAATATCAATGTCCTCGCTTGAACTGTCATCGAATTCTTTAGGCCAAACACCCCGAGTTGTTACTTTGATGTTAGTTTTTATTTTAGCAAGATCGTGAAAAAAAACACAAGTCGGGGAATCCGGTCCTACATCAAAAGTATGCTTACCAGGCCTGGTTACCAGACCTGGTGCTTCTTTCTTGAAATGGCAATAGCATCAAGGCGTGTTCCTTGTAAAGGGCAACTCTATGTGGACATTGTAAGTTTCTATTAGGACGTTTCAAGGGGCACCAAGGTCAGGGGCTTAGAGGCGATTCTGCCTCCGTTGCGTCCGTGAAGCATTAGGAGAAACATTGTCCAGTTTTCTTGAAGACAATAACATAAGCGGAATTTCAACTTCGCTTCTTTATATTTCTAATACCAAAAGCGTAGCCTAAAGGTACAGTGATAAAAAAAAAAAAAGTTTCACGACCCACAGAGAAAGGACACACTACCTTTCAGGCGCAATAGATAGTACCATAAGAGCTGTGATAAGAGGGTATCCTCTTCAACCTGTTGACCAGACGGGTGTTGGACTTTTCAAGGTCGATCTTAGCATGTCTATCTGCTTGCTGGTTTCTCGTTGTGCTCTGAACCAGGTGTTACCCACACGACAGCAAGCCTAGAGGTCTTTAGTGAACAGATGTTTGAGTTGTTGTAACCTAACAGTTGATTGGTCATCAGAGATTGGAAGATGCACCTAGTTCCAAACTACGGAAAGCGACCTTGAGGTTGGAGCTTATAGTACCACACGGATGCAGCCGTGGACTTCACTTTCCGGTACTAATAACAATTGATGCCGATATCAAAAGTGCATGCAGTTTCATCAGCAAGCGTCCAGATACATTTTACATCATCAATTGTACTGTCTGCATAATCCTGGACGTCTCGGTGCCTTGTCAGATGGTTTTGGTATAGTTTGTCTAAAAACAGACGGGAAAACCTGTAGACAGAAATGGCGCCAAGAAGACACGGTTGTCTTCTGTAAAATAGTGACTGTTATTACCCTTTTTTATTGATGGTTTTTGCATCAAACAGCGTGTTGTATAATCATCGCGATGTGTAAATTAGTCACGACCTCAAGTATCACAGGATATCGCATCTCTGACGTGTCCGTCAAGTCCCCTGAATACCACACTGTTGTAACAATAATGCCTCTTGTAAATAAAAAGAAAACCAGTCTATTTCACCGGTTTGCCTCGATGTGACCATCTGCATGGCAGGGACTTAATTTGAAGCACGTTGCGTGGGATTTCCTTTCACGAGTATGGCCTCATAGTAACAACTTGTTTCACTACTACGCATTTCACTGAAACAATTTCCCAATGCACATCATAGCAATGAAATACATACAGTTTTTCCATCATCTTCTTTCAGAAAACACAAAAAGCAAAGTGCCAATCTCAAGCACCAACACTTAAGAAGGTTAATTCGGTGAGCGCGTATTGTCGATCATCAGTCTGCCCGACACGGACCACGTGTGCTCGATGCCCGACAGATTGGCACGATTTTTTTCGACGACTTTTATCATGTCCGCCATAATGTCCGTCGAACATTATGTCCGACGAACAATGTTCGTCAAATAATTTGTGAACGGGTTTTAAAAACTGGTCTGAATGCTTGAGTATACCATAGAGCAAGGACGAGTATACCATAGAGAAAAGTACGAAACTCAGCACACATACGACCATGCTATGACCAAATAGGTGGCAATAGAGCTGGAAAGACCTTTAGCATGAACCAATATACGACCCACGTAATTGTACATGTACATAGTTCTGTTGGTGCATTGAGGATTCGTCCATGATTTTTGGGAGCACGGACCATGCTTTACGAGAAGAGAATCCATAGCGCGTGTAC
The DNA here is from genome assembly GCA_037783415.1 of Leptasterias polaris. Taxonomy (NCBI): domain Eukaryota; kingdom Metazoa; phylum Echinodermata; class Asteroidea; order Forcipulatida; family Asteriidae; genus Leptasterias; species Leptasterias polaris. The sequence goes on along the minus strand of JAZGTN010000042.1, from coordinate 578,553 downwards.
TTACCTCCAAATCCCCTGGCACAACATTTGTTGATTATACTTAATAGCGTGCAAACTTCACCGCTGCCTTATTATTAATCACCTATGTACTTTGTAACATACACCCATTAATCGCTTTACAGGTAGCGTAGGTAGCGTGGACAGGTATTCAATTAAGAATTTCCTGCCTTTTAAACGACAAAATATTTTCTTAAGCCTTAAGGTTTGATGTTTAAAGAGTGCCTTCCCAGTGGCAAGCTGATCGTAGAGGGTCAACAGTTGTTCCATAACATGTCTTGTGGGCACGTAGCAAGGGCCAGCTCAACATCTATGTTCTTCGTAAGAGCGTGGAGCTACATGTATATAACAGTAATTTATAAAGCACACACACTACTACTTGTTCATTCAGCCTTAATCGTTACTGAATCTCAAAACAACCTCAACTCCTTTGGAGTGTGCAGCACCGGCAGCCAAATGGGCACATAGATTGCTAGTCAATCACATCAACTACCGGTGTCTCTACCCTCGAAAGTACCATTTACTCCTTTGATGATGAGAAGCAATTATATACTTAAGTGTCTTGCCCAAGAAAGCATAAGTCTCGCGACCGGGATTCGAACCCACACTCTGGTGACTCAGAACGTGTTTGTTGAGATATACTCGATATATGCACGGTTACCGTATGAACTTGAGAATGACAGTGTCAGCACATTTTCTTTGACCAGTATTCTAGTAATCTGGAAAAGTTCACAACAATAATTGTCACCAGGTTTTATTTGTAAATTAAGTGGTCAGATATGTTGCAATTTTAAATGTTAGCAATTCGCAAACCAAACTTAACTGCATAATGGAGCTTTTATCGCAGAAAGTTTGTCTCGGTCCATCCACAGTGCCACGTGTTGGACAGAAGAAACTCGCCTGAGAAACACTCTTACAAACTGTCCACCCAGTCTTAGATTATTTCCACGTGAGCAGTGGAGGAACAAGAGAGAGAGCAGGGGGTGGGATATCCCCCCCCTCCCCCCTCGCGCTCAGAATCCTTGCCCCGAAATGAGCCGAAAAGGCCCGCTTGTCCTCATGTAAATGTCTGTTTAAGCCATTGCACCTGGTCGATGTTGACTATAAAGGTAGCCAATCATGGAACTATAAATGGAATGTACAGATTTCATTCATTTGTTTAAGGAAGAAAACATGTCACAGCGGTGTGTACCTTGCTCTATGGAAATACGACGGGTTTGGAACGAGGGAGGGATCTTGTACTGTAAGCCTGAAACCAACCATTCAATTTTCGCCGGTAATAACTTTTAAACCGCCATCATTATGGGGCTTCATTACCGGAACCATGGATGTAGAAACTGAGGTAACACTATTGATGTAAAGATTCCCTGGGTGGAACTACCGCTGTTTTTTGTTTTTTGTAGTTGTTTTTTCACGATTAGAACTTAAACAAATCATCATTCCGTCGAGGATTTAGTCCAGAGATGAGTGAACATTTGTTAGAGGCCGCAACAAAAAGGTTGACTTAATCCGGTCGTTGACTTGGACCATAATAGAGAAAGGACCCCCATGGACTGAATTCCTCATTGTGTTGGTATGGATTGTCACCTGTAATACGCCCTTTTATAGGCCAGAGTCGAGTAAAACGTGCAAACAAAATATACACCATGCCCAATATTATGATGCAGGGTGTGTGTGCCCTCTCTCCTGCCCCCCCCCCCTCCCCCGCCCTCGATGGGCAATACATGTCAACCATGCCTTAAGCAAATGACTCCTTTTGAAACAAACGGTGCATGGGCTCTTTGGATCTAATAATGTTATGGAGGTGGACAAACTACAACAAGAAGCATCGGTCAGGGCAATGGAAAAAAGGCGATGTTTCATATAGCTATAGTTCTCTATGCTATAGTCATATCATGAAAATAGCATCACTTTCTTGTTACGTTGGTACCAGCAGAGCTGCAAATTTATCCCGCAGAAAGTTCTCTGAAAGCACTGCCATTCTATCCATGTTCTGATGGACAAATGTGACAATCTTCCTGACTATGGACACTTTGTCCCTATGTTGAATGTTATTCTAAATATCTCCCTGATTGTTGTACACAATCTCCCCATTGCAAAGGTTGGCAGCTTTGTCCCTGGTATCCGAGTTAAAAACATCAAATCGAAACTTCATTGTAAAAGCCCGATTTTTAATGCAAAAAGTATTGTGTTTATTGTTCGCCTTTGTTTGTTTCGAAGGAGTATAGACCAAAGCACTTAATGGTAAAAACACCATGGCGTACAAGTACATCTCCCAGGAAAAGTAGGCTTACATCTTTGCCAAGAGTACCGGGTATACTTGTCAGTGTGTTCATGTATATTTTAAGGAACCCAGTATAAGTGCATTATTTGAATATTTTCACTTACAGGTTAGTGACCGCTAAATGCTCCTGATTATCAATTAACTCTGATTTATAATTGTCTTAAAATGTATTCTTTATTTGTAAACAGAGTCCGCTCCCATGAAATACATGAATATGAACATGTACCTGATGATGAAGAACTTGGGTAAAGTCTTGAGAATATTTTGCACATCAACACCTAAAAATAAATAAAACAACTCTTTAAACAAAATTACATAAACTATATGTTGTACGTCAGTATTCACATGTTATTTGTACTATATAATTTAAAATTTAATTTTTTTAAAGAGGCACCTTTAAAATAACAATTTATGTTCTTTAACCGATAAGTGTTTTGTGACTTGATTGGATGATTTGCGGATTGCAAACCGATCTCCAAATGTAGGTGTTACATATTTTAATTAAAACCAAATAAAATTGTAACCGTAGGACTTGTTAATCCAGATAAATGCACATAACGGTGTATGGTAATTTTTCAATTTATTTAGTTATTTATTTATTTAGTTATTTATTTATTTCTTATTTCAACTGGGTGGCCCATTCAGTGGAAACCACTGGTCTCCCATGGGTCCCAGCTTGTACCGAGATACAACACAAATTAAACAGCAAAACAGAACACAAACTTATACAATGTTATACAAAAAATTAAAAAAGTACCGTACAATAGTATTATTGTAAACTTAAACCAAACCACTGCACTAGCTTACATTTAATTTTACAATTTTAACCTGGATTTAATGAAATAAATGTATTTTTGAAACCCTCATATTTGGGTATTTTAAAGGCCCTGTACACTATTGGTAAGATCGAAAAACACAATAGTTCACAGATTCACACATAACTTACATGATTTAAAGTAAGTAATTGTAGAAAGGGTTCCTTAAAATATTTCTGCCTAAAATGCAATCGTTTCTGAGAAATGTGTAAAACAATAGTTTTTATCGCGCGCGATAATAAACTCGATGTTTGAAAAACAGAAAACACATAAGGTCTCTTTTCACTATTTTCTCGTGACCTCGATGACCAATTGAGCTCAAATGTTCACAGGTTTGTTATTTCATGCATGTGGTTGATTACACAAAACATGAACACTGTCTGTGATTATTTTGTCAGCTCTGCCAATCCTGTAAAGTAGGGTAGGCCTATACTTTTGGAAATGACAAACACAAGTATCCTAACTTGGTGTATCCCAATAACCTAATGCATAAAATAACAAACCTGTGAATATTTGGGCTCAATTGGTAATTGAAGTTGCAAGAAAATAATCAACAGAAAAAACACACTTGTTGCATAGAATTGGAGAAAGGCTTCATGCTTGAAGCCTTTTTCTGCAGATTCAAATTTTGGGGTGAAAATATACCTCTTGCTCTATTTAAACTACATTACTTCAATGGGGGTCTTTTCAAGCCCAATGTTGTAATATAAAACACCAACAGCTCTCCAGTGCTCTGTACGAAGTATGTTTTTATGCTCATTAATTTTTGGAATAATTACCAAAGGTATACCCTCCCTTTTAATCTGATTAATACAGTTCATACCAATCTCAACATTTTCCATTAATTGACCAGAGTATAGTAATCTCGCCTGCCAGGAAATGACCTGGAATGTTCAAGGTCACTTTTAGTAAACAAAGGTTACATGAGTCTATGCGTATGGCACCTCCATCGTCACTTAAGTGAAAACGTGTAGTTGATGATGACTAAAATCCTTGTCAGAGATGACCGTGAATCGTACTGCACGTTGGACAACTTTATCTCCAGTGGCACCGGAGACTACTTTTTGAGTTTTAGGGATATTAATCTAACAAGTATAAACTATAATCCAAACTGGCACCTTACCCAAAACTGCCAATCTCTATACCGTGGGCACTAACTCCTTAAGTCCTAAACTTCAAGTGGCAGTTTTATCTTGTAAGCGGAAACCAGTTCCTAAACGTGGATAAACACTTGTCAGATTTATGTAAGGAGTGCTGCACCTCTACTCAGAATAATTAGATGTAAATCCGACACTTAAAACGACCAAAGTCGCCCTTCTGGGTAAAGCTAGTGAATGGTTAGTGTTATGTTAGTGAAGGGTTTTTAGTGTGGAAACGTCTAACACAAGGGTAACAATTTGTAAAATATATTGTGTACTAACTTTAAAGTTAAGATTATAATGAAGTCGTACAAAAAAGACACTCGAATGTGCCAATCTGTCTTTTTACCATGAGCTCCCGCACTCGTCAAACATGATGTCCGGCCATTGAACTATACAATATAGCAGAACGTAACCTAAAGTTATTATTCTGCGCTCATAACGATATTGTGTAATCATTGATAACAGAGGGTTAGGTATTTGTCAAGGGCATGGTTTTTTGTCAACTAAGTTTTGATTTTAACACACTTACAGCTGTCAGTTTCAAAATGGTGGCCAATGTTTGCAAACAATGACAAGTCTATTCTTCATAATACTAAATAGGACTACCTTATCACATATCACGTTGGTGGTGCTACGTCAATTCGCATCAATGTGAACCAAACCAATACACACAAGTTAATTATGTTACACCACTCTGCTTTATTTTGCAGACTTGTTTTTATGACTTGGTATTGAATAACATTGTAGATTGTTAACTATATTTATGGGTATTTATGATGTCTTACCCGATGTTTAAACGCTGTATTGACCAAAAATGCAATCGGCAAACATTTCGGTTCGGAAGCAAAACATCGATTTCACGACAAAGTAATTGTAATGAAATTGATGTTAAACTCTGAAGACATTAAGAAATGGATTGTTGGCAAGGAGTATCAATTATTATGGTGCGTTGAACAAAATCTGTAAAAATGGTGGCAGAAAGGTCGTTGTTCACCTGTGACTTTACAGAGAGTTGATGCAGATTTACAAGGAAGAGATTTACATATAGTGTAAATGTTATGAACCTTCCTCGTGGTTTTTATCTTGTTGTTGTTGTTGTTGTTGTTGTTGTTGTTTGTAACTACCACAACCCCGTGAAAGGCTGAGTAAAAATATACAGTTAAATTTTTGTTTTCGTATGACGATGAGTAAGAGAATGCCATGATGGATTGTATTATTTCAGTGAATTACTTTTTTCATTTATGTGTTGCAGAGCTGACATCGGTGCGTTACGGGCTCGCTACAACGCACAGACGTGGAGACACAACTACCCATCCACCTCTCGTGTGGCTTTCTGCCGTTACGGACAGTACAGTCGTCGACAATGCTGCTACGGATGGAGGTACCAGTCGACCAGTAAATGCGCACGTGAGTAAACTTCATTGGCTATTTTCTCCATAACATTTCATTTTACCAACGAAGCCTCTAGGTGGTTGTGTGTCACTCAGAGCATAGAGAAAGGACCACGGACCTTTCTCTATGCTCAGAGGTATCCAGCGGTTTTCCCCGGTGGTCATTTTAAACGATCATGGCTGAAGACATGGATTGGTGCCATGGGGTTTATTATGGACAGGTGTGTAACAGGGAAGAACCTCACTTTCAATCAGTATCACTGTGGAAACCGGAATAGCCTCGCTCACCAATGTCATAAGATATTACAATTTACAGGTAAAGAGTTCTACTTTGATCCACGAACAAAATTAAGAAAAGAAACCTCCTTTGTTGAAGAGACTGCTATTTTTAGGGGTCGTCAGGATGGTTTGGCTAAATTGTAATACTAATAGGTCTAGCCTTTTTTCGTCAAATGCCAAATCGAACACCCGGATGATTGTTAATAATCTTTTCATTTTTGGGGAGGAGTGTTGGCTCTGAAAAGAGCTTTTACTGTAGTCTCGACTTTTTGAACAGTATACTCTGCTCGTTTTCAGAAAAAAAGAGATTCCCCAATCAAATTGGAATAATGAGAATATGAAAACGAAATAATTGGACGCAAGATAAACCCGTCATTGACTCAGTTGATGCTATCTTCGCTGGTTGATTGTAATTTGTGTCGGTTGGTTTACTGGAAAATAGAGGGTTAAGAAATAGGAAAGTCATTTAGTCATTTCGAAGATGATGCACTTTTAACCAGAGTTAATGTAAAAATAATGTCCACGCAGCGTCCATCCACAATGCAACAGTCTGCAGTCTGGCAGATCAGTGTGGGAGGGGGGGCGGGCATGCAGAGGGGCACGACCCGGGGCGTGGGTCGGTGGGGGTTCTTTACTTTGGGCATCTTGCCACGCCCAAAGATTAGTTGACCACAGGGTCAATGACCCGTTTGTCTACAGCATTTTATCTTCTACTCCGGAACAACAATAGTCAATAGATCCAATGTGCGTTGTTGTTGGTGGGATTGCGTGACTGAGTTTGTTTGATTAACCACGCACTTTCCCTTCAGACACATAATCTCCCCCCAGTGCCAGTCCATTTCCACGTTTTGCATGTTTAGATGGACATTGTCACGACAATTCTTGTTAACAATAAACCATCGTCTTTTGGGTTCCATGCATGTGAACATAGAGGTATAATAATGACCGAACTTCACATGGTTTTGAGCCATATTTCTTTTTACTCAATTCCTTCTTCGCTGATTGTCAGTGAGGTTTGAATACTTCTGCAAAAGTTATCAGGAAAGTCGGTATTAATTAACAGTTGACCCTGATTGCCAAGCAGTCCTTGTCAGTTATGGTGTTTCTGTTCCGGGTGTTGTGGGGGCGGAACCGCGGGTATCTACAGCGGAACTTTAAAAGTCCTGATCATTAGTCAAACCATGGTCAAACTGAGTAGATTTTGAATTGACTTGACAGGTTGTGTGTATCAAATAAATTCTAACAAGTTTTCAGACATGAAGTCATCCAAGAAAATTTTTCCCAAATATCTTGTCCAAACTTCAAAGAACCTTTATTAATACACCTTTGACTATCAGGACAGACATACAAAGTTGAAATTGGATAATTGTGATATACAACTCCGAGGCCATAATTAGATTCAACGTGATTGAGGCTGACATAATTAAGTGCAATATGCAGCACGGCAGTTTTCAGCCAGTAGACAACATTCAAAAAGTTCAAAAACCTGCCTTAAAATGTTTCTGTTTGTTGATGTGCCTTGGGTGCATTATTGGTAGCCGTGCGCTTTAAAGGACTTTATAATTATTATCAATATTATCGGTGTATTTCCAAAAATCCATTGGAACTGAATTCTCTATAGATGAAGCAAAAGAGGGGTTGGGGGAGGACCAAGTAGGATAAGGGTACCAAACAAGCGCTTAAAATATTGCTTATGTGAGAGGCAATGTGCCCTGGTCGTCTTCGGAGTAAAGGGTTTTGGGCAGCTTTAGTTGTCAGTGAAATAGTCAGCCCCATAAGAATGCCCATGACCGCCTAGTGTACTTCCTAGTTACAATTATAGCTAACACATGCCTGTAAGGTACGCTATTCCGTATCCAGGTACCGACATGCCGGTTAAGGGGGGAGGGCTGGCCAAATATTTCGGGGTGTCCTCAGACGCTGACCTGTCTAGACTATACGAGGTGTATTTATAGCAGGTGTCTCTATAGCGAAGAGGTCATGCGAACCTAGAAATCTGACGACCTCTTACCTCTTATCACTTTAATTTATAATTTCTGGTTTTGAACTTTACCGGAGTCGAATGTTTTGTGTCGGACGAATACCGAGTGACTAGAGATCCCAAGGGGGAATGTTCCAGTATATTATAGCTTCCTAATGTCTGGTGTAGATGTCTGAAACATTATTATACACTTTTCTTGCCACCAAATTATTCGGAGCCAAAGTTCTGAGTTATTGTTCTGGTTGTGTTAGTACCAACCGTATAAGAAACTATAGAACAGACGAAGAAAGTAACCGACGGTGCATCGTTATTTCTGGGACGAAGATATTCAAAATTTGAGTGACCGAATTATTCCAAGTTGCATGTCTACAAATGATTCAACTATATCACAACGTGGTACTATCGGTTTATGGAAGAAACACATAAAGGTTTAGGCGTATATACTTTTGTATCCAAACAATCATCATTTAAAACAATAAAGACTAAAATAGACAATAAAGGTAGAATGGGGTGTTCTAAGTAAGGACAAAGACATCCATAATGATTATGGTTCAGGAATTCTTCCTGATTTACAAACCACTTAAGTGTATACTGCCAACATTCCGTCATATTTGTGACTCTCACTTTTTTAATGTTTATGTATACAGTATTTTTTTTCACGGGGAGCGACTCTTATTTAAACCGGGTGTAACTTTTATGAAACAGGGCAGAAAAACCGAAACAAACGAAAAGGGACATGACGGAGACTGCCCTGATTTGTTAAATTGATAAGCAAATTGTTGTTATTACTAATGTGTCTCTCATTGAGGTTTACCTCCAGGGGAAAGTAGTGTTGGTCTTCCCTGGTCTTATACATAGAGAAAGGACCCTTCTCTGTCGTGGTTCATGGTTCAAAGAAGGAACCTCTGAAGAGGTGTGCGGATTTTCTTGTCGATCTGCTGATCGGATAAGCAAACATTTGTTCGTTTTATCTCGAAAACACCAACTGGTAAAACCATTGTAAACCTATACAGGTGGTGTATGAACCTACAGGTGGTGTATGAACCTACAGGTGGTGTATGACCTTAGCATACTTCTCTCCGATAAGTGGTTGCTGATCAGTTATAAAGTGCAAATGTTTTGATTGTTGATTTCTTTTAACGACGCAAGTTGTGTCGATAGTTCGCAGGAAAACAAATCGTTTATAAATTGTAGGTCTGGAATTCGGAATAAATTCATTTTTTTGAGAAAGTTACGTTTCAATTTGATTAGATTCAACATAAAGGGGTCAACGAAGCAATAGCAACCAAATTTGCACCAGTTATCATTATACTTAGTCTTGAAAGTTCCCTGAAAATAAACCAATCTGCCCATGTCCCGATGAACCAATTTGAAAATCTCACTTAAACTTTTCCCCCTATATTTTGAATGCAAGTCTAACTTATTAATCTTGTACAAAATCTCCCTGATTGTAAGATGCAAATATCGACAGCTCTGTTGGTTCCCCTCATTCAGGGTTACATCTGATAGCCTGTCACTGTTATTTGCGCGGTCTCTTCTCAGTCGTTTCGCGCTTTTATTTGTTGTTCCTCATAAAAAATATCCCCACCATCTCATTAATAATTCCCTGTATGTGTAAATCTGTCAGAAGCAAGAGCGACTATATCGAGTCCTTCGTGAGTAATAGTTCGGAATCTGCCAAGGCAAGGGAGAGGGACCCGTTTCAGATTTTCCGCTTCCACTAAAGCAAAATAAACACAGGTTTGCGCCAAGGATCTTTGTATTCCTTTGCCTCTCGGTTTACAAACCATGGAAGGATGGTGTACAACATTCTGACATCCGACGGAAATGTTTGCGTCTGGGAATGATCTTCATGACGGAAAGGGGACTTGTCTGGTCTTCACGCTTCGTTTGAAGTCAGATTGATTATGAAAAGAAAAAAAGAGTTTAGTAGATGGTGTGAAGAAGTAAAAGCAGCGTCTCTGCAATGAACCGTAATCGAATCTCATTCGGATCGAACTTCCTGATTTTAAAAGGGTTATTCCACATCTAATCACACCAAGGGAGTTTCAAGTTTGTCATACGAGGAAATTCAATCGGTAGTTTCTAATTTTAAGTAAATTCTTTTCTCTCGCAATTTTCAACAACATTTAATTCCCCATTGTGGCCAGGTGTCATGAATGCAAGTTTATTGACGTCAACCGGTGCAACATGATTTTTTAAATTACCCATTTTAAGTTCATGGTTAAAAAGTATATTCAGACACATTGTACAGCATCAACTTTGTGGTTTGTTCTGCCATTTACATCCTTGGAATTTTCAGAGATAGTCCATGATTCAGTGAAAATCCAGTAAATTTGTAAGAAATAATCGAACACATTTTGTTCCGGAATTAAAGGTGGTTGAGATTACTCCGTCATGTTACCTGTACGACCTATGTTTTGTCTCTGCATACCTCCATCGCTCATTTTGTTTAGACTAGAGCACTTGAAGCAGAAATTCTACTTTGGGGTGAGAGATTCGATATCTTGAGTTATGGTTTTCACACCCAGAATTTTGTTTGGAAAAGCTAATTTCTAAGCTAATGTACTTTGGTTGATCTGTTATCAGTTACCCCGTGGGGCATGGGTTGGGTTTAAAACACAAATTCCCCGAACATTCATGTTGAAGAACCCGTTATTAAGACGAAAAGAACAAAACGGCAACAACACTTTAACCCAAGACTATAGTGACTTGTATACAAGCTGACTTTCAGAAGGTAACTAAAATTGCCTGCCATTTATCTGGGACTCACCCGAATGAGTGTCAATCTAACAAAAGTACACCGAATTACAAAAGAAACATTGTCCGGTTATGCCCTCTGGTAATGGGTTGGGTTTCATACCTGGAACATTAATAAAAGGCAATGTGACGTGTAAAACATGAACAGAAAGATATTCAATCTTGTGTTGTAAACTCATTGTGCACCAGCCTGTAAAATGTACACAGGTGGACGCCGAGTGGCACTCTGCACAAACGGCTTGTGGATATCACTTTACCACCCATGGATCCCGTATACAGTATACATGTACTATAACCTGTTTATTGGGTTAGTAACCCAAACCCTTGAATTCTCATCAATGTTTTTGTGGGTCAAATGTGTCAATTTGATTGGAAATCGTGTAATTGGTAATCCCAACTAATATAATAACGATAATATATTGTCGATTCGGCGGAATTTTTCTCCTATAAGGACACAATTTTGTCCCACCTTGGCCCCTCACTTTCTTGGGTTTTTTCTCTCTTGAATATTCAGAAGCCAGCTGGCTTTATAATGTGTTGTGATCATGACCCCTTTTTGAGGACACCATGTCCCTTTCTTGGGTTTTGTTTCTGGAAATAGAGATAAACCAACCGGCTCTATCAGGGTTTACATCGTTTTATTAAGACGTGTTTGTTGGCCCCTGTTGAAATTTTTTCATTTATTCATTGTTCGTATTCAATATTGGTTTATTGAATGTTTGATTGAGTGATTGATTAATTTATTTAATTATTTTTGTCTCGACTTACAGTACAATTTTCCCAACCCCTTTTCCTTTATTTGTTGAGTGTTTACTATGGCATTTAATTTTAAGCAGCTCTTCATGCATACCAAACGCATTTGGTTAATATTTGAACAAACTTCCGTATTAAAGTCGTTAACTTTCCTCGATCATGTGTCATACGCATACATTTAAACGTGACGTTATATTCTCTACATAGGCCTAATCCGTAAACTTTTCTTCAGAACTTCTGCAGGTCAAAGGATTGACGAACTTTCCTGGCGAGATCAAAATACTTGTCAGGCTCAGTTGTTTGCCGATCTCGTCTATTGGAGAAGTTAAATAATAATAAGGTCACCAATGATTTTTAATATATGCATTTTTTAAAATTTCATTTAATGTTGAATATTTTGTGTGTGTGTTTCATACAGCAATTTGCGAGGATGGTTGTATTCATGGGAAATGCGTTGGACCCAATCGCTGCGAATGCGACAAGGGCTACACAGGAGCGACTTGTGATCGTGGTAAGTATTTAGTTTCCATTTTCCTGCAATGTCTTTCTTCTTTTTCTATATTTCATCCTTTCAATTAAATTAAAATCATTTAATCACAACATTTATTTCCATATTATCAGTGCTTATCATACAAGTTATGATACAGAAGTAAAATTGAACAAAGATGTTTATAAATGAAATGCTTATAAATGAAATCCGCTTCATGATGTGCTTGCCAGCCAGCTGATCCCAAGGTCTGGTCGTATGCGAGTGCCATATGCTGCGACAAACCGGTACCCATCCTCCTTTATCCCTCGTGCAATAACACATCACAATCTTCATTTCAAACGTTAACTATAAATTGTATCGTTCAGTCCCCAGGTTTTTTTTTCTTTTCTTGTCTTATATACTTATCACCTTTTAGTGTGTTTTCTTGTAATTGTATATATCCCTAAAACCAATTTTAATGTTTTTAATATTTCAATGTTTTTACTGTATGCGAGCATTTGAATTACCCTTTTTGGGATATAATAAAGATTAATTGAATTGAATTGAATTGAAATGCTATTGTTTATTTAATGAACGCAAATGATACGGGGGGAAGGAGACAGTGGTCCGCTGGCCAGATGCCAGTTAAACACCTGAGGACAGGTCAAACGTTCTCTCAAAGTGGTCAAGCTGGAAAGTCCAATGATGAAAAGCATCTCTATAAATTATGGACTAAAGCTGACGGACTGGTGATATGAAAAGCTAACTGGTCCTGCTGGCCAGTCACGGAAAAGCTTCGGGCAAAACCTTGACATTGTGCAAACACAGTCTTGTACAGAAATGTCTTAATAAAATAAGAAATTGGACTAACAGAACTACAACAGATTGAACAGGGTAGACAGGGAACGGAGCACAAAGAAACAAACTACAGACAAAGCAAGTGCTCTAACGAACTAGAAATATAGGATGTACTAAAACTAGAAATTATCAGAGAAAGGGGTTGATAGCAGAAAAGGAGCTACTCTAGGTACTCAGTCAGAGAAACGATTTGTTTGGCATGAGTTCTTTTTAATTGACCCTGGGAAAACAACATGATTCACGAAGAACAACATTCTATTTTCCGGTATAAATAGGTCAAACACTTCTTTATATGTAACACCCTGTGCAGTATTGGCTTGGGATGGTTTGAGGTTCCGTTTCGACATGATTGGAATGAAGTTATAAGAGGCTTGGTCGTGGGTTGTCCATTCGGCCATTAAGGCATTTTAGAAATGTTGTAAAAGTACTTTGTTTTTTATTCTATCAATAACATTGTCCCCAACCTGACCCCAATTGGCATTAAATTCTGACTAGACACCGAGCTGGCTGTTTGTACTTCAACAAATAAAATCCAGCGGTATTCAGACTTGTTCACAACCCTCTTAATAACTCACTGGTTAGATTTCCGTTATCCTTGTCGAACATGTGGACTAAATATTGACATTGTGTCTCAAATTAAAATCCACCTTACTGACGACTGAGCGAGTGACAAATCAACCTGTTTCATTTCTGTTATGTACTCTTGTGTTTCTTGTCATCTAGATTATAACGAGTGCAGCACAAAGCCCTGCTCTCATAGGTGTGTGAACAATATTGGCAGCTTCCGCTGTTTCTGCCCAACCGGTCATCTTCTGCAAGAAGACAAGGTCACGTGTGTTTGTAAGTAACTTTGATTTGACAGCTGCTTGCACGCCTGGAAACAAGTCTGTTTTGAATTGTTTTTCTGCACGTGACGTCAAAGATCTGAGATAACCCCCCCTAAAAAAATATATATATAAAAAATAAAGATCATTATGGAAAGCCTTTTTGATGTAACCTACATTAGTGTGACACCGATACCTTTGGGTTTGGAAATGTAGAGCATGCGTTTCTCTGAAGCTTTCCTGTTGAATTACTGGAAGAAAATGTTTTATTTGTTTTTAATTTTAAATCTTTAGGCATATGCCCACAATGAATAAAAGATTTACATGGGATGCCAAGGAAATACAAAAGTATTAGGCCTATATGAAAACTGTCATTAAAAAATGTGTACAATTAGACCCAATAATACCAATAATATTACCAACAATAAAAATGTAATGGAATATAATTTGTAAAACCAATTTGCACACAACGGATTTTAAAATTACAAACATTTATAAACATTTAAACAAAAACAAAATCCATGCTGAATTTAAACAAAAACAAAATCCATGCTGATAGGCCGCTTACCTTGAATTGTATAATTTATTTATGATGATAATGCTCGTTTACCCCCGGCCCATCAGCTGACTTTAGTGCTTTTCATTTTGATTTTGAACAATAGCTTAATAGTTTTAACAGCTCGAATAGTTAGAACGTGTATACCTTTTTCTTTTGTTTTTGCCCTGGGGTTTGAACTGAGTCATGATCACAATCGTGACAACTCAAAATGTGAAAGTTGTAATAAATGCAAGGCGTGAAATGTTCACACACGGTCCCAATTATGCCGCAGTCACAGGACCATTGTACCTGGATGACAAGGTACGGTAGAAATGTGTGACTCAGAACTGTATGGGGAAAAACCCTGGCTAAGTATAAGAACATATAAAGTCCCAAATAAATTTGCTCAATTTTTTTTTTACTGATGTGAACCCAACTCCGAAAAGGACACGGGAGAAGAAAGTATAATTTAAGCCGTGATTGATGGGGCCTAAATACTCACTTTGTTGAAAGAGCTTAATTGATATGTTTTATTTTGACATTCAAACCATAAATAACCAGTATGAAATCAAAGACAAGAGACATCTTTTAATCTGTCTTTTTCTTTATTTTAAATACTGTTTTTGTAAAGGGACCGTGTCGTCATAATCACAGCAGTCCTTCGGCTGTACATGTAATTATGAACTCTCACCCAGTTATATAGCAAGCGCGCACCTATCATAATTATTTTGATATGGAGGGAAGTTTATAGTTCCATGTACAGCCAGAGGCCTGCTTTGATCATGGCAACACAGCTCCTTTAAAGTGTGTGTACAACATTGGCAATTGCCAAAGACCTGTATCCACACTTGATGTGACCCAACATATACATGAAATAACAAACCAGTGAAAGTTTAAGCTCAATCTGTCTTCGGAGTCATGAGAAAACAGTGAAAAACCCAGTTATAAGTTTTAACTTTTTTTCAAACATTGGATTTTGTCCTGCAGGATAAAGACTTTTGTTGTACTCATTTCTTAAATACTATGGCATTTCAAGCAAAACTATTTCAGGGGAAGTTTCCCACCATGACCATCTTTATACCATGTCAGTTATGTGCAAATCTGTGAACATTTATATTTTCAATCTTACCAATGTTGTACACACCCTTTAATTGTATTTTTTTTCCAGAAAGCAAAATTATTGATCATAATATTTTGTGATTTTTCTTTTCAATCAGGGGATTACAGGTGTCACCCGAACAGGTGTGCGTACGGCTGTGAGCAAGTCGGTTACCAATTCAGATGTCTTTGCCCGGACGGATTAAAAGTATCGAAAAATGGATTCCACTGCGAAGGTAAATATCTGGAAAACAAACTTCTTGTATAATTCATTGTTTATTTGGAGGGGATTCGAACCTGTGACATGTCATTCGACCACGTCATCTTTAAAATTTCAATCATCAATAAAAAAAATACTGCTTGGTCATAGGCCCATCGGAACAATTGTATTTCAAATAACCGAACACGTCCGTCGCTCTTTCATCACACGCAACGTGAAAAACATACAGAGGAAGTCATATCGTGTCTAATTGAGGTATTATGATGACCAGTGTCATGTTAGAGGAAATATTAAATCTACTGATTATGTTATACTTTGACTGTAAGTCAAAATCGATCGTTGAACTACAAACAAGTTAACGGTATATGAACCGAAATAGAAGGTATTTTAGGTTAATGTAGATTCATTTATAACATATTGCTGCATGCTAGCAAAGCGTGTCAGCTGTCTTTTTGTTATGTGCACAACACAAAGTAGACAAACAGACCACTATAGCCAGAAGGTTCTTCGCCCATGACCTTACTAACATTTCTGTAGGGAAACAGGTTATGTGAACTCTTCGGAACACAGGAGGTACCCTTCTTTTTTTTAAGTAAGTGGAAATGAAGTAGTAAATTGCGTCCGTCATTTGCATCAATCTATTAATGGAATTAGGGTTGTGCTTTGCCATGCTGACAGAGTGTCCCCTCGATGCGGTCCAGTGAGGAATTCGGAGTCGGTCCACTCCTCCATTTTCTTATTTCTTTCGCTGTCGAAAAACACTTTTCTTAGTTCTGGCAAAACTTGAAGGTTGTGGTTGACATGGTTCCCGATATTAAAGGTATGAGGCCCTATACAGCAATCCTTCACCGATCTTGAACTCTTGGTGGCAGCAGATACCGCCATTATTTCGGTGGTACCTGGGTGGTACTGCGCTGCCTAGCGACGGGTTTAAGCGATTTGCAAAGTGAAAGTCCAATAACCCGCGACTGATCAAATGATCGCCGTGTAGCCCAAACCTTATACCAATCGCTAGGCAGCGCAGTACCACCCAGGTACACCGCAGTAATGGAGGCATATCTGCTGCCACCAAGAGTTCAAGATCGGTGAAGGATTGCTGTATAGGATTGGTAGAGCTGACAAAATAGTTGAAGACAGTGTTCACGTTTGTGGGGGATCGACCATCTAGTACATGCAATAACACACCTGTGAACATTTGGGCTCGTTTCGTTTATGAGTCAGGAGAAAATAGTAAAAAGCAATTTTTTTTAAGCAATGTCCATAATAATTGTTGGTTGTAACAGCCAGAATCAGCTGTTGCGTTTTAAAAAAGTTATTTTTACAGGTTTCAGATGAAGTTTTCTCGAATATGACTTCATTTCAGATGAAAATATCCCACTGAAAAAATTGTATGAACTTCATAATTAGTAAGCTTTCAAACTAAAAATAAACAAAGATGTTTTTTATTCTTACCAATCCTGTATGGTACCTTTAAGGTCTTGTGTCGCATTGGACATTTTAAAGGTTGTCAAATAAGTAAACCCTTTTTTGCTATTCATATAATTAAGTAATCACCTTTGATATAAGGAGAGCAAGTCCTTATAAAACATAGCACCGTAGTAGGTCAGCATTAAGGAATATTAGTGGGGTTTTTTCTCTATTATATCGGCAAAGACATTGGCGCATTCAGTGCATTGCGGCTTCATTATCCATCTCAAGTTATACAGCTGTATGGCAATTGCAAATGTGGCAGAAGGAAACCCTGTCCGTTTATGAATTAACGGCTACGTAGCCGTTGATTCCAATTCAGACGCGGCTTCTGTTCTAAAGGGCTGGACTAGAAAGTGTGTTATCACGTTGTGTTGCCGTGTATCGCTCTAGGCTGACGGTTTATGTACTCGTCATTTCTCTATGATAAACCATAGAGCATGTTAGACTCCCTCTGGTCATATTGATGTAACACTATAAGTACCCCAAAAGGTTTTTTACGTTTAGCACCACCTCATCAAATCACCACTTTAGTCGTCTCTTCGCAGACTGAACGAAAATAAAAAGCAGTGCCAGCTGCAGCAATACAAATAAACATCAATTGCAAAAAAAATTTAGGAGGAGAGAAGATGTGAAGGAATTCATCCCGGTTTCACAATGATGCGGGGAGGGGGGGGGGACACTTTGCTGAGAGTATTAGTCAGTACAATAGACCATGTAACCTGTGACATCACATGTTTGTAAAAGAGCCACAGAGCCTGGACTTCCTGCAGGCACAGTTTGTACTCAGCTCAATGGAAGAATACAATAAATATTATGTTTTATGGAGATTGCGCTGTCTGTTTTTTCTCAACTTTTGATATGAAGAAAGGGGGGGACACCTCAAAAGCTGTACAGCTGTTGCTTTTGTAACTCTTGAATTTATGTGAAAATTATGACACAAAATGTATCTTTTCCCATTTGGCCTGTGTAGTATCTTGCCAGTCAGGAAATGCATTAGAATGTGCAAGGTCACTATTTATGTAAACAAAGGTAACAAGTGCATTGCGTGCCCCGGGACTACCAGACGGCATTCCAGAGCGGATTCGGAATGATTCTTGTTCACATTCACTTCCTTCCGTCTTCCTTTAATGCATGCAAAGAAACAAACATCACCGGAATTAGATTGTTATTTAGTATACATCACTGAACAATAAATTCCCTTACACTTTTTTTCTTCTCACTTTCAAAGTGCAGGAAGTGACAAGAAAAACAACGAAGTTTACGCGGATATGATGAACTTTGGTAGTGTAAGCCTGTAAGGCAAAAAGGGGCGTCAAATTTGGAATTGGCCGTTGATTCGTCAACATTGCACCAAATGCTAGTTTGTTTCACTCTGTGAGGTCTGCTTTTCTCTTTGGAGTATTATCTGGTTGCACATTGTGATTCGTACATTTTCACCATTGTTCACCAGAACTCACTGCTTTTCCGGCAACCTAATTATTGATGCTATTTTTATGATGATGATCTAATTGCTGAAGACAAATTGGAACTGGAGCGGCGGCGTTCCCGATGGAGGCACCCGGTAATCAGTTAGCACAGGATAGGGTTCCTACTTACCAATTTTTTTTTTTGAGAAACAAGGGGTCTATCTAAGTCAAGGATCTGCATCAACAGAAAGAGGATTGTCCCTGGCCATTCTAATATTTGTTTCATTTTAAAACGGTGTAGTTCATTGACTTTTGGTACAAGTTTGAATACGGGTTAGCCCGATGTCTATTATCTGAAAGGTCGTATAGGAGTACCACCCGGTGTCAATTCATGAATTAGTTCATGCGCTCTAATTTTCTTGGCACAGTTTTAAACTTGCTCCATATAAAAAATGTGCTTATTATAGACAAGTTTGTTCTACTTTTCTACACCTCACTACCATAGTACACATGCATGCCTTCTTCCATCATCTATCTTTAAAACTATAATTGCAGACATTCAAGCGCACAAAAACACACTTGTATGTATTGTATTCTTTCTTTAAGAAATGTCATTGTTGGGTACAGTACTGTTCTTTATGGAGCAGCCTTGTTCCTAATGTTTGGGTCCCTCATGAGTTGGTGTGCAAGAGCACTGCTCCTAAGTTAAGTGTGGTCCAGGAGCTTTCTTTTTTTAAATATAAGAACGATTTTTGTGTTTCGATTCTACTTTGAACGGGGATTCCGATTTGTTGGGTTCGGGAGATGGTTTTGATGACAGCTTTGTAGTAGTAACAATAGGCCTATACTCACGGAAGGAAACTTTAAACGCACACATTGGAACATTCATCTGGCAAAATGTATAGAATTCCCGGTAAATGTCATACATCGCATTACTAATGTTGCCAGAACATTTCCTCATTGTATATGGAGTGTGCGACATCCAGGATCGGGTTCAAATTGTTCCAGTTCTCGTTTTTGATAACACAAATGATTTATATCGCCAATAAAACCGCTGGAATGCTCTAATAGGCTTCTTCATTTTCTTTTGACAGATCACGATTCTTAATTATACCACAGTCTGGTTCGAGAAAACTTCGAGATTTATTTGTATAACTTTCGACGCTACATTTACCAACCTCCTTTCTTTCGGTGTGTGCAAAATATGCCAGTAAATAATGAACCTGTCAGGGATGAAACTGCACATCGTAAAATTTGGAATGAGTAAAATTTCTCAACAACAAAACTAAATTATATTTAGATTAGCTTTAAAGAGGACTTGCGAATATTTTCGTTTAATATTTGTTTCATAAACCGATACAATTCCATCATTTTTTATGGCCAAGTAAGTCCACTGATATTTCACAATTAATATTTAATACTCTTTAAACTAGTTTCGCTTTTGGTTGTAAACAAAGACAAATTCATGAATTAATTTTATATAATATTAAAAACACAGAAGAGCAAAATCAGTTGAAACCGTCTCTATTTAACGGGATACAAAAGTTGTGGCAAGATGCAATCCGATTGGCTAACTACCGTACCCAATGCATCCAATAATTTAAACCCAGTGCCAGCCATGCACACAATGTTTGGGTATTTTATGTAATATAATGTTGTTGTTTTTTATAATCAGAAACAAAAGTTATGGCTTTATTTTGACCATCTAGCTGGTCATTATTCAGGGGCAAACTTGATATAAATTGATTGCTACATCTGCCTTAGGTTGCAAGCGGTCGGGGTTCGCATCTCCTCAAGTCGTCTGACGATCGTACCCTCATAATTTCACTGACTATCGGTGCTTTATATACAGACATTCAATTTGTGCTTGAAACTGAGTATGAAAGCGCCGTGCACTTTTACTACCCGTTCATATTCCTTTAGCATTCCTAAAACAACTCCTTATAGGAGTATGCAGCACCGGCAACCATTGGTTTTAACAATTTAAATCAATGTGTTCATAACCTTCGAGAAAGACTCTGGAGGGTGTTAACGTCAGGCCACTAACTACTTTTTGCACATATACCATAGTTGGTTGGTATAAGCAGTTTGCAACAGCCTATTATATATTTTCTGAATCAATAAACTCTACATTGACAAGTGGAGATAATTGGTGACTTAAAACAACCTCCTGAATTTGACCTGTTGCAGATATCGACGAGTGTAAAGAAGGTTTAATCAAGTGCCCCCCTGATCAAAGATGTCACAATACATATGGCAACTACATGTGCATGTGTAGGGAAGGGTTTGCCTTTCAACTGATCAACCGTCGCCTTATATGCAAAGGTGAGTACATTGTAAATATGCAACATTGGTATCTATTAAGACTAAGAGAGGACACCATGGATTTGATTGATTTTATTTGACCAGTGAATGCTAAACTTTTCAAATTGACTTTCCTGTTCTGACTGTTGAATGCTGATGCAACGGATCATTCATTTACAAACGAAATTGAATGAGCCGGGTATTTAGATTAAACAAACATTTGTTGACATTGGCCGGGAAAACCTATATTTGTGTCATTGTTGAACTGCATTGTTTGTAATACAAACAGAGCATTGACTTTAGTTGTTAATTTTTGGAAAATTATTGTATACGTTTTTTCTTACAACAGAACGAGATCAGTGCGTGGTACAAGGTTTGCTCTGTGATGAAAACGCCCACTGCGAAGAAGGTGGACCCATTGCAAAATGCGTCTGCAACGAAGGCTACGTCGGTGACGGCATTACGTGTAGAACAGTTGGTAAGTCGCTATCAACAGCGTCTCATTACAGTATCTTGTAGCCTTCATTCAAACATGAGTCACTGTAGTGTTCATATTTTGTTTTGAGGATGTAATGCATTGGATTATTATTGCTTGATCATAAACTAAACCCTTTCGAGTTTGAATCATTTTCGCACGTGAACGATGTCCTAATTTAGCCGCAAGGTCAAGTGAGAAATAAGTTGACCTTTCCCGAACGGTGTTGATCTAACGTGAAATGCGTTTCCAATTTGACATATGTTTTTATAGCTAATCATAACCAGGCCTGGAGTTTCATCTTTTCTTTGAGTTAGAAGGCCAGGCCATTTTCATTTTGCAGAGGGAACTTCCATTAAACAAGTCCTAAAGTCTATGGAAAACTTTTGAATGGGCACCAAGGCCAAGAACAGGGGCAATTGAGGTCATGGCCTCCGTGTAATTCCAGGCCTGCTTAACAGAGTTCCAAATAAGATCTTGATGAACTGGTTACAATTAGGACATTGTCCGCAGATCAACATGTTGCAGTGAACATGAAAATATAGATTCCAGAGTGTTAAAAACAAAATATAACACGCTATTGGTTTAAGATGACATGTTTGATCCAATTCTCCAGTTTCACTGCAAAGTCCAAAAACCTGCACAATTTTTACACATTTTGGTGGCTATGTTTTCGGGAAAATACTGAATAACGGATTTGTTGGGGGGGGGGGGTAAATTTGTGCACCCTCTTTGTGTGCTTATTTCCCATTTACTAAACCAAAATAAGAACAGAGGTTTGACTGAGGAACAATATTAATACTTAATATATTTACAGACAGGAAAAAAGATTGTTATTAAAATGAAGTTAACAAAGGGTTAAAGAGCAGTTATTATTTGTGTTTGATCTTAACCAATCATGTACCCTACCTTTAATTTCTAACCTGTCGTGGGCGTGGTTTCATCTTGAGATTTAAATATTCATATATCGATAACATATTCACCTTGAGTAAATCCATATCGCCTGTCACATCAAATTCCCAACTAATACTTACTACTACTACCACCACCAAACCCCCATAGCGAGGCGCACCTGTGCAGACAGACCCTGCTTCACCGGGGTCGTGTGCACGAACATCCGGCTTAACCTGGACGAAATAGATCTGAATTCCGAAGACCCTATCAAACTGTTCCGGTGTGGACCCTGCCCTCTTGGGTACACCGGGGATGGGGTCAGGTGTAGGGGTAAGTTTGGGGGATAGTGGAGGGGTCCGCTGGACCTCTTCCCTGGAAACCAGTTGCTCGATCCTGCATGATAATTCGCTGCACGACTCTGAATGGCGGAGTTATGTTTGGTGGATTCCAGTCTGGTGGTTTCCTATTGAGTTTGTCCCAAGCCCAGGTTACTGTCGTTTTTGTCAGTCCTTTTGAACTTTTTGTTTCTGTAACGTCTCACTACACTTTAAAACTCCCGGGTCAGAATTGACGTCCCAAGGGGGGTCATACCTTTCTCTGAGTCAGGCTGGTCAGACATTGGATTTTGACTAGGATCCTACGTCAGTTTAATCCATTTCTGGGTCATTTTGACACGAGTCCGGGTCATATTGACCCAGAAATGACCTCAAATGACCTGGATCAGAGTCAATTCTGACCTGAGAGATTTTAGACTGTATACTATTAGTCTCACTTAAAGTATCATACATTTCTATACAATTGTTAAACCTACAACCTGTCTTTCATAAAAAATATGTCTTAGTGAGGGCCACCAGACTCTGACCGCATGGATGCATGATTAGAAAATCACAACGTTCTCGATATTGAGAAGCCCAGGTGCCAGCTAAGAATATATATTTTTTTTTACGCATGTGGAATGAGAGTATATAAAAAAAGCTTGTCATGGTCGTCATCAGTCACACATTTTGTAAGACCTGATTTCAGTACTTTCTTCGTCTATTTAAAATTGAGCATTTCAACTTTTGATTTGTCTGTAGTTCAGAAGTGCATGCTGAGGTTTTTAGTCTGTTAGAAAGAAAAGCAATAAGCATGACGGTCGTTGACGGAAGTGTCCTTTCTCAAGCTCTTTCTTGCTATAGCCAATTTAGTTATGCTTTTTTTCTCTATTCTTGTTATGTATATATTTGTTTTAGTATTAAGGGAGTTGTTATTGTCTTTGATAAATTCTAAAGAAAATGAAATCGACGTCGGACTAGAAATAGTTAGTCCTGTGCTCCTAGAGTTCCTGAACATTTGAACCCAATTTACCGGGTCAAATGGATTAGACTAATGAGCTGCTTTCGGCAAATTAAAATTTATCTTCATTAGAATATCCATTAAGAGCAGATTAAATTATTGAATCCCATTAACAATTCGACTGATGGTATAGCTCAGTAAACTAGAGTAATTTAGTACCAACTCAATACAACCCTATAAAACCCCATGGAGACATAACTTTTGATAAAGTTTAACAAAATGCTTCCTCTTTCGAATTAAGTTGTAAATCAACCTGTCCTTTATACTGTAGTCATCCGCCTATTTATATGACGCTGGTTATAGTCGTACGGCCCACTTTTATTTTAGAACTCACTGGTTTATAGTGTAATCAGGACTTCCTGAATCGTCTGCCACGACTGCAAACCTGTCACCATCTGCTGCATGTGGAATCATGGCATCTACGGGACTCCGTATAGCTGTGGCTTATTTATAACAAAAAAACAAAAAACAAAAAACAATGGGATAAGACGCACCTGTCTCACTCCCTTATTTCCTGATCTTTATTGTCCTGAGAGAGGTGCTATGAAACAGTGATGTTCCAGATCATCCCCTTTTATAACCCCGTATGGATTATTTCAAAGCCAAAAACAAACAGTTTGGCACAAGGCTGGCCTGCCGGGTATTGCTAGATTAATTCACTACAGGTGTTACATGTTAGGAGTGTTAGGATCTGGGTTTTGTAGATCAAGGACCTTCCAAGTTCAAGCTCTGAACTCAAGCTCGAGTTCCAATTAGGATTTGAATTCGATGCATGGTTTGGTTGCAGATTTCAACCTTGAACTACAACGATGTAATTAAGCACAATGGGCCTAACCTTATGTGTCCCTAGACTGCTTCAACAAACTCCAGACTTGTTTACCTGTTACAAACATAGAACTACTCACCCCGACAAAACATTGACAACAACAACAACAACAACAACAAAAAACAAGCGCGACCAATTTTATTTTTTTATTATCGAAATGCCACACTGACCATGTGCGCTCGCCGTAAAAGCCTGACGAAAAAAAATAAGGATGTTGAAATATAATGGTAGTTTCAAAAAGTACACGTTTCGGGTTCGAAGATGGCAAGTTGAGATGAAAGTTTATAAAACATAATCACTTACCTTTCACCAGACCATGGTGTTGTGAGGCTGCAAGTTGCAGTCACTATCCACACGGGTTCAAACAGGTTGCGTGGATGTTATGATTTATCTTTCAACATCGTCGGTTGACAGTGAAATTAGGGCAGTATAGGCACCCCCTGGGTAGCTCAGGGAAAAGCACAAAAATAATAACCTTTTCATCTGGGGTGAATAAATTAATTTTGGGATTAAATGGCAAGGAACAGGGATCACGGGCGTGATAAGAAAAAAATCGTCAACTTGCCCAAATTATTACTGGAACAATACTGTTATATGTAGATAACAGTGATATACAGTATTTTTTGTTTTGGTGCGTAAGAGCCACTTTTGGCGGGAATATGATTTTGAAATGTCGAATCTGCGGCTATGAAGTGCTTGGAAGAAGTGCAACATTAAAGTCCTACCCATTCTGTTAAACAAGCTAAAAACATGTTAGGTATCAATAAGATGTGCGTACAGCCTCCGATCCGATGGTACTCGAATAAAAGAGCATAGAACAAAGATGTTGTGATATTTATATTTCCATATTTTTCACAGCTGAAATATTTTGGGGATGATAATCCCACTAGTCTTAGCCCCACTCCCCCAACCCCCTGTCCCTGGTATTTGCCGCCATAGAAGTTGCCTAATTTGAAAATCGTTGATCATTTTCTTGCAGCGAATGGACTTTATGACCTCACTGACTCCGAATAGCAAACACCCAGCGCGGGTTGCATTTTTCCATGTAACAAGATGCATAAAATGAAAATAAACAGAAAATTCTTGGTCTATCAAAACACTCTGCACACGGCACACGCTGCACGTTGGTTATTTAGTGATTTAAGCCTACATGTACTTTGTTTCACCACCTTTACGTATTCCTTTTTCATGTAATCTCTATCATTTCAATTTACGCCGGACATCTAATGCCAGTCATGCCATAGATTGGTTATTTTCTTTGCCCATTAAACTAACCAACAGGTCAGTCGGCCTAAATCCACGGGAAGTTTGGTTCCGGTGTACAATCTGTTACAGATATCATCCAAATCGTGAAAAGTTCAAACTGGTGACATTTTGTCTGCAACCCCTTACAAAAATCCACAAGAATTTCTGTTCAACTTCGAACTTGTTGTGTTCCGCGAGCAAAACAACTAACAAAAAACACAACAGCCTGTCATTCTTCTCCTGTCACATCTTGGCAAAACGCTTACAATAACCGAGTAATAAATGGATAATGACTTTTCATTCAGTTCGAATGACAGCGACCCGAGTATTCAGCCTCTGGCCGCGGGAGCATATTACCGGCTGAGGCGCTCGAAACCGTGACTTACCGGCAATATTTCTCACGGAATTTTCATCTAAAAGCTACCGATTTTCAAGGTCGGGTCTCTCAGAACTAAGCAATCTTTGGTGGAAACAATGACAAGTTGTTCGTGCATGGAAATACTTTCCTGAAAGTCGCATACGGGTCAGAATTGAGCCGGATTCCTAGTCCCAATTGGCCTGACCCGTCTCTGGGTCAGGCTGACCCGGAATGTGATTTTAACACGGACTTTGTGTCATTTTGAACAATTTCTGGGCAATTTGTTACCTTTTGACCAGAAATGGGTCAAGCCTCATGGGATCCTGGCCAATTCCGATCCGGAAGTTTGTTTAAGAGTGTATTGAGTTTTTAATGAGTACTTTGCGACTACTTCTCAAAAACCGTGGATTTTCTGCTCCAATTTAAAACTGAGCATCGAGACCATCGCCCACAACATGACCCTTCTGTTCCCAAAATAATAATTAAAATTATTGCTAACATCTGTGCCAGACAATCGTTGGCTATAAATTATCACCAAAGCAGCGTACAAATAAGTACCGAAAGAGGTCTGGAATGTTTCAGCAGTCAATAAGTCTTTAGTGCGAGTTATAACAGATAGCTCATCCCTGTCTCCAGATGATTTGTCTTTGTGACAATGTTATGACTAACTGCAAAATTCCGAATACTCCAATTCAACAGAGATTTTATTCACTGGCATTGGGTTATTAAAGTAATACATGTACTTCTAAACGAAGAAATGTTATCATTGTACTCAAAGGGAAGGTACGTTTGGTAATTACTATTAAAATTAATGGCAACACAAACTTACTTGGTAAGAAGTACAGCAGCTTTCGATAGTATAAAGCATTTTGAGAATCATTTCGCTTCAAAGTAATGTGGTTATGGAAACAGATATCATGTTTTATTCCTGAAATTTGAATCTGAAATGTTTCTGTCAGAAACGTTTCTCAGATTGTGTATTCCTCTAGTAAAGGGATTCTTCATGCGTGGACACATTCGGTCTTTTTTTTGCGATATCTCAAAAACGCGACCACCTTTTGAAGTTCAATTTTCACAGATGATTTTTGGCGAGCTGCTTTAGCAGAATGCGAGCCTATGTAATACCGATTTTGTCCGTCCGTCCGTCTGTCCGTCCGGCCGTCCGCATTTAGACTTTTTGATAGTTTGTTGTGTAAAATAATTTGTACCCTCATTTGCAGTTTATTTGTCTCAAAGCCAAAATGTGGTTGGATCCACAGTGTGCAAATGGAAATTGTTTGAAATGTTAAAGTTTATAGGGTACAGTATTATTCTCTGGAAATTAAACGGCTTCCTTGAGTTTTAAAATGTTGAAGTTTTCAGGGTACAGTAGTACCCTCTGAAAATTAAACAGCTTCCTTGTGTTTAAAAATGTTAAAGTTTTCAGGGTACAGTATTACTCTCTGAAAATTAAACAGCTTCCTTGTGTTTAAAAATGTTAAAGTTTTCAGGGTACAGTATTACCTTCTGGAAATTAAAAAGCTTCCTAGTGTTTAAAAATGTTAAAGTTTTCAGGGTACAGTATTACCTTCTGGAAATTAAACAGCTTCCTTGTGTTTAAGTTTTCAGGGTGCAGTATTTTTCTCTGGAAATTAAACAGCTTCCTTTGAGTAATCTTAGAATAGAATGCTTTTAATGTCTTACAGCCAAAATGTGGTTGGATCCACAGTGTGCAATGTACATGTGTATACATGAGTATACATGAGTATACATGAGTATACATGTGGTGTATACATGAGTATACATGTGGTGTATACATGTGTTACAATCATGTACCAGTGTGGCTAGGTTCAATGAATGTGAGTGTGATGTGCACTGAATTGAACCACACTGACTAGTTCAATGAATGTGTGTGATGTGCACTAAATTGAACAATTGTATATGTATGACACTATGGAACAATTTATCCCCTTTCCAAAATATTGTTCTAAATATTGTTTCATGGCATGATTGAAAGTTTATGTACATGTTCATGTACATGTAAAACATGTAACTGTTTCGCCTGTATAACATGTATAATGTTCTTGACGAGCATGCATCTTTCAAAGTACCTGTAAATTTCAATACATGTACAATACATAGATGCATCTACTCCATGGTAATTTAAAGTCTTTGATGACATACATGTATATGTACCAGAGCTGAGAGCGCTACATGTAAGAATTTGTTATTATTATGTGGTTTATAAAACACCTATGTTTCATCGTAATTAGCCCCTACCCATCCTGAGCCTCTTTCCCACATTTCAGACCAAGTATAAGCAATGGTCAACTACATACTTGTTAATTGTCCCCACCTCTTTGAACATCAGTTGATCAAATGATTGTTTTTCTATTATTCATTGTTTCTCTATCGGGCGTTCGGCAGCTCGCCATGGCAG
Organism: Leptasterias polaris; assembly: GCA_037783415.1. Taxonomy (NCBI): domain Eukaryota; kingdom Metazoa; phylum Echinodermata; class Asteroidea; order Forcipulatida; family Asteriidae; genus Leptasterias; species Leptasterias polaris. The sequence goes on along the minus strand of JAZGTN010000042.1, from coordinate 550,412 downwards.
CTTCTGCTGTTCTAGTTATTGTATAGGATTACACCAATCGGACGGTTCCAGAATCCAAAGGACTATACATGTACTTTGCCTTTAAACAAGCTAGAGAAAAGAATTAACAATTATAGATTTACAACATCATTCTCAACCAAACACCATCATGCTAAGGTTCGGGTTGGAACATCATTTCATGCGTTTTTTCTGGAAGTCTTATTTCACTTCTTGAGTTCATGAATCACGTCCATAAGACTCCACGTTTAGGCAACTAAAAGCAGACACAAACAATGACGGATTTGTGTTTGTTTGTCTCTTTATTTGACTTTCTTTTTTGTATCCTGTATGTGACCGTAGACTACCGGTACTTGTGTACTATTGTGCGGCCCGCCTAGTGTAGCCAGAGGCCTAAAATAATGTTCAGCCTGGCCATAAATGTATGACCCTCAAAATGTAGAAAAGCCCGTAGAGTAGGCTAGCCCAACACTAAACATAGCCCAGCTCTTTAGCCAAATGTAGCCCTATTTTGGCTACAATATATAGGTCTAGGCTACTGTAGGTACAATATTGGGGCTATGTTGAGGTACAGGGTTGAGATATGGGTTGAAGTTTGTGTTCTTTCCACGCTTTGATTATCTAAGTTACGCCTTGAAGCTTACTATACAACAAGGTCATATTTATTAAGAACCATGGATGTTACTCATTGCGCGGTTCATTCTCCTCTGACCAAAGGTCACCTATGAACTTCCGGTCACTCCTATCCTGCCTGCCGTCAACCGTGAATGATTACCCGGTGGCATCTTCACAGGAGCTCCCGCTGTCAACACTTTTCTCGCTGTCAAGTTTGAAATGGAAGGATAAACATTGTTACAGACGGCCGCATTTCATCGTTATCTCTCTCGACACTCTTCGAAAGCTCCCCAGATGTAGTAAAATTGATACCAGTGCTACACTTGTGAATTTATTTCATATCTTCATTATTGAACGAGTGTAATAGTGGCTTGTACTCTAACTTTGGTCATTAACAATAGTGGCTTCCTATGTAATGCTCAACTCCGCCACCCATGCTCGTGGCGCTCCATCAGTATTACCCCTTAGTCACTAAGTCATTTATTGTGCTTTTTAATCATCTCAACTTCCTTGGGGGTATAATATACAACCTATGCTGCCAAGTATGTAGCGCACAAAGCTGAATCAATCACAAGAACCATCTCTACCCCCACATGTACCCATTTACCCCTGGGTGCAGACAAGCAATTGTAGTTTAGTGTCTTTGCTCAAGAACACAAGTGTCATGACCGGGATTCGAACCCGCATCCGGATGACTTGGCCACCAGAACTTGAGTCTGATGCACTAAACCGCTCAGCCATCATGGTTACTGCCTTTTCACGGAATTCAATGGTGATTTTGAATCCGTCAAGCTTAGCCACAGCCGGTAACCTTGGCACAGTCAACCGTATCACACGGAAATGTGGTTACTATTTTTTATCCACAATGTTGCAAAGCTTCAGCCACTTATGTTCTTGTCTCCGCATCATACGAAGGCCAATGTGTTTAATTTTAGACAACGGCAATTTTGAAACCAGGCTGGCAATTCCTTACCCGGTACCATCATCTTATTGGTGATCTCAGGGGAGATGGCATCATGGGGGGTAGGTCTTCATCTTGACCATGGGGAAGGAGGAAGCCATGTTGTCTTGTCTAATTATGTCTGAGGAAGAATGACCTTTTTTTGATGACTCCACCGGGAGGGACTTCCGTATCCGATGGCAGAGGCCACGATCGGTACCGTAACGCTAGCGCCCCTAGCGGCAGGTACTTGTTAGACCCAACTGAACTTCAATGTTTTAACGAAAGCAGTGACCTCAATACATCACAAATACGTACAAAAAAAATACTCTTTCGCTGCCTGCTACGGGTAGAACGTTTCACGCCCACTTAGTAAATCTTCACGTAGTTTGTTAGAATTTGCTAGAATCATTTTTTTTTCCTTTTTCTTTTCAGCCTGCAAGATCAGGCGAAATTAAAGTTACATGTACATGTTCATGTAAATGTTTAAGCGACTGTATGGTGCTGCATGACACGGCATGTTCTATCTCTAGATGAAATCAAAGGCATCCAGTCTCAACAAATTCCAACGGGGGGTGGGGTGGTCATTTGGAGGATGGTCAGTGTTGGAGGGGGCGAATAAAAGGGCTCTTTTTCCATGTCTAGTGGCTGTATTTTGTTTTAATGTATACTTGACAACGTAGTAAGTTATCTTTGCAGCAAGTTAGTTCATGTTAAGTTTATGTGGTGTCTGTATATGTTTAGGTACCTGAATTTAGCAGCAACTTTGTTCGTGTTTTTATTTTGATAGTTGTATGTCGCTACAGACAGTAGAGCGAACATAGCGGATGGAAGTTTTACAATGGTTTAGACAACTGCGCATGTTATTGCATGGTCGCGCATGCTCTGTGGAGTCCAATATGCCGACGTCGTGAATAAATTAGAATTTAGCTTCTTATTTTTATTGGGTTCTATTATTATTTGATCAAGACATGATGTTTCATGACGTTCAACGATGCGACTGAGTATTGAAGAAAGAAAAAAACAGTGTTGCCTGCCATTTTTCTGAACACGATCTCCAGTACGTGATGATTGTTAATATACCTATTAAACTTGATACTCTTTCCGTGCAGATGTCAATGAGTGCCTTACTGGGAACTACGAGTGCCACCAGAATGCAACCTGCATCAACACCGTGGGGTCTTATGAATGCCAATGCAACAAAGGTTTTGTAGGAGACGGCAAGAGATGCGTACTAATGGGTGAGAGTGAAAAATAGCAAGAATCCGTCAAAGACCGTCATGAGACTAAATTTAAGAACGGTCTGATCCCACTTGTAGACTATCACAGTGTCATCAATACAAGATCTTCGTGAAGATGGCAAGAAGTGTAGATCTGAAGTATGGGATTATTGACTATTGATACAAGTAAAAAGGCTCTCATGCATTTGTATTGGAATAAAACACATTCTAAAATAAGTATGGCTAATAGACCGTCAGTGATAGTCAAAGATATGTGACGGCAACAAACCCGGTATTTTTGAAAACACAGCAGATGTGTAATTCAAGGTTGTGTCATTACTAAAAATAAGTCTCATTAAGCGAAAAATGTACACATGTCTGCATGACCCCATTATCTCCTTTCCAATCTTCCCTCATCCGATGATGCATACACTACTACTTTATGAAGGCTAGATTTAGAAAACAAAATTGGGGGACTTGAAGTGCCTCCTAAACTATGTCTTAGTTTTCATTTTTTGTTGTGTATTTTTTTGTCTCCAGACCGAACAGTCTGTGCCGATACTCCTTGTTTTGACGGAGTACGGTGCTTCGATATCCCCTTGAATCTGAACAACATCGATTTCGACTCGACCACCATCGTCAGGCTCTATCGATGTGGAAGCTGCCCCGCTGGGTTCGAGGGTGACGGCAAAACATGCACGGGTACGGACAAGTTTTATTTCATTATCTTCCACACTTTATATTCCGCAGTGTGTAAACTCAATACTGAGTTTCTGAGAGGAACTTGGAAGTGTGTAAAGTAAACTTACAGAAGAATATCGGGGTACATTTATGTGTTCTTACGTTAGTGCTGGCTTGTATAAGTTCACAACCTGTACACTTCGATGTTATAGTTGAAAGCTCGAATTCAGTGGGAGACATTTTGAGACATAACTCTGAAGAAAACATTCCGGGTAACTTTCCAGTGTTTATAGTTCTTGGCATGCCCACATTTATTATCACAAGTGGGCTTACCATGGAGTGTGCACAGTAAGGCCGTATCAGAACTAATGACTTGGCTTTGGCTTTGGGAAGACCGCTGAAAAGGGGCCTAATCTCAAACATTGCCCATGAAGCCAAACGGCCATCACCGTATGCCGAAGTCTGCTGCCACCAGCGTTCCCCAATAGCCGCCTGTTTGAGTTAATCCCGATGCCAGGGCCTGTTGGGGCATAGTCATGATTGGGTCATCATGGCATGTTTATCTAGGCAAGGCTTACCTGGATAAGAGTCACTGTTCAACAATTGTCTTTGTCAGTTTGACATGGATTACGGGCAAGACTGGTCGAGATCAGTAAGTAACCATGCCCGATATGTAGCAGAGGGCGTCCCCTAAATGTCCCCGTATATACTTTAACACACCCTTTTACTCTTGTCCAGAAGTAACCCCCCCCCTTAAAAACTTCTGAACAATTTCTGAGATTCCCAGAACACAATGAAGACACAATAAGAAAGGGGTGTTAAACCATGCTACACTGCAAAAGCGTGGTGTTAAAAATGACACCGTGTGTGTTGTCACATACAGATACCGTAGAGAAAATCAACATTAACATATTGGGTGTAATAATAATAATAACTAGTTCTTATATAGCGCATTTTACAATAATGTCTCAATGCGCTTTATATTAGTGCCCTGGTCATTGGGCCAATAACATTCCTTTAATCTTTCTCAGCTCCCTGGGTAGTATACAGCCCTGGGCTGCCGTGGGCGCTCCGAAGGCTTTTTCAAACACAATATCAACCTCTACCCTTGCAGGTACCCATTTATACCCCTGGGTGAAGAGAAGCAATTATAGCAAAGTGTCTAGCTCAAGGACACAAGCGTCATGACCGGGACTCGAACCCACACCCCGATGACTAAACCACCAGAACTTGAATCCGATGCTCTAAACCACTAGGCCATTACACCCTATCTTGGGTGTTATATTAACACCAATGTCATTTTTGGCAGCCATTAGTGCTGTTTTAACACACTGTGGTGTAAAACTTGATTCTTTTGTTGATGATATGTGACAAAACCCATAGTGCAAATTGTAACACCCCAGTTTTTGCAGTGTTCATAACGAGCACCAATGTAGATCAGACCTCCGTGGGGTGACGATCTAGATTGTTCCAAACCCGAAATTGCACTTTCTATGGATATCTAATTTCGCATTACTATTTCATTATTATTTGTCATTTGTTCCCCCTCAGATAAGAACGAGTGTAGAGATAACAGACAGCGATGCAACATCAATGCCGACTGCATCAATACGCCAGGCAGCTACAAATGCAAATGCAAGGAAGGTTTCGCGGGAGACGGTCTCGTCTGTGTGCCACTCGGTAATTCTTCAAATCCTGATCGTAAACCCCTTTTAAACATAATTTTCCACTTAAAGAATAAGTCAGGAAAAAATGCCTTTATCGGGACCGTATATCCATTCTACTTATCAAGTTTCGTTAATCAAATGACACACACCAACTCACACAAGTGTGTATATGCCTGCAATCGTGGACCTCCTATTGTCCCTCTTTTGTTTATACTCTTAACTTTTTTGCAACAGCTCCCATTGGTTTTGTACACGTTTTCCAACCGTGGACCTTTCCCGAACCGTGTACCTATTGTCCTCTTTTGTTATAGGTCCCCGGTATACCTACTCACCATCACCCTCTGAGACTATAGAGCCTAGTTTCATAGAGTTGCTTCAGCACTTAAAAAAAGTAGATAAACAAAAAACAACCAGCCAAAACACCGTGTCACACTTACCGTTTGTGACTGATTTCCTGCAAATTTTTGCTAAGCAGAAAATTAATATGCAATATTTTGTGCTTAAGCAGCTCTGTGAACTTAGGCTCAGATTGAGGTTTTGTTTCTGAGTTAAACTATGAAAGTGCATTTAATTCCTGTAGAGCGTGTGAGACAGAGTATACCACAAACTGGCAAAAATATATAAAAACTCAACCCTCGGGGGGGGGGGATAAAACCTACGGGTCTTTATTAATTGAGCCACGCCCCTTACGGGGAGCTATCACAACCCAACTTTGCCGACTAACTGGCGTCACTCTCCACTTCACCAAATCTAATACGGTATCCCATTCGATGATGTATGGCCCAACTACCACGAGAATAACTCGATTCGGTTAACGGTTAGAGTAGAAGTGAACCATTCTAGGGAATCGCCATTGGGGTAATACCCCCCCCCCCCCCCCCCCCTAATGATTATGTCCCAATTGGGGGCGTTGCCATTACCGGTTTGACGTGCTGTAGGGGTTGACCCAAATGGTGTATAAGTTGAGTTTGTGATGTCTATAGTCTGTCCCCTGCGTTGATTTGGCTAACGAGGTGGAAACCAGTCATCATCACACGGACTGACAAATTTAGGGACGAGATTGGACCCGTTTGTCAACACCTTTCACCCATGCTAAAATTTCCCCTTGTGACTATTCATAAAAGAGGGGCTAAGCGATAAATTAGACTTTACAAACTGGCGACAACTACAACCATCATTTTAAAAAGAATCACAAGTTTATTAACTAAACCTCATTTTAAGGGTGTTTAAATGAATAGACCACAGTATCCGTGTGTGGAGGGCGATGTCACAAAGCCTGGACTTGATGCAGGCACAATTTGCACACAACTCGATGGAAGAAAACATGAACATTTTCATTTTATGAAGACTGTAGTGAACAGTTCATCTCAACTTTTGATATGAGTGTGACGACGGGAGCATAATCTTAAAACCTACTTAAAACTCTTGATCTTATGAAGAAATCTAAATGCAAAATGAACATTTTCCCATATGACTTGCGTTAGTATCTTGCCTGCCAGAAAATGCCATGGAATATACAAGATCAATTTTTTTAATATAAAAAGGTGACGTGGTCTATATAATGACTCTGGTGTGGTATGGCTTTTATAGAAATCTTGACGAGTTTAAAGCATGTACAATAGGAAGACAATCAGCTAGTAATACTTAGTGGACGATTTTTTTTACGCACCAAGAATACCATTTCCCGCCAAATCAAGAATGTAGAGTCTTTCGCGCCAAGTCAACCGTTTCGCGCCAAAGGTGTGACTTTAAAGACCAGCAACGATTTTCCCCAAATTAAAACAGTATCCGCGTCCTCACATTACAGCCGAACACCTGTCTGGGGACCTACTGAACATGGGCGGTAATTAATTGGCAAGAAATATGAGTCACAGTGCAAAGGAAACGCCCATGAGGAGTGTTGCTCTTTTTATGATGCGCAACATTATTTTCCACTTTTCTCACTGCACTCATGGGATGATAAGACGTGGCGTATGAGTTCCGTTTCTTTTGATTCGGCTGTCGTTTCAGGAAGACCTTTTGCTTTTCCCTCCATCCTTATATAAAGAGGATATTTAGACTTCGTTCAAGTCCCTGGGTCTTTAGATTTCCTCCCATTTCACCCCTTTATTGCAACTTCTGTGTCTAGTATGTTTGAGACATCGTCAGCAGTTTTTACAGACATTGATTTGAGTGGAGTCTGCTCGCTGTCATATGAGTTCATACTTGGAGTCTCTTTGAGGAAGTTGGCGTCTGAGAATTAAGATGGTTATAGTATTTGGTTGGGCTAGTTCTGTGGTCTAGTGGTAAGACAACTGTTCTAGCATGGTAAAGGTCGTGGGTTCGGATTCCATGCGAGTGATAATATATGCCTCCCTTTATTTTTTGTTTCACAGAACTCGGGAAAGTACTGAGTATACACATCGGTGTAAGGGCAAACTAAATATTATTCTGCAAAATATGCCAAACTATTTTTTCTCACCAGAATGAGGTTACCTGCCAAAATACCAGTCTGTATATACTGCCTGTGACTGGTTTCCTGCTTATTTGTGCTCTGCATGCTCTGCAGAAAGCTGTTGAGCACAGTTTTCTGCTTGAGTAATTCTATGAAATTGGGCCTTGACTGTGGACGGTTCTTTTGTGTAAGAATTTGTATTTGGTTCTTTTGACAGAATGGTTGCGGAATCGGTACAAATTGGCTCCTGTTATGCATATTATTCCGAAACATCAGCATCTACGAATCAAATTGATCCACTGTGTTTCATAAACGCTGAACCTTATCGTTGATGTATCAACTTCATATTTTCTCAGACCCCCGAACGTGCGCAGAGCAGCCCTGCTTCATTGGGGTAGATTGTGAGGACATCCCACTGCAGAGGATACTGAACTCTCCAAACTGGAGGCAACTTGACGTCATCACACTATTCAGGTGTGGCAACTGCCCGAGAGGGTACCAGGGAGAAGGTGATAGATGTACAGGTATGCTTCAGAATAAAGCAATGACTTTAATAGTGGGAGGAAGCCACCAGGCCGCCATATTACCACTCCATACAACAGACATGTGGAGAGTAATAGAAGTGCAACATGAACCCTTGGTCATGTGTTTAACATAACTTCCTATGGGTTAGAGGTTTTTCATGAGGTATTGGGGGCCTCCATCCTTATGTTTGACAATTTAAAAATGGGATTGTGTATTCACCATGTGGCACGCTTTACTCCTATACTGTCCAGTAAAATACGATTGTGTAACGTAGTCGTAGATTCCCATGCTGCACACTGTAAGGTTTTAATAAATATATCATTTGCTCTGATTCAGTTGAAAAATTGTGTCAGTGGCAGCATTTTCCTTGCTGAAATGCACACTCTAGTTATTTACTAGGTATGTTTTCACACATCGGTCTATAAACCAAACAGATTTATGTCATAGAGTCTGTTATAATCATTCTAAATATTTCCACCCATAATGTTGATAAAAATAAATAAAAATACAATCTAAAGTCTTTAAATACATGTTTAAATCGTCTCCTTACAAAAATAAACCAATTCATAAGCAAGTGGGTTATTTATATATTTGTAAAATCTTTAAACCGTTTTTCGACTTTTCAGATATTGACGAGTGTGCACGCGGACTTGACAACTGCCACGCCGATGCGACGTGCATCAACACACCGGGGAACTACCGATGTGTCTGTAATGACGGCTTCGCTGGTAACGGTTTCCTGTGTGTACCAGTTGGTGGGTAGTCACTTTTTTCTCTTTCTCATCTTGGGTTTATCCTGGTGGTAATTCTGACGTAGTGGAATCGGTGCAGTGAAAACGAATGTTAATGAACATGTATGTATGAACCTTTCTTTTGTTGATAAACACACTGCGCCGGTGGGCATGGGTAAGCATTACATGCGAAGTGTGGACCTGAGAACAAAAGAGGTCCACACAAGGCAGGGTTTTGAAACACTATGTGGACTTACACATGTCCACACAGAGTTATTTACAGTGTTGAGGAATAGGATTTTCCTTAAGTGTATAGAACAAAGGAATGTCCACACAGTGACTGCAACACAAACATGTGTGGACGGCCTAATGTTAGCAAACATTCAATCGTGTTAACAGAGATGTTGTGTCCAAATTCAATATTTCTGCAAACTTAAGAAAAAAAAAATAAAAAAAATCCCATGGTTGGTTGCTTTGTTTCCACCAAATTCAACACTACTTTTGAATATTTGTGCAACATTATTACTAACTATGGCTATTTGTTTTCGCTTTGCATTTATGGCTTCCCATAGTTTTCCAACCTTGGTCGCAAAAACTCGGGCTGTGACGTTGCAATAGAAAGGTCTATCCCGTTCGTTTACATTTTTCTTCCGGCTCCAATACGTCATCACTTACCAAGAGGACTGTGTGGTAGTATCAAAAGTGAAAACGAATGTTAATGAAACACATGCGCTTGTTGTTGTTGTTTTTTGTTGTTGTTGTTTTGGTTTTCAAGACTTTGTAGATTTTGAAGTCAAGTGTCTTGCTCAAGGACACAAGCATCATGTCCGGTTGTAAAGGTTGAAACACAGTGATTTGAATGGCCCAAACCATTGTTAATGTTAATCAAGAGTAATTTTTACAACAATACTCTTCTTTAAAAAAAAATTTCAACAGATCCTAGAACTTGTGCTGACCAACCTTGTTTCGGAGGCCGTGTACAATGCCAGGATCTTCAGCTTAGCAGTGTTCTCCGTAACACTGACCTGTCTACCGCTACTATCATCAAGCTCTTCCGGTGCGGGCCCTGTCCCAATGGTTACTTCGGTAACGGAGAGGTCTGTCAGGGTAAGTATACAATTTAAAGAAGAAAAAAAATCCACAAACTTTACCACAAATCCAAAATGGACAAGCTCCCTGCCCTTCTTCGTTTACGTGAAAATTATTTAATAGAGATTAATTTTTTAGAATTTGTTTTGTTAAAATTGGTGATCGTCACCAAGAAAGGCAAAAAAATTACTTTGAGGAATGTTGTGCGTTTTTAAAAGTTTGAATCGTTAATGGATACACGTTAAGGCGTTACATTTCAGTGTTCTCGAAAGTCTGTTCATTATACCTGGTCTGCCGACGCTCACAGTACGGCAGGTATGAGATACAAGCATGGAATTTGAATCTGGCACACAGCCAGAGTATGTTAAGAGAAAGATTCTTGGCTATAGGGCCATCGCAGATTTGTCCTTTCAAAAAAATACAGGTAAAATAACAAGCAATGGCATCCATTTTGAAACTTTAGAAATTCGCTTGTTATTCTACCTATATTTTTTTCGAAAGACAAATCTGCGATGGCCCAGTGTCAAGTATCTTTCTCAAGTCATTTTCTGACTGTGTGCCAAATTCCATGCTTGTAACATCAAAAGCACAATCCCCAAAATATTTCTCCTGTCTGCCGGACTATTAGATTCACAAAAGCATCAAACAGCTTATCAATATACAAGTAATAAGATCAAGATTCTCTTCTCACTGCCTGGTTGAATTTCTAGACCTGTATACCATCTTTACCATATAAACGGCCACTACGCGTTCAAATTTACTGCGTGAATAACATACCTTCTTGATTCATTACACCATATATGAAGGTGTGATATGAAATTTTTTTTGGATAAAAAACTGCCTAGGTATATTTACCTTTAAAAAAAAAAGTTTTTTGAAACAAATATGTGCACTGTTGGGATAGGGAATGCAAACAACTTTGGTATACTCAAGATATGCACATTATGAGAAAACCACGCTTTTAGTTTTCATTTTACTATACATTTGTGTACAAGATAAAAGATTAACTCTAAATTTCACAGGCTTGGTATGTCGATATGATGATAAAAATAAATTTATGGATAGATCTACCACTTTTGGGGTCAAATTTAGTGCCAAATCCAAAAGTATCAATTTTGACCTTATTTGACCTTTGACCTCCCTAATTTGCATATTCGGCTAATTTTAAAATATGACAACACCCCTTAAATTAAAGGTGGTGGCCCAAGGAACATTTCAAGCATAGTTGTCATCTATACCCAGACACTACTGCCTATGTCAAAATTCATAATTTATTCCACCTGTCTAAGATATCGACGAATGTTCGCTGAATCTCTTTGAATGTCACGAGAGAGCGACTTGTGTTAATACGGACGGAGGCTACGAGTGCATTTGCGACCCAGGTTGGGCTGGAGATGGCAAACGGTGCAGAGAGATTGGTATGCTAATTATTATTATTATTCACTCTTCATTTTTATGTACAGGTTGTTTTCAATAGATAGTTCACAGTAGACGCCATCTTTACGGGCAAATCGCATTTTGGCTTGCAGGCGCGTCAAGCGCTCAAATTATTAACGCAGCCGCGTCATTCACTAACCAATCACGCAATGAGTTTGGTGAAATGTGCGCGTGCTGCACGCCGTTCTCACGCGTAACGCATGACTGTGTGTTCCAAACTGCCCGTAAAGATGGCCGACTTACGTCATACTGCAACCTATCTATAAGTAAATGTGTGCTGTGTTTCGGCTTGTGGTTCTGAACTCGTTATAATTTGCAATTTTAGTTTCCAAGCCTACACTGATCAACTTGTTGCCATTTCTTTCCTTTTCCTTCTTTACGACTGTGAGAGCAAGAATTGCAAACTTGATGACGACTTCCCAAATATTTTGTCTTTTTTGCATTTTTCTTTTTTTTACAATCAGTGTGACTCTTATGAGCGTTTTTTTGACCAAAGTGTAAAACGCTTGCTGTGTGTTTCTCAATAATTGTACCATCGTTAAGTTTTAAAAGTTACTAGTTAAAACAACATTTATGCTTGCCACTTGGAAGTCCGAGTTCATTGGTGAAATAGAAAGAAAAAGACAAAAAGAAAGGTTTCCGAGTCTACACTGATCAGCTTCATCAACCGTCATCAATGAAATTGAATTCAAGTTCAGGATGTACAATTGTGTTTTATACAAGTTTAATAATGATCAGTTTCAACCTTTATCCCAAAACAGACCCAACAACGTGTGCAGACAGGCCCTGTTTCGATGGAGTTCGATGCACAAACTTTCCCCTGGACATTGATACTCTTGACTTGGACAGCACTGATATTATCAAGCTGTACCGGTGTGGTAGCTGCCCACCTGGTTACCGCGGGGACGGTGAAATCTGCGTCGGTATGTAATTTCAATTATTGTTTCCTTACTTGACAATTTTTTAATTTCTAGTCCGCTTGTCCATTGCCCCTTTTCTATCACTGTTATCAGCCTTGTTCCCAGTTGTTTACGACCCCCCCCCCCCAGAATGCCTGGCTCGATGAGAAATGTATCGATACGGTGCGTTGCCCATGGTAGCAAGGCTGTACACCCCTGGCATAAAGTGCAACCCTGCTTTTGACGCTGAGGTCACACGCGCACGTTGTGACGCATCAAGACAACTATCATAATATAATTATGCAAGGGGTCTTTTATTTTGAATGAGACTTGATTTTCAAGTGTTTATCTGTGCTGGGCGTGGTTTGTAGCGTCGCTGTGTGAAGCATTTAACTAGAAAGAAGGAATTTTTATTGGGCATTACTGTTTGACTGGCATTTGGGCTTGTAAATGACGCATGTTATTTATCCGCTTACTGATAAATGTAATGGGCAATACTTTCAAATGTGTATGGGTGGAACCTGTTATATATAAAAGTTATGTATGATATCACTTGATTTCCTTCGAAGGAGAGATAAAAACTTGCTATATTTTATGATGTTATTTTCTTCTTCTTCTCATCTAGATATTGATGAATGTTTGGAGAGACGGTTTTTCTGTGTTGAGAACTCCACGTGTCAAAATCTCCCTGGTACCTACGACTGTGTTTGCAACGACGGCTTCTTCGGGGACGGTGTCGTCTGCGTGCCACTCGGTAGGTTCGTTGCTGTGATGGTGTCCATAATAATCTCGTTCTATTGTCACAATACTTTGAGACCTTCCATTGTGATGATGCAAATCATTATGGTTTTAGTGTCATAGAGAACGAAAGTGTGAAATAGTCCAATCTTATTTTGGTGCAACTGTAATCTTTACACGTCCTAGCATTTCATTATTCATTATCCGTCGCCACCTTCTTTCCGTTGCATTCCCGGTTGAGATATCCAACAGTTCAAAACCATTCAACTTAACGGGTTATGTGTGGTAGAACAACTGTACAGAGAAGTACCTATGTACTTGGTAGATGCATTCACCACATGATATCATTATTACAAACTGGATGGCATACAGTGCGCTTATTCAACAAAACCATGGGGTTGACATTGAATGGTAATAGATTGGCAGGATTAATCAGCTATATATTGGTATAACTTGGTGTATCTGCTCTAGCAATGCAAAGGGTTTGGGTTCGAATCCCACCCGAGTGATTTGCCTGTGGATTTTTTTTCTCACAGAACTCGGGAATGTACCGAGTATACAGTGCTTAACTCACATTGGTGTAAGGATAAAAAACAAATTATATTCAGATATTATATTGTGAGGAAAATGAGACTCAACTTTTCTTTCGGCCGCAAAACAATACCATTGTATGGTCTATATTACAGATCCTCGTACCTGTGCCGATCAGCCATGTTTCGAGGGGGTTCAGTGTACCGTAGTTGACCCATTCACTCTCGCATGGAGAACAATGGAGCTGGTGAGGAGGTTCAAATGCGGTGATTGCCCGGAAGGATTCACCGGGGATGGTGAAACCTGCAAAAGTTAGTAGAATTGTTTTGTTAAAGGCAGGGTAGACTTTTGGTCATTGTCAGAGACCACTATCCTAACTTGGTGTATCCTAACCTTTGCATAAAGTAACAATCCTGTGAAAATTTTGGCTCAATTGGTCATCGAAGTTGCAAGAAAATAATGAAATATACAAATTTGTGTTGCATAGATGTGTGCTTTGGGATGCCTGAGAAAGGATTCATGCCTGAAGTCTTTTTCAGATTCAAAATTTGTTGGGTGAAAAAATACCTCATTCTCTAAAGTTACAATAGTTTACAGGGGGTCATTTCTAGCAATGTTTATAAAATCAACAGCTCTCCAGTGCTCTTTACCTGCCTTTAAAATCGTCAAATTGTTTTAAATTTATTTATTTGTTTTTTAATGTGTTGGCTTCCTAATCTTGAGTTCACTTCACAGTAACACTTGTTCCGTTCCCACTAAGTCTTTACAAATTTTACATTGTCATCATAAAATGTGATATGCAAACTATACACTCTAAATGTCAGATATTTGAAAGTTAATCTTTAGGATTGTTGTTAGGGACAAATAGGTTTGATTTTTAAATCTGGAAATGATTGGTCCCTAACTACAATCCTAAAGATTTACTTTTAAATCTCTGGCATTTAGAGTGTAACATATCAAAAGATGTAAGTTAGTTTTAATTTGGGAAATACTTCTTACAAAAATGAGGGGAAAAAAGATAAGTTTAAATCAATTTCAGGGAGAAAGTTGATTAAAAATTGAAGACAAAAACTTACAAATTTGATTCAGAAGCACTTTTGAGAAATCGTGAGTAATACAGTAGCTGGTTTTATACACCTGTTTTGTACACAGTGTCTCACAGTAATACAAAGTAATACATATAACACAATATAAATGATGGAGGGTAATACAGTAGCACTATTGATAATGGAACCGCCTGGTCCTATTATCTAGGTTTAATACAATACAGCAAGGAGTAACACAGTAGCAGGAAATATTGTTGCTACAATTCACAGTTTACTATTAGCTAAACAGGACCAAAGTGCTTTTTCCATTAGGGCATGTCTGACAACTTATTTCTATTGCAAGAAGATTTATGTTTGGGTCAAACTTTGTGTTGTATTCACTTACATCAATGAAAAATATTAGAAAATAATATGTCCGCCTGAAATAAGTAAAGAAAGTGGCATTTGGAGACACCCCAGGATGGTTTCACTAAAACTTGACCCCTAAATTGAAGCTTTTTAAAATAGGTTTGTTGTTTGGTGTTGTCTTTGAAAACTTAAAAATGGGAATTAATTTACTCTTTCAAAAAGAAATGATGGACTTTCCTTACTTTGCCTTATTATTCATCTTTTGGTTGCATTTCATATTTTATGGCATAAATTAATCGATATTGAAATATGATCGCATCATAGCAGGCAGAACGAGAACAAGTTTTGGAAGGGGCCTTTTTGTTTCGAACTGTTTAATAAATTGTATTTAATTCGTTCATGTTTGTCTTCACAGCTTGTGCGGTGGGTATGTTGAAAACAAAGCCAATATGCATCAGCCCTTGTCGTGTGACCCCAAGCTGAAAATCCGATAAAGCCAATGTTTATTTGTTATATTACATGTTTTCATGCAGAAATTTCACTTCTTATATCCACCCAGAAATCCCACCGCCCGTCGTGATTCCCGAAAACGTCACCATGACGGTTGTGGTAATCGACTCTTCACCACCGCTTCGAGATAGCTCTCTCATTGCCGATGCCACCGTCACGGCTTACGTTGCGGACAACAATACCGGAACAGATATGTACGCGGCCGCGTACACCGGTTACAGTGGTTTCACCAAGATTGCCGTACCGCACAACGAGTCGGTCGTGATTACTGTCAGTCATGAAGATTTTCTCACCAAGTCACAATCGTTCAAAGCAAGTCTACTCCAGAGTAAGTTCAATCTGAACCAAATTTTGCCACGTTGCTATACCATGCTCGATGTTGGAGAGGGTGTGTCCCCCCATTGTTCCTGTACTTTAACACACTCTTTTCCTCTCGTACTGAAGACCCCCCCCCCCCCCATCTAAAATCACTATAATAATTCATGACATTCCCAGAACAGAAGAAAGACACAATAGGAGGGGAGGGGTCGAGCACCAACTGACAGTTGCCCATTCATTATACTGTGTGGACTTGGTTGTTTTGCTCTACTGTTTAACGGTCAATATAATCAAGCCGAGGCTCGGAGGTTAAACACGTTCGGCTCCATTGTGATGGAGAAACAATACATCACGATGGCTTTTGCCACAGGGAACATAAAAAGACTAATCAGCATGACGAAGTTTTTTTTTAATTAATTTTTTAAATGTTTTATCAAAATCTTGTCAAAAAAATATTCCTAATTGTTTTATAATTATGCCTATAATAACAGGCTTTGGGTTGAGAGCAATAATCTCCATGCCTTTATCAGTTGACGGATATAACACAACCAAAAGCACTCTACAAAGTTGAATTGTCAAAACACTGGCCTGGTAATACTGTTTCAACACCCTCGTTTATACTCTCATAGTTTTGAAGCACTCAAGTAAATCAAAATGGCAACGCCACGGAAAACGTTGAAGTCAGATCTCACAATTTGTCATTTTATCTTTTCTAATAGTATGCAGTTTTCCTTAGCCCATTATATGAGGTCCTCCATTGATGGGTGTCTCTAGTCTCCCTTTACTGTTACCAGAATACAAACAAATAATTTTCAAACGAGCGTCACAGATATCTTGCGTTCGGCTGTGACTTAGTGAAATTCACCTCATCAGCATGCTATTTCGTTTGTCTCGAATAAGAAAGAGACTCGAGCAAGTCCTCCAGTGTTGTTTGTTTTCCATATTAAAAACCCGAATACATTCGTTGATTTATAACAAAAAGGTCATGATTCGATACCCAGCGGATGACTGCTTTGAACTCTAATTCTCATTGCCTATAGTTGTTGTTTCCTGTTGGTAATGTTTAGATAACACCTTGACCATCGAGCTCTACAGATTCTCAGAACTGACTGAATTCCTGTGGACACCAGCGACCAGCCGTGCCCTTGAATTCGGAGACTTGCTGAGGCTTGAAATTCCTAAAGGTTCGTGGAAATAATTTATAATCCAAATTCATATTGCAGTTTATATTTACATCAATTATTGTAACTGCAACCATAAAACGTTTGTTGTTCTTAATACATTTTTCCTCACCACAATACATTATACGTTTTGTACAAACACAATTCACTATGACTATGAGTATATAAACTTTGATGATGGTGCAGCCATCTTGTTTTCCTTCCATTCAAACCAATGTAACCAAACTGAGGCTGGAGTGGAAAACAGTCTGGTGCCTTTTCATAAATTGAGTAATAAACCTATCGGTGCCATTGTGCATACAAGAAATCTTACAAAGATGGCTTGAGTGTGATAAAGGTCTATAGACCTTTCTACTGCAACGTCACAGCCCGAATTATGCCAACCGAGGTTGGAAAACTATGGAAAGCCATAACTGCAAATCAAAAACAGATAGCCATAGTTTGTAGCAATGTTACACATATTTTTAAAAACAGTGTTGAATTTGTTGAAAACAAATCAACCAATCATGGAAGGTATTTCAAAATAATGAATCTTTACAGAAAATGTTGAATTTGGTCACAACATTTTTTAACACGATTGAATGTTTTGCTAACATTCGGCCGTCCATACCATGCCAACCGGCGCACTTTGTTTATCAACAATGGAAAGATCTATTTGGATTGATTTGAATGTGTAAACATTGTATCCGGGTAATTAGGATCGACTCAAAGAGAAAGGAATATGTCGGCGTGCTAATAACTATGATCGTCCCGAGAATAATATATTCCACCAAAATGCTGTCAGTTTAAGATATTTTATGTGAAACCCTATTATTTTTTAATTGGAAGACCAAGCTAGTGAGAAATAGAAAAACAAGACAACGTACGGACAAAGTTAACTAGAGATGTGTATTCTCAAAAACTCGAAGATGTGGAATTTGCAATAGCCTGTATGCACCAACGCCATCTTAAAAATATACCGCAATGCATCGTGGGAAAGCGAGTACAGAGATGCAAAGATGGACGCTGTCTTGTAGCCATTGATCTCTATTATATAATAGAGACCAATAACTGTAGCTTACATGTGACTGAGACAGGTTTTATAATTGTGTACCGCATTCCTTCAAAACCAGCTCGTCATGATGGTTGCCGGTATTGCTTGGATTTTTATTCTCCCAGAATCCTTTGCGCGCCGATCATGCGCGTTGGGACATGCACATAGGCTTTTAAGTTTTTATTATAAAAAAAAAATCCTCAAGAATTCGAATGACGGATCTTTTCTCCCATTTGTGTACTCAGTAACTAATCATTAAAAAAAAACCCATTAAAAACCCCACAAAACATGTGCACGGTAATCAAATCAGTAGTGAATGATTATTTCATCGAGATGGGGGTTTCTTTTCTGCACAGGTGGTCTGGCAGTGCGAAACGGAGAGAGAGTTACAATCGAGTGCCGCCCCCTCAATATGTCCCTTATACAGGGACCGTCAGAAGGACCAGAATTAATAGCAGGAATACGAAACAATGCTACAGGTAAAACTAAAACTATGACGTTTTAAGTGTGTTACTTACTCAACACTCTCCAAATAATTATGAAGGGTTTAGTCGACTTCAGACCGCTCATTATGACAAATATATGGCCCTAAAGTATTTATCAAATAAACCAAAATAAATCAAAGCTTAAGTTTTTACTGCATGATCAGGTATCAATGTTTAAATTACGTGGAAAAAATACCATGTGGATATATTTACTTTGAACCCACCCCCCTTAAAAGAAAATAAAACAATAAAAAAATGGGACAAAAGGGTCCCAAGACGAGTTGACTTTTGACATTAATATAAATTAAACATGGCGAAAGTGGCAAGTTTGTGGTTGTTGGTGGAATGTGGTTTAACTTTTGCAACCAACAGTAAGGATTTGTATATGTAGCATTAAATATGCTAATTACAATTACGCATGCGTACAGGCACAATTTTGTCAAGCCGTCGAGTTGAAGCAACTGAGAGAAATGCTTAGCTTAGCAAAAAAAGGTAACAAGCCGAAATCCCTTGTATTGTGCGACGCTCGTTTCTGGTCCCCTGGATTAATTTGCTAAACAATGACAACCAACATTTTCTGCTAACAAAATTTGTGAAGTTAGCTTATTTGGGGAAACAAACCAGAGAACTGAGCTGAACCCCCCCCCCCCCCAAAAAAAAACAACAACAAAAAACGAAAAAAAAAAAAAAACCCAAACAAACCAAACAAACAAAAAGCCTCAAGAACATGATGTGGCAATTCAGCTAAAGTCCGCTAACCACCAGACAAGTCAACTGTGAAAAGTCGCATTTAATTGGCATCCCATATCCTGTTTTAATTTGTATGTGACCGGTATGCCTGTTTGCTTCGCAGGTGAGATCGAGCTGACTGGGATCGAGGTCTTCGGAATGACGGAACTGAAGTGTCTTGTACCCAAAAGGTCCAGAACCACCCCCCGGAAGACGATTCGGAGACCGGCCAAAGACACCTTGCCGTTTAGCATCTCAATGCCGGTCATTGACCTCATTGACGATGCAGAGGATACATTGTATGCCTGGCGTTACCATGACGAGAAAGGTATACACTTCAATTCAGTTGACATTTATTTCCATACTAGGTGTACCTTTACTTATATTCTCAAATGTTTAAAAGTACTGTATATGTTTGGTAATTGGAGCCTACTAATTGTGTTAATCCTATGAAAATGTAGGTATATACAATAACACTAACCTGTGAAAATTTAACTTCAAAAGGTGGTCGCGTTTTTGAGACATCACCGAAAAACCGGAGCGAATATTTCCACGCAGGAAGAAAATTCCCCATAGGAATACACAGTCTGAGAAGCTTTTCTGACAGAAACGCTTATCAGATTCAAATTTGGGGGAATAAAAAGTGATATATTATTCCATAACCGTAGTACTTCGAACTTAAAAGTTTCTCAAAATTCATGATACTACCCAAAGCTGCTGTACTTCTTACCAAGTAAGTTTTTATTGCCATTAATTTTCAGAGTCATTACCAAACGTGTACTGTGCCTTTAAGTGTGCGCGGGCCGATTTCACAAAGCACTAAGATTCATCTTCAGATGAGTTGTCAGTATCACCATCGTAATTTGTGTTGTGACATCACACTTTGTCTAGCAATTAGGATTGATTTGCAGTGAAGATCAATCCAATCTCTTTGTGAAATCGGGCCCTGATGTTCCTAATAATACCACGAGTTTTAAAAATGACACTGTGCCACTATTAACAGGATACTGGGTTCTCGAGGGTGAGATCTCCGGAGTTACCGGCGTAACCGGCGACGAGAGCGCACCAGCCATCGCAAATGAGCAGGAGGTGACCCGTCTCATGTGGCAGTACTTCGCCAGGAACTTCACCTACTCGTGGTGGGCATTTGGCAGGGCGTGGGAGTCTGCCAGCTGTGTGACGGCGAGGGTGTGCTACGATTTGGCCTGCAGATTACCAGTGGGTAATGCCCTGATCGAGTGAGTATACGATCCTAGTTGTGAGAGTAACATTTCTTTAGTTATTAAGGTGTAACAAATAGTCCCTCAACTCTACTCGCTGATCATCAACACTGAAGCTGTAGTCCTCCATCCGTCTCGAAAGGCGATCAATTTACAGAAAAAGAGGAACGCTGATTTACTTTGCTTGGAGAGTTACTGGGTCACTGGATGTAGTTTGAGCCTTGCAAAATGATAAACAAAAACAAACGAGGATTGATGGAACAACAAGTTTACAAGTATAAAGTGTATTTTTATAATCCCTGTACTCTATACCGAGGTATGAAGCAAACTTTAAAACAGTACCACTAGCTTACAACTCATGTCCACTAATTCGACTCCCTTTGAACTCTGCCATTAATCTTCTGTGAATTTGTGGTTGAGGATATTATGTGGCTACCGCTCTTCTCTAGTGTTGTATATACATACACTGAACTATAGCCGTAGCCAGAGTCGGTTCATTATGATACGGTCTGTTTTGATTATGTATTAATTGCCATTGTGTCTCTTTCGTTCAAGGCTTTACGGAGTAGATTTCCGTTACACCGCTTCACGTTACACGGGACTTGACGGCATCGTGAACTTTCAGTACAAGACCCGCGGGCAAGTGGTGCTTAAAGCCCCATGCATCGACAAACAGATCGAGGTTCCATTATCGACACAATATCCTCCGTCTACCTGTCCAAATGGCGGCGAAGATGGAATCTTAACGCCGAGAGAGGGCGTAAATCGTAACCGAGCACAAGTAACTTTCATATTCATCGGTAAGTTGTAACTGTGCATCGCCCCAGCCTTTTGTATTGAATAACCTTATGGTTAACTAGACGTCAACTGACTTTTGAAAATAAATTTAACTAGTTCTCTGTTGTGGCCTTTTTCTCCCCCTTAGACGATAGCACAACAGGTAAAATATCACGAGAAACTTGCGGTCATCCTGGAGCGGTGTTCGGCGCTAAAAGATATGGGGACGACTTTACTCATGGGAACGAGGTACGTAGAGGCCCGGCCTTTAAGCCGTTGGTCTTTAATAGACCATGTTACTTGCGACATCACATGTTTTCAAAAGAAGCACAGAGCCTGGACTTCCTGTAGGCACAATTTGTACACACGTTATTGGGAGACTGACATGAAATCTTATATTTTGTGGAGATTGCACTGTCTGATTTTAAGGAAGGAAGGGGACATATCTAAAAACTTGTAAAACTGCCATTTTTCACAATTCTTCAATGTAAAAATTATGACCTAAAATCTACAAATTAAACGAATGAAGTGAAGTTTGATTATGATTCTACCGAGCCATTACCGTAATGAGGAGTCACGTGAGATTGTATTGTTTAGTAGCAAGAGGTATGCCACAATTGAAAGAAATAAATGCAATTCCCTATAAATGGGCCGTCCACAGGTGCGTACTCACCAGTGGTTTAAAGTATGAAACAAAAAATATTTACACTGTTCCCACACAAAGGGTGGGTGAGCATGACGATGTGAGCGAAAAACGTGCTTAGGCACAAAGGGTGGGAGTCACGTGACTCCTCATTACGGTAATGGCTCGGTAGAATCATAATCAAACTTCACTTCATTCGTTTAATTTGTAGATTCTACCTCACCATTACCTCCATTCCGACTCACGTGAGATTTTAAACCAAAAGCAAGTCCCATAACACAGTTGATGCACATATAAAAGTGTTCAAACTACAGATCTTGTATTCTGATGTACAAGGTAATTTATTCTTGCATTCTTCATTAAATTATAAATACAAAATCAAGACTAATCTGTCTTGTTTGACAAAAATATACAGTACAAATTAATGACCAAACTGGCCCTTCACTTCTGTTCAGCATAATTTGCAGTAAAAAGTGTTGTTCAAATTCACACTGATAAATAAACTAGACTTTATTGGCCTTCAAATAATCATTTGTTAGTTAAGATCGCCTGAGAAAAACGACATTGTGCTTCTTCTTCTGAAAATAAAACACTCTCACTTCTGTTATAGAATCTAGCGAAGGTTGTTGAGTTTGTCCAACCTGCTGTCTTCAGAATTAAGTTAATTGGTATCCCTTTGTTTACTGCTGCTGAGGTTGAAGCAGCTCTAAAGCTGTGAGCTTTAAACTCTGATACATCTACACCAGCCTCAGTTAGAGACTGTTTTAACCAACGGGAAATGGTGGCAGAGCATATCTCTTTATGCGGCACTGTATAACTTAAAAATAATTTAGAATTACAACCTCTGAAAACTTTTGTTCTTCTCAAATATTCTAGGAGGGTTCGAATAACACAAATACTTTTATCATGTGGATATGCCGACAGTACCACCTGTGGTTGAGGTTTGCCTGGTTTAGACGTTTTAATCAGGCCAGTTATTTGAATACAAACTTGTTTGTTTCTGACTTTCATGTTAGAAATATCAAACAGATTTAATGTCTGAGCACGTTGGCCGGTTGTGAGTGCACACAAACAAAGGAGTTTGTAAGTTAACTGTTTCAATGTGATGGACTGTAATGGCTCCAATCCGCTGACATAGCGGAGCAAAATCCCGACATCCCAAGTATGGGTATAACGAGGAAATTGAGGTCTTAAGTTAAATACACCTCGCATAAAGTGAATAACCAAAGGATGGCTGCCAAACTTAGTTTTATTATCAGATGTTAACCAAAGCAGTGATGACTTCGCAGATCGGGCTGTATTTATGGTGCTATAATTTGCCCCAGTGTGAACTAACTGGGTAAGGAAGTCTAAAGCAAATGTTACAGTCGCATGAACTGGATCGACTGTCCGTTCAGTGCAGAAGCGTAGCCATTTGTCAATTGATGATGCATACTGTTTCTTGGTGCTTGATCTCCATGAATGTAGGATGATGTCAATAGTTTTGCTCGAAAATCCCCTTGCTTGGAGTGATCGTTTGATAAGAGAGCAGCACACATTGTCATTTGGCTCTTTAGTGGATGCTGAGACTGTGGAGCATGTGGTAGGCTCAGCAACCCGGAAGTCTTTGGTAGTACTAATGGCTGTGCTATCAACAGACGCAGCATTCTGGGGGAACCAGTGTTGAGTTTGCCACAATGGAAATATAAGTATCCCCGTGGATTCATCTGTCTCGATTTTCTGTAGCACCCTGTCAATGACAGCAAAAGGTGGAAAGGCATAAATAACTTCATTTGTCCAAGAAATTGTAAAGGCATCACATGCAGTTGCCTCTGGGTCAGGGAGCCACGAAACAAACGGCTTAAGTTGGTAATTTGCTCTAGATGCAAATAGATCAATACTCGGTGTGATGCCCATTGTTAATATGATTTGACGAAAAATATTGGCATCTAATTTCCATTCGAGATGATCCTTAAAGGATCGGGAAAGAGTATCTGCACATGTATTCTGTATGCCAGGTATATGACGTGCAATCAACCAAATGTCATGTTTGGTGCACCAGAACCAAATTTGTCTGGCCAAGTGATTCAGTTCAGACGAGTGACAGCCCCCCATATGGTTAATATATGCAACTGCAGATATATTGTCCATTGCAATGGACACAGTTCTGTTTTGAATGTCAAGTCTAAAACACTTTAGAGCATAGAAAGCCGCAAGGAGTTCCAGATAGTTTATGTGAAAGTTTATGTGAAAGTTTATGTGAAAAACCTTGCTTCATGCACTTTCCAACGTCCATTAGTTTGAATTTTAGCCTTAGGACAAGAGGCTCCCCATCCCTGAAGGGAAGCATCAGTAAATATCTCAATGCTGGCTACATGTGGTAGTATTTGTCGTAAAGAGACCGGTAAATTCTGTATCCACCATTGCAACTCAGACTTGGCATCTGCAGAGAGAGGCATTTTAGCCTTGTAATTTCCACCATGTGCTTTCAAAGCACTGTCTTTGCTCGTTTCCAAACTTCGGTAATACAAAAGTCCCAGAGGGATTGCTGGGAAGCATAACACAAGTTTTCCTATAACCTGTGAAACCCTATGAATTGTTGGGTTTGATTGACTTGCAAGTTCAAGGCATGCCTCAACCGAGGTTGATACTTTAAGTGACGGTAGGCGTACCGTCATTTCTACTGAATTAATGGTGAATCCCCAAAACACCAGTTCTTGGACTGGGTTAAAGTGTGACTTCGATTGGTTAATGACAAAACCAAGTTCTTTAGTTAATGCGCAACGATGTGCAACATTTTGGGTACATTCATCTATCGTGTCCCCTATCAGTAATGAGTCGTCAATATAGTTAGCAGAAATATGGCCAGCATTTCGTAGAGTTGGAATGAGTGGTTTCATAATCTTTGTAAAAATACGAGGTGCACTCGCAAGCCCAAAACACAAGCATTTAAATTGCCAGTCTGTCTCGCCATTCAAACCGTAAAAGCTTCTGGTGTTCCTGGGCAATTGGTATTGTATGCATCCTTCAAATCACTGGATGCTAAATAGCAATTTGGACGAATTAGTGCCAATGCAAAATCAAGAGTTTCCATTTTAAAGTGGCGATAAGTGACGAATTTGTTTAGACCTTTAAGATTAATAATTGGTCGCATCGAACCATCTTTCTTTGGTCGAAGAAAAATATTGGACAAGATTTGTCCATGGCAAGGAGTGACTTGAACAATTGCTCCGTAATTTTGTAATTTCCTCGTCAATCAGTTGCGCCTCCGATTCAGAACATTGAATAGGCTTTGGAATATGTGTCTGGAAAGGAGGGTGATCAAATTCAATATGGCAATGTGCAACTGTATCCAGCACCCATTAATCAGAAGTTATTCTTTCCCAAACTGGGATAAATTGTTCCAATCTTCCAGCAATAGGAGACATGTACTTACTTACCAACTCCCCTGTTCCTGATGCCCTTAGGTCACCGATTTTTTGGCTGTCGAGGCCACGGTGGATGTGCTTGGGATTTGCTGGTAATTGGCACGGCAACTTTGACTCTGTGGTCGATGTTGTTGCTGCCGATGATACTGTTGGTGGTACTGCTGGTAGCCGCCTCGCCCTTTCGGGTAATATGGCGCCCTCTGGTGGCCGCCAAAATGCTGTTTCGGGAACCGTGAGCGATAGTCCCCCGATCGTTGGGTCGATCCACGGCCTCCAAACTGTCGATGATTACGACTTTTAGAATCATATGCAAACATCTGTGAGCTAATTTTGTTAGTCTCAACAATAGTCTTACATGACTGGGCCAAGTCGTCTCCGAAAAGGAGATTAGTACAAGGGACTTGGTATGAGCATAAGGTTGCGTACTTTTGGTTGAGATCTGGTCGAATACAGTCTCTTCTACGCAGATTTAACTGGGCGTTGCCAGAGCCAAGTATGGCTATTGCGTCCACCATCATTCTGATAACTTGAGCGGTGTCAATGGCTTTTTCATTGTTGTTTTTGGCTTTCAGCAACTGATCAGTGGCCATTGCAATAGCTATTGATGCCCGCACAAAAGAGCTTTGTACCCGTTGGAATTTAACATCTCTGGCACGTGTAGTGGGTTTTAAGATAGACCACATCTCCGGGTTTACTCTGGTTAGACACAAACTATCGCAATTGTTTGGTCTATTATATTTTCCAATTTTTTCGGGTTTAATTTTGCCTTTTGCAAGTGCATTGATTGTCTTGGCCAATTGTTCATTAAGGGCTGAACTTGTCTTATCGTCACCCTCTATTAATGCTGCCATTTCAGTCAGCAAGTCACTGCCGTTATCGCACAACAAATTTTCCAAATCACCTTCAGTGAAAGTATCTTCGCCCTTTTCAGGTGCAATGAAAGTGTTTGCAGTGGTATTGCCCTTGCCCGTCTCCGGTACAAGGCTTAGTGGACGCAAATTGTCATCAGGGATTTCGCCCTCACTTAAAATACCCTCAGACGGGATAGGCCCAATAGCATCATGGCCGGAACTGGAATCTTTCCGCTGCATAAATGCATTTGCCAAAGTAGCAACAGTCTGTTGCAAGCTAGAAACTGCCTTGCGCAAATCTGAAACATCTTCGCCGCTCTTAATTAGCTTACCAGGCGGGTCGGTCAGCGCACGCCTTGCTGCTGATCCGTGTTTTTGCGCTTGTTGGTTCGCTTTTTTGCCTTCGCTGCAGGCGGCATTGACTTACTCAATGAAGAAGAGGCAGTTTCCGATACTGGCACTTGTGTAAGAAAGGATAGCTCGTCATCGAGTTGGCCCATAAGTCCCTCGTCCTCCGAGGGATCAATTTGCAAAACGGCTACATCTGCCATTACTGATGGACACGTAAAATGATGTCCCAAACAATTATTGTGGTAGGCTAGAGCGCTGCAGGAAACGCACCGACGTACTCTCGCGATAGCCACTAAAAATACACTGGTGAGCACGCCCGTGGACGGCCCATTTATAGGGGCACACAGGCGGGAATTGCATTCTTTTCTTTCAATTGTGGCATACCTCTAGCTACTAAACAATACAATCTCACGTGAGTCGGAATGGAGGTAATGGTGAGGTAGAATGTAAACATTTCCCCTTATGACTAGTAAGGTTTCTTGCCTGCCAGGAAATGGCATGGAATGTTAAAGGTCACTCTTTTTGTAACAAAGGTTACATTTTGTCAGTAGGAAATATCCAGACGATCACAGAATCCAACTGCATGTTAATATGGTAAATATTCAAGTCATGCCTGCGGATTCATAAGTCACAGATAAAAGTTCCCTCGTCTTCGTGATGAGCATGTTTTTTTTTACTTAAGCGAGTTTACGGGAGGCAACCATCATTTATAGCACTCTATTCTTGAATGAATTGGTGGCTCTGATAAGATGAGATGAGTCTCGATGGTTGTAGTTATATGCCGTAGTTACTTTTGTTGAAGTAGAACTGGCTCTGTCAGAGAATTATAGTGTACAATAGATACGATTGGGCAGTTACACACTTACACTTTGTTAATTTTTTATTTTTTTGTTAATCTGGCTATCTTTGAGTAGTTCCTTGCGTGTTGGAGTCTCACTGTCCGGATTCCGCAAAATGCGAGAACAGTGGCAGACCTAGTATTATTCACTTCCTGAACTTGCGTTTTTGAGAAACATTTACCTTGACGATGCCATACTGTTTTATTTTTTCTCTATAGATAGGTTGCAATATAACGTAAGTCGGCCATCTTTACGGGCAATTTGGAACACACAGTCATGCGTTACGCGTGAAAACGGCGTGCAGCACGCGCACATTTCACCAAACTCATTGCATGATTGGTTAGTGAATGACGCGGCTGCGTTAATAATTTGAGCGCTTGACGCGCCTGCAAGCCAAAATGCGATTTGCCCGTAAAGATGGCGTCTACTGGGAACTATCTATCAAATGTGGCCGCGCCCGAAGTAAACGACTATGGCTACCACTACGGCCGTTGGCTGCTGCGACGACGTTGAAGAGTATTAGTTTTCGGCGTTCCGGCGAAAGCCACTGTCAAAACCATTCATTCTGACATGACATTTTGAACAAAAGCAGTCATAAACCTTATTCCACTTTGGGTCGTTGAGAAGTTAGTTATTGTTATTGGGAGGATTAAGACTTGCTAGTAGTAGACAGCTGATGGTTTCATAAAAAGGAACCACCGTATACCGTGGCACTTTGTTTTCAGAATGAACTTGTGCATTCCATGGCTTTTCCTGGCAGGTATAAATATCAGATTGTTAGAACAGGACGGTTTACAAACATGCTGTATCGCACTTTAAGAACCCCCCCCCCCACAAGAAAAAAACCAAACCAAACAAAACAAAACAACAACAACAACAACAACAACAACAACAACAACAACAACAACAACAACAACAACAACAACTACAACAAGCTGATCAAAATCGTATGCTGCAATGTCAAGCATCCTCTTGAGATATGGTGAACAACATAGGGTTACACCATTTGTTTTGGGTGTATAGACAAATTAAACCAGATCAAATACATATTATATGTAATGCAACTGTAATGTGTTCACCGTAATACCTAAAAAAAATGCTAATAATTGTAAAATGTTGTCTTCTGTGTAGGGTTTGGTGTCTCGTATTTAAACCCTCTGGTTTGTGTTTCTCCTCTCTTTGCAGGTGATATATCAATGTGATGAACCGGACTCTACTATCCGGACTAGCACCAGGGTATGCATGAAGTGTGGGGAATGGAGTGGTGACTTACCCTCTTGCTTCGACGAAGGAGTCTCAGACTTCTTCTCCTATTAGAAGAATCTTCAACATATTTAATTGCTCAATGTTTGTTAGTTTTGAGATTTAGGTGACTGACTGTGCTTAATGCGCGCCAATTTTGCACAACTGCTGCCATTAAATTAAAATGACACAATATTACGTAATCGTTACGGTGCCCCGTTTTCAAAACTTTGGCAAAGCGAAACGGATTCATCTATAGAAGTAAATGTGTTAACGATTTATTTTTTATTTTTTTAAATATTTTTTTAATATTTTGTTTTAGGCTTTGGACTGGTTTGTCAGTTGTCTTTCTTGTTTATTTGCATCGAAATATGTTATGTGATACGCATAAATGTAATTGCACTGTCTCCATAGCTTGAGCGTTGTTCAATTAAATTAAGCTAAAATTAATTGTTAATACTAATATATTGTAATTATTGACGAGGGTGGTCATGTTGTTGTTATTTTTCTAATGAACAGGAGCCCAAATGCTGCCACATTTCTATAGAACTATAAGGCAATTGTGTACTTCTTTACGTTTTACAGTTAACTCCAACAATTTTGCAACATGGGCCTATTTTGTTAAAACACAAGGAAGAAGAAAACGTGTTCGATTTGGGAAATTTAAAGTTTCTATTTAATGTTATTATTAATATAAATTTTCCTTAATTTGTTAATAAATCCGTAATCATTTTATACAGTTTTTAAGGAGCTGTGCAAAGGATATTTTTGTTTTGCAAACTGTGGAAATATCCACGATTTTATTATCATGCGAAACCCAGCTTTCTCAACCTCGTTCCCGTTGGTATGGCGCTTCATCTTTAGCAAGGCATTCTATATTGACAGATTTGACAGCGAGACCGTACACTAGTGGAACTTTTTTATTATTTGAAACCCAACACATATTGGTGCTTGTAAACTAATTATTATGAAATCATTTGAACTTTAAATATTAGACTAGGCATAAAAATAGAGTTGTAAAAATGTACAATACACTGACTATTAGATTGAATTAAGTAACAATTGTAAAACATAAGATAACATCCGTACGAAAATGGGTTCGAGAAAAGAAAGAGCTCTGCGCGTTTGCACATTGATTTTGGGATTTACCGGCCTCCGTAGACGGACACGTCGATAGTAGTAGTAATTGTAATGATAATCTATAATTCTATTGTATTTATTTTCTACCTTAACGTTTTCTTTAATGTGGGAGAATGTCTTCCAAACTGACAAAATCATGTGCCTTATAACGAAAAAAAAGAAGTAAATGTGCTCAATCCATCAAACTGATCCCAATAAGAGTGTAATTATGTGGTTTTAGAATGAACTGGACCTTGTCAAAAGAGACAATTTACAGGCAACCAGTTCGGACAATCTCCAAGAAAAAAGAACTTACACACCAATGTTCACATAAACTGTTCTTGTGGATGTCATGACACTTTAAGAAACATATCCATCGTGCTACCGGAGCGTTCCCTTTGCACGCAGTGGAGTTGGTTGCCCCAAAGCTGCCTATAAGCACTGCCCCGTATGACAAGTCCTACAATTGTTGATACTACCATTACAGAGAATGATTTACATAGGAATACAAGATCCGAAAACAATAACTAAAAACAAATAAGTAAGAAACAAGGGAGTGAGAACAGATGATGACCTGACACAAAGAAGGGCTCCAACGTGACGTCATACACAGGATATCAAAGCACCCCCATTTTGTTAAAAGTTTGAAATTGGATGAACAATCGATGAGTTCCCCCCCCCCCCCCCCCCCATTAAAATGTACTCAACATTTTAAGAAGTATCACAGTAGGCTTGTGTAAAGCATTCGAATGCAGATATTTTAGTTATGTTCATATCGTTAGCGTTACCAAAATAACTGTAAACAATGCCTGAACTAAAGCCTATATGAATATGATTGTTCGGAAATGTATTTACCAAAAACAAAAACACTAAAAGGAACCTGTAAGGCAGACATCTTGTTTGTATTTTATTTACCAAACAAATAATAAAAATCGCTCTACTTAAGTCAGACTGAAGGTGAAAACAGCCGGGTTCCTTTTTTTGTATATATTTTTTGGCGCTTCATAGTCGTTAGTTCATATACAGGGAAACGGACTAGACAGAGATGATAACGGCTTTACAAAGGACTATAGTATTAGAAGCTCTAGAAAAAAAAGGTTAGAAATTTAAAAAAACACTCTGCTTTAGTCAAACTGTTTTACGCGATTCTGATTCAAACAGAAGACATGTCTTGAATGTTAGACAAGTAGAGAGACATTAGGCATTTCATTCAAAAAAAACAACGGCAAACAATGTAGTGTATTACCGAATGCAACAATGTTTAACATTTTCAACAGCCTTTCTTAATAAATTGCGTTTTAACTATTTTGTAATTTAAACCGCGTGTTTTGTCGTTTTTGTTTATGTTGTATCAGTACAAACATAGGGTCTGTTAAAAGCATAAGGAGGATTCCCCCCCCCCCCCCCCCCCCCTGTGACATGGTTGTGACATATAGAAGAACGAAATCCCCTCTCTCGACCAAACTGGAGTGTTTGGTGCTCGATTTGTGGCATGGTGTCTTCATTGCGTTCTTATTAGTGTTTGAAATTATTTTTACGTGGGGGTGGGGGTGGGGGTGGGGGTGGGGGTGGGGTGGGGTGGGGAGATACTTCTATGCAAGAGGGGAAGAGTGTGTTATGGAGCGGTTGGGGTGTTGTGTGGGGACTATGCAAGAGGGGAAGAGTGTGTTATGGAGCGGTTGGGTTGTTGTGTGGGGACTCCCTCTCATGTTCCAGGCATGGTATACACTCCAAACACATCACACTCTCGTGAAACCGTCGAGCACTGCTGGTGTAGTGGTATCATGCAAGATTCCCATTCTTGCGACCCGGGTTCGATTCCCGGGCAGTGCAAATCTTTTGTGTGTGTGTTCTTTTTCTTTCTTTGTTTCTTTTTGATTTACAAATCCATTTATTGAGTTACGTGTATTCATTTTTGTCATTGTGCAGTACGACTCTGTTCTTAAGGTTATTCTTGATCATCATGCTCCTGAAGTTGTAAGATCCGTCATACTACGCCCTCATGCTCCATGGTATAGTGATACTCTACGTGCAGCCAAGCAGGAGAAACGTCGCCGTGAGCGAAAATGGTTAAAATCAGGCCTTGCTGTGCATGATGAGTTATACAAAGAACAGTGTATCATATACAGAGACCTTGTTACCAACGCTAAATCTAACTATCATCGTCATAAAATATCCGAGTGCAACCAACGAAATATGTTCCGTGTTATTGACAAGCTTTCTACTCCCAAGTGTATGAAAAAGCTCCCAAGTTTTGACAATCCTATTAATTTGGCCAATAATTTCGCTGATTTCTTCGAGGATAAAATTAAGAAATTGTATGGTAGATTTGATAATATTCATCCATCACCCATCTCCGTTGATATTCATGATCATTGCAATTCTTCGTTCACCACTTTTCGTGTAGTCACTTCTGATGAAGTGATGAAGATGATAAAATCTTGTACAGTTACCTCCTGCAAGTTGGACCCTCTGCCATTATCTGTTTTTAAGGAGTGTTGTTCTATTGCTGCCAGTCTTCACAGTGATTATTAATAGGTCTTTGTCTTTTGGTCATTTCCCCGATCATCTTAAGGAGGCCTACATCCTGCCACTTTTGAAAAAGCAAAATTTGGACCCGGAGTGTTTGTCAAATTATCGTCCTATCTCTAACTTGAGATTCATCTCCAAATTGATTGAGCGTGCAGTTGTTAATCAACTTCAAGACTATCTCTGTGAAAATAACCTCCATGCTAAAATGCAGTCTGCTTATCGTCCTTTCCACAGTACTGAGACTGCTCTCATTCGTGTACAGGATGAAATCTTGCGTGCACTGGACAATCATAAGGAAGCGATCCTTGTGCTGTTAGATTTTTCCGCAGCATTTGACACTATCGACCATAATCATCTCCTTCAACGTTTATCTTCTCGCTATTGAGATTGTTATCCCCCCAAAATTATTTTACAAATTGAAATGTGAAGAACCTCATTGTATTTGCCTGAAACTAATTGCCATGGTAATGATTATTTTAACTATGGACTAGTTATAAGGGAAACAGAAACTGTTGGTCAACAAAACAATACTCATTTGACATTTTGACAAAACAGAATTTGATTTAAAATCAAGTTGATGTTGGAACACCAGTTATGAGTGTGTAACTGGCAAACTCAGCAAAAATTCTTTCAAAGTTGAACTGCGAAGTTCAAACGATTCTCAGAAAAAAGTATCTGTCACGCACTTGAAGTGGTGTGACAGAAATTATTTAATTTTTTTTGAGGGGCGGGGGGTGGGGTATTTTAATGTATCGAACATTCTTTTCTTGTTTCTTGGGGGGGGGGGGGGGGCAAGGGTTCCGAGCGCCGCCCCTCCCCGCCCCCTTATGGTTTCTTCACACTTGCCAGATCTAATTGTGATGTTGCAATGATCGAGAGCAGTCTAACTTAGTGACATAGCTATCACCGATGGTACGCATGTTATCACTGAATTATGTGACCTGGTTCATCATACCAAACTATTGAAAACAATTTCCTAAATCTTGCCCAATGAATGGCATTTCAAATGAACAAAAGTGAAAAAGGGTATGATGAGGTTGAGGCGGGAGAAACATTGGAGCACCCCAACGGCCACACTCTGGCCAGACCAGTGAGAAAAGTCTCTAGTTTTAAAATGTCACAAAGATAAACCATGAGCAGTTCAACTTGGTGACAGAGCTGTTCCTCATGGTGGCACGTTTTTTCAAACTGGCCGTGAAATGTGACCGTGATGATATCTTGGATTTTTTTAATTTATATTTATATATATAATTTTTTAATTTACACTTCTTCCCTGGCAAAACAATACAAAAGAAAAACAAGGAAATACAAATAAACGAATACAAACAAGATTTTTTTTTAAGTTACAAGAAATCGCCAGTGAGTGACAAGATGGAGCAGGTGACCAGCACCTCTACAGAGCCATCCGACAGTTGAAAGGGAAGAGGAAGAGGAAGGGGAAGAGGGAGGGAAGAGGCAAACTGGTAGGGGGCAAACCAAAAACTAACAACATTAATATATTAAAACAACTTTCCCAAATCTTGCTAGATTAGTGGCACTTCAAAATGCACAAAAAGCAAAGGAACTTAGAAAGCAATGGACAGAGTGCAGTAATGGGGTTGAGGCAGGCGCCATGATGATGCTCACCAAGAGGACCAGCAAAGAACCCCACGGAAGTTGATGATGACAAGATACAGTAAAAGATCCACTACATCCCTGTTAATATACTCAGTAACGGATCGCAATTGAGATGGTGGAATTATCTTTTATCGGGCATGATATTAGGCCAATGTGAAA
Organism: Leptasterias polaris; assembly: GCA_037783415.1. Lineage (NCBI taxonomy): Eukaryota > Metazoa > Echinodermata > Asteroidea > Forcipulatida > Asteriidae > Leptasterias > Leptasterias polaris. The sequence goes on along the minus strand of JAZGTN010000042.1, from coordinate 516,501 downwards.
AAACAAATTGGAAATGTGATGAGTGTAAGGGGTGACCTACGTATTATGGTATAGGCATTGATAGACTTTTCAGGCTGATTTTTCTGATAGGCAATCACTTGAAGTCGGAAGAATATCATGCCTGTTCTATTAACATAACAACAATTCCAACTGGCAATGTCTCACAGACAAACGATTGATCAGCTGGAATGTGCATTTTGAGATTTTCGATCATCCATTGATATGCAGATTAACGTAGGTAGGTAGTAATCCCCTAACGGTGTCAATGCACATTCAAATCACAATGGCCGAGCGAAGAGAGTCGTTCAACCTCGCGTGCCACTTCGCAAAGACTACCCCTCTGCAACTGTCTTGAAAGAGCCAACAGCAGACGGCACTAGCTTCATTTCCGGCGTTTTAGGTGAGCAAAGAAACTGAGCAATTCCTATGCTTTAGGCACAAAGTTCAAATCGTACACCTGAAGCTTATGCGAGTCCAAAACTGGACAGACTTAGCTTTCTAGTCATCGTGGAATGTATAAAAACATAGATCAACTGTACTTGCTCTGTGATGAACCCACATTATACCCAGGCGAAACCAATCTACCCAGACGAAACCAATCTACCCAGGGTAAGATAAGCTCAATACACAGTAAATAAACTGTTCATTTTGAATGTGCTGCTTGTGTTTTATTGTGGAAATAAAAACATACACCAGGGAGATATTGTTTTGGCCTTCTGGCTGGGTCACCAATGAAATGTAAAATACTCTTCTTCTTCACGTTTAATGCAAGCCGTTATTATAACTTCTAATTATATTCTATAATAATTCTCATCGAAGCCTGTTCAGCATCTAGATGAGGCAAAAGTGCATGAATTCCCGAAACGGTAAAATATCCGAATCCGTCTGTCACTTTTTCATTCATTATGAAATAAAATAGCATATTATTTACTCAAATACGCTATAGGCCTATTGACTTTAGTTTAAACATTGAGTGAAATTTGTTTCCCGAAAAACATTATCACGAGGGAGGTAAAACACTTTGAAGGGTGAGGTGGTGCATATTGATTCCATAAACGCCAAGGTGATTTTTGTCTTGGAGCCATCTTACTTTTCTACAATTTTTACTAACCAATGTAAATAAACAAAACAGGAGGTGGGGAATACCTCCCCCCCCCCATTTTAAATCAAATTCTATTGGTTCTGTGGATATTTTGCGTTTGTTTTACTAAAAAGCGTATAACAAGACGTAAGCCTTTGCCTATTATGTAATAGTTGAACGTTGTTGTTTTGTTGTAGCGCCCTCTGGTGGTGACAAGACAGTTTTGGTCAGAGGTCAAGTTCTTTATGATGATCAGATCCGACGGTACAGTAAATTCTATCTATCTATCTATCTATGCTGGTACTCGTCAACTTCGCCTTTCAGCAACTAAACGAGATAAATCCATCTCCAATTATCGTCAAACTATTGTTAGTTTTTAAGTACTATTTTCGACCAGTTTCGGATCCATTACAATCGGTAAGACTTCTTACATTAATTGGGAAGTTAATTAAAACCCTCAAACGAGGCACCTGTTTCGGTCGAACGTAAATTCGGCACGTTGCCAAACATGTTTTTCCCACGTAATAAATCACTGTCGGCCAGACACCAAAGGGCTCCCAGCCAGTTGGTGAACAGATTATTTCAATCAATTTTCTGTTTTCATATTGCATTTGTGCTGACTTTGTGTATTTCTTCTTAATATTGGTAAAAAAATTGTTGTATAAAATCTATTTAGTTAACGATGCATTTCAACTTGTTTTAATATTGCTCCATATACACTGCGTTTACATTCTTGTTGGAGTTTCTTTGCTCCATGATCCTTCTGTTTCACTTTAAGATTATTTTAAATAATTACTGACTGTGTACATATTGTTTTACAATATTATGTCATTGTGCATGTCTTGCTTTTTATTATAAATGGCACCCTTTCCCGATTTAGATTGTCTTCATGCAGTTTGCATAATGTTTTACTATTTGTATTCCCTAATTTTCAATATTACTTCATTACTGTACCTTACCTCGATAATAAGTTTCACACATGAATTGCCACTTCATGTTTGAGGTTTTAATATATATTATACATTTATGTTTATCTTTCAAAATATGTTATTGTTAAACAAATTTGGGTTTGTTTATAACCTGCTATCACTGACTATTTTTGTTTGTTATCTTCTAACACAGGGCCAGCAAGAAAGCAGTTTGAATGGAGGAGGTTATGCTGTTAACGTCCAGGCATGATAGTTTTCCTAATTACATGTATGTCTTATTTACGTTTTTTTGGCCCTCTGAAAATTTGCAAAATTGTTAATAAATAGGCTGAACATTTAATTAAAGCCTACACCATGACATTTCGGCAAGCCCATGTACTCAATCAAACTATCCTACATTTTTTTCAAAGGGCCAAGTGGATTGCCTGGTAAAACAGCAAATTAATAAAATAAAATAAACAAAAGTTGCCGCTCTTCTATTATATCTAGCTACTTCCAAAACCAAATAATTCCATCGTGGTTTTTGTTGCTGAAAGTACTTCTGATGTAGAGGTATCATGTAAGATGACTCTTTATCTAGGTTCGATTCCCGGCCATTTCAATCTCTACTTTAGCTGTTTATTTACAGACAAATAAAATAAATGGAAAACAAGTTCTTTCAACAAAATATAAAATAATTTTCAGCATGCCACAAAACTTTTTATTTGATATCAAAGAAACATATTTTTCTTTCCTTAGATATTAACAAACTTCTTTCGTCAACGAGGTCGGGCTTGAAGGACTATCATTCCAGTAGCCATCCGATTTCCATACAGCCTGCTGCTAGGGCGCCCTCACTTGATTACTGGTAAGCGTCAAACTCTTCAAGACTTTTTTTAAAAACTAACTCATGCATAAAATGTAGGACTAATATAATTTGGTTATAGGGGCAGGTAGTCCAGTGAAAATAAATTGTTGTGAACAACAAGTGTATGCGTTTGTAAATGCTATGGTAGCGTAAATAAATGGGTCTATGTTTAATATTTATAATGAAAATGCAAAAAAAAAAAACATATTTTTGTTGTTTATTTTAAAATTAAGTATGAATGTAATTTCGCTAGAAAGTGTGGAGTGCCCACCAGCAAGGGATTTTATGGAAGTACCAAGACCGCGGGAAGAAAAATAAACAGGCCCTGAACTACAATGTCAGAGGTCACCAAATCACTGGCTTGTGGTGTAGGTGTAACCGGTAGTATTTATAAGGTCATCATAAAGTTGTGTTGACAAACAATTGTAGTAAATCCTTATTGGGTTGCCTCACTAAGGTTTCAAATGCTTGGACCGTTTCATTTAGGGACACAGACGGTCAGTAGGAACTCCAATCCTTTTCATCGTAAATGACGCGGTTTTGTTATGGACACAGGTAGTCCATTGTAGAGATAACTTTGTGAACATCAGGTATCTGTAAAACGCTCTGATAGTGTCATTGTAAATGGGTCCATATACATTAATAATGAAAATGTCTAAACCATCACATCTTTTTCTTACTAATTGTGTTTATTCCAATTTGTAGTACAAATGTAATGACAAGTTATTAATTTCCCTAAAAAGTGCCATCCGCAGTTTTAGACATCATGAAAGTACTAAGCCCACAGGAAAAATAAATATAAATAGGCCCAAGTTATTAATTTCCCTAAAAAGTGCCATCCGCAGTTTTAGACATCATGAAAGTACTAAGCCCACAGGAAAAACAAATATAAATAGGCCCAAGTTATTAATTTCCCTAAAAAGTGCCATCCGCAGTTTTAGACATCATGAAAGTACTAAGCCCACAGGAAAAACAAATATAAATAGGCCCAAGTTATTAATTTCCCTAAAAAGTGCCATCCGCAGTTTTAGACATCATGAAAGTACTAAGCCCACAGGAAAAACAAATATAAATAGGCCCAAGTTATTAATTTCCCTAAAAAGTGCCATCAGCAGTTTTAGACATCATGAAAGTACTAAGCCCACAGGAAAAACAAATATAAATAGGCCCAAGTTATTAATTTCCCTAAAAAGTGCCATCCGCAGTTTTAGACATCATGAAAGTACTAAGCCCACAGGAAAAACAAATATAAATAGGCCCAAGTTATTAATTTCCCTAAAAAGTGCCATCCGCAGTTTTAGACATCATGAAAGTACTAAGCCCACAGGAAAAACAAATATAAATAGGCCCAAGTTATTAATTTCCCTAAAAAGTGCCATCCGCAGTTTTAGACATCATGAAAGTACTAAGCCCACAGGAAAAACAAATATAAATAGGCCCAAGTTATTAATTTCCCTAAAAAGTGCCATCCGCAGTTTTAGACATCATGAAAGTACTAAGCCCACAGGAAAAACAAATATAAATAGGCCCAAGTTATTAATTTCCCTAAAAAGTGCCATCCGCAGTTTTAGACATCATGAAAGTACTAAGCCCACGGGAAAAACAAATATAAATAGGCCCAAGTTATTAATTTCCCTAAAAAGTGCCATCCGCAGTTTTAGACATCATGAAAGTACTAAGCCCACAGGAAAAACAAATATAAATAGGCCCAAGTTATTAATTTCCCTAAAAAGTGCCATCCGCAGTTTTAGACATCATGAAAGTACTAAGCCCACAGGAAAAACAAATATAAATAGGCCCAAGTTATTAATTTCCCTAAAAAGTGCCATCCGCAGTTTTAGACATCATGAAAGTACTAAGCCCACAGGAAAAACAAATATAAATAGGCCCAAGTTATTAATTTCCCTAAAAAGTGCCATCCGCAGTTTTAGACATCATGAAAGTACTAAGCCCACAGGAAAAACAAATATAAATAGGCCCAAGTTATTAATTTCCCTAAAAAGTGCCATCCGCAGTTTTAGACATCATGAAAGTACTAAGCCCACAGGAAAAACAAATATAAATAGGCCCAAGTTATTAATTTCCCTAAAAAGTGCCATCCGCAGTTTTAGACATCATGAAAGTACTAAGCCCACAGGAAAAACAAATATAAATAGGCCCAAGTTATTAATTTCCCTAAAAAGTGCCATCCGCAGTTTTAGACATCATGAAAGTACTAAGCCCACAGGAAAAACAAATATAAATAGGCCCAAGTTATTAATTTCCCTAAAAAGTGCCATCCGCAGTTTTAGACATCATGAAAGTACTAAGCCCACAGGAAAAACAAATATAAATAGGCCCAAGTTATTAATTTCCCTAAAAAGTGCCATCCGCAGTTTTAGACATCATGAAAGTACTAAGCCCACAGGAAAAACAAATATAAATAGGCCCAAGTTATTAATTTCCCTAAAAAGTGCCATCCGCAGTTTTAGACATCATGAAAGTACTAAGCCCACAGGAAAAACAAATATAAATAGGCCCAAGTTATTAATTTCCCTAAAAAGTGCCATCCGCAGTTTTAGACATCATGAAAGTACTAAGCCCACAGGAAAAACAAATATAAATAGGCCCAAGTTATTAATTTCCCTAAAAAGTGCCATCCGCAGTTTTAGACATCATGAAAGTACTAAGCCCACAGGAAAAACAAATATAAATAGGCCCAAGTTATTAATTTCCCTAAAAAGTGCCATCCGCAGTTTTAGACATCATGAAAGTACTAAGCCCACAGGAAAAACAAATATAAATAGGCCCTGATGAACTACAATGTCAGAAGAGGTCACCGAACTTTTGACTTGTAGTGTGTGTGTAATTGGTAGTCTTAATATCACTCATTGACAAAAAGTAAATCCTTGTTCGGTGCCTCACATTACATATGCTTTGAAGTTTTCGATAGAACAGACTGGCTGTATGAATTTCCTTCCTTTTCATCGGAAACAGGTAGCGACTTTGTTATGAGGATAGGTTGTCCCAAAAACAAGATAATTCAAATATCTGCGGTAGCGTAAATGGGTCTAAATACATGTACATTCATAATGAAAATGCCAAAACATTTTTTTTTTTTTTAACTGTTTGTTTCAAAATTTTGTACAAATGTAATGAATTGTCAATAATTTCGCTAGCTAGTGAAGAGTGTCATCTGGAGTTACATGTAGTTTGGGATTTAATGGAAATACCAGGCTCACAGAAAGAAAAGTAAATAGGCGCTGAACTACAATGTAAGAGGTGACCGAATCTTTGACTTGTAATGTGTGTGTAATTGGTAGTCTTAATGTCACTCATAAGCTGTGTAGACAAAAACTGTGAACAAATCGTGCATCGATAATGTTCCAAATGTTTAGAATATTTCGTTGGGAACACTGACTGTTGGTACAATGTAGGAATCTCCATATTTTTCACTGGAAACCGGCAACGATTTTGTTATGGGGATAGGTAGAAAAGATTGATTGTTGTGAACGACAGGTGTTTGTCTTTAATAGCTGCTTTGTCTCAAGAAAGAAATGGCGCTTCCAGAGAAACATTAAAGTTAGTGTCCGTGCAGAAATGCTGTATGATCCACATACTTTGAATTCTGAAGTTCCTGGCATAAAGACTTTTAACACAAAAATGCAGCACTGTACAGGATCTTGTTGAACTAATAAAGCAAAGTTACACATCAAACTGACGGGTAGGCTCGTAGGATTTTCACGTCGTCCAAAGGTCGGTCAGCAGTATTTGTGTCCACCATTCCCATGCGTTTCACAACTCCTAATCCCTCGGACACTCGCCCGAATATGGCATGTTTACCGTCCAAATTCTGACAGGGTGCTAGTGTGATGAAGAATTGGCTGCCGTTGGAATCGGGGCCGGCGTTTGCCATTGAGAGTACTCCAGCTCCAGTGTGCCGAAGCTCGGGATGAATTTCATCCGCGAAGGTCGATCCGTAGATGGAGGCGCCTCCACGTCCTAAAAATGGAGTTAACAAAACATAAAACTATTATTGCAAAGGGGAAAATAGTAATTAGCTGTTGAAAACTGCTTACCAACCAAAAGGACCTGTGGTATAAAAGCAAAAATTAGTTAGTGGCCTGACGTTTCAACCCGAGCAGAGTCTGTCTCTATTATTGCAAAGTTCAATACCATTAACCTTCCTACTGTTCTTCCATTCAATATCACCCATAATGTTTTGAATGGTACAAGCAGTATACCAGCCTTGTATATGATAAAAAGCAGTGGCGCAACTATAACTAAAGTGGGGGAGAGGGGGGGGATGAGATTAAATGTTACCAGAGTAACTCTTTTGTTTAGAAAGCAAAGGGCTTAATTAACCATTGACATCATCGTGTGTACATGTTGTAATTGGTCGCATCATAATCAGTCCCATCATGCATCACTGCATGAATTTGTACAAGCTCATCCCAGATGTCTTGGATGAGACCAGTGGTGGCAGAGCGAGCAGCTCCTTTCTCATGAATTTATTCTTTTCAACTTCATAAAATATAGTAGCAACTTCACTATAACTTCTAGTGCTCTCAGGTTTTCAAATTTTGTATGTATTTAATTATTTTTATAAAGTTGGGGTATATTTAAGGGAATCTTGTCTACAACTGAAACTAGATTACAATTTTTTTTCCCCCCGATTGCCATTTACGCTTTTTTGTAAACAAAAGAAGACGCATGGGACTGGGATGCTTGTGCATGACGTGAAACCTGATTTTATTGCAGTAACAATTCCCCACTATCAAACTTGGGGTCCATGATTGATTGTGCCTAAAGAGTCCTCATGCACCACTACTGTATAGTACCCAAGGGCGCATTAGCCTAGTCATTGGAGTGAAAAATTCGACTCCCAGTCATGACACTTGTGTCCTGGACACTTTTAATAAAACCATAAATTGCTTCTCTTCACCAAGGTGTATAGTAAGGAGCCTGCTATGTCAGAGTTAGTATTATGTTGGATTAACCACTATGCGCTAGGGAGTTGAGAAGGTTTGAGGAATGGCCTGTGGCTGATGAACAGGAATAATAATGTTGCAAAGGGCCTTGAGCTAGCTACTGAGGTATGTGCGCTATACACCAATCCGACGAAAGAAAATTGGTAGCGCCCTCTATTGACAAAATTTAACAACTGCGGTGTCGCAAGCAGGAAGCACTGATCTCTATATACTGTGCTTCCAGCTTGCGACACCGCGGTTGTTAAATTTTGTCAATAGAGGGCGCTGCCAACATGTTTTCGTCGGATTGGTGTATATAAGAACCCAGTTTTGTTTTTGTTAATAATACTGTACCTACCTGTGCCAGTTGGATCACCACCTTGCACTACAAAGTTGGCGATGATTCGGTGAAAAATAACGCCATTGTAGTATCCCCGTCTGGCCAGCTCGGCAAAGTTTTTGCAGGTTTTGGGTGAATGGTGCCAGTACAACTCGATGGTTACTTTCCCCATACTACAGAAAACAAACGACATTATGAAGTATTAGAATAGTATTGACATAAGATTTATTGTTGAAAATGGAAGTGTGTTGATCATCAGAGAGTGATCTCATGTACATTGTACATGACTGGATTGGTAACTCTAAATGAAAATTGAAAGTTTATATCTGACACTGACAATAGAGTTTATCTACTGATAAAACCATTTAACCAATCCTCTTATAGAAACATTTGTGTCTAAAATATTGTCAAATTCAAGTTCAGGCGCACTGCATACAAACACAGCCTGTTTTATTTTGTCAACAAAAAATGAACCCCCCAAAAGCCTGGTAGTGATATGATTGTAAACAAACTCCCTGCAAAAAAATAATATTTTTTTTTTTTTTTTTTCTCAGGTTGTGTTTGAATTGACAGTATGTAAATGTAAAGTGTTTCCAGCAAAACACTTTCATCCAATGTATCTCAGACTTTTTTTGAATCGTATAATGTTACAGTGAGAATTTTTTTTATAAGAGTAAGATTTCAGTCCATAATAACAAACAATTGACGACAAGTGGACGCCATTTGACGACAAGTGGACGCCATTTGCTTCAAAGTCAAACAAATGTACTGAAAATCACCAACTTCAGCTCTCAAATAAGGGATCGGTTAATTTCAATAAAATGTGCACAATTCTCTGGTGCATTAAAATGTTGAAACCTGATATTGTTAAACTGAACATGTTTGAATACACTAGGTTCCCACCCAGAAAATAGGCATAGTCTACTACAGACGTGTGTCCCAAGGTTCCCATGTTTGAATACACTAGGTTCCCACCCAGAAAATAGGCATGGTCTACTACAGACGTGTGTCCCAAGGTTCCCATGTTTGAATACACTAGGTTCCCACCCAGAAAATAGGCATGGTCTACTACAGACGTGTGTCCCAAGGTTCCCATGTTTGAATACACTAGGTTCCCACCCAGAAAATAGGCATGGTCTACTACAGACGTGTGTCCCAAGGTTCCCATGTTTGAATACACTAGGTTCCCACCCAGAAAATAGGCATGGTCTACTACAGACGTGTGTCCCAAGGTTCCCATGTTTGAATACACTAGGTTCCCACCCAGAAAATAGGCATGGTCTACTACAGACGTGTGTCGTGGCCAAGCAGTTGATTGAGAGCACTGGGCTCAAGCTCTGGTGTATCTGATCAGCAGAGTGTGTGCTTGAGTGTCAGTCATGACTTTGTTGTTTCCTTTTTTAAAGCAAGACACTAATTATCGGTAGTTGCTTCATCCTTCTGTTGGGACGTAAAGCCGTAGGTCCCATATGGTGTTGTGTAAAAACTATCAATGCACGTTAAAGAACTGAGTACACTTATTGCTAAGACTTCGAAAGAGAAGGGGTTTGCCCCAGCCCAGTGTTTCTTGCAGCCAATGTGCTTATGCTGAACAAGGCTTTGATGAGAATCGTCATGTAGAAACTAATAATGATGGCCCTAAAAAAAAACTACAAATAGTGCAAGTAGTAAGTAACTAGTGAAAGCTTGAAATTGAATTACAGAAGTAAAGGCCTGTAGTAAAACTAAGTACTACCTGACTACAGTAGCTGTGCTAGGTTCATGAATCATGCTGTGTAACTTAAACTGCAAGTAAAACTGACTTGAGTGATTTACTTATTAATGAGTACTGTCTGAGTGTACTGGACTTAGAATGAGATTGAATTGAACGCCGGTTGATGACCAGTGTTACTTTTATCATTAAAGCAGGTCATCACTCCATGCCATGCATCTCCTGTCCATCGAACTGTATTATTAATTAATAATACAGCTTAATACAATAATTACAAGTTTGAAACTTTATAATGAGTAATGATGATAAGATTTAAGAAGATCGAGTGAGAAGACACTGATCTGCTAGTGCTACATTTTGATTTTTGTACACATCCTGCCTGACACAGTGACATGATCATGATGTACGTACAACTACAACAGTTTGTGAATGTGACACGGATAATTGAAAATCTAACAATTTCACTCAGTACTTATTTAGCAGCTCACACACATTTGTGTTAGTTACCTGGTATCAAAAACAACACTTGGTGGTTGCTGAGAAGACATGTCTGCAGGAAAACGGGTGTTACTAGGCAAATATTTCACAGAAAGTAAGCACTCTGCAGCGACAAAAATCAGTTTGTAGCGTTGTTTTGTTCAATCCACGATCCAACGCACGCTTACTCCAAACAGCGCCACCAAGAGTTAGTTATTTTCTAGGTAGCTGATTGCATCGTAGACATGCCACAAGTCCACTAAGCAATGCGTTTACTACGGGACAGTAGGTCTAATGGTCTAATCTTTCCCTTTTTAAAACAAAGATGCCTCGGCGGGGGGGGGGGGGGGGGGGGGCTAGATGAATGGTTGGTCCAATGTCACCACCATGGAGGTAAAAATGGACAGAATAATCTTCTTTATCTTTATCATTTTTATTCCGTTTGTAAATGTTAGCAGCCGTCCATCCTCGGAAAAGGGGGGGGGGGGGAAACGTTAATAACAAGTATGTTAGCTTATCTTTAATATGGTATCATAACACGAAATCAAGTAACAATTTGGTTGGTAGGCCTAAGAAAGTCCCTAAATCCTTGCAAAGGAACCTCCACACGTACATGCAACTAACACAAATATTCACATCATTGTGACACTGAGTACTGTTATAGTCCGGCATTAATTAGGCATAGGCCAACAATTAACAATACTATAGTGATAGGGATGTGTCTATTTTGAAAGACAAACGACGAAGTACAAGGCCTAACCATGGGATATCTACCGCTACACTAAACTAATTAAATTTGCTTGAACTTTTCGCTAATTTACTCACTTTTGTGTTGGAGGGACCTCTTTTCAAATTCATCGGAATCAGAGTGTTGAGTCCCTCGGAGTGACGAACCTCTGAGCAGATTGCCACGGTGGATAACAGTAACGCTTAAATAGCAGTAGGTGTATTGATAACTTCACTCTGGGTAGATTTGATTGATACTTGCTACCGACGGTAATGGTGTTTTCTTTTTATAACAACATTTCTATGAAATTAAAGCGATGGACAACGACAAGAATCCTCTGTCTGGAAGTAAAATGATAATGCAGAGTCTATTAATCATGGTCCCAGGAGGTATCGGGTGCCCACGCAGTCTTGCCCGAGGGTTGATTAATTTTACTCTCAGTACAGTCATTCTGGGAATCTTGAAAATGAAGAAAAGAAATGAGAAAGAAAGAAATCTGAAAAGAAATTAGACTAAAATTGACCAATTACATCCTTAATCATGTACATTGAGATTTGACACATTAGTTAATTTGTTACAGGGTATATTGCTTTAAGAGTGAATTTAAGCGGCTACTCCTATTTCAACTGCTCAGCTCAGGGCTTGCTTTTTAATTGTTTATACACTCTAACACCTTCTGGTTCCGAATTGCCCCGGATTCCGCATATGGATTTGTTTGTCAAGTTAAGCGAATCGGCAGTTAACGCGGACAAAAGTGCCGGAAATCTGGCCAAAATACGCTCAATTTTGACACAAATGAAGTCATAACTCAAGAACGGTTCAATATTTTGAAAAGTTCCACTCGGAAAAGTTGAGATCAATTCCTTACCTAAATAATCGTATCTTTTATTTTCTGGTGGGTTAAACATTGGACCTGTCAAAATCTCATTCAAAAGTATGAATCTGTGTGATTTTTGTGTGTGACGACGGCGAGTTTTTTGGTAGTATTTTGCAGTGTTGTAACCAAGTCATTTTTTGTCAAGTCAAGTCAAGTCGCAAGTCATCTTTGGTCAAGTCAAGTCAAGTCACAAGTCATTTTTGTTCAAGTCAAGTCAAGTCGCAAGTCAAATTTTCACAAGTCAAGTCAAGTCACAAGTCAAATTTTCGCAAGTCAAGTCAAGTCACAAGTCACATAATGTCCCGATAAGCCCACTCCCATGATGATGTTGTGACAGACTAAAAAATACAACCATTGAACCACATGCACGGCAATAATTGCCGTGCTTTTTTAGAATTTGAAGGGCATCGCAGCAATTTCGTAAGTGTAAAAAGGGCACCACGGCATTTTTGTCGAATGTGGGGGGTATCATGGCAAAAACTTAATTTTACAAAATTTAACACGACAGGTGTCAGGTGAAAAAACTAAGGTTGAACACAACCACGGATGTGATCTATTAAAGCAATGCGTCTTCACCACCACAGCATTTTGACTATCCTATGCACAAACACCCCGCAAAAAATTCCCCAAAACAACAAAACAAAACATATTTAAAAAGAAACAAATCTTACGTTTTACATTAAAATAATCTTTCTGTTGATCCAAAATGTCCAAAATGGTGTCATTTTTGTAAAATAAAGCCTATAAGTTGTGCAGTTTTCCGTAAACAAGCTAACATTTCCGAGGAAATGTGCTTTGAAGACCATACTGTCGACGGCTTTTGCGTGAATACCAGTGGCTCATTGCTCTGTACACGTTTTTTTCGCGCACCAGCGATGGTGATTATTGCCATTCGAGGGAAAAACCCTTTTCCCCGAGCATGCGCAGACACGTAAAGTCTTTTGTCAAGGCGTTTCAAACAGGTGTTGTGGGATATTTCACCAATAGAGGGCTTTTACTCCAATGGTATCGCATTGTTTTGAAACGCCCTATAGCGTTCAATGTTTCCTATCTTTATTGTTGCGCATAAAGGAACGACATAACAAAGACTAGCAGCCTCTAAATTGGAAAAGACGTGACCGCGTGCGTTGTGTAAACTGTGATCGCAATGTGGTCCGTGTTTTGCGGAACTTCCGAGTGAATTGTTTCGACATTAATTTATCCGAACCCTAAAAATGTAAACGTATAACTTCACATTTAATATTCCTGTGTTGTAACCAAGTCATTTTTTCTCAAGTCAAGTCAAGTCGCAAGTCATATTTGCTCAAGTCAAGTCAAGTCACGAGTCATTTTTGCTCAAGTCAAGTCAAGTCGCAAGTCAATAAAATTGGCGACTCGAGTCTGACTCGAGTCCTCCAAGTCACCGACTCGAGTCAACAACCCTGGTATTTTGCTCTAGCATCGCCTTGTTGTAGAGTGTAACTCACGAACTACACGGTCTATTAAAAAGTTCCACTCGGTATTGAAAATATTATTTCATGCTCAATGATGTAACAATGAGTTTGATTGGACAAACTTTGGGCCTGTCAAAATGAACATCAAATAATAGAGTCTGTTTCAAAGAGCCTGCCAAGTGTGGGTCAAAGCATTTTGTTTTGGGGGGTGATAAAAGCCAATCTGTACAATGATGGCCCTGCCTGGCATTCACTGTCACAATGTACTACAACTTTGGTAAAGTTTAACTAGGCTGTGGTACTATTTGTGACTAATTTGTAGTGTTTTTATTTTTAATAGGCCTTGACAAAATAAGTATGTTAACATTGAAAAAAGACCCTCAACGTTAAAATTGTTTGCTGTGCATTGATCTCACGCGCTCATTTTATGTATACAAAAATAATAAGTTTTTTCTCCTTAAAGGCACTGGACACGTTTGGTAATTACTCAAAATAATTGTTAGCATAAAAACTTACTTGGTAACGAGCAATGGAGAGCTGTTGATAGTATAAAACATTGTGAGAAACCACTCCCTCTGAAGTAACGTAGTTTTTGAGAAAAGGGTAATTTCTCACTCAAATAATAAAAGACTTCAGCGAAACCTTTTAATATTGGCATCTGAAAGCACACAAAATTGTGCAACAAGGGTGTTTTTTCTTTCATTATTTTCTTGCAACTTCGATGACAAATTCAGCCCAAATTTTCACAGGTTTGTTATTTTATGCATATGTTGGGATACACCAAGTGAGAATACTGGTCTTTGACAATTACCAAAGGTGTCCAGTGCCTTTAAAGGCAAAGTATACCTTGGGGATTTTGGAACTGTTTGGTAAAAAAAAAATCCTATATGCTTGTTCATTATTAAACAACAAAATTAATCTGTGAAAATTTCATTTCAAAAGGTGGTATAGCGTTTTATTGCCGAAAATATATCTGGAGCGGTTATGTCCACGCAGGAAGAATAATCCGTAATTGGAATACGTAATCTGAGAAATGTTTCGGCATGAAATGCTTCTCAGAATGATTTTTTTTGTTTTAAATCCCTTTCTCTACAATCACATTTCTTAGGAGGGAATCCTACTATCCCAGTTCAGCCCAAAATGGGCTGCAAGGGGATTATTCTAACAAGTATTAAAAACAAGTGGCGTGTCGTGGCCGAGCGGTCTAGGTCACCGGACCTAAGCTCTGGTGTTTTCAGCAGCAGAGTTTTGGGTTCGATACCCGGTCATGACACTTGTGCCCTTGAGCAAGGCACTTAACCATAATTGCTTCGAAAAAGTTGGGAAGGTAGTGCATTCTGCTCTACCAGACAGGCTCCTAGTGGATGGTACCCATGCCTACATCCTTAAGGACTGTGAAGGGGGTAATCCTGTTTCAGCCCCAGGAGTAGGAGGCAACGTGCCCCTGGTGTCAATTGATTTGGGTCGATAGCCCAAATCAGTTATGTGTAGCCCTCACCTTGAGTGGCCGTCCGTGGCCTTGCGATATCTCATTTAAAAAAATATATATATAAAAATAAAAAATTATCAGAAGCTGCAGTGCTTCTTTACAAGTGAGATTTTATGGACATATTTTTCGGAGTAATTACCAATGGTATAAACCCCCCCTCTAATTGGAGAGAGATAAAGCCATGAATGATACATGGGCCCAATTTCATGGCTCTGCTTACCGCCGAATTCTGCGCTTGCGATCACCATTCTCCACTTACCAAGCAACTCCAGAACTTCTGCGCTAGCTGTGTATTAATCGTAGAATGCCTAGTAACGTGGACTATACGCAAGCGCACAAGCACAAATTCCCTGCTAACCCGTGAAAAGCGCGGAATTCTCTCGCTTCCGTAAGCGCCGATTCTTTGCTTACGGTAAACAGAGCCATGAAATTGGGCCCAGCGTGAGCGTGATCCACACAAAGGCTTCAAAGTGCTCAAGGCACGTTAATAATAAATTGAAGAATATTTGAAAATAGTTATCGACACACAAAAGCTATTATTTTTCTCTCGGTCCTGGACTTGCCTCTTCAAGATGGTATTAATGACAAATTTACGCACAAATGATACCATAAGCCTGAAGCATCTTTTGAACAATGATTCCATACTGTAAATCAATCTCTCAAACTGAAATAGAAACCGTAAAAACTATGAGCAAGTTCGGGAACCTTTTGTCAATTATTTGCCGTTTAAATCACGCATGCGTGGTCTGTGTTTCACTCGAACGCGTTTAGTCGACTGACCCGGCAAATAAGGTGACCAACAGGGCGACGACGAATCTAAAAGAAAGACCAAAAAATGTATTGAACCATTGCCATCTTGACAAAGTCACGTTACTTCGTTAGTTAGAGAAACGATACTCCGGAGCTAGGTTGATCCAGTTGGACTAGCTAGCTTAACAATGCAGCGTTTGAGTGACATCTAGATCGACTGTGGTTAAGTCTAGTCGACTCTAGTCTTGTTAATAATGTAGGGAAGAAGGGGGGGCAAAATGGGGAAAACTTAAATTTAAGAGGCAATTAAAGTGTTAATGCTATTTTGTGTTGCTGAAAAGGCATTGGGTTACAATAGTGGTAGACTTACTTCAGCATTATTCTTAAGCCGGGGGTATTACGCGAACATAGCATTAATGTGGGTGTAATGGTTTAATTCAAAGTTGGAGGAGGGGCGTAATTCAAAGTTGGAGGAGGGGCGTAGAACGTAACGTTACTTGTGGTATTGTTTCTGTCCTATTCTTTATTGCAGACTCGGATCTGCCCGTTTTATTTTTCTTAGTTATTTATTTATTATTATTTGTTTTACTTTACTTTACTGTTGCCATCTTATTTGACACAATCAGTGAGCGAAAATACGGATCCGCCCACACATCCACACATGCACATGAAGTCTGGGGCCCAGTTTGATGTGTTCTCAACTTTTCTGAATCATCGCCGGTGGCATACATTGAGGCCCTTATTAGAACCCGGGTCGGGTTCCGCAGTTCGAACGCATTTTACACCGTATTGGAACATTAGTTAGGATCAGGGGATCAGCGAGATTTATGAAATCACCGGGGATATGACCTTTCAGAATCGTGAAATTAGGGTCTTACAGTTTGGTTATACGGTTAGGATTGATGGTGGTAACATCCTTGGCATCGCCATTCTAGGATTGGACAGATTGAAACTTTCAATGGGCTAAGTTTGCTGTTTGTTTAATCATTGACCTATGACATTGGACGCGAGCTTGTCAATGCCGCACCCCGGTTACAAACCAGTGTTCTGTCACCCCTTTTTCTTCACCCCTGTTCCGAAAAACCCCTACTGTATTTTCATAACCCTAACCCTATCCTAACCCTCACCCTAAACCAGCGTGCAAATCATGAGTAGATTTTTGGAGCTTAGGGGTGTCGGATATAGCAGTCACTCGCACCCCTACTCAACCGATGAGAATCTATTTGTGTACACACCAGAGCTCTTACCTATCCGTGTCTCGCCCGGCCTCATCCCGAATACCCCTTTCTGTCGTCTAAAACCATTGCTGCTTCTCCTGCCCTGTTTCTTAGGTTTTGTCTAAAGTTTCCATCGTAGTATTTACTCATGTCCCTCATTCTTGTCCCTAATGTACGTAATTGTACGCGCCCCTTCACTCGCAGTACACGTTTATATAGTAATCTCGTCCCATCACTGTATCTGGTCCAAAGGCAACTACGGGGTACGCTTCAGCTTTCGCCCCTCGGCTTTACTTTGAAACTCATCCCATATTTCTTGCTCTCTGCAAAAAAAACCCAACACTTTAGAACTGGTTACATTGAAATTTGCACAGATAAGATGCCTCCATGAGATCGTGCTTTTCTTTTCCAATATTTTCTACCGTAGCCCGAATCTTAAGTGGCATTCTGTATAATAACGATCAATGTTTCAAAGAGTACCTCACTTGTTTTAATTTAATTAATGAATATTATGTTCGTTAATGATTTTGTGTACAGGATTTTTTTTTTTTTACATTAGGTTAAGATGGCACGCAATAGCTTTATAAAAGACACTAATTTAGAACAAGAAAGAGTCATATGAGAATAATCCGCCTTTCATCTTATAATTATAACAAAATCAAACTGCTCAAATTATTTCTTTCATTTTAGTTTAATTCTTTGGGCAATACAATCGTTGGGATTGGAAAACGTCAGAAAACTGTCATTAAAAAAAGTGCCCTCCTAGACCCCCGTTCATTAATAAACAATAAACATCGGTAGTATAAAATACACATTAAATTGAAAATTAGAAAGAAAGGGGCAAGTAAAGGAATCATATATAAACAGAAACCAATACTTAAAACCCACAGAGTCAAATACAAAATTGAAACACTAACCAGGCAAACTGAAACAGTACAAATATTAAAAAATGTGTCGAGCTTTCTGCATGCTCAGTGAAACTAGAAAAGAAGTTCCATACCAAACAGTTTTTTCTTTTTTGAAAATGTTTGGTCACGAAATTTGTTAAAGAATTTACAGTGAAAATTATTACAACACCAACCGAAACTATCCTGAAACGTTTACTTCGCTTTGACAGACAGAAAACTACTATCAACGAAATTACAAAAATAGAGCCGAATAATTATGCTAATAAATGATTTACTTGTAGTGGTTTTTCTTTCTTACAACAACAATCCAGTTAGACGAACTAGTATATAATTCAAATCCATGTGGGTTTGCATAGGGTGGAATTCAGGACAAAACGTTTTAATCCAACTCGTCAGAAGCTGAGAACTTATAGTTATTTGTGTAAAAATAGAATTAGCTGTTGCAAACTGTTTACCAACCAAAAGGACATGTGTTATAAATGCAAAAATTAGTTATTGGCCTGACGTTTCGACCCTTGCAGAGTCTTAACAAACATTTCTTTACCCACGTTAACACTGGTTCCACTGGCGGGCCCTGCCCTCATCGCATTAAATATTTTGGAGCATAATTTATGTCTAGTATTATGCTTTAATACTGTCGTTGTCCAACACACAACTCTACATTCTTAATAAGTTTTAGGACCAGACGTTTTCGGTTGATGGAAATTGCAGTTCCCAACCCCTTTTATAAACCCCCAACCCTAAGCTCCTTTTACCAGGAGAGAAACACTGTCAAGTTATAGAAAGAGATTTACGTTCCCCCCCCCCCCCCCCCATGTTCTCCACTCTAAAATGCGGTTAACTTAATTACGAATCACTTGATGCGGTGCTAGTCTGGCTTATTCACCCCTCTTAACATGGGTGGTACACTGTCGGGGCGGGGTTGGGGGAAGGCGGTTGCCCGCAGCCGAGGAAGCCCACCAGTACAAGATGACGAAACATGGCAGGGTGATAACGCAGAAAGGGGGATTTTTTTCTTCCCCCCGCGGTTGTAGCACTGGGAGAGAGGTGAAAACATGATTTATTAGCAGGGATGAGATGCTGGGATGCAGCTAATAATAACCACGATGGGAAACACGTCCCCAGGGTGACAAACTGGTATCCTGATTGGATTGAATAGCTACGCGGCGTTTGCAAAAGGCCTCGTCGGGGAGACTGGTGTGCATTCGGTCGCCTCACCATGAGATTGCACACTAAACACAATACCTAGATAAATAATAATAACAATACAAAATAAATACATAAATAATCTGGTTACAATCTAATTGGGTTCTTAATCTAAAGTTAAATTAAAAATTAAGGTCTTTTATCACTTGCCTAAATCATTGTGCCGTTTGTGTGGCATTGAGTGATATTTTGTGGGGAGTAATCTCGTAAAACGCCACAGTATAGTTTCCCCCAGGGGCACGAGTCCCGGCCTGTTTTTGGATAAACAACATGCTCGTTGGATGTAATAAGGCAAGCCCCCTATCGTGACGGACTTCTTGTTGTGATAGTAGATCAGTCGTCATTTCCTAAACGCCTTGTTGTTTGAGCTACACCGGCTGAAACTGCAAGAAACGTTAGTTTCGTTGACTTGGACTTTAATGTTTGAAATATTACTTTTCCCAGAATCATAATTATTCCCCGGTGCAGTTTAATTTGTCTTTATTGCACCAAAGTATAACGTACATTTGATGAGGGAAATGTCGAGGGTCCCAACAGATACCGGGGGAGACGACAGGTAGCAATATCATGTAATTGTATTTAGCATTTATTGAGTAATGGGTAGAACTCACGACCTCAGTACAGGCCAAAGATGAATCGCTCCGGGGAGAGAGACCCATTTCATTCCGCAAAGGTTTAAGCCATTTCTGTCTTCTAATTCCCCCAATAACTATAAATATATAGTAATAAAATAAAATTAATAGCAATAACAATATATAAAACAGTAACAACAAATGAAATTGATACCATTACAAAATATTCTGATAAACATTTCCGGCTGAAATCTTAGTAAGTGCGCAAAAACGTGGTGTGCTTTCCCTTACCTCGATTAAAGTACGTATACCCACTTGTACAATCCCACAATAACATTTACTATCTTTTGGTAAAGTCTTTCGAAATGGTTTAACTTGTTTGATAAAATATGCGCAAGTTGTTTGCATCGTTGCTTACTAACTAGTAAACGGGAATCAAAACGTAGGCCTAAATCCCAAAATACTGGAGCTCCGTGAGTGCCTTGTTGTCACTTATCCATAAAACGAGATAATTCATCGTGCCGAGTCAACTTGTTTTATGGAAGAAGTCGAATTGTTATAACATTTTTCTCGCCAAGACAACTTATTGAACCGAAAAAGTTGACTTACGATGACTTATCTCGCCAAGACGAGTTATTTTATGGAATACCTCGACTTGTCCTATAGTTAGACCCCCATCAACCTACTAAAAAATAAGAAGTCGACTTATCTCAGTTTCTGTAATGTCATCTTGGTGAGATGAATGATTGTCGGGACAAGTCGACTAATTTGCAGTAAGTCGACTCGGTGGGATCATTTTCCACGGCAAGTCGACATCTTAGTCTCAGTAAATCGACTTACCGAGATAAACGTGTGGAGCTACGTACCATAAACAATGATATTTCATCTCTTTATAACAAGCAAACACTCCGACACCCTCGAAAAACAAAAAGCGAACAAACAAACAAACACCCCAAACAACCCAACACTCTAACGAACAAACACACCGCCAAACCAACAAACAAACAAACAAACAAACAAACAAACAACCCAACAACCCCCCCACAACCCAAACAACAAACAAACAAACAAACAAACAACCCAACAACCCAACAACCCAACACACAAACAAACAAAAAAACAGGAACCAGCGAGCCAATCATTTTTCTAATGATGCAATAATTTAATGAGTATTCACTAAGCAACAATTCGTGTAATTACATTACATTGTCCATCAGATTAAAAAATATAACAGATAACATCTTTTCATAATTTCGCTGTACAGTTTAAGTACTGGCACATTGTACTTTGTTGAAACGATTAATAATTATTGTAAATAGTTAACGAAGACATTCTTTAAAAATGACGCTGGTACAAACAAAGCTTCTTCGTTCTTCATGTTAATTGTAACAGCCATGGGGTCGGAGCCCAATGCACGGCCCAATTTCATAGAGCTGCTTAAGCACAACAAAATTATGCTTACCAGAATATGTTTACCAGCCAAACTACCTTTTCACGTGTACAAATTGTGACTGGTTTCCTGCTTATTTGAGCTCTATGAATTTGGGCCCAGATTAATGTTTCGCAAGAAACTTTGCTTCGCATAAATAGGTTAACACTAACAGTCAAACATGCCACGTAAAATGAATGATCCATCGAGACTTGGCAAATAAATTCACATTAATAAACAATTCGTATGAAATTGTACACAGATTTACTCAAGGAAACCAAAAGGGAAATGGTCGGATAAGGATTTAAATGACGTTGGCCATAATATTATACAAATTCTAAAGCAAATTGATTACGAATGCCAAGAATTTGTATGTACATGTACTTTCGGTTCGAAGTAAACTGAATGTGTGTGTTGGTTTTGTTTTATAATTGTTTTTTTTGTTAATGTTTTGTTTGGGGTTTTTAAGATGAAGAAAACAAATGAGTTGGAAAAAACCCACACATGCAGCCGTACGGATCCGGTTTGTGGGGTACTGCTATTGTTGTTCTATTATTCCCTTTTCTGAAGAATTCCCCCGTGGGGTCCAATTGTTCCTTTTGAAATTACCTTGTGGGTCCATTGTTCCATTGTTGTCAGGACCCTTCCGTGTGTCCACACGCACACACCAATTACAGCAATGTTGGTGTATTGCCTTGTTTGATAATAAGAGATTGACCGATCTTTTGAAGCCGTCAGTTTCAAACTCACAGAACAAAACCTGGTTTCACATTCATCCACACATAGCCACAAAATTCTATTTCACATTGATCCCCATCTTACCAACTCACTTATTCCACCCTTCTCATTCAAAGCAACCTCGATTCCTTCTCACCAGTCTTATCTCAACATTTATCACTCGCTGTCTTCTTCCTCATCGACCCCCTCCCCCCATCTAACAGTCACTTCAAGACGCACCACTGTTATGTTTCTCCCTCCGTCACCTTACGTTTATCTTTATCTCCCCCAACAACGTGCAGCGACATCTTTGTCTCTTGTATTCAGTTAATTTTCTCATCAACTATTTCTTTTACCTTTCCGTGCTATCTCCTCGGACCTCCCTCTGCTCGGCCTCACCAACGATCCACTCAGGAGGTCTTATCTCGGCACATCTCCCCCAACTATTGCGTCTCTGAATACTATACTCCTCTAGTTCATCCTTGCTTTCAATTGACACTGGCGATTTCTCCTATCTCGTCATCTTACAACCATTAGCTCACCCGCTCAGACTATAGAGACTGCATCACTTAAGCAACACGCTGCACACCTCTTACACCCAAACTAATTAATGTAAATGCGTCTTTTAAATCTCTTTTCATAATCTCTTCACACTTTCTATACTCTCATCGACAATCTTGCCCGCTTACTCTCTCGCTCTCTCATTTCAACTTCCTTGTACTTTTCACAACCCTTTCCTAATCTCACCCCCCATCTGCCCCTTTTCATCACCTTACGACATCATGCTTTAACAGCCAAATATCTCTATCCCTCCTCAAAGTCGTTAGTGAACAAAATATTTTGAAAACGTAGACAGGCCTATGGCTGACGTTGGTACAAAGCTTTCGGAGAAAATGTCACTCTGTCAAATTGTCTCGATAACATAAATTGTTTTAGTCGCATTTATATGCGTTCTTATTAACGAAGCACTCAACAATCTAGAACTTTCACAAGTTGGCTGTATATCTTGAGGCAAAGGGAATTTGTGTTGACTCTTAATACTCACACCAATGATATTTGGAACACTGTATTCACTTCACTCACTTCAAACAAACTCCGGAAAAACACGAGACACAACATTACCTTCTCTTATGTATTTATAATTCCAACATACTATTTTTACATTTTTTTATATATACAGGAATAAGGTGCAGCACATAACAAACAAACACCAACAAATATTATTCCCTGAATATTCTTTTTTTTATAGCAAAAGCAAGTCGATAACCACAATGATAGTTTATTATAATTCCAGTAAAATGACACGCCGTGAATTCCTCTCTTCACCTCACTCTTTCTCTCATTGATTTCACTCTTCATCGTCTATCACTGACAGTCCTCCAAATTGCCATCTACATCCCCAACTCTATCCAAATCAAGAGATTCCCAATGGAGATCACTGCTCAGACACATAGGCCTACTCGATTCCCTCGCCTTACATCCTCACAAACTCTGCCCTCGCTTTCTTTTTCTCCTGTCTCCAGAATAATATATACTAAATATCCTGAGCTTGTTACTGACCAAACACCCAAGTCGTCATGACAGTAAAGTTAGTTTGATATTGGACATTGGATATTCACATAGGTTTGTACTGCGATTATCAATGTTGCTTTTTCGATATTGGACATTGGACATGTGCAAGGTAGACTTTCACTGTATAAACCTATTGGAATGTCCAATGTCCAATATCGAAGAGGCAACATTGATATTCGCTGTACAAACCTATGTGAATATCCAATGTCCAATATCAAACTAACTTTACTGTCATCGAGTCGTCTGTGAAATCGCTTTGCATTTCTGTATTAAAAAAATAAGTTTACTTATTTACAATGCAATCAATTCAACTACTAGTTGAGTGATACAGCTACCGGTACGTTTTTACATAAGGCCCTTCATCGAACTTGGTTTATTCTTCCTTTAAGTCACTCATTTGCATTCGTTTCCACTTGAATAAAACCAGCTCTTGGTTCACGTTTCGCATGTAATACCTGGTGACAGTTTGAGTTTGGCTTTAGCTGTGGCGACTGTGTGGTACAGGGTCAGTGCCTTGGTATAAGTAACTGTGTTGTCATCACTTGGAATAGTTTGTGTCCATTACGACGAGAAGAATAACTGTTAGAAACAGTTCAAACGTGGCCAAAGGGCGGCCGATAAATTTAGTTCATCTTCAAGAATCTTAGAATCATGTCAACCTTTCGAGCACCTATGACCAGAAGTTCTTAGCTGATGCTCGCATAACATCGAAAAGCCACCACACTGTATCCTTTTCTGACACGATAGTCGCTATACAATCATTGTAAATGAACAAAGGTATTTCAAAAGTTTAAATATAGGTTTTCCTGGCCAATTTCAGCAAAAGTAAATTCAGTTTCATTTCAAAATCATTCATATATCCCACATTCATTCAAATTAGGGTTTCTGTTAAGCTACTATTGCATTGAATTTCCTTGTCGTGCATACATGGTTTCGTTCCTCTCTCGTTCAGGTTTGTTTCAGTCATTCTATTTCAATAATAGACATTCAAGCTTACATGTTCACCATTCGTCAGTTGAATTTCCACTAGATTATTTATAAGTGATGACGTGGAATGGTTGACCAGGCCCTTATTGTTGACTTTTACGAAATTGAATGATCTTTGAGACATAATGAATTTGAATGATCTTATTTGACCAGCGAAGGCTAAACTGTCGAAATTGAATAACTCCTTATGACCGATGAAGACTGATCCAACGGAGCATACATTTTCAAAATGAAATAAAATGAGCCAGATGATAAATTGAATGAGTTTTTGTTTAAATTGGCCGGGAAAAGCTATAGTAAATGTTTTACCCTTATATGCATGTCCAGCTCGTCCCCTTTTTTAGACAGACTAGAATTTATTAAGACAAAATAGTAATTTTATGAAATTTTATGATGATTTCCCATTCTAACGCATCCGTCAAATACGATGCTAATCTCTCTACATGAAAACTGCGAAAACGTCGTTCCTCCTGTGATTAAGAATGTTGCTGTCAGTCTTAGTCCTATTTAAGTAACATGTGCAATTCAAACGACTTTACATACCATTCGACAAATTACATCCAACACTTTTTTATTGATAGGATTATTTCAAAATCTTCGATAATTCTTCTCTTCTTTGAATAATGTAAGAATGCATTACTGGAAATATTACTCGAGTTTTGGGTACCGGCATTGTATATTAAAAGCTCAGATCACTCAAACAGCAGTTGGTAATAGCACCATCAACCAGGGGCCTTAACAAATGATAATGTGTCTTACACAAGAAATAGGGAAGCCGCCAACATAGGGCTAGATAGCTCAGTTGGTAGAGCGCCGGCAAGTTAATCCTGAGGTCGTTGGTTAAAATCCCGTTCTAGTAAATTTTTCTTTGTCCAACCCTAAATCATTTAAAAATTTACCCATTCAATTTCCCTGGTGGTTTATTATTTGATAAGGAAAAAGAAAGTGACATTTTCAACAACAATTTATTGTTATTGGGTTTAAATGGGATACTGACTTACACCATTACATTGACATTATCACCAACAACGTTTGTTTTGGAAGTTAAACAAAAATACAATTTGAAATACTTGGACCACAGCATCGTGGTGATGATGTCTGAGATTTTGTTTATCCGCGGTTGAATGCGGTGCAGTAACAATAAGTATATAATAAGAAGTTTAAAAAATCAGATTGTAAATGCGTCCTCCCAACCCATTTTTTATTTTGGCCGCTGCTTTCCTTATTAAGAAAAATTATGTTTAATGAAACGTTTGCGAAAAAGAAACCGTTTTGAGTATCGGTGTAATCTACCTTCCAATACTGTACGCTGTAAATAAATAATAATAATCATAATAATAATTATAGAAACAAATATAGAGCGATAACTTTATAAAGATTAACTCCAGCAGGCTGAGATATTTTGGTTAACATTATGACACAAACCTTTTCAAAAGTTTTCCAAAAGTTCTAGATTTGTTCGTTCTAAGGTTTGAAGATATTAAAAGCCAATTTGTTGCAATAAACAAAAAAAAAGTACAGCTAACTGCACTAAACATGGAACGAAACCAACTCTGACAATCACACAGATTAGCGAATTCACGCTCTTTTCTTAAAACATTGTGACTTTCAGAATTGTTTTCCAACTTGATTTTATTTCTCTTGGAAAGTATGTTGATTAAGGTTTCGGCTCAACAAAATAAAGTGCTTTGAATGAAACAATTGTTTTCATTTATCCAGTTTGTAATTCTAAGCAGGCCGTATAACTGTAACAGTTCACACCCTTAAAGCACGTGTGTCACATTTGGTAATTGTCAAAAACCAGTATCCACACTTGATGTGACCCAACATAATACATGAAATAACAAACCTGTGAAAGTTTAAGCTCAATCGGTCATTAGAGTCACGAGAAAAACAGTTGAAAAAACCTTAAATGTTTCCATTGTTCTCAAACATTAAGTTCTTGACTTAAGATCAAAACTAATTGTTCCACTAATTTCTCAAAAACTATTGGATTTCAAGCAAAAATGTTTCAAAGGGATGTTTAAACCATGACCATCTTTATACCAAGTACGTTGTGTGTAAATCTGTGAACATTTATTTGTTTCACTCGTACCAATGTTATGCCACCACACCCATTAAGAGCAAAAGCGACCACACGAAATCTCTTTGTATGTGTTTCGAACATTATGTCCGGCATGGACCATAGTGTCCGACAACTGACTTGGAACATCAAGACCCATTGTGTCAGACAAAAAATTGTGTCCAATGTTATGTCCGACAAATCATTTCGTCCGACCCATGGTGTCCGACATACCGTTATGCCCGACACATTCTGTTAGTCAAACTGTTATGATCGACTTATTTTGTCAGACAAACCGTTACGGCCTAACCCCATCATCGGACATGAGTACAGTGTGTAACATACGTGTTCTATCTTGCGAATACAACATTAGTATCGAAATGGGGCACGCTTGTTTTAGGGATTGGTATCACCTCAAATTGCCCATTAGCGAGGGGAGATTCTCAGGACCCAATCTCAAAAAGCTAACATCAAATTTGTTAAGTTGGTAAAACAAATAACAGGTTGCTTATAGGGGGAAACTACAGCCAGTCAAATCGTTTTCAATGTATTTAGATCGTGACTGGTCCCCCGCTTGTTAGTGCTAAGTAAATAAATGATCTATTCGGCTCAGTAACTTTGTGAAATAGGATTCTTATTCCCATGTATGTAAAGATAGCCAAGGAAAGAAAACCTGCCCAGCAGAAACAGGATACCAGTCAAAATCCGATGTGAAATAAACCGTTGCGACCGGCGTCCCACTATTTTGTTTCCTTGTCAAATTGTCCACGTCACCTTTTTTTTTTTCCTTTTGAGATCGTGCCCTGAAATCGATTTATTAACAGTGAGACATCATGTCGTTAATTAACGTGTAGACTAGGTCTATACTACACTACAACTATACTACTACAGCATGGCCTATGCATTGGGTAGATAGATGCCTAGAAGGGGTGTTCATATTGGGTAAGGAAGGCTTCTGACCCTTTTTGTTGTTCGAGCATTGACCGTTTTTAAATGAAATAAGTTTGAAAATAGACCAAATATGTAGGAGTAATTCCCCCCCGAAAAAAATGTAAAATAAAACATGCAAATTTGATTTTAAGTATGGAAATAGGTTATAGGAGATAGGCCTACTTTTTAGTTATTTTATAACCGCAACTTCGTCAAGTAAGGTTTCATTTTATTCGACACTCCCTAACACAACCTCATTATTGACATCATTAACGATGTTTCAAGGAACAAGCTCAACCTGCAATTACAACCTTTGGAGATACAAAACGGTACTCACAACCGAGAAAGCAAACGTTAAGCCTCACATACATAAAGCAGTGTTAACATTTCATCAATGAATTTCAATATTTTACATTGAAATTTCAATTATAACAACATTTTTCATTATACATAATATCAAACACAGCTGTTTTAAAAGTCACCACTTTATGTAATAAATCATTTTGTATAATCTTTTATTTATTTTCTATAATTTGTACAAAGCATTGATGACGTTGCAGCACTGTATGTCCCAGCCATTTCTCATCTCTTTTTGATTCGCAGTATTTTCTTAAACGACTTTCTAAACGTGGAATTACACAACGGGTAGATAATGGGATTAAGTGTAGAGTTTATGTAACCCAGCCATATACTACCAAGGTAGAGATTGTCGTGTATACAATGCTCACAGAAGGCAACTATCATGAAGAACACCATGTACGTAATCCAACAGCATATAAAGCACCCGACTATCACACCCAGCTGTTTAGCTGCTTTTCTCTCTTTGCTAAGCGACATCTTACGGATTCTCCGGAGCGTCTCTGATGCCCGCCCCGGTCTCATGCTGAACCGGGACAGGGAGAACTTGGTCCGGGGGTTCGCGGAGTTCCTCATGGCGTCCTCGTCGCTATCCGTCGTGGTCGCCACGGTAGAAGAGTCCCCGCGACTCTCAACGCTCAGTAGACGGGACGTCACGCCGTTCCGACGGTCCTTCTTACTTCGGTCTGCTCTGGACGACTCGCCCATCCGCGTTCCGCCGCGATACTCAGCACATAGTCTCCTCTTGGTTGGTATACAACTCATCGCCGCTGCCGAGGTTTTCTTCCGTCCCGGTATGTCCTCGGTTGAGAATGAGATCCTTTTGGAAGAGAGGTTGCCGTTTTGCAGACAGTCACCCGTACCCTCTGCCGTACTGTTCCTCCTCAAAATGGATTTCTTACTCCCGTTTTGAGATTGATAAGTTCTTTTCTTTAGAGGTTCTAATTCCTCCGTAGCAGCAGTCTTTCCTTTCACCCTGTCCAGAGAATTTTTCTTACCGACAACATTATGGCCATGGCGGCTTCGCGAGTTTGATTCCTTCCGATTAAATGCATCGTCAGGGGACAGAAACTGTGTCTCTTTCATTTTGGGCTCTCCGTGGCAACACGGGCTCCTCGTACACGATCCTTTGGCAGACTCCGAGGGTGATGTGTCCTTGTTGACGGCCCTCTTCAGAGCCTCCTGGTCTACTATACCGTGCAGTCCAACCGTCAGTAACGTCAGGTTGGATATGTTTTTTAACTGTGTGTTGATACGCCTGGGCTTATTCTTCACACGCGTCTTCTCCTCGCTACTGGGACTTCCGTTTTCAGCTGGGTCGGGTGTCTCATTTGAAGTGTCTTTGCTTGTGCTGATAGAGTCGTCATACTCGGGTGTCCAAGCTGGATCCACCCTGGTTAATTCCACGTCATTTCCCTTCGACACTGCATTGTGCACGGATGGCTGAGACGATCGCGTCCCACCGCAGGACCGTCTCCCTAGCACCATCTTGGAGCGTTTCTGTATCTCATGGTATATCTTTGCATATATAAAAAACATACAGGTAAGTGGTACGTAAAAATTCCCTATAGCAGTGGCTACCTTGAACGGTTGACTTTGACTGAACTCTGTGTCACAATTGTGGCTGGGCACAGAACGAACCCCCTGATTGAAGATCAGGTGCCAGCAGGTGATAGGTAAAATCCACATTGAGGAAGCTAGCCACGCACCTGATATCATAATCGAGGCCCTTTTACCGGTCCGCTTTCGCATGTATTTCAGAGGGTAGCGAATAGACCAATATCTGTCTAAACTTAGCACAAGAAGGTTGAATATGGACGCTGTTGATGACACGTAATCAATACATAACCAGAGTTGACAAGGGACTAGTCCAAGCACCCAGTCACCACTCACGAAGAACACCGTGCTCAGAGGCATCACGATCATTCCGATCAAGAAGTCGGATACAGCCAAACTCACAATGAAATAATTACTGACTGTTTGCAACCTCTTTTCCGTTTTGACGGCGTAGATTACCAATGAATTCCCGAAGATGGTAATCAAGCTGAGCAAGGTCATGATCGTAGCAAAGGGTACCGCGACTCCAATCGGTGGCCTATGCGGGACGTCATCGCCCGGCGTGCTGTCCGGTGCTGTCCCGTTCGTACTCGCCCAGGCTGTGGTGTTTGTGAAGAGGACATAGACTGGCGTCGCTTCTCGGTTCCCGCTGGAGATTTCAAACAAATTGTGCTCGGTCTGTGAAGCCCCGGAAGCCATTCTCCTACCCTTTCCATCGAACCCAAATCTCTGATACTATCACACGACGGGGTAGCTCCGACTACTGCCTGATCAGTCTCAATTTTCTCATTGTTCTGAAAAAAAAAAATGAATAAATTCAAAACGATCAGATATGGGTAACTTTTTTTGCAAAAACATAATGAAAATTACGAACATGGCCCAAGCTGTTCATAAATTTTGCTGAGCAGAAATAAGTTACCAGCCAAGGTGCTGAGTTCAGTTCATTACTCATGACTGGTTATACCTGATTGCATTTGCTTAGCAAATCACAATATCAAGTAATATTCCCGGTATCTGATGTTTGAGTGGTGTTTGCCTCGAGTAGACGCTGGTGAGACGTTTCGTCAATCTGTACTTGGGTACATGTCCGCAGGCCAGGTATCACTGACCTGCATAATGACATGTGATTGATTATCACGTGCAATGGCGAGATTACATCTGATATTCTACAGGATCAGCTACATGTACCTGTTAACGAATACATCATAATTTGAAAATTCCGCGGAGAGGACTCGATCCCACTGGGCTTGGTAAAATACGAGCACAGTGTACAGTATAAAAGGTCCGTTGTATTTTAGCAATTACTGATACGTGGTAGGTCTGTAGCAAGCCTCAGTCAATTCTACAGAGATCTTCATGGTAAATAAGCAGCCAGAGGGCCCGACCTGGCTCCTCCTATCGTGAAACCAGACTTTCTGGTTGTTCTTACCTACACCCTCGCTACCCTGACATTATAGGCCTAGAACAAAGAGCCATTCCAGTAGCTTTTTTCTCGTTCTGGAACTCCTTGCCCTGTGTATGTTTCCCCCACCCTACAATCTAGACTGTTTTAAGAGGAATATCAATTCCTAACTTCATCTTCCTTGAGTTATTTTCGTCTTAAATGTTTTCTTCTCGTAGCCCCCTACCAAGAGTCGGTATTTAGCCTTGTTTTCGGGGAGAACTTGCATAACAAATATATAACTAAATACACCAGTAACCGATGAAATAATAATAAAAGAATGCAATATTCCCATGCGGACTTAAAAGCTATATGCTTGCGAGAATGACGCCATCAAATCAATCAATGAAGTCAAACATACAATTCCAGGCTCACCTTTTCGAAAACAACATAACAATCATCGCTTTAATCGTGATTTTATCTTTACTCATCTACCATAATGTGCTATCGATACTGTGAGCTGTACTCTGTAAGACGTAGCCTAAACTTGACCACATTTTGTAATGACATTATTTCCCTATATTTATATTTTACATCCACAAGCAAAATTACTTGTATAACTGTTCCGCTTGCCTTTCTATATGAACGAGGTATAATATATCCTGTGTACGATAAATACGTTCATTATACTCAATGTATATCAGCATGTCAACTATCCAACCTCATGTATACATAAAGTATAGTTGTCATGCCGATACGACAGTGTGTCAAGTTGGTCTGACATTGAAAATGCCAATTACTCTACGTCACCAATCCTGAGCGACGAGGTTAGGCTACTCATAATATTAAAAAGTTATATTAAGAAGAGTCTATGGGTACAGAAACGGAAGAGCGACAGTGCCACAATGTCATGTATTGTTTGCATAAGTCGTTGCAAGGAATAATAGTTGTCATTCGGTTTGTGGTAACACAATCTACTTTGCTGTGTAGATTATGTTCTTTGGAGAACTCGTCTAGCTATTTTTGCTACTGCCGCTGAGTAGATTTCGGAATTCAGGAGCCTTCTTAGTTCTGAAAGAACTGTAGGAACATAGTGAGTTAAAAATTGCATGTATACCACGTGTACTTTTTAGCCCGTGTACATCTTTGTTTTTTCCCCAGATACACAGCATATCCTTGATGAATATTATATTTAGGCAAGTTAACAAATAATATATATAAATTACCCATTATTAATTAATGATTTAATATGAATATGTGATCCTTTTAATTCCCCTTTATCCGCAAATGGTATTTGGAGTGAACGCATCACTCACTGTTTACTTATTTATTCTTTATTTTTGTGAAAGTACATTCACTGACACTGTATCTTAGGCATATGATGCTAAACTTGTCATGGAAACAAGCATTGAAAAATATAATAAATAAATAATATTAATAATAAAAACAGCAAGTACATCACGTACACACTTTATTTATAATACTTGTTTGGTTAGTGATGCATTTTCTTTTGTTGATATTTAAATTAACTCCCCTGAAACACTCTATGTATCCAGTTTAGCGTAACCGCCCCCTCCCAAACTTTTCACCGCATAAACTAAAACGAAGCTGAACTATGAACTGTTTAATAATTCAAGTGGAAATTATTACAAAAAGTGGTGTAGGAATTAGCCGTGTATGTCGTCTCACTAGACAAGTTTTGTTGACAGTGCCGCACCATTAAACATTGAATGGCAACGACCATGATAATTCGTGTACACCACAATAATCAGACTCGAAGCACGACGTCCACATTGTTATTGGTATAACCTTTTAAACAAAAGCCACCACGTTCACATTCGTGGCTTTATCTTCTGACGGAAGCGACGTCACGGTACATGGCCTATTTTTCGTAAAACTGTTTAAAGCAGAAAGAATTGCTCAGCAAATATTAGCAGAGCACCAGTTGCAATTATGTAAACTCAAAGGAGTTTTGGATGGGGACCTGCAATAATTTACTGCATTGAGCGTTTTTTGTTGTTGCTTACCAGCTTAATTACATTTTTTGCCCTCGTGTATTACGACACGTACAACTTAAAAGTTGAACTATATGTGATATGTCATTGTGTTTATCATAAATATATTCAAAACTGTTGAGTTTAACTGCAAGGCCCTCTCTGAAACTGGGAACAAACCAAGCCTAGACTCACCTATTTGCGTACGAAAAGTCAAAATAGAGGGACCACGTGGCTCGAAATGGATTGATAACAAAATTGGTAAAAACAGAGGGCTGTTTGGGGGGAAATTGACATGCATCACGTTCACTTATATATACATAAATATGTTAATACCATAAATCTTATAAATCTCTTCGGCTCCACTTAATCGGTATGTTTTTACCCAAAATGTCACCAACTGCCATGTAGTCTGTAGCTTCTTGTTGACAAAATGACAACACATTTTTCAAATGGAGGGGGTAAGAAACGTTACCATCATGATATTCAACATCACATAGGCCTAGTCACCCACGATAAAAAATCGCACCGAACACTTCGAGTCTCGGCACACATTGACCGATGACAGTACTATCCAAAGCTAAACTGCCAAGTCCCCTACGAAGTAACTTCTTCGATCGACCATTTGACTACCTTCTTCAGATAATCGATTCCGAGTCTGCAGCAGTATAATTTTGTAAAAAACGGGATTAAAGCTAAAGACATTACCGTACCTCATGGACGATTTCTGTTGCCACCGCGCGGTGTCTCAATTCGTGGACTGCAGTTGAGCAAACGAAATCAACGTCACGGCATCGTTGAAAACCCCTGACGTTACATCCAATAAAATGCGACGAGACAAGATCTCGTCCATACAGACTGCATTGATTTTCCGTGCAATAAAGTCTTCTTATGGGGGGCTTGCAAATCTTTCCCCCGCACACTCTCAGACGAACATTGGTTTTGGTGTTGACACGGTGGGGTCAAGTAGACTGCGGAAAGTAATTGCGGGGAGATACGCAATAATAAAAAATAAAAAAACGCCACCTCTGGCGCGTTCGTGCGTGTGAATCTCACATCGGATGCCGATTCCGTTCCAAGGCTACATTTACTGTGCGTTTACTCGGAGCAGAGTGCAAAATTAACGTGTGTCACCATACGAGGCGATATGAATATCGCGGCTAATTTGGGTGACACGGTGGGAAGGGGGATTTCGACACACATCCCACAGCCTGCCACGGGGCTGAATTTCAGGCATGGTGTTGGTTCGAAATGTCGCTCGTCATTTCAGGTCACATGTATCGGTAGAGGCGTTTCACTACAGCTCCGTCGTCACCTCCGTATTAAATCGATCCCGACTTGGGAGAGTAATATTTTTTATATTTTTTTTCTATTTGCTGTAACACCATGTGAGATTACCCATTTGCGCTAAGCTAAGTATAGAGTTGAGTTCGGACAGGAACTCGTCCATAGCTTATAGTTCTGGAAAATCTTGTCCTATATATCATTTATCGTTAGCTGCGGAGTTGAAGGGAACGGGACTTCGATAGTTTCGCTTTGTGGCACGGGAGGAGGCGGTGCGAAGGGGGGGGGGGGGCCTTCTCGGAGTTATCCTCACTATCTCTGGATGAGATCAGTTTGTCTCAACGGTTCGACAGGCCTGCTCCAGTTCTCGTCAGGAGAAGACCCCGGTTCTACAAACCGAAAGTTTAGATAAGAACCAGTGGATATTATTAGAAGCATGAACAGTTCTTTCAGAACTAGACAGGACAAGCTGTCATCAAACCAAGTTCCATTCAGCGTTGTATTACCACCAATGGCTCAAATCGTGTAATTATTTACTATAAAGCATCTTATATCATCGTTGGTGAACTACAAATCCATTTAGCCGTCTTTATCATAAATTCAAGTGGAAGTAATCCATTTAGCCGTCTTTATCATAAATTCAAGTGGAAATAATCATGAAAATACACGTAAAATCATATACAAATCTCCGCAACGATAGTTTAAAACTCATTCCCCTCGGCTACAAATTGACCTTCCATTAGAAAGAAGCGGCGAGCGAGTTTGGCCTCGGCACATCGCGGGGTGTACTGACGAAACCGACCCGTTCCACTCAACCATCAAAGACTAAGTCCGTCCTCGGCGGGAAATTAAATCGGTACAAAGTAGGGGATCTTTATGAAATGAAAAAAAAAAGTAATTGTTCGATTCACATTCATCAGTTTCGCTTGATAAGATCCCGCTATCAACTCTGTGATATTGCCACCATACTACGTATACAACAAGATTAAGGCTCCAAGTGAACGACCGGTAGAGAGTCAAAGGTCAATCTAAATGATTAAGACCGCACGTTTACCTTAATAGAATCACCACCTTGTTGTTGTTCCTTCGATTTACATACAACCGTTTATGATCAAGTGAGGTTTGCAGTGACACCATATGCATAAAAATCATTTTGGAGTAATTGTGATTCTGAGAAGAGTCGGTGTGGTGAGAGACGATGAGAGAATACTGATCGTAACGCCAAGTTGTCAAACCACCACCTCTTCTCAGAACCACCACTACACAAACAAAGAAGAGATTTTGCACAATGTGATGTCATCGCAAACCTCACCTGATTTTACTCCCACCATGCAAAGTTTCAAATACTATACCTTTTATGAGTTAATGTGTTTATATATTATATGCAGCGAATGAACACTAATAAAGGTTTCTATTCCATTCTCGATAATTGTTTTGTTTTGTCGACCACTCAAAAGAGCAATCTCTGCCAACGTGTACACTGTACTGCAGACCCCTAGCAATAGTTCTCGGTCAACAGATAGCAAGTAAATCGATATTTTGTTCGCTAACCGAAAGTGCTCTAATCGAATACTCAAGAGAAAAAGTAGACGAAAATATACAAGATGCTCTGGAAACCCGTTTAGGAAGATTATATTTCCCGACAAAGCGGTTTTTTCCCCTCTCTGGTCATCATCGAGATTGCACTGTCCAGCGTGAATGGTCAGAAAATAGGACACCGGGCAAAAGGGTGAATCGATTCCACGACGAGGGTTCATCAAGCTTGAGTCCATACTGATGGGGAGGCATTGACCCTTTAGACGTACATAGCGAGTAAAAGGTTAATGAAGTCCTGTTGAATTAGTCATCCTCAAAATTGATGAAAACCACAAATACACGATAACAAGTTAATTAAACACTACCTACTTCTGCAAAAGCTCGTGTTATTTTGTATCACGTAAATTCTTAATCCTGTCTTATCAAGCAAGCATTATATTTTTATAATATGTTTTCAATTTTGGATTTCAACATAATCATTTCACTATGGACATTTAGGTTGTTTCGAAGGCTTTATCTAGCCTAAGAAACAAAACATTAATAAAGAAACTTTAAATGAAATTTCAAATTAAATAAAGGGTAGATTCGCAAATTAATTCATATCCTCTCGTTCAGCGTGTTTCATAGTTATGGTTGTCGCAATACGCTCGGAAATTCCTATTGAGTTTTATCCACCAGACGCACACCATACAACGACTTCAACAATGTCAATAAAAGGAAACATAAAAACTGTCAGCGAGACAACGATTTCACAATACTTTATAGAATCAAATCCAACTCAAGGACACTTGAAATGGAATCAAGATTACCCATGAAGTAACGGAGCTAGACAAAATCGAGACAAAAGAAGCGTCTAAATGACTTTTCTTAATTGATTAAAAACACCTGCACAAGAATCGGATATACAGAACGCAAACTACGCATAATTATTTAGAGAAGGCTCAGCCATTGTGTTTTGATCTTGCAGCATCACCAACATCTCAGTTTACCAACGCATCAAAAAGTGTCAATAAAGCATACCGATGATACCACGTCGTTTTCCATCATCAGCTCCTGAGGTATCGAACAATCTTTACTAACTACTAAATTACCCCATCCTCACTTCACACATCCAAGCTTATCCTGCTGCTTGTATGCCTTACTTGTAATAAGCGGTATGGTGCGAACCCACACACAAATTAATGAATGTTTGTGGTAGGAATGAGACCGAGGAATTCCCATTTTGTCAGTAGCGCTGACAGGAGAGTGTTATAAGGAACATTAAGTAGACCACTCAATTTCGTGTTGACGAAAAAAGCAAAGCAAAATGCATTCTTCCTTGAAAATATTTGTTCAATACCACGAAACGAGGTTGATTCGTGCTTTTTGAATTAACGGGACAGGGAGACGCCAGTGTATCTCTGCCTTTATTTCACACACGAAGAGAACCTCTTTTGTCTAAGATGCAAAACCAACACTAGCTCGAGTCAGTCTATACGCACTGCGAACTATAGCCACCGCCGACAGAACGCTCCGCAAATTTAGTTTCCACAGTTACCAATATTGAGGACTGCATCTCGTCTGCAAGTAACCATGGCGACCACGCCAGCCGCGTTACCCACACTGAGATTGCGTGTCACGCTGAAACCCAATACAAAAACGCTGGGACCACCAATTAGAACCCCAACGTGTCATTTCCTTACCTGTTTTTTAATGACACCACAGGCTCCCTAAGAATTCCAGACGAAGGGAGGGGGGGGGGGGGGTGGGGAGCAAAGGCTCTTTGCTGCTCGCCCGATCTTGGTAATTTCCTCTCCCATCTCCCCCTCATGTCTACAGCTCCGTCTTATGTTTGGATCCTCTCAATCCATATAAGAAATTGAATGCAACCAATGTGTATAGGAATCCGACACATCACTTTGATTAGGAGTTTTAATGAAGCCAGGTGGGTCTTAGACACGTAGACCAACCCCTTCTCTTGCCACACACGTACGGGGGGGGGGGGGGGGGGGAATGCCGGCTTCACAGCCATCCTCACCCTTAGAATATTTTCTTTTCCCTTCTTCTGAAAATAATTTTACAGTGGGTTGGGAGCCTTGCTTAGATATACTACCACATTTGGGAGCTGTGCGCCAGGCTTAAATCAAACTTTTCCCTGGGGATATGATGTGTTTGGTTCTAACCTATAATAGTCACGGACGATCCTCTTTGACAAAGTCAAAACAACTTATAAATAAATCAGATCTTCTTTCCTTGTTATTTGTATAAGGCGGCTATAGATAATTCACTAAAGAATTCATGCATACATGTTTATTTTGTTACCGGTATTTTTAAATTTGTGTCCTTCTGACTTCATGTTTTTTTAATGTAATGTATACAAAGAATGCTAAAATTGTACTTGTAATTTTGTTTTAATTGCTTAATTTGTTTGATAAAGGCCAAGCTGCTGAGAGCCTTTGAATGTGCATGTGCTGGTTATCTCTGCCCTTTTTAATACTATTTTTGTGAAATCATACACCTTTTTTCCGTATACGTTTTTTCCGTAGATTTGTTTCCGTAGATTTGTTTCCGTAGACGTTTTTCCGTATGGCGTTTCTTCCGTAGGCGTTTTTACGTAGACGTTTTTCCTTAGGCGTTTCTTCCGTAGGCGTTTCTTCCGTAGGCGTTTTTGCGTAGACGTTTTTAAGTAGGCGTGTTCTACGCAGACGCTATTACGTGCCTAAGATGTGCGTCCTCATGGTTTTCGTTGGACCTTCCCCAAACCTTGGGTTTCCGGCTTGGCCTCCGTCATAATTGTTGGAGCATATGCAACTTGCACGA
This sequence comes from Leptasterias polaris, assembly GCA_037783415.1. NCBI lineage: Eukaryota > Metazoa > Echinodermata > Asteroidea > Forcipulatida > Asteriidae > Leptasterias > Leptasterias polaris. The sequence continues at coordinate 478,383 of JAZGTN010000042.1, read as the reverse complement.
TGCTTCAACGTCAAACGGCGACATGGGGTCGAAGTCGAAGCCGGAACCTTAGCCGAGGTTTGGGACACTTTGACAAACACAATGGTGTCGAGACACTGTACATTTACGTCAACCATGACGAATAAATTACAAAGTAGGCCCACACCAAACAGCACACTATAATTTTGTTCTCTTTCACATAAAACTGACATGTGCATGTTATTTCATTCCCACTTCCAATCCCAGGATTGTAATAGACGAGGATTTTTCTTCTACCCATCTTATTAAAAACCGTAACAACTTTAACCACGTTTGTGACAAAATTATCACATTATAATGTTTTAGTTTTTTCCCCGTCCTTTGACTTACTTATTATATTAACTTCTTTTTTATTAGTTTATTGTAAACATTGTAACGACACCGTGTTCGACCACTATAAGTGTCTTGAACCGCTGACTATTGCATTGTCGTAAATGGAAGAAGAAGAAAAAAATGCTACATACTAATTAAGGTTATGCCTTTATTGTGTTGTTGTTGATATATCTACGAGAATCTTGAAGTTCTCCCTGCTAAGTACATATCATTATTTGAAATAAAATTTCAGTGACACATGGTTATGCACTTTAAGAACCTGTCCCTATACGTTCATAATATAATACATCTCGAAGACGAACGAGAAAAGAGAAGATGAGCCTTGATACATTCTGAAGATTCTGGAAATCATTTTCACAAAGTTTAGGTTGACTATGAATAAGCCTCGACTTCAAAAATGACATATCAGCTTTTGGCATGTAAAATTTCCTTCATAGAAATGTCGTTTACTCCTTTTGTTCCCTTCTTCTTTCCTCTAAATTTAAATCATTTCAGATGAAGCAGAAATAATGGCATCTTCGAGTGTTTTAGAGTTAATCGTAAGATAGTTTACTTGGAAAAATTACCCAACGGTAGAGTGTCTTTAAACCAGAGAGTTGACTGAAATTCCATCCATCCCTGCATGCACGCGACGGTATCTTTCGACCCTACGGGATATTTTGTTCCGTTGGCTTGACTCAGAGCGATGGGGCACGCTAGCGGATATAAAATCGACATGCCCGGGCTATCAAGTCAATGCACTGTACGAAAAAAACGGTAGATTTGTGAGGGTACAACAAAGTTAAATCGGTGGTGAATTTGTCCTCAAATTGGATGCTGTGAGTTTGGGGAGCCTGGATGAAGGTAGAGATTAAGGTACGGTTGGCTGGGTAGATTGGCTACTTCGGCGAGCTGGTTTAGTTGCACAGGCTGATTTGGAGATGCAATGAAATCATACGCTAGATGCTTGCCAATCGCTGAACGGAGAGCAAGCGACGAGGGGAGAAAAAGCTCGGCTGAAGTAAATGTTTAAACAGACTGAGCGATTTCCACAATTTGGGAATAGGTTAGAGGCTGAATATACACGCTGGCGTTGGGGGGAGAGAAGTATTCAACTGTCTCGATGTGAACCAATATTTTGTTATACCTCAAACTCCAAAACAAACATGTAAAACAACCGTGGAGTTTAATAGTAACAATAATACAATAACACTTAAGTGATTTCCATTGTTGTATTTTTTGCTAGTTTGTTGCTTGTTGTTTTTATGTGTTTTTAATTTTTCTTTATTAGCATGAATATAATGTAAAACAGCCTCTGAGGTGAATTTTGTACCCAACATATGTGTTTTAATAAAATTAAAAATAATAATAAATAATAACAATAATATCAAGGCTTTTATGTCGCTGAATCACAGGTATCACAGCGCTTTACACAAAATTAAACAACAAACTAAAAACCAAACTTAAACAGCAAAACAAAACAATGAGTAATGATCAAAATAAGTAAGTCTTTAGCAAAGACGTTAGTTAAGCGATACAGCATAGCACACGACTCGTTCCAAAGATCAAGTGCTGGACCTTTGTGGTACAAAAGACTTTAATCCAGTTTCTGGATTTTGTTACCGGTGTCACGTCCTAAGCGTTCCGGCGTACTGAGTGTTCCAGGTGACGTACGCATGCGCGGCCGTACTGTGCGTTCCTGCCGTGTGGGTGACGTAGCCGGTCATTTCAGTAGTCGTGGTCTCCTTCCCGTGCTCCAAAATTGTCAGACAATGTTTCTTTGATTGTGAACGGAAGACCCTCTTCTACCCCTCTGTCAACCCTTCCATATACTTGCTGCCGCTCAAATAGTGAACAATTCTTTAAAACGATTTGTACGTTCAACACTACTAGCTATAGAGCTCGTGGACGCCACCATGACAGCTTCTGCGAGAGTCTAGAGAGTAGAGGAACACTCAGTGCGGCACAAAATGGACTACTTTCGCTTGCTGCGCGCAGGCATGACATGACGTAATGTTATTATTTTGGTCATCTGGAACGGTTAGTACGCCGGAATGCTCAGTGCGCGACACCGGTAATTGGAAAGGGAGCGAAACTCCATCATAAATGTGTTGATAAGCGCCATAAGTTATTGAAGACATGAAGGTGTGCACTCATTGAATCATTAACAAACAAGTCAAAGTATTACACAGGCTTGGAGTCTTTAAGAGATTTACATTTAAATGACAAATGAAGAATTTACAAACGTCGCCAAGACGGGAACTGTTCGGTTTTAGACTAAACATTTAACCATTCCAGCCATGGTGATTTCTTTCTACCCGAACTAAAGTGTCACAAAATCAAAGGGATAAGTTAGTCTGGACTCTTTCATTAAAACGGTAATCAGAACCATCACTGCCATCGCGTAGGCGGGGAACCCGACATGGACGGCAATAATATAACAGCCAAGTAAAAACCAAGTGCTTGTGACTGTCACTTATTTGCATATGTCATATCCTAAACGGGAATGGTGTGCAACAATTTATCTTGAAAAAAAATATATATATATTCTTTGAATAATCCCCCGCAAATAAATATAGACAGACTCATTTAAAAACTAATTAAGGTCATTGTGTCTAATTCCAATCAGCATCTCAGTCTAATTAAGTTCGTTTTACTATGGTGACATAATTGTGAAATACATTCTCCAGGGACGTTTCTTGTGAACATCTTCCATTAAAAGAAATCATAAATTCATTTGGGCCTAAAGTCTGTTCTACGGGAAACGCCAAAGAATTCCCAAATGCAATTTGTACGAGTATTTTCAATCCTTTTCGATTTCGCCATGTGTAATCTGTAAATTGGAAAGAAGAAAGAAAAAAAAACCGAAATAAATGCCAGGAACCTTGGAATAACAAACGCTTCCGGGAAGGTATGCATAAGGATGACCAATATTATCTTTCAACCATATCCCTAAGGCTCACTGGGATTGGGGAGCTATAATGTGTGGGTGTGTCTGAGTTTGAGAAAAACATCGTCAAAAAAAAAACACCCAGCACGAGCAAAATGCGCAAACCAATTTCTGATCAACATCCTAATTGCTTTAAGGACGTGTGCGTTTATTTCCGAATCAATCTTTAAAGAGTCACGTGGCCTTAATATTGGATGCTTTGTGCTATAAACAGACGCCAATTTATAGTACCAAATGTTTGACTCCGTGAAAAACTCTATGAAATGGCGGACTGTATCAGTTCACGAAGTAAAAGGAAATCACACAATTTCGAGGGATAGTTATGTGAATCATTATTATTCTACTTTTAGAAGATCTTTCCAACCAAACTCATTTCATAACAAACGCTTTGTATAGCATAAAGTGCCCAATTCGAATGCAATGTGCACCACTTAATCTGCCAGGCAATACATACATATTTCTTTGGACAATCTTGTCACAAAAGGTGCTTCAATACTGGTAAATATGTTGTTATCTATGTTTGTATCAGATGCCATGGGCGATTATTCGAAAAAGCAATTAATTGATTACTTTCATTCTGAAATCTCAATGATTAAAATGTTCATACCAGTAGTAGCAATCTTTGTGAGAGGGAATTACTGATATTAGTCGAGAAAGTAGGAATGGAAGATCTCCCCTCCCCTCCAAACAATGTTTGCTTACTTTAACAGCCGCAATCGAGAAACAACATGGCCGTTCAAAAAAACGCTGGAAAAAAATATATTGTTGTTGCTTTATCTGAATTCGTGAACATCGAATGTGATGAAACGTCCACTTTGGCTATGGATGTGGTAAACATTGTTTTTTTGTGGCTAAACTTACATTCAGCATTACAATTAAGCAGTACAATGTACAACTGAAGCGTGGTTGGGTGATGTGATCATTTACCCTTCCAGAAACTTATTACGTATTTTTAGTTAACATAGTCTTTCTGACAGATCAATTGATTTTTTTTTCTCTCGGGTCGATTTGTGTTTGCACTTCCTGAACAGTTTACAATCAGAGACTTTATCTGAAAAAAGCTCACAATCAACATTGCGTCATCAGACTTGGATCCAATCAAAACCACACATTGTCGAAGACAGACAATAACTTGAATAAAACATGCTCAGTTTTTATTACTCTTCTGACCATCGCAAAAGTGAAAAAAGGTAGGCCCTAGAAACTTTACTCCATAGAAATCTAAATCTCGAGATTCTAATTATTGAAGATATGTATCCGATGCTTCCACATTCTAGCCGGGTGTTTTTGGGTATAAATGAAACAACACAAAGCGTTCGTGATATGAGACGCGAGCGTGTAACACTCCACCCTTCCACACCTGTTAAAAATAACCTTCGCGAATCACTTTTCTATGCACATGTGTATCTCTATATTATTTCATTTCATATTAAAAAGTTTATTTTGCGCAGTACGGTGGAGACTTTAAAGTGTTACACTTTTGGACGAATTTTTTTATTTTTATTTGGACGCGTGACGTATTCATCGCCTCATAAAGTCCGGTAAAATGTCGTTTGAAATACGAGCTTGGTATTTGCGACACTCGCATCATATTTGATAACAAGTATCATATGAATATTAAAAAAGTATCTAAACATAGCTCTCGTTATATGATAGCCATGATTCTGATAGTGCGACCATCATAAGAGCTGTAATTAGTTTGATGAGTTTGATATCAAGATATATTATTGAGTATCATAATTTGTTTAATAGATAGGTTGCAGTATGATGTAAGTCGGCCATCTTTACGGGCAGTTTGGAACACACAGTCATGCGTTTCGCGTGAGAACGGCGTGCAGCACGCGCACATTTCACAAAACTCACTGCACGATTGGTCAGTGAACAACGCGGCTGCGTTAATAATTAGAGCGCATGACGCGCCAGCATGCCAAAATGCAATTTGCCCGTAAAGATGGCGTCTACTGGGAACTATCTATAAGCTGAAAACCTACTTTTTAACAATGTGTTGCCTGCAGCAATAGTCACGCATTGGATGCATGTTTGATGCAAACTGTTTGACGCCTGCAGTTAGAAGTGTTTCGTTTGAAACGCCAAGCGTGAGAAGGAATTGAATTTGAGAAAATATAACATTGTTATATGAAACTACGTACACATTGTTAAAAACAGAAAGGGGTTACCGTAAGCAGATGAATACGGTTACCATAAGCAGAAGAGTACGTTTGCTGAAGATAACCCTAACCGTAAGAGGACAATCAATCGTGTTAAAAAATTGGTCACCAAATTCAAAATTTTCTGTAAAGATTCATGAACTGAAATATCTCTTATGATTGGTTGATTTGTTTCCAACAAATTCAACACAGCTTTGAATATTTGTGTAACATTGCTACAAACTATGGCTATCTGTTTTTGATTTGCATTTATGGCTTTCCATAGTTTTCCAACCTCGGTTGGCAAAACATCGGGCTGTAAAGTTGCAATAGAATGATATATACCCGAAATCAATAGTAAAGCACACCCGTGCTGGTACTCAACTGTCAGAATTGACATGAACGATATATTTACCGATGATTCAAAGATAATGTATATGTACAAGTAATGCTATTGAAATCATACTGAAGTACATTCTTGTGGGTGAACACGGTATGTCCAGCACTATAACTGTAGTCCGGGGCATCAATGAGTTAACCCAAAACACAGAATCTATAAAAAGTAGCCCAGGTCGATTATAACCCAATCCCTGTACTGAAATGTAGCACATTGTCCAATTGTAACCAACAATCTGTACCTATCATGTTACCCAGAATCCAATTTAACCTCAACCACGCACCTAGCCCGGCCCAAATAAAACCCAATTCCTGTAAACGTAAATGTAGTACAGTGTCAAATGGCGTGTATTACCCAAAATCTGTACCTATGTAACCCAGAATCCAATTTATCCTCAACCAAGTACCTTCATGTAGACCGAGCCTTTGATGTAGTTCAAACCAAAATTACGCCCAAAACCTGTATCCCAGACAATTATTTAGTTATTAGAGTTCGGCATAGGCCCTAGCTATACATTCAGGGCTAATGCTACAACACCACACCTCAGAACATTCCAACATTTCTCGGGTCCTAGATTCGACACATATTACGAGTCTCAGGCGGCCTGACCAATTTCTCGGTCATTCTGACCCGGGAAATGGTTAGGAATGAGATTTGACCAATGTATTGGTCGTTTTGAAACAAATTCTGGATCATACTGACCCAGACATGGGTCAAGCACCTCGGGAATTCTGACCCGGGACAAGCAGATGGTGGGTGCAAATGGTTGAAAATGGGGCTTATTATATAGGCAACGAGAATGGGAGAGGCACAATTTTTGAAGAAAAAATAAACTGACCCCAATTTTTCCACCATTTTCAGAACATTGCTTCATTTACATTTTTTTAAAAGAACATATGCTCCAGCAATGATCGATTATTATTTATTTTTTCAGAATATGTTTCAGACCGTGTAGAATTTACTTGTCTGTTTGAAGACTCTTAAAGACCACTGCGACGTCATCATGAATACATCATAAATCGTTCTTTATTAAAGTGATGACGGTTTGTGTTTTTAGGGGGCGGGTGGGTAAAGATTCGGTGTAAACCAATTTAGGCATTACAACGTTACTATTGCAACGATGAGGCAAGTTCTTTACAATAACATTTTGTATTGTTAAGATACTTTAATTGTGAGAATTATTTTTCCTTTCTTGTCATTCATACGGCTCATCTCTTCAACATTTTTTAACTTAAACTTTGAGGGAGAGAGAAAAAAAGGACACGAAAAGAAGCTGTTCCTCTTTTGGGAAATCTTGGGAAACCATCGAGTGATGTGCAAACAACCTCTAGAATCTGGAAAACCTAACCCCGTTAGATAACACCCAGCGGCAAGGGGTGGTCTCCAGTGACGGGCCAAGCATAGAGCCCTGAGGGACCACAGGAAGGTAATCAAATGTCAAGAAGGGCGTGCTCGATAGGGTTACCATATTCAATCTTACTCCAAGCTTTGTGGTTAGAATTGTTAATTAACGCTGACGGAATTTACATTTTTTCTTTTTCTTATTTCTCACGGTACCACACTCCAAAACATCTGGCAATAGATCTACCGCCAACGTTTCTTTTTCTTCCCACATATATTATTATTAGTCTCAATTCTTACAGAAATCCTACAAACAATTTGGAAATAACAGCAGTCGACAGGCTGGAAGTTATCATTAAATGAACAAATAAGATCCCACATATTAACCCAACTGTATCTCTGACCGAACCGCAGTATCACTCGTGATTCTGATGTGATAGTGTAAACCAGGAGCAGTCCTGTTTTACTTTCAAGCTCGGTTTGCTTAAAGGCACTGGACACGTTTGGTAATTGTCAAAGACCAGTATTCTCACTTGGTGTATCCCAACATAATTATGAATAAAATAACAAACCTGTGAGAATTTGGGCTGAATTGGTCATCGAAGTTGCAAGAAAATAATGAAAGAAAAATCACCCTTGTTGCACAAATTTGTGTGCTTTCAGATGCCTGAAAAAGTCTTTTTCAGATTCAAATATTGCACTGCAGCTGTTGATTGTATAAACTATTTTGAGAAAGGATTCTCTTCGAACTAGTACGTTTAAAAAAAATGTTTACTCGAAGACATTTGAATATGAGAAAGCATTCATGCATGAATAGTTTCTCAAATGTGTGAGGGTTGACCGAAATTTCTAATTTCTGTTGTGTCTGTTTGCAAATGCTGCATGCGACCAGAGATGCGGCTGATACCCGCTGTAACCTCGCGTGGATGGATTCGACGTTTTTCCACGACACTTTTTTGCTGTTTTCTCAACAAGGACACTGCATTCAGATGATACGGTTGGCATTTATTGTATCTTTCTTGATATTGCCTATTTATTACCAGCATTACGCTGACAAAACCAATACATGACCCTTTAGTTTTAAAGGGTGTGGACAACATTGGTAAGATTGAAAATATAATTGTTCACAGATTTGCACATAACTTAAATGGTATAAAGACGGTCATGGTGAAAAACTCCCTTGAAATAGTTTTGCTTGAAATGCCATAGTTTTTAGGAAATGAGTAAAATAATAGTCTTTATCCTGCAGGATAAAATCCGATGTTTGAAAAAAAAGTTAAAACATAATTTTTTTTTTAAACTGTTTTCTCATGACTCCGAAGACAGATTGAGCTTAAACTTTCACAGGTTTGGTATTTCATGTATATGTTAGGTCACATCAAGTGTGGATACAGGTCTGTGGCAATTACCAATGTTGTACACACCCTTTAACGGTCCTTAGCAATTAGTATACTAATACAACGACACACTCTGGCGACCTCACTGGTAATTACAATCACCTTGAATCAACATCAACGCATGAATTATAAATACCACTGCAGGATACTATATTATCAATCTTTATAATTGCTGTATTAACCATAATAACACCACAATTCAGCGGAACACTCTACGTACACATGAACAAAACAAATTTGTACAAAATACAAACATTAAAGGTATCAGTGAACCAAAATGTTCATATTGCTTCCCAGTGGATAATAATTGCTTCGGCAAGAATTAAACAGAGAACCAGTTGAAGTAGTGGTGGAGCTGGTAACCCCTTTTTCCGTTAAGCGTTATTGTGTATGGAGATAATGACCTCCCTCTACCGTGTTAACTACCGGTAGATCAAGAATGATTGACTGAGTCCAAATTGACATCTTAGCCCCCCCCCCCCCCTGAACTTAATCAAGTCAAGTCTTCATCAAGTATTTATCCAGTAAAATTACCCCCAAAGAGAGAGAGAGGGAGAGAGAGAAGTAACGGTGAGTCCGTGCTCAAACGCTTTTATTAACAACGCACGGGATGAGACTGAAGTGTTTTATTGTTGCACACATTGAACTGTGAGTAATTGACAGAGAAAACTGTTATGGCAACCTCTGAAATGACACTTCGGTTGGATGGCCCTTCCGAGAAATCCAGAGGGGGTCCAAGGTCAAATTAAGTTTTGCGATGGGCGCATTATCTAAAGATGGAGTCCTTACTTAAAGCGGGGGCGGGTAGTAGAGGGGGCTTACAAGTCTTTACTTCACGTTAAGATTGTGTACAAAGGCATCGTATAATATGATACTCTTTCCGAATTTGTTTTTAAACATGACGTCATTAGATATTAACATAAATGGGTCTGTACATTCCAAAGAGGAATTTTCGCGTCGGTCAAAAGGTTAAATTCAATGCGTTTTGGGGTTGAGTATCATCGAAATGCATAGGCCTATTAAACTTTTAAAAATTCGTACAAAAATGTACAGACTCTTGTGTTTGAAATGTGACGTCATTGGATGATTTAAGGTGTATATACATTTTGCACCAGAAGGGTATCAAATAAAATGGCATTTTACACCGTTAGAGACTTGTGATGTTAGAGACTTGTAATTCTTCCCCAACTTTCATTAGGACTCTATCTATTGCAAAATGAGTGCATCACAAAACTGACTTCGACCTTGGATCCCCCTTTAAAGATGCAGGGAAAAGTGTTCAGGAATTAGTATCCGGTCGTGCAAGTTTAGTCAATAAGGAATGCTTCTCGCATGCAGACTTGCTTATTAATTAATAAGCTTAGCATTGTAGTCTTTTGCTCATGTCCTTCCCATAAGAAATTACATATATGAGGCACTTAGTCTCACGAGACTTTCCCTAAGGTAGGAATTCATATCGCTGGTCATAATGGTGTGATACCTTGTATAGAGCTTTATCTAATGATCTTTATACAAGATTCTTCACAATCTCCAAAATGTAGTTTAATCATTTTCTTTGAGTCTTAAGCGGGTATCAGAGAATCAGAACGTATTTTTAATGAGTTTGAGGCTTTGCATTGAGGTAATAATTATGACTAACATATAATGTTTTGTTTTTACCCTACACGATGTGTATTAAGGCACTGTATACTCAGTACTTTCCCGAGTTCTGTGAAAAAAAAATCCACAGGCAAATCTCTCGGGTGGGATTCGAACCCACGACCTTTGTATTGCTAGAGCAGATGTCTTACCACTATGACTTGCATGTTACGTAAACACCATGCATTCTAAAATCTCCCGGGTCAGAATTACCTCCGGAGTCCGGGTTCCAAGTCCCAGGGGCCTGACCAATTTTCGGGTCTGGCTGACCCAAAATGTGGTTTAAAAATTAGATTTTTAATTCGGATTCTGCGTCAATTTGACCCATCTCTGTGTCATTTTGACAAATATATCGAGACGCCGTCAAATTGACCCAGAAAGGGGTCAAGTCTCGCGGCACTCGCACCCGGGTCAGGAAGATTTTAGAGTGTGCGATTAATCTGAGGTGATGGGTCTAAAAAGAGACGGTTTGTTTATTCTCAACAAGAAACTGTATAAAAAATAATTTGATGTGTTGCGTTTGAAACAGTCAAAACAAATCATGTAAGAAAAAGTACTCCCACTGTATAACTTGAAGAGTAAACTGTCCTCAGCAAGCAGGGCAATTAAAGGGTAAATCTTATCGAACTACTTCAAAAAGTCTCCATGATAATAACAACATACTGACAGGAACAAGCTGTTTGTATCATGACATGTTGCCAAAACCAATTCCAGCTTGTCAAAATGTGCATTGAAATGTCAACAGATAATGTGATTGGCGAGTTTAGGGTTAGTCTCTCGCTCCAGGCAGTTCACCGAATTCCCCATAATGCCCACCGAACTGTAATTAGTATCCTCTTTATGGAATTAATAAAATAAAATATAAAAAAATTACATCCCCGGCCATTCTAACGAATCCCTTGTTCACGAAACAGATATTTCACTAAAGTGGCCGTAATCATTAAAGTGACTTGTGCTGACTTGAACGTTAAGCACTCCATCCAGAAACTATGCTGCAAAGTCCGTTGAAAGATTCGCCGCGTTTTGTATTCGCTGTGTTCAATCACTCATCTCCCAGAACTCATTGGCTTTAATCACCCCCAACGTCTGAGCCCCCCAATCCGTGTTCAACCACGGGATTTATTTATTCACGGACGGCCCTTGAGCCAGGAACTACTGGAACGACTCGACGGCGGATAAATCGACGATTTCTTGTTCTGACCGCGTGTCCGTAAAACCCACTTGATTTAGTGAAAGCCGAGATTGGAAAATGATGGGGGGGGGGGATGTCAGTCGAATTATAAGGGGAGGAATATGCAATCAGTCTCCGTCAACGAAGGGGAGGAAATGGCGGTGATTTCTGTCTCAAATCCAGCTGCTGCAAACGTTGATTTGTTACCTTTTTGTAACCGCTCGCACCAGAGCTGGACCAACAACCAAATTAGAAGTTCCTTTTTGCTTTAATGGTTTACCATAATGGGCGGACAGCTCATTAATTTGATCATCTTCCCCGTTTGCAAAAAAAAAGATAATAAAAGTTGTAAAAATACAAGAGGACCTGAATAAAACAACGCTGCACCTGTTTCTTTATACAACAAGTACACGGGCCCTCGCGCTAGTATTTAACAAATGGTAATGGATAACGGTTTGTACAAACAGGTTGGACGTCTTTGATTTGTTGACGATCTGGTCTCCAACAGTCTTCCATCACACGGCACAACCCACTTGCGTTTCTGCTGTGCGGATGCGCGCAATCAAACTGAAGCAATCTGCAAATAACCTGGCTACTTTTAACAACAAAGAGGAGCGGCTGTAATGTACGTGTCTACGGGAAGTGCACAGAAAGTTGCAAGGGTATAACAGTGTTCACCAGTAACAGTTAGTTGTCCGCTGGCCAAATGCCAAAACACCTGAGGACCAGTCACAATTCACTCAAAGTTAAGTTGTCCTGATGGCTAGTTCAGTGTCAGAAAGCATCCCTGTTTCATTTGAAATGTATGGACGAAAGCTGACGAACTTGTAAAAATGACAAGATAACTAGTCCTGCTGGCTAGTCACTAACACGTTTAGAGGACGAACCCCGTATAATGTATTCGAGAACCGGTAGATAGCTTCTAACGGGGATAATTACTTTAGCCACAAATATTGTCGTAATTCCCTTTAAAAGTCATACATAGGGGCCTACACACAAAAAGTCTTGGGTCAGACTTGACACGGACCCCGCTTCCCGTGGGGGCCTGACCCCTTTGTTTGGACAGTATGACCCGGAATCTGTGCCGAAATGACGCGGACTCCGACTTGAAATACCGTTTTTACAACTCCGTGGAACGGAGGTGACAAATTAAGAATGAGTTTCTCTCCAGTATGGATGTCATTAGGGGGGGGGGGGGGTAATTTCTTTCCTCCCCCTTTTTTCGTAAATAATAGTTTGTATAATGTTTTTGTAAGTGTTAATATTATGTATGCATACCAATCCACTCCTGCCTTTGGCAGATTACCGCTGTTGGTTGGTGATAATTAAATAATATAATTACATAATACAAATGTAATGTCAACTTAATTATATTAGTTAATTTTTCCTTGTCCAACCAAAAATTATTTTAAAAAATTACCCAGTCAGTTTTCCTTGTGTTTTTTTACTTGCAACTTCCATGAACAATAGAGTTGACATTTAAGTGAAACAACGACAAGCTGTTAGATTCTTCTTTTTTTTCTCGTTTTTCCCCCAGAGATTTTGTCCACGCTCACTATACTTTTCAAGTAATGCACTCAAAATATGCAACAGATAAACAGAAGGGGGAACAAAATGCATATGTCTTGAGTTGACCGGCGGGTTTGACCGGTCAATAGTTATTATACAGTACCAGCAAATGTCAGACTTCTTTTGCTGATGATGTGGGGTTAGGAATCACATCAAAATTAATTTTGCCAATACTGTTGGGACACAGATAGGGAATCAACACGACACAGACGCGGCAAGGTCCCTCAGTATCGGGGAAAATTGCTTTAGATTGATTTGCATTGGCAGAAATAATATTGACGAATCGTTGAGGATCCGGAAAAGCAAGGTCGAGCGTGATTGTAGACGGGGTGGAGATGGGCCGATCGAGGCAGGCAGTCTCGGTGAGAATGTCACCTCAAAATCCCCACTTTGTTTTTCTTCGAATCTTGTATTATAAACGCATTCATTTTTTTGTATTTGTTTATATAACAATCTAATAAGTGTACAAAATGTAATATATTTGCAGCAGCATGCATTGCAAGAAAACCGGTGTGGGAGGGAACTGTATTTTTAATAGAGTGCCTGCCTTCCTATAATAAATTGAATTTCCCACTGAAATCGTATGTGAGGGAACTGTATTAAATAGTAAAGAAAAACTAAAACATATGTTGCTCCCAAAAATCAATTAATTATGTTTCTTTACAATGTTATATATTTTCATGCTACACACGTTCTCATCAACCGAACGGACCCGATTACGATTTGTATGGATGTGAACATTATTGAATGAGATTAATAAAATAATAATACAAACGTAGGCCTATGCATCAAAGTTAAAGGGAAGGTATACAGCAATCCTTCACCGATCTTGAACTCTTGGTGGCAGCAGATACCGCCATTATTGCGGTGGTACCTGGGTGGTACTGCGCTGCCTAGCGACGGGTTTAAGCGATTTGCAAAGTGAAAGTCCAATAACCCGCGACTGATCAAATGATCGCCGTGTAGCCCAAACCTTATACCAGTCGCTAGGCAGCGCAGTACCACCCAGGTACACCGCAGTAATGGAGGCATATCTGCTGCCACCAAGAGTTCAAGATCGGTGAAGGATTGCTGTATACGTTTGACAATCATTCTTAAAATAATGACAATAAAACCCTTTTGGTTAGAAGCCTACAGCAGCTTTTGTTTATATGTATAAAGCATTTTGAGAAACATTTCGAAGTTTTGTGGTGATGTAAAAATAAATAAGTTTTTAAGCCCCCAAATTTGAATCTGAGAAACGTTTTTGTCAGAAACGCTATCTCAGATTGTGAATTCCTATTTAGGGATTATTCTTCCTGCATGGACATATTCGCTCCGGATTTTCGGAATGAAATTTTCACAATATTTAAAGATCAGAACCATATACTTTAACTTACCATAGCATTATACATTCTAATACAAGGAAGTAGGACGCTCAGTGGAGTTGAAAAGCAGGTAGACATTCCCCTTAATTTTGCCCAGAAGCGAAATAAATGAAAAGCAAGTTCCATCAGGTTGACGTGGCGGATACCCAGATACTCTCCGAGTGACACTTGACTCGTAAATCATACACGCTAAGGCCTGCCGGAGGCCGCAGCCTGTCCAGCCCAATGCCAGTTTTCTGCTGAAAGACGACTCCACGATAGTAAAGAAACTTGCATTTTAATAAATAGTCGCAGGCCAGAAGTGTCTTTTCGTTATGGTGATGAAAAGGAAGAAGTGGACAAGCGTGACGAATAACCAAAGACTGTTCACCGTGGTCCTAAAAGTCATGACTGACTCATAGTGTTACTTTTAATGATAGAGTTGCACCTCCCTGTCTGTCCGATAAAGCTGACCGGTATGCTGATGTTAACAGAGACATGCCTGTCGGCTCCTCATCGGTTCAGCTTAGTGCCACATGAAGGGCTTCCTTGTACTTTTCCTTGGACAATAATCCTCTCCAGATTATCTCCTTCTCTTCTTGAGGCATTGACAAAATACTGTATTACATAGATCATAGAGCACTCTATGCATAGATACACCACTGAGCAATTCATTTGTACACACAAGCCCCCCCCCCCCCCCCCCCCCCACACCATCATCATCACCACAAACAACACCACCACCACCGTTACTAATCCCGGGCAAAGGCTGGAATCAACTAAATACCGAATGAACACAACCTTGGAAATGTATATCTGTATTCTTCTGGCATCCACTCGTATGCTCTTCTTATCTGAAACCACCGTACTGTAATGACTAAACGTGACTACATCCATTGGAATTTAAGAGCCGCATATTGTTTAAACATAAACTTCGAGCATCGTTTTTCTTCACAATTTCTTAATGAGCTAAGGAGGCCACATGTTTCTACATGTGACAGTAACATACGGGCAGGGTACAGCACCTCATTAAATTGATGGTTTTCCACATTATCCCGCGTGAACTGGCCTCTGAATCATAAAAGTAATACACAAATACATCTTAATTATTTGATATATATAAGAAATAGATATCTCATTTATTTAAAAAGTAAAAAAAAAAAAAGGATTGATGACATCAGAGATACCGCTATTTCGCTTCCGGTTTCACGTGTTGTGACATTTTGGGGTCAATACATTTTTCACATCGTTTCGTGTGACCTTACCTCAAAAAAAAAATAGGTAGAGATAGAGAGAGAGATATCTTTTATTTATATCATAAATCACTATAGTTATAGCAGATATATCTATTTAAAATAGATCCTTGTGTCCTTGAGCAAGACACTTTGCTATAATTGCTTCTCTTCACCCAGGGGTATAAATGGGTACCTGCAAGGGTATAGAGGTTGATATTGTGTTTGAAAAAGCCTTCGGAGCGCCACCACGGCAGCTCGGGCTGTATACTCCCCAGGGAGCTGAGAAAGATTAAAGGAATGTTATTGGCCCAATGACCAGGGCACTAATGTAAAGCGCATTGAGACGTTATTGTGAAATGCGCTATATAAGAACTGGTTATTATTATTATTATTATTATCTCATTATAACATAGATGTCTCTATATTTATAACAGATACATCCTTAAGAACGGAGAAATATGTATCTATAAGAAGACATCTCTGTTTACAATGTTTCGATTGATAACAGAGATAACTCTATTTACAACAGAGATATCTCTATTATAACATGTGTATTTTGTTGTATAGTAGTTTAATTTATAACATAGACGTCTCTATTTATAACACATATATCT
The DNA here is from genome assembly GCA_037783415.1 of Leptasterias polaris. NCBI lineage: Eukaryota > Metazoa > Echinodermata > Asteroidea > Forcipulatida > Asteriidae > Leptasterias > Leptasterias polaris. The sequence goes on along the minus strand of JAZGTN010000042.1, from coordinate 462,248 downwards.
ATATCCACAACAGATATGTATGTTTTCTTTATAATAAAGATATCTATAGTCATACCAGTAAATCTATATAATTGCAATGCCTCAAATCCCACACAGATATTTCTTCCTTTTGAAAAAGACATCTCTACTGTCAGCATAACGTATAATGTATATTATACGCCCATACAATACAGTGCTACTTTAAAGTCGGTAATCACACGTACGCTCTTATAGTTGCCAGGTATACCGACATAGTAGAGTCCTTTATAATGCTGGTTTTGTTCTTCTTTTTCTTTTGACATACCTATGTAATTTCATTAGCGAAAGGTCAGACGTCAAGTAAAATGTAGTCACAATCGAGTGATTTGTTGTAGTACGACACTTGTGTTATAGTCATTTCTAGTTTCCTGAATTCTGCACAAGTAGCCATACCGTTTCTCCAGACAGAAGGGGCCTCACCGCGCCTCAATTATTATGGGTGACGTGTCTTTTATTTGTATCAAGTGAATACAAGATTATGGGGTCGAAATATAGACCTACATTTCTTGATACCGATCATGAGACCAACTATTAATAATAAACAAATAACTTTTCAACCGAACTGATGCTTGAAAGGCGAAGTGCCATCATTCTGTTTCATATCGCTATCTATTTATTTATTTATTCATTTATTTGTTTATTTATTTATTTTGTTTGCTAGAAGACGTGGGTAGATGTTGTTGATAGGCCTATAGGGTGAACCATACCTGAAATTGTTCTACATGAAGTTATCAAATATTGAATAACTTCAGAATGGGTTAAGTTTGACGTAAATCTTAAGTAGGTAAACGTGATGGACATACACACATGAGTACTCCAATATTTCATTGTGATATTTCTATTTCTGTATGTGACCGCGAGTTATGCATTATCAATTATGCGCACCCTTATCTGAAATCCGAGCCATTTACCGACCAGGATTCCTGGACAATGAGCCCTCGGGGAACAAAAAACACTTCCTGCTGGCCACGGTCTGGCCCGGATCACGGTCAGTTCTAACTACGGAGTTCAAGTGTAATTGGTTATATTTTAGTAGTAGTACCGGTAGTATAGGGCTTTCAATGAACAATACCAATACTTTATATGCACAAAATAGTAAACCATCATCCTCTCCAATCGTCAAGATATAGAAATACATGTGCTGGGAGAGTCACTCAGCAACGTTCTGATTTGCCTGGATATCATTCCAATTCTTACAATAAGCAATTCTTTTCCTCCAAAAGTCCCTGCCCTTGCAATTAACTCGTCAAAAACATTTCCCTCTTCTAACGTTGACTACAGTGTCCTAATTAACCATTCCACCCACGTACACAGATTGCACACCTTTTGATCACAGGTCCGATCAATCACGGAGTGACTTCTGTCCACTTAAGAAATGACTGGAGAAGAGACTAATGACCTCCACTCCCTCGTATTTTTATTTTATGATCCCTTTTTAATCACCAAATAATAAATATACCCTTCCGAGATATCCTATCTGTATACGCCTCTAGACTGATTAATTTAGCCGGCGAAGTCCACCACCCGACCCCCTTCGTTTTTCAGTCCCTCATTTTAAGGATCAGATATTAGCAGCTTGATTGGTTGAGTAGATGGCTGGTATCCTGGGAGGGGAAAACTTCGATGGTGCTCCACGAACGTCCACTTCATTACTTACATTATTCATCAATTGCTCTAGTGGGACTCTCAAGTGCGCAATTAACTTGTTTCCTTGGAACGTACGCCGGCTCGTCGAGAACAGGAAGATTTAAATTGCATGCGTAATTCACGGGAGTGGGAGCCTTAAGTGCCGAACCAATCCCGCACCATGGTTTGACGACGGTCCTACCTTTTTTTTTTTAAGTGATTCCACAAACCTTAACACTCAATAAAGTTTCGCCCGAAATGCAACTTCATTGTGACCATTAATGTAGCTTCTCTTTTCACATACCGTAATACCGTACACGTTAATGACAAACTAATGATTTATTACACTCTAAAGATGCCCGGGTAAGAATTGATCCGGATCCGGTCCCGCGAGTCCTGGGTCATGACCCGGAATCTGTATCTCAAGCTCAGAAATTAGGTCAAAATAACGCGGAGTCCCCTTCATAAATCCCATGTTCCGAAACCAGATTCTGTGTCAAACTGACCCAGCAACTTCGTCAAGCCCACTTGACACACGGAATCCTGGTCAATTCGTGTTTAGAGTTTATTCAATAATTATGCCATAACCGAGAAAACAAATTATTTCCAGGAATATTTTTTATTTGTTTTACCATTTCGTGGCATATGGCACTATTCCAACCTTAAAATTCAACTTGCTTATAATCCACTTTCCCTTTTTTGACCTAACACTCAGCAACGTCCAACTAAGCACTTAACACTAAAAAGAATGAGGGTAATTTCACCTTGTCAATGGCACCTGTTTATTATAAATGTAAGGGGGTAAATTACCAAAAACGTATCAAACAGGTCAAATTAATTTTCAAAATTTGTTAAAATGTTCAAGAGTTGAATATGTTTCTCAATCTCTTTCCATGATACGTTTTTGAGCCATTAGTAGCAACCTTATAACATGTCAGGTACTGATTTGTTTATTTCAACGTATGTTCCTATCGCTTGAACACTTGAAAGGCACGCTTCATCTAATTTACGTTATCGACCCTTCTCTAAAAAAATATATATACATAAAAATGTACATTTGCAATTTGGAGAATCTGTTTTCCGTGCAGAAAATTATACGTATTGCCCCCCATATCACCATCTTCAGTAGAATACTCCCCATGCTTGTTTCAGCTTTTTGTTTTAATCTTAAAACAATCTCGCAGATATCACTACGAACAGTTCCTTTTCAAATCGACAAATCTATCAAAACGAACACAGGATTCAGTTAGAAAAGGGTGTGGGCAACTATAATAGATATTAAGGAGAACCCTTTGCTCTTGTTTTGTAATGAATAACCTCAACGTGCATCTGTCTGCCGTAACCCGGAGCAATCCACTGCAGAAGAGTCTTCCTCAAAGGAAACCGCGATGGTGGCCGATATTTATTTTTCAATCAGCTGATAATAGCTTTGGCTTCTAGTGAAAAGACCTCGCAAAAAAAAAATACAGGACGCCCTCGGGACGTTCTGTGTCGACTGTTTCCATGTTCATTTTGGGGGGCAATAAGCGGGTGCGAAAAAATACCAACGCTAAAATAGCGTTGACCCAGTTTTTTCATCGCAAACGTGTTACAGCGTTACTATGGACACATTCATCGGGTAGCCTGAGGTGCTGTCATAATAACAAACGCAGAATCTTACTTAGTTTTATTGCCGAACCGACTTGCCTTCAGAATACATAAAAACGAAGCTTCTTGCTGGGTCAACAAAGTTTCTCTGTTTTTAAAGTCGCCCGAAATAAAGAAAGAGAGAGAGAATGTTTCTGTAAACAAGGATGCACGGCTGCCCTGCACCCTGACTCTCTCGTCGGTTAATGACTCAGTAAGTCATGCATGGGGGAGGTCAAACTGCTGCCGTTTTCACACCTGCCGTCGACAGGAATTGTTAAAGCTTGACCTCGTAGAGAAGTATCAAGAGTACTACACGGTGTGCTGACACAATTCGCCTCTCTTATGGTTAAAATGAATTCCTTATATCTGGAGAAAATTTGAAATCAGCTTTCGTTGGTGATGATCGTATAGTCCTTCATTATTTCTCGGTTATTTCAATATTGCACTCAGCATCGTAGATGTTCTTTAAGTCAAGTTGATGCTTTCATATATCCAAGAGCAACACCTCATGGTGAATGTTTTTTTGAACTAATTATCTTCAATAATTAATAAATGAGAGTTAGAATATACGGCTACAGTCAAGCAAATCTTTTTATAAGATAAATAATAGTATAAAACGCAATAGTACATTTGTCGTGGTGTTGCTTGAGTGTGAAGTGGAGTCGTGTAAATTAATATCCTCTAGTCCATGGTTGGATAGGCAAGGTCGATGATGTATTGGTCAAGAAAACTATCCAACGTGACAATAAAGTCAGCGCTTATTGGCATATTAAAATTTGTCAATTAGTGTTTGTTTAAGCTGATGTAAGTTGCAGTCACTTGTAACTATCTTTTTAAGTTCTGGGAAAGATAAGAAATATATGATGGATTATTAACTTATACTAGTAATTATAAGAAAAGAAAAGAATAAAATGTATCTTTTATCTTGCAAAACATTTGTTTTTGCATAAACTGCCAGCTTTTTAAAGAACGCTATCGTATACAAAGATGGTTCTCTTCCGAACAGCTTTTCGACTTGTTGGAGTCGCTCAGCAATCTATAAAACAAAATAACTGATAATTTGTTCCAACTTTCTAAATACTCGTCTTTAACGGATAATGATATTTCTGTGGTAGATTGATGGGTACATTTTGTAATTTATTATGCGTTATTTGTAGCTATTCCACTGGTAGAGTTGGCAAATTTTTTCAATTAACCTCGTACGAAGTAACAACCGAATCTTCAAAATGTATCAATTTGGGAAATAAAAATCGATGAAACTTTCGCAGTGCATTTTATTTTATTTGTTTAATACCCGAGGAATGGAAACAAAATAATAATCCAAATTTAAACTCTCTCTTTAATTTCAAATCTGCTTCTTGACAAGCAACGAAGCAGAGATGTGGTAAATTTCGTTCATCATATTCATGACTGAGAGAGGATGGATAAAGTGCCGTTTTAGACATGAATGGTTGGTCATGGAATGTAAAGGTCAAGTCGGTATATGTATTTAAGATGCGATGTGGATTCATCCCAACTGGATCCTACACGAAGGAGCAGAGACATTATATTATATCCCATGGGAATCCTCACCATCTTATCATCAAGCTTCTTCAAAGAAACGTAAAACGGTTTGCCCTTTGAAGAATTACTCGCATCAAATTATACTTTCTTTAAACAGAACATCTTTAAACGGTTTGTTCTATTAAAGGCAAAGTATACTTTTTGTTTTTGGAATCAATCACTCGATTGTTCTAATCCTACATAGATGAAGATATACAATATAACTCACCCGTGACAATTCCATTTTAAAAGGTAGTAGCGTTTTTTTAGATATCGCCGAAAATCTAGAGAGGTTGTGTCCGCGCAGGAATAATACTCCGCAATTGGAAAACACAATCTGAGAAACTTTTCATGCAGAAACGTTTCTCATAATGTTTTACATTAGCAACAGCTGCAGTGCTTCTCACCATGAAAGTTTTAATGGCCCTTGATTTTTGGAGTTTACCATAATGTATAGGGTGTCATGGCCGAGTGGTTAAGAGCATCGGATTCAAGTTCTGGTGGTTTAGTCATCGGGGTGTGGGTTCGAGTCCCGGTCATGACGCTTGTGTCCTTGAGCAAGACACTTTGCTATAATTGCTTCTCTTCACCCAGGGGTATAAATGGGTACCTGCAAGGGTAGAGGTTGATATTGTGTTTGAAAAAGCCTTCGGAGCGCCATCACGGCAGCCCGGGCTGTATACTCCCCAGGGAGCTGAGAAAGATTAAAGGAATGTTATTGGCCCAATGACCAGGGCACTAATGTAAAGCGCATTGATACGTTATTTTGAAATGCGCTATATAAGAACTAGTTATTATTATTATTACACCCTCCCATAAAGGAACACCCTATTTACAACATCTTGTTGTTGTTTGACCATGTTTTGTGGTTTCTGCTGTTGCTGTGTGTTGGGGAAATACACTAAAATAAATGCACAACACAATATTTGTCATTCAATTTCCTCTTTTCCCCACCAATGAATTAATACAACGAGAAGGTGTAAGGAGGCGTATTCATATAGACCCGTGTCCGCATGAGGGTTCGTCAACTTCACATTATTCAAAGTTTCCCTCCGCTCTGCACTTTGAAAATGTATTTTTCGCATTCTTGATCCATATACATAGTTGTCGATACTCTCATGTGGCTGCTTTGAATTGCTTTAATGTAATGCTATAATTTTAAGAAATGCATATCTCTATTAGGAATTTTTTTTTTTTTTTTCATTTTCAGACAAACAAAAAATGTGAAGTTGCACCTTCCCTCCTCATGTTCGCTCTCTTCCTTCATTGAGTAAAAATAACATTTGAAAAGGGTTTGCATATTATTTTTAAGGTCCATCAGGTTGAAGTCTGCTTTGTAATTGCAAGGGTTTAAGTTCCTTTTTGCAAAAACAACATTTAATGGTGACAAGATGTCTTTTTCGTTTCCCCAAAACTGGACTTGACATCGGGAGACGGGATCAAAGGACAAATGCCCCCGACCCTTCCTCCTAATTACGCCTGTGATCAGTGGAAGGTGGGTGTCTCCCCGTTGGTTTTAGTCGATAACCAAAACCTATTAAGTATCAAACTCAGACAGTATATTTAGAAGTGACATATTGAACTAGTTCGTATTCCCTCGTAATTGCAGCTCAATCAACGCGCCGTACGTGGCATGACAGTTTCAAACATTCTATGTGTTTAACCCCAATTTAAAGGTGCAGGACTGAAACTAACGATTTGATTAAATGAATATACCGTTGTAGGGAGAAAGGGCAAGGGGGTTGGATGAGCATTTGACAGGTCAGGTAGTTCATTCGATCCTTTCGTGGCCTAGTGTCGACTTTATGGGATGTAACGAGAGAAATGTGCCCGATGAAGCATGGTTGCTAGATCTATCAACATGGTTCTTGCGTATACAAACTATATTAAGGCATTCCCGGTTGCTGTTGCTGATGTTGTTAATGAATTTGTTGTTTTGTTTATATGAGCGACACAAATTGATCAAACTTATGGGCCCTTTTAGTTGAAAAAAACAAACTTTAGAAAGAGAAAGGGCTGGTCATTAATTGACTTATAAAGTAACAGTATGCAAGCTGGAGGGGCAGTTCCAACTGAATCACCACCTCCCCCCCCAAAAAAAACAAACAAACCCAAAACCACAAAAAACAAACAACAACAACAACACACACCATAATAACAACAAAAAGAACAACAACAAGAACAACAACAACAACGACGACAACGACGACAACGACGACAATAGCAACAAAAACAACTATAACAGCAACAACTACTACAACAACAACAATTAGAAACAAAACAAAATAAATCCACAACAAAACAACATTTAATGGGTTGTTTTCATCAAAAGACTGACCTGGTATAACAGTAAAATCCCGACGGAATTCACCAAAGCTTACATTGGAAAAGATTTGCGAAAGATTTGTAAACTGATTGCATTCATGTATTATAAGTTTGCCATTGGCAACCCAATTGAACCTTTATTTAAAGAACCATGAACAAATAATACTCTCGTAACAAAGTGGCAAAGAGTAAAACGGTATTTGACAATCCACGAGTCGCAGAGTACATCAAACGTAGACATTTAACGACATTTTCTATAATGTAATAGTCTTGTGAACTATCTTATAAACATTTAACATATAAACAATCGTATATCTTATTACGAAAAAATATACTATATTTCATTTATGAATATATCCTTTAAATGTAAGGACTTTTGAGTGGATAATTGAGACGTAGTATATGAGGCACACACAGACATATAAAATCACCATCAAGGAGACGACGATATTGTTTAAAGGTATTATACAGGATTGGTAGAGCTGACAAAATAACCACAGACTGTGTTCATGTTTTGTGTAATCAACCACATACATGAAATAACAAACCTGTGAAAATTTGAGCTCAATTGGTCATCGAGGTCACGAGAAAATAGTGAAAAGAGAACTTATGTGTTTTCTGTTTTTCAAACATCGAGTTTATTATCGCGCGCGATAAAAACTATTGTTTTACTCATTTCTCAGAAACGATAGCATTTTAGGCAGAAATATTTTAAGGAACCCTTTCTACCATTAGGCCCCCTACTTACTTTAAATCATGTAAATTATGTGTGAATCTGTGAACGTTTGTGTTTTTCGATCTTACCAATAGTATACAGGCCTTTAAGGTAATATTTAAGGTAATTAAGAACGTCAAAAGCTTCACAAAAATTATACGTACCGGTAGCGAATGGTGCGAGCCGCATTCAAAGCGTTGTCACCGCGTTCGGAAAATCACTTCATGCAGTGCCAAAAATCGACATTCTCTAAATGGGCATGGCAAATCAATGTTTGCGAGTTGACAGAGAAGTATAAATGCTTTCATGAAAATTTCCCAGGAGAATCTGTCGTCCTATTCAAATATATCTCGTCTGCTTCTACAATTGCAGACGACGGGTTGTGTTTGCTTTTCCTTTATTTATGCTCTTGTGAGTTATAACTGCATTATTGGTATGAGTTTCATAAGTCAGGTTTCCGTGTATGTACGTGTAATGTTCTGCTATTGAAAGCAGTTGAACTGTTTGGTTTTCATGCCCGCTCAACCAGTTAGGGAGTTTATGCGCAACGGATGCATCTTGACGGATATGGCGGACTGTAAATCACATCAATTCCCTTTTTCGTCTCGCTGACAATGTCAGTTATATCTTTCAACTAAACTCTTATGATTTTCTTTTCCTTTTTCATTTTTTTCTGTGAGTTCCCAGGGTGCGAATTAAATTGGTTTGGATCGTGCAGAGAATAGTCATGACGTGATGTGGAATGTGATAACATTAAAGGTGCACATTGCCTTCAAATCTCATAACATTTTAAAGCTTGGAATTGCTCCTTATCCTCTGAAGAGTTGTTGATGCACTGAAACAACTGAGTGTGTCGTATCGATTAAAACAAACATAAATTTGCCTCTAGAAATACAACCAGCGGAACGTACGGTCAGCCATTTTGTGTGAATTTAAAACACGGTCTGCCGTTTTTTTAGTTGCATATTAAAAAAACGGCAGACCGTGTTCTGTCATGAAATGAAACAATGACCACAATATTACACTTAATATCAAATGTCCTTCCAACCATGATAATTTAATTATGAAACTTTTGTATAGGTCAAAGCGCCCAAGTGAATCTAAAGGCAATGTGCCCCTTCAAAAAGAAACTGCATCAGCGTTTTTATTTTGGACAAGGAAATTAGTTCTCGTCCTGTTCCTGTAAATCGAATTCAGTTGTCACGTATACTCCTATAATGAACTATTACACGTTCATACTGCACTCTAAAAGTGAAAAACCGGGTCAGAATTAAACGGATGCTGAATTCCAGGAGGGTCTAGGCCTAGACCACTTTCAGGAGTTTGACCTGGAATCTGAGTTAAACTGAACCGAAACTGCGTCGAAGTCGAGCAGAATCCGAGCCATAATCCCACTTTTGTTTACCAGTTTGCGGGTCAGCCTGACCCAGAATGAGTCAAGCATCACTGGGACCAAGAATCTGGGTCAATTCTGGCCCAAGATTTTTTGAGAATGTGGGCTTATTTTTTTTTAATGATTTTATATTAATTAGATTGAATCATCTCATAAGAGTACAGGGCTTATGTGTGAATTCGTTGTTAAAGCACATGATTGTGTAACATCGGTAATTGTCAAAGACCAGTATCCACACTTGATGTGACCCAACATATATACATGAAATAACAAACCTGTGAAAGTTTAAGCTCACTCATTTGGTCGTTGGAGTCACAGGAAAAAAGTGGGGGAAAACTTATATATGTTTTTACTGTTTTCAAACACTGGGTTTTGGACTCGCGAGATCAAAACTAATTGTTTTACTCATTTCTCAAAAACTATTGCATTTCAAGGAGTTTCCCCACCATGGCAAACTTTATACCATGCACGTTGTGTGCAAATTTGTAAACATATACTCTTGCCAATGTTATGCACACCTGGCAGGATATACTTTTGGTAATTGTCAAAGACCAGTATTCTTACTTGGTGTATCCCAACATATGCATAAAGTAACAATCCTGCAAAAATTTGACCTGAATTGATCAAGGAAGTTGCAAGAAAATAATGAAATAAAAAACACTGTTGTTGCATTGAATTGTGTGCTTTCAGTTGCCCGAGAAAGGCTTAATGCCTGAAGCCTTTCTCAGATTCAAATTTTGAGGTGAAATTTGTTTCTCTGAAACTACATTACTTCAAAGGGTGTGGTTTCTAACAATATTTTATTCTCCAGTGCTCTTTACTGAGTAAACTTTAATGGCCATTAATTTTTAGAGTAATTGCCAAAAGAAGTGCCATAATATTATAAGTTCCCTAATTATGCGCAGACCACTCATGTTGCTTTTTATACTGTAAAGTAAAGTCGTAAACTGAAAATGCGCAAGTATACATTCCCATGTTAACTTGAATATTTTTCACGCGTACGTACCAAACGTTTAAAAGGATGAAGGATTCGCCATCTATCTTCATTGACCCAAACCTTCCTGCTTTCAAGTGTCCATTCAAAGATCTTCATCTTTCGTCCATCAGTCAGTTTGAAGATCCGGAATGGCATCATTCGACCCTGATGTGACTCTTAGGTAAATGTCTAAGGACATAATACTACTGCCCCCATTTGTGCTCAGGTGGTAAACATCAAAGGCTATTTGCACAGCCGTGCACTAATTAGATCAAATTAAACAAATAGGTCCCTTTATTGTTAAAGCCATAAGTAGCCTCGGGACAAACGTTGATAATAAACTTGCCATTTATATATATATTTCCCATATAAGATGCAGAATCACAATGAATGTGTTTGGGAATGAACACCGTAAACACATGTAAATATAAAACGAAATATAAATGTTAAGTGTGGAGGCCATTGAAGGCCTATAATAGACAATATAATTTTATTAAGGTGACCGAGTATATTGGCAGGGTCAAATTCCAGTCACAAAAGACATGGTTTGTTCGAATGTGGACATCTATTGTGATGAGTTTTGTAAAAGTAAGTCGTTTCCAGTTCTAAATCCGCAAGTTTTCAATAAATGTAACATGCATCTTATAGCTATAACAAGTTGATCGGATTCGTTGGTAAGGTTTCAGTGGAAACAGCAAAAACGGTTTACGCTTTGTCGGGGTTTTATTCGGGTTCATGCTGGGCTAATTTGGGATTTTGGCAATCGAATTAAGCAACGGTTATTTGGGGGCGGGCGGGGTGTCTTCAAATGTTGTTTCCTCCACATTTAGAGTAATCTAGTCAGATTTTTTTCAGTGGGATGATTGGTTTGGGGTTTTGTGGTTATTTGAAATAATGACCGTATTGAAATAAAGACTGTATTGAAATGAAGACCGTATTGAAATAAAGATCGCATTGAAATAAAGACTGCATTGAAATAAAGATCAAATTGAAATAAAGACCGCATTGAAAAAATGATCGTATTGAAATAAAGACCGCATTGAAGTAACGATCGTATTGAAATAAAGAGTGTATGGAAATAATGGCCGCATTAAAATAAAGACTGCATTGAAATAAAGATCAAATTGAAATAAAGACCACATTGAAATAATGATCGTATTGAAATAAAGACCGCATTGAAATAAAGACCGCACTGAAATAAAGACCGCACTTCAGATAAAGCATTTATTGAAAGCTGCAATATTGTCAGCTAACAGAGAGTAAGGTCGTCTAAAATCAAGTGATTATCGCTACGATGAAATACGAGGCTAAAAAGATGTCCTCGGCTTATTAGTAGTCCACGCTGAAGGGAAATATTTGAAAACACCTATAGACTACGGAGCTTTAGAGGTGAGCGAGTGTTGATCACAGCGTGGTTGTCTGGAATTAGTTCCCTAATGCCTAGGCAGATGGTTAGGTCTCGGGGGATGTCAACCAAGGCTGTGACATTTTAGATTGTCAATAACAATCGGAACTAAAAGTAGGCCGATATTGTACTGCTGTTGCGTCAGGGATATACCCCCGGAAAGTAGATACGCACCTACAAGGATATAGGCCGAATAGAAACCAAGATCTGCAGAAGGGGCCTTCCAACAATGCGTGTAGATCGTGTCAAGATCTCCGCATTCTGCAGACAGATACAGTGTATAAGCCGCACAAGTGTTCTGTAGCGTGTGTTATTATTATCGGTGGCCTATACATTGCGATACGCCAGGGCCAAATCCAAAAGAGTGCAGAGAAAATCTGCAGAATGTGATCACAAATATGGACCAGCTCATAAATGATCAAGATATTGTGTAGACTTGAGTGTTGTATCTTTTTACACACGTTCTGTAAAATTTGAGATCGTCATTATAAGAAATATATGTTAAGGATTTACCTGCAGAATGAGAGGGTGAACACATGTACAGTTGTAAAAAAATCATAACCCGCCTGCTGAATTAAAAAGGTAGGTTCATAAATTGGTAAAGACTCCAAAAATGTACTACCATAAAAACACACTTGGTAAGTGCAGTTCTTGATAATATAAAATATTATTTGTTAAAATGAGTCCCTTTTAAGTGATATGGTTTGTTTAAAAAATGTTTAACCCAAAACATTCGAATCTGAGAAACGCAAGAATCGTTTCTCAGATTTCTGTCCGTTAGCAAATACTGCGTCCACATCGATATGCGGTTGCTACCAGCTGTCAACTCGTTAAACGAGGACGGACTCGAAATTCTTGTGAAAATACCTTGACAAATTTTTGCTGTTTTCTCAACAAGTAGACACAGTACTCAGCGGAAATTTTCTCATGTAACCTTTAGTGTTTTGTTCTTATTAAAATTTGCCTTTAAATCAGCATTACGTTGACAAAAAAATCAATAATGACTCCACCTTTAAATATTCATTATAGCTGAGAATTGCAATCGCAAGTAACTTTGCACGGTGTAACCTTTCAAATAAATATCAAAAAATCTAATCCTGGCCATTACCAATCATATACTAGTCAAATAAAACAAAAACGAGTTAATAAAGATAAATTGATTTTGAATAACGGTACAATAAGTTCCATTCATGTTATTGCTGGTTTAAAAAAAAAAACTAAATTGAGGCAAACTATTCCGGATATCTAACTAGTCAACGAGGGGCATACAATGCAATATTATGTTTATTATTGGAGCTCTATAGTCCGTCTCAAACACCTGTATTTAGTGTTGTTGATTCCTCTATATTTAGCTCAAATCTCCACCTCAGGACTTACAGCAGAGTTCTGCACTATGCAGCGAAGCTTGTTTGCCGCCCTAAACGATCTTCAATCCGGTGACTAAATTAATAATGAATAATATCGGCGTGCCGACAGCGACTGTACAGCAGTTTATTTTTGACGGGAGACAAACAAATGGGAGAAAATGTCAGTATTTTTTTAGCAGTTGCAAGTATAAAGTTGCCTTGACCCGTAACACCAACGTCGATTTTATAATGTTTTTTTTTTTTTTTTGGGGGGGGGGAGAATTTTTTCCCTCGGTGTTCCGAGTTGTCTCGGATGTGGATCAGGAATCAATAATAATAGAAATCGATCGGGCAGACACTAAATCCAAAGAATTGCCGACGGTGTTTTTTTTGTTTTTTTTGTTTTTTACTTTTTTAAATCAAGTCGTAGTGACGCAGTAGTAGTTCAAGTCACTGCAGGGCAAACCAACTAAATCAAAATAATTATGTGCCTGCACTACGTATTATCTCCTGATGTTTGTATTTCTGTCTCGAGTACCAGTAATGAAGATGTAATTGCAAAAATGTTTAGATTTAGATATTCAGTTTTTAGAAGTTATGTGAAGGAAATTAGCGTTATTGTTTAGAAATTTTCTTTTTTATTATATTTAATTTATTGGTTTTTCGATTTATTGATTTATTGATTTTTTAATTTTTTTTATTCATATTTTTATTATTTTAAGTGATGTTTATTTATTTATATTAAATTATTTGTTTGCTTTTTTATTTATTTATTAGCATTTATACGCTTGATTATTTATAATATGTTATCACTTGTTATTTTGTTTTATCTTTATTTATTATCATTATTATTCCTTTTTCTTTCTTTCAATTTTTGGATATTATTCATTTCATGCTATTGTATTTGTTTATATATATGTATATTTTTTATATTATGTATATTTATTTATTTACTTATTTTATTTATTTATTTTCCTTTGGGTGAAGGGGGCCTTGGGGTCTTCACTTCATTCGAATAAGGACTCCTCGTTCACAGAATCATAAACAGCTACACAAAATGAGCAGAAAAAGTTAAAACGAAAACAAAACACGTCGGTGTCCCGGGCCCACTGGTTTTTCATTTCACTTCCGGCATAAACTACGTCAGCCATCAAGGAAACCGGATCCATCAGGTCTCGAAGACTGGAGTCAAGGTACTACACAGCTGATCGGCATTCAGAGCGCACACGAGCGGCTTAATATAAAAGCATCCTGACGGCGCTAGACTTCGACGTCATATTCCCCATGTAATTACCACAAATTTATATAATGACGGCAATTCTCATCAAGTTCACCCATAACTGAATTGATCGAGCTCCGATTAGCCTAAAAGCTACCGACATCCAGTTGCATTAAGTCAACATGGCGATTGAGCAGATGAAAGTTCAAACAAACAAGTAGTGAGAGAGGGCAGACAAAAATGGCAGCCAAATATTAAATTGGCCCAAGGCAATGTTAGTTTTGTAATTATCCAAGCATCGTGGAGACTTTTAGTGAATTATTCACATCTACTACCAACACCACTTGATTTTTCACATAATGACTAAAACGAGACTTAATGCCTAAATTACCATGGCGATCAGCTTCCGTCTGATTTTAATAACCACATCAATCGTAGAATATTAGTTGGCAAATTTATAATTACCCAAAATTAACTACGAACCTAATCACATTTTGATTAATTAAAGCCTGGCTACACTTGAAATCGCTAGACGTCTATGGTGCCAAGAAGCTGCTGTTGCTACGGGTGTGGTACATTTGTTGCTATGGGCATAATACATTGGTTGCTACGGGTATAGTTCAATGGTTGCTGCGGATCTAGTTCATTGCATTCGCGCGGCTTTCCAGTAAAAAAATTAAAAATAATGTAAGACATATCATGTTACACGCTCTACACCAATCACAAATTATAATCTATATGTATGGGGTGCTATAATGGATATTAAAGGGGCTGCATTGTCATGATCAAGGCAGGCCTGTGGGTGTGCATGGAATTACACAATCTCACCCAGTTGCTTTAAGTGCACGCCTTCCCACCGTATCATATCAATTTCAATTTCAATTCAAACGCACATTTATTTCCATACTTCATGACATTTCCAAATAGTACATATGTAGCCAAAACATTGATTTAAAGAAGTAATCAAAGAAGCATTATTTACAAGGCAAAAATTAAATAAGTATGGAGGCATCATCTAGAAGCCGAGCTTTGTGGTGAGATGCCTGATGGACAGACAAACAGAACGTAAACAGGAACAAGAACGTACGGACAAACAGGTTGGATACAGACAGAAATGATGACGATAATATTAATATTATAATAATATTAGTACTAATAATAATGATAAGTGAAGTTATGTATATATAGAGAGAACATGTGCAGACAATGGAAAAAGTGCGCGCGCGTGCAGTAACTGGGTGAAAGAACATAATTCCATATACAGCTACTGGGCCTGGTTTTATCATGACCATACAGTCTCTATGTCTGGATGTCAAGAAATATGATGGATGTTGAATATCATTTGTTTTATCTGTCTCAATAAAGGTGTGTCACCTGCTGTTAATACATCATGTTCGACCACAGTTCTTCATCACATCCACGATTATCTTTCATTTCGTCGGTTTTTAGACCTAGGCCTATTAGTCATTTCCGTGCCCATATTTCCATCCAACCAACTTGTGAACATTTCACCCCCAAATACACCGATCCATTAAGCCCCGCCCATTTCTCATTGACCAATCACAGCCGCGAAATCTGATCACCATTTGAGCCGTTTGGTGATCTTTGCTCTAATGGTGATCAGGTTTCGCGGCTGTGATTGGTCAACTCGTAAGGAGGCAGGGCTTAATGGATTGGTCTATTATGAGGCAATCCCAAGTGAGTGAAAAACAGAAGGCTAATTAAATGTTCAATGGAATAGTTTATATGAATAATGATTTTGTCCCTTATCGGCTCTAAAGTGTATAGGAGCAAGCTTCCTATTAATAGCATATTTGTATATACAGAGCTATTCTTTCACCGGAAATCATTAATTTAAATATATAAAAAAAAAAATTATAGTTTATTTTGCTGTCTTCTTTGTGACTGTTGTGCCGGATGTTTTGTTATTCAGCGTCCTATTTTTTCTTTTTCTTTTCATTTTTGTTTAAGGAGCTGGTATGTAAGGCAGACAAAAATAGCCGTGGAATTTTGTTTTGCTTGTTTTGTTGTTGTTATAGCGTCCTATTTTTTTTAAGTAGCTAGTATGCACTGTAGAAAAAATTGCTGTGGGAAAAAAATAAATCTGCTTGTTTCTGAATATTGTTTTATTCCATTGTGATTAGTATAGGCCTATATACAAAACAATAGTTTTCGGTTTCTGTCAAGGATGTTGTTAACACGTTCGCTGTATGCGCTCCAGATCGTGGCAATCTAAATAAGCTGTGTGGTGCTTTCGGGAGACCTTTATGTTATTTTCTCGACTATGATATCATGTTATAGGGAGGGATATTTCTCTGGAGGATTTGGGACAGGTATCAACAGCTTTCACAATGGCACAGGTATCAACAGCTTTCACAATGGCACAGGTATCAACAGCTTTCACAATGGCACAGGTATCAACAGCTTTCACAATGGCACTCATAAATTTTTTCGGCAGATAAATACCTAGACGAGATAAAATGTCTTTATGGTTTTTGGAACCGTTCGGTTGTTTTATTCCTGCATAAATGCATTATACAATAAAACTAATAGCCTTGGAGAAAGACTCTGCTAGGGTCGAAACGTCAGGCCACTAACTTATTTTTTGCATTTATACCACAGGTCCTTTTGGTTGGTAAGCAGTTTGCAACAGCTAATTCTATTTTATCAATAAAACTAATAATATGTGAACATTTTATTTTAAAACGTGGAAGCGTTTTTGAGGTACCGCCGAAAATCTGGAGCGGTTATGTCCCCGAAGGAGGACTATTCCGTAATTGGAATACACAATCTGAGAAACATTTCATGCATGAATCGTTTCTCAGATTGAAACTTGTTTTAATACCTTTCTCTAAAACCACATTTCTTATGAGGGAATCTTTTCTCAAAATAGCGTACATTATCAACAGCTGCAGTACTGCTTAACCGAGTCAGTTTTGATGGCCATAAATTTTTTGGAGTAATTACCAAAAGTATACCTTCCCTTTGAGTGGCCGGACTGTTTTTCGTTCAGTTTCAGAATGGTTGCGTGTATTGTTTCACTGTGGTTGAAAATGCCTCCCAAAAATTCCGGGGAAAAATATTCTCGTGGCTGCTTTTAGACATGAAGTGACTGTCTGGTGTTGTTTACTGGTTATTAAATATCCCAGCGGGACAATATAGCGCCTTAGCGTGGATCAGCTTGGATACTCTAGGGTGTGTGGCTAGATTTGATATAGATAGCCACGGAGGAGCGATATGACATAGATATCACCTCCATGGTTGGTGAGCTTAGAGGGGTCTGCGAACATTATTATACGCGACCCAGGGATCAGAAAGTAATGACAGTGATTTCGCTCTGCCGCGTGGGTGAAGAAATGGCCCCTGGCCCCCGGTAACCACGGACACCGTAGAGTGACAGGCACAGCGTCTCGCGTCAAAATCCTCACCCTAAAACCCCGCCTGGTGTGATGGCATGGCGAGTCCTCGGTGGGCATTATGCCACATGTGTTATTTATGCACTGACAAAAAATATATAAGATACTATGACTTGGGATGTTTCGGTAGAGCGAGAAAAATGGGTTCTAGTATTACATTTGTTTTGTTGTTGACTTACATGGCGAATGGAGATATAGCTCCATAAATATGGAGAAGGTTGTTTTGTTGTTGGCAAACATGGCGAATGGAGGTATAGCTCCATATACATGGAGAGTGTAGGTCCATGACAAAGGTCCATAAACCATTCGATTTGAATATCCACGCGTGATATCGCATAAAGTAAACACATGATCAACAGCGATTCTACCTGCAACCCCGATCGTTCCCCTAATACAATATCTTACAGTTGAAATACAAATTGATATATGTTTGTGGTTTTAAACCCCTTTTCACGAAAATCGCTCTTAACGGTTATGATAATGATGAATCGATATTGACCTCAAAATTAGATTGATTGAGGAACGCGCCGTACCTCTCGTGCAAAAGACTCTCAGATCTTTATTTCCGTCGCAAAGCAAGCCCCGAAGATTTTGCCTCCTGATTAAATTGCCCCTGGGCTAAAAAAAAAAAAAAAAAAAAGGATGGGGAGAGGGTTCTTGATTTGCTGCTGTTATTTTTAGACGCTGACAAATCAACTCACCCTGTCAAGGAAATGTTCCGCTAACCGAGCGCAAACAACCGGAGAGGCCACGTCGTGAACGGGGGCGCGAGCCAGGGTTGCTTTTGGAATCTAAGTTTCTGAACAGTCGACCCCTTTACCTGGTCTATACGTGTATTTACCTAATGAGCCATATTATATGATAAACACTGCAAATCCCCCTCATTGTCAACCGACCTGCTCTTCAGTGTACACCTGTGTACTTGACTTTTGAGACGTCATTTACCCAGCTCACGGACACCAAGTTGGCTTTTATGGTTGGCTCAGATTTCTGTGTGATCTAAAAAAAAAGAGGAACGCCAGGAGTGGCTCTAACACGGTCAAGGGGAAAAGAGCATATCGAGTGAAGACACGAGCTTTATGTTCAAGTTGACATGAGGGTCCAGAGTCCGGGCGCCATTTTTATTTTATTTTCCAAGTGCACCCCAAAGTCATGCTTTGTAATAACATATAATAATAAACAAATTCAACAGCAAAGGTTGTGACTGATAGTTTGTGCTGAATGAATACTTATCAGTTTCATTGGTTTATTTTGTATATCGAGATGAGCTTGAATATTACAGATCTGCTCAATGTATTGGGGGAAAAATGATTTGGGGTGGTTTTTTTTAAGACCATGTGTACTTTTTAATCAACGACATTATGTTCTTACTGGTTCGTTGTTATCATATCGTAAATTTTTAGTGTGACCTTAAGTTGGTTTTGGGTCAGAATAATTTGGGAAAGAGGACTCGGCTTGTTGTACTCTGTTGGGTCAAATAGTTTATTTGCAATTCTGCAAGTATTAGAAGACGGATGATACATGTTGAGTCGTCTTCTACCAGAATGTGAAATGACTTAATATAAAAATGACAAATCATATTTAGATTTCATAAACGAATGATGATAAATTAAAAAGTTAAGGCTTGCTTAAGGCACTTAACACAGAAAATATGATGGCGCATCGGTTCCCACCAAAAGCTTGCTGACGGCCGCCGTCTTGAAAATACCATGGCTTTCGATATTTAATACATCGTAAATGCAATATGAGATTATGAGTAGACACATGTTCCTGTGAGAATTTTATTTTGTTTTTAAGTCAACAAATTGTAAGAAATTGTGCGCAAACTTTCCTTGGGCTCAAAGAGACACCAGGATGGCCAATCATCACGAGGGGTTGCAACTTGTCGTAGTCGCCATTTTTGGTTTGCGACCACTTGTCGTTTCAAGTGAGATCAAAACCAATAACAACATCAACATCAATAACAAAAGAAGTTTGCAATCTAGCATTGAAAATATATTTGTTGCAATGAAAGTTACAATACTCATCAACTTATGAAAAGTAAAATAAATACAAGTGAAGACCTGTAAGTCACACACAAATTGGAGTCCTCGCAATGCACACCCACACACACCTTAGTGATTGGGAGCCAAAACACGCACCAACGGATAAATATTCCTTTTATTTTTTTATTTTTTTTATTTCCGGTGGGGAAAAACAAAAGAGTAGTGAGTGACGATTTCGCACCTGTTTGTCCGTGGCTATGTAACACAATTACGGGTTCTGACTAAGGACAAACTCAACGGTCACAAGAGAATCGACGTGTGCATAAACGAACGGTAGCTAGCTGCATATAGTTTATCACATAGAATACGGGGTTTGTAGATTTCGGCACGACGGGTTGGGTTTGCCACATAATGAGCCATAGGGTCTCAAAACCTTTATGAGACCATTATCATGGGTACTGTCATTTTGTTTTCTCGCTATTCAAAAACAACGAGGCTGGGGGACAAACTAGCCTTAACCTCTTTCTGTATGTTGAGAATCACACGGTAGCACACAATGCAAAGTTACAAATCGTGGTAGCACTATGCAAATCTTAATCAATAGAGACCTCAAGTCTATCTGTGATAAGTATAGTTGCTATATAGTATAATATCGAAAGATATATATATCTACATCATTCAATAGTTTTGACATGACATAGTAACTGTTATCTAAATAGGTGTATTTATAGCAGAGATCTTTGCTTTAGCGGGGATGCATCAATGTCTCAATTTATCGTTGCACGTCATAATCGTAAGTATATTGTCGGTGAACTGTCAATGTTAAGCTACTTCGCGCTGTTTGCTAGATAATGTTGGAGAAGACAAGCCACTGTTGCACTCATCGTCAGCAAAATATCTTCCCAGTAGGCCTAAAACCATGGTATTATAGCGGACTATAAATTGACAAGCTCTTATTTTATCCTTGCCTCTGGTTTGGGACTTACGGAAAAAGCAATCCATTAAGCCATGCAGAAAGGAAAACCACAGTTATTTCACTTGGAAAACACCAACACCACGGGACAAAATAATCAAAGACACTATAGAGTGCGGTAGCCTAGAGGTTGGTAAACGCTTGCCATTTTATTAAAGAGAGAGAGCGGGGAATTGGGGCGTATTCACCGGGGCAAATCGGTCAGTCGTGGAAATCTGCTTCACACCAACACGCTTCAACTCTTCTTAGTCCTTTTATCAAAGTAGTCTTAACGCAAGAGCCACGCCAAATAATACGTATTTTTAAATTTACCAACTTTGGCGAGCGGTTACATACAAGTTGTGGTTACAGGACGCTAGCCTGGGCCAGATGAAACATGCGTGTGTTGGGGAGGCGATCGCATTGTGCCTATATTTAACTGGAGACGAAAATACAATTTGTTTGCACCGAAACGATGCACGATGAAGAAAAAAAGGGTTAAATTATAAATTATTTTATTAAAATGTAAACATGCATGCCTATAGTAATTATTGATTTAATTTATCACCGTATGCCCCCCCCCCCCCCCCCCCCCGAAGGCTTGTTATACAACCCAAGGTTGGCTTGCCACTAACACTTAGCGCCTTGAACTGGAGTTCACAACATAAGTAGGACGAGTAAAAAATCAGTTCGCTGTTCAACTTGAGATCCTCTTTCCTTCCAATTTCCTTTGGTGAATCTGATACAAGTGTATGGCCGGCCAACATTACTGGACAATAAACCACAGAGCAGGCCCTACATAACACGTTGTTGTGCACGTCCAGTACGGTTAGTGACCAACGGCAATGCATTAATACCGCACAGGTTATTTGCTTGTAAATGTTGTAGTTTGGCAGTTGGGGAGTATTTCAGGCTTGGCGGTAATAAAACAGAGTGTATAGATATCACGAGCGATATCGTAGTGTCTTCCGGGCCTCGCTTTAGATAGCTAGCTATATGCTGGTGGTTCTTCGGGGTCCAGTGGGATCAAGTGATGCAACCAGGGTATTGAGGTTTTAATAAAACGCAGAATGCTGAACTCGGTATGCATTTTGAAAATGAGGCAAACCACCTTTATGTAAACGTCGAAACTACCTATATATATATAGTTTGAACGAATTCAAGTGATAGAAACATTGTCTGACCGAGCTACATTTTGGGGTCCGGCTTCATTTAGTGCCCAGACTTCATAATAGGGGCCCCCAATTAATACAACATGTGTTCATCTTTGGCTATTTAGACCTTCCCACTGTTTTACCAACCAGAATCATCTGTATGATTTTGAATGATATACGCACTGTATGCCGGGGTGATGTGTGATATTATGTGATGAATGCATTACAGAATGCACACAACCTACAGTTATGTGCACTTACCCAGTATGTAATCAAACCCGGGCACTTGAATGGTTCCGAATGATCGGTCAACTTGCTGACAAATTGTGAAAAATGAGTGTTAAACTACAAACTTCATGTGTTCTAATCAACCAGGCACCTGAAACAAACTCTTGTAATTGTAGTGTGAATATATTCACCGTAGCTCGTGACTCAATATGTACAATGTGAAACGACAATTCAGCAGCGCAAAAAAACTTTGGCAAAATTGTTTCGGGCACAAGGAGTGCACCCTTTTTCCGGCAAAAGGGGGGGGGGAGTTATTAAAACTGTAGTTTACGTTTCCATGTTTCCGATACAATCCCACGTTCATCAATTTATTTATGCCAATTACATTTTTGGTAAGATAATTAGCCGTAGAAGTAAAAAAAAATACATTATCTGCGTGTAAAGAGAAAACAAATTGTTTAAAAACATTACTGAGCACACTACATACAAGCTCATAATTGGGTATTTCATTCAGAATTCAAATGGGGGCAACCACCAAGGGGGGGGGGGGCATCAATTGGAGAAGGGGCACGCAGCAGCTAAGCTACTGCAGTTCTAGTGTATGTTAGATATAATCAGATTTGTTACTATGTAGAAAGGATGTCAATTAGAAGGGAAACTGGAGCACTTGTCTCCTCCAGCAAGAAAATTCAGCACAATTATATTATCCTTCGTCGGGGCTGAGAGCCTTGTAAGCCCGGAGCTGTATAGTCCACGTCCTGGGATAAATAAAAGGCGTCAATTCTAAGGAAACGGAAGAGAGGGTCTTATCCCGGTATTTCTTCTTTTAAGAAATACTGTTCATTTATCCTGTTACTATTGGTTATCCTCTATTGGATGTGAAATATATAGGTTAAAAGCATGGAAGGAAAAAATACTCCACGGTTACGCAAAAATCGCTAAGAAAAATGACGCCCTAAAAAAGTATATTTTTCCCCTGCAAACCTGTACGATATAACACTGCTCTCCAGTGTAACCGTCACGATTTGAAAAACAAGTTGCCACATTCGGAGCTGTCTGGCAAGCTTGGAGCTTTTAATCTTCACAAAAGATGCTGCCAATTGTGACTGAAAATCGTGTCAAAAAAACACCGCCTTATAAAACTTAAGACCACAAACACTTCCTCGACTCAGTACAATTTCTGCCAAGATGTCGACTACAAGAGCACTTATGCTCTAGAATTCTTATATTATTCTAACAAGTGCCATTTTATATTACTTATTTTAAGGTGTTCGGCATTTTATTTATTTATTTATTTATTTTACGTGAGTTTGATGATCCAATTCGCCAAAAAGACTATAACCGGATTGCATTATGATAAACATTCACATTATTAAGCGATTTGTTTTGAAAGTTTTGTTTTGGGCAGGTTCATTTTGTTTTCTTTTTATGTTATTTTGTGTGCATTGCATTTTCTGCAATGAACCGTGTTGTCAATTATTGACGTGTTTGTGTCATGACGGTGAGCCGTGCCTTGCACAGCCTTGACGATTTGCCGAACATACCCATCAATACCTATCAATGTAATCGATTTATGAGGAACCAATTGGCAAAGTCAATTTCATACCGGTGCCACTTTGGATGATGGAAATGATTGCAATCTTAAATTCAGTGGATTGAGGCAAGCGTAAAATGTGGCACCTTCCTTTTTCTGAGTTAATATGTATAAAATACAAAGGTGTGAACAGTTGAACTGACTTTGCTATATCACATGACGTGAATAATTTTCAACATGTTTGACTCATATAAGTGAGTGTCCTCATTTACAAGCTGAATATCGTATAGATTCATATTAATTCCGATCGAATTTCGTGATCAGATTTTAAAAAAAAAGGCAACCTGTAGGCAACAATGAAACATACCATTTTGTCATTTTTGTTTCGGAATAGTTCCTCCGACACAAAATCGGAAATAAATCAAATCGACAGATCAAAAACAAACACCCACACACAAGCAGTCCATTCCCATTTGATGCCGATAGAAATAAACTCAAAAATCTTACCGTGGTTGGTTTGAGTCCGTAAACCGCTAATAAATTCCAGTTGATGAACTATTTTCCAAACTCATCTAGTGGAATTAAATCAAATCAGCCAACTTTAATTCATGGGCAATAAGCAGGTTAATGAAGTTAACGGTCCATCAATGAGTGCACCACGATCAAACAGTGAACTTCTCTTCCACTGTTATACCGACGTGTGAACGGTTTGTTTAAATAGTCTGTGTTTGTTGAATTAGTAGGTCGTTCATCTTAAGTGGGGAACGTTGAGTGAGGGTAAACTTGGACATCGTAGCGATAGAATGGGTCCGGCTGGATTGAAGTTACAATTAAACCCAGCAGGAGGCCATTGCAACATGTGCTTCACCAGATTCCAACGTGCGTTTAATTCAATAGTCCAACTAGGCCGATGATGAAGTGTAACCAAATTGCTGTCCATAAATATTTCATATCGGCAGTTTCTGACATAATGATTTGATATTGTGATCTCAGATGCAGTGTAGAACCCGGTCAAACCGAGATCAACTAATAATAATCCAAATAAAAACAACGGTCATGAATGTTAACGCCCAGATCAAACTACCGTGGTTACTAGTTCCTTATTCCGCCCTTGGTCTGTCGACATTAGTTTACTTACAACAAAATTGCAGCACTACCGGTAATTTATATTCAGCAAACGAAGTGGGGTGGCGTTGCCGAGCACTCTTCTAGTGCACCAGACTTGTTGTGAAGGTGTTGGTTCAGGTCCTGGTATAGTCACCCGTGTCCTTGACCTTAAGCAAGACACTTAACCATTGCTTCGTCTGTTGGATGGGACGCGAAGAAGTTAGTCCCATGTGTTGTGTACTGAACGTAAAATATCGCAGAACACTTATCGTTATTAAGAGAAGGGGTTCGTTCCTGTGTTTCTGAGACATGGTTGGCTGCAGATTGCGCCACATGATTTAGACAGACATAGAACTGGGCCTGATATTATTAGTCAAAACATAACTCTGCCTACCTCTCAGTAAAATAATGAACGGTTTGTTTCAAACAGCCTGCGTTATATAAGAAATTAGTATTATTACTACTAGGCCTATTCTAAAAGTGACAGCAGATAGAACTGTGCACGTGTTTTTGTGTTTGTTTTGTTTGTTTGTTGGTGTGTTTTGGTGCTGTTTGCTGTTGCTGTTTCTGTTGTTGTTGCTGTTTGTGTTGTTGCTGTTGCTGTTGCTGCTGCTGTTGCTGTTGCTGTTTTTGATGATGTTGCTGTTGCTGTTGTTGATGTTGCTGTCGTTGTTTTTTGTAGTAGTAGTACTAGTAGTAGTAGTAGTAGTTGTTGTTGTTCAAATTGTTCTTCAAGTTGTTTTTCAAGTTGTTTTTCAAGTTGTTGTTCAAGTTGTTGTTTTTTGAGATTATTTTGATAAAAGTATTAATTATTTTATCGGTTCACTGTAAGACTGCTTACACTTCAGTAGCTTAGCTGGAAATAAGAAAAATAACATGTCGAGAAATGATCGAAACTATGATAGGGCATGGAAAACTAAGATGATATCCAGCATCGAATGGATACCATTGCATATCGGGATTTACATGATAAAACCTTACAGTGGAGTTTATCTATATGTGCTGCTTTTATGAAGTAGTTTCCTCTTAAACGAAAGTGAGACGTTTACCAAATCACAAGTGACAAACTCGAAAACAGTCATATTCCAACTTTTCCAAGTCGTCGAACCGTATCCTTTATATCCGTTGCAATCGAACAACTTTATTGCATCTCGCAGTCACAGACTAAAAAGATTTAAACGAGATTTCGCCTACAAACCCCCCCAATGTGTTACCATTCCATGTGGCGTAATAAATCAGATATCTGGGCAACATTGGGATTGACGCAGGAAGATCCTCCAGGTAAGCACATTCTTTTTGTTTTTCCTGAAGAAGATGAGTCAGCCGTCCGGAGGGCAGTCGTAGGCTGCCTTAATCCCCGTGTATCAAAACCCGGCAAATCACGGCAGATGAAACTCCACTCAGGCGTTCGCCGTCATTTTACGGGTGCTTAACTTGTTGCACTTTTGGGTATTATTAAGCCATTCTTGAGGAACTCTAATCGTACTGAGCGGTGTCTCCCAGAACGTGCTCAGAATGTATCTACCATCTAAATTATACCAGTTGGATATTTGAAAGCTCACTCTGGACTGGAAGATAACACACAATTTAAAGCAATTGTTTCACAATTCCACACGACTGTCTCGACTGATTTCGAGTGTCACTAACATTGTTTCGTAAAATGCAAGTACAAATCATCGGGAACTAGAGAATTGGGCGAATGTACAACTCTAATTTTAGAAACCACTGAGTATTAAGAAAGCGGACACGGTTTGAAGTTTTAAAATATGAAATAAAACAAAACTCACAATAGTCAGAAATTTAAAGTTGACACCTGATTATGTTTCACTCCAATTCCGCGGATGCGGTTACGTTTTTCGCCATTTCTGCTCGACCGAATCAATTTCTTCAGTTAACTTCGATAAGAACAGGATACTTCGTTGTTGCCAAATGGAGTTACAATACATGAACAACACAGCATAATAGAAGCCTGTAGTCAAATTCCACCTCACAGAAGCCTCTAGTTTCAGTCGGTTACACAAATTAGATTGTCGGCAAAAAAGAAAAGAAACAAAAAAGGCAAAGCTAAAACATGAACAACGTATGGTTCCAAATTAATGGAGAACCCTTTTATCGGTCCGAATTACTGTATAGTGTATTGAGGCAGTGTCAAAAAGGGTTTCTGCGACTGTGGCTATTACCAGAGCTGCCATCTCTCCCTGATTCTGTCCATGTTCTGATGAAAAAAATTCAAATCTCCCTGTCTATGGAAACGTGTCCCCTTGTATGTTGAATGAAATTCTAAATATCTTCTTGATTGATGTACAAAGTCTCTGATTGCAAGTCAACGCAATTGCATCCATTGTGAGTCAACGCTTGATATCTTGGTGACCAAGCCACATCCATAGTCGTTATGGAAACGGACTTTTACATATTAATGCTCATTTTGATACAGCATGCGGTTATTTGTTTGGTCTTAAAATGTTGACGTTGTTCAAATGGAGCTATAAAACTGCCGGGCTGTCCTCTATACCGTTGTATGGTTTTTCAAATCTTTGTAACCACTTTTTATTAACTACTATAACCAGGGAAAGTTTCATCATAATACAGCCGTCTCCTTGAAATAGTAACTGTAAAGTAGTTTCTGTTGAGATGTTCATTTTGTTCTTAAAACCAGTTGAATTCAAACTCCAAGCTATACGTTTAACTGAATTCAATCTGTACGAACGGATGGTCTTATCCCTGCGAGCGATAGTTCTGTGGAGTTCGCATATATTTTTGTGTTTCACACGAGTATGTTTTTCCTTGGCAGATGTAGGTGTCATACAGACATTGACTTCAACTGTATGTAGGCCTATATATGTTATTGCTTAAAAGAGTTGGGAAACCTTGGTAACCAATTGACAACCGAGTTTTGTGACCGTGATATTCGGCCATGTAAATGTCTGCAACATAAGACTAAATAGGGGGAGGGGTCACATGATAAATATGCAAAGAAGATTTCCGATGTTTACGTAGGCCTGTCAGTCTATTCAGCACTTGTGTGTGGATACTGCTCTTTCTTTTCTTCACCACCCCTTTTTCATTTTCTTTTTTCTTTTTCTTCCTTTCCTTTTTTTTAGCTCTTCATATATATATATATATACATTTATGGAAGTGCTAGAAACATTTTCTTTCTTACAATGAAATTTAGTTATCATTTTTATTGAAAGTGAACAGACATCAAGTAGAAAGTTACAAGCAATAAAACTACAAGCAGTCCTTCACCGAAATAAAACACGTGTTAATAAAGTCAACTTTTTGATAAAAGCGTCAGTGAGTATGTTTGCTTGACAAACAATCTTAAAATAGACTGATTTGTCTTGAACCCCCTTACTGTTGATTGGCCCCGTTTTTTGGTCAAATGAGGTCACAACGGTGATTCCCCTCTCCCTAATCACCTCCCAATTCCCAATTACGGATTCCGACCCAGTGACAGAGAGCCCCAGAGGACCTGCACGGGGTTACTATCCACCACGGAGGCTTTGCCAAGATTTTTGCCACAGCCCCCCTTGTGGCCTAACTCTAGTGCCGGAATTATCATGCACGACTACGACTTCGTCGGCGTGGGACGGGATATAAGAGCGAGATTAAAGGTGAGCTGCTTTCTGGGACACAAGAGTTTTTCCCCAGCAGCCCACGCTCCACGCTGGGTTTAGAGCTAAAACAATCTGGAGGGAAACGATGAGTGACGTCACCTTCACATGAAAGCAATTATATTTGCATCTGTCTGCATGGTAGATTACAGTTCCTCATTCTGATCTTTGTGGTAGAGAATCAGAGATGCACGGAGAAGAACCCAAATGAACTCCGTAATGACTTAGGACCGACAAGCAAAGTATCCGGTTTTGTAATATCAGGTGATACTGATTTAATAAGTTTCAAATTTCCAGGCAATGAGTTTAAAGCTATCCCGGTCCTTCATCACGGCACGGCAATCTCATCTTTAGTTTCCAACATACAAATGCAACCATCCAATAAAGTGAAGCTGGAAGCCAACAGTAGCCAGGACCCCATTTGAGCTTTATAATTAGCATGAAATGTAATCGACTGAAATAGGGAACCATGACGAAGATGTGCAAAGCCGGCATAGTATATTATATCCACAATGTCAGGCTTCATTCAACGTTATATTTCACACGGTGACAATCTAATGGGAAAGGGGATGGAACGCCAATCTCAACGTACGCCCTCCAACAGGCCCACAGTGTTTGGCATGCACTGCATTTCCAAATCCCATCCAAACAAGATGAATGTTTGTGGTACATTATTTCAAGGCAAGGCTAGTCGTCTTCAAACACAGTTTATTTTCTTTCTTTTTTCTAATAATGAATATGCCTAATAACGAAC
Organism: Leptasterias polaris; assembly: GCA_037783415.1. NCBI lineage: Eukaryota > Metazoa > Echinodermata > Asteroidea > Forcipulatida > Asteriidae > Leptasterias > Leptasterias polaris. Next base: position 433,310 of record JAZGTN010000042.1, on the reverse strand, counting down.
AGACACACTGCCTGTTGAGCGAGACGCTGACTCAGAGCTCATTGTGATCTGATTCATGCCCACAATACCTCCAGGGCGGGATAATGATCGACGGTAGCCCTACTAGGAATTGAGTCGTCACCCTCGTTCCAACAAAACTCGTCATCCTCGTTCCAACAAAACTCGTCATCCGTTAAAACATTCAGCCAGTTCCTAAAATTCAATTGTATTATCGCTACGAACTGAAAACAGATGCGCCTTACGTAAACGAGGTACGTAAGCGTAGCCCGGCTCCGTTCAGGCAGGGGTTTGTGGCTACATTTAGATCCCGGGCTACATCTTGTCTTGATACAGGGATTGGGACTACATTTAGGCTTGGGCTACATGTTTTGTGTACAGGGTTGGAGCTAAATGAAGGTTCGGGTTTATGGTTGGGCCAAATATAGGTTCAGGTTACATGTATGTTCAAACCTACAATTAGCCCCAACGGCTAATTGTAGGTTTAGGTAACATGTATGTACAGGGTTGCGGCTCAATGTAGGTTCAAGCTACATGTATGTACAGAGTTGGGGCTAAATGACGGTCCTAGACAACATTTAGGTCTCTGACTACATTACTTAATATGTGACGCGTGCTCGTGGGATAACGCTCATGACCTGTTCGCCACTTGGTTCAATTATGTAGATATAAGTGTGTGCTTTTGTAACCATTTTAAAGAAATAAATTAATGTGCGTGTGCACATTATTGCACCTTGAGGCATTTTGTGATCGCAGCGGTATTTCAGTGCCCACACCTTGCCTCCTCTGGAAACTATGAGGTAGACAAAAGTTAATCCATAGATTATTGGCAATGTCTGTGAATACACCGAAACCATCAATCCATAACCAATGTCCGGCCGCCGTGCATACGCATCTCAGTTAAGTACATACAGTTGAAGACTCCGTTGGGGGTTTGATATAAGTAATGTTCTACCGAAGACGAACATGAAGCTAGCTGTTGGTCACGCCAATAGGCGAAGCACGATGAATCATTCGGGACCATAAACGCGTTATGATCCTCAATGATCACGGAGTGCCCGGGTCACTGTGTTGACGAGAAAATGAGGAATAGCGAATGATCGATCGATCCAAACCAGCCACAATGGAATCTTAAAAAGTAAATATCATCGCCTTAAACCAACTAATAACGACTACAGACCCGTAAACAAACCTGTGAATACCGCAGACCCCGATTGACCTAATTCACCTGACGTCATCATCACAACAATTTCGGGTTGCGCCATTTTGATTGGGAGTGAACATCCCCGTGTGTTGTGCGAATTTTAAGCGGCGCGGCGTTTACACGCTTTACTGATTGGGGATTGCGGCACTGTCATCGCATGTGAAGTGCGTGCTTTAAAGGCCAAAATAATAAAGTGGTACTTCTTGCATAGTAGGTAATTAAAAACCAATATTAGAATTCCCAAATTGACCCACACCGGTTGTTTGACCGTTTTGTTTTATGTATATATATTATTTGAGTGAACCATTGATTTGACTTGTTTAAACATCCAAACTGGTGATTTACTTTAAAGTCACCTTTTCTTTTTGGTACCTTTCCGTTTTTTTAATCCATAAATGTAGATATATACAACAAATCCAACCTGTGAAAATTTTGTTTCAAAAGGTGGTAGTGTTTCTGAGATATTGCCAAAAATCAGGAGCAACGTGTCCATGACGGTAGAATAATCAGATCGAAATATTTTTGAATCACTTTCTGTAAAACCACATTCCTTTGAAGATAATTGCTTCTCAGTAAAGTTATTCATTATTAACAGGTGCAGTGCTTCTTACCTAGTACGTTTTTCTGGTCATTAAGCTTTTGGAGTGATACACCGATCCATTCAGCCGCGCCCATTTCTCATTGACCAATCACAACCGCGAAATCTGATCACCATTTGAGCCGTTTGGTGATCTTTGCGCTAATGGTGATCGGGTTTCGCAGCTGTGATTGGTCAACTCGTAAGGAGGCGGGGCTTAATGGATCGATCTATTACCAAAGGTATACCCTTCCTTTACTTGAGGGATACACCATTGATTTTGTTGAATATATAATTCACTCACACGCTGTCTAGTTTACAAGAAATATCTCCGAGCCAACCAAATGTGGCCTTCAACATTGCTCTTTTAATATTGTGCGTAAACATAGTTTAAGATAATTTGCATGCTTTGTTTATTTTCAAGGTATTTTTACTTAGACTTGTTTTCGGTAAGCATGTTAAAGCGCTTCAACTGCGTCTGTGCAATAAAGTTGAAAGTTAATTTCGATTTGTAGAGTTGATTGTACAGTGCCGCCCTATACCTGACCCAATGGCTCGGGTTTCTTATGGCGTTTGAGATCACGGCGCTCGCTGAAATTGCTGGAACCTCCGATAATATAGAAAGCCATTATCGCTGATCGATTATTCGTGAATTGTGACTTTTGTGGCGAACTCCAATAATACTATACACTCCAGGAGAGAAACGTCTCTTGAAGGTCTGTGAAGAGAGTCATTATATCCAAATCTTCAAATTGTTATTACCTATGCACGCGTTTAATAATGGGTGTGTGAATAAGAATTTGTAAGAATCAATAACTTTTAGAGATCATTCACCGCTGTGTGTTACACGACCGTGTACTTTTTTTAATGATGCTTGTTGAAACTGTACTTATAAGTGGTTTAAATGAAGTCGAGCTTCAGAGAAGCGGTAATTGGCTTAAGTGATTGTCTTAGGTGACTTAATAAAGGAAGCATGTTGATGGTTACCATTGAACTTTGAGAAAAAAGCGTATGCCTGTATAGCATGAATACCAGTACACCTGGTGTGATCGTGACTGAGTCGAACCCATGAACGGCTCATCATTCCAATGATGCTAAGCGTACAAACGTTTTACTAAGCAGAATTAGTTACCAGCCAAAATGTCATGTCATGTCAGTTGTACTTCCATAACAGCTTTGTTAACATTTCAAGATTGGATTCATATACAAAACACTTAGACATAGATTACATCTTAAAGGGACACGTTGCCTTGGATCGGGCGAGTTGGTCTATAAAAGCGTTTGTAACCGTTTGTTATAAAATGTATATGGTTATATCATTTTAACCATAGCATTTCATAACAAACGGTTTCAAACGCTTTTCATAGACCAACTCGCCCGATCCAAGGCAACGTGTCCCTTTAAAGGGATGGTACGTCCTTGGTTTTTGGAAATCCTGAATGTTCATCCTCTACTTGTCAATAATCACCTACCGTACAACCAACCTATACATTCAAATCGTTCAAATCGTTTCAAATTAGACGTTCAAATCGGGCTTATTTTGATTTTCTACAATCGAATAAAGCAACGATAGTTTGTGGGGTCAGGATATGTAGTTTCCCCATCTTTGACAGTGCTGGAAGATAACATACATCAGGTATGTTGGAAGGGGTATTCAGTGAGGGTTTAAAAAAAGGGGTTATTTTTTGTAGTAATTTATTTGATTAATTATTGGTTGAACAAAGAAAACATTACTAGAGCGGGATTTGATCCTGCGACCTCCGGATAATCATACCGGTGCTTCACCAATTAAGCTATATAGCCCTATGTTTGGCAGTCTCCCTCTTTTGATTTATTTAATTGTTTATCTTATTTTATGATTTCTAGTTAAGAACTTGAAAGCCTACAATTCACAAAATTCACGATCTAAATAGATAAATACTTGAAGCCAGCAATGCATCCCAAAGGCCCAATAGTTCGTAGGAGCTCAAATTACACCCGGCTACAATGTCTTGTTCCGGGAGAGCCTCTCGTTTGACCTTTGACAGAACATCTCAGGCTAAAACATACCCGTCTCGTATTAAATACCTTTATCGATCTGCCACCATCTTGGTCGTGTCCCCTGTATCCAACAGCAGTAATGGATGGTAATATTAATTGACAAAAACACACAAAAACCAGACTATTTTTTGCCCTTGCATCCTCGGGTTGGTTATAATTGATTTGATTGGGTGGGATCTCAATGAAGGGAAAGAACAAATACAAGTCACTTTCAATCGGAACTCACTTCCCATAAACAGGAGAAGCATGGTGTACAAGTGATTGTTGTTGTTTTTCTTTTGTTTTTAGTCTACAAAACTTGTCTTTGTATGTTCTTACGTTCTGCGTACAAATAGAATGCCAGGTCGACCGAGAAAGTTTTCCCTAGTTCCGGCAGCAGATTGCATATCATTACAACAATCGGGTTAATAAAAAATATAAGTGAAGGAGGGGGGGGGGGGGGGGTGACACAAATTATCCTCTGATTTATGAGAGGTGTTTCTATTCCTTACCCTCATTACTCATTAACAGTCCATACGCCACACGGCAAAATAAAACAAAAATACACTCGCGAAATACTAAAAAGCGACACCATCGCAACGCTGTGCTTTCAAGTGCTAGCCCTAAACACTATCATTCAGTCGATGGCTGGGAATAACCACAGTAATTTATTGCTACCTTGGACTCATCCGGTATACTAATATACAGAGACATCAACTTTCAATTGTTACTGCCGGTTGCAATCAGAGGACGGTGTAGTGGGCCTCCCTTATCATCAATCTTGATGTCCGATTGATATCGTCTCATAATGGATTAATTACAATATCGTTTCTGACTATAAACAGGCAAAAAGGGCAAATCAATACCGGTATGGACGAGGAAAAAGCAAATTTTAGGACAAGAAATATACGTGAACTTGCGTTGGAAGTAGGTCGACTAGTTCCCACGACAGGTTCCCGGGGAAAACGATGTTTTTTTTGACGAAATGAAAGCTTGACTTACCTCAAATTTGTTATCCACTGGTGAATGTATTGCCCAACGCGCACTTTCACTTAAAAGAATCTGGCGTCTGCAACTTGTAAAGTCACGAGCTCCAGGAGAAGATGATCACTAACTGGAAGTCGAATTCCTTTAGTGGTTATTCGCAAACAATCGTCTTAAATTCCATTGCGGAGCGAACATAATAGCGCGGACACACGGCTTTGGATGTTCATCATGGTGTGGTGCCAGACGGTCTTCACACGGCTCCTGCCTGTGTTGTCATAGTCTGCTATGGGTGGGTGCGTGATCACGCCAGCCTCCGTCTGTATACCTGAATACACGGGGCGGGAAAGACGAGGCACGCCGTTGCACAGCGTTATGACCACCGCAGGTAGAATGCGTCAATTCCTGGGAAGACGAGAAGGACAGAATTGTCATCAGCAGCGCACTAACCAGCAAAGTTATGAATTATGAATGAGTTTGCGGTAGCTGGACTGCCGTATGCAGCCAGTCGTAGCTTGGAGGCAAGGTAAATTCCGACTGCAGACGCACAGCCAGTCTGGGCAGGGGCAGTGCGCCGGCCATGGAGAGAGAGAGAGAGAGAGAGAGAGAGGGGGGGGGGGGGGTGGGGGGGGGACGATCTACCTCAGCGAATAAGGAGTGGGGATCCTATCATGGCGTCCAGAAAACAAACCCTCAAATCCCAAAGTATCATTTCTGACGGAAATGAACACACAACCTTTCGCATTTCCTAGCTATAAAACTATTCCATCAAACTTAAATTATCTTAAAATCAATACAAACACGGGAACAGTTCAACCTCTCTTATTCCCTTGAGAATCTTCACCAATTCTAAGAGACTGTACCACCGGGTACTCGTGAGTGGGAGGAAGTGCCTTCTAGCCTTCAGGTCTACGAGGAAGACTTATTAATATTTAATCCCCGCAATATCAATAATTTTCTGTATTTTGTTCCACCTGCGAACATAGCCTCTTTGACGATGATATCTGCAACTCAAGAATACGCTATTGAATTATTAAGTTCTAAAAAAATATTTGCAAACAATTTGATTTGTTTCGGTTAGTTGGAGCTCAGTCAATCTGACACACACAAATATTTTCCCATTTCAAAGGTGACGATCCCCCTCCCCTCTCTCCGCCCACCCACCCTTGTAAACTGTAAACCCACCCTTGTAAATTGTCATGGACTAAACATATTTGAAAACGCTGTTTCAAAGCACAGACATTGATCGCTATATAGTTTCACACATTGGGAATAGTAACATGGGGAATACACTTTGGTCCGTTTGATGTCGCAGTTTAGGCCAAACTGAAGTCTTATTTATACGGTTTAGTTGTTATCTTGTACGTGCGACGTATTATCTCGGCGTGCGACTTGCTATATTGTACGTACGGCTAAGAATCTCGTAGGTACGACTAAACTTACCTCGTGTGTACGATTTCTAACCTCGTATAGGTATGACTTATTATCTCGTACTTCTGTATGACTTGTTATCTTGTACCTACGACGTGCTATCTCGTACGTTCGACTTATTACCTCGTAGGTACGCCTATATGTACTACTTATATAACCTCGTAAATAAGACTTATTACCTACTCACTCGAATAGGTATGACTTTACCTATTCTGGCTTAAGTCGTACGTACCACTTGTTATGTTGTACGTACCACTTGTTATGTTGTACGTACCACTTGTTATGTTGTACGTACGACTTGTTATCTCCTTCGTACGACTTCCTATCTAGTATAAGTACGACTAGAATTACCTCGTACGTTACTTTCATGTTACCACTTATAGGTACGACTTTTTATCTCGTAAGTTCGACTTACTATCTCGTTCGGGACTTTATCTCGCCTGGGTACTACTTTTTCCCTCGTACGTACGACTTATTACCTCGTATATGTTTGACTTTACCTTATCTGGCTTATTATTTCGTTCATCCGACTTGTTATCTCGTACGTACGACTTGTTATCTCGTACGACTTGTTATCTTGTACGTACGACTTGTTATCTTGTACGTACGACTTGTTATCTCGTATATACGACTTGTTATCTCGTACGACTTGTTATCTTGTACGTACGACTTGTTATCTTGTACGTACGACTTGTTATCTCGTACGTACGACTTGGTAGTTGCGCACACACAAAAACGATACATGGCAGCTCGAAGCTTCCGTAGGCACTTGTTTTTCATTGCTTGGTTTAGTATTCATTATGTTCTACGAGTTATTGTCTACATCGTGTGTTAAAAGACAAACCACGACCTTGTATCACAATACGGTACGTTTCACAAATTTTTCTAGACGTAGGCGCAACGTTTGTTGTCGGGTATATGGACTATTATCATTGGCAACTTAGGGTATAATCTTGTTAAGTCGCCTATGTGTGCTTTATCATCCTTGTCTTCGCTATGCGTGTCTGTCGCTGAGATTTGAATTGCATTTATGATCAATTGAAAATCATCAGTCATTTTGTTACTGGTAATAAACAAAAGAAATGCAAAAAATGCAATATAAGAGCGACTTTCTTTAGCATTTTCGTAACCTTGCAATGGATACTCAGCGGATATATGTTTCTTTTTAAGCTTACTGCACAAAACGGAAGCGGTCGGGGGTCGCAATACGCTTCGCAGATTATTTCCGGGAATGTCGCTTAATTTCACAGATTGCCTGTTGGCAGGTGACTTTTAATACTTTTAAATGAGTTGTACATTTCATGCGGATTGAGGATCATTTGAAGGCTTTTTGTGATGACCAAAAAGTCGATTTCGTTGGTGATTATGCTAGGTCAGCTTTTGTGCAAGAAGTGTGCACAACTGACCAGCAATCTGTATTAAAATAGTAAATAGATAAGCAATAAAATGGCAACTATATAATGTATATCAATACTAGCATTGAGTATACATGCAAACAATCACTATATAACGTACATTACTTGCGTGGTTCGAAACACGCTCTGCCACATAGGTTCGGACGTCATATTCGCTGACCAAAAAGAAACCTCTTCGACAACTTACGACTTCGCAATAAATACTTGATTGTGGCCTAGGTAAGCCTACGCCATCTTCCTCCTGACATTTTCTGTGCATGCCTCGTCTCTATCACGCATTAAGAGATAGCTTTTATGGTTTATGCAAGCTACAACAATACAAGAATAGCGTGCTTTGTCACGTCGCTAGTCTCTCCTCTGGCTAATTGGCAAATGCATATAGTGCTTTCCAAAATACACGAGGTCGACTCTTCATCAATTTGATTAACAATTCTTTACATATTTCTACGGTGTGAATCATACATGCAAAGAAAGAGTTTTGATTTTTAGAATTTTGATTTTTTTTTCTAATAGCTTACGATTGTATTATTATCATTGTGGTTGCCATGCAGACGGGTTCAATGAATTGACAACCAATTTGATTTTCTGCAACTGAACGACCGGTGTTTCTCTGTGTGGTGTCAAGGGAAACGGATGGTTTGTCTGTACTTGTTTTTTCCCCTGTTGTCTTTTACACGTACAAAGTCAAATTCGCCATTGACGAAGTATCTTATCAAACATGAATATTCACGACGCTTTAATATTCTATAAATTGCCTTAAGGACACGCCATGACTCATTTAGTAAGTAAAAGTAAGTGAAATGTAGCGAAGAGAACCGATTCGAGCCATTTTGGCGGGACAGATTATTCTTATTATGTTTTTGGTTTGCACGGATTAATGGACACTCGATTAGATTACGGCCTCGGTCACTCGTGTCCGGAAGATACGGAGGGGAAATTAGCTCCGATGCCCCCCGTCCGACGACACCCTCAAGACATGGTGGCAAAGTTATCGTCGTGATCGATTACAGGACTCTTCAAAATAACATCTTGTTATTCAAAATGAAAACTGTTTGGCATTGGCGAGGCGTGCGTGAATTGAGCTGCTCTTGCTCGCTAACCTGTGTGAGCTACTTACTTCACAGTGGCAGTGCGCGACTGCACGTAATAGGTCAGTGTGTGTGTGTGAAGGTTGCAGTGATCCGGTACCAGTAGATGACAAGTGGATGGAATTTATTCGTTTACTGTAATCTCCAGTTCGCTCCGTGACGACATAAACCGCTTGCAACATGATCCCTAAACAAACAGCGACGACACTTTCAGAATTAACAACATTAATCATAACCATTTTCAACTATTATATAAGAAACGGGCAAAGGAGGTGATTCATGGAAATCACAATAAGATTAATATAAACAGAACAAATAAATAAATAAAGCAATGAATACAAAATAATTAGTTAAAGATGAAATAATAAGAAGACAGAAAGGTCAAACAGAATTTACATTTTTTTTCCGAAGAAATTATAGGTGTGATGTGTGGGTATACAAACTAATGTTTGGGTATTCGATGCTCAAACACTTCAAATAAAAAGTGACTGTGCACGATAATGTTATTTAAAAAGAAATAACAATCTTTATTTTCTAGTAATAGAATAATCTTCAATAATACGATGGAAATCGCAGCATACTTTACGGAAAGAAAATCGAGGAGAAAAACAAAAAATATATAATGAAGCTTTACGGAAAGAAAATCCAGGGGGAAAAAAACCTATAATGCAGCTGTCCTTGGGCTCTTCGTGAACCAACTATTGCACTGGTGAAAGTCCGTGTTGAAAAAAAGCGAAGTGGATAATTATTTAAATATTGCCTGCTCTAGAGAGCTAAAATTTAGTCTGTAAAAATGACGTAGGCCCTACATACAACATGCATGTATACAATATAGTATGTTTACTTCCTTAACATTGGAAAGACATAAAGTGTACGCCCACGCATGATATTGATAGTCGGGGGAAATGTTATCACGAATCTCATATTGTATTTATTTTTAGATTTTTTTTATTATATACGTTTGTTTTACTGTAGGAAAGCATTTTGCATCGATGGGGGGGGGGGGGGGGGGGGGGGACTGGGGATCCCCAAACGATTTCCTGCTGCCCCCAAAACGAGAGATATATCTATCTATCTACCCCCTCACCGGGCGTACACCCGTTAACAGTTGTATGGCTAGCAAGTGGATATTTGACGTGAATGGAAATACTGCGTGACTATTCCATTGCATCTCATAAAGATGGTCGGATTTAACACTAAGTAAGAATATGGCGATATGTGACAGTAAATAGCCGCAGGTATACCTACTGGTTATTTAGTTTATCTACTTCAGAAAATACATAAATCGGACTCAGTTGGGCATTTATGCAGCTTTCAAGGTAGACAATGGTAGCGTAGCAACCACATCCTTTTTTCTTTTCTAACTACGCTGAAAAGTGGTTATTAGAAACTGTGTTTCAGCAAACAAACAAAAAGGCAGACTTTCGGGTTTTTTTCTTCTTGAGATAGAAGCTAGACTCGCAGTCTGTAAGTTCATAGCCTGTATCAATGTTTCAGCTACGAACCATTTAGAGATCAAGTCAAGTAAAAAATGACGCTGTGCTTTCATTTCAGAATTTCTTCAGAGTATCATCTTCTGTGGGAAAGCTGTTGGCGTCTACTTCTCATTTTGTGGGGGTATAGCAACGTTTTCTGTTTTGACAAAAGGTAATTTAAATTTACCACACATAGATGTCCTTGTCATTTGATTGGTGGAACGAGTGTCACGTGCCATCATTATCTTGCCATGTACTAACTTACATTTATTGGAGACCAAAATTAGGATAGTAATTAGAAGCCGTAGCGTCGTTTCCAAAATGATCGTTCCCCGTATGTCCAAACAAGGCAAGGCCGTTTTTCGGCAGACAGGGGGTTTGTGTCTACATGGAGTCGTCCAAGGACGGTTCTTCTTAAATAGTTCAGGATGTGGATGGAAGTGATAATATGTCTTTTTGTGTTCATTGTGAAAGAAAAATCTTTGTCTGTTTTATTCAAAACAAATGTTGAATGCATTTCGTTGGTGCATGCCGCAGACTATAATCACTACGCACTATATGGATTCTGGCTTTCCCGTTTCACTCGACTTTGCCTCATTAAATAAAAAGAATAATCCACATTTCACCTTGTGAATTATACTCTACGACAATGTGCACTCATAGACGTCTATTGTATAACAATCTAATTACGTCGTCTCAGCATTATAATCATCGTGTGTCATTATAAAAGTGATATCAAAACATCGAATAATAATCTTTACTGTAGAAATGTTGTTCATGTCTCGTCAAAAATAGGGTTTTAAAAAAACACAGAGTGTGCAATGTGTTTATAAATCGAAATTCCGCAAATAACCACAGCTGTTGTAAAGTATGACACAGTTGTTTCTGTAGGTGTTTAACAACTGGCGACGCGCATGTCCTCTGGGTGTTTCCTTCGTCAGATGTTTTATTTATAGGTTACGTAAATATTTTCTTTGCGTTATTGGCTATGTAACTTCATGGGCAAAAATCTAGACGGAATACTAACTATCGGGATATCAACATTTGTGTAAACAAAATCATAACAAAGATTGAAATTATACACACAATTTAGGCCAAATAAAAAAAAATACCAGTTGATCGTCCTGATTTTTCCAAAAAGAGGAGGATGAGGGCCTTTATATTTATTATTTATTATTTTTTTTCAAGATGGCCGCCAAGTATTTCGATTCAAACAGGCCACCAATTCTTCAGTTTGAAATCATCGCTAACTTTCTTTATATCAATTTATTGCATGAGAACCCAGGTTAACAGGGGGGTTTGCCGAAACATCCAACTTGTTCTTGGATTCACCAATGTTGACCTGAACCTGGAAAAGTATAGTTAGAAAAGAAATACACTTTCTCAAAATCTATTTGTGTGCAGGTATTTTTCAAAGGATTAACAAAATAGTAACACCTCACCCAAGCAATCAGAAAAACACAAAAAATGCAGAATACATCAGAGACACCAAGTCAGATTTGATCATGAAAAAATACTTGTGAAAACAAAATTCAAATGACGTTGGATCATGTACCCGGCACGCCAGAAAAAACCATTTGTAAAAAAATTAAAAAAAAATAAAAATAAAAATGATGTGGGTCATGTACCCGACACATCATGCAGTTTACTATTTTTTATAATTAATATTTAAAAACAACATTTTGAAGATTCCATAGGCTTGGCTAGTTCAAAAAAATAAAACAAAAAGAGCTTTTGAACTTCGAGTTGTATTTGTAAATAAAAATGTTTGGCTCCACCTGCACTAGTTCCTTGACTACATCTTATACAAACAATGCACACTCAGTAGTAGTCTGGTACTGGTCAGACACCGTTGTCGAAGTCTCCCGACGCATAGTCCCGAGAAAATATCGACAAGCATGCGTTTTTCGTCCCCTACTGACCGTGCACCACGGCTTAAGAATTTTGCTTTTGGTGCGAATTACACACACACAAAGACCATCTTGCAGCTCACCTCTGATAAATTTTACTCTGAAAAAAACGTGTTCAGATTCAGAAGACGCCACACGAGATGCGTGGGTCAGCAACGCGGCAATGAAGACCAACTCGACACGTTTGAAAGAACTCCACAGTCGAGTCAACTCGATCAAAACTTACAACGTAAGATAACAGGTCGAGTTGTCTCAATGGTCGAAGTGCAAGTGACGACCGTAACCATAGCTAAACTTCGTTCCCATGGATGATCGATCTCGTAGCACTATTCGATACGGCACGCTCCCATGCATGGTAGCGAGGTTGCATAGAGCTATGCTCGTACATGTATATCTTGCACGCACGTACTGAGCCTGCATGCAGCGTGCAGTCTACCGACGGCCGATCGCCATATCTCCCACCCATAGCCCCATAATAAATGCGGTTTTGTGTTTTCCGACCCCCTTTTTTGTGTTGCAAATTTTAAAATATCGGTAAGTTTACATCAAAAATATTTTTTAAAATACTAAATTATGTCAAGGGTGGATTAAAAATACAAATAAATATTGTCTTTTTTAGGAAAAATCGAAAATAATAAATAGTAAAAAAAAGGATGCGGCCTCAAAAAAGGATGCGGGCGGGGACGATCAACTGGTATTTTTTTTTACTTGGCCTTAGTTTAAATTTAAACCTTTTAAACTTAACAACAAATTATTCGTTTCAATGCATAAAGGCTTTTGAACTTCGTGAAAATTAGTTACGCATTTCGTCTTCAATTAAAACATAGACAACTTTCATAAAAACACATTAAGTGCTTTTATTGACTGCATTCGTGTATGACGTTTGGGGAATTCCAAAAAACTTCGTCTTCCGGCGATGGGATGATGAGTATGTTCAATTGGTCTTCTAATAGAGCTTTTGGCTGCTCATCTTTAACAAAAAATTCCCATCTTGATGCTGAACATTGCAACCGAATGCATTTTCATAAAAATAATCTCTTCAACTGCCATTAAAAATGTACAATATTTTGCCTGCAAATCTGGCATCAATTTTTTCAAGCAATCTTCCCACACTGCCGTCGATTTCTACCTAATCACGTGATAGGGGTAATGCGTACAAAATGAATCTTTGTCTGTAAACCAGACATCATTGTTGATTCAACAGCCGAGGCATATTGCACGGAGACGTAAGACAGTATGGAGCCACACAAGTGTGCCCCCCCCCCCCTATATTTCAACTCCGGGCAGAATGTTTTGCAGCAACTACTCCGATCAATAGGGCAATGCACATCCCGTATTTACTGTTCAAGAATGGTGTTGGGATAGGATTACTGATCGGGTTTAGGCAGAGGTATTGTTCGTCTACAAATCGCGGCAGATTCTTCATTACGATACCGAATGATTTAATACCGGATGAATGCTACCGAGAGACCATGTTTAATTCATAGGAAGATCATTGAGTGTTGTTCCACTGCGGAGCTAATAAATCTCTTAAATTAGAAATCAAGAGAGGACAAAAGGCATACGAAACGAACTGATGAGTGTAGAAATTGCACTCTTCTGAACAAACAACTGCTGGGTCTTAACACAAACCCCTTGGGGTTTTTCATTTGACACTCTCTAAAAAAAATTGTTTGTAATAATAAATTATTCCGATTTAAAGGTATAGGCCTTACAAAATGATTTCCTACTCTTAAAAATGCTAACCTTTTCAAATCCTTATTTTTTATTATATTTTTTGTTCGGAGGGGAGGGGGTATTTCCAGTGGAGTTACCGGACTCGGTTTTAAAATTCTTAAGAAAGTCACAACATATTCAAGAGAGAGAGAGAAAAAAGTCATTAAGAAACTTGCAAATTACAAAACCTAAAAGGAAATGACAATAATACATTTTAGAACACTGGGAACCGAGGCTCCGCCCAAAATCATGCCTGATTACTAACGCCTCATCGGTATACAGGCACTTTAATTTTAGGGTAATTAAGTCTTTTTGGGATGGTCCCATGGTAATTCCCATGCTATGAAGACTTTAGTAGCCTGATGATAGATATATCACATTATGTTGGCTGCAGAACTTATCTACAAATAAAATTCAAGGTTAGTGCACAAAATGCATAGGCGAAAATCTGTACGAGTTTCAATGGGTGTGTACAACGTATGGGTTTTTTGTGTGGAAATGTCAGTGGGGACTACCGCCGGTAAACTTCAAAGGTTCATGGTGACCTGTTAATGAACTCAACTCCATTGATGACTAAAATATCTCAAAGGGGATGTTCTAATAGATGATTACATGGAGTAAGAACAGATTTGACCGAACGTTTCTTATGATATTATTGATGTAAACAAAAAATGTGCCTACCGCGATTGCCCCCTTGCTTGACGCAGTGATCATGATGATATTAAAATCACAACAACAGTTATAGTAAAAACAATTGTACCAAGTATGTGGCTGTACCAAATGATCCGAACTACAGCACATTGACACCGAGCGTTAATAAAACCATTCATAACTATGAGTATGGTAGAAACAAGAAAAGCATATTAAAAATTATAGCAAGACGAGTTCTCAAAGAACAAATCTACACAGCCCAGTAGATATAAAATACACATGGTGTTACCGCAAGCTAAATATACAAGAACAATATAACTTAATCAAAAAGTGATTTTGAGTGTACTTTTTCAGTAAATCACAGAGCATGGTTATTGGTGTAATTTTGATTAAACACATCAGTATTCAATCTATACTACTTGTTTTCCTTGTTGAAGTTGCAAACATACTATACCCAAAGAGACGGTGTGTAGTGTAATGACTGTGGACTTTTGTGATGGTTGAGTTGCAAAAAAAAACAAACTGAAAACCTGTGCTTTAGGTTGAAAGAGCTGATTTGTGGCTTCATGTTATTTATAAAATTTCGTATGACTTTAGTTGCAGAAAGATTTTTTTTTTATTTTAATCTTTCTTTGAAGCTTTACAGCTTCATTTATTCAACAACAACAATAACAACAACAGCAAACAAACAATTATACATCAATTCCACATAATAAAGGTCCACAAATATAGCTATTATATAGAAATCGATGAGAAACACCAAAATTAAACAAAATAAAAACAGATACAAGTATATAAAATTTAGCGTGACATAACCACGTGGTACGAAAAACCCAAGGAAATAATTTAAATTTCACACACACACAATACAAAAACTACATGAAATAGATTCAGAAATGAAAAACTACACATAGTTCTAGTTGCCGTTTATACATGAAAAGGCAAATAATAACAAATGAACTTTATTTATTTATTTATTTATTTATCTATTCAAACGTATCTCACGGAGTACATACACTAAACAAAAAACGGGTCAGATTTTAACCAGATTCTGGGAAGAAAAATTTGCCACAGATTTTGGGTCACACTGACCCCAAAATAGGTCAGGCCCCACGTGACCCAGAATCCGTGTCAATTCTGACCTGGTAGTTTTTAGAGTGTATATCAGTCCTGAGTCTGTTTTAATTATGTTAATATTTAAGAAAACATAAACTAAAACTATCAAACAAGCAACAAATAAAACCACAAACAAACCAACAAACAAACAGACCAACAAACCAACAACCAATAAACATATAAATAAACAAGCAATTTGTACAAGGGACAAATTGAACACGAGACAAATTTGTGCAAGGATCACATTTTGAACAAGGGACAATTTGTTGTTTGTTTTTGTTTTGTTTTTACCTTTCATTTCGTCTGGTTTGTGTTTCTGCTAATATTTGTCTATAATTATGGGGTCTTAGTTACGTTTTTTTAAATTTATATTTGCATTTTAATACTTCTTTTGCTTGCCATCTTTTGTTTACTTTTTGATGCAGTTTTAGATTTCTGTGTATAATATCATATAAATGTTTATTCTTTTAAATGAGCAAGGTCTGGGAGGGCACATATTTTTTGATGACAGTTTTTTGACTTTTGCCTTTTCCTGGACGACCTTTGCTTGTATATTGTATCGTCCAAGGAATTAAAATAAAATAAAATAAATAAGGGAAAACACATGTAAACAACGGATATAAACGAACGATAACATGTGTTTTATGCGGAACCATATAAATTTCACTTTACTCTCCAGCATCAAAATTGAGAAGAAAGAAAAAACTTCCCTTTTAGTTTTATTCCTTTTTAAATGTTACTTAAATTGAGACATTAAAAAGTACATTGTAGTCTAAGTACCGTTGACAGGAATTTGGAAATATTGATGGACGGTACCAATGAGTTAAACTCCTGTAATAATCTCTCGTGGGCGTCCTGTTTTAGTTAATGTCAAATAACGAACAAGCCAACTGTATGTAATAATTGACTAATACAATGGAAGTGGGACATTTTATGATTAATTTTAATACCGTGAGGCCATATCTAAGATCTCATTAACTATTACAGCAATTTATTGTAAGCTTAATTAACCTTCAAAAAAGTATTTACAGAGAAATGCATTGCCCTTGAGGCCCTGGGCATATTTTTCTCGTACGCGGTCTTCTCGCAGCATTTACTTGTTACCAAAAATGTTTCCCATATCAATTAACGTTTGCTGCTGGATTCTTGTGGAGTATGGCGGCTTGGAGGTGGGAGGGGGAAATGGTCCGCAAATGGGAGGGGTATAGACAAGCATTTTAATGATATTAAGTACGACTTCAAGTCATTGTGGAGAGGGGCAAAAAACCGCATCCCAATGCTAACAATTCCAACCCCTTGTCCTTGCATTTGTTCATTGTAGCTGTCTGGATGTGGGAGGGGGCGGCACGCACATCTCAATCTTCCTTAAAGGCACTGGACACGTTTGGTAATTACTCAAAATATATATTAGCATAATAAAAACTTACTTGGTAACGAGCAACGGAGAGCTGTTGAGAAACGACTCCTTCTGAAGTAACGTAGTTTTTGAGAAAGAGGTAATTTCTCACTAAAATATTTGAATCTGAAAAAGACTTCAGGCCTGAAGCCTTTTTCAGGCATCTGAAAGCACACAAATTTGTGCAACAAGGGTGTTCTTTCTTTCATTATTTTCTTGCAACTTCGATGACCAATTTAGCCCAAATTTTCACAGGTTTGTTACTTTATGCATATGTTGGGATACACCAAGTGAGAATACTGGTCTTTGACAGTTACCAAACGTGTCCAGTGCCTTTAACATGAAAGTGAACATTACAGCATCTTCAATGATACTCTATGCGTATATAGAGCTTATACTGATATATATTTAAAAACTCCCTTGGTCAGAATGGACCCGGAGACCGGATCGTTCCCAATACGGGTCTCATTACATAATTGGCAGAGAAGCGAAGCTGCGTATAGAGATCGCTAACAATATACGGCTTCTTACGGCTTCAGTTCCATTTTAGTACACCCTTTTATTATATTCTCCGTTTTAGCACCATTGTATATAGCTGAATCATCATCTGCTTCCGTTCTCTAAGACAAAAATTAAGAACGCGAATAATTATGTCATCACCAGCAGTCATCAGCTTCTGCCTCAAATGTCTGGCTTTCGGACAGTCAATTCCCAACCAAATTGTCCAGGGGGCTGCTCGCCAGCCGTGCATCATTAAGAAACGTTAGTCTCGTTAAGCCAGGTGTGAAAAATGCAATGAATAAATCGGCAGTTTCCCAAGTGATGACATTAGAACGCTCGTCAATTAATGTGAGTGTGCAGACCTACACTATTGCTGTTTACTTACAATAATTTGTGCTATAGTGTTTTGGGGGTTTTCGTGTGTGTTTTTTTTTTTGTATTAAGTCATAAACCACAAGGGAAACTGAGTGGGCAAACTGTTGTGCTTTAATACATCTTTTGATTTATTAAAATTAAAACAATTTGTTTATCTACAATCTTGCTTTGATAACAGTGGTGGTGCCGGATATCGGGTGCCGTGATTTATTGGGCCACTCTCCATTTAAATTTTTTTGTTTGGGGGGCGGGGGGTGGGGTATCTTTATTTGACAACACCCATGGTGTCAATTTTAACACCCCGGTATTTGCAGTGGACCGAGTTATTCACTCAGCCTCCCCAGACTCGTTGTAGTACATTTAGACTGGACGTTACATTTTGCCTCAAATCGTTAATGGTCTTCCTGATCACCTTAGACTTCTTCTGGTTAATTCATCCAAAAAAATATCTTTGTTAAACACCTCAAGGAATTCTATTTAGCTAAATACAAGGATTTTTCTTGTTCAAACATCAACTGCTACTCGTGCCTACATTCAGCAAGACAATAATTACTTTTTTTTTTCTTTCTATTTTTTACATGTTTATTTTAGTACGTTTAATATGCTCACATTATTTTCGAACTTACTACATTTATAACCCAACCTGGGAACTCATTGCTTGTATTTTCCAAAATTGTTTAATTTGACCGCAGTCTCAGGTGCTCCTCTTACAGAAGGCTAGTCCTTCTCTGGATGTCACCCCCATTCATACTGTAATGTATTGTTTTTAACAATTTTGATATAGGCCAATTTGTATTGACCATTTATCATTATTTTGTCTGTATGTATGAAAGTATGAATGGAAATAAAACAAACAAACTCGGTTTGGTTTACGTTTGTTTAAACTATAGCAACGAAAATGGCTGCATACTGCCGTTAGATCGACGAGACACACATGCATGTTTCTCAATATGGGCTTTACCTTCACTGCTCTGAATTGTGGCAGCCCCCCCCCCCCCCCCCCTTTCATTGATTCCTCCCTCGCAGGGTTAATACCATCCTTCAACATCGATGAAGTAAACTCAGTTCCGTTCCTGACAAGGAACTAGCGGAAAGCATGATTGACATTGTCAATGTGCAGTTTCATATTAAAACCCCTTCAAATGTCATGGCTATTAGAATTGTGTTAATAAACACTTAATACGTGACCTGCGTGCACAGGTTAGACGGGATAGTCTCGTCTTTAAAGTGGTATACTGTATGATTGAAGTGAGAGAAGACGAAGAAGAACAAAACAACATCGTAATTGAGGAGGACTGGAAAGGTCGAGTGGTAGACGAGCTTTAAATGTCTCCCGTGCAATCAGGCATTAATTGGCTACTCGTGATGTGTCAACGTGTAATGGACGACGTCATGCTATATCACTGATCAGCTACCATTTGACTATTCAACTCTGCTCTTTCAGTCGTGTTATTTGCTAATTATGGGGTGGACAGGTTGAATTTATAGTTAATAGATGGAGTTACTCTATTACTCATCCATACCTATAGTGAAAGTACTTCATTGATTTTTATTTATTTAATATTTATTTTGCAGAGGAACTTAATTCAAAATATTTAGTGTTACAATACTATACTACACTAACAGGCCAGTGACAATTCGTCAACTTTTATTAAATTATTATTTTTTTTTACATTAAACTGATTTGGGCTGTTGACCCAAACCAGCTGACACCAGGGACACGTGGACACCTAATCCTTGTGCTGAAACAGGGTTACACCCTTCACAGTCCAAGAATTATAATGATGTAAGCATGGGTATCATCCACAAGGAGCTTCACTTCTCAATAACAAACACATCACATCAATTTAACAAATAACAACATTGGGTTGGCCACCGACAGGCATTGCGGTTGCGGTTGCCGACCTTTTTCCTTCTTCTTCTTGAATAAATTATTTGTATTTACAATGTGTAACAATTACTAATTAATTTATCCATATAATATTTAGATAAAGGGATCGTATATCATCCGAGTGTGTACTTTACGATAACATCCTATCTATAGTCGGAACTATCTTTGGCTAGTTCCCTTCGTCTGCGGAGTGAAAAACCAGAGATAAAAACTCTTGCGAGGAAATACTCTAGAAAACCCCGAGAATAAAGCATCATATATCTATTTACATGTATATCACCCGTTATAACGTTGATAGCTCTATACAGCCATGCATGATCATGTAATTTATTTTACTAAGTTAGTCTACAAGCCCGTCGGTGTGCACGTCACCTGCCCCGGTATCCCTCCGCTCACGGCGGAGTGATAGCTACCATAATTGAGAACTATACGTTTCGTTCTAATTCACCCAGTTCAACCGAACGAAATACAATTTGTAGAGCAGAATGCGCTACCTTTCCAACTTGATTGGTGTTTATATTTAAGTGAAATTAATTGGGAAATCTGTTCACGTTTCGTCTGTTTGCGAGTACATATCAGGTGTATTTCCAACAAGGTAATCAAAATAAGAAACGAGGACCTGTGTGGTCTTCAAACGGTACTTCCAGAACACTGTGAGGTTGATTTTGTAATAACGAACATGGGCGGTCTGATGCGAAATGATTCAATCCAAAGTGAGACGAGAGAAAAACTTTGTTGACACTGTTTGCCTTTGAAGGAATGGTACTGGTATGAACTTTGTAATTATTGAGCTCTCAGATTGAAAACGAAAACAAAATTAACATCTACAAAATATATATATATATATATATACTGGTCTATTCTTACTTTTTTTTTTTTTTTTTTAATCAGTTACCAGTTCTGATTTTAATGACGAAACGAGAAAATCCTATGCAAGTTTCAGCTTGATTATCTCACATCTTGTGGCGTCAAATAAAAACCACAACTGTTAATGAAAAACGAGTAGGCCTACTGCACAAAGGGTACTATTAGGAGATACCAGCGTGGAGCGTCACTGGTAAACCGTTACAATAATAGTGTAAGTTAAAGTCCCAAACAAATTTTGTCCGTGGAATTTGAAGCTCTCCATCGCAGTGAATGTTATAATGCCTTCAATGGAGGTATGTTCACGGGGTTGATTAATGAATTTGACCTCAATCAAGTAGTGTTATCCCCTGCAACTAAATTAGACGCATAAATTGTTTCATTGAACGATAACGAATGAAGTTTAATAATAATATGCCACCATTCCGCAGTAATTATTACTAGACTGTTTATTACCATGAGTATCATTCGAATGTCCTAAGTCCCGGGATTATAGAATTGTGTAGTCGGACATTACCAGAGATCAATGAGGAATGGCCTCGCACCTTTGAAATTCCCCTGTGATTCCTTTATCGCACGCGGCGTGCCAGTCCAATTCAATTTTCGTACCAGCTCATTTCGTATGTTATTAACACGATTTCAAACTGTACGATTTCAACATTTTATAATTGAACATTAATTATTCTTTAATATCTGACTAGACCGATTATAGGGACTGATTGGTGGTGGTGGTGGGTGTGCATAGACAGAACAGCTTGCTTGTCACGTGACATGGGAAAGACGCCGTTGAAAAACCTATGTCAACCGGCGACTCGATGAGCACTTTGTGTGTGACGCACACGTACGTTGATTATTTTGAGGCGCGAAGGCCAGACAGTTACAAAGCATTGCAGTTATTAAATGCATACTTTTTACTGTAAAGATTTATAAACTGACGAAAACACTCTGTGGAGGATTGAAGTCTTAAGTCAAGTGTGAGAAGGCAGCTCATGCAAAATCTATAAAAATAGCTGCGTGTCGCACCATTTTGTTTTTGAGATCCACTCTAATATCTCAATGTCAAATAGTATACGGGAGACATGTTTATGATCTTAGTCAAGATTATACTTCTAAAGGTTTTATACATATTTTTGGCTCCATTTTAATTCCTTGATTCACAGTTTTGATAACACCTGGGAAGTATGCGGGAAATCGTTGGAGTTTATAATGTTTTGGTGAAACGTTAATATTTGATTTGTTTATTGTAATCTGTTTTGTAAGAAAATCAAGTAATCCCAACTTGCACGGTAACCCGGTAGCTTTAAGTTATCAGTTTTCACAGGTTAGTTTTATTGTATATGTCTACATTTAGATAGGATTAACACAATCGAACGGTTCGAAAAGCCAAAGGTATACGTTGCCTTTAAGTATAGATGGGTATATCAACGGCGAAATAATACGGAGATAGCCTATATCTACAATTGTTTGAAACTCACGGAAATACCTGTGTGTCTCACACAAGTTCGTCATTAAAGAAACATTACTTTTGAAGACAGGCCGAGGTTTAATCCGTCTGGATTAGAAATTAATGTTGACTGCTAGAGGCGACGATCCTGAAGATTAACGATTTGGAATTAGAAATCAAGTTGTAATTATGTATGCTCTACACATGATTAGCCTTAAGCTATGCGACAGTTAGTTGAATAACGAGAACGTATTTAATAAGTTAAAGGCACTGAACACGTTTTGTAATTGTCAAAGACCAGTATTCTCACTTGGTGTATCCAAACATATGCATAAAATAACAAGCCTGTGAAAATTTGGACTCAATTGGTCATTGAAGTTGCAAGAAAATGATGAAAGAAAAAACACCCTTGTTGTACAAAATTAGTGTGCTTTCAGATAGGAATAAAAGGCTTCTGGCCAGAAGTCTTTTATTATTTTAGTGAGAAATTACCTCTTTCTCAAAAACTACGTTACTTCAGAGGGAGTCGTTTCTCACAATGTTTTATACTATCAACAGCTCTCCGTTGCTCGTTACAAGTAAGTTTGTATGCTAATATATATTTTGAGTAATTACCAAACGTGTACAGTGCCTTTAATATGATGCATCGAAAAACGATGCATCGAGTGGACACTTCATTTTTAAAGGCACTGTTTTCATCATTTTCTTGCAACTTCAATGACCAATTGAGTCCAAATTTTCACATGCTTGTTATTTTATGCATATGTTGGGATACACCAGGTGAGAATACTGGTCTTTGACAATTACAAAACGTGTTCAGTGCCTTTAAATACAGTAATGGACAGCAACGAAATGTTTAAAGGCAAATATATATTTTGGTTTTAGGAACCGGTTGATTGTTTTAATCCTGTGTAAATGTAAATATATAGAATACAACTTGCCAGCGAACACTTCTTTTCGAAAGGTTTTATATAGCGTTTTTGACATATCGCTGAAAATCTTGAGCGGTTATGAATAATTCGTAATTGGAATACACAATCTGAGAAACGTTTCATGGAGAAACGTTTCTCAGATTGACATTTTGTTGAATTCCTTTCTCCAAAACCACATTCCCTAGAAGGAAATAGTTTCTCGGAAATTGTATACAATGTCAACAGTTGCAGTACTTCCAATACCAAGTATAAAGTTGTTATTGTCATTAATTGTTTGAGTAGTTACCAAAAGGTATACCCTCACTTTAAATGATATATCAGGCAGAATATCTAATATCAGGCAGAATATCTAATATCAGGCAGAATATCTAATATCAGGCAGAATATCTAAGTTGCTAAATTATTTTAAGTTATTCAACCGTTATACTGTTCTACAACCAATGTTTAAATTAAGTTACTCATAATAGTACTGGATATAACAGTTAAACGGTTCCTATTACAGTCTTCTAAAAATGCAAATCCAAAGATTATTCAGCTGTCTAAGATCACTCATAATCTCGAGAGCAAGCCGAGAACGACGCTGTTTGAATAATTTTTAAAAGTTACAATTATGATTAATTTTCCAAATTAACTTTTTACTCGTCTCCAGAAAACAATCCTTACTCCCAGAGGATGAGTGGGACTATCGTGGTATTTTTTGAAGTGGTTAATGCATAATTATTATCTGGTTATGAAACCAAGGATGCCTCATGTTTACTTAATCACTGTAGCTCGCTCCCTAGCCTTATGAATTATGAAACAAGGGTGATTGTTATGTGAACCAGAAACACTGGGGTCTACGTACCTCTAAACTCTTCCACGATAAGTGTTCTGTGTTATTTTACGTGCAGTACAAGTCTCAGTACACGGGACTTACTGTTTAATGTCCCATCCGAAGGACAAATCAATTATTGTAAAGATCTTGCTCCAATACACCAGTTCCACGACCGGGACTCGAACCCACACGTGGCATTAATGAACATAAACCGCCAGTATACCAAAACACACATGGGCGTTCATGGCGTTGATAATTTGCAAATTTTGTTTATACGAGTTATGAATACAAGATCACTCATGTAGCACATTGTAATGTTTTACAAGGTGCTGTGGCGCAATATTCAACCGTAATACTGTATATACCCGTGTCGTGTTCCCTGTGTGCAGACAGTATTATTGAATACCGATTCCGAATTCATGTAAGAAGGATGTGACTATACTTTGCCCTTCAAGTTGCAGGAAGGGCCAAAGTTCATAAAGCTGTCAAGTTTATAAAAATTTGCTTAGCACAGATAAATCATGCTTTTAGTAGAAAAATGTTTACCATCCAAAATGAAACTTCAATAGCGTTGCTTGTGTCTGGTACTCTGCATTATTTTTTGCTAAGCAAGTACATCTTTAAGCACGTTTTTTTTGTTCAACAGCTTCTTGAGATTTTGCACAATTTCATAGATTTACTTATGAGACAGAAAAAACACTGCTTAACAACGTTCTGCTCAGCAAAAATGAGTAGGATACCAGTCACAGATGGTGTAAAGTGAAATGGTGTTTAATCTGGTAACCTTATTCTTGTAAGCATTGTTGTTCTTCGGTACTTTTTGTGCTGAAACAGCATTTTGAGATTTGGCTCTCAACCTGGTCCCATTGATTTGAATATGAACAAATTAAGAATATCTGCTGCACAAAAGAAATAAGATGGAAAAGACATATGGACACATTGTCGTACTTTTTATCAAAAATTAATATGTTCTGCCTACTAAAAGGTTGACCAAAAGGAAACAGATATCACGTCAAGCAGATATCCGAACCACGTCTAAACATCCTCTCGCGGCACTATTAATATTCTCTTACCGATGCCCTGCCTCGATTACCGGTCCCTGATATCGCCAACTTCCATGTTTTCAACAACAAATCTCACCTTCGGGAAACGATAACCACAAATTGAATTGTTGTGATAGTTCAATTCCCTAAGACTAATATTGGTGCAACAGTAACTGAGTATATAGCAACAGCTGCATGCCCCCATAGACGTTGGAAATTACTTTCTCCGAGGCAGCATTAGCGCGTAGAGAGAAAAACGTTTGCTTATTAAATCAACGAAACCTGCTGACAAATGATAAAAATGTTAACAGTATTACAGAAAAAAAATAACTCCAAAGATTGAAATGTATATATATCTTTTTCTCTTCAGTCTATAAATTTGTGATGACAAAGTGAAAAGGTTTTCATGAATCACAGACCTTATGTTAGCTATCTACATACTGCAGCATTTACCAGCATACTCAACAACAACAAAACTTTGCCCGAATTCATAGTCCCATTGGGGCCTGACCTATTTGGGGGTCAATATGACCCAGAATCGGTTTTCAAAATGAACCGAAACTCTGTCAAACTGACGCAGAATCCGAGTCAAAATCAAGATTTTTAACCAGATCCCCGGGTTAGCCTGACCCAGAAATGGGTCTTGGACCCAGACCTCGTGTTAATCCTGAACCGGGAGATTTTAGAGTGTGTGTGATTCGTTAAATTGCAGGAGAGTTTAACCTCTTCTGAATTTAACCCCTGAGTTTAACCCATATTTTCGTGGTATAAAGGAAATAAAAAAACTAGGCGACAAACACCCCCAACAAACAAACAAGCAAGCAAACAAACACTTTAGCACTTTAAAACACTCTGAAACAGTAAATTGTTTATGAAACGGTGGTTTCGTGGTTGCATTTATTAAAATCAGGCCAATGATGCTTTCATGTTTTTTTTATGGACAATTTAAGAGTCTAGTTCAGTCCTAGTTTCACATTTCCACTATTTCGAAAGCTAAAATGGAGAAAAACCTAAACTATGAAATCACGTTACTACCAACCCACTCTCTTAGATCGTGCCAGCTTTGATATAAGATTGCGAGAGCATGGTTCAGATCGCAACATACATTCGGGGACTCATTCGGGAAATGACGACACATAAATTTAAAGAGAGACAAATTGCTTAGGATTGCAATTCTTTCACGATGTGTCTTTCAGTTGTGTCCATGAATCCAATCACTGGGAGGAGAGCTCTCAAACATGGATAAACTTCCGTTCCCTTCCCTGTTAAGATATGCCACCTCCAAAGGGAGAAATTGGAACCACATATAAAAAAGACAATTGTCCCACATCCATAAAAGTCCCTGCTTATGTGGTGTCACAATATTGTATTTCAGAGAGATAACCACAGAGAGACTGTTCGTCTGAGTAGGGAGAAACTGTGGATAAAGCGCCTCCAGACCATTCAACCCCATGGTTTGAACATCCAAGAAGGAAATGACTATTTGAATAACCTTTTGTCTTTGCCTTCTCCTTTTAGTCTGCCTTATTTACTAATTATTTACTTTTTCTCCCTCTTCCAACCTTCCATTTTGTCCTTTATGTTTCCAACTTCTTGTGGTCAAGCCAGCCCCTTCCCTCTAATCCCCCCTTTGTCTCCATAATCCCTGTTAACCCCTTGCTTTTTCTGAATGCTTTCTGCTTCTCTCCCCCCTCTCCCCCCTCCCCCTCCCCCCTCTCTCTCTCTCTCTCTCTCGCTATTCATGCATTTCCAAAATAATTTTTGCAATATTGTATTTCCTGTATTCTTCAAGAATCTCTGCAATCTGTATGAAGATTAAAATTGTATGTTTGTTTAACAGAGTTGTTTGTTTTCTTATAATAACCTTTTTATTGTAACAGTTCTTCACTCTATTTTTATTAAGAACAAAGAGAAGTTTGTTTGTGTTTAGGTCTTGACCATCTTCCCAAGAAGAGGGAGTAAATGAATCGCACTTCCATTTAAATTTGCTAAACAAATATTGGGCTACGAAACTGTTTAATGTATAGGCCCTAATATTGGATGACAATTAGGCCTATATATTCGTATTATATTATATTATTGCATACAGAATTTTACACAATAAAAATACTAAAAATGAGATTGTGTCACGCAAGATACAAAGCCCACTCAATTGGTGCCACAATATTATAATTAAAATAATACTACTTTTCATTTTTGAATTTTGCAAAAAATTGAATATTGGGTCAACGAACATGTTTTTGTTTAGTGTTGGCTGACAACTTGATATTCGTATGATATTAATGTGCCCCTTCTCGCGTAGAACAATTAAACATACACATTTACTAACAAAAATATTTATTTATATTGTGCCAATTCCATGTTCACGAGCGTAAGCCATTTGACAAAGTTGAACTCAAAACAACACTAATAGGCATACTGTTTTGAGGGCCTAACATGTCGTGGCTGTTTCCATTTTGCCTACCGGGGCAGTAGTAATTTGGAGTGTGCATTATACATTGGTAAGATATGTTCACCAAATTACACATGAAAATGGTCATGGAAGAAAACTTGAAATGTATAAATATATAAATACTACTGATAACAGTTATCGAGTTCAAAACCGGATGTTTACAAACAGTGTCATGATTTGTTTTCTTCTCTCTATTTTCATGTGACTCCGATGGCCGATTGAGCTTAAACTTTTAAACCAGGTTTGATATTTCATGTGTGTTGGGTCACACAAAGGGTGGAGTTGACAATTCCATAGTTTCCGTTGTTTTAAGTTGAACTTTAAGTTGAACTTCCATTGGAATTTGGAATCAATTCCTTGCATTGTACGCCATCGCTGAGGCCTTAGGAGACGTGCACGTGTGTACGCGCCGCGCGCAACTCTCAGCCAATGACATGTCTTCAGTGAGGGCGCGGTTTAGGCTTGTGACGTCATATGCAAGGGGTAATTTTTTTTTTTTTTTTTTTTTTTTTTTTTTTTTTTTTTCAAACATTCCTGATATAGGCTAGACTAGCTGGATCCGTTTCCCAAGAAACAGAGTCTGGAAAGTCTTTAGCAAGTGAATTAAAACCTCGTACAAAAAGATCATATCTAATTCATCAAATTGAATAGGTTATCGATTAGTACAAATTAATTGATATAGCCTATGTCCTTTATGTGCCGTTTGGTTCAGTCGTAGTTAAGTGGTCGCCCTCAAGCGCATTCTCTTCATGCGCATTGTGTCTTAACTTTCACACTCGAGGCAGTCCTAAACATTTGTGATTTCCGAGGATTTTTAGACCACAGGGTCCGGGCCCGTTTGATAAACAGCTATTACATGCGGGTTGCACGAACAATTTCTTCTAAATAAAAAGGTGCGAATAATTTGACGCTCACCTGTGGGGATTGCAGGAGAAGATTAGTCGAGTTTAAACCGTCAATCCATTATTTTGATTGAAATCCCACCAGGAAAATCAAAGAATTCAACATTCCCAGACCGCCTTCGGGGACACCTGACCCACTTAAGGCCAAAAAGGAAGAAGAAGAAAAACCATATGATCCCTCCAAACCCTACGAGGTGTTCTTGGCTATGTTCCGGAACGGGATTTCTTTTTTTTTCAGCAGCGGGTATGGCACCATTGCCCCGAGGCCTGGAAATGACACGAGCAGCCCCGGTGAGATCAGAGAACGGGAGGCACGCTCCGGAGTTACTCAACACGATGGCAGATTCCATGAAGCACGGCTTAGCCCAGACACAGGTGATGATTGGTAGTGTGGTTATTAGTTAAATGAGGCTGTCGGACTACCATCTTTCATGTCGTAGTGCCAGACAAATGATAAACAAGAAGACCCTTCAGTTATTGGAATTCTACGAGGATGTTGACATAGTGAGGAATGGAATTCGCCTTCCAATATTGACGTTGGAATAAAGTACTGAAAAACTCAACTAAAACACAGGATTGGACATTTTCAAAAAAAGAAAATAAATAAAAGATTAATAATTATCAATTTGAAAGCTCATTGATTATACATTTCTAATTATAAGTACCAATCCTCCAGAGAAGTAATTCTGAAATACTGTCGAAGTCGAGCAAATAAAAATTGTAGACCTCCCAAATCACTGGTGCCTTCCGATTGCCTATAATCAAAAAGTCCGATAGAAACGTGTACGAAATCAACCGATATCTGATATTTTATGGCGATTGCACTCTGTTTTTTTCTTCTTATCTAAATAAAGTTTGTTTTTAGATAATTGATAAACACACTTTGAATTAAATTACAGCTTATAATGGTTTATCAAAACTAAAATTTATCGCAGCTAAATTCTAACAAGGAAACAAGGAAAGCATAAATTAAATTTATAAACAAAAACTCAATGTTAAAAATAACGCTCAGATTAATAGGCCAAAAAAGTTAACAAAATTTACATCGATACAAAAATGTAAGGGGTAAACACAATACGCAAAAGAAATACATAATTTGTATACAAATAATGTTATATAAAAAGTAAGATTCAAATGTTACATTCATTAAGCAGACGATTAAGAAATTAAAAAGCACTGTTTTGCATACGGGTGGTTTTTCAGCGGAGCTCAGGACATCTGATTGTCTTTCTTCTTTAAGTTTCAAGAGGGAGGATTTGCTCAACTTGGGTGGTAAGTTTCGGGGTTTTCAGTATGAATGAGAGACACAGCGATTATCTACGTTTTTCAAGAGACATTATGTCACAAGCAGAAAGGACTTCGTCGTATAGGTTGTGTCATCTCGACCCGGTCGTTGTTGTTCACCACCGTGCAGAGGGGCTATGGGCAACGAAATCAATCCTACACGGGTTGACCTACCACATAATTGTGTTATACGGCATAATATAATTCAATCCCATTGTAAACACACAATCTGCACTAGGGACTGGCCGAGTGTTTTATTTTTGCAAACGGAGAAAGCAAACTATTAAGCTGGCATCGGATATCCATCATGGCTGACTGATGACGTCACGCATGGGATCAGTTTTTTTAATACTTAACTTTTCGTAGGCTCAGAAAGCAGTCGCTCCGTGCCTATAAGACATTGTGTTGAATGGGGTTTCATCTCCGACCCTTAACCAATCTTTAAGTGACTCATCAGGCAGGGATATATATTTATGTCATAGATACGAGTCAGATTACAAGTTGGCCAAAATCTTTGTTTGTTTGCTTCCTGCACCGTTTCAATACCCAGGTGAAATTAAACCTACGATGTCTTGTTCTTCAGTGAATAGGATAGTGCACGGACACTCGGTGCAATGTTTCCAGTCAATAATAAATAACGTTACAAAGCCACTGCGTCTTGTTGTATCAAGAGCTTCTTCTTTTTTTGTTCTTGGTGTATTTTCTGAACTATCGATTTCTCCCACTGATAGACGAAATAACCAGCGGCCAGTGCATCGGGCGGAGAAGTCCGGGGGAACGGTCGCCCCGAGAAGATAATTCCGACTTAACGACCACAGGGGCCAGTACCGAAGCGTCATTGCGAGCCCGGGGAGTACGAATGAGTTTCCTTAGCACTACAGACAGCCCACTAATTGGGAAGATTACGCCTTGAGCGGAGAGACAAAATGAAATCCAGCGGGGACGTTTCTGGCTCTCCAAGAAAATAAAACTAAACCAAATGAAGAACGGAAGGGGTGGAACATGTGCGTAAAACGGGAACTCACTTGTCAGGGTTAAGGGAAAGAAATACCGAGAAACAGATTGAATGTAAAGTAGAAAGCGATACTAATCTAAGACGTGATGCCTGGTGTCGCTTTTAATTCAACTAAGATTTAAATTTCTGATACAAATGCAAACACAGTAAAATCAGTTTGCTTGGACTTATTTAAATTTCATGAAAAAAACAACAAACACTCACATACAAGTGGTTAATTGGACTGTAATTCTACCAAGTTATCGGGTTGACCTTTTTGTGTTGTTTGTTATCAAGGCAGATGTTTTGATCTTTACAATATACACAACGATCAACATAAATACGAACAAGATGAATATGAGTCCATTACAGCGATCCTTCGACGTTTAGGCCGGCGACCGAGTGCAACTTTCAGGCAAATCGACTGTGACCCATCCGTCGATATATAAAAAGCCCATCCGACCCCCATGCTGTAAAGGTAATGTCATGAAAACAACTTATTAGGAAGTCTCAACAAGAGTAACTTATTGAATAAACGAAGCAGTTATTTTATTATAATAGTCAGTATTTATGACTAATTGTATTTAATGTTGACGATAGATCAATTGTGAGGTAAGCTTCCTTTCCTCTTTTTTATCCATAGTTTTTTTGATACGTTTGTCTAATAGACTCTACATCGAGAACCTTGTTTCAAGGCGTTATTTAACACAGAAAAAAAATTAATATGTACTCAATATTGACCACGGGCAACAGTCTAAAACCGGATTTGAAAAAACAATAATAATAGGGCCTGACCCTTTTCGTGGTCCGGTGTGATCCGAAATCCATGTCAAAATAACCGAGAAATTACGCCTAATCCGAGTTAAAACCCCATTTTTCCCAGTTTCCGGGTCAGCCAGCCCCGGGACCCGGAGTCTTGGACGGTTCTGGTCCGGGAGTTTTTAGAATGTCTCTCCTATAGATTGAGGAGAATATAAAAGTAGACATAGACCGTATCTAGAAGTTATACTATCTCGTGGAGTAGCTATTTCTATTACTTTGGCTTTCTCTCATATTGGCCATCTAATAGATAACTATTATCAAGCAAAATCTACGTCTAAGTACTTAAAACTTGAATATCTGATTTACGTATCATCTCGTTCATTTAATAACTCTTCTATCTTCTCTCTAACCTTGGCAACATCTTAGACTGACTCTGATTTCGACTGGAACGAACTGAACTATTGAATATAGGACTGAAAGGATTTGAATTGAATTGAAAAGTTCCTCTTAAGCCGATCTCAAAATGTTGAATCTTTCCACTAACCTTCGAGTATGAATTATCCGATAAGTATAGGCTTTACTTTAAACTGGTGTTGAGAGTCGTAATCCTCTTTATCGTGTGTGCGACGTCGTGCAAATCATCTTAATAAAGTCTTAAGAGTTCCGAGGAAGGCGCTAAAAACAAATAATCACCATCGACATGTGAAATTGCCCCCGTTGAATTGATTGCCGTTCTACCGTGTGATTAAATTAAGCCCTTTAGGAAATAGCCTAACCGACTCAAAGTCGTCTGTTGGCACCGTCAGCGGATCATCTTCACCCATGCACAGACGTTGAAGGCACGTCACCAATTCATCCCCCCCTTTCCCCCGCCTCGATTAATTCCATCACTCATGGTGGGTCGTCAGATCATGTGGTAAGGTAAACGGGTCTGCGAACCCGATTCAAACTTTTTAACGAACCGTTTTCTGAGCCAGAGTTGCTTGCTTTGGAACATCTTAGGCCTATAAAAAGGGCCCATTTTGTATGCTGTCTGGACCGGCAGGAGAGAACCTCGACTTACAGTAACTGTAAATACACAGCTACAATAATGTGTGGTATCGGGAATGTCACACCAACCGTGTGTTAGAATGCACAATTCAAAGTTAAGGGTGTCAGAACTGAATTTCTGAGATACTGTTGCAAGGGTTCATGTTTTAGAGACGTTTCGTAGGAAGGCCCTAGGGTGAACGAACTGGGGGATCGGGTGCTAGTATGGGCCCCAGAATCCTGGGTCTTTAAAGGGAGGGCACTGGGCTGTTTTATCAGGCTGTAAGGGTTGTAGTGAGGGTTCTGCGCAGTATCTTGCAGTTTCAGGATCGTAGTGTCAGTTTTCGGGGCAATAGCCTTGCAGTTTGGAAATCGTAAAGTCGGTGTTCTGGACATTAGCCTTGCAGTTTGTGGATCGTAGAGTCAGAGTGTTCTTGGCATTAGCCTTGCAGTTTATTGGGTTGTTTGTTTGTTTGTTTGTTTGTTTTTTTGTTTGTTGGGTTGTTGGTGTGTTTGTTTGTTTGTTTGTTGGGTTGTTGGGGTGTT
This sequence comes from Leptasterias polaris, assembly GCA_037783415.1. Classification (NCBI taxonomy): domain Eukaryota; kingdom Metazoa; phylum Echinodermata; class Asteroidea; order Forcipulatida; family Asteriidae; genus Leptasterias; species Leptasterias polaris. The sequence goes on along the minus strand of JAZGTN010000042.1, from coordinate 400,498 downwards.
TGTTTGCTTGTTTGTTTGTTGGGTTGTTGGGGTGTTTGTTTGTTTGTTTGTTGGGTTGTTTGTTTGTTTGTTTGTTGGATGGGTTGTTGGGTTGTTTGTTTGTTAGTTTTGTTTGTTTGTTTTTGTTTGTTGGTTTATTTGTTTGTTTTATTCTTTTTATGCTTTCGTATGACCATATCTGTGCCAACATTTTACACGTTTTGGATGAGTAACATAGGTTTATTGCTATTTTAAGATAATGTTTCGAGTTTTGTTCTTCGCTTTTTCTTTTCTTTTCTTAACTATTTAAAGAAATTCGCTAGTAATAGTAAGACGTCAAAATGTTACACTTAATTCCGAACCAGTAACTTAATAAAGTGGGACCGAATGAGCCCCGGATACGGCGTAATCAAAAACATAGCCCGGCTGGCTTTTCAATTATGAACTTTGTTCTGAAAACCTATCGATGAATTTTCAAGAAGGAGACTCAAAAGATAAGAAAGAGAAGACGAAGCAGAAAGAGGAGGACACACTTTCATGTTGGGAGCCAATTATTACGCGGGAGAAAAACAAAATATCGCCCCGGGCTCACACTATCGATTGGTCTCGTACAGCTACATGTCAACCGTGCCCTGTGCTCTGCGTACGGTATAGCTCTCCAACGTTTACTGCGCTGTAGTATAGTCGGCTGCAATTTTGGGAATCTTCCGTGTGAAACATTCGGAATGCAGCGGCCTGAATAATAATTTACAACACTCATGGAAAGACAAAATGTTTCGATCACTAATGGTGCATGTTTTTGAAGTGTGGGGAAGTTCTGATACTCTAAATTGAAAACTTTGCTGGAGATGACGAACGTGGTGGCCTTGAACAAAAAAGAAAAGTAATTTAAGTGCAAATGACGAGCGTGTGCAGACCGTGGGGGTTGCCCTCTTAGCAGTATCGGACAGAACATGATTCTCGCGTTATGGAATCTGTTGAACCATGGTTGAACCATTGAGCAAGGAACAAATTCCACGCGGACAAGTAGACCTGCAACACGCACACAAAATTGCTGTTTTGGTTGTATCTAAAAACATCAGTGGTCGGACTTGACCCGGTTCCGCGTCCCGTGGGGCCTGACACATTTCTTGGACAGTATGACCTGAAGTCTGTGTCAAAATAAACCAGAAAATGGTCAAAATAGCGCTGAATACGAATTAAAATCCCACTTTTATTGGGTCTGACACATCAATGATGATATTTTGTTTATTACTATTTTTTAAACTTTTGTCTTGAACCGGAGAACTTTAAATGTATATATTTACTTTTGTCCGAAGATTCAAAATTAAACAAATAAAATAACTTATAATCATAATTAACCTCTTTTCGATTGTCGAATATGCTGTAATCTCACACGATAACTTGTTTGTGAAAGCATTTTATGGTATGATATGATTATTATTCCTGCAGTTTATATCATGTATCTAGTGATAAATACAGACATGTTAAGAGTCCATTCGCGTCCAAATGTCCCCTTTATAATTGAGACCGATAGCCTAGCTCACTCCGAGGCAGTGAAAGTAATTACGAGAAACCACATGACCCACTATTTATCGGTTTCCTTGTTTCCTCCGAGCATAGAGAAAGGACCACGGTCTTTCTCTATGCTCCGAGGTAGCAGATAAACAGCAAGACAAGTTCTTATCAGACCTAGTGTCCAGGTTGTCCCAATCTACTCCACGGCAGTAGATAGATATCAGCAAGTTCCTAACATGTTGTTACCCTGAGATATACTGCAGAATGATGACATCATACACGTATGATGACGACATCCTGAGATGATTTATCTAAGGATGTCAACATGATAAAAGTAAGTTGTCAACATCCCGAGATAATAACCTCAGGATACCGTCATCTTACGTTATGATGTCATCATCCAGCAGGAAATTATCTCAGGGTTACAACATGCTGGATGGCACTTTCAGAGCTCCGTACAATTCCACACAGCAAGTTAAAGCTATTATCACATGGTGTTTACAGCGAAATTAATGCACTGCATATCGACACTCCACCATGCAGTGCCTCACAAATCATATACAAGATGGAACTCTCTATCAAGTCATCTGCAGTCAATTCAGGAAACAAAAACTCTTGAGATGAACAACATTAGCAAAAGAATCTTTTAATTATTACATCTTAGGTGTGTGTGTGATACATCGGCTTTTGTTCTGGATGAACTTCCGGTGTATTGTGAGGAAATGTATAGATGGCCATCCGCGTTCAAACCGGGAAAGTAATAAAAATACAATCAACTCCATGTTTATTAATAGTTTTAGTACAGGCTCATCAGGCGGTCAAGGTTGCACAAACCTTTTACATGATAGCCCCCCGTGTTTCATTAGTCAAGACAATTTCAAAGGAATGATTGCTTTCTAATTTTGTCAGAGATGTTGCCAGGGTTACTACAAGTCATCGGCATCATCGTCTGCAAGCCTATTTTATGTTTATTGATGAAACCTGAGAAGGGGAAAACAACCTCCATCCCTGCTGGGTTTATTGTCGAGCCTATATTGACCATTGGGGTTAAACACTTAGCGCCGCCACTCTCCACCCGTCAGCTATTGACAGTGTGAATTCACAGTGTCTCTTTAGTTGTGATTGGCCAGCCATGTAGGTATAGGAACTCCATTCTAACTTGGGCTTTACACCACACAAGCACACACTCACACAACATTCCCATAGTGATATCATTAAACTGGATGCGTTACCATGCAAACCGTTCTAGAGCAGAGTGGCGCCAATGTGTTGAGCGCTAAGAGCAAAAAAGAAGATATCATCACGTTATTTACACAAACTTCACCAGCCGTTGTTGACCGCCTTTTTCTGTTGTTGTTCGCGCGTGATGCCAGTCCAATGAACAGCGGAACCGCCAAAACCTCATACTTGAACGTCCGGCGATGGATGAAATTCACTTTCGCTCAATATGATTAGCATTGTGAGGAGAGAGAGAGAGAGACGAAAACTGGCGGGAAAGAAATATTACTTTCTCAAAAATGCAAAGTCGCTATGTGTGAAAAGAAGAGTAGACCTATTCTTGGGAGTTAAAACCACTTTGTCTGACAAAGGACAATGATTGAAACTGGCGAGACTGCGGGGAGAGGAGACACAGAGTCCTCTTCCTATTGTGAATGCGGTAGTCTCCCTACAAGGAGAAGATAACAACAACAACAATACGAGGGTCTTCGAAACTCACCAAGTTACATTTACGGCAATGGATATGTCGTGATCATTCGAGAAAAGAAAGAGCTAACCCTTTTTGTAGATGATCCTTTTAGTTTCATATTGCAAATGTACCGATACTGGCTTTAATACATACAAACATGACTTGTGAATGTTGTAATTGACGGTCTTCTCTCTCATTCTTTCTTTCTCTCTCTATTATTCCATTAGTGTTGGATTAAATTCTTTCCCGGCAGTTAGAGTCAAGATTTTTTATTTTCAAAGCAGCAAACCAAAGAGATTGTAAAACGGGTATCTCCTGATTCTCATACATTCTAAACTGAATGGGATTGGTTTGTCGACAAGCTGATATGATATCTATGCCGACATATAATTAGTCTGGAAGTGTCGTGGCTGAGTTGGTCGAACGCATCGGACTCGGTTCTTGTGGCAGGTTCATCCGGTTAATAGGTTGGAATCCCGGCCTGGCCGACCACAAAGTTTGTGTCATTAACCATAAATTGCTTCTCTTCACCTAGGTGTATACTGGGTTTCTGCTGGGCTGAGGTGGTTTTGGGATTGTAAAACTTTAGCGCTCAAAGCAGCATGAAGTTGTATGCTCTCTACAGTCAGTCGATGAAATTGACGCATTTGTTTGAGCATGTCTATATAATGTTATACAGTGCTTTGATCTGGTCTCACTATGAAGTGTGCTAACATTAGAATCCATTATTATTACTACGTTTATATTCAAGCAACCTTCGTCACTAATCAATAAACCGTAATCAAAATCCATCAAGTCATCTTGCCTTCTTTCTTATCGTGTCAGCTTACCTTCTTTCTTTCCAAACCTTCTGTGGGCAAACCGAAGCTTGGAGTCTAAAAAATCTGCCCACACCGTTTTAAAGGGCACTCGTATATGACGATAGATCGATTTTGAAGAAAAACAGTGTCGTGGTTAAAACACTGGTGCTCATTGTGGGTCTCTGCCTATGTTTTTCCCCATTTACTTGTTTAACTTTGGGTTGACGCCTAAGAATCTTTTTGATAGCAACACGTACCAGAGCTTTGACCCTTTTACCTCCTCCCAGTGGAACATTTACACAATACAGAATAAACAATTTACCTCTGCCTTGGGCGACGAAACACTCCAGTTTACGAACGGAGAAGCCAATTTGACAAAAGAGCCGCTGCCTACACTGCCAAGAGATCGTTTGGCAATGCAGGGGGGAAACGTGATTCTGTGTCACCCTAGGATGAAAATAACCATCTATATGTGAGAGCTTCGTCTGCCCAGCGAAGATACCTGGTCTCCACACTGCTCAATAAATCTGCAGCTTGGCTGAATGTAACTAAGACTGAACTATTTTCCCCTTTTAAACAACAAACTGTTTACACGTACTTGCAGAACTACGAGAGTCACCACTGACATAATTATATTAATATTGTCATGTCACAATATTTGTTTCTTTCTTCTTTATGTGCCCCGTGACCGTGCCTCGAAATGGTGTTAGGACGAGTTTCCAAGTATACAACATTCAAACGAAGGTTTCAATCGAGGCTAATGCACGTGACGTCAATTGAGTACATAGCGCCCTCGCTTGGGGGTCAAAAGGAGGTTGATCATGGGCCAAACCTGTGCCCCACGCGTACAAATCCTGTCCTTGTTTCATCATCAGTTTACCTCTAAGATGGGCGGCTGGATGACGTCAACGTAACAGGTTTATATGGTTGCAATAAATCCATGGTGATCTTGATTTGGATATTCAACGTTACAAACACATTAGCAGAAGGCCAAGGGGGATGAGAATCTAGAACCCTTTGCGTTACCTTGCTTCTTCGCTGATTTATAAAATGACGCACAATTCAAATTGCAATTCAAATGGAAACGAACCGGCGCCCCATGTGCTTTTTATTGCCAATTGTGTAAGCCACTCAGCCTCCGTTTTTGACGGTAACATGTTGGATACACCTGTATGTGCAGATTGTCTGACCTTTTATAGGCCTAATGTTTACAATGTGCAAACTGAATCGAAGATTTTAGGACACTTGTTTTGAACTTACAATATTATATTGGAAACATTTGACTAACATGCAAATAACACGTGCGCATGTTATTTGTGGAGCACTAGATATGTGGAGCACTATTATATGAAGATATCAGTAGTTTTAAATCAGAAACACAGCTTGACTCCTATTCAGCGACGTAATCTATGTATTGCTGAATTTCAAGTGTGAAATGTTCGAAGTCCTGTAGACCCCTTACAGAAAATACTGCATAGAAAATTTCTTTGATAAGAATTAAATTAGTCGGGCACCAGTCGTGTACATTGTTATGGAAACATGTTTGGTTACCTGTTTCTGCAAGATATTGATGTGCTTAGTAGGCTTTACGAAATTGGGCCCTGATTTTAAACGCTGTCGCTGATTACCGCAACCAACGGACGTAGCACCAGTCGACGTCGCTTGCTTCAGACGCTGCATTACGTACGAGGAAAATTCGACTTCTCAAAATGGCGTATCCGAGATTTATCGTGAGTAATGACGTCATGTGCATTCGGTCAATAGAAAACATGGTGCAGACATTATCTTAGACTGGGACTACAACCTGAATGGCTCATGTTGATTGTCTCTACACCTCTTATGAGGAAACAGAAAACTTTGCCTCCCGTTAAAATTCCCGAGTTAGTTCTCGAATAAAGGCGTATAAGAAAGTCTTCCTCGTCGATTACTGGCCTTTGACGTTGGAGGAGATTGAATTAAAGTGTACTTCTCACCCGCCATTACCTTAACAACGATCGATTAGACTGACTGATAGTCTCGGTACAAGAAATCTGATCACCTTATTAAGTGAATGAGGATTCATCGTGGTGAAATCAGATATATTCTTCCCAAGAAAATGAAAAATCGAAGATGCAAAGAGAAAAAGAGGAAAGATGTTCACAATGAGTGCATCACGTTTGTCGTTTGGGCATTATTAACACGTGCACTTACACACTCAAGGCCATATTGACTGTTATGAAGACGAAACTTGCAATGCCGAATGTGGGGAGGATTCTATCGCTTTTTGTCCTCGACCGCCTTGACTAAAAAATGAATCCAGTGTACACAATTCAACTCCAAATCGAATCAGTTCTTGAACGGATGCTTTCATCCCAAGGCCTTAGCACGTCTTAAAATTTATCTTATATCTCTTTTCTGGGATGTATTGTGTCTTCAGTGACGATATTTATGGATCGCCGGCGATGAAATAATTATGCATGGACTTTTGTTATTCTGTTTGTATTTCTTGTTAAGTGTTTTGTAAGAGCGCTATATAAATGTTGGGCTTTTTTCGTATTGTATTGTATTGTAATGTAATAGACATACATTGTATATCGAACACGAGGCCTACTTTTGGTTTGTTCCCAACTACAAACCATTTGAGCCATGCAAGAATTGCAAATAACAGATTTTTTTCTTCAAATTAATACTAAATCCATCTACAGAGTCTTACTTTCAAGAAATTTATTTCAAAGCTAAAATACTTAACTTAATTGGAATAGATGAACAGGTTCTTAGAAGGCAGGGTATTATTACTATTTATGCCATTGATCATAACAGCATCGTCTGGAGAGTCGAGGTATGCAGACAAAATTCCCGGGTCTCAGCAGACGGGTTGTTTACCGCCTTTCAGTCTAGTAAGTAACAATAAGCAATGTGCCAACTTTCCCCACATTACCTCGGAGGCCCGTGTTTTTCAAAAAATATACCAACTTTTACATGATCCCGCTACTAATGTACTGTACATGAACTTAACCAAATGCTGCCCAAACGTGGACGACCTGAGCAAATACACCTTAAAGGATTTGGTTTTTTTCAAGAATACTTGTTTCAATACTTGAAATATGACAAGTTCCACTGAAATTTAATTAAATTATTTGTAATACTTTCCTCACAAGTACAACTGTTCAAGGACTAATACTGACAAACCAATTTTACCTAGAATCTTGAAGAAGAAGGAAACAATGCCGTAAAATTGCACTCGTATTTTAATTAAAAGGAATGTAAATCTGAGGAATTCTTTAGGAAGTTTTCTTTTGTGTGTCATCAGGTATAGGCTCAGCCCTAATTCATACCAGTGTAGGTTATACATTTTTGCTTGTGTTGTTGTGGGTGTTGTCTGATTTTTAAATTGGTGCTATTATTATTGTTTTGTTACTGTTTTCTGTTGCTGTTGCTGTTGTTGCTGTTGCTGTTGCTGTTGCTGTTGCTGTTGCTGTTGCTGTTGCTGTTGCTGTTGCTGCTGCTGCTGCTGCTGTTGATGTTGATGTTGATGTTGCTGTTGCTGTTGCTGTTGCTGTTGCTGTTGCTGTTGCTGTTGCTGTTGCTGTTGCTGTTGCTGTTGCTGTGTATTGTTGTTGTTGTTGTTTTTGTCGTCATGGATATACAACCCACAATTATCGATGACCGATATTATTAATTAGATTACCAATTGATGTTTTGATGTTATCAAATTATTCTATTTGGTCGGGTCTGTTTTGTATTTGAAGGCTGCATCCTTATTGTTTCGTTGAACTTCCTTTGCCAGGATCAATTTCACTGTCTATTGACTCTTGAATCTTTAGTTGTTTCTGTTTATAACAGTTACTTCTAAAGAGTCGGTTTTGATTCATTATGCCATCTGGTTACAACTAATTCCAATGTAGCAGATCATTTGCCAAACCAGGACGATGACATTACTCGATGCACCTCCACATCACATGACCTGACGTTACCTCGTTAATGAAAATGGGCCATCAGTTTCATAAACACCTGTTAAAGTAGATTGGCCCAGGGGTAGCGGCAGCCAGAAGCACCTCCTTGCCGCTGTTCATTTTCCACCAGGAATATTCAAAGACTGTTGAGATGTCTCAGAAGAATTATGATGATATTGTTTTGGATTTTTTCTTCGCAACCACTTAGCAGGAGCTTGGCTAAGCGCTTGGGGGTAGAGTCTGTAATTAAGGAGTCCGGCAATGGAGGGTATAGCCACACGGGCAAGGCAACATTAATGAACCAGCAGCTAAGGTTCCTTGAAGTGTCTCACTTGATGAGTTCAAGATGTCTCGTTTCCCATCGGTGTTCTGTTTGAAGTTTCGTCGTCTTAGAAATAACTCAAGCATTTCACCAAGGGTGGAAATTGAACTTGCCGATACTTGGTGTTTGAAAAGAGGGCATAATGAACGTGTGCTAAATACAAATAGGGTTCATATACTGAGTTCAAAATCAGTTATGAAAAAGGAGAAATAGAGCAAATTAGTAGCAAGGGGGAAGTATAGCTGAAGGGATATATATGTACTAACCGTCTTCTTCAAAGAATGGGGGTTCTGATACCAATGCGTCGAGAACAGTCTCTTATTTTTGAACAGTGTGCACGATCTGTTCGTCTTCACCACGACTTCATCAGGAGGAGTTACTGCACCTTGCAAAAAGATCGTTTTTAATTAGCTTTATTGATTTTCTATCTTAACTTCCGTAAAAGTATTTTCCAACTGAAATGTTGCAAGTATGATTATGAAAATTAATTTATAGTTCTCGAAAAGAACATCAACCAGTTGAAATCCCCCCACCCCTTAATGTGGGTTGTTAATGGGTTACCACACCCAAATTGTTGAAATAAAAGACAATTTTAAAGTATAAACAAAAGATAAGTTTTGCTGGTTTTTGTTTTTGTTGGTTTGTTTGTTTACTTTTAGTTTTTTAGTTTGTTTGTTTCATGTTTTTGTTTTAATTGGTTTTTTGTTTTTTTTGGTTTTTTTTTTGGGGGGGAAGGGTTTCGCGGGTTATTAGGTAGAATCTAAACTTCAAGATTTCTAAAACAAAATTGTCCTCGTTATATGAGGGGAGAATTATCTCCCAAAAATGTTTGTACGGAAATTGTCCCATCTTGTACCTCCTCACTGACACTGAATGCTGAATGGTTGAATGTTATATCTCAACTGTCCCTGATTTCCTTTCCAGTCGAAGCATTTGCGGGGGGTGAATTAATTCGTGTGCTACTCGCAGTTCTCGGAACAGTTCTGTTACTCATCAAAATAATAAGCTTGTTCTCAGCTTCTCTTTCAAAATAATAATAATAATAATAATACAAACTTATAAAGCACACTTTCTAATAAAAAAATACTCAAGGGCTACAGAAAAGATACTACAAAAGTTTGAATTGTGTTGAGAGAGTGAGTGTTTCTGATGTCGTTGGGTAGCTTGTTCCATAAGACTGGTGCAATGTTAGAAAATGCACGGTCGCCGTAGTGGGTGGTACGAGATTTAGGTACAACGAGTCGGGTTGATGCAGCAGAACGGAGAATATAATGACAGTGCCTTATTTGAAAAAGATCTTTGATGTAGGTGGGTGCCAAGTCGTGAATTGCTTTAAAGACAAGTGTGAGGACCTTGTTCTCAATTCGTTTTGGTACCGGGAGCCAGTTGAGATCTTTGAGGATAGGGGTAATGTGTTCGTGCTTCTTGATTTTTGCCAGAACTCGAGCGGCGTTATGTAAGATTCTCTGAAGTCTGGATGTTGATGTTTTTTGCAATCCAGCCAGAACAGCATTGCAGCAGTCTAATCGCGACGTGACAAGGGCGTGGATAACTTTTACAGCATCAGAGAAGGAGAGGTACTTGCGGATTCTGGCAATGTTCCACATGGTAGTGTGCGCTCTTACATATATAGAAGAAATGTGGGCATTCATGTTCAGCTCGCTGTCAAGATGAACACCTAAATCTCGCACTGTATCTGAGACAGGCAGGTCATGACCGCTGATGGTGAAATGTGACACATCAAAGGTAGAAAGCTGATTTCGTGAGCTAGTGAGAAGGACATCAGTTTTCTCGTTGTTCAGTTTTAGGAAATTGCTTTCCATCCACAGCTGCGTCTCAGTTATGCAGTTGCGGATCTGCTGGAAAGTGGCATGATCGGTAGTTCCTGGTTTGAAGGCGATATCAAGTTCCGTGTCGTCTGCATAAAGATGGAAGTTCACACCATGGCGTCGCGCAAAAATAATGATATTTGTATTGCGATGTGGAAATTATAATCTAATTTTTGAACAGACTTAGAAGGGTTTAGAGGGAATTATCAACTAGGCCAACAATATTCTACCGCACCCGTATCGAGGGTGAAGTGAACCCAACTGGGAATATGCAGGCATTGGGTACAATAAATAAATGAACAAATAAACAAATAAATATATAAATATTGTAGATTATGCTAATTGGGAAATGATTGAAGCTGCCATTGTTAACATCGATGAAGAAAAAGCTTTTGATAGAATTAATTGGGGCTATATGTTTGCTATTATGGAGAAAATTGGCATTGCGTGAAGTTGATCAAATGGATTAAAGTTCATTTTTAGCCAACCTACAGGGCAGATCATTTATAAATGAATAAACACGGTTATCCACCATCCTCACATTGTTACTGCACCTCAAGTGATGATGGATATTACTAGATGGGGTGCAAGTATCTTATGAGTGACTTGAAGGAAGGCTGAGAAATTGAAATTGAAATCGCTGTCTTTTTCATGAATACGCAGCAGGAGACTGCAGACGATTCGATGCTATACGTCCCTGAGTCCCAGAAAGTCCAAAACAAAAACGAACCGCGTTCAATTTTGCTTATAATTCCATGCATTAATACTTACTTTCAGAGAATTTCGTACAATTTCATCACAAGGTGGAAAGATGTATTTGTTCTACAGCCCGTACTATGACGCCCCGACTTTAGTCCAGTACTTTATTTAAAAAAATCGTCCCCCGTCTTGCGTTCATGCGTTCATGTGTATAGCGCCCTCCATGGGCAGTTGTTGATTCATCAACCTGCTGGAAGAAGCAATGGCTGCCGGTTCGGAAGAAAAAATGTTGAGTTACCACGACAGCCTTTTGAGAAACAATGATTTACTTCTGCTCGATGGAACACACTGGCTCAATGATAAATTGATTGGGTTTGCGTTCGAGTAAGTTAAGTTTCAGATGTTTTTTTAACGTCCTTGGTAGGAAACAAGACTGACTGAATATTTCTGTGTTGGATCATTCACACTTAACCAATTGCGGGAAGATTTTCGTGAGTGAGTCACGCATTAGAATATACAGTGTAGGTGTATGTATAGATGGATAAAAGAGGGAGGTATTTGTATATTGTTTCCCCCAGGTTTTAAATAGTTTTCCTTCAGGACTTTAACCAAATAACGAAATTTTAGGCCCTAAAATATTGTTGTACATTATTGAGTCCATTTTAATGTTTACACAGACTCAGTCTCGAAGCATCATCAGAGTACAGGAGTCAGACTCAGACTTTTTGTAGTTGTAATCGACCCAGGGACTCGGCCTGACTTGGCTTGAGACCAGCTCGAGAATAAGAAAAAACAGGGGAAATAATAATTCATGCATTGCAAAATACTATGTCACTTTCAGGGTTAAATTCAGGGTTAAATTATTGGTCAATTTTGTTTGTCTTACTCTGCTTGAGTAACCTTCCAAATAGCAGATTTGCACAACCAATGACGCAGACAAAACTAAGTACAATCTTAGACTTGAAACGACAGGCTGTTTAGCTGGCTTAGTTGTGACCCCCTTTTCTCTGGTTAACGTTTATTGGTCCATGGATATTTTCTATCTCCATGATTGGTCAGAGTTCTTGCTGTTCTTTCTGGAAATCTTGAGTCGGTAGAAATCCAAGGCTTATTTGACCCGTCTTGTCAAAGACTTAAATGTAAACACTATGGTGTTGACACATATGGGCTTTGAACAAGTCGGTCAGTTTTTGTAAGTTTGTGCTGTTTTTGGGGTGTTGTTTTTTCCTCTCTTCTTTTTTCCGGCTTGATGTGTTAAGTATTCTAAATTTATTCTTTTTTTTTTTACAATAGGCCTACACAATGGCAATAAATCCCAAGTATTTATGTATTTTGACTTCTTAAAATGGTAGGGCCTCCTGAAGCCGACCGGAGTTGTATTGTGCTAGTTTCCTCAGAAACCTTTGGACGTGCACACATGTGACGCAATGACTATCCAACAGGTCTAACATTACACCCAGACATGAGGGACTCGGACTAGGACAAACAGGGACTCGGACTTGATGGGAAGGACACATGTTAACCCAGATGCTTACATATAAAGGGTTACACAATGCTGTGGCTGTTTTTGTGTTTTGGGGTTTTTGTTGTTGGTTTTTCTTTGTTTTTCATTTCATTGCAAGGCTGACTGTGAACGGTTGCACGGGTGACTGCAGATTTATTAGTTACAGCAAACATAGATTTTTCCAAGTTTGAATCTAAGAAGTAATTATAATTGTAAACTTGCGGGTAATACCACAAGTGTCAGTCTCTTTTGGGAGGAGTCTTGGCTCTGAGAAGAGCTGTTGTGGTCTCAAAGTTTCTTTAGAAGAATGGAGAAATTTGGATCTCTTTCCAAAAATGTTGATCTAAAAGAATTCACAAAATAGCCCCAAAAGCCTATCAAAGTCCACAGTACATGTACATCACTGGGCCCACTCATGAAGATATGTTGTCCTTTGGTTATATCTCTTCCTTTTTCAAGGGTAAAGTGTCATGCCAATTTTGTACATGTAGGTACTTCTTATTACATGTACTTCACTGAATTCTTCCTGAATCTTCTGCTAGGGAAATTCACAAGGAAGCTGTGCTTCATACAGTATGTACACCATATAATAGTGTGTTACCTGAAACTTGAATTGATATCTTTGAAAACTACATGTAGACTAAAATGCTGAGAGATGCTTATTCATGCTTTTATCTGAATTCAGACCTTGTTATTCAGATTCAGATTCAGATTCAGATTAATTTTATTGGTCCATAAGGAAATTCAGTATGTCGGCATTACAAAGAGCACATGAACATCTACTATAGAAAATAATATACACAGATAGATAATACACAGTAGCAAATTTACAATGACGTACAATGACGTAGTCATAAGGAAGACATATGGAAACACGGATAAATAACGTTTTTACGTAGAGGAATAATATAAGAAAATAAATGGACTTACAACAATTTAGAATGTACGATTGCGCAGAACTAAGCGGTATATAAATACAACTTGAAATACCATAATTATACCACAGGGTAATATTTGATTACTTTATGTTTGCCAGGTGAAGAAAGTACATGTACATGTAGCTGTTATTTTCTTCTAATGTTAAGCAAGTAATCTGGTGTTCAACCTACTTCTTTAGCACTGGGGATGCTGTTTCCAAAATCTCCTTGAAATCTATACACCAGGCATTAGAAATCTATACTCCAGAGATTACCACAAGGTGGAAAGGCCATCATTTCAACATACATGTATCTCCAAGGTTTTAGCCAGGATTTGGTAAAAGGGTGTCCAAATCTGCTGGAAATTTAAAAACTGGGTGTCCAAATTGTTCACTTACAATACATTTACATGTAAATGACAGATGAAACAGGGTGTCCAAATTTAAAACAGGGCGTCCAAAAGACACCCAGACACCCCTCTGGCTAACACTATGTGTATCTCCTAACATTTAGATCCTAGTTCCAGACCTTTGTTGTCATCAATGACTCTCATCATCGGAAATGTTACTTTCCCTTTCAAGAGTTTGTGTTTTTTAAATTGAAAACCAATATTTATGCAAGATTAAAACAGGTTTCCTGCTTTTGTCTACAGATACTTCGAGTACGAAACATTTAAAAGGATTGCTGATAAAGTAGCGTTCATCGGTGCGGAGGTGACTCAGTGTATCAAACTCAGCAATGGTAGGTGACAGTTTGACATAGGGGCAAGAATAAAACACTATAACAAGAACAATGGTCTTGACTCTTGACTCACGATAAAAAGTATCATATCTTCCATGCCAAAATGGGTTTCTTCTGTTTGTAAAGGTTGTATTATTAGGAAACCCCATGGCTTGTGTACTGTACACTTGGTCTTCGCAGTCTCCTGTGTAGTTTTGTGGCAAGAGTCAGTTGGACAACAGAGTACCACAGACTGCCACAAAGTGCAATGCCTTCCAGGCTAGCATTTAGGTGCATTGGTTTCTTATGTTTGTACAGGTGGGATTAAGTGGAAACCCTTCGCATTGTGTACTGTTGTTGGTCTCCACAGTCTCCCATGACATTTTGTGGCAAGGACCAGTTGTGCAGGGGGAGTATACCAATTCACTGGTACCACAGACTACCACAAAGTACCAACCCTTCCAGGCTAGCATTGAGTGCATGGGTTTCTTATGTTTGTACAGCTGGTATTATCAGGAATCCTGGCATGGCTTGTTCATTCCAGAATTATAGGGTGTCATGGCCGAGCGGTTCGAGTTCAAGTTCTGCAGGTTAAGTCATCGGGTTGTGGGCTCAAATCCCAGTCATGACACTTGTGTCTTTGAGCAAGGTGCTTTCTTCTCTTCACCCAGGGGTATAAATGGGTACCTGTGAGGGTAGAGGTTGATATTGTGTTTGAAAAAGCCTTGGGAGCGCCCACGGCAGCCCAGGGCTGTATACTCACCAGGGAGCTGAGAAAGATTAAAGGATTGTTATTGGCCCAATGACCAGGGCACTAATGCAAAGTGCATTGACATGTTTTTGTAAAATGCACTATACTAGTTAATGTTATTAGTATTTTAACTACAAAATAAGTCACACACTTCTGCTATAAACTATACTGCACATAGCATTTGGAGCATGTAAATAGAACATGTTGTACCATCACACAGTGGGCCAGCTCGAGGTCAAACTGCGCCAAAATTGTTGTATGCAACTAATTGAATTGCCAGTGAGCACTAAGGGGTTTTATGGCCCAAGAAAGACAATGGAACATATTTCAAAATGCTGTGACGTCACCAAAATGCTGAATTTTGATTGGCTTGATGTTCGGAGTCAGTGATTTGAAATAATACGCATCTTTTAAACAGTGTTGGTGGCTAGAAGAATGTATAAACAGCTTCAATTATCTGTTTTATTGTGATGAAACTTATTCAATGACTCAATCTCTCCTAAAACTGGTCTCGATATTACGTATACTCAACTGATGACCACTGAGAACTAACCAAGCTTTTTCGAGGTTCGGATAATATAAGCTTAATAAAAAACAAACGTATTTATCTCATCCCTGGACCACTCCACATCAACAGTCAGACAGCAAGAGGGTTAATCTTTAAAACGGATAATCGTTCAATTTGAATCATAAGTTAAAGTGATGGTTTACCTATGATAATTACTCCCCAAGTTAATGACCATCAAATCTAACTTGGTAAGAAGCACTGCAGCTGTTGATCACATATAGCATTTTTAGAAAAAAAATCACTTCAAAGGAATGTGGTTTAAGAGAGAGGGGTTCAAAACATTTCAATCTGAGAAAAGTTTCTCAGATTGTGTATTCCAATTACGGATTATTATTCTTGTATGGACATAAACGCTCCAGGTTTTCAGAAATATCTCAAAACTCTACCAACTTTTGCAATGAAATTTCAGAGGTTAGTTTTATTGAATATATCTACATTTAAATAGGATTAAAACATCAGAACAGTTACAAAAAATCAAAGATTCTTCAGATTGACTTAAGGGACTTCAGGTTAATCGATTAGGCGTTGTTGGGCGTTGATCAAGAATTGGACTTCATCAATTGGCAAACAGGTTTTCAGATGTGTGCATTCCAATTAGATTGTGCGTTAACTGCTGTCTGAGTCAACATTATAAAAACTCAATGGTTAGAATTGACCCGGATACCGGGTACCATGAGGTCAGGTCCATTTGTGGGTCAGTTTGACCCATAATCTGTTGCAAAAGGATCCGAAACTCCGTCAGCCCAGACGCAGGATCCGAGTCAAAATGAAATATTTTAACCAGTTTCCAGATCAGCCTGACCCCAGAAATGGGTTAGACCAGGGGCTTAGAATCTGGGTCAATTTCGACCCAGGCTATAGTATGGCATAAGATCTTATGCTGGAGCAGTATGGACAAGAACAGCAAGGAATAGAGATGAATGACATTTATGCGAGGAGGGCTACAATACATCCTACACTGGATAAACACAGCCTTAGTTCATTTTAAATAGCTTTAAAAGTAAAATAAAGCATGGTTAAAAAGGGTATTTACAGAGAAATATCAATGAAGAACAGTTGAGGTTGTTGCTTTGTTTTTGTTTATATATTTGTTTATTTAATTTATTTATTGGTTTATTTTTATTTATTTTGTTTTATATTATTTTGTTTTATACTATTTTATTTTATTTTGTTTTGTTTTGTTTATTCATTTTATTTTATGCTACTTATTGCTAATAGACCTACTATATATTTATTATCTATTTATTTATTTATTTATTTATTTATTTACTTATTTTTATAGGGCGTGTTTTTTAGTGGTTTTTGTTACGGATTTCATTTTCGTATCATTTAACAAAAATCTACTCTGAAAAATTAACACCCGAAGCCTTTGAAGTTCTCCTTAATGTATTTGTCTGCTCAAACAGTAAATTCACGGTTTGGAGGGAGAATGCTTTGCCGAACGATTACTGGGTACAGATACGTAATCAGCGTAGTGAGACCGAACTCAGGTGGTTCATGTGAATCCACTATACATGTTGCCAAACAGTGCGGAAGCAATTTCAAATTAGCTTGTGCTGTAACCAGCGACGCTTCTGCTGTGATGGGCATACACTAATGTCCTTGAGGTTGAACCCTGCTAAGAAATGGTGCATGCCAGAAATGCCAAGGATCAATCTCAGGCTCTCGGCATCCTTGGCCTTGTACGTAGTGCCTCATCTCACCTTGACGAAACAGTTGATGCTGACAGTGTCGTTGCTAATACGCACTGCTCTCTACGCACTCTACAGCACGTCAGGTGTATCAACTTAACTCTCATTCATTCAACATTACGGGAATAATCGTCATTGTTTTTTGACACTCCATCATACAAGATTTCAAGAAAAAAGATAATTCCATACAATCTGTAAAAGAAACTCAAGTGATAAACCACAACGGAAACTGACTGGAATTGATTTTAAATAATGTTTGAGGGTTCAAATTTCACTCTTGTCAACTTTTCTTTGTTCAACCCAAAATTGTAACAACAAATTTACCGCCAAAATAATGATAAATACATTTTGTTTTTCAATTATCAAGCTAGGTTATCCATTTTTAGTGAAAACAACGACAAACTGAGTTTCGTCAGGATCGTCACCGGTATCACGAAGAGACAATAATGTATAAAAAATTAAATAATAACTTGCAATTTGTTTTTATTTTTTTTTGTAAAAAATTCTTGACAAACTCATTGTTGTTAACATTTTCGGCAGGTCTTGGGACCTCAAATAACACGTTATCGTTTCGTAATTACACGAATGACTAACGAATCATATAGATTTGCTATTTAACTTACATGTATGTACCATATGGCTATTTTTGTCTGTTGAAATAGGGTTCGCTGTACTTGTCTTTTTAAAAATTATTGTCTCCTTTTATACTCTTTTAGAAATGTTTAATGTTGTAAAGCGCCTCGGGGTTGGTTCAGCGTGAGGCACTCAATACATATATAATTATTATTATTATTATTTCGGGTTTTAACTCGCTTATTTCGATTGCGACAACCGATATACGCAATGATGAGTTGGGGTGTGTCTTTGGGTGCTATTATGATCTTATCTTTGACAGTAATTCAGAAATGATTATCTGAGTGATTTGGTGTGAAAAACCAGTTATGCATTACAAATTAAACAGCTAATAAATTATTAATTTTGAATTTACGGTTATCACCTTTCACATCGTAAAAAAAAGAAGTATGTCATTGAAATGCAACGATTTTAATCTGATAATAGGGAGTTATGACATTACTTTTTTTTTTCTTCTCATATTTAGATTCCGAAGTTGGAATATTCATTGAGCCTTTGAATCTGCCGCATAAAGACTACGTGTTTATGGCTGTCAACAATAATCAGGCTCACCTGGCGGCTGGAGGAACTCACTGGTAAGAAATTCAACTTAAAAAAATAGATTTTACCCAAGAACGATTATGTTTTATGTGGATCTCTAAAAGGGGGGGGGGGGGGGGAAGCGGAGAGCATCCGTTTTGTTCCGCAAATAGCTCATTCCTTAACCGGAACGAGTGCTGTTCCTTGTGGGGGACCGGTTCTAAATGTTAAAATGAATGTTCTCGGCGGAACATTACCCATCCCAAAAGGGAAACATGGTCCATTGGGAGCTGTGTTTCCAGGAAAATTATTTAATCGGTGTTGAGTTTGAGACGATGGAGACGGGCCCTCCCATTGCCGTTTTAATTTTAGGTCTTGTAATTTTTAGATAACAAGGAGGAAGATTGGCTGACGTATATAATGGAAAACAAACAATGCTGTATAATGTAGGTCTCTAATTTGTTTTTAAAACTCTCTAAGCGCGGCTCCTCAAAGAGACCTACATCGGCGCTCTCTTCTTGGTTATTAAAACAACGCATCTTCTTGGTTATTAAAACAACGCGTCTACAGACCATGTAACATTTGCTTACAAACAGAGTAACCTTGTACATCCAGGTCCTTTGTGGCAGGCGAAATACTACTGGTCATATCGGAAATGTTGACATTTTGCGTCGTTATTTCCTCAATCATAAACTCAATTAGTTATTCCCCTTTCCTTCACATCAAAATTGATAAAAATCAGACAGTGCAATCTGCGTAAAATGTTAGATTTTATCTTCTATTGAGTTGTGTACAAATAGTGCCTGCAGGAAGTCCTTGGTCTGTGGCTCTCTTGTAAACATGTGATGTCACAGGTTACGTGGTCTAGAATTGGCTATAAAAACAAGTAAAGTAAGGTTTGCGGCAAATTGTATATGAACAATCTGTTTGAGATGTTTGAAATGTCATGGTTACGAAAAGAATCGTGGTGTTGACAACTTGATCCGTTCGCTCTGATCGTCTTTAAAGCACATGTGTTACAATGGTAATCTGTCAAAGACCAGTATCCACACCTGATGTGACCAAACATTTACACGAAATAACAAACCTGTGAAAGGTTTTAGCTCAATGGGTCATAGGACTCACGAGAAAAGGGTGGGAAAAGCCTTTTAAGTTTTCACTTTTTGAGCATTGACTTTCGGACTTGCGAGATCAAGCTGATTGATTTACACATTTCTGAAAAAATATTGCATAAGATATTTCAAAGGGAGTTTCCCACCCACAATGACCATCTTTATACCATATACGTTGTGTGCAAATCTGTGAACCCCCTTAAGAGAAAGTAGTGCGTGCTTATTGAGATTCTCCCAAAAGACGATCAGATACCGAAGGAAACGTCGAGTTGCCACACCACCAGGGCCCAATTTCATAGAGCTGCTTAAGCAGAAACAATTGCACTGCTAAGCAAAAATGAGCAGGATACCAGTCACAAATTGTACATGTGACATGGTAGTTTGGCTGGTAACCTTATTTTGGTAAGCAAACTTTTATTTTGCTGAGCTACTTTTTGTGCTTAAGCAGCTCTATGAAATTGGACCCTGTTTTTTTCAAAAAAGAAGGAAATATTTCAAAGTCGATGCAGAGATTCAAATCTTACTTAATTGACGATCATTTACTAGGGTCTTAGTCTAAAACTGTCATGTGTATCAAACGGGAACTAAGAAACCCAGGATGGATAATGATATTTAAAAAAAAACTGGTAAAAAGAGTCCAATGTGTCCCTTTTCATGGTGCATTTTATTTATTTGCAATCAGACAGCGGGGTCATCTGCATACTTCCAACAGAACGATTAATGCAACGTCATCAACCCTGGACATGTATTTTGTGTGTCTGTAAGTGTGTGGAATATTTCAATTCAATTCCAGCTTCCTTTGGTCGGTTCTTTGCCTGAAATCTGTGTAGAATGCAGCCAAATTGGTTCAATTAGGGGTTCGATGATGGTTGCTTCGTTTTATGCATTACATAATACAATAGCACAAACAGACAGCGAGTATCCTATAAGACCTTCAATGGTAGCCAATTACAACAATTTTGCGTACAGGATTTTTGTTTACTACAGCTATCGTTCGGAATCCTTAATTTTATAACTTCTTTATAAAAAACCGTCATAATTGGACAACGCAGCCCACAAAATATAATGGCTGTGCCCCCAGACAATAGCCGTCCTAGCTCCGTACCTCGGCGTGACGTAAAAGATGACCTCCTATCTTCGATTCTTCCTCTAAAGCCAATCACGACGCTAATTATTAGTGGAGCACTTACCTCGCTATTTGTGGCGAGCCTCGTGACTTGTGATCAGTTTGCTTCCATCTCCAAGGACCACTTTAATACCGTATTAGCACAGGTGGTGTGCGACATTTGTAGATATTTCTTAAGGGTTAAATTTCATTCCAATTCTCTCGAACTCAACTTATCGTACAGTTAGCTTGTGGTAAATGTGGTACATTTTACAGGACTAAATAAAATCTGTTACAAAATATTGCCAGGATTGTGTCCCAGATAAGTTTGTATCATGCCCTACATGCTTGGTTCATGCTAGGTCCGATTTTACCTGATAATTTAGATTTAGCTTTTTTAATAGATTCGAGAAAGTTATAAGCTTTCATTTAAAGGCACTGAACATGTTTGGTAATTATCAAAGACCAGTATTGTCACTCGGTGTATCCCAACATATGCATAAAATAACAAACCTGTGAAAATTTCGGCTGAATCGGTCATCGAAGTTGCAAGAAAATAAAGAAAGAAAAAACACTCTTGTTGCACAATTTTGTGTGCTTTCAGATGCTAATAAAAGGCTTCATGCATGAAGTCTTTTATTATTTTAGTGAGAAGTTACCTCTTTCTCAAAAACTACGTTACTTCAGAGGGAGTGGTTTCTCACAATGTTTTATACTATCAACAGCTCTCCGTTGCTGGTTACCAAGTAAGTTTTTATGCTAATATATATTTTGAGTAATTACCAAACGTGTTCAGTGCCTTTAAGGTGTTGCACGAAGAAGAAAAAAATGTCAATAATAGGTGGTGGTTAATCTCACGCCCATCAGCCATGTACAGACATGTTTGCTAGGTACATGTGTGTTATTCATTACCCGTGGGCCGTGATGGTATGCAAAAGATGTATGTTTTTCGTTTTGAAATAGCATATGTGTCAACATTCGTTCAGCGTAAAAAATAAATAAATAAATCTTCGGCACAAATTGAGCCATGCTTAAAACATTGCGCTTGTACTAGTAATAATTCTACATGCTAACTTTAAGGTCCATCAGTGACATGTAATACACGAGCACGAGATGCGGTCTATATTTACCATTCATTAAAATGCAAAATGAATTGACAAAACTGATCAATTCAACTGCGCACGCATGTAATACGTCACACTGAGATGAGTAAGTAAACCGTGTAGACAGATTTTTGACATTCATATCTCTTTAGAAAGTGCCACGTGAAAAACAAAATAAAAAACATGCTGATGCAGTACACTTCATCTTCTACCGACATCTCAATATTATGAGACTGCTATCGATTTCAAACTGTATGACTTGTTCCCCACCTTTGTTACTTCCCTCTGTGCTATTGTAACTTCGAATAGTGATTGTGTCACTGATCAAAATACAGCCAGACTGTGATCCCCCCCCCCCTTGTTCCACCCTCGGTTTGGTTACACTCACTTGAATGATTGCATCTTATGTACACAATATCGATACCAAAGTAAACAAGGCTATACATCTTGCACTGTGTGAACTTCTATATATTGTGTGTCACTTTTCAAACAGGATTTTTGTTTCCTCTTCTACTTTTTTTCAAATATCTATACCGTATCAATGTTCAAACGCCAGCGTATCTTTTGTGCCATTTGTTTGTGATGTTGATGTTAAAACACGACTTTCCCTTACCTTTTGTACTGATGAAGAATAGAAGGCAGTATACAAAAAAGTAGCATTTTACAACTTGCTGCCGATAACGGTACATTATCGATGTCAATATTGTATTACATCCATTCGGTTTATATCAGTTATAAATACAAGTAGTATTCACTTGACTTTGTTTGTCGGTGTGTTGGGTTGTTGGGTTGTTTGTTTGTTGGGTTGTTGGGTTGTTTGTTTGTTTGTCTGTCTGTCTGTTGGGCTGTCTGTTGGGCTGGCTGTTGGGCTGTTTGTCTGTATAGGGCTGTCTTTTTGTCTGTTGGGCTGTTTGTCTGTTTGTCTATTGATTTCAGAACAGTAAATACATTAAACGCCACTGACAATTTTTACAAATAAAAATCCAGACGAGAGAGTGGGTAAAGAAAAATGTATCCGCGTAACTCAACGGGACTCAAAATTAACAAACATTTAACAAAAATTTGCAAACAAATTAAGAGTGTTTTATCCTACGAACAAACACAAAATGTTGTTGAGTGTGACTTGCGTTTTTTTTGTTTTTTTTGTGTGCAGTGCACCCGATCCGACTACCCACCGCTGCTAATAAGCAACGCTTGAGGTGGAGATGCCATACTATAAGCGTGCCCGAAATATATTATCATCTTACATAATATCACCCGCCACGCTTGTTAGCGAGGCCGGTGTCATAGGGAAATCTTTCCCCGGAGATTCTGTCCCCCATATGGGAAATTAACGTGGGCTGGAGAGGGATGATTCAAAAGAGGGTGCTATCAAAAGCAGTTTGTACACAGTTCTCCATATGGGGGACAGAATCTCCGGGGGGGACAGAATCTCCTGCCACACCGGCGTCGCGCGGTAGAGAATCAGTCACACCATTAGGCTAACTTACCAATAATCATTGATCGGCAGAATCTCTACCTAAGCACCTGAATACAAAGTGGATGTATTCAATGTGATTCATCCATTGATGATTCGGAGACATTTTGGGGCGAAAACTTCCGCAACCAGAACTTTGCAGAAGAAGTCATTATTTCATGAGTCGGCCATGATGGCGGCCTCGCTAACAAGCGTGGCGGGTGATATTATGTAAGATGATAATATATTTCGGGCACGCTTATAGTATGGCATCTCCCCCCCCCCCCCCCCCCCCCCCTCAAGCGTTGCTTATTAACAGCGGTGGGTAGTCGGATCTGTTGATCTTGTTTATTGTGGTGTTTTGTGATTGTGTTAATATTGTTGTGGTTTTGTTAGTCAATTTCAAGGTCTCCCTTCATCTACACCAAGGTTATACTACGAATAGCTTATGAACAGTTGTTGTTTCCCCCTATTTTTCTTTGATGCAGGAGTCTGCTTGTTTTTAACAGACCAGAAGGCAAGTTCAGCCACTACGACTCATTTGGATCCAGTAATCAAAGCCCTGCCATGGCGTTGAGCTGTAAACTCCATCCATTCCTCACAGGTATTTGCATTTTGACATTTCAGTTTATGAAAAAGGTGTTTCCTTGCAATGCTCTCCCTACGGGCTGAGACCATAATCACGAGCCGGACACTCTCTGCACAGCGTGTCGACTTTTAAAATGGCTGTAAAAACGGCACTCGGATCCTAACCAAGGGCATACAAGTAGATAGGTAATACAATAGACCCTTCCCATGAAATATGCTAATTACATCCACGCATGCGTACATACACTATTTGGTTGGCAAACGCCATAGAGATGTGCACTAAGCAGACGCACAAACGCGTCTGCGTCACGCCACCATCAGCCCCATACAAAAAGGCGCAATGTTCCATCATTTGCCAACCAAAATGTTAGTGCACACGCGTGATGTGCAATTTACATATTTCATGGGAAGGGTATATAGATCGATCCATTAAGCCCCGCCTCCTTACGAGTTGACCAATCACAGCCGCGAAACCCGATCACCATTAGTGCAAAGATCACCAAACGGCTCAAATGGTGATCAGATTTCGCGGTTGTGATTGGTCAATGAGAAATGGGCGTGGCTTAATGGATCGGTGTATTGTAGTAGGAACCAAAAGAATGGTATCAAAAAATGAGATTGTTCAATGAGAAAGCTCAGTGGTTGTAGTATTTCATACCAAGACCAATCCTCCAAGAAAATGTTTCCGCCTGAAAGACTGTCAAGGTTAAGGAAAGCTAATCTGAAAACAACAGACATTATCTGTCTAAATTGTGGCTGTTTGTTTTAGTGTCTAGTATAGTAAGCAGCGCTATTAATCGAGTTGAATTGGTTATTTTATAGCCTCATACCTTAGCAAAAATATGTCTTTGAAAGTATGTTCTGAGCACCCAGTTGAAAATATGATCATGAATCATTAATAAAGCATGTTACTCGTGACATTGCATGTTTACAAAAGGCCAGAGCCTGGACTTCCCTCGGGCATTTGTAAACAGTTCAACGAAGAATGCAGCGCACGATTTTTAATAACTTTTACACAAAGACAGCGATCCCATTTCTTAACTTATTCAGTTGTTTGTTTTCTTGCTTGTTTGTTTGTTTGTTTGTCTGTCTGTTGGGCTGTTTGTCTGTAGGGCTGTCTTTTTGTCTGTTGGGCTGTTTGTCTATTGATTTCAGAACAGTAAATACATTAAACGCCACTGAAATTTTTACAAACAAAAATCCAGACAAGAGAATGGGTAAAATAAAAATAAATTGTTTTTGTTTGTTTGTTTGTTTGCTGGTTTTTTTTTTATTGGTTTGTTTGTTTGTTTGTTTGTTTGTTTGGGTTTTAGGTTGTTTTTTGTTTTATTTTTATACAGCTCTTGTTTTTAAGTGTTAATTCCAACTTAAAATGTACAAATTCTCAAACGACCACTGCAGTATCTTGCCTGCCAGGAAGAGACCTGGAATGCACAAGGTTACTATATTTTGTAAACAAAGTGACAAGGTCTATGACAGGCACTTATAGTTCCACGCGCCAAGCTTGATTGGGCCGGTATTAGTGTGCAGTACTTAAACCATCAAAATCAGTACTCATTCTTGGAGTTGATGAAGTTGGCATTTAGAAAGGCTGTATTTTTCTCATGGAAAGGCTGTGGAATTGTCTGAATTAAAAAGGAAATGTCTACCTGACAGCTCCTGCTGAGAGGACGAATTGAGAATTCACAAAATTTGACAACACTTCACATGGTGCATATTGTCAAATATTATTGACTCGGTTTAGGATAGGCAAACAACCCAAGACGCTCTTCGTGGCTGTGTATTTGCATTGATTTTCTCATCATTGCCATTCAGAAGAGCATAGCCATCCAAATGGCGCTATTTTTCTTCACATTTTTTTCCCTGCTCAAAGCAGCGAATATCGACTAGAAATTATGGATCAGTCTGCTCAGTGCACGATCAGGTCAATGGGAACCATTTACACAAGTACCAGGTCATTTTCAGGCCTGGAGTTTACTCAGAGGCCATGGCCTATGTTGCCTTGGTCTTTGCCTTGGTATACCCCCTTCAGAAGTTTACATAGATTTTATGGTTTTCCAATTGAAGTGCCCTTTGCAAAATCCAGGCCTGCATTTTACAACAGTAGGAATGTTCTAAAACTTTGCATTATGGCGGAGATACCAACTATAGGTTTGCGGTTACACCGCCTTACATGAGATTTCTATTTTGGTTGTGGTGGTTCTAGTGGACACCAGGGCCCAATTTACTAGAGCTGCTTAAGCACAAAAAGTAGCTTAGCACAATAAAATGTTGCTTACCAAAATAAGGTTACCAGCCAAACTACCATGTCACATGTACAATTTGTGACTGTATCCTGCTCATTTTTGCTTAGCAGTGCAATTGTTTCTGCTAAAGCAGCTCTGTGAAATTGGGCCCTGGTGGTGTGGCAACTCGACGTTTCGATCAGGGCCTAATTTCATAGAGCTGCCTAAGCAGAAACAATTGCACTGCTAAGCAAAAATGAGCAGGATACCAGTCACAAATTGTACATGTGACACAGTATAGTTTGGCGGGTAACCTTATTTTGGTAAGCAAAATTTAATTGTGCTTGGCTACTTTTTGTGCTTAAGCAGCTTTATGAAATTGGGCCCAGGTTGCTCTGATCGTCTTCCGGAGTAAACTGGACTCTGTTACTGCAGGCTGTATACAAACAGTTGATGTTACAACTATTGGTTATGGGCATATCATCCCCACGATTGCCGTGTATGTCTAATCGTCTCCTGAAGTACGCTTGTCATTTAGAGAAGGAGGTTTCTCTGGTGTTGCTGGCATAATGTGCCGCATCGACCTGAAGTTAAGGTGCTTTGAAAGGATCTCAAAATTCAAACACAGCTCCGCACACCAGTCGTTGAAATAATAGTGAACGCTTTGAGACGCATTCGGGTGTGATAAACCGCTGATTATAAGAACTGCTTAAATACTAAACAACATCTAAAAACGAAGTTTAGAAGCTCCTCGAAGACCAACGATAGTATACTCGTATATCACTGAATGGACTTGGCTGTAAAACCCTAAGGCACATAGGATTTTGTCTCCCTGTCTTGTGAATTTCTTTGCCCTTGGTGTGTTCAGTCAACATAAAGGAACGCACTTAAACCTTTCACAAAACAAAACTCTCGTGCTTTTGAGTTTACAAAAATCAAAATCGACTTACAGTTACTTTTTGAGGCGCATCCAAATGGGTGGGATGTTATTAAGATAATCCAATAGAGAGCCCTGGAAAAGAACGAAAGAAAGACAGAAACGTGGAGTTGTTGTTGTTGCAACTTGGAAACATTACAAATATATTTCAATGTTTGCCCTGAATCAACGCACTTTATACTAACAAAGCTTTTAGTACTCTCAGCGCGTACCTCCGGGGAAGAAGAGGTGTCTTGGTCCCAAGGTACTGATGTCAGATCAATCAGCTCGCCTAACTATTGCAATTTGGGTAGAAATTTGTGGCAAACTATTGTTTTTTACCCTATCAATGGTGTATATATAATAAAATATATCAATAACATAGGCCTATGTAGGAACATTACACTTTTAAACCGAGATGGAACCAATACAATGTTCGGCTACCTTCCAAGGCAATTTTTATCGAGTGAGTTTCGAAATAAGGGACATTACGGGCAACTCAATCAGGCGGTCTTGGAATTACAGAAAGGCTTAATTTGCCTCCTCCAAGATATTGTGCGTCTTCAAGCCAACCTTCCAGATCATTTGTTCATTTTGTTTCTATTTTTCCCCCTTAAGCACTTCTATTGCCATACGTCGTCTCCACTTCCCGGGTTCACTTGACCATAAAACAAGACTCTATTAAATTTCAACCTTCCAGATCACCTTCCACTTCTTCAAAAGGAACTATATCCACTTTCCTGAGAGCCCTTAACCAAAGCCGTTGGCATACTTACTTACCCTGAATACTGAGACTCTGTCGAGAGCCGTTCCGGCTTTTTAAAGTCACTTTAACATCAGGTATTCGACACTCTCCCATGATAGGAAGAAAGCATCATCCAGGTCTTGTCAATGCCATAAACAGCTTTAAGTGTCTTACAGTCAGAGAGCTTATGAAAGAAACAGGCATTCAGAAAGTATACAAGTCCGGGGACTGTGCCTCATGTGTCACGTAGTGTGCTTGATCGAACAGATATTGGCCAGCGTTTCATTCCACCCGAAACAAATCATTCGGACAAATTAATAAAAGAGAGCCTGTGGGAATTATTGACCGAGCCCGTCACTAATTGGCTGAACTAATGTTCCTCAGTGAGACGAAGGCGGCTGATGAAGTGCAACTACACTTGTACGAGGAGCCCCGTTTACGTCCGACTACTCTTCAATTACAGAGAGAGAGAAGAAAAACACCCATTAAGTTTAAATTACATTGCTAATACCACGCAGTGCCGTGTCACTCTACCAAGGACGCTGCGACAGCAAAATGGCATTAATCACCGTATTGTGCCGATAATTTGGTTGCGTTGCCCACTCTGCTACAACATAAACTGTACACGTTTTAGCATGCTGCCTGATGCGAGAAGCATTTCGCAAATGCTGTTTGGTATTTATATTTCTGATTGAAGAAATAGATTGACTTTGTGAAAGACTACCGGTAGTATAAAGACATTTGTGTGCATGCTGGTCATGCTTCCAAGAAAGAGTAACAACATAACTAAAGCTGTATTTTGTATTTGTGTACTATGCGTATATCCCACATCGTACGTTAAAGCACGCGTACACAAATGAACTGTCAAAGACCAGTGTACGAACTTGATGTGACTCAACCTGTGAAAATTCAAGCTCAATCTGTCATGGGAGTCAAGAGAAAATAGTAAAAGCCTACTTACATGTTTTCGGGTTGTTGTTCTTTGTTTTGTTTTTAACATCAGGTTTACGACTCGTGAGATCAAAGGTAATTGCATTACTCATTTTGTAATAGAAAACAAAAGTTTTCCACACCATGACCATCTGTATACTATGTGCAAATCTGTGAATATTTATTCTAAATTTGTTCAATCTTACCAATGTTGTACACACCCTTTAAACGAAATTGTGTTCTTTCCCGCTGTCCCCAAACTTGATTTGATCGAATATTAAATTGCAAAGGAATAACAGTTCATGTACAGTAACCTTAAGAAACCTCTCGCGGTTGACGTCTTTTGTTCTATTTATGTACGGAGACCCCAAAAATCTATTCATTTCGTCTTTAGCAAACCATCTCATTTTAGGTTGATTGTGGCTTCAATTCCTCCTGCTTGTGCAGTTTATTGATTTGAAATGAAGACCAGCTATTTATAAAGTACAATGCAATACAAATTGATATTCGCAAAGTGCAAACGCCGAGGAAGGCAGTTCATAAAACAATATTTTGTTTGTATTGAATGCCGACCCGCGGTCAGAGTAAACGATTCACAAATTTGTAATGATTGAGTTTTATTTCTTTCCACGGCCGAGATCGTGAATGTGAAGTACAACACGCATATAATATGTCCATCAAGGATATCAGCAATACCACGGAAAAGTTAGTCATAGAGAGTGCAGTGACATTGTTAAAGTGGTTTATCTTCTTTTTGTACACGGATCAAGTATTGATATTGTGTACAAAAGGGTCCTTGATACATAAAAACGTGAACCAAAGAGGTTCATTTGATGTCAAAGGTGATAGCAGGCAAAATGTAAATACGTGGTTGACTTTTGTTTATGAGAGAATGCACAAGATATGGATTAAAAAACAAACAAACAAAAACATGAAAATTGCAGTATTTTGCTTGTTTTTGTGTTTTGTTGTTTGGATGTTTTATGCTTTGTTGTTTGGATGTTTTATGCTGAGAACTGTAAAAACGTGGGCACATTTCAAATTGTTTTAATTTTGATGTTGTTGACAATACTTGACAATCTCTTGTTGACAATCCTGGTTTGATTGGCTGCATATAATTGCGCCACAGCACCTTGTAAACCATTACATGATGGAAAAGGGTCTCATACTTCAAAACGTAGCTCCACATACCTTGCAGGAAATTACTGACTGTTGAAGCGCCTTTTGTGGATATGAGTCGGACGGATATGAGTGCTATGTAAGAAGCCACTGTTATTATTAATATTGCTATTAAATTGATTATTGGTGAATATTATTGACAATGTAGATATCACAACCTAGCTTTGGAGACTGAGGTTCAGCCCCGGTGAAATCAATCAGCCCTGACCCGACGATCACCCTTATGGTAATCAAGTTGCTATCTACAATGTAGAACTGTCTAGTGCCATATTAATATCAATCAAGCCTTGCGTCGGAGGTTTTGTGTTGGCTTTTGCCAACTACACACGTCATAACCTAGCCTTTTGTCAAGGCCTTCGTGGCTTGAACAGCTTTGTAGAGCCGCGATCCCAAGCGACTGAAATGGGAGACTACGCACGCGAGTGGCGAAGCCACGAGGGCCTTTTTATGGTGGCCCTGAAGGGACATCGCATATCGCATACGTGTGCGCACACGTATGCAATGTCGTGAAACAAATCGCGAATGTGTGCGCACACGTATGCAATGTCGTGAAACAATTCGCGAATATGTGCGCACACGTATGCAATGTCGTGAAACAATTCGCGAATATGTGCGCACACGTATGCAATGTCGTGAAACAATTCGCGAATGTGTGCGCACACGGTATGCAATGTCGTGAAACAAATCGCGAATGTGTGCGCACACGAGTGCGAATATATTTGCGATGTCGTGAACGTTTATTGCATACCAAGTTGCATACCTTTGGGATGATGTCATAGTTGCAGACAATTTGTTAGTGACCTAGGGAGTACGTGGCGCTACAGTCAGGCTCCTGTAAGCATAGACTTGTGGACAAGTCGTTAAATGTCTGTCGCGGTGATAGCGGAACGGCTTTCTCGCAATATCCCGCGAGAGGGCTGCTCTGTGCGAGATTATTGCTCTCACGACTGGTCGCATTTACCGACTTGTGAAACCCGCTGGCGGTTTGTGCACGGCCTATGGCCACTTCAGCCGAATTCGTACGGACGCATCTGATTGGTCAATTTCGTTATATCTATGAATATTCAAACTGTAGATGAATATTAAACATCAAATCCTGTACTGGATGGAGTTTTATGTTGCTTTGATCATGCACGATCAAAACCAAACACTGAGTGGTGAGAGTGATTGTGTTCATGAATATTTTGACACAAGAAAATACGTATTCAAATTATGGGTACAACTTGTAAATAATTACAAAAAATCGAACGTAAGATTTTATTTCAGTGTTTGACAGTGCACAGCGTGTGGGGACATGACGTAAAACACACGGGCAAATCGTGTAGCTGCATGCCATGGCGCGCAGAGTTTCTCTCGGTGGGGCTCAGCATGACGGAAACCCCTACCCTAGCATGCCAAGAGATAGCTGTACCTGGAAGCTCATGAACATGTGGGAGGGGTTAGGGAGCCAGACCACCAACTACCTTGTCATTGCGGGTTTGTTAGTCGGTAAACCTCGCTGATCGAATCCGCTGTTTTAAAATCTTTACGTTTCAATGTTCGGTGTACGTTCCTTTCCCCCGATTTGGAAATTAAATAAGATTTATGTCAATAAATAGGAAAACCACTCTTATATTGACGGTGCAATTAAGTTAAACAATTTGTGAGACAAAAACGAGCCCCCCCCAAAAAAAAAAAAACAACACACAAAACCAGAGCCCCTGAAGGAACAGGTGAAAAATAAATTACAAATTAAAATGTGAAAAAAACATTCTCACTCTGAATTTCTTTTTCCACTCTCGACACACAAAATTCCAACAAAGTCATTTCGTTTCCTCAAAATATTATATAATTCAATCAAAATATAATTTTGTCACATAAAATTATATTTTTTTAAATTTGTAAACAAAGTTGTGTTTTTCTAGGTAGCAAAATAGATTTTTCCTAGAAAATACGTTTTTGTTCCCTCGAACACGCCTTCTCCACCCGAAATACGATTTTGTTACCCAGAAATACGCGTTTGTTCCCTGAAAGATACGCATTCGTTTCCTCGAAATATGATTTTGTTCGCACAAAATATAATTTTGTTCGCTCTAAATATGCTTTCGTTCAATAAAAATAATTTTTTCCACCGAAAGGAGATTTCTTTCCCTGAAAACAAGCTTTCGATTCATCAAAATACGACTTTGAATTAGTTGCCCGAAACATACTTTCATTCGTCCGAAATATGCTTTCGTTCTATAAAAATATGAATTTTTTCCACCGAAAGGAGATTTCTTTCCCTAAAAACAAGCGTTTGTTTCATCAAAATACGACTTTGAATTAGTTGCCAGAAATATACGTTCATTCGTCCGAAATATGCTTTCGTTCCCTTAATATACGCTCTCGTTCCTTCGCAATGAGATTTTGTTCCCCAAAATTCCTCTTTCGTTCCCTTAAGATAGCTAGCTTTTGTTCCCTTAAGATAGCTTTCGAAGCCCTGTAGTCCAATCACACAAATTTGTTAAATTCCCTTGTGAGGGGCGACTATGAGAGGGGACGAGTTTGTTGTCAGGGGCGACTTTGCTAGGGGCGACTTTGTAGTTGGTGACTTTGTACATGTGTTTTTTGAAATTGGCGACTTTGCTAGGGGGGCGAGTTGACTGGTTTCCGTGTCTGTTGTTTATACACACTTAATACACACAATCACTGTAGAACACATCGGGTTAAATGATTGGAGCGATCAGTAACTATTCACGGAAGGCATTATTTATTTTTATGAGGCAAAACACACATCTTAAACAATTATTATAATAATGAATTTTAAGATAAGTTTACTTTATTTCTTTAGTTACTAAATTAATGAAGGAGTTAACACCCACAAAACACACCCACAGATGTCTCAAGCGCAAGCATTCAGTACATTTACAGTAACTAAAATTACTACTACCCTTAGATAAAATGGACTCGTCTTCATGATCGTCGCTACAGCAACCGTAATGTACACTGCGTTCGTACATGAATAAATGAATATGAACCGCCGGCGGGTTTCACAAGTCGTTAATGACGAAGAAGAGTTGGCAGCCAGCAACTTCGCGCGAGAGCAGTGATCTCGCGAGAGCATTCTTTTACGAGACAGCACCAGATGCGACTCGACTCACCGCGACCATCATTAACGACTTGTCAACAAGTCTACTGTAAGCATGGCTATACAATAATGTGTACCCAGGAACTTGGCACCAGGCCAAGTTTCGCCAACATGTACTACAGCATATATAAGCTATCTACCTACAGCCTACTAATAAGTACTTGTGCTATTACAATCAAGGTCGAAGAGTAAGCACGCGCGAGGGTATTTTACGGTCAAACACGCCCGTTTTATGTTAATAGCCCACGTTCGTCCTGGAAAAAAAAGAAATACGCCACCTGCCTCGCTTGCCTCACAACAATGACTACCGATACCGCTGCAATGACTACCGCTAATCTCACTGTAGGCAAGAAACCCCCCAGATCATTAGACATTTTATTCAAAGGTATGCAACTTGGTATGCAATAAACGTTCACGACATCGCAAATATATTCGCAGACGTGTGCGCACATATTCGCGAATTGTTTCACGACATTGCATACCGTGTGCGCACACATTCGCGAATTGTTTCACGACATTGCATACGTGTGCGCACACATTCGCGATTTGTTTCACGACATTGCGTACGTGTGCGCACATATTCGCGAATTGTTTCACGACATTGCATACGTGTGCGGATATTATTCGCGAATTGTTTCACGACATTGCATACGTATGCGCACACGTTTGCGATATGCGATGTCCCTTCAGGGCCACCATACCTTTTCCAACTTGTTTGCGGTTTCTTATGTGTTTCTTTATAATCTCGACTTTTGCTACCCGAAACGGTAGCAAAAGTCCAAACCAATCAGAAGTGCATAACGCATGTTTCATACTTCATGAATAATTCATTAAAAAACCCGCAAACAAGTTGGAAAAGGCCCTCGTGGCTTCGCCACTCGGCTCGCGCGCGTGGTCTCTCGTTCCAGTCGCTCCACTGTTTACAAAGCTGTCCAAGCCACGATGGCCTTGACAAAAGGCTAGTCATAACCCTAACCCTAACCCTAACCCTTCCTGCCACTAAATAAACTCAATGTCGTCCTCTGAAAGTGGGTGGCCCTTTAATACTAATGGCAAACCTTTTACTCATTGATCACCCACTCTAACTATAAAACATATACAACTTATCCCCTCCTATGATTTATCTAGGCTAATGGCGTTATTGTCAGTGAGAAACTCAAGATATAACGTAGCCTACCAAAAATTGTGTCCCTTTTTTGATAACCACATCAATACCCTTGGGTATCCTTTGGGTAAAGCACCATTTTGTACACTCAAAGAGAATGCACGATTACAATCTTAAAAGAAGGGGGGAAAACCACCATCAAAATGAATTCCCACCAGCTCCTTGTGAGTTAAAGTGCTTGACCCTCCAGCATCATTCAATGTGCCGTCTTTTATCCCGATTCCCTCCCACCAACATTTGGGCCAGCTGGTGCCGCTTGCCACTTGATTTAATCACGCATCCATTGAAAATGGAGATACCAGCCGTACCGTGTATAAACGCAGTCCAGTCTGGACTAATAGTACAGAGTGTAGCAGTAGTACAGTCCCTGGGCCAGCCTGGTTATTTAGACCTGCCGATTTCCTTTGATATCAGCTCCGCCTATCATTTGGGATACTTTTGGAAACGGGTATGGTTTTACTCAGTGCCCCCCCCCCCCCCCTCCCCGCGGCTAAATTATTTCACATAAGGTGGCAGGGATTGGGGGAGCTTAACATCTTCCCTTGAAAACATGCGAAGCCGCGTCTGCCGTATGTGCTTCCACATACACATACACATGCAAAACCTCCCCAGTGACTAGATGAAGCTAGGGTTTGCACATAATCCCCACAAAGGGGCAATCTACTTTAAACCATTAGTGAGGCATGATGGAACCCGTAGCTTAAGAACCGAAGAAGGGACTATGGGTTAAAAAGAATAGTCGCACCAAAAGAAAACACGTAGTCCTATGCCACACTGCTGTTCTTTACTTAGTTTCAGCGATCACAACATTATAGAGTTGTCAGAAGACTAAATTCAGTTCAGTCTTTTGATCATTAATAAACACATTATCTAACCGCTTTGTGAAATTTGTGATCAAATTGGCTCGTCCCGTTTTAGTGAAAACAAAGAAAAATGGTTTGATTTGAGTTTGGGGTTTTGCGCGGGTTTTTGTGTACTTTCATATCGGAGTTATTATAATTACAGCAAATGAAGAAAACTTTGTAATTTTGAATTCTTGAAGTGCTCTTTTCTCAACTCTAATAATATTTCAAGCGGATGTATTTCTCATGTGAACTCGAGTAGGTTTCTTTATAATCAGCGAGCTTTCAGTTTGAATGTAATCAATTTCTTTCCGATAACCGATAATTACCAATCCTGTATTTTTCTTTAAACGATGGCAACGATAAAGGCCTAAATTCACGGCACTGCTTTTACCGCAGAATTCTGCACTTGCGGCCCATAGAATCACGCGCTTTACAAGGTGTCATAAACACGTAGTTTTAGGCCAGTATGTCCAACCCTCTTCTTAATAAAAATGAACCGCATTGCATCTTTGGGGCTATATAGTTTTAAAAAATATATAAAGCTGCGAAAATGGACCCCATGCTGCAGTTTTGAGAAGAGTCATAGAATTGTCATTAGTGACCCGAATCCGGGTCCCATGGAGGCTGACTATTTTCTTGGTCAATATTATGACCCGCAATCTGTGTTAAAATTACCGCAAAATGAGTCAATTTGAGGCAAAATCTGGGTCAAAATCCCATACTTTTTTTGTAATCATTTTCCAGTTCAGCCGGTTCCAGAAATGGGTCAGGCCCCCGCGACACGGACTCCGGATCAGTTCTGACTCGGGAGTGTTTAGAGTGTAGAGTGGTATTGCGCAGCAAACGTTGCTCAGAAGTATGCTGCTGGTTTATACCAGCCCCATAAGTAAAACACTTCGTGGATAACTCCTCTTTGTGGCGCTCTCTGACAAATTCTCTTTGCCAATATTTCGTTGCATCGAAAGCTTCGCAAGAAGTTCCAGATTGGCACGAGATGAAACATGTTTTCAGAATAGCAGAATCTCGTCACGATGGGCCCCGATGGCGAAACGACACAACCAGTCGGGTCCGGGGAGGATATTAATTTCTCCCGTTGTCATCTGAGACTTCATCCCATCAATTTATATCAAGATGAAAATCCATATAATATCTCTTAGGTAATCAGCTTGGGAGATAATGTTGTGAAATGTGCCCCTAGTAATGTTTGCAGCTGACATGCCCCCAACCCCCAAAAAGCATACGAGGTTTTTTTTATGTGTAATTTTGCTGCGGGTGCGAGTTCAATTTATGCGTTCAGAGTACCCATAATACGATTTTTTCATCATACTGATCTGCATTGGTGTTGGGGCAATGCAAACATGTAACAGTTAGATCTAGATCGTGCTGGGGCTGTCATCCCTTTAGTAGTGTTGGGCAATGCAAAATCGAACCAGTTAGATCCAGATCGTGCTGGGGCTGTCATCCTTTTAGCAAAGTTGGGAAATGAAAACTTGAGCCAGTTGGATCTAGATCAAGCTGGGGCTGTCATCCAAGCAAATCAAATCAAAGTTTCCCCTCATCGTCATCGTCATCATCTGGAGGTTACTCTGCATTTCATGTTCAAAACAAACTGTTTTTCTTCTTATTTTGGCAATACCTGCACGGTGAGGGACCTTAACTTTCTAGGAACGCCATATTGTATGGTATCTTGATGAGCTCACTAATGAGTTGCAGTTATCCATACATGGCTGATACCATGTGGTATGGTAAATATCCGCTGTCTGCAGTTAAACATATCACAGACTCCGTAATAAAACACATATCTATTGCATGTCGTGGCAGGGTGCCAGTCCATTCAAATATGTTTTTTTTTCTTTATTACAAGGACATGTCTTAAACCATGTGGTATGGTAAAATAACCGATGTCTGATGGGCAGCGATGATATGTCCTGACTCCATAATAAAATACATATTATCTATAGCATGTCGTGGCAGGGTGCCAGACCATTCATCTTTTTATTTTTTAGTTGTCTTTTGTACAAGGACATGTCTTAAACCATGTGGTATGGTAAAATAACCGCTGTCTGATGGGCAGCGATATGTCCCTGACTCCATAATAAAATACATATCTATAGCTTGTTGTGGCAGGGTGCCAGTCTATTCATCTGTCTTTCTTTTTTACAAGGAGATTGGTATATAATGACGGAGTACACATTTACTACTATAGGGGCAGTAGGGGCAGCATATATGCTTCAACTCAATTGTTGACGCGGTGACTCAGCTCTAGCTGTAGTCATAACTGCCGATTCGGATACAGCCTTGAACCCAGGTACCCCGTGCATGACGCCAGAACATTGTAAAATTGCGTTTTTAAAGAAACGTCGCAGGAATAAGAACGTATTCAGAAACGCGTACTGGGAGTTTAATTGCATCAGTTTCTTGATTAAGACAGTCAAATTAGATTAAACTCATCCGAGGAAAACTTTGCAGTTTTGCCTGAAGACTGCAACATCCGTTGCAACCATTAAACATGTTTTATTAATATGTTAAATTCCTTCTACAGAGAGCCTTGAAAAGCCACAGCCTTCTTCTTCTTCTTCTCTTTCTACTTTTTCCCCCACCACACACATTCAACAGAATGTGAATTTACTCAATTTCAAATCAATTCAACTCAACATTTATTTCCATATTGCAAAAATGTACATGCAAGTACATACAGAGAAGGTAAATGAGCAAAGATTTATTAAAACTACCATAATAAATATTTTAAGGGGCACAAAGAAGCACAGGCAAGTATGGAGACATATTCAAAATACTAAGTCTTGTGGAGCAATGCCTTTACAAACAAGAAACTGGACTTCTTAACAAAAACTGATCGTACAACAAATCGGGCTTGACAGACAGGGGACGGAACAGGACAAAAAAAGCAAGAAGGTAACTCATACCTAAAACCTAATAAAAGGTGGAGGATGAAAAAAGAAGAAGCTACTCTAGATAATTAGAGACAATTTGTTGTTATTAGAGTTCTTAAATCAACACACATATGACCATGACTTAATGTTGCCATCAATACTCCTCTAAAGACGAGGTCCGTAGAATGTCAATGTGTTCAGAGAATTAGATGGTGCGTTCAAACGGTATAAAAATATTGCAGTTTGAACTGGTGTTCTTGTGAACATTATGAACTGCTGAAAAATAAGAGGAAAACACCCCGGGAAGAAGGCCGTGAACGTGCTTATAAACAAACAAAAACCTTTTTTTTTTTTTTTTTATACGAACAATACATTAAATAATTGCAATAACTTGAACATTTTGAGGGTGGAGGTCTCAAAAAGCTTAGCTTGTTGAGTGGAGACCCCCTCTTTATACAATAACAACACAAATCAAACAAAACAATAATTAATGTGATAACAAGATTAAATTAGTAACTCAATGATTGGTACAACTATAGTGTATAAAGATAAACCTGAAATACAAAATAAAAAAATATAACAAAACTAAATAACCTCTTTAATAATAGCCAATAGGCCTAATACGAGTTTAAGTTTTATTTTGAAATAATGATTGACAAATTATAATAAACCTTCGTGATATGACAATTCCGATCGTTTAAAACCAAGAATACCAGCGACTTGGTACGAACTCATGATCATTGCACTGCTGGGTGCAAGAGGTTGTTCATAGAATATCACATGCCCAGAACAAGGCTGTCTTTCTGTAACAACAATCACCCCCCCCCCCCCTTTCAAACGGGATGTCTTAATCCATAAATAAAGAGTATTGTGAAAATGTACAACATGCTCATTACATTTTTTTTTTATTAAGGAAGTACGTGAAAACAAATCTGAGCTATGGTGGCACTGAAAAAAACCGCTGGTGTATCAACTCAGTAAATATTCACAGTAAATATTTTGTAATTTTATATGTAAATACTATTAATGTCTATTTTTATATTTATATATTTGTGTTCCTTGTGCAATTGTAGCCAGTGGCATCGGAGTTGAAGGCTTTCGAGTCACTGTTGTTTAGTTAACTTTTTTAATTTCAGGCATGTGCCATTGGCTTTTTGTTTTGTCTTGTTCTTTCTGGGTTTTTTTGTACTTTTGATATGCCGAATAAATAATAATAATAATAATAATAATAATAATAATAATAATAATAATAACTGAACTTTTCGATTTGTATTGCTGTGATCGGCTTTTAGAAAAAAAGAGAGTGACATTGAATTGATTGGAAAGAAAAGTGCTTCAGCATAATTTACATTTAAGTTTTGTTATCGTTGCAAGGAAACAACTTAATCAAATAGTTTTCGCTAGTCACGTTTACGTCAAACTTAAGTCGTCGCACCGGATTTGTTATGTTTCAGTTAATGAAATGTATCAGTTACAGATCTAAAAATCGCTGATTACAAAGGTCACACCTGCGACAAAACCTCCGAATAAATATTTTCGTCTGAAACACGATCGTAGTGGCATTTGAAGACCTCCCAAATAAAACCGTTGTTTGTTTCATTTGCCATATCACTATAAAGCTCAAACATGAATGTGCAAACAATCATACACAAAACACCAACCGAACGGATGCAGCTAATTTGATTATAGTTCACAGATTGTATGGTGTCTTTTGCTCTTCCGGAAACCCAGTATTCAGTATCGCCCTAATTTTGTTTGGAGACATAGGGGATTGAAAGTTCAATGGTTTTGTTTGTCACTCGTTGGTCGGGAGCTTTAAGAAACTAAAAGGATTTCTGAAAATATAAAAAAACCAACAAAAAAACAGTAGTAGGAATCACATCGTACAATGGCGACGGCGGTCATCTCAAGTCTGCGTTTAATTGTATTGTTTGTGCATTCTTAAGTAGAAAATATAAAAATGTTAACAAAATGCTAAAAAGTGTTTTTGGTGTGGTGGTTTTTTGGGGGGTTTAATTTGTTGCCATATTAATAAGCCGTCTTCACATTATAACAGAGCCCTACTGGCTCACTGCACACGTCAATGGGGAACTACAAAAGCGTTGTTAATGGATCACGGCCCTTTCTTCTCGGTAGAGACACAATAGTGAACGGCAAGTGCTCTGTCTCTATGAACCCGCAACTACTCAAATATTGATTGGCTCAAACAATAATATGGAGCGCTAATTAGAGGGCAAACAAACAGCGACTGAGACTTGCAATGGCCGCTATGCACTGCACATTGACTGTGTGTATACCCGTAGAGTAAATGGAGCCCAATGAATGGCATCCAACTTATACAGAAAAAGACTGAGATAATTTGTCTCTTCAGGCTGTTATATTTTGTAGAATCAATCGACTTGACAATATATTTATCTCTCCAATACAACTTGTCGACTTGTCATGACATTAGTCGTCTCGCAAGACGACCTATTGGATCTAAGAAGTAAACTTGACTTGACATGTGTCTCTCCAAGACGACTTTTTTGACCTAAGTTGTCGACTTGTCATGACATTAGTCGTCATGCATGACGACTCATTGGACCTAAGATGTCGACTTGACTTGATAAGTGTCTCTCCAAGACGAATTACTGGACCCAAGACGTCGACTTGTCATGACATTTGTCTGTCCAAGACGAATTACTGGACCGAAGAAGTCAACTTGATCTGATATGTGTCTTTCCAAGACAAATTATCGGATGTCGACTGGTCATGACGTTTGTCTCTCTAAGACTTGTTGGACCTTAAACAAGACAAAATATTTTGTCCTGCCAAGACGACTAATTGTAACAAAGAAGTCGACTTGTCGTGTTAACTTATCGCGTCAATACGAGCAATTTTATGGAACAAGTCGACTTGTCGCGATAATTTAGTTTGTCAAGACGAGTTATTTTACCAAGACGGCAAACTAATAAACCAGGAAGTCGACTTACTGTCTCAGTTTCAGTAAAGTCATCTTGTTGAGATGAATGATTGTCAGGACAAGTCGACTTCTTAGTTTGCAGTAAGTCGACTCGGCGAGATCAGTATCCACGGTAAGTCGACATCTTAGTCTCAGTAAGTCGACATAACGAGAAAAATGATCTCGCTTTCTGGGTCAGTGGTTTGACCCTTATTGAGATCTATATTATTAACTCAATGGCGTTGTAACGCAATACTCTGAGATCATTTAATCGTTTTATGGATTTTCTTTAAAAGGTTAAGTACATGACCGGTAATGATTTAGTATTTGAAAGCTTACTTATTTAAATTAGAAACCAGCAGCATATATCCACTGATTGATTCCTTGTACAATATACAGCCATAATGCGAGTAAATAATTGTTCCCAAAACAACCAGAATTCCGTTATGCAGAGTTGAAAAGGGGGCTTTGACGAGTACGGGCAAAGAATCTCTGTCAAAATAATACACTGTTATTCTGTCTTTCTTCGAAACGTGACCAACCCAATACAATTCTCACAAATTGTGTTAGTTGAAAACCTTGCCGATAGTTGTGAGCTTGCTCCATACATAAAGTAAATACGACTCGTGTTTTGTTTGGTTGAGGGTGTGTTTTTTGTTTGTGTTTTTTAGGTCACAAATATAGGAATGTAGATGGGTCAGAGGACTTCATCATCGAAAAATTGTTATAATGTCCGGTCTTGCCACTCTTCTTCCTTCCCTTGCGATACAAAAAGCGTATATTAGAAATATACCTCGAAATACTTCTTCTTTTTCGTTACCCCGACTCACCCCTTTATACAATACTGAAAAAGAATTAAAGGTATTATACAGGATTGGCAGAGCTGAAAAAATAATCACAGACAGTGTTCATGTTTTGTGTAATCAACCACATACATGAAATAACAAACCTGTGATAATTTGAGCTCAATTGGTCATCGAGGTCACGAGAAAACAGTGAAAAGAGACCTTATGTGTTTTCTGTTTTTCAAACCTCGAGTTTATTATCGCGCGCGATAAAAACTATTGTTTTACTCATTTCTCAGAAACGATAGCATTTTAGGCAGAAATATTTTAAGGAACCCTTTCTACCATTACTTACTTTAAATCATGTAAGTTATGTGTGAATCTGTGAACATTTGTGTTTATTCGATCTTACCAATAGTGTATAGGGCCTTTAAATGACAGTATATGAAATATTTGTTTTGCAAGCTAAAATTATCTAATTGAAGTTAGTTTATAAGTTTTACTGTAACTCCCTGATGTTTTTTCAGCAATACAAACACTTTTATAACCTAGTGTGCCTTTGGAATTATTATTCTTTTATTAAGTTTTTTTCTCGAAATATGAGCCTCCTAACACGTCTCATTCATTTAGTTGAGTTCATAAGTTCATGGAAGAAACAGCAGCTTATAGACGGGACACTGACCTATCATATCGTATTCGGAGTGAGACAAATTTGAATACTTTATTGCAGAACAAAGTACGGGTTTTGTAAGTATGGTGGGGGGGGGGGGGGGAAATTAGTTTCACTCTGAAATGCCACCGATTCTGAAGCTCGTACCACTACCAATTCTCCTGAGAAATCTTTCCGTCTGAAATGCCATAGTCGAGAACACGCCATTTGTAAACCTCATTTCCCCATTAACAATGCTCTTCACAATTACCCGCAATCGAATTTAGCTCGGTGTGAACGTGCCCAAAATCCACGATGAAACAGAGACAAATCTTCTCTGTTTTCACTGAAACGCAGACGTCAAAATGTAAGGGAAATATTCACAGCTAGATGGTTAGTGCGCACCCCTCGTTCCCAACATATTACTCCCATCTTACAAGAACTCCACTGGCTCCCGATCAAACTGCGTATCGTTTATAAGTTAAATCTTCTCACTTTCAAAGCTCTTCATGGCTTATCCCCTGACTATATATCTGATCTTCTCCATAAATATATTCCTGTTCGTCCTCTTCGATCTGCTGGCCAATCCCTACTCACGCAAACTACTTTTTCCACAAAATTTTATGGTCAAAGAGCCTTCAACTTCATTGCACCTTCATTATGGAATGACTTACCTCTTAATATTCGCCAAGCTGGCTCTCTTCAGATTTTCAAGGGACTTTTAAAAACTCATTTGTTTGAATCTTTATTTGTGTAACTTGCTTTTTAAAATAATATTCTTTTCAATGTTTTATGTTTTGTGTTGCGCATAGAGGCTTCTGCATTATGCGCTATATAAATTTCTCGTATTATTATTATTATTATTATTTATTAAACACTACAAATGAGTTTTTTTGCAAAAACTAATCATGTAATTAAATCAGGAGGTTTGACCTTCTATCAGACCGTTATACTAGCCTATTTAATTAGGAATTGAAACTTTGCATGGTGGGAGTACAATCAGGCGTGGTTTACGGTGACACATTGTGTTAATCTTATTTGAGTAGTGTTGGTTCTGAAAAGAACCGGTGGTTGACAACTTGACGTTTCAATCAGTATGCTCTGATCGTCTTCAGTAGGACGCCTCTTTAACTTTAATAAAATAGTAAGGCCGTCTATATAAGACCACAAGTCCCGCTTTCCTCTTTGTGTTAATATTCCCATAGGAATGCATGTGCGATGTGCATTTACATCTCATTGGTTTTGCATGAAACGAAAAAAGTGTTCGGCCAAGGCGAAGACACATTTGCGCTTTTGGAGTCTTGTTGAGAAATACAGTTGTTAGGCGACATAAATTTGAGAAAATATACTTTTTGTTTTTATTTCTTTTTTCGATTATCATAATTGATATTCAAGTGTATGATAAACCCACGAGTATGATACACAATATTATTTAAATAACATTTTACACACTATCGTGTTTCTTGTGAACAGCCTTGTTTATTTCAAATGCTGCATTTTCTTTCGCAGCACTTCAAAGGACAAGAAGAGCGTGTTTTTTAAAGGAGTATTAAATTGAATATTTAATTGACAATTATCTTGCGCAGAGTTAACAAAATAGAAGGCGATTTCAAAATGAGAAAATAAATGTAATAAACTCTGGGTTGAAGTATAGGTACGAGCAACCGCGGTTACTTGGAAATGTTTGTGTTTGAAGTATGTCCCTCGTGGAAAAGATTTATTGAAGTTGGGTGGAGTTTCCACTGTTAATTATGTTTAGTTGGCCTACTTCTTACAGTCCCCAGGTGTTGCGACATTGTACGTGCACATGTTAGTTGAAGTAGCTAACAAAGCTGTTTGTTGCATGACTACAGAGACTTCTGTGGCTGTAAACCCTAATTTATGTAGCTCTCAACTTAAATGACTTAGCCCTGACGTAGCGTGTAGACATTATATTGTGTTTAATAATAGTCTGGACCTAAATGTAGCCAAGACGTAAAAATGGATTCAATTATGCACCTAAATGTAGCCCGGACGTTAATAAAGCGCTATCTTGTACCTGCAGCCCGGGCCTAAATGTGACACAGACGTAAACATAACCCCAGTATTATACATCAATGTAGCCCAGACGTAAATATAGCCGGGCCCAAGTGTAACTGAGACGTAAATGCAGCACCGATAGTATATTTTAAAATAGCCCGGACGTAAATGTAGTCGCAATCATATACCTAAATCAAATGTATAGGCCGCGGGAATAAATGTAGCCCCGATCTTGTACCTAAATGAAGCCGCGATTTTGTACCTAGAAGTAACCCAGAATTAAACGAAGCACGAATAGTGTACCTATTATTATTAAAGAAGCCATGACCTAAATCGGGCCAGAGTTGGGTACAGGGCTGAGGATTGTGGATATTAGGTCTGGGCTTAAATAAGGTACAATAATAAGGCTTCGTTTAGGACTGGACAACATGAAGATCTCGGGCTACATTTAGAGTCTGTGTAGACATCGGTCTCAGGTTATTGACTTTATATAAAAAGGGAATCATTCCTAAGATGACGAAAAGCCAAATGTCGGTGGACT
The DNA here is from genome assembly GCA_037783415.1 of Leptasterias polaris. Classification (NCBI taxonomy): domain Eukaryota; kingdom Metazoa; phylum Echinodermata; class Asteroidea; order Forcipulatida; family Asteriidae; genus Leptasterias; species Leptasterias polaris. Next base: position 356,128 of record JAZGTN010000042.1, on the reverse strand, counting down.
TCTCCATGATAGGCAATCTTAATAGCCGCCTTTTCAGTGGGGGAGGGGGGACATAAAGGGAATCCACATGGTCATTGCTATTTAGCTTGCGGAAAATTGGACTGCTCCTGTGGCTATCCAGCTTTATTGGGGAATCTTTTCAAAGTACTTCAATCTTAGGAAACAGATTAAAGCGGTTTGTGACATTTTAATCACTATGAAAGAGGCGTGCTATTAGTTGTACTTGCGTTATAATACATTGTACGTGATGTAAATAAATCCCACAGGGTATTCTTGTTATTTTTACTCGGCATTTGTCGTGAAACACACAAACAGTTATCAAGAAATAAGATCGAGTGAACAAGCAATATTTCAAGTAAGATAGGAACGACTACCGAGGTTGGTTCGTTTAAAGTTCACAATTTGTATGGACAAATTATGTAGTGTATATCGTATAATTGTCAACAACAAAAATACACTGTGCAACAAAATGTTCATCTGATTCGGCAATTCTGTTCCGAACTGAAGTTAACGAACAAACGGTTCACGGTTTGCGAAGCAGTCTTTGCGCGTTCATTTCTCCAATTGAAACAAGTAACTATGATTTGTGGGGGTCTTCGCATGAGTTTGACAGTATATCTGATGGAAATATTATTGTTCAGAAAGATTGGCACCGATGTGAACTAGATAATCAGTGAAATTTCAGATTGCCTTACTCTTTAAAAAAAACTAATAACAAAAACAATACGGGTCGGAACAGACCCAAATTCCCGATTTTCCCCGGGGTCGGCGTCATTTTGAGCTATTTCGAGGTAATTTTGACACAGACTCCGGGTCAAAATTGACCGGGAGATTTTAGAGTGCAGTATTATTTGGATTTGTTTTACGATTATTACATTTATCTCTACGATCCTTTAGACTGATTTGTGCATCTTAAGCTGTGATCTGAAACTGAGCTCAAAGCAAATTTTAAAGAGCTTTCCTTTTAGGATAGTAGGCCTATAGTACTTGGGAATGCAAACATTTCCTTTGAGGCACATAGCTTGTACATTGTTTTGTGACACGCTAACGCTGAGGTATAGCATTCACACAGACAGTTGTTTAACCAGTGCATTGAATCATCTTGGTTGAGGGTTCATCCATATCTAGGGCCTAGCTACCTGTTGTGGACAACACATTTTAGTCACTCAGGGGCTTATCAGTCGGTGTATAACTTGATCGCATTTTTTTAATATCCAGACTAATAATCGATACTATGTTTCCTGGGGGAGTGGAAGCAAATGCAGCGACAGGTGGATGTGGTATGGATTTTCCTTTCTCCAGGGAGAGGGAAAATAAGAGAACAGACAGTCCACCTGCTCAGATCGTATTATTTTTTGTTTAAATAGTGAGGTACAGAAAATGGAACTTGTCAGATTTTTATGCTCCTGTTTTAATTGGACTGAATTCTCGACTATGGTATCGATTATCGTTTGTATGTGTAGGGATGTCTACACGTTGTAGCTGAGGACTTGAACGAAATGAGGGGTCTGGGTGTCTAAGGGGAGTGAGGACGTCCTCGCTTCGCTTTCATGTACAAAACCAATGGGAACATCGCTAAACAAAACACTACGGGTCCACACGATGGGAGAACACAAGAAGTACTCGATTTACCGGGTCGACAAACGTGTGTGTGTGCGGTGTGTCTAACCCGGTGAAACCGAGGACTTAAACAGAGCAAGGACGTCCTCGGTTTGCTTTCGTGTACAAAACCAATGGGGACGTCGCTAAAGAATACCAAGTCCAAACTTAAAGGGGAGACGGTCCTCTGGTTACGGGGTCGACAATACGTATATGATTGAATAGTTTACAAAAATGATTTAACCTCCATGATACCTTACGCTTTTTATCTACTAAAAAATATTGGTCAAACGTTTGACAAATTGTCCACATGGTGGAGGACAGATGATGTGATCATTGCGTCTTAAGATAACGCGCGATTGCATATACTTTATAAGTACTTGTTCAAAAGAATGACAAGGCTACAACGAAATGACGGTTTGGGAAATGTAATGGTGTTTCGTGAAGGTAATAGAGCCGTGTTCCAATGCAACCTTTTTGTACAGCTTTACCGCAAACATTATTTGAATGAAGTTTTAACAAATTGTGGTTGTAACATTTTGTTTCTTGAAAATATAACCCGTCTTAAATAAACTGAAAACAAAGATTCTTGTTTGCATCCCTTGTTAAATTGTATCTTTTTTTGTTAACTTCACAGCGGCAGGTGACTTGACTCTTGTAGCAGAAGAATGCCCACAGCAGGAGAACGGTAAGTCAGATTGCCCAAAGCTTTACCTTACAGACATCATTGCCCCATGTTAACCAAAGTTCGAATTTAACTTGGGTTGTTCCGTAGCAGAAAAAGTCAATTCAATATCATTCTTTCTTCTTTCTCGTGTCGCGTCTTAATTTTGTTTGTGAACATTTAAACAACTGAGTCTGATTGCTGCTTCTGGAGGACAAATCCTAAACGAAAATGCTATCTTGATTGATTGATTGATTGATTGAATGATTGATTGATTGGTTGGTTGATTGACTGATTGATTGATTGAATGATTGAATGATTGATTGATTGGTTGGTTGGTTGATTGACTGGTTGATTGACTGATTGATTGATTGATTGATTGACTGATTGATTGTTTGAGTGGTGATTATAACGTTAGGCATGTTGCATACTTCGAATGAGCTGATTTCAGTTTATCAACTATAATAGGGGTAGACGGAAAACATGGACAAACATTGCAGATCTGTCATTAAGTCTGAGTGTGTTTAAACTGCGTCCTGATTATATATGTTCCTTGAAGCCAATTATCTACTCCTCCATCATCTAACCCGGCAATCAAACCACTCAGGTGCAGTTAGCGTCCGTCATCATGACAGTCAAGTCGATAAGTACTACTAAAGGGTCCTTCAATCTTCATTAATTTTACCTACCCTTTGAAACCCAAACTCAAGCAATATCTCCTTATTGTTGACGAGATGAATCCTTTGAAGAAAATGGCGAGAGCTTTTTTTCAAGCTTTTTGTTTGATTCCATACTTCACAATAGCTGTTTGTACAAAGCGGGGAGCCTTGCAGCATTATGATCCGTTTACCTCCTGAGAAAATGGCCGGGCAAACGCAAGCTGGCTCCTTACACTGCCTCCCTGTTCGATATATATTGTGATTTTGTTATGTATGTAGACGAGACTCAATACACCTTTATCTTGTTACCACCATCTGGTCTTGTCCCCCTGTCCACCATATTGATCATGACTACCAATTTCCATGTAGCCATTAAGGTACAGGCTATATTCCTTCCAGTCTCGGTTTGGTGACATCGATTTGAATGGAGAGAAAAAAAAATGCTGCACCATGAAGAACTTATTTGATTGTCCGTTATGTAGTTGAATGTTAAACCGCGTAATTTTGTTCCTGTAACGCGTGAAATCATTGTGTCGGAACTCAAGGTTCTCGAGAAAGTTCGAATTCGCGCGAGACTTTCGAGGTCTGTGACAGATAACGAGCTAAGAATACAACTCTATGACTGGAGTCAATGACAACAATTACCGTGTCAGCATTATTCGAAAAATTCGACATTTATTCGACATTATTCGACATTTATTGTTTATTTGAAGATATTTATATATATTTATTTGTAATGTTTTTCAAAATACAAATTCGACCAATGATGTTGGCGGCACAGTACGAAGTGCCAGCACGACACGAGCTGAAACCGCACGTAGGGGGTTACGAGCTTTGTTCGCCCTGGTAAATGCAGGACATGTGGTACGGGGCCATAGAAACCACGCAAATGACCGGGATAAATGAGAGGCCCACACGGTCCAAGTCAGCTTGCTCAGTCATAACCCATGTCATTTCACATATATTTGTCATAATGTCATTCCGAGTAGTAAACGAATAATCAAAATAAATGAAAAATTCCCCCAGTTTAAAATAAATTGGAGTGTGTTGGACGGCATATGTTTTTCTAAAAGCTCAGCTGACAATATGTTTGAATGTTGACCCTGGTCTGCTTCAAAGAAACCTCTGCCAGATGAAAAAGTAACTTGCCACGGCATACATTCCCAGACAGTCGATACATGCACGCGCCCAAATTGGTGTTTTTCAATATAGATAGGAGAGATGTAAGCTGGCACTTAGTTATAAGTACAGTCATTAAAACAGAGTGAGGAAAGACGAGATTCACAGGCCACGTTTTGATCACACTCCATAGTGAGACATAATTATAAACAGAACGCTTGAGGAGTCATAATGTATAAAACAAATAAACATCACAGTATATACGTGCATGTGTTTATGGTCGCATTTTACAGATCGATATCGAAAGTCGTGTTGGCGAAATGAAGTGTGATTTGTGTAAACAAAATAAAAAGTGCGGGGGTGTGACCCTAATCATACGATAAAGATTTTAAGTGGCTAGAGCTAGGTCTTAATTACAAGACGTTTCGATGTTATTGAGTTATTATGAGCACAAAATGAATATTGGTAAATGTATGTCACCCACTGAATGTTTTTGTAACAGACATTGTTGTATGTGTTTGGCCATTATTGTGGTTTAGGGAGGCAGTTGGGTGTATGTCCGTTTTGTAAGATGTCGTGTACAAGTATAATAACGGATTCGTTTGTTACATCGTGGTCTTTTTGAAGAGGCTATTTGGGCTGGAGCCCGAGGAACAATCAAAGTCTCTCGTAAAAGTTTCTTTGAAACTGAGTGGCGGTTGGGAGGAGGAACATGTTTTACAAAAGGCAAGACAAATTGACAATCATATTTTCATTTTAGATGAAATCATTACATAGGAAATCTCTCCCATGAGAACCTGTAACATCTCCAAGGAAGTCTTTATATTATACAAATGAGATATTTATTTCCACTAGTCACTGCCAAAGCTGCCATTTACCCAAGGAGTTATGGATTATTGTAGGCCCCAATTGACCTGTGCATCACAAGGAGTTACTTAACATTTAAATTGCCACCCAACCTTTCGATTTCAGAGAATATTCTCGTCCAACGGTCCATATTATAATGAATCTGACTTTTGTTCTAAAGTCAGCATCGCAATAACTTTGATCTCCTCTAAGTCGCCCTGTCGAACTTTAGCATAAATTGTTGAGCCAGATCAACATAGGATCTTACTGGTGACTTATCTATCCTTGTAATGACCTACTTTCCCTGAAGATCAGGCAGCTGTACAAATCATTTGTACTTTTCAGTATGTAATACATTCCACCCTTCAGTATAACTATATATTTACTCTATTTTTACTCTTCAGTAATTATGTTTTCCTCTTTTGACTTAAGGTTGATTTGATCTTTATACACATCAAAAATGGGGGAAACAGCAAAGTTTATCTCGCTCTCTATTCCCGTTTGAGCATCACTGTCACCTTTTTCTTTGGTCTATAGACGATGTGACCTCTGTTTACATTCAAACCGCCCTCTGTTGACAAGTCTGTTGTCCAAGTCATGTTCCGCCGGGCAAAAAGACGCGTAGTCATGGTAATATTGCGTGTACTTTCTAGCTGGCTGTCAAGTACACAAAGGTTTTGCCCGGCGACATGCGCGCGCATCATGTTATGATTTTCAAATGACGTCAGAGGTCACATCGTCTATATACAAAACATGTGAAATCAACTGAGACCGTAATTACCAATAGTCTAGTGACTATGATGAATATTAATGGGTAAACTATGAATGAAGTGGCCATTTTGGTGAACGATGGCTGAATTGTGAATGTTTACTCCTACTTGTTATAGTTCATTTTCTTAATTTATTTTAATTTGTCCAAACAAATGTTCCAGTTAAGCTTTTGACTAGTGCCATTTTTCGTTTTACTGTGTTCGGCGCCTTAGAGCATGCCTGCATGATTATAGAGCGCTTTATTAAATCTTGCGATGGACTATTCGAATGCACGTCTGAATATAGGACATTGTGTCTTGAAATACTGTGCCTTAAAATTATTTCAAGACATTGTACAGCACGTATTGTGTAATTTATTATTTGGAAAAAAGCAATGAGATATAGGCCTAGTCTTAATTCAGGGTTATTATAAATATCATACCAGTATCAGCAGTCCTCAAGGGAAATATTTCAGTCTGGAATACTGTCAAAGTCAAGGAAACGAATATTTTGAAAATCCCCGATTATAACCGTTGTTTGTTTCGATCGCCCCAATCGAAATAAATCTGACATGCACAATATTCTCGATAAAACCCAAAACCAGTTTTTTACAAGAGACTGACCCCCAAAATTGGTGTAGAATAGAGAGATATAGGCCTAATACAACCAATACTTGACTGTTAATTGGAAAGTGGATTGTGTAGTCTCCCTTTATAAGTTGTAGGTCATGCTGGTGTAACGTCATCGTATGCATTATTTTTTCACTAGGATAAACATGTAAAGAGTAGCTTGACTTTTACATGACGATACGTGTTTTTTTTAATAGTACAATATAATTACAATTATACATTTCTGATTCCACTAGAATGTGGGTCTCTGGTAAAAGCAATTTCTTTGGTTGGATTTGATTTTGAGCATTCACGTCACGCGGTATGGCAATTGTGTGGTTTTGTCTAGAACCGAACCAATCTTTGTACGGTTCCTGCTGTCGCAATGACAACGTTCCAGTTGTCATCTCTATTTGGAGGAACCATACTAAAGTGTTTCCTATCTGCAACTGTGTTTCAACATTTAGTTGATAACATATAAACAAAATGTACGTCTAAGTGATTCCCCGATTGTCGCCGCGAACAAATTATCGAATGCATTGCTTATGGAGACTTTTAACGAAATTGTTGGTTTCCAATAATGCTTGTATATTGACAAATGGAACATTCGTACCCACATACCTCTCTCCATGATTGGCTGTACCCCGCCAGGAATTCTGGAAGGTTTCGATAAAACAGCACTGAACGGCTGTGTTTTCCATTTTAGGTTCCACTGTCCAGTGTAGAGGTACGTATACATCGACGTACAGAGCAAAACAAATATCTTAAGTCATGTCAGAACAATACACAAATGTTTGTGGGAGTATAGCAGTTTCTAAGCTTGACACTTTGCCGTGAACCATGCGCGAACTACGGTATGCCACTGGAGCATCCACTGCGTTTTGTTTTGATACCCAAACAGGCATTAAAGTAGACATTCACTGTACCAATATCGAAAAAGTAACTTCGATATTCGCTGTACAATTATGTGAATGTCCAATCTCCAATATCAAACTAACTTTACTGTCAAATTCGCATTTATATTAGCATTCAGTGCGTTATTCTCTAAACCCACACGTATTGAATTTCAATGCTCCCCCTACTTATTCTTTCTCAGCAGTGTGTCACTGTAACTCATGCTTACAAAAACAACAAATCCTACCCACTTTTACTCAATGGATATGAACAGGAGACTATCAATATGGCCTCTCGAGAGGGTCGGGAATGTGCAACTTGGATTCCTACGGGGATGCTTGCGGCTCGGGACTTGTCTGACCACGTTTGAAAAAAAGGAGATCGTATAGAATTAGTCAGTTGGGGGTAGCTATTGGTTTGTCATTGGTGCCTTAGTTCCACGGGATTTGTTTCTCAAAATGTAGGGGGTACTTTGATCTGTGGTCCTCGGTTTACAGCGACCCCTTTTTGCGTGTGTTCTTGTCCTTGCATCTTTTATAAACAAAAGTGGAGTTATCTTTTAGAAACAAATGGAGTTGAGCTTTGGTGTTATAATAGAGAACCACCCCTATTCGCGACTCCACATTTAGGGGAGTCCACTTTTACGCCTAAACAGATGTGCGGTCTCAGACAGGGCAGAGCTGTGATAGTGATACAACGGATGAGTCGACGCGTGTTTAAGAAAATGCTGTGTTGAGACAAGGATTTGTCTGAAGATAATGATTCCTTGTCAGGATATCATTATTTGAGGGCATCCGTTTTGTCTGTCTCCTATTTAAAACCGAGGCTGCGGGTGAATAGGGATGGCCTTCGCGTACAGAGACAGTGATAGTGTCCAAAATTATATATGGCATACATACAGGGAGCACATTTCAAAGATTGTAGTACAATGACACATTTCTGTCTGTTTGCTGAACTCAATTTAAAACACGTGTAGCGCGAACTTTTCTCACAACGATCGCATCCATAGCTGGGCACGGCTTTTATACTTCTCATTTCAAAACTGATCAAATAATAATGTGGTATGTGGCATACTACTCCACTGCTCCAGTTAATGGTTAATGTGATATTCTGCACATAACAACCATCACCAAGAAGGCTCAGAATGGGTATCATGGTTTCATATAGTCTCAAGCACATGACAATGCCCCACACCGAGTTTCATATTAATTACCAGTGATTTGTACTTGATGAAGGATACATGCGAATCATTCATGTAGCTCTTCCTTGTTCACGTCACTGAGCGATCAGATTCCTGTATATGTAACCGATAGTAGCATTGATTTGAGCCGCACCGAACAAATCTCTAATTACCAACGGGGAAATCGGAGAGGTGAGTCTATAGCCTACCTGATGGCAAAGATGGTCTCTGCCAAAAAAGAGCACTATACTAACAAAACTACAACAACCACAACAACAGCAGCAACAACAATAACAACAACCACAACAACAACCGCAACCATAACCACAACAACAACAACATCATCAACAAAAACAACAACAACCACACAACAACAACAACAACAACAGCAGCAGCAGCAGCAGGAGCAACAACAACCAAATCATGAAAACAACAACAAAGATTATCTGCAGTTCCAATACAATCGCTTGATGTTGTTGAAGCCCACAGCAATCATTCGTCGAGGATTCTACACGACTCCTCTACCCCCTAATACAAGCCTAATTAAAGAGAGGGTTTTTATTTTCCTGTTTTCTTGTTCTTCTAGTTCGAACGTACAACTCTATTACCCGGTGACTTTATTGGGGATACTGGTTTCTGCTTTAAGGCAGTCTTGTCTGAGTTGATACACAAACCAGAGTGATATCGTTTTTGATGATTTTCTCGTAGCCCCCTTCGGCTTCTGAAACGTGCTTATTACAATTTTGTGTTTAATGGAAGCACTGGGAACATTTTTCCTCAAGAAACTAAAAGTATCCACATTTTCTGTAGTGGACCGCGTTGACATCGATCAATGCCGTCTGCCCGAAATATCCCTTGACATTTGCACATAAGTGTGTCTGAGATCAATTAAACCAAGCCGAAACCTAATTCAAATGTTTTCTTGGAAATTTCAGTTTTATGGTTATTTTTGTTCACATTCATTGTTTGTTTAAATTAAGCCTTTTTCCCCCTTTTTTTTACGTACTAATATTTTTTGTGTTTAGTTGGTTTTTATGTATTCATTTTGTTGAGTGTTATTCATAAATACCTGGAAATTACAGTATTCTACTTGGCTGTAAAGTTGCTATATTTTGGTGTCGTTATGTACTTGTAAAACATTTCAACCATGTAAAACTGATGTCATCACTTATTGACACAATATTTACGTCACAGTTAATGCCCATATTATTAGCAAAACTTGCTTATTTTAAGTAATGATTACTGTGTAACGTTTCCACTCACGCAAGTTCCCATTACAAACCAGGCGTTTTCATTTAATGAGGGACATAAATAAGAATTTACTAAACAATTTACAAACCGGGTTTTTTAATCGGGCCCTTTATCTTAACATATTTTAGGCAGTATACGATGCATGGGTACATACTTCATAATCTGTACACACGGAAAATGATAATAACAGTTGCCTTATTAACATATTGGCGGGGTGGCACGTACTTTATTATAATTATGTATACATGATTGCGTTTGCTTTTTTCGCTTTAACACATTTCGCGCTGTTATGTTTGTCTTTGTTGATGTTTTATTGAGAAGGTAAAACCCTGAACGCTAATTGGGGTAAACCAACAATGGTCGATCAAAAGCAACGGTTCGTTCTTCTCTTTGTTTCATGTGTCGTGTATACTGTAAAACTTTCTCATGGACTGGTTCCATTTCCAGGCCAGTTTGACCTCTGGAATCCATGCTCCACGGTTAAATTCAGTTTTGTAATCCACTCATTTTCTAATAGAAAGAGTCCCTGTGAAAATTGGAAACCAATTACTAAGTCTCTAACCTCAGGTTAAAACGGTGTGAATTGTCACTGTGGTTGGTACCCTTCACGTGCATTTTTTCTTTTCTTTTCAAAACCCCCCCCCCCCAAAAAAAAAAAACGTTGGATGACGTCACATTTCAAATATATATAGTGCGAAGGTTTTAGTATTTTTGTCTATTATGTTCTTGTTATTTGTTTAGTTCATTCCTGAATTTTGATGATATCCAATCAAAAGGCATTGAATTTGACCTTTTGACCTGCGCAAAAAATTCCTATTTCAAATGTACAGACCCATTTGTTGTTGATGTCCGATGACGTCATGTTAACAATTTTGCTCTAAAACATTATCAAGTAAAATGAAGTTTTACACCATTTTTCATGTGAGGTTTTCATGTTTTCATACAAACTTTTTTTCCCCACTTTCATATGGACTGATCTATTGGAATATGAGTGCATCAAAAATATGGGTTTGACCTTGGAGCCCCTGTTTAAACTTGAAAGGGGGTGGAGTGTGTGACTCAAATCTCTATAGTTCCCCTAGCCCAGTCCTTGACGATACAGAGCTCGGTCTTGCCCGTGGAAACCGTAATCCACAAGTTCGTAGACCTAACTGAAGCTGGGGCTATCCTTCATGAAACGTTATCATAAACAACAAGCTCTCCACCTTTAATATGACGTTCGTGCTGGCCAGTTATTTTCATTCACGTTCAAATAATACACAAAATGGTTGTACATTTTTGTTTTCTCTTTCTACTTGCTCGGTTTCTAATGATGCTTTTCAAATTGATCCATCGAATTGGAACATCCATTGATGTGTGTACGAGTTTTCTGGGTTGAGAAATATTCCCGGCCTAGCCGCTAATAGAGAGCTCTTAGATTGCCATTTATTGGTTATAATCAAGTTGGGGCTTGTCATTGGGGAATTTTTTAGTAGGCGTGATATTTGTGAAGATGATCGAAAGAATTGGAGCCTCGATACAATGGAGGGAATGAAGGCAACATGTGGGAATACCTAGTACCGTGTAATGTCTTTACTCTGCCCCATGTTTTGCCTGGTTCTCACTCCTTCTGTCTCTATTCACTGCGGAAAAAAGTGGTGCTCTCTTTTGTAGCTGCACCCGACTACCATCACAGAGATTAAAGGGAATTGGCGAACACGTTCTTACTGATGTCATGACTCTGTGTCTTTATTGTACCAAGAACATCAACTCTCACAAACTGTTGTCTTGATAGGTCACCAAAACCTCTCCAATAAACATCACATAGAAGGTTTGATAAACTGGAAAATCCAAGAGCCTTATAAATTTTCTCCTGGAAACACAAGTAAGACATTAAAGGGAAAACTGTCAATAAACTGAGGGGCGACTGCTGGACTCATCAGATATACGGTTAGTGAACATCACTTGCTTCAGATGTTGCTTTCGTGTATTTGGCAAGATATGAATCAGTGAGAGCTTATATGAAGTAAAACACACGTGTGGTTATATCATAACTATCTGTGAATGTCGTACATGATTACGTTTTCATACATCGAGACAATCCAACGTGCAGTAATGGTACATTCTGATATTTATTTATAAGTAAAAAGTTTGTTTAGGTTTTTTAGTGGAATCAATTGTGTCCATGAAGCATTACTGACGTAACTGATTGAAACATCTCGCTGAAATGTATGCCATAGAGATGCCATGATTACGTCAGGGCACTAACTCGTGAGCAAACAAAAAATTACGACCAAATAATATCTCAGAACAATACACACAATGCTACGAGAACAATAGACACATTTCTCAGCGAGAGCAAACAAAAAATTACGACCAAATAGCTCAGAACAATACACACAACGCTACGAGAACAATAGACACAATTCGCAGCGAAAGTCTGCTTATAATTTCTTAAGCCATTATGGAGGGAACCTTCGAAAAGGCGCTGCCAACGACGAGAATGAAATTCTTGATTACGCAAAAACACGTTGTGACTACAATCCTTGTGTAGTTTGTAGCACAACAGCTAGGACGAAGTAACACTTAACAATACTACAGCTGTCACAATCAAGGTTTACACTCAGTTATTTTGGTTTCAGACCATAAAATACAGAAATTAAAGAGGTTAGTAATCTAATAGTCGAGAGGAAAATAATAATCTGAAAGCTCACTGATGATAAAGTTTTGACGAGTACCGTACCAATCTCCCAGAGAAATATTTTCATCTAAAGAAATTCTGACAAAGTCGAGGAAATACAATGTGAAGACTCAACAAACAATCTTCTTATTGGCACATTCACAAATTACCCTTTTTCCCTCAGATTTTAATGCCAAATCTGTCTTTAAAGGCACTGAACACGTTTTGTAATTGTCAAAGACCAGTATTCTCACTTGGTGTATCCCAACATATGCATAACAAAAACAAGCCTGTGAAAATTTGGGCTCAATTGGTCATTGAATAAATAAAGAAAAAAATAAATAAAGAAAAAACACCCTTGTTGTACAAATTAGTGTGCTTTCAGATAGGAATAAAAGGCTTCTGGCCAGAAGTATTTTATTATTTTAGTGAGAAATTACCCCTTTCTCAAAAACTACGTTACTTCAGAGGGAGTCGTTTCTCACAATGTTTTATACTATCAACAGCTCTCCATTGCTCATTACCAAGTAAGTTTTTATGCTAATATATATTTTGAGTAATTACCAAACGTGTACAGTGCCTTTAACAGGATTGAAATACCAAGTTGCGTGTAACTTTTTAGCTAAAAACTTGATTTCTGTATTTTGTTGACCTTTTCATATTGTAAATCGCATGCAATTCAGCATGTGGCTATACTTATGACAAGTTTGTAAAAAACCGTTCACTTCATATATAAACAAGACCGAGGAAATGAGCCTATACACAAAATCCCCGGGCAAAGCGTAAATTTGTTTTCGTTCTTTTTACTCAAACTTGGTCATAAAATTTGATAAAATGTTCTCAACTTAATGGCTGATTGGTGTGTTCATTGAAAACTGGGGTCTATAGACTCTTATAGTAAAATTACGAACAAATACGCACTTTCTTTTCAAGCTACATGTTTTGCAAATGCGTTTGGATGCTCCCAGGTTGACTTTATTTCACAAAAGTTGTTTACCCATCATGTTGAATGTAGTGCACTTCAAGTTTATCTATCCAACACTGGCTATTTGCATCATCTGTCTGGGTACACGTAACTGTAGCTTGTGATTTAATTTCCGGACTCTTTGAGTTCAGTGGGTGGTCATTCCCATGATGTCTTCGATCAGTTCAGATTAACTGCGAAGTTCTCATACATGTCCATGGTAAATTGCCGCTGATCTAAACGTGTTTTTAGGTGATTGTATTTGCGGGACCCTCTTTCTTCACTGTACCGGTAAAGAGTATTACACAGGATATTGCAGATGTTTTTTGTTCTCTCCAAAGATACGATTGACCAAATTGATTATTATATGGTCGAGTTGACCACCTTATAATATTAAGTTGAAGCCCAGACAATGACCTTTAGATGTTTAAAGAAACAGCGTTTGGTAGAATGGCGGCAAAACTCTTGTTGATAAGTATGTACATGTATACGTAACGTTTATGCATCATCGTTGCTATCTCTCGCATAGGCGATTACTGACAAGCTTTCGCTACTAAAGTAAATCAAAATAGGGTAAAAACATGTACTTTGCTAAAACTCTTTGTATATTTTACACTCTTTGAATCAAGACAAGTTGCAATTATGCTGGCAATCTTGGCTAACACTTTGCGTACCCCACCCCCCCTTCAGGATTATACGGTAATCGATCACCCCAAACAATCTGTTTTGCTATCAGGCCTAACATCTCTTTGAATCAAGAAAGGGTATACAGTATTATTGACGATCTCAAACAAGCTACCGCTAATCCAGTATTCATTATTATAGACTTTGTTTGAATCTATAGAAGTTCACTGACCAATCAACTCGTAATTTCGCGCGTGTGTATTATTTTAAAGTACAAATAATTATAGCCTATGTAAAGGCTGAACGTTATAATGGTTCCTATCCGCACTGGTTAAATAACCTGGGTGTAGAAAAAGCATTAGTAAATCAGCCAGGATAAGTTGGGGATCCAGGAACATCACTGCATAGTAAGATGGAGATCAGAAAACTTGAGAGAATCACCCCCAGGTACATTCCCCTTGGATATTCGTATTAATCCCGGCACCACCAGTGACAAGCAGTGATCCCTGATGCTTGAAATAAAGTAGGTCACTGACCGGTAATGACCGGTCGTATACATCACTCTTCCCCCACCCCTCATCCGCCTCTGGTTGTGCCTAGGCATAACGCTCCTTTATTTACATGATATTTCAGCTGAAAGCTAAGCGGATCATCGCTCAGCGGAAATATGATGATATTAGCTCATTTTTCGATCCGATGCATTCTTTTGACCATCAAGGACCCCGGCGGGTGTACCGATCAATCGCTGATCGACACTGCAATTTCTCTGAGGGGTGTTCTTCTTGTTTTAGTCTCGGGCCTTCTGTTTTTCTTGACGTCTCGGCTTGTCTCCAGAGACTGAATGAACTCTGTTGTCGAATATTACATGATCTAAACGTGAGTGTTTGTCCTGAGCTGGGCCAACTGATGCCCTTGCTCTATATGCTGATACTGACTGGTTTCTTCTATAAGATGCGCCAAGTGACTTTAAAATATGTTCTGCCTCTCCACTCTCTTTCTGTCTCTTCTGTCTTTTTACACCACTTGTGTTGGAAATTATTCCAGAGAATATTAGTAAACAGCACACTTGTGTTTTAGTGGCCCTTTTCTATAATTGCGCGTTTGTCCCGGAGATATTAACTATAGCAGAGACCACTCTCAAGAGAAATCAAAATGGATATTGACAGAGACTGAACTCCTACCGCTGGTTTGAGACGGGGGATCATTTTGGAAATCTTGGTTGATCTCAAAGAAAGATGAGTCTTGTATAATCTGGAGGAGATAAGAATAAGCAATGGGTCGGACGAAGTTGGTCAAACCATACTTGCCTCCTTGTTCTTCTTTTCAGAAGAAACTTGTTTCCTTAAATACAATGTAGGCCTATTTAAATATGTGTTGTTGTTATTGATTCTACAAAGTGTAACTTTCAGATAGCCAGTTGCAAATCACCTTTAAGTTTTATGTCAAAGGAAAACTATCCAGTGAGCCTAAAATGTCCCCATAAGAGGGGTTAGATATTTGGTCATTCTTTAGGGTGGCGTATTTATTTCAACGATGTTTCCCCATTACAGGGAAATGTTCATAGACTAAAGGCCAGTTTCACAGAAATGTGTAACTGTGTGTCTTTGTTCTTCACACGCACAGGGTACCAATCATTAGCTCAGCATTTTAAGCATTTTAGGCATACTAATACCGTTAGTGCTTTAAAATAATTATGCAGAAATATGCCTATCAAGAAACAAGTGTTGTAAATGGTACATTTAGATTTGGTGTTTTGGCTGTAACTTGTTTTCTGGTAAGCACACATTTGTGTGCTTAGCTTGTTTGTTGTGCTTAAGCAGCTGTATGAAATTTGGCGAGACAATAACGATGTTTGAATAGTGTGCATATTTATGATTGCACATTCTCACATGGACGTTGTGATCATTCAGACAATGCTTGTTTGATACAGACCCAGTTTGATACACAACAAGCAACTGCTCCGCATGTCACGTATACACGTTATAAACAATTCATCCAATAAAGTGATTGACAGAGTAATGAGGGCTTGTCACGAACTGTTTCCTGTGCCTGCAACATGATCGCACTACACACACACGTACTTGTATCTGAGAAGACAGTGTGGGTGGGATGGGATGGGGGAGGAAGACAGCTAGCAATCTGATGTCCTGATTTGGTGAAATCATCTTTATTTGGTTAACTTGATACGGGGAATAGTGCTGCCTAGGATACCCGGAGGCCGTCAGTTGTGATGTGGGATCTTATTACGGTGGGGGAAAAAATCATTATCAATGGGTCAGGAATTGCTAGAGCCATCGTCAAAACTCTCATCCAAGCACAATCCAGCCTCTCTTACTTAAAGTGTTAATAGTGTAACCGTCGGGTTTGAATCGATAGTTTGTGAGGTTTTTCTGTCATATTTTGTTCTGTTTCTCGCGTGTCCATACAAAGAGTGACATTCGGGGGATACAGGATTGTCGCTCGGTAAAGGGACTATCGGGTTGCTTGGTTTAGTGGCCCAATGTAGAAATTGAGGACAAGCGGCCAAACCTTTATTGAAAGTAAACTGAAAACAAACACTGCACTTGAGTGGCTTTTGGGAGAGGGTTTTATTGCACGGAAGGCCGGGTAAAAGGTATAACACAAAGAGCTGTCTGCGGTTGTTCATCAAATGTTCAATTGTGTAATCCAGGGATTGGGGATGAAGCTATCATTCCATGGTACATTATCAGTATTATCGGTCAAGGTCAACTGCGCGTCTTTACCCTCGATTCACAAGAGCTGCCGAGCGCACATTAAAATACTGACATGAGCGCAAACAAGTTTAACTTTAAATATAAACTGAATTGCTCTCTCAAATACATTGTAATTTTTTATTTATTTTTTGGTTTTTACTTATACACCGATGTGTGTTAAGCACGGTATATATACCTTTTCTCTATGGGTATACTCAGTACTTACCCGAGTTTTGTGGGGGAAAATCGACAGGCAGATCACTCGGGTGGGATTTGAATCTTTTGTAATTTTCTATTTATTCATTTTTTATTGTATTTGTTTTGTCTTGGATCGGTCTAATTTCGAACCAGCATCTCTTCTCAGAGCCAACACTCTTTCTAGAAGAGATTTGCCCATAGATATAAACCGCAAGATTTCCAGGAAATAGTTCTTAATTGTGAACTGGAAATTAAAGTGTCAAATATGATTTTATACCAATCATTTCTTTTCAACTTGATTCTGTTATTCTGCTTCACATTAAACGTTAAGTTTCACCCCACCACACCCTCACCCCACCACACCCTCACCCCAAACAAATACTAAACAAACATAACTAGACATTCAGTTTTTTGGACTTCACAAAAACATTGTGTTCGTGTTGTTGATCTTTTAATTGAGTTTTATTCAGTATGACCTCTCGGTTCATGTCTCGTGATTCAAAATTCAAAATTGTTCGCTTCAACTTCCGGTTCGAACCGGAGGACCAGGTCAAAAATAGATAATTAAATAACATACTGTAAAATTACCCGGTATCCTGTTTCTATGGGATAACCTGTGTGAAACTCAATGTCATTTACTTCAGGTTTGACACTTTTTTATTTGATTTTGACATCCTCCCAAGAGGGACTATATGTCAGACTGAAACGCTGTAGGGGTTTCCGGGTATAGCGTCTTTGCAGGTTTAAGTCCGGTCGAGATCGGCCTCTGGACAACTTGACTACCCTGCAACTTGACTACCCTGAAATTATCGATAGAAGTCTGTAATACAGTCCCGATCCCGGTACTTCAAATCTGTTATCTATAAAATACATTATTAGCTTACAGAGTATCTTTATAGAGGTATACAGTAATCTATATATGATGCCACAGATAAATTATATTATTACAAAATAATTCTGACAACAGAGTGTTTTCAAACGGCAGTTTAAAATCAGATTTCCTCTGTGGTGAAGTTTTGTTATGAGATTCTGTATACACAATATACAGACGTGAGAAAATATGATCTAATTGCCATTGAATCATATAGTCTTTTATAATCCAGAGGCGTATCTAATTTGTATGATAATTTTATGTTGATTTGATGTACAGTTCACACAACAATACAACTGTATGTGATACTGTCTTGTAGACAACTGTCATAATCAACCATGTACCGGGGCCAACCCTTTACACTATAGCCCGACTTGTCGAGTGAAAAACTGCTATGTGCTAAACACCAATTTTGAACTTGCCTTGTGGGCTACTAAAAACTGTTTAAGATGCTCATATTTCTTCCATTATCAGATGTGAATAATGCATTTGTTTAAATGTGTTAATTTGTTTTTGAGTGTGTGGATGTAGTTTCAATGGGGAATTAAACTGGTTGCGATTGCTACCATTAATACATCAGA
The DNA here is from genome assembly GCA_037783415.1 of Leptasterias polaris. Taxonomy (NCBI): domain Eukaryota; kingdom Metazoa; phylum Echinodermata; class Asteroidea; order Forcipulatida; family Asteriidae; genus Leptasterias; species Leptasterias polaris. The sequence continues at coordinate 337,947 of JAZGTN010000042.1, read as the reverse complement.
AAGATACATTGATGACAATACATGGTTAAAGTCTGGGCAAGTAAAACGCACAGTTACTGTAGTCCATCCAATGGGCTACTTTACAAACAGCTTAAAAGGCAGGATATACTTTTTGTAATTGCCAAAGACCAGTATCCTTACTTGGTGTATCCCAACATATGCATAAAATAACAAACCTGTGAAAATTAGAGCTCAATTGGTCATCGAATTTGCAAGAAAATGATGAGAGAAAGAAAACAAACCATGTTGCATAGAATTGTGTGCTTTCAAATGCCTGAGAAAAACTTCATGCCTGAAGCATTTCTCGGATTCAAATATTTTAGTGAGAAATTACCTCCTTCTCAAAAACTACAATACTTCAGAGGAAGTCGTTTCTCCTCATAATGTGTTATACTGTCAGAAGCTCTCAGGTGCTCCTAACAAAGTAAGTTTTTATGATAATGTATTTCTTGAGTAATTAGCAAAAGTGTCCACTATAGTGCAAGGCCAGTTTTATGCCAAGCCTTCTTTTGTTGCCTTTTCACTTGTTTCTTTATATAATGTTTCCAGCCATTTGCGCACATTGTTGAGCAGTTTTAATATACATTTATAGACTTAATATAAATAAAATCTAAAGACTTTAATATGACGACGGCGAAATACACATGAATGAATGCAGTCCTGTGAATAATGTAACCCAACCAGTTTTAGTATTGACGAATCACGATCACTACATTGCGAAGAAATTTTCAATGGTAATTATTTACATTGGGGGAAAACCTTGGGATTGTAGTGGATTTATTATTGCCAAACATAAGGCTATTACTTCAGAAAGCCTTTCAGGGAAAATAAATCGAAAAATAACACACTTTTTTTTTAAATGCCTGGGAGGTGTTTGTGTTCATGTGTGTCCGTAGGGTAATTGTTGATCAGAGGACATGCAGAAGTGCGTGTTGTCAAACAACACATTACAGCCTGGGTCTGTACTTTTTATAGTACTTGCATCATCATCAAATCACATTTGTGTTTGCGTAGTATTTGGAGATGAAATACGTATAGGATCCTTGGCTTCCTCCAACACGCTAAGGGCGTGTTATTGCTGAAGTATAATCAAAACAAATAGCTCTTCAACGCAGGAACTGACGGGACGCCGAGGAATCACCCCCCTTCAACCCAACTGGCATTTCCTTCTTTGATCTTCACACAATCTGATTCCGGATTTCAGCAGTATTACAAACTCCCTACCGATATTGCATTTCTCCCCCCTGTGCACGGCAGTAGATAATTATCGTCAGACCCACTTCCGACAATCAACAAATTGAGCTTCCTTTTTTGTGTGTGATCGAGATTTTGTACAACAACCCCTTGTGTAAATTTGGACTTAGATAGTTGTATGTATCTGGAACTTCACTGGTTGAGAAGTATTGACGAGAATTGACGGAAATGTCATCGGCTTCTCTTGGGTACGCACGCGAGATGATTTTTGTTTTTCCTTTAAGAGTTATGTTTTCTTCTTATTCTCAGACGGAGACCCCCTGAGATGACCCTGGTTGAGGAACTGAAATCTCGAGCATCGATTGCTCGAGGAGCTTGTGTATTATTTATCATAATGTTTATCAGGTGTTTGGCAAACTGAAGCTTTCAAGTTTACCCGGCGGGGAAGACCTCAAAAGTTAAACAAGTATACCGGGGAAAGCCCTGGATTTTTGCTTCTCCCACGATGAGACAAAGCTAAAACATATATATACAGATATCCAAGGACTTAAACCTGGTTGGGAATTAATAATTAGTGGAGACAGGTGCTCAATTGCAATTATTTAAGTAATCCCTTGCATTTTTTATTTTTTTAGTTATTTTGTCCAACAATTTTTTAAGAAAAGATGGGTGATGATCGATTTTTTGTGTGACACTTACTGTTTGTTGTTTCTTTGTTAAAAGCCACTCTTGGTAAGGGGTTACAAGAAGCAAACATTTAAGATGATAATAACTGCGCACAACTCCCAGCCTGTTAATTAGATTTATCTCGTACACGTTTCATCAACGTTGGACGGAATTACTTGTCTTGCTGAGCGTTCGGTATTATAAATAATGTTGTTATAAAATGAGTTAAACGATTTTTCCAAGAGTCAGTCTTGGTAATGTTAAGAGTTTAAAAATGTATTGAAACACAGATACAACCGTGTTATTGTTGGTGAGTTCTCGACGTTTCAAGCAGCGCACTCTGCTCGTCTTCAGCAGAATGTTGTTGCGATCTTTACATAGTTTAGTCACTTCTTCTTATCCACAGCATAAATGCTTCAACCATCATATTTAATGTCACTTTAATCATGAAGCTCAATGCTTTATAATCAACTATCGAACTTAAATTACACCAGATGTATGCAAACACAGTCGTTCCCATGTACGGTGTCTAGTCAAAAAAGTACATTCGCAAACGAGACAATTGCTACAAATGCGAGTTGAGCATGCCGGGGGAAAGAGGACATTCTGTTGTGCCTCTCTTTAAACAAAAATGAGCTCAGACCGGCTGACTTACGATCCCACTTGACATCGCAGGTGATATGTGGCTTACAATCTCTCTCACCATGTTTCCAGGCTCCAGTGGTTTTAATATCCCAATTTTGACATTACGTCGAGCGTGCACGGGTAACGGGGGCTTTGAAGCTGTCCAAACATTTATCGTGGCGTAATGGGTATGTGCCCGTACCGCTTAGTCAAGCCACAACCATTGGGGGGATGTGCTTGAATGTGTAGCCGTATGTGCTCTGGTGAACATCTTGAGCGACGGGATGGAGCAATTGATACAAACAAATATTGGTCAGTATAGTTGAGCAACTTGAATCAATATGCCACTTCGGTTTAGAGGATGCAATTTGGACCACACGATTAATCATAGAGTGCATTTTAATGTTTACTTGTACTGTTGAGTGACGATGGGGCGGTACAAACACAGTGTAGACCATTTGCATGGGCCACCATTGCTGAGGTCAAATGAACGGTCTTCCGTTGACCTCTGTGAGGGCGCTGTTTGAGCTCGTGACGTCATGATACAAGGAATCTATTGGTAAATATCATTCATAGGCAGGTTCGAATCCCGACACGGTGGTCGCGACGGATGTGATTGTGATTGTGAACGAGGTATTTTCTTCATAAACACTGCTCTATCGAAGTGACAACAAATGCAGGTCTTTGGAAAGTATTAATAAAAAATAATGAATTGAAGAGTATTCCTAGAGTGTTTCTGTCGATATGCGTTTCAACGGAGCACCTTAAGCGAAGTCGTAAATTAACGTTGCCGTGGGAACGGATCAAAGTAAAAGCTCCTTAAAAAAATAAGAAGATTAATAATATCTAACACAGGATACAATCCAGCTTCATTAAACAAACAGTGCATTGGAATTTGCTAGCCTCATGTAAAATTGCCGTGGTAATGTTTTTACGTTTTTTTAAATTTGTTGTGGGTTTTTTAAGTGACATAAGATCAAGCTTTTAAAATCAACATGATTGATTTCCTTATTATGGAAAAATGTATCTTCCCTGCCCCCTTCCTCCTGCACATCCGCTTTTTAATACCTCTCTTCTTTGCCCCCCCTTCTCCGCCCCCTCTATGCATTCCCTCCCTGCTATACTCTTCTCTGTCCTTCCCTCCCCTCTTAGCTGTGACTCCCGCCCCTTCATTGTGCCCCTTTCACTACCTCTCCTTTCTAACCCTCCTCTTTTCTATCTTTCTATTGTCTGCTCCTCTTATTTGCCCTCTCCTCCCATTATATCATTCTGCACCTTCTTCCCCCGTCCCTCCTCTCCCGCCGCATCTCCCTCCGCCCTTTCCTTCTGCACTCCATGTTAGCCCTCCTTTCAGCCCTCCCCTCTGAGCAACTCACTCCTGCATTCTCAATCTGCACCCCTCCTTATCTCTGCCCGCCCCTCCTCTCTATCCTCTTCTCTAAGCATCTTGCTTTTGCATTATAATCCTGCAACCCCCGACCCTCCTTTCTACCCGCCTCTCCTCCCCGTCCTCCCCTCTTAGAATCTCACTCCTGCCGTTTCATTCTGCACCCCCTCTCTGCCTCTCCTCTGTACCCTTTCCTCTTAGCATCTCATTCCTGCCTTTTCATTCTCCACCCTTCTCCCCTCCTCTCTGCCCCTCCTCTCCACCCATTCCTCGTAGCATCTTACTCCGCCCCTCTTTCCTACCCTCCCCTCTGAACCTTACTTCTTTCGTTCGCGCACCTTTTTTCCGCCCCTTTCTTCTGCACTCCCTTTCTGCCCCTTCTCTCTGCCCCTCCTCCCCGCCACCTTCTCTGCCCCGTTCCGTCTGAACCATTTTTTTTCATTACGCAAATCAAATACCTTCGACTCGCCACAAGCGTTTCTAATTATTGTTTTCTTCTCTTATAATGAACACATGGCGGCCTTTACATGCGCACCTTTGATTCCGGTAAGGAACCTGTCATGTAATATTTATCAAAATGTTAACAGCAGGCACAGAAGTGCAAGTGTAGACTTAACATCTGATGTAAAGTGCAAGTTGGTGTTTAGCTGTAGTTCAGATTAATCAATGATAAACACGGTGCCTGAAAATGTCACAACACATAAACAGATTGTATTAAAGCATAGAGAAAGGACGTGGTCCTTTCTCTATGATTAAAGTGAGCTTCCGTCGCTTTTTGCACTTAGGGTCCCCTCAACGCGCATGTCTATTTGTATGCGGGGAAAAAATATTTGAATTTCAATAATGTTTAACGTTATAGTCAATAACTGCGAGCAAACACGTCTGACTTTATAGTGTACACTTTGGAATATCAAAACATCTTTATTTAAAAATAATAAACAACACATGTAAGGCTAGAAAACCTACCACGTGCCTGAATCTGACACTCCTTCCTTTCGCCGTCAACCCCCCCCCCCCCCCCGTCCTCTCCACATAACAGCTAAATTCCCCAACGTAGCATAAAAGGTAGTAATTGGTTAATTCTGGGCAAAGCCATCTGCAGAGCAATTGGGCGTGAAATGAAGTGATGGTGCTATGGACGGGGCTATTTCCTCCCTAGCCCGCTGGCAATCTCCGCACTTCCGGAAACTCCCCAGTAATAGCGTGCGCCGTAAACATAAATGTGCCTTATACGGAAAATGTGCCAGGCGCTTGCGGTGTAAGGCTTCTATTAAAAGGCCTACAGTGGCTTGCAATAGAGTCGTATATGTGGGGCTTTATTATAGCAAATACAAGGTACAGCAGCGGAAATGTTTACAGATTGAACTCAGTTCTTTATTCGCTCTATCTCCCTACCCTATCTTTTAAGAGGCTCCTCCATCCATGTTCGAATCAGATAGAATCACGTCAGTTTAAAGGCAAAGTATACCTTTGGTTTTTGGAACCGTTTGATTGCTTTAATCCTGTATAAAAGGTGGTCGCGTTTTTGAGATATCGCCGAATGTCCAGAGCGAAAAGTATGTCCACGCGTGAAGAGTAATCCCTAGGAATACACAACCTGAGAAACGTTTCTGACAGTAACGTTTCTAAGATTCAAATTGTGTGGCATAAAACCTGATATATTTTTTACTGAAACCCATTACTTTGAAGTGAAATGTTTTTTAAAGATGCTTTATACTTTATAAAAAAAGCTGCTGTACTTCTAACCAATAAGTTTCGTATTGCCATTAATTTTAAGAGTGATTACCAAACGTATATACCTTCCCTTTAAAGGTATTATACAGGATTGGCAGAGCTGACCAAATAATCACAGACAGTGTTCATGTTTTGTGTAATCAACCACATACATGAAATAACAAACCTGTGAAAATTTGAGCTCAATTGGTCATCGAGGTCACGAGAAAATAGTGAAAAGAGACCTTATGTGTTTTCTGTTTTTCAAACATCGAGTTTATTATCGCGCGCGATAAAAACTATTGTTTTACCCATTTCTCAGAAACGATAGCATTTTAGGCAGAAATATTTTAAGGAACCCTTTCTACCATTACTTACTTTAAATCATGTAAGTTATGTGTGAATCTGTGAACATTTGTGTTTTTCGATCTTACCAATAGTGTACAAGGCCTTCGTACAGTCTCTGTTTTAAGCCACGGGTATAACTGAATTTCAATTCAAGTGAACATTTATTTCATACAACTATTCTCAAAATAGAGAATATATTACATAGATAAGCAAGGTAATAAGCACAAATTGTAAAGGGGAAAGAGTTAATCTATGAAGACCAACAACAAAAGAGAGTATGAGGCGGTAAGATTAAGCCAAGGCTTGTAGAAGACGGCCCAAACAGACAAACTACCAACATGGAGACATGACAAACACGTAACGCAAAACAAAAAATAAAAAAATAAAATAGACTGTGAATGCAATAAAAGAAATATGTCTAAACTAGCATGGCTATTAAGTAAATGGCGGATGATAATTCGTTTAGTTTCAGGAAGCAAAACATAAGTGTTAAATGACGCGAGTATTTTTCGCCCGTTCTCGAGTAAACAGCTTCACAACGCTGACGAGTTTGTTCATGTGGTGTCTTTTGTTCATGCAATGTTTCTTATCGAATTCCCTGGCCAATCAATTTAAATTGGGCCAGAATCAACTTTAATTATTCTTAATGGAAATACTCTTCTCTTAATGACTAGTGCTAATAGAGTGGTACCGGACTTTGCACACCACAGCTTTATTCCCGTTGACAATTAACAAATTATTTTAATTCTTCAGTTCATCATGAAAAACTATTATGATGTCATTTCCTTGGCTTGTTTATGGCTATGTAATAGTGAGACCCATCTGGTTTGTTGTAATTCAATAGTAGTTGTAATGTGCCCACGTCATTGGTAGACCTTAAATTATAGTTAAGACCCATGTCAGTGTGATAGGTTTCATATCGAAATGTAATCGACCACTTTCCATTGTTGGAACAACCAATTTAAGATCAATCAAGTATTTTTTCTTCTTTCTGTTTTCCTTTTTTCATTCTATCATCTGGTTTTGAAGTCAAGGACCTTAAGTAAAGCGAACTCAATCACTATACTTGCCAATAACCCAATGGAGAGAAGACAGGGAAGGAAGTTTCAGTATTATTAGATGTGGGAGGGAAAACACTAGGCAAATATTCCAGGGAAAACCCACGCAGTCAGGCGGGGACTGAAAACCCAATCCCACGTAGTGCCCCCGGCGTGATTCGAACAGGGGTTCTAGAGGTGGAAGGCGAGGTTTGAAACCACTACGCCAACCCGACCAGCCGATAAAATGAAATTACATGGAGTCTTTACTTTCAAAACAGTTTAATCAATCAAATACAAGGGATATAACCTTTTGTGTTGGTAAATTCCCTTATTATAAAAAACAGGGGAAGTATATTTTCCACTGTAGGCCTACTGGCTCTTTACGGAGCCTCTAAAGGGACTTGTAAAAAAAAGAACAGGTGTAATAAACCGGGGGGGGGGGGGTTAATTCATTCCCTCGTAACAATATTTTCCTCTCGAAATATTATGTCGTTCCCTCAAGATAATAGTTATTTCCTTTCCTTGACATATAATTTCGTTCCCTCAACATATAATTTCGTTCCATCGACATATATTTTCGTTCCCTCGACATATAATTTCGTATCCTCGACATATTATTTCGTTCCCTTGAAATATAATTTTTTCCCCTCCAAACAGTTATTGAGGCGACGAAATAATATACATATATTTATATGTTTTTTTCTCTATATCTCTGAGCCAATGCCATCGTGACTTTGAACCATACTCCTATATGAATAATAAAAATGGCTCTAAATCCAAGGCCATACGGTACTTCCTCAATTTGAATAATCTCTTTAGTGATGTGAAACAAGATTTTACTGATCTAGGCTTCCTAAACCCACTTTAATCTTATTAATAACTTCCATATAGAAAAACATAAAACAAGTATTCCTTGTATTTGTCACTTTGCAGCTGTGTACACGTTTTTTGGTCCTCTGTAATTCAATTTCTTATATAGAAGCAGTTAAAGAAAATAAAGAATATGAAAAAACGTAAAAAAACGTGCGCTGAAAATATATCGCCGATTGAAAATGTTGGCATTGTTGTTTGGGGAAAAGGGGATGTGCGTCACAGTCTTTAAAATCATTTTTTCCTTTTCTTCATCTTCATCTTCTTCTTCATCTTCTCTTTTGTGAAATTGAATTTGCTGATCATGCTTTCAGTTTGATGTGGGTCCTTTGTAAGTGGTTGTCAACAAATTACAATGGATTAAAATGCCCTCCCATAGAGCTATTATTTTTGACTTTCCTTTTTGGACAGCAAGTTGGTTGGTTTACGCTACGTGATGCTTCACAACATCATATTATATTGTGTTCAAGGTTCGTTATCAAAATTATTCTTCAAGAATTTCTGTGACATGTTGATGTTATTCATAATGAGACTATTTGTTGTCGCTTTGATTTTTAAAGTGGGTGCACAACATCTGTTTGATCGAAAGTGTAAATATTCACACATAACTTACATTGTATAAAAATGGATTGTGGAAATCTTGCCTGTAGGCCTAGAAAATTTTTGTTAAAATGCTATAATAAAAAATAGTTAAACAATATTTTTTTTAAAAGTTTGTTTGTCGATGATTGAAACAATTAATTGTGATATAGCTATAGTTATACAACCCCATGTTTGAAAACATTTAAGTGTGTTTTTCACTATTTTCTCTTGTTTGTTATTTTATGTATAACATATCACATAGAGTGCGTGAATTCGACAATTGTATTTGTCTTTTATCAAACGACTTTGTTTATTTACATTAATTGCCAAACATAGCCCCATTGTTTTACAAAAACAAACTCCCATAGGAAATAATCACGCCTAGCAAAGTAGATATATGTTTATGTTCATCATAATAATTTATCTATTTTTATTTTTTATTTGGTCATACATGATTGGATGGCTTGAGAACGACCCCTCGTCTCGTGTCATATTTTTATTTTCTCAATTGTTTCGGTGTGTTGTTTTATGCCTTTTTGCTTCTTGTTCTCCTGTCTTTCCTACTGTCTACATTTGTTCTTTTGTTCCTCAAGCTTAGAGTCGTTTCACTGATACTTGCTCTATATCTGAACCGTTTTTAATAGTATGATGATGGTGAATTGGCAGATCGAAATAAGAATTGAATGCTTTTTGACAGTTTTGCAAAATTGTCAAGATAAGTGGCACTTGTATGAAGTCCCTTTACGGACTATTTAAAAACCGCCTGTTTAGTTGTTCTCTTAACCTCCACATAATGTATCCTTTTTTTATTTTTACAAAGAGAGATATACCCTCAAGTCAAGTCCAAGGACTCGCTCACAATGATGTCACTTTATCAGTCCAATGATCCCAATGAAGTTGAACCAGACAGTCAAACAAGCGGAACAAATAATTTAGCGATGTCATAGATGGCAACGCTCTGTCCTTGGTACTGGGAAGGAATTAACTTCATTTTAGACATTAGGGCTTGCTACGGGATGTGATGGTGGTGAATGGTGTGGGAGTAATTTCATTCCAGGTATAGAGGCCCACAATTGATAAACATGGAGCTCGCGCATTCTCAAGGGTATCCAATAAATGGCTTTTCTGTTTGGATGTTTTCAGAGAGGAAGTGTTTGAATTTGTAGCGAGACAATAAACTGAGGCCCTTTTTGAAACGACGGCTTGGGCTTGGACTGTGGCTTAAGGCTCAGTGGGACTGTTGGAAGCCCCGTACCAAAAATGCACTCATTTTCAAAATACCTGACGGAGCCTAAGCTGGAGCCCAAGCCAGAAGCCATGGTTCCGAAAAGACCGACGACCGATGACTATTACGTCACAGCGCTAATTGGCGCCGCATTTTAGACTTTCTATCATAGGTTCTGTGCTTTACGGGGTTAGCGTCAAGTGTTTGAGTTACACAGCATATCGCAGTTACCTAAATACTGCCCCACAACAGTTTTGGAGGACTAGGCCTATATTAACCAGGAGCAATGGAATGTTTGAACTTTAAACCTAAGATTTAGAATTCTACAGCTGAACTTAAAACCTAAGATTTAGATTTCTGTGCTGAGAAATTTGTGCGCCTAAATTTAAAAAACATTCCTGGGTCAAAATTGACCCTGACTCCGGGTCGCAGGGAGCCTGACTCGTTTCCAGGCTGACCTGGATAGAGGTGGGTGGGTTTTTTATGGATTTCAAACTGGGATTCTGCGTCATTTTGACACAAATTTCTGGGTAATTTTGACACAATTCCGGCTCACACTTACCTAGAAATGGGTCTGGCCCCACGGAAGCCGGATCAAGGTAAATTCTGACCCAATATATATATATATATTTTTTCTTTTTGTATAGCTGACTCCTGCAAAGACTTCGCAGATAGTCATGAGGCGAAACTTACGTATTATTCCGGAATGTTCCGCTAACGCAAACTGAAAATGGTGTCCTACCGCATGCCCCCATAGTTATGTAACCGAATTGTCATAGTTTTCTTGAAATGTTTTTATCATCATTATGTTTTGGGATGAGTAAACATTCAGTGATATCCTCTGATTCTAAATGTGGTCATCCTGTAAAAACTTCATCGAATCAGGTAGTCTTAAAGTACAATTGCAAAAACAAAGTAATAGTAATAAACATTGTATAAATGCATTTACACTCATCCTATAGCTATCCTTGACAATGTTCAGTAATTAGTATTCATGTTGTTTTGTCCACTTATCCTCAGGACATTGTCACTAAATTTGAAACCTGATGAAAGCATGACTGATATGTTTCTCCGTCTGCTATAAAAACATACAGTGCTATAACACACAACATTCCTGCTATATAAAAACATATTACAGAATTGTTGAATTACGTAAATACATACATTCATTGCATGAGACGACCTTTCACCAACCCTGGAATCGTATACACGCGCTTAATTAAAATGTTCAAGTTTTAATTCGCAATTTGCGCGCGAAGCCGTCTTTCAAATCACACGAATCACGTTTTGGGGGTTCATTAGTCCTGGCGGCCTTTGACTTTCGTATTATAAAACTACAGTATCTGTGTACAGCACAGAGGAAGAGTCCTATACAGAGGTTCATGTTCAGCAATCTGCCAGCATGGTGCTGATATAGAGGAAGTTAATTACATTTACAAACCAAAAAACTGATATATCATAGCGATCCAATCACTCGTTCGCTTTCGGCGAAATTATCGTTAAACGTTCGCTGCGTCATGTAGAGCTTTTCTGAATGCAAACTATTATAATGAAACGAAACCGCCGGGTGGCTCTCGTAATTTGACTTAGACGTATTTGCGTGCCGTGACTATAGTCGAATTCTTGTCTTTCTACAACCCGTTGATTCGGATCGTTGATACATACACCCTGGGGAGCATTTTATCTTCTGAATTTTAAATTCTAAATATGCCTTTCTCGTTTGACAGATCTCTTTTTGATGGGACCAGTCATGTCATTGTACATATTTTATTGGTTGGGTTTCTGGTTTGATATTAAAGATCGATTCTTTGTGTAAATTCAAGACAATTGAATTTATGGCTCTCATATATACGTATATTTTTCGATCTTCAATACTTCTGGTTGTAGAATAAAAGGTCTAAATGCAGAAACGATTTCCTTTAGTCATAAATAAATAGCATATCTTACTCTTTGAATTTCCAGACATAAACCGAGGTTCCTGAATGTCAAAATAGTAAAATTGCCCATTTTGACCTTGATGATTGCTGGATAAGTCCCCTCATTGGAGATGGCTTGGTTTGTCAACAGCAGTCACTTTCAAGAGGGTTGTATGTACTCCCGAGTCCGATGCAATTACTTAGGCCTAAGTGATGTGGTAAAGCTTAGGTTATTTCAGGGCACACGCTTTAGGTACCGCGAGTAATTCATTTTTATAGCAATTCTGTTCAATTTATCAGACCTTGACATATTTTTCTAAAATTACACATGTAAACTTCCGACAGCGTGTTAAGCGTATGATAACAGGATGAAATGACTCGATGAGAGATCAAAATTACCCCTTTTTAATTTGGAAGATGAATGTCGTCAACAAACATTGTGCTACCAGTTGTACTAAGAAATATTTGTCTGAAATACTTTGCTATTGTATAACAATTTTCGCTCAAACATTAGGCTATTTAAAAATTTAACTAAGTACACTGTGACCGTGTTCCAAATACCTGACAAAGTAATTTAAAAGCAGTTGTGATGAATTATTGGTTTTGGTTGAAAAATAGAAGATTTGAATGATTTTACTGCATGCCAGCGATACCTTTTATTAAACATTACAGTTTAATGTTGTTTAAAAAAAGATTTTATACTAGCCTGAGGAATATTGTATACAGCCTACATATTGTTTCTTCATAAGTTACAGATACCTCTGAGCGGGTAATTTTCATACGTTTGGCATCAATGTAACTTCTCAGTGAATGTTGCTGAATAGTTTCAATACAGACCATCCGTATAGGTCATCCCTGAATACTTGATTTATGCAACAAAACAAAGAAGACGAAAACAATGTAACTAACCTGTAATCAACCAGTCATCGTCTTGCAAGTATTCTTTGTATAGATCAGCAATAGATTTTCCTTGGCATTGGGGAGTGTACATGTATATTCGTGCCGCACCATGAACACTGATTCCTGATATTGACTCGATGCCCAAGGAGAGAGAGAAAACTGCACGACCAGTCTCCGTGGTCTTCCATGGAAACAGACTCACTGTTGTGTAGTATCTGGAAGACAGTGGCTAGTTAGGAGGAGGAAAAAAAATCCGTATCCCTAGCAACAGCATGGAACGCACCATCATCCACTTAATAACAATCTTCTATATTTGTTCGACTGTGTGCGCTGATGATGTTCGACAAAGGTTTGCTATAATTATACGATTGAAAAGCGAGTGTTTTTTGTGGTAACTCTTCACCGTGACCTTTGGGTTCTTCAAGTTACCAAAATGAGTCTGCCTTATCATGAAGACCGAATGCTGGATGGGTAAAGAGAGAACATGTGCTCTGGGTGTAGTTCTGATAACTGCATGTAATACACGGTATAAATTGAAGCGAGATACAGCCTCAGACAGCCATCGGCTGTTACACACATCTGGTGTGCTTTACCAATGAGTTTATTACAGCAATGATGCGCCACCACTTCTCTCCATGAAAATGCCTCGCGGATTTAAAATCTCTCGTGTAGTACACACAATAATACACGCTGTTGGTATTAGTAATATTTCAATTCTGGGCGATGGCGATATCCTCGGGGTTAACTTATGAAGATATGCCTTGGAGTCGTATTTCCCTGTTTTTTTCTCCTTCATTTAATTAACAATCTATATACCATGTCTTCTGACAAACGGTATCCTGTCCTAAAGGCATTTCGGAATTATTTCAATTAAACTTGCGCGCGCACCCTCTATTTCACATACACGCAGTGGTGTTAAAGGGTGTGTACAACATTTGTATTTTTGTCAGTGACCCACCATGTAGTACATGAAATAACAAGCCTGTGAAAGCTTCAGCTCAATCGGTCTTCGGGGTCATGAGAAAACAGTGAAAAAACCCATTATATGTTTTCAAACATCGGATTTTATCACCTGTGATAAAATCTAAATGTTGATTGTCCCCGCCCGACCGTTTTATTTTTATTAATTTTTTATCATGAAAAACGGCCGTTTCAATGATCTTTTCAGTCAAATTTGGCCCAGATTTTTCAGCTGATATTTTAAAAAAATGTATAGGTTTAAAAAGATGTTTGAAGAAGGTTTTTATTCATGTTGGCAAAGCAAGATCAATTCTTCAAATATTTACTTGGGCTACACTGCGTTTTAGTTTTTTGAAAATGTTTACAGAAAAGTCATCTAGGAGTTAAATGGGTTTAACAAAACAATTAAAAACATCAAAAACACACAAACCCTCTGTTTTATAGTGATTGTGATGATTTTTTATTCTTTATTTCATATTTGGCCACGTCAACAAAACTAAATAAAAAAAATTAAAATAAAAATAAAAACCGCCCTCCCTCCCCCATCCCCCCAAAAGGACGATCAACAATTTTTTTTATGTGGCCTTACTAGATAGGCCTAAATCATTGCTCGAAATAAGAATTTCCGAAAATAAGTAGTTTTTTTCTTCTTCGTTTGCCCACAATCAATCGCTCTAATGTACTTGTAGTCAACTTTCCTCAAGCATGTGGATCTACTGCCAGCTTCGTCTACGCCAGGCTGTACCGATACATGCTCAGCAGACAAACAAGCAGCGTGAACTATAATATAGCAGCACACGCGTCGCACACCATAACGTCTGTTCTTAAGGGTGTGTTACACTTTGCAAAGTACAAACACCCGTGTGCCACTTCAGTTGGAAGTATTTTCATAACGGAGACAATTTTTAGCATTTACGAATTTGCTTTGTGTTAGAGAAAACACCCGAGTTTCAATATGTGCTGGTATCTTTAATAACGCATATAGTGAACAAATCTGCGGAGCTGTATGTCGCAAAGTATAAAGGATTCCTTATGCGGCCACATCACGTGAATTCAATCTAGCGTGTTCGAATATAACTAGATCTGATTTTCAAATTAAAAGAAAGGTGCCGAACGTGTTTATAAAACGTAAAACCTAACAATTAGTGGGACTCCGCTGCGTGCTATTATGTACTGTTAATAGTATCATATATTCGCATTTACAAATCCCGACTGGGAGTCACATAGAATGGAAAGTAATCCCATAGTTTTGTTCTAAAATGTCACACTTAATTGTTTTAGATGATTTTTTTAGTTCCTTTCCGCTCCGACAAGACGATTTGTGATATCTCTATTTGCTTTAAGTGTAAGATGCACTCTGATAAAATGTAATCATGTTTTGAACGTACCGTTTTAAATAACAAATTTAATTTAATTTAATTGATTTGCATTGGATACGCAGAAAGCTATTCACTTTTGAATTGTAAGCGTTTCCATATCTGTAATTATTGCTTTCCTTCCAAGTTTCCGGAAAATGCTACATTGGGGGTTAACAGATGATGTTGACTTCTTCGGTGAAGTACAAATACAATGCGCGCTGGTGCTACATTCTTTACTTTATATATCTAGACGTCTTTCAGTTTGAACGAGTGATCGTTCACCGTAAGAGTGTTGAGAAATGAAGAAGAAGGAAAAGTATGCACTTATAAAATTGAACTGTTTGGGGGGACGGTTTAATTCCAAGTTAAGTCACAACCTCTAAAGTTGAACTTATTTAAAACAAGAATAATCATGAAACGGTTTTCAATACTGCGTATAGTAATGTTTGGGTTTTGTTTACAGTGGATCACCTATAGACCATGTTACCTTTGTTTACAGAGTAGTGACCTTGTTCATTCTAATGCAATTTCTGACTGGCAAGATACTACATAGGCCGTATGGGAAAATTTACATTTTGTGTCATAATTTTCGCATAAATTCAAGAGTTACAAAAGCAACTGCTGTACAGCTTTTGAGATGTCCCCCCCTTTCTTCATATCAAAAGTTAAGAAAAATTAGACAGTGCAATCTCCATAAAGCATAAGATTTATTGTATTCTTCCATTGAGCTGCGTACAAACAGTGCCTGCAGGAAGTCCAGGCTCTGTGGCTCTTTTGTAAACATGTGATGTCACAGGTCACATGGTCTATTCGAAACCATGTTTACTGCGCAGGTTGTCTTTGGTAGAACAGCCGTGCACAGACTTATGAAGTAAAGATACAATCGCCACGTGATTTCAGGTTGAATGCTGAGGGTACCATTATTCAAAAGCATGTAGATGATGTTGAATGATCAAGGCTTAGACCGGGGTGGGGGGGGGGGGGGGGGGGGGACCACACATTTTACTCCCATATTGCGAAATTTTTCCTCTTGGGCACGATCCAATATCTGGGTCAGTGACAAAGCCAAATACAACAAATGGTCGGATTGGTGATCAAGATGTCCCGCGCACCACCCGCACGGATCTTTGTGAAACGAACACGTCCTAGTTAGATTGATAGGTAGTTTCGTAGAACCACTGCGTGACATCTTGCCTCTCAAGGGAGCGAGATGTTAGCCAGGAACATAAGCCCGTATGACAGCGACTTCCACGTAGTGATTTGTAATCCTTGATGTGCAACCTGTATTACTTTTTTCTTCAAACGGGAATATCGGAATGGGTTAATGATATCGGGGTGATTTGTAAAGCACCATTTGTCCGATCCTCTATCCTGCCAGTACCACATTAGATCACACTCTAAAAAAAATAATAATCTGGTCAGAATTGACCCAGTTTCTGGGCAAGGGCTGCCTGACCCTTTTCTGGGGTCAAAGTGACCTGGAATCAGTGTTTTAAAATTGACCCAGACGTGGATCAAACTGACGAGAATCCGAGCTATATTCAATTTGTAACCATTTTCTGGCTCAGCCTGACCAATTGGGTAAGGCTCCCTGGGATCCGGAATCCGTGCCAACTCTGACCCGTGTGTTTTTAGGGTGTAGTGCCCCTTTATAAGGGGGTAGTTGCCCTTATTTTCCTTTTTTGACTGATAACCCAAAGCATCTCTTTCTAATCTTCACGCACATACCCACCCCCTAACCGATCAACTATTAATTATCATCCCTTATGAATCAACAATTCTTTCCTGAAGAAAACGGGTCACCTTTACCATGCATGACCCTCACCGGCACTGACATTCCCTCCCACTTTTCCCTCCTCTCCCTCCCACTTTTCCCTCCTCTCCCTCCCACTTTTCCCTCCTCTCCCTCCCACTTTTCCCTCCTCTCCCCTCAAAGCAACACTCTCTTGGGTAAACCATGGAGGAAGGAAAAGACCGACCCTCACTTCGCATCCGCACTGACCCCAGCAATCCCTTCCAATCCACCAGGGAGCCCCAGCACACCTCTCCACCCTCCCGGAAACAGGCAAAGGTGTGAAAGCCCTCCACCCACCAATTCCCTCGGCAAAATAATGAGTTCACTTCATTTCCATTTCCCTCCGACAGGTTATGACTGTGGGTTGTACGTGATCTGCATAGCGGAACAGCTTTGCCAGCACGTCATGGGAGACCGCGTCGAGTCCCTCCACGCGAAAATTACTAAGACGACTGTCGGTAACAAACGCAAGGAATTGAAATCTCTTATTCTTGCCCTTGCCAAAAGTTCCACGAGTTAGCATTGGGACTCGGAAGAATCTCGAGTGAAGTTAATCTCGTCATCACGCTCCTTGTTATCCCAATGCGAATAGCGCAAGCCGAAAGTGAGGCCGGACAGGGTAAACTTTCCTGGCGTTCCCATTATGGATTGATTATCGGCATTTTGAATGTAATGACCTACCACTGCTGTTAACCAATCCAGAACGGTCGGGAAATTAAGTCCCTTCAGTCTTCACAAACAGAGCAGTCCTCTGGGGTTTTAAAGAAGTAAAACATCATTGATGTGATGGGAGAGATGGTCCGCTGCAGTATTGAACCACATGCAAAGAGACTCTGTTTAAAGGTTATCACTTACAACAACACCTGCACGCAAGTACCCTACAAACTGTCTGCGTAACTTTAACATCACCATACTAATCTATCACGGGCACTTGCACACTCCTCTTTAATTTATTAGTCGAGGTTTACATACATCATACGCCGTATTAAAGATAACTCCCTTCGTTTAGGGGGTTTGTTTATGTATAGGCTTTATATAGCTTAACTATTAGAATATATTTGCTTAATAATAATTATAATTAATTGAAAAGAGCATGCAGTATTAAATACTATTAACAAAATTAATCTAGGCGGTGAGACATTGAAACGTATTGAAAAATCCGGGAACTGGGTTTTTTTTTTTTGTTTTTTTTAGCCAGTAATTGTTCCTTCATTTCTGGAACCGACTGTGTCTACAGTCTGTTGACTGTACGAAAATGTTGTTAAGCTTGTTCGGTTGGTTCTTGCATTTCACAACAACTGTCCGTTTCATTGTAACCCCTTATTTCGACGGGTAATCTGATTTTGATTCAGTAGGATTTGGAACTTTGCACAGTGGAGATAATGTCCAATATCAAAGTAAAGTTCAGTTTTCATTACATGTTCAACTGCTTGAAATACTAATTAAAATCAATCTCGTAAGATTTACGTTAACAAGAGGAAGGGGAGTGACCATTTAAATTCTGTGATGCACTCATTAATTTTGTAAAAGATAGAGTCCTCAGAGTGGGGAAAAAATTTCAAGTTTCTAACCTTACGTTTAATAACATTGTGAAAATTGTTATTGCATTCGATACCCTTCCAGCATGTCCAGTGTCAACATCAAAAACATATGATGACATATATGATGTTTTGGTTCATAATTGACTTTTTCTGAGCAAAATTTGAAACACGACGTCATTGTAATTCAACAACTAACGGATCTTTACATTCCAAGGGGGACATGTTTGACCGTCAAAATGTCATATTCAAGGCTGGTTTTATTAAATGTTATTGAAAGTCAAGACTGAACCAAAACATCCCCGTACACTTAATGTTGAGTTCCATTTTTCTCAGAATGACGTCATCAGGTGTTTTGGATGTTGACAAATTTGTGCACAGGACGGTTCTTGAATAAATTGGTAATGTACACCATTTTAATGTGAGGTTAGTGACTTGTAATGTGTCCCCACTCACATGAGGACTCTATCTATGAGAAATCGAGTACAATAGAATTGGTCACTTCCCTTCTTCATTAACGTAAGTCTCCCAATTGAATTTGTTGGTTTGAACAAGAACCGGTGGTGTAAACAAATCTCAGTTCTTTACAGAAACACCACAATTCCTAGATATATTTGTTTACGTACATATAGTGTTGTAGCAAAACTTATTAGATTGCTTGTAATTTGTATAAATTTAAAGTATAGTTGAACATGTATCGTAAATGTTAAATTTGATGCATATTGGACATACACATTTATACATTATTTATGGAACATTATTTGTGAGAAAGAACAGAGAAAGAACTGAAAGTCTCTACACCAAAAAAAACTCGGTTGTATTCTAGATTTGTTTGGATCAGACTCAATTAGATTTGGTCGATATTTCTTCGACAAAGTTTGTGCGATAAGTGAGAGAGATTGACGACAATATTGGACTTACTAGAAATTAAATGCAAACTCTCTTGATGTTGCTTTCCCTAAACCCATGGAACCTTGAGTGTTTGAAACAGTCTTTTAAGTATGCCGGTGCTAAATTTTTGAGACTATTCCTTCTTATATTCAAAATCCCCCCTTTGACAATTTTTATTTGTTATGTAAGAAGTAGTTCTTATTCATCTTTTTCTTTTATTGTTCTTGTTGTCTTTTGTTGTTTTTTTTTAAAGTTATGCTGATCTTTTTGTCCTGTACAAAGATTTTATATTAAATAAATAAATAAATAAATAAGTAAAGAAATAATACAAACAGTAACTCATATGATTTAATAACAATCGCAGTGCGAAATATTGTCGAGAAATTAGTCGGTTTCGATGTTGTTTCATTAGTGTTTATTGTGAGGCAAGACATTCACAGAAATCGCAATTTGATACAAAGCGGTTGTGTATTTACACAGAACAGCGTGTGACACAAACAACAAAATTATTCTCTTTTACATTTCACTGTGTCCTTATTTACTAAATTACTTGTTATAAACGCATAAATCAAAATGTACACAAACAAAAACGGATTCGGTTATATTCCGGAAAGCAAACAGAGAGCCGTTTTAAAGCACATTATGTGTAACATTGGTAATTGTCAAAGACCTGTATCCACACTTGATGTGACCCAACATACATGAAATATCAAACCTGTTAAAGTTTAAGCTCAATCGGTCTTCGGAGTCATGAGAAAAAAAGTGGGGAACAAAACTCAATTGTTTTCACTGTTTTCAAACATTGAGTTTTTGGCTCGCAAGATCAAAACTAATTGTTTTTTATCATTTCTCAAAAACTATTGCATTTCAAGCACAACTATTTCTCAAAGGGAGATTCCCACATGACCATCTTCACACCATGTGTGCAAATCTGTGAACATATATATATTTTTACTCTAACCAATGTTATAAATACCCTTTAAGTATGGCCTGTACTCGAACTTTGAGAAGTGGAGATGCAACTATACGTAAAATGAAGTATTTATGCAGAGTGGTTTTTTTTCACATTGCTATCATTTTTTCTTTATGAAGAACCAGTGTCATAGGCCTACATATCAGATTAATAAGTTAAACGAAAATCACTGTTGTTATTATTGATTGATTGTTGATTTTTGTTATTGAATTAAAGAGAACAAATATATGTATAATATATTAACGCATACCACATATAAGCATGTAACACAAACACACATTTTTACTCACTGTTATATTCACACACATCAGAATATAGGCCAACACAAACAAATATTATGAAGCCTGACTCGCTGTTTGATTCACACAAATCACCGCGAAGCACACACAAACTTAATTAAGGTGTCCAACTCGCCTCAAAAAGAAATGTGATCCTTAGTCAGCAAATAATGCCATTCGTATACCATCTCTTTAAAAGAACCTGATATTGATATAATTGCAACAAGTTCCAGATACTTGACAGGCATCAATAACGGCCCCTCAAGATCCACAACTTGCCTGTCTTGATTTGGGGGGCAAGATTATCACAGGAGACACGGTACGTAACAATGGAGTTTCAAGTCTATTAGACTACTCCTCCTGTCGACATCACAGTGTCTAATATTTCCCTAGTCGTGTCCTCTTTGGGGAAACAGAGTGCTACTCTACCTGACAGATTCGAGCAGATTGGAGGAAAGGGCGTCAGACGGTGTGATCTAGCAAAGTAGTCGGCAGGCGATCAGCGGAGATGATGAGGTCCTTAATGGACAGTCAATCAACTTAACAGCTTGATTATACAGTAACCATCTTGTAAAGGACAGTTAATTTTGAACTAGTATGTAAACAACTAGGGTGGAGTCACAGCAAGTCAACATTTCTCACTCCCTGTCAGAATCGAGTTGATGAGCCGGAACAGTGAGTTTGTAACAACTTTAATGGGACACCATTTCTCCTCATCACAGACACAGCACTGTGTTTGATCTCATGCTGTTATTATTGAGTACAATTTGTCAATGTTGTAGAACCATTCCCAGAGGGATTAAGAGTGAGATGTGTGTCGCCTTTGTGAAAGTCTATACCCCTGCCCTTTCCAATAGGCGCATCAAATATTGTTGTAAACGTATACGAAAGCGAGAACTTTGGCATGGCTTTAATGAGTTTAGTGGTATTAAGAAAGTACTGCGTTGTCGTAACGATATAGAGAAAGTTCAGCTAACACTAACAGTTATAGTATATTCCGAGTGAAACACCACTGCAAAACGACTGGAAAGAAGATTGTACTTTTTGTAAACTACCGCATGCCCGTTGTAGCAAGAAATCTGACCGTAGAGCCCTTTTCAAATTCTGTTTTACCTTGACTTGATTCAAATACATCAACCATACCAGTAGAAATGGCAGAAACATTGTTTAAGTTTTACATTATTATAAATTAATTCAGTGACAGCCAGCATGTTGCGGCAGTAGCGGCTACATTGTTACCACTTTTGTACACTGTCTTTGTTCTAAGCCTCAAAAACACAAGCTATGGTACACTGTCAACTACCTTTATCTTGATTTAAAAGCATACATACCAGCAATTATTGTGGCAACACTGCGAATACTGTACTTTGACTTTATTCAACTGCATGACTCATACCATAACTTTGGCAACACTGCCACACCACCAATGTGTGACTTGTTTAAGGAAGCCAACAGCAGCATTGGCAACACTGTAAACGCTGTGCCTTATATTGATTCACAACTGAGTATAGCAAGAGTGGCAGCGTGTGACTTTTTGTTGTTATGCAATGAGCACTAAAAGCAGCCGTGTCAGCACTATGTACTATAGACCATGTTATCTTTGTTTACAGAGTGGTGACCTTGTACATTATAATGCATTTCCTGACGGGCAAGATACTACACAGGCTATATGGGAAAATTTACATTTTGTGCCATAATTTACACATAAATTCAAAATTTACAAAAGCAACAGCTGTGCAGCTTTTGAGGTGTCCCCCTTTCTTCATATCAAAAGTTGAGTAAAATCAGACGGTGCAATCTCCATAAAACATAAGATTTGTTGTATTCTTCCATTGAGCTGTGTACAAATGTGCCTGCAGGAAGTCCAGGCTCTGTGGCTCTTTTGTAAACATGTGATGTCACAGGTCACATGGTCTATATGCCTCATCTTGATTCATATAAATCGAGGATTTAAAGCAACGGTTTAAGCATTGCCATTGACGCACTGTTTTGATGCAAAGACAACATGCACCAGAAGCAGCAGTGGCACATTTGGCAATGCTATACCTTATATTGATTCAAAGAAACCAAGTAGCTAGCGACATCAGCATATTATGCCTATGACGTACATGTACCTTACCTTGATTCAAAGGCATCAAGCACCAACAGTAGCTAGCAGTGGAAACGCTCTCTTTATATTGTGCCTTATCTTGAATCAAATAAATCGAATGGCGGAATGGTGGCGTCGTTGCCAATGTACCAGCATTCTGAAGACATCAAAATGAACTTTAGTTTATAAACTTTCTCGGTACCGTACCAGTTACGTTATTGCAACATTGACACGTACCTTGATTTGAAGAAACCATACATTTTAAGCGCGTCCACATAACCGTTGCAAAGTTTGCAAAGACAATTGTTGCAAAGCAATATTTTCCGCCTCGTGAACTAAAGCTGTGTGCAATTAGTTTTGATTAATCCGTTTAACCTTGCGAGGACAGTGACCTCGTTAAGCTGTTGTACACATAGTGATCTGTAATACTCTCGAACCCTTCAGCCTCGTACTAGATATAATGAGCATTTACGTCAATGAACACTGGAGAGTAAAGGGGGGTATCTCACAGTCGGGTTCAATTCCCATAAAAAACACAAATATGTTTATAAATAAGTTCGGGTCTTTATACTTCATACGTTTTATGAAATGATGCTGTGGGCATTTTGTTGAGTTTGGAAAACACTAGAGAGGATCGGAGAGAGTTAAACAACCGTATATAAACCCTGGAAAGAAAGGCAAAACGTCACGCCGTACTATAGAGGTGTTTGTTTATTTATACAAAAACAACAAGTTGAAGTTGAAGCTCCTCGATGACAAATGTATGTAAAAGACGGTAGGGTGAGATGAACAACGCAAGCGGCGTCAATGCTCTAGCCGACGTCATCTCGTCTGTCATTCGCCAGTGGGGACGAGTTACCGTTTTAATTGGCATCTCATGAAAATCCCGCCCGGAGTCCGGTAAACGGTGTCCACCCATGGTCCCCCCGAGTCATGTTATGCACGTGGTCATTTGTGGAGATGTAAACCGGGTTTCAGTGTGAGAAAAGCCGAATAAGCTACATTAGCTTGGCTTTACGATCTTCGTTGTATACCAACCTTAGGTTTTGATTGCATTCAAAAATACTCTGCCATGATGTTTATTTGGTTGATCATTTTAGTATTTAACTTTGATGTGTGCTGCATTCTTTCATTGATTGACAATTTTTGGCACTTTCAAACTAACCGTACGTTAATTCCGTGGTAGTAGTTGGTTCCGGTGCGTCGGCTTCCAAATTGTCATCTTGTGTTTTAGGGTGTAAGACACAAGCCAAAAATGTTAACATTTCGGAATAATTGGTTCTTATATAGCGCTTTATCACACCCATATAGGGGCGTATATATCAAAGCGCTCATTGTTTGTTTTTCAACAGGATAAGCAGAGCTGTGTTTTTAGTATATTTTTATGCTTAAACACCATGATTCCAGAATGAATTTATAATCTCAAAATGTATTATCAGTTTCACAATGATGATTGCAAAGGCACAGTCCCTGTCCACTTCCCTTGGCCTGTATGACGTTTTAAAGCCGGACAAACGGTCGCCCTGAGTAGACGACACACATCTGGACGTCTCATGGGCGACGCCAATTATCATATTTTACACATTTACAACAAATTACTGTTATTAATAGAATCGATCGTCTTATTGTATCATGGAGGCTACATGGAGTTTGATTGGCCTTTATTACTTCTGCAGAGACCGTGGCGACCTTATATGAACTGATACGTATACATAAATACATCACGGCTGTGATATATGTATGCATTTCATATATCGAGAAAATAGAATTAGCTGTTGCAAACTGCTTACCAACCAAAAGGACCTGTGGTATAAATGCAAAAAATAAGTTAGTGGCCTTGTATTAACTAATTATTTACCTCTCTTCTAACCTTCCATTTTGTCCTTTGTGTTCCCAACTTCTTGTGGTCAAGCTATCCCCCTTCCCTTCATAACCCCCCCCCCCCCTTTGTCTTCATAATCTCTGCTTACCCCCTGCCTTCTCTGAATGCTTCCTGCTTTTCTCCCTCCACTCTCTCTATTCATGTATTTCCACTTGACTACTCTTGCAACTCTTGTCTGCTTGTATGTGTGTTGTGTGTTGTGTTGTGTGTTGTCATTTAGCCTTCGAGAAAGACTCTGCTAGGGTCGAAACGTCAGGCCACTAACTTATTTTTTGCATTTCATATATCAATGAATTTTATATTTGCAACTGGGTACGGAAGGTTTTATCTTGTTAAAATGCAAGGTGGATAATAAAGGGCATCGAACTTTTACTCATGTGACGTGATCCGTGGAAGCTATGATTATAATGCCAAAGAAATTGCTCCTCAAAACAATAAAAGTGTCTTTAATAAACTGGCCTGTCCCATTTTCTATAGATAGGCCTACATTGGCTTAATTCATTAGTCAATCCTGTGCGCCACGCGTACATAGGTTTCCCCTTTTCATTCTTCATCACCATTTTATCTCTAACTTATAAGATGGCGGCGTAACATCAAAACGTAAGTTCCACATAATAATAATAATAAAGACATTTGTAAAGCGCCTAATACAAAAGCCTCTAAGCGCATAAGGAGAACAATAAAATATACAAAGAGTGAAAGATACATTAGAAGTAAGCAGATTACAAATGAGCAGCTTCAAACAAATTAGTTTTTAACAGAGACTTAAAACAATGTAAAGAACTAGCCTGGCGAATATGCACAGGAAGACTATTCCAAAGAAATGGAGCAGCGTAAGAAAATGATCTTTGACCATAAAAAATGGAAGAAGCTCTTGTAGTTGTGGTAAGCAATGACTGTTGAGATGAACGTAAAGTCCGAGTAGGGGAATAATGGTGAACAAGTTCAGATAAATAAGCAGGAGATTGACATGTTTGAGCTTTGAAAGTTAACAAAAGAATTTTATAAATTGTACGAAACTTAACTGGGAGCCAATGCAATTTCATTAGATACTGGTGTAATATGGTGAGAACGAGGCAAGCAAGAAACGAGGCGAGCAGCATACGTAATGTAAAGAAGCATACTGTTATGTTTTTCGACCCGACTTGTTATTCATGGTACACACAATAAAGTGGCGAGAACAGACTCAATACGTGCAACGAGTTCGATGCGGTACAAGTAAACCAACCTTGTGGAAAAGATCCAGTGGGAAAAACGTAACGGGATACCCGGACGATTTGTACTTCAATCAAACGCTTTTAAAGGACGAACGTGATCATACCGCTGTTGGTACACGGGATGATTCGGGCTTGCAGTGCAGTAAACCTTTGAAGACAATTAATATGATCGGATTAAAACTCTAGGAACTAGATATTCACTGTTAAAAGCTGTATATTGCCCTTAATATGAGAGAGGTAGTTAAACAAAAATAAACGGATTGAGAGGTATCAGCATCCAAGTTCGGAGTTTTATTTAGTAGAGGAAAGGTGACGCAAAATGTATATCAAGGAATTGTTCTGCATAAATATGAATGTAGACTGAGACCTAAAACTAAAGACCTCAACGTGGCGCCTGACCTGTACCTAAACGTATAGCGCCCTCAAACGTAGCCCCACAGAGTCACGTTGACCTTGATGGTTAATCTCATACACAGATTAAAATGATAATGCGATAAACAGGAAAGTTTTGAAATTACTGATAATAATTTACGATTCTTTGTTCTATTTTTATTTTGTTTGTTTTTTTACGTTGTGTGTGTTTTGTTTTTTGGGTTTTTTTATGATCAAATTATTTACTCACACATACAATGGATTTAATCCTGGGTTAAATAGAAAACGTGTTTTGTCGTTCTTGCCAAGGAAAAAAGGAAAACAATCATATAGAATGTTTCACATCCCATCGATATTATCTTGCCATACATCGTCCTTCAAAATATGATCACGATAAGAGAGATTGAAGATCAAAGCAAAATACTGTAGCATACTCAAATTGTAGAACCCGTTGACTTTGAGCAATGGAAAACCCAGATACGCAGTTCTGGATTGGCATTGTAAAAGACTGTAGTGATAGAACAAAATAATAGTAATCCACTGGCGAGAAATACAATGTCAGAAATAGGCAATTATGGATGGGGGAAAAATACTCAGTTTCGCCAGGTATACCTTCACGTCTACGCTTTCGTCAAAAGATATGTTTTGAAAAAGATATGTTTTGAAATTATAGCAACAAGACTATTTGATATAAATCCGGTCTTGTTACTAAATATGGTAAAGCAAAACATTCAATTGCAGGCGTTTAATCTGAGCATAAACATGATTTTAAAAAGTGTTTTATGATTCGGGCTATTTCCTCGAAAGGAGTGATTTAGAATAATTGTACTGTTGCTTAAAGACATCGGGATACATACATAAATTTGGGGACAAAATGTATTTAATGTAAAATTGTGTATGTAGTAAGTGAATGTGCGGGTGCATTACCGATGAACTTATTATTTGTAAGTATTTCCTTGCGTTTTATTAATACCAAACTAAAAATGGTGTTTTTCATTGTTACAACATCCAATGTATATAGGCCTAGGTTAATTAATTTCTTTTCTCCGTTATTCAATGATGCATGTTGAACGATGCATGCTGGTCATGCAGCCCATCACCGTTTATACAGTGGTATGCTTAGTGAAAAGCACCCAGACGTTCCAACGTTTTTTGTAAAACTTCTTTTCCTAAGGTAAATGTTTTTTGTTTTTTTTCACAAGTGTAAGTTTTGGTTTGGTGTCTCCTCATATTATTTGATAACGCGGGACTGTTTCATTGATATAAACATGGTGTGTGGTTTGCTTTAGTAGGCTGTGTACACGCGTCTACACGTTAGTCAAAGACAGTTGTGTTTAATTACATAAGTAAATTTGGTGCCACTCTAAAAACTCCCGGATGAGATTGAACTCGGGTACCCGGATTCCGGGTTTGAGCGGGCCTGGCCCATTGCTGGGTCAATGTGACCCGGAATCTCTGTCAAACTGCCCACAAACTGTGTCAAACTTACGCAGAAACCGAGTAAAAAACAACATTTGTTTAACCATTTTTCGGGTCAGCCTGACCCAGAAATGGGACCTGGATTCTCGGTCAATTTAGTTACTAATTACCGGCAAATGTTTTTCTCTTTTATTAATCTGAAGGCTCATTGTTATGTTTTGCATGGTACCAATCCTCCAGATAAAATATTCGTTTGAAATGCTTTCAAACTGAAATGCTTTCAAACTTCCGAAAATAGCATTCGAAGACCTCCAAAATCGCCTTTCCTTGTTTCGATTGCGGCAAGCAAAATAATGACGTATAAATGAGCAAACTCATAGTATCTGACAAAATAAACATATTTTTTCCATGTATAGGGCCTATTTGTCGGCTGTTGTTGTTGTTTTATTTGGGGGGGGGGGGGTTTACTAAACAAATGACCACCGAATTTGATTTAAACAGGTTCACAGTTGGTTACATTATAACTGTTGCGTTGGGTTTTTTGTGTTGTGTTTTTAAACTAGTGGATGTGATGGAATTATTTTTTCAATCTGTGAAATTTGAATCACGTTTATTCAGGTAGAGTAGGCAAACATTAAGAGCTGTAGGGTTGGGAGATTACCTAAGAATAAACATTGCTTGCCAACTTTCCTTTGAACTTTGAAATTACCGAAGCTATGAGTCTCAACCATGGGTTATTGAAGTTGCAAGAAAATGATGAAAGAAAAAACACCCTTGTTGTACAAATTAGTGTGCTTTCAGATAGGAATAAAAGGCTTCTGGCCAGAAGTCTTTTATTATTTTAGTGAGAAATTACCTCTTTCTCAAAAACTATACACTGTAAAAAAAATCCTGTAAATTTACAGAAAAATGCAGGCAACTCCATTTCCAACATTTTGCTGTATAATACTT
Source organism: Leptasterias polaris (assembly GCA_037783415.1). Lineage (NCBI taxonomy): Eukaryota > Metazoa > Echinodermata > Asteroidea > Forcipulatida > Asteriidae > Leptasterias > Leptasterias polaris. The sequence continues at coordinate 309,759 of JAZGTN010000042.1, read as the reverse complement.
TTACATAACTGGTATGTCAATTTGGTTTACAAAATTTCTGTTATGCCTAATAACGAAACTTTAGTATATTTACGTTTTCTTCCGTTCTTCCCAAATACAGTCTTGTTGTAAAAGTACCCCCTTATTTGTTATTCCTTTGTACGGAGAGTTTGTGAAAATGAATAATCTTTTGTTATTTGACTAGTATTTTTGTACTCGAAATGTACTGTTTTTCTGTAATTGATACTACAAATTTGTTTTTCTAGATTAACAGCAGCAACTGTATTTTTTTTAAATAAAAGTAATGTTATTTTCTCTTGGGTTGGAGGATGGGCCTGTTGAATAGCGAAGCGCTGCTCAAACTGACTCAATATTGAATTGTAGCCAGTTCCAATGACCGTATCTTCCAGCTTGTCTTCGAAACTTTGTGGGTAATCCTCCACGAACTTGGCAGCTATAACAACCAGCTGTAGCTAGGCTTGCGACGGATCATTTCCCGTTGGTCAGCTTGGAATGACATTTCTTGCAACCTTGTAACATACTCCAAATCAGAAGGCTTATCAACTCCAAGGTCTAGTAATGCTTCCACAAGTTAAATGTTTTATTGTAGTTGAAATTGTTGGCAATTTTTGGCAGACGTATTGTTCTATGATACTAAGGTCAGTTGTGTCCTCGTCACTGGAACTCATTAACACAACAGCTGGTTTGGACTTCAACACTGTGCATAAAAAACACCGGTGACCAAGCGTGGCTTGGTACTCTGCAAGGAATTGTGGGATTGCTTTGCACCGCGCATACTGCAGTTTAAATGTTACTCCGCAGTATTTTCTGTATTTTTACCAAGATATTCTGTTAATATACAAACAATTTAGTAAAATTACCTAAAACTTATTGAGAAACATTGCTCATGTATTTTTACAAACAAATCTACAATGATTTCTGTAAATTTACAGAAATCGTCCCTTTTTAGGTGTAAAGACACATTTAAAATGTAAATTTACGAAATCGGTAAAATAACGGGGATTTTTACCAAGTTTTTGTCATTTTGCAGAAATATTTCAGTAAAAATGAAAAACAAATGGTTTTTGGGTTTTTTCTCTGTAAAAATACAATTTTTTTTACAGTGTACGTTACTTCAGAGGGAGTCGTTTCTCACAGTGTTTTATACTATCAACAGCTCTCCGTTGCTCGTTACCAAGTAAGTTTTTATGCTAATATATATTTTGAGTAATTACCAAACGTGTACAGTGCCTTTAACCAATTATAAGCTCTTAAATTAAAAACGTCGACGTTTTCCAACACCACTTTTCCGTACTTTTAAGAGGCCTTCAATGTTTACAGCAAAATCAACTCTGAAGTAAAAAGTGAAAAATGACAAACCTCTCAAATTACTGAGCATTTGTATGATCGAACATTTATAAACCGCAGCCTGACACGTAAAGTAGAAGGTTGCTCACTGGATAGTATTTCCTGCCCCCTCGAGCGAGACACTTAACCCAGTCATCTTCCATTCTACACCTCAGAGAGTGCTGGGGCAGGAGGATGGGTGGCCAACCAAGGGTTGTCAGTCTGAAATAACATTCCCCCTAGGCTGAGGAGGAGGGGGCGGGAAACAGTCCCCCCCCCACGTGATCAAATCAATTCTTATCCTATACGTCAGTCCATATAAAATATCACAATAGACCTTATGCATTGACGTCACCAAGCCGCCATCTTAGAGGTAAACTGATGATGAAACAATGGAAACGCGCTGATTTGTACCGAGTTTAATTGGCTTAATATTGTTTAACTATTTAATATGCCTACACATATTAGTTGCCTCCCCCTCCCCCCGGGCCCCCTCCCCCCGGGGCCCCCTTCCCCCGTCTTCAAATAACTATATTTATCAGAGATCCATTTTCGGCAATTGTAAATATTTATGTTTAGTTGGGGGAGCTTTGTGTTTTTTATTATTATTATTTATATATTTTTTTGATACAAATACGACTTGATCTGGGTTTTATTTCCTTTTGTTTGCTTGTTTGTAGGGGGGGGGGGGGGGGTGGGGGGTTGATATATATGTACATATATATTATTTTGTTTGTATTAGTTTGTCTTTGATCATTATAACTGTAAATAATTTTTATTATATTGTATGCAAGGTTATATCAGCCACTTCCGTAGCAGCCATCCGTGTGTTTTTTTTATTATTAATAAACCAGAATGGAAATATGCAATATGTTATCAATTATCCCATCTCATACTCAGGGAAAACTCAATACAATTAACTTCATTATTTCTCGGACGTGAGATGAAAAGACCGTTGTCTGAGGATGACTTTTTGTTGGCATCAATTAAGTTTTTATTACCGTCATAACTCGTTTTCAGCGGCCTTCAGGAGCCGTCTCCCTGTTGTGATGATTTATATCTATATTGTGGCGGTCTTTTAGAACTCACTGCGTGGTAATCGTTTCACTTCACCGCTGTATTTTTTCATATTTTATTATTAATATTTGTTTTCGTCATTCCATCGAGAGAGTGGTTTTAAATCTTCTTCGTTTCTCAACATCTTTGAACGCGTTTATTATCCCATTACATTGAGGCTAAGTTTCTACTGTGTAAACCCATATGTGGTGCTTCAAAATGGGTCTCATAATTCCAAAAATTGTCCAATAAAGTGGTTTCTCTTTTTGTTAAGTGCCTAATTGAGCACCTATTAGGTGTGACATATGTAAGAGTCCAATATTATACTTGAAAAGAGATAGTAATTATACCAAGCATCTTAGAAATGTTGTGAATTTGTTATAATAATTTTACCATGTTAACCTACACATCCAGAAAATGGTTTTGGTTAAATCGGATACATTTCAACAGAAGAGCATCCGCGGAACACACCACCATTGCTACCGTCGAGCAACAATGCCAACGATAAGGCATGTTCAACATTTTCCCCTGGCTAGTTCTCACTTGGCCCAAGTTGGTCAGGGGTTGAAATTGGTATGTGCTATACATGCAGAGCGTCAGACTCTCTGACGATGCCCAAGTACGGATTTCCAATTAGTGACAAAAACTCACCGCTATGATCAATTCATAACACTTCCGTTTCGTACGTGGCAATCTTCCCACACAAGTCTAAATCGTAAGAGTAAAGTCTTAATGTATTAATGTATTAATGTATTAATTAGTAATTAATTGTTCAGTTGTTACACTCCCGTGTCTTCAAGTTCATTATTTCACTTGCCCGCAACATTTTACACCTTGGTTGAGTTGGGCCAAATCTTCGGCGATTCAGGGTCCATTGTATGGAGTCATTGACACTGTCAAAAGTGGTTGATAGTCGCTCCGCTAAACACTTCTACACCGATTAATATCATAAGTCCTTGAATTGCATTATTCCTCGTCCCATTTGTAAAGATGATCGTTGGGATGGGGTTATGTGGCAAGCCATACATTTTTCCTTGTTTAAGTAGTTTTGTATTTGCTAAAAATTGTTTGCCTTAATTTGTTTTGTTTTATTATCTGTGAAGATTATAGTAACACATGTATTTTCTGTTGGAGTTTTAACAGATCCGTTCTGTTTTGTAAATGTCACCCTTTCGGGTTAAAAAAACAACAACACAGATTTTTTTTTTTTCCATCACAGAATGAAGCTCTCACATTCTAAAACTTTCATTCATCGTGTGATTTGAATGACTTTAACTGTGTAATTAATACTTATAACAGCCAGGAGATCTGGTATCTTGTCTTTAAAAAAACTTGTCATCAAATGAGACGGGCCATCGCTGAAGAAAACAGGGTTATCTTGCTTCCATTTCGGGGTCAACATGCATCATTGTCCTGCAAATCTGACGAGTTGAATGACTCGAAGGTAGAAGATCCATCTCAACAATCTCAGGCTGGGCTTCCTTATCAAGTCAATAGATGTCATCACCTCAACAACTTCTTCTTCTTTTTCTTACCGGGAGTCTTCAGTAAATAAGGCCACTTCACACGAGGGTTTACACATATCACATCAAGCACGATCACTGACCGCTTGGTCATTTCCTCCCGGTTATCATGGCAACGCATCGTCTGGCATCGATGTGGATGTATGTGTACTTCTCCCTGCCGTTGTCATTTACTGGGGGTGAGCTTCTTGTATGTCAGGGATGAAGAATGCCATTGGTGTTTTTCTTCTCCCCCCTTGGGGCGCCTCACTGGACTGTGTGGTCCCGAAACACCTCAAGGGGAAAATAAGCGATGAGGGATGGTGTTAACTCTGTAATCTGTAAAAGTGCACACGGGGGCGCAGATCCGGCCATACAGACACATTAACTCGATCAGGCTTAAGGGGATGCCTTTTTTGTTTCCTCCTTTCTTTTTTAACCTGTCGAAAGCAGAAGCCGATTTCACTGAACGGTCCAGTCTTGAAACTTTGAAGTATACCCAGTCATGCAAACATCAAGGATTTTTGATTATCACGTTTATCATGACAACCGTTTTGTTTTGCTTGTTTTTTGTGTCGTTTTTCTTTTTTTGTCTTTTCTTCTTCTTCTTCATCATCTTCTTTTGCTTCTTCTTATTATTCTCCTTTTCTTGTTCGTTAATAGATCAAAAATAATGAGTTCACACTTACTCACCAACACGGAGGTTTTGTAGTGCGAGAGACTCTTTTTGTGATTTATATATCTGACCATCGCCACTGTGTCATCCAAAATCTTACATTGTATTATTGATGGAACTCATTATGTGCCATGATTGAAATTGTCCATCTCTGGTTTGATTCATGTTTTGGTCCTTTTGTGGCTCAATGTCAATGTGCCTACGGATGGAACAGCGAGAGCCGGATCCCTTGTTTGATTTGAAACAAAGTCTGAGTCGAGGCCGCCATATTAATCGTGGGTCCACCACTCTATGTAGTATTTATTACCAATGTGACCTTTATTAATTGAATACTTAATGATAGTGTGAAACAGCAGAATTCATCCGTAACGGGCAATTATTGCAATACATACATATTTGATATCATTGAATTAAAACATAGTCAGCATAATAATAACAAGAATATCACAAACAATACTTTCCTTCATATATAAGCTATTTTGTTATTGTTATCAACATTTGTATATACCTGATGTGATTCCCAAATATTATATACAAATAAAAACCTCACTCGGATAATTGTGTTACCATAGATTTACACGATTTCTTTACCCTCCCCACGCGAAGAGACTTAAGGGTTCATAACTAAAATTAAAGGAATTTGTTTGAAAAAAACAAAAAACAAACACAAAACCATGTGTTTCCAGAGTATACCAAAAACTGGTCTGTGACATAAGCTTTAAATAACAATATTATTATTCAACAGCGTGGTTTGCTTGTTTGACAAAAGCCTATTGTCTTTGGTGTCCTTTATTACATATGCGAGATCGCCATTGCACTCGACACGATATCTGAAGTTACTCGACCGGTACTCGGGTGAACGCTCGGGGCCACATTGCGTTGACAATGCTGTTGAGTGCACCCATTCTCAAAAATGCATCCATGTGGAGCACTCTTTTGTTCTTTCCTTTGACCCTGCACTTAACAGTTTCCCATAGACTTTGTACACAAATTTCCTTGTGGAGCACCCCGGTCTTTAGAAATTCCAGGTGGAGACCTTTTGTTTTCCCTTTTTTGTTTTGTCCATGGTCTCCGTAAAGCACCGAAACGGAGAGCACGAATGTGACAAGCACTCCGGAGACTCGATCCAAACGAGTAGTCGCCACCTTAGGGCCATTTCACACTGGCCTGGTGATAAAGCTTGCTCGCATTATCGCTGAGCAGAAACAGGTAAACCAGCTGTAATGCTTGCGACTAGGTCCCTATTCCCCGAAAGCTGATTATACACGAAATATTGCTTAACACAGAAAGTTCTTGCTTAGTGAGACCAGGTTACCAGCCAAAATGACATGGAGTGTACATTACTTGTAACTCGTACGCAGCTTCTTCATTTTTGTTGTTGCTTTTTTGTGCTTAGCAAATTTATTTGTGTGGCCAAAATTGCCGCTGAAAAGCTTTTTGACATTTGGGAAACGAATAGTAAAAAACAGTGACATGATATTTAAAGCCCTTTCAATTTGTACCGATTTTATCTCCACTGCGAGTTGCAAATCAAAAGAGATGGGGATAATCGAAGTGGGCATAACACGCAACTCACTAAGGTGACCACTGCTAAACGTTCCATAGCCTTTTATTATCGACACTGGGTAGAATTGTCTTCAGTCGTCCATCGCTTACTGTCAAGTTGTGTCAATTGAGGGTAACCGTCAAAATCGATTTAAAACCGACTGGTTTACAAAACTATGGTTTGTGACAGTCATACTACGCTATGTTCCGTACTTGCAGCACAGAGAAAGGACCAACTTTGCTGCCAGCCAACATTATAAACTAAAGGATTTGTAAACATCACCAACAACAAGTTGTCATCTGAAAGTTCACGCATTCTACCCGATACATTATCATCTAGAGAAATATTTCCTTTCTGTTCTGTTAAAAAAAAATGCAGACGCTTGGAACGTACTTACCCGTTTGTTTTTGTTGTCCCATGACGTCATGTTTCAAATTTCTCTGTGAAAGCGTATCGAATACAATATTATATACCTCATATATAGAATCCTCTAATCTGATTGGTTAAAAGTGGAGTCATTGAAATAGCTGTGCACCTTTTTTCTATCAAGATGACGTCATAATTAACTGTGCCCGGGGCACAGCAATCGACTGTGCCCGCCAGTCGCAACACACTGCTGTATTTCATAGGTCGCTTGTGTACTTCTCTGTACGCGTTGTATACGTTCGTGTCACGGCGCGAACTGATGTCCTTTCTTCGGTATATAAAAGAAATATTGACTGCTTAATATTCGGGGCACAGTTAAAATTGTAGGCCCTCGGTGATGTCAAAACCATGACTATGCCCTCAGCTTCGCTTCGGGCATAGTCATGGTTTTGACATCACCTTGGGCCTATAATTTTAACTGTGCCCCTCATAGCAGTCAATATTTCTATAATATTTTACACAATTTTAAGGCGAGGTTAGAGATTTGTAATGTATTCTCCACTTTTTATGAGGATTGCATCTTTTGGGAAATGAGTGCATCACAAAACTGAATTTAACTTTGTAGCCTCTCTTTAATTCACAGTTGCATGTTGCTTGTTGCGATGTGATCGTGAACCATTTTGCATTGTTTTCACATAACAACATTATCTCCTAATTTGATGAAGTTGTCACTGCTCGGTTGTATGGTATGAAATTATAGAACGCTTCTGGGTGGAAATTGATTTACTTTCCCCCCCCCCCCCCCCCCAAAATACAAATAAAATAAAATAATAATAATAATAAAAATAAATTGTAAAAATAAATAGTGTTTCTGTATTTGCCTTTAGTGGTTCTCGAATGTAATAAATTGAACATTCCTATAAACATCCGCGTAGCTAAAGTGAAATCTGAAGTTGAAAAGGGCTGGCTCCTTCTCTCATAAAGTTGCAATGTACTTGCAGAATAAAGTTGTGAACGAGGTTGACCATACAAGCTGCCCGTTAACTGGATGTCTGTCACTCATCTAGCGTCGTGTCTGTCCGCAGTTAATTAACTCGTTTGTTCGTCCAGTCATGCTGTGCATTAGGTAAATGACGGAACGTGGGGTTAAGGAGCATGGTGGTAATGTCAAGAAGTGGTCGAATGTTCTTTAAAAACAAATAAACAGATAAACAAACAGCACAAGCAAACAAACACACCCAAGTACATGAATGTGAACCAGTGTATTAAAAGACACGTTAAGACTGAACCGCGTCGAGCTCTTTCGGGTGACATTTTGCAAGGTCCGTCCAAATCTCCGCGTACAATTTGCACAATCACCGTCTGAACTATGGCATACAATTTACACACTGATTTTTTTATTTGTCGAGCTAATATTAACGTAGTGGCGGATTTCCGCCCTCTTTTGACAGTGCTTAAACTTCACAGTGGCTGAAGTTTCATGTACGGCAAACTAAAAAAAGCGAAAGCTGCCCAAACTTCATCTAAAACAAAGTAACTTTAATTATGTGTGAGTTTTTTTTTAAGTATCTATTATCTTGATACATTGTATGTTCTAAAGATACATATTCTCAACTAATTATATTAACGAATCGAATTTAATTTCTGAGAAATACTTTCGTTTGTTTTTAAAACTTTTAAAGTTCAGCGGGGTATACCAATCACATAAATAATTTCACACTACATTTTGGCTGGTAACCCGTGTCTGCTAAAAGCAAAACGTTTCAAGCAACAAATCTTTGTGACTTTCTGACCATGAATCCCGTGTCTACGATAGTCTTGTTTCGAACCGTTAATCTATATATCGTCAGCAACATCACAAAGTGCCAAATATAAAGTCGCTTGCGGCCAAACTTCAATGTTTGGAGAAAACCGCGTTTGAAGTTGAGCTAACTTTGAATCATTTTTTCATAAACTGACATTTTGTATATTTTATTATCATAAAACTTGAGGATCGTAAATCACACAAATCTGTTTTAATTTTGTTCATACCGTTTCTAATGAATTTGTAATTAAATAATTAAAAAGATTGTCTCTGCGCAAGCAATGTTTATGTGCAGCGCATCGTGTGTGAACATTTTGGCTGTTCGAGAAAACATAACGGTCAAATTTTTGTCACCTCGTGGAAAAGGTAAAGTCGAGGCGCTAAAGATCGGCACTTTACCAACTGTGTGCTCAACGCAGCCGCGTGATCACAAAGTGACGTAAATATTTGTATTACTTCTTGAAAACGTTATTCCAGAATCTTTGAAAATTTTTTGCCACCCAACCTCTTAGCATAGCTAAGAAACTTGATGATTCTGAAACTATCTTCAACTTCGTAAATTGTTAGATACTCATCAACTAAATCCACACAAAAAACAAACAAAAAACGATTGAAATGTTGTCACGTTTTTTGCACTTCTAGATGCTGCTATATCTTAGGGAGGTGTTAATTTTTGTCTGAGAATTGCAGTTGACTTTTGTTATAAATTGTTTTGTCTATTCAGCAGTTTGTTGTTTAACTAACTAGTGTTGAAAATTTCAATTAACTTAGGCTCATAATGCCTGTAAGAAGATGAGACCCGTCTAAAAGGTGTTCAGACATTAAGGCCCTCAACGACGTATGGGGTTTCTAAGGGGGTGACAGAATACTTACGTTTGAAATAATACATTTCATAGTTAATTTGATTAAATGATCTTTGTGCGTTTATTTTAAAAGTGTGAAAGGTGTTTGTAGATTATGTCGACAGAATAAGTCTTGTTTGATCAAACAACGATTGTCTGAGGTGTTCGTCTCTTTCTGTGTTAGCGATTACGTGGTCTTCATTATCTTTATTATGAAGTACTACTTTTTTACATTTTAGTATCATGGGTTATTAATATTTATATCAATATTTTTGCAAGATTATGAAATGCCGATAAACAAATGTTATCACGTTTTGTCCACGCTAAACTCCTCGTAAGTCGTCATCCATGTTAAAGACGTGTAAGACGACTTGTGAATTAGGCTAAAGACAATGTTCCAATGTGCATGCGTCAATACGTCATTTTATATATTACACACAGAAGGTCCTCTATTAATTTACGGATACCAAAAGTAAAATATATTGAAAGATTGCTCCAATCCAGCCATTTGCATATTCATGAGTTAATTGTAAATCATGGTGGACGTTGCATCAGCATGTTTTGGGGGATAGGCGTTAAACATCCGTACATGGGACACCGTCGAAGTCTTCACATCGCCATTGTATGCAGTTTTTCTTAGTAGGTGCGTCTAGTCTGGGCTCCAACACCATCTTAATACTCCGAGTGAGCGGAGATTTCTCCGTGTACGCTTTCTCATCGGATTCGGGGTCTGTCTCCCGCCTCTCGTCCTCGTGATGAATCTCACACTTAATAACCACCTGGTTTTTCCTATCATCACCATCCAAGGTGATGTCGTCATCGAGTTCCTCGGCTTTCACCATTGGCACAAGTTTCGGTGCTAGCGCCCTCCATCGGGAGCCATGTTTTAGGATCGATCTTTTAGGCGCTTGTGGTTCGGCATTTAACCCGTTCACAGTTTTCATTTCTATAAAATCAGTAGGAGCGGCAGCCCCGGCGTGGTTCTGATTCGGGTGTTGGAAATGGCGAGTGACGGCAGTTTTCCATCGTTTGTGCAGGGTAGGCGACCTCTTGATGAGTATACTCTTCATAGGAGATCGACGAGGCATTGGTGGCGATCTTGTCGGGGAGCGTGTGGGGCTAGTGTTCGGCGACTTCTTCAGGATACCAGGAGGAGTGGCCTTCTTCTTGATCGGGGACATTGGCGGAGATTTCTTGGAAGTTCCCGCCGTTGGTTGCTGTTTCAGACAAGGCCGCCAGTTTTTAAACTCCTGGTCGTCTGAGTTCTGTTGGGAAATCAAATAAGAACCATAACATGTAGAAACTTATGACATTCTTTAACGACTCTGATTGTATGATCAAAACCTAGCCACTAGGTGGCTTGTATTGTTGAGCGGCCACTTCACCATAATTAACTTCCCTCCACCCAGATGTAAGAATGGAAAGGGTTGGGATCATTTAGTGTTTGATTAGTCCCTTAGAGATCATTATCACTGCTTGAGACAGCAGGCTGAACAGGGAGCTCAGTATGAAAGTGGCCCGTAAACTGGAGATAATAAACACATAGAGACCTCGTGGTGATATGTTTTTTGTTAAATAATTGTACATGATTTAGGCCTACTTCTCTCCACCAAGATGTGAAAGGGGCGAGTGTTTTCTTGTTCCTTCAGCGCTCATTATTACTGCTTGAGACGGCGGGGGTCCTACAGGGAGCCGAGGAAAGTGATTAATGGGCCTAGTGACTGGTGATAATACACGAACGCATAGAGACATCGCGGTTGTCATTCTTTTTAATCGTGATAACCTCCTAACCATGCATTATTCTCTTTAAAAAAAATAATAATGAGCACAACCACACACCTTGGGGACCCCGAGATAGCCGGTCTGCACCGCCAGTGTCTCGGACGAGGACGAGCCCGTCTCTGTCCGTAGTTCCGAGGACGAGGGTGACGTAGACTCCTCTCCGTCCGCTTCGTGATCTGGCAAGACCTCGGGTATCGTCGCCTCTTTCTCCTTCTTCTTTGGTTGGATCATAGTCATGCTGCTGGCGCCCTCATCGTCCTCACCCGACATATTGAAGCGAATCATAGGCATGTCGTAAACATCCTGCAGGATACAGGTTCGGTTTTAGTTGGTGTAACGCACATCGTAAAACCGAAATAAGTATTTGAATCATAACCACATGAAAGTGAATAAGTGTGTGATTTTTTTTTAAGGTTAAAGATTCGCGTCCAGTGGTTATAATCAAAGCCAACCACATGTTCACAACCAGACTGCCTCTGTCCAATCTCAGTTGCAGCTGTCTATACGTTTCTTCGGGTGCTTCCCATCACATCAACTTCATACAGTCCGTGATCATTCACTACGGTATACTAATGTTTTCAATTGTCTCTTACAGTGATGAGAAATTTCAGAATTTAGACTTGTCTATGTCAGCTTGGTCACAAAAGTAGCTCTTATAGTTTCTTCAGATTTAAAGAAATCATGCTCTTTGATCTGCTTCTCTAGCTCTGAAGAAGATACTGCTCCCATAAGTTCCTTGAAAATCTATAACTCCAGTGTTTTTTTTTATTGTTTTTTTTTATGAGATATCGCCTAACTCACAAGGCCACGGACGGCCACTCAAGGTGAGGGCTACACATAACTGATTTGGGCTATCAACCCAAATCAATTGACACCAGGGGCACGTTGCCTCCTACTCCTGGGGCTGAAACAGGGTTACCCCTTCACAGTCCTTAAGGATGTAGGCATGGGTATCATCCACTAGGAGCCTGTCTGGTAGAGCAGAATGCACTACCTTCCCAACTTTTTCGAAGCAATTATGGTTAAGTGCCTTGCTCAAGGGCACAAGTGTCATGACCGGGTATCGAACCCACACTCTGCTGCTGAAAACACCAGAGCTTAGGTCCGGTGACCTAGACCGCTCGGCCACGACACGCCACAAATGTTATAAAATGGAAAGGCCATCGTTTCAATTTATCTCCTAAATTGTGACTTCATTTTCGATTTTTTTTTTGTCAGCTGTAGGCTCACCCCTTGCTCTTAATGTTGAACCTACTGCCTCATCATCGTTTAAAAAAAGCTGCTGCAGAGCTCTTTATTTATTCCGGCTTACAGCTTAATTCTAAATATATGTACACTAACTCACTCGTTCTCTTAGTAAATGCTTGCTATTGTGAAATAATTTCTAAATCAAGAGTTCCCCCACTACCAAAATCCTATAAAACATCTCCCCAACTTTCAGTCTGGGCCTCGACTACTCCTTCAACTTTCCCTCATGCCTCAAACACCTACGAGCTAGGTTCAGCACATCTGTAACAATTGCATGCTAGAAGTCAACTTAAAAATTAAAATAAGAGAAGACCCATACATTGTCTCAAAGTGCTTTTCTTCAGTTGTTGTCAACTATATAATACACTCCACTCCGCTCGCTCGCTCAGGATCTCCGTTAACCAGAGAAAATAGAGTTACGAAAGTATATACATCGTCTCACAAATCTCTGCGTTACATTATCATGTAGAACGTCAAACACTTGTTATGAAAGTATGGGGGGAAATAGTGAATGTATTTCTACCGTAAGATGACTTACCATTAACGTTTTACGTACATGTGCTACTTCATGGGGATACGTCCTCGTCTGCGAAGCAAACTGCTTTTCGCTACCACGTTTTCTGTATGGAGGACAGTAATATGCAATAAGATACACCATGTTAGAATGCATGCCACCAGAGTGTTGACTGAATATTGTATACACCATGTGACCTGTGACATCACATGTTTGTAAAAGAGCCACAGAGCCTAAACTTCCTGCAGGCACGATTTGTACACATCGCAACTGATGAAAATATTAAATCTACTGGAGATGACATTGTCTGAAAAGGGTGCTGTCAAAAGTTCAGTTCTTTCTTTTTACTCTTGAATTTATGTAGAAATTATGAGCCAACATGTAAAAGTGTTGACTAGTGTTGTATCTTGCTTGCCATGAATGCTCTGGAATTTACAAGGTAACTCTTTTTGTAAAAATAGGTAACATGGACCTTTTTTATTTCCCGGTTTTGTGGGGGTTGGGGGGGGTATGGGCTGCAACCAACAGCTATAGAATGTTGGTCTCTCAGACCTTCCATTATAAGGATATCAAAACGGCTATTAATCACGACCTCGACTACTGGCACTCTTCTTGCCCGTATTGACTTTGAGCACGATGTTCACGCCACAGTGGCACCATTGTGTTTGCGTTGCGGTTTCGCGTGGCGATCGATTCAGGTCGAGAGGGTTTCAGTTTTCATGTCCTTATCGCGGAGAAGAACACTATTAGAGAATATAAACTTACATCACCGTTTTTATTTAGTCCACAAATAAATGGCGTTGAAATTACAACCAGATATATTGGTAGTCCAGTGGTGTTCTTTTAATGGCACTGGACACGTTTGGTAATTACTCAAAATATTATATTAGCATAAAAACTTACTTGGTAACGAGCAACGGAGAGCTGTTGATAGTACAAAACATTGTGAGAAACGACTCCCTCTGAAGTAACGTAGTTTTTGAGAAAGAGGTAATTTCTCACTAAAATATCTGAATCTGAAAAAGACTTCAGGCCTGAAGCCCTTTTCAGGCATCTGAAAGCACACAAATTTGTGCAACAAGGGTGTTTTTTCTTTCATTATTTTCTTGCAACTTCGATGACCAATAAATTGAGCCCAAATTTTCACAGGTTTGTTATTGTATGCATATGTTGGTATACACCAAGTGAGAATACTGGTCTTTGACAATTACCAAACGTGTCCAGTGCCTTTAAATAGTCAATTTTTCCTTGTTCAACCCATAATCATATATATAATAAATGCAATCGAACAATCCCTAATACTTTACGTGTACATTACACATTTTTCCGAAAGAATTTCGACTGATGATGAAGTTTCAAAACTAAATATTTTCGCGAATTCCACGCACTATTCAAAGAAATTGTAAACGTCATCAAGATCCAGCCTCTCGTTGCGTACTTACTTGCTTTGGACTCGTTTCTCAACAGCAAAGCACGTTAGCCAGATACACAGTAGCAATGCGACACTCATGCAGACCGCTGTGACTAGCATCTCCAGCTGCTTGTACTCCTCGTCAGTAATCACTTATAAAGAAACCGAGAAAAACGGGGGGAAAAGTTATAACCAGACGTTTTTAATAGCGGGGTCCAATATATTGCTCGTAAACGATTTTGCCACCTTGGCTCAGTTTTTGATACCGCGACTTTTATCACTTGGAAATAACACCTAACAGCGGCCATTTACTCGTGGTTTTATTCCTCTTCGAGAAAGCAATGTCTTGTGAAGTAATCCATGCCGTGTGTGGAACTATTAAATTGACACTTTGTTGTAAATATCCAGACAGTAATTTCCTCATTGTTATCGTTCAAGACTCTTCATCATTAAATAGAAAATCTCACTTCAATCTCTGTGAATCTCGATAAGAAACCATTAACTACCCTGCCTATAGTTTATACCACTTTACTTTTGATCCGCGACTCTAAATCAGTTGAGATTTGAGACGAAACAGCCAAAATCAAGCCTTGCCAAATGCTAAGAGTCGTGTCCGAAGTTCAAGATAAGGTCAATTTATAATTGGACCTACTTTTAACCGTTAAGATAAAGTATCCTATAACAAAACAATCTTAAAGCTGTCCTTTTCAAAATAATCAAACAAAACTGCATGTTAACAGGTTTTACAAAAACATACAGGGGAACAAGAAAATGAATCCTATTTTCATGATTTCCCCCAAATTGTGAACATCTTTTTTACGACATTATGTCGAGTTGTCTTTGATAAGAGACTTGAACACTTGGGGGTTAAGAATAAACAATAAACATCGGTTTACCATCTGTACGAAAAAGATACCATGACCAAAAGTATGTTTTATAAGTAAGCAATTGTGTCATACTAGAACAATTGCTGACTTTTTGGGGACGCTAGGCGGCAGCAGACTTACCAGGTACATCTATTTTTCCAAGAAATGTTCGCATGCTCAGAGAAACGTAAACAAAGGAGATGTTAACCTGGTAAGCCTGTTTCCAACTAGCGTCCAAAGTCTCCCATTGGCAAATTGTAACACTGTGTCACATTAGGTGGGGGGCCTTCTGGTTGTCTGCCAAATGTACTTAATTTTAACCGGGTATAATGTTTACATACACATAATGTTCCCCCCATTGTTCGGATTAAATGTTTTCAACCTCGTCCCCATTGGTTTTGTACACAAAAGCGAAGCAAGGACGTCCTCGCACTGTTAAAGTCCTCGGTTTCAACGTGTAGACACCCCGTGTGTGAAGTATCAGCACGTGTGTTATGTTATGTGTGCACTACACATAGTGTGTCATTTGCATGTATAATGATGTTTAACCAATGAAAGTATTGGCTTTGTAAGACCACTGGCTGACGGATAAAGACAGGTGATCAGTCTAAGGAGGGGCGAGCACTCCAGTAACTTTAAGGCTACAATAATTACCTTCAGTGTTATTACCGGCAGTGCCATTACTAGTGACAAGCAAGCTGGTTATACTGCCCTCTGTTGATAAATCGCTTCTCGTAGAAACTGCGTCTGAAAATGAGAATTGTAACGTCGTCACAAAGAAGAATATCTTTCCAAAAAATGAATGCCGTAAAATGAAATCCTCCACGTAGTTGTGAAGGCTTTACTAATGAGCACGGTTTCCCTGGTGTGATTTGACATGGAATGTGGCTGATGAATGTTCTTCCTGAATCCCCAAGGAGGACAATTACGTGCACAAAATTCCAATTACCTTGCAATTGTGGAATCGTAAATTATGGACTTATGGAAGAGGAACGCCAGAGCCCCCCTTATCGTGTCAATTGTCCTTTTCAATGTTCCCCTTTTCAATGTTCCCCTTTTCAATGTTCCCCTTTTCAATGTTCCCCTACTGAATAATAGTGTAAATTTACAACTCATGAAGCTGTCATTTTAGTGTAAATATGAAACTGCTCATAGTTTGCGAACTCCAAGCGATCGGCGTATTTTGTATATCAACATTCAAACAACATGAAATAATCTTGCTTTGACTTCACCATCGTGAGGCACGATTTGTGCACAAGATAATTAGAGACTTTAGGTCTTCCTGTCAGTCATTTTGAAACCGTGCATTCCCGGTATAGGTAGGTGGCCGGCGGTGCCTTTGACGTAGCCAGGAGCTGTAAATCACGGTTTCGTTTAAAAAAAAAATCCCTTTTGATTACTGTAAGCTCTTGAAATCAACAATATTAAATTCCCTTCTCAAATGCTCTACAAAGAGATTGATTACGTGTGTCAACTTCTGTCCCTTTTTGCCGCTATTTTATGCATCCCCTTTCCCCTTTGGACACGCCCATTCGTTTTGTTTTTTTATCATAACTCACAGCCTCTTGTACCAGCCATCTTGACAACCGTGCATGAGGTAGATGCTGTATTACTGTCACATGAAATCTCGAGATACAATAAGTAGCCGCTGAGCGACTGAAATGCGTCTAGACTGCCAGTCCACTGTGAAAGAAAAACAAATCATGGTTAAGTTTAGCTGTTCATCACCAAAGCCCCTTTCCCATTGGATGATTTTCTCGGGAAATTCCTGGGAAATTCCCGGGGAAAATGTGGTTGACCTTAGTTCACCCTTGAATTTCTAACACCTGGGAAACACCCATACCCTGCTTTTGGGTTTAGGTTAACCGAGATAATTATGGGGTTAACATGCAGAGTGTTTCAAATTATGATGCAGCGAAATGATTAAAACTCTCAGTCATTTCACTTCGGTCCTGGCATGCTGCTCTGGTTAAGGTTGAAATTAATTTGTATTGATGACCACGTGTGTGATATTAATCAATGTAGTTTACCTCCGCTCAAAGTAATCCATATCGCAATTTATTATAGAGCACACTGCCGCTCTCCCCCCACCCCCCCCCCCCCCCCCCCCCGCAGATGACATACCTACTCGTTTCATCTCGGTAATGTGTCATTATCTAGAGAGAGTGAAAACAAAAATCAATGGTGCTAACCCAAACATTGCGACCAGCGCTGTCGGTTTCCTTAGCTACCGTCCAGAAACCCCTGTCCTGGGTGATGTTCAACTTCTCCAAGTTGGTCCACTCTCCGCATTTAAACACGCTGGTCTTCCGGACTCTGCAATGTGCCGAGGCAGAGTTGTTCTTGGTTGCGTCTACGAGTGTGATGCTTGTGGGTTTCGACACCGAGAAACCGCAAGCTAGAAAGAAATAAGAAAGTTAAAGAAATACACAATTTAAAAAGAAATTGAATGTGGTTATAATCTTACAATTTTTGTATGTACCCAGTGCACAAGTTGCCATTATTTTCATAGCAGATTCTAAATTTTGAAAAATTCCCAGGTCAGAATTGACCAAGATTCCGATCTCAGGGGACCTTATCCATTTCTGGATCAGTTTGACCAGGAATCCGTGTCAAATTGACTTGGATTCCAGGTCAAAAATGCGCTAAGCACAACAAAATTATTGTTAACCAGAATAAGGTTACCAGCCCAATTTCTATGTCACATGTACCTTCTATTACTGGTGTATTGCTTATTTTGCTTTTAACAGTTTCTGCTTTAGCAGCTCTATGTAGCCCTAATTTCAACCAAATTACGGGTCAACGTGAGACAGAATCCGGGTCAAATTGACCCAGAAGCGGATCAGCAGGTCACCTGCAAACCGGAATCCAGCCTTATTCTGACCTTTGAGTGTTTTTTTCCTTTGAGTGTTTTTTCGAGTGTACATTGAGGGAGCTTCAGGCTTCCAAAGGAAAACACGACTACCTGGCTCATTACAGCGGAACTATAAATTCCATAAATTGTGTGACTCTCATTAAGTTGGTCTACCATGAAAATCCTGGTATAGTGAATTTATTGGTACTATCCCCATAAACTATTTGTTTGACAGTGGTTAGATGACGTTTTGTTATAGGAAAACACTTATCTATGACGTTTGATTATTTTAACTGATTTATAGTCATTTATGATTCACGACCCTTCCGGTTATCACAGATAATGAATTTGCAAATGAAGACCTTTTAGCTTTTGAAATATCATTAAAATAATAGCTTTCCAATGATTTCCAACCACTTAAATAGTATAATACAATTCTATGTCTAGCATGTGTTCCATCGTTTGCCAAACTACGCCAAATAAGTGCCTCACACTCAGCCGAAATCAATCATGTCGTAGTTTTCTCATTCACATAACGGCCCTGATTTTCTTTTTCTTTTTTTAATCGCTCCTTCCGACTAATTGCAGCTGAGTCCCTAGTTTAGCGAAATGAAAATATTATTAGATTATGTTTAGATCATGTCCGGGGGGGGGGGGGGGGGGGGGTGCTGGATTCAATGTATTTTGGATTTGCTTTATACCGAGGTAAATTGTAGAAACGCCAAGGGGAACATTTGCACATCTCTGCGATATAACTTCTTGTCCAAGTATATATCAGACGTCTTGTGAAGTGTTTCTCTACTATCATTGTCATTATTTTAAGATATATTTGTGGTCATAAAACTATGATTTCCTCTTAAGTGGCTAGCACTTCAACCCGTAGGCCGGGGTCCGAATTTTATAGAGCATGCTTAAGCAGAAAATATTGCTTAACAACTTTCTGCTGAGCATCCATGAGCAGGAAGCCAGTCACAAATTGTACTTGTGATATATGGTATAGTTTAGCTGGTAATCTTATTCTGGTAAGCATTAAGTTTGTTCTTAGCTACCTTTTGTGCTTAAGCAAGCACAAGAAGTAACTAAGTTTAAATAAAAAACGATTTTGCGAAGCCAGAACAAGGTTACCAGCCGCATCGAACTACAGTAGCAGCTGAGTCAATGTAGTGTGGGTTCGAATCTCAGCTGTGACACTTGTGTTCTTGGAAACTGGGATCATTACTTCACATCACACAGGAGTAAATGCGTGGCTAGCTTGTGAAATTGTGTCTTGATATCAATGTACATGCTTTGCTTCTTTGCTTAAAGCTAACAACTTGGCATCAGTTGCAACAATGAAAACTACATGCCATTTCGGCTGATTACCTATTTGTGCTACTTGTTATTCAGGTTTGTTCTATGCTTAGCTAGGTTGTTGTGCTTACTTGCTTTATGAAATCGGACCCAGCTCTTATTTCAAGTTTTACCAGACACTTGTTGCACTTCCATCCCGAGGCAATGCGGTCATATAAAGCATTACTATTTACGGGGCCTCTTTTCTCCCTTCTGACTCTTGATGGTAGCAGTCATTAATTGAAAGGCAACACTTTGCACATGCAATTTGTTGGCGGTCATTAATGGTTTGCAATCTCCAGAAGTGATACATAATTTGTCATGTATAAACTCTCGTTAGATTCGATGTTTTGAGCACATCATCACGACCGTCCTCAACGCAGCATCGTCCCCACCCCCCCTCTCCACACACTGTTCCCTCTTAAGGATTCTCTCTCCACGATTGATGACAAATTTCGTCTCGAATTCAGAGCTAAAAGCTTTCTGAAGACAAGGGGGAGTCATCAGTTTAGCGCATAGACAAGATCTGACAGTACAACCCATTCAATCTATGCAACGAATTTAATAGGGACCGTTCCGGTGAGATGGAGGGGGGGGGGGGGGGGGGGGGTTAAAATAAAACCGGGATAAAAACCACTCTGTCAACCTGACGATAATCACAATTGATGAATTGCGTCGCCATCTTTACTGCTAAGTGAATAATATCAGGATAAAGGAACGGTTGGAGACAAAAAAATTCTAGGTCCAGACGTCTTGATTTGTTCGTAATATCAGCCCGACATTGTTGATTTTTTGTTCACCGGGCGGACGCTTTGATTCCGGAGGGTCCATTGACCCCCCCTTTCCCCCTCCCCCAAGAGTTGTACAGAGATTTTATTTCTAGTGAAACTTGGTCTCAGCTAACCGCTATACGCTATCATGTAGATACTAAGATATATTACGTTTGGTGTCTTTTCTTGTTATATTGGCACACAGTATGCAAAATGCAATAACCATAATCCTTCACTCTGGATACGTATTGCTATCAGTATCTCCAAATACTGTGTTCCACACCCCCTGGTCTCATCCACCCCTTCCTCAGACTGTACATTTCTCCTCCAGATTTGCGCCCAGCATCACCCCCTCACTCCAAAACTGTTTCGTACAATTTGTTCCTTTTTCTTATCTTGAGGGGGGTAAGTTAAAAAATTACTACACATTTTTTAGTACACTGAATATATGACTGTTTAACCGTCTTTATTGCAAGCATACCGGTACTTTTGTTGCAACATGATTATGTACTAAATTGAAAACATGAGAATCACGGTAGCCAGGGTCGATGGTATACGACAGCCAACCTGTGGTACATACTTTTTTCAATAAGCATTTTCCCCCCAATACAACCATGCATGCAATGTAACTGTTCACACATTACTTTTTGCTATGAGACTGCTGCAGTTTTATTTAGTGTCGATCCGGCCGTGCCCTCCTGATGGGCAACAAATTGTAGATTCACAGTGTTACGACCAACCAATTGTAATAATTTGAAAACAATATATATTTTTTATATAGTTCTTATTATTTGTACTTTGGCTATGTCTCTTTGTTTCTTTAGTTCCTTAACATTATTTGGTTCATTTGAAGTATATCCCAACTCCTTGTTCGTGGACAGCAGGCCTCGTAAGACTACCTGTCAAACCTATGTTGTCTTTTTTATGTGTGCTGCAACGCAACCGCGTAGCACCACTATCCAATGTCATGTGTAATTTGAACCATGCACCCATGTAACCAAGGCAGCGCTACATCCATCCGAGGGGGAGGGGGGGGGGGGCGAAAGTCAGGATATTAACCGGTCCGGGGGGTAGACACAGTGCACAAAAATATATATAAGTTTGTAAACTGCAACCAGCCCGCTGTCTCTGTGGAAGATTTTGCATGATTATTATTTATGTACCCGCAAAAATAACAATAAACGAAATAAGAAAAAGCCAACCAAATCAGTATAATCAAATCAAATATAATGAAATCGAATCGCCCATAAACCATGTGACTAGAAATTACGTCTGTCTGTCAATGACATCACTTCCCTTGGTCCATGCATATTTTACAAAGTACAACCTTATATGTAGATATAAACCAATCTCCCCGGGGAGAACTTGGAGGAGCGTACTCATAAATTAAAGACGCCATAAGTCGCCCATTGAGTGTGAAATGTCATCATTAAATAATGAACTTTCCATGCCTCCTCTGGTGGGGGCCATATTAGTATTTCCCACTAACATGTTCCGCTGGTCCCAGGTGTGGCTGTACATCTCTGCAAGGCATAAGTGACTCACAGGTGACGAATCTCACACTGGTCCCCCTCCCTCCTTCATACTTCCGGACTGTCGCATCTTCGGACTGCACGAACATTACCTTCGAAACCTTATTGCGTTAGAAACTTCTTCTTTTTTAACTGGCAAGAACGACTGAATGGATTTTTCTAAGAAGATCTGGGCCAATTGGCCATTGCAGTTGTGAGAAAACCTCAAATTGACATGTGTTTTTGTTGTGGTGGTGTGACCTACCTCGCTGGTGGTGACGCATGTACTCATTTTGGACCGTAAACAAAATTACACCTGTTTACCGTTAATTCATACAGCACTCTCTTTCCAATTGTCGCCTCGCTGTTGAAATTTAAACTTCTTCGTCGATCACAATTCAATTAAGTTCACTTCAGATCTATATACACCAGTGTAAATCGATTCAATTGGATAGACAAACAATACATGTACCAAGCATCAGATGTTTGGTATATCCTTTGAGTTTCTAAAAAAGATAGTAACTTTATCAAGAAGAAATAAAGTATAGAAGTAATCTCATGGCCACTTACGCGTTGTTGTTTGAACTCGTTGAAGGCCTAACTTAATTCTCAGTATCGCAGTATAAGAAGAGAGCGTAAGCGGGTGGCATACACGTTTTTTCCTTTTTTCATTTCTAGGTCGTCGTTTTGGATCGATTGCATTGCCAAATTTGCATCTTGTGGAGCAAATCGTTAGTGACGAATTAAATCGATCACTGACGAAATAAATCGATCGTGACGAAGTTAATCGATCGTGAAGAAGGACATCGATCGACCCCAAATCGACAGAAAAGTTGTGATCAAGACTTCCCGCACATTCATACCTTTTCACTGTTTTAGTATAGTTACTCTTTTCGAAGATTACACTTGAATTGCATTCCCTCCGATTACGAAAAAAAGTCTTACTTTCTGGGCCCTCGGTCCATGCACGGTCACGCAGTGTAATCATAAAACTTCACTCTAAGCCGTTGGCATACATTGGAACTGCTGGTTTTATTGCGTGTGTGGTGTGATCATGTTAGTAAGGGGTATTTTTTATCAGATTTGTATTCGGCACCGAAACTCGAGTCGTATGAGGGTTTATGGAAAGAAGACGAGAATAGAAAAAACGACGTTGAGTCGACATGAGTTATGCATGGACAGAATTTTCTATGCTTTCCATTCATCAGTTCCTCATCAAAAATACAGCAGGACATGAATTGTTAAACCAATAAATGGCACCCTTTTAAGATGTGATGCAGAATTGCTAACTAGATTTGTCCCCCTCGCATTTCTATGTAAAAATTACTATTCGGACCTATACAAAAACACGGCTTCGCCCGAAGTCTTCGTTACGGGCTTCTGACGCCCATGCAGGCGGACAGACCGGAGCCTAAACCCGGGATCCGACGCTGAAGTGTTCATGACTTTGGTATGGCGCGAAGAATGGAGGCATTAATAAACGCAAACAGTCAAGTTCACATGGCACTTTTCACAGAGTCACAATTAGAGTGTAAAACAATAATACAAACTTCTTTTTAACATCAAGTTTTATGAACACAAAATGTAATGAGCAAAGAACATTATGAAACATGTCATCATGCACACATTATATTGTGTAAACTGTCTTTATAATTCACGCACTCTCAACAGTGTACCGTGAACTCATACAATGATACAGTAATGCTTTTAATAGGTTCATAATGGTTTTGATATATAATAAATGGTACAGCACTTAGAGAGATTAGGCCTGCATCATTGGTTGATAATTCCAATCCACGACAAACACACCATATACAACCAACGTGCGAAGAAATCATCAATTTATAGGTGATCTTGGTTGATCGATTAAAAACAACGCAGAAGTGTACATATTTTTACCCGAAGATTACGCGCACGTCCATGTTTGGTTGATTTTGGGGGTATTTAAAATTTGACTCTCCCATCTTTAACAGTGTTTCAGACGGAAATATTTCTCCGCGGATCTGTGCTGGTATGAACTTGAACATCTGTGTCCGGTTTCAAAGAGCTGCTTAAGCAGAAAATCTTGCTTAAAAATCTTCTGCTAAGCAGAAAATAAGCAGGACACCAGTCACAGATGGTACATGTGACATGGTAATTTTGGCTGGTAACCTTATTCTGGTGTATTTATTGTATTGTGCTGGTTGCACATTCAACAGAAACGAATTCACACATTTATCGGTGGTTGCTTTGACTCGACATGTAAACAAAAAATAGATCAGTCTATATGAGGCGTGGGAACTACATTTATTACATGTAGATTAAGTTATAATCATTTTAATAACAGTTTCATTTCATGTCATTTTTGAACATCACCTTTCGTGCCAAATTTGATGTGAGTGACAGTCAGTAATTAGCAGGAAATAGTAAAACGCTAAAAACATAACGAGTAGAATTTTAAAACAATTAAAAATAAAAAATAAAAAAGGTTTGCATGTGATTTATACAGCAATGAACAATGACTGTAAAAAAACACAGTGGAATACAGTATGAAATCTAAACACTACGTCGAAAAATCATTAATTGTTAAGCAAATTAATAAAATAAGGAATTGACAGGAGATCGAAATTAATTTTCAAAAAAAGTGATATTTTAGGGGAGGGGATACTAAAATCTCAAAGACCACAGTGAGCTTTAGAAGTCTACGCATCCATAAGCACTTCAACTTGCAGCATGTCTTTCATGTTTTAAAAGCTTGTCACATTGTGAAGTCAGCCGCCATTTTGGCATTTTCTGGGTCAAGGCTGGTGCATTGCAAGATATTGTTTGTCAAATCACATGACCTTCCTATCGAGCTGTGCCCATTTACTAAACGTGCCATACCTCAGGCGTACGCTAATTATTTTTTATTTTTTATCGAAGGAAATATGACTTTTTATTATGGTCAATTGACTGTCAGTTCGCAGCATTCTTTGGTCTTTTTTTCCTCCCGAGGTTATGCAAAATGAGTGAAAATTTGAATATGCATGACTTTAAATATTTAACACTAGTCTAGAAAAGATGCTAGAACGAAGGGCATCAGATACGCTGGGATGCCATATGAGGAAGATGGAGTGCGTGCTGTAATATGTTACAAATAGACATAATTAATAAGTGTTACACCATTCTAAATTACTGGGTTCCTTCATGTGGTAAACATCAACCTTTTTAAAATTATGAACGCGGGGATAGAAAAGGAAGCATGGTAAGGGGTTCGCTAGGCTTGGGTTGGAGTTTTATTTGAATCAAAGTCAACGGGAGATCCCTCATATGAGAGTATATTAAAGAATAAACCCATTGCATGTGACGTCACAAGTTCAAACAGCGCCCTCATTGTGGTCAAATAAGACCTATCATTGGCAGAGAGTTGTGCGTTGCACTTGCACGTGCAGGTGCACGTTTCCATTATCTGAACTCAACGATGGCGGCCAATGCAAAGGCTCTAATAAGAAATTATGGGATGCGTATTTGTAAATCATCGTGTACAATATTTAAACCGTGTGCTAAAAACAACTGCAAAAAGGGATTACAAATTCCATTGTGGAAATTTGTACACAACAAGTGAAAAGGCAAAACCAGAATGACCATATTATATTTGACTTTGTTGAATGATAATAAATTAAAGTTTAGTTTTAAAATGTCCCAATCATACCATGAAGGTGCACATTCATCTGATCGCTTTGATTTGATTATAGATAGGTTGCAGTGTGACGTAAGTCGGCCATCTTTACGGGCAATTTGGAACACACATTCATGCGTTACGCGTGAGAACGGCGTGCAGCACGCGCACATTTCACCAAACTCATTGCATGATTGGTTAATGATTGACGCGGCTGCGTTAATAATTTGAGCGCTTGACGCGCCTGCAAGCCAAAATGCGATTTGCCCGTAAAGATGGCGTCTACTGGGCGTCAACTATCTATAGAAAGCGGCATACAATTTTAACGCTTAGAACTCTAACGAGGAGAAAAACCAAAGGCTTTGTCAAAACAAAACTATATTTTCTGACAGACTAAACTTTAATTTTATGCAAAGATATCCCCTTAATGTCTGCTCCTGTAGTCAGCGCTGGTTGGATAGATCGCTGTCTGTCGGTACCGATGCTTTGATAATGGTTTAATGACTAAAATTTTTCCCCTAAGCTATTTATAATTATAATTGTTATTTCATTTGAATGGTGGTCGGTAAATTCCCGTATAGGTATATAAACACGATCATCATGACAAGATTTAAAAAAAAAAAAAAATTATTATTCATGGTTTAAACAAAACTAATTATTTGCGTTTTTATACTAACAAGATATTTCAGTCGGGGCCCAACAATTTCGTAACGCCATTTGGGCATTGCTATTAAGCACATTTGCTTTTTAACACTATTAAGTATGGAGGGAGTCACAAGCATGTTTATACGTAGATCCAGGGACCTGTGTTTTTGCTCAGCAACTTACTACTGCGCTTAGCAAGTTTTCACGCTTACAGTTTGGTGGAATAGTGCTAAATGGTAACACATTATCGACCTTTATTATGCGGGTGCATGTTTTTTAAACAGATCCTTTTTCACGCTATATACCGTATCAACCTCCTCCACACGTATACAACATATCAACCCTGGCCATGAATTACTGATTATTATAGATCCATTAAACTAGGTCATCCCATTACCTCTTCAGGTCACTCAGAATAAAAGTACATCACCATCGAAACGGTAAAGTGGTTTAGTAAGGGGGGGGGGGGGGCTGAAGATCACATAGACATGATGTCGCACATGGCGTAAATTGCAGCGTGTTGAAAATTGATAGCGATATAAATGATGCATTAGATTGGCCAGACAGTCAGTGAGAATTAGACGATATTAGCACTGCGTGGTTTTAGCTCAACCACCTGTGTTTGTTGGAGAGGGGGTGGGGGTGGGGGGGGGGGGGTAAACCACTGTAACTCCAGTGTAGGGAGTCGAATTGTCGGCGATAGCGTCTGTTCTCGGCAAGAGGGTTTGAATAATTTCAAACCTTCCTTTCCTCGCGGGCGCACCTGAACATTACTGAGCAGTATCTAGGACAACTATGTCCATAGACATGAGTAGAAGTAGAATAGAAGATAACAATTCTATTTGCAACCTCAAAATGAAATCTATTGGATTTAAAGGCAAAGTATACCTTTGGTTTTTGGATACAATAAAACTAACTTGTGAAAATTTCACTTCAAAAGGTGGTCGCGTTTTTTAGATATCGCCGAAAAACTGGAGCAAATATGTCCACGCAGGAAGAATAATTCCTATTGGAATACACAATCTGAGAAACGTTTCTGACAGAAACGCTTCTCAGACTCATATTTTGAGGCCTAAAACCTGATTTCTTTTTCCATAACCACATTACTGCGAAGTGAAATGGTTCTCAAAATGCCTTTTACAGTCGAAAGCTGCTGTACTTGTAACCAAGTAAGTTTGTATTGCCTTTCCCTTTAAAGACACTCGATAACAATGCAATTACTGACAAACTTCAATACAAGACTTAGGCCTTCCCGGTACCTTATACAGACCTAATAATACAGACCATGCAACGAGTTACGGAACCATAGCATGCACTTCCTGTATAGGCACAATTTGTACACAGCTCAATGGAAGATAACATAAAGTCCTACATTTCATGCAGATTCTTGAGTAAGATTGTTATCAGTTTTTGTTATGAAGACGTGTCACATCTAAAATTGATTAAGCTGCTAAATTTTTACAATTCGTGATAATTAACAATGTGATAATTACGATACAAAATTTAACCGTAATCGTGTGGCCAGTATTTATTTTTATTACACAATCCAACAGCACAATTAGCACCAATAACATGGTGAATATATAGGAAACAAGGAGAAATGTTCTGTTTTTGACTGCATGGTATCTTGCCTGCCGGGAAATGTCCTACAAAACACAAGGTACCCTGTAAAGAACGGGCCATGGTGTACCTGCGTAGGCATGGACACCAGACCTTACTGTATACACATCGTACATTATATACGTCATTTTAGTGGTTGCTGTTGATGAGCACATCGCAGCATGCAAAATTAACTTAATAACAACGAGTATGATTTCATTAAACTATCCATCGATCAAACAAAACGCATACCCACCGTATACTAAATATGCCGAAAATCCGGCTGTCGTGCTGCCGAGTGTTTTGCTTTTTTTCTTTTCTCTCGTCCCCGTAGCATTTTGTTTGTGCTCCCTTTATAAAAACGTTGATGCTAGTTCTGAGACCCGAGGAACTGCGGCAGTAGTAAATCCAAGGGTTTTATTGGTAGCTAACAACCTCATGGTGTAAAAATGGCAATGCGTCATGGTATTATGTTTTAGAAGGTCACAACGTCCTCCATGTCGCACTGCGGTTCTTTCTCTCTCTCTCTGCCTCGACGTGTATAAGACTTGTTCAAGCGAGTATCAATAAGATAGAATGAATTATTAATGTTTATCCGAGTCGGGCGATCAACCGAGCAAGCCTTTTTTACGGGCATTTATAATGAACACCGCACTTCAAATTAAAACTGGTCAGCATGACAAGTTGCTTAATATAAGCACAACTTCGTTCTGCTAAACATAAATGAGTCCACCAGCCAGAATGCTCAAATTTTTCGCATTTTGTTGGTTGATTGGTAGAGCTTACAAAATAGGTGCACTTAGTGTTTTACGTTTTGTGTGATCAAACATGCATGAAATAACAAACCTGCGAACACGTAAAGGGAATGTGTACGTTTGGTAACCACTCTTAAAATTAATGTCAATAAAAACTTACTTATGTTAGAAGTAAAACAGCTTTCGATAGTACTATAAAGCATTTTGAGAATCATTTCACTTCGAAGTAATGTGGTTATGGAAAAAGATACAAGTTGTTATCCCCCAAAATTTGACTCTGAGAAACGTTGCTGTCAGTAACTTTTCTCAGATTGTGTATTCCAAGTACGGATTATTCTTCCTGCGTGGGCATATAACCGCTCCGGATTTTCGGCGATATCTCAAAAACGCTAACACCTTTTGATTTGAAATTTGCACAGGTTAGTTTTATTGTAATATATCAATACTTGTATAGGATTAAAACAATCAAATATGGTTCCAAAAACAAAAGGTATACTTTGCCTTTAATCCGTTGTGTGAGTCAGGAGAAAATTGTGAGAAATCATGCATGACTTTCAGCATGTAAACGCATTGTCCTTAATTTGGGTTTCAACAACTGAAATCCGGTTGCGTTTTAAGGTTTTCAGATACAGTTTTCTCGAATATGACTTCATTTCAGAGGGGGGATCTTTCACAGCAAAAATGGTTTTGGTAAGAACTGCATGATCTTCAGTAAACTTTCAGAGACTAAGATTAAACAATGAGATTTGTTGTCACCCTGTATAACACATTTAAGTATAAAGAAAGAGTACAGTTTATTTGAAGGAATTTTTAGAGGGGGAAAGCTGACATAAAAGAAAACGAAGTTCTTTCATCTTTCGTCAACATGCTTTAAAATAAGCTAGTTTTCAACTCGCACGAGAAGGCGGTTTAAGAAAACACCGCATTTTTTTTCTGTTCTTTTTTCTTTTTCTTCTTTCAGACTCTTCCGGATCACTTTTTTTGCACTTAATAAGGCGCGTGTTTGTCATCACTTGCGATCGTTGTGTGAATTAACCTCCACTCAAAGGGACAGAAACCGTCTGTAAGGTTTCTTGAAGCTTCATCCGATCAAATCTTTAGCCCACTCTGTGCCTGATTTGGGGGTACCTGGTCAATAATACTTTATTCTACACAGGTGCGTACAGTGTCTGCTTATAGAATACATTTCTTTAAATGGCAATTAATAATCTACCCTTCTTCAAATTGGATTTTTTTTTTCTCTTTTTTTTTAGTGTTGAAGATTTACGTATCGATTCGTAGTCGTGAAGATCATGTCATCAATATAAGCTCACAATTATCAGCTTATAGAAAAACAGCGAAGAGTTCTTTTGGGAGAAAGATGCAGCCATGTAAAGGTAACACTATTCTTTATGTTTAACGTTCTGAAACGTCGGTTCGTGCCGTTTCCTTAAAGTGTGGCGCCTAATCCAACGGTGGTTAATGCTGCATGATCGGCAAACCTTTAGACCAGGGCCTGTAATTGACTGTGTTCGCTCCCATAGGTGAGTTTCTAGTAAACAGCGTTCAGTACGTCTGTGGGTATTTTCGGTTTTAAATTGCTGGAAATGGGTCACAGTGTTTATGAAAGGAGAGCACAAGTATAGTTGTGAGCGTCAAAAATGAACCCACGCCGTCAATTCGGTTGAACCGTGCTTATAACAGAAAGAAGAAGAACACGTCCAGAAATAGATCTCTATACCTCCAAATGTTTTTGGAAAACAAATATCGAATACAATACGGCCAACGCACTGAAAGCACAAACAATTTTCGATACCCTTAGACTGTGCGGGTCTCACTTGTTTGGAACATCTGGACACGTTAAAGTACGAGGTTTTTTTCTTCACACAGAAGCACACATTAAATGATTACATCTACTATTGACGATTGACGTACGGATTTTGAACATAAAGGATGCTTTCAGAGTTTTGTTCTGCCCCCCCCCCCCCCCCCCCCCTCCTGACCAAATCACTGACCCCTGTTGATTGACACCCCCTTTATGGTAGTTGGCATATCATGTGTTAATATTACACACGAAGTGTGTGAACCTGAGATCAAAAGACGGCTACTTAATTTTGAAACACTATGTGGACGTACACACGTCCACACAGTGTCTTTTTACAGTATTGAGGAATAGGATTTTCCTGAAGTGTACATAATAAAGGAATGTCCACAGAGTGAATGCAACACAGAGCCGTGTGAGCTGGCTGGTGTATACGATGTGGTAAAGAGAATGGAAATAATAAAATATGTCAACAAGTGCTGACCGCGGCCCTCAGATATGAAGGGTTAAAATAGGTTACCTGTTGAATTATGCTAATAGAACAAGAGGTCAACGTTCAAAAATGCATGGATGTCTGAAAACGCGAAGCTTGCTCGAGGGCAGTTAAACTCTAATTGGTTCATTTTGTTTCGCCTTTGGAAGGTTGGAACGGATCGTTAAAAAAAAAACGCGAAATTGGAAAACATGTCCTAAAGGAAACAATCGCTTGTGGCACATATCTTTCGACCAGTAGACACAGCCTGTCGCTAACAGAAATTGGATTTCTAAATACTCAGTTAGGATGCTGGCCATGCAAAGTACATGACAGGTAAATGTTGAAGAAACGATTCAATCAGAAAGCTCAAATTATTTTAAAGTTAGTACCGGTATCAGAAATAAATGTGTATGATATACTGTCAAAGTGAATGAAATGCAAGCTAGTTGTCTATATTTTTGTTAAGCTCTGTGAGTGAACATTTATTCTCCAAAACAACAATTTTATGAAATATCTCTTTAAGTGGGAAAAGTATCAAACCCTAGAACAGCTTGCCAATACTCAGAACGGCAGCTCTTGGGGCAAGAACACAGAACGGATAAAAACGCTCTGCAGCTTTCCATATAAAGCAGTAATTACCAGTTCTGTAGCTCCGTCCTTAAAGCTTTATAGGCCCATAGCTATATATTTGACACAATTAAGCATTTGGCAATATGCCAGTAGGTCTATGCATATCACGTATACTTGGTGAGAAATAGTCCCTATTTTAGTAAATACCTACACGTTACAGAGGTTGACCGGTTTCACAAGGCTGTCAAAGTTAATTTTTCATATTTTGTTGTGTTTATTGTTTTTGGTTTTTGGTTGTGCGTTTATCTCGTCATCTTTTGGATGAGAAAAGGAGCTTAAAGGCACTGGACACGTTTGGTAATTACTCAAAATATATATTTAGCATAAAAACTTACTTGGTAACGAGCAACGGAGAGCTGTTGATAACATTTTGAGAAACGACTCCCTCTGAAGTAACGTAGTTTTTGAGAAAGAGGTAATTTCTCACTAAAATATTTGAATTTGAAAAGGACTTCAGGCCTGAAGCCTTTTTCAGGCATCTGAAAGCACACACATTTGTGCAACAAGGGTGTTTTTTCTTTCATTATTTTCTTGCAACTTCGATGACCAATTGAGCCCAAATTTTCACAGGTTTGTTATTTTATTCATAATTATGTTGGGATACACCAAGTGAGAATACTGGTCTTTGACAATTACAAAACGTGTCCAGTGCCTTTAAAGGGTGTACATAATCTTGGTAAGAGTAAGAATAGAAAGGTTCGCAGATTTGCACACAACTTGGTAGAAAGATGGTCGTAATGGGAATTTCCCTTTGAAGTATTATTGCTTGAAAAGCAATACTTTTTGAGAAACAGTAAAACAATTAGTTTTGATCTCGCAAGTCCAAAACTCAATGTTTGAAAACAGTGAAAACATTCAAGGATATGTTTCACTTTTTTTCTCGTGACTCCGGAGACCGATTGAGCTGAAACTTTCACAGGTTTGTTATTTCATGTTTATTATTATGTTTGATGGTCACATCAAGTGTGGATACGGGTCTTTGTCAATTTCAAATGTGAAACATAATTAGGGCCTATAAAATAAATATCTGTCAACATACAGAATGTTTTAAGACATCATAATCATACTGATATAACAAGACTGTTGTGTCAGTTGTCTTCAGTTTTATTGCCAACTCCCACGATCTATGAGAAATGCCAGCGGGGTTACGTTTACTAATTGGCTGTAACTATAATAATTTAGCTCGTCACGCGCGTCTTAACCTACGCATTTAGTAATTTAAGTCAACTCATTTTTAAATTATCTTAATTGTAAAGGTGAAGTGTAAGTGATATTTCTAAACCAAATGCAATTTAGAGCTATTAGCGGAGTAAATACTGCTAAAAATTGTCCAGCTTCCTTGGGAAATTGTTTGATCTTTGCATCACATTGCAAAGTGAATTGTACTTTTATTTAAGCTGAAAGAGGACTCAAGTTGATGTAGTGGTCTGTCATCTCTGTGGACTCCGGTTCGAGTCCCCCTATTCCTAATAGGCCCCCTTAATGAAGAGAAAAGTCACACTTTATCTTCGCCTCTTCTTTTTTTTGGGGGGGGGGGGGTGGATTCTTGCAAAAGGGTACTCTTCGTACGCTTGTGAACATTTTGAAATGATTTGCTACCCTTAAACAGGCTCAAGATTAAGGCCGTGTCCGAATTGGCGACTTCGGCTACAGCTACGGCTAGATCAGCGCGTCTGTCAGTGTTGAAGGATAGGCAGACGCGCGCGCCCTAGCCGTAGCCGTAGCCGAAGTCGCCGTTTCGGACACGGCCTAAGATTGACCCAGTCAGGTGTGAAATGAATAAAATAACATACATTGGAGTTTGGGTTCAAGACCTGGGACCAGACGAGGGAAAGTGCGCCCTCATCTTTGAAGGTGTATAAACCAACTTATTCTGTTTTCTTATATACTGATGCACATTTATTATTTCTAGAAAGTTAACCACAATAATTTGACCTTCCTCCTGCGCATCGAAGGGTTTTACGGTCTTTTGCCGATGATAAAGTAGCACCGTGCTCAACGATAAAATGTTACTTTATGTTTGTTTGTGTTTTTATATTATGCACCAAATTCTGAAAGGTTGTCTGAGCATCAGATCGCACATTCCCAGTCTTCCGAAGTCATGGGCCAGAGATAATGTATTGTTATCCTGAAAAACTGTTTGTAATGCACAGGAGAGGAGTTTTGTTTGCTGGTTTATTCTTGCCTGTTTTTTATGTTAATTTATACTTTATTTATAATGTTTAAATTTGTAAGAATTGTAAAATTCAAAACTACTCCAACTGGAGAAGATTATTTTGTTGAGGGGAAAATATTTGATCATTGCAATACGTCTCTGAAGTAATAAATAAGAGTAATATGGATTTAGAAATAGTAATAATATGACCGACACCAGTCAACCGATGTTCATAACAACAACAATTTCTCTATAACATGCGGTATATACTCTGAATAGAAAATGCACTCTCCAATTTAAACGGATTATGTTTGTGAACAAAAGACAGTCTCGCCAATTACACCACATTAAGGTAAAATTGTTCGGTTCAGATGATATCAGATGTGACTTAACAAGCAATAAGCATTAAATGCCAAGGTCTATGGGCGGATAGCGTGTCGCTGTGACACGGGTCCCCATCAGATGCCCCTGAACTGCAGAGTTTCGCTGCTGCCGTTTAGTATGAATAATGAAGGTAATTTGCGGCAAACCACTCTGAATTAATACGCATATATCAACCTGCAATGATGTTGCTATATTAGGGCGTACACAAGGTCACTCCTTCCTCATCTTCTCAGTGAATAATTGTGTCCATAGACCAAATTTAATTCTATGTATTCATGCTTACAATAAGACAAATACAACATGAGAAAAAATAATTATCGATTTCATCAAATGGTACGAGTTGTTAGGGGTGTTTTCTATGAGGAATATCCAACCGCATCTTTTAAAATAACATTTACAAATTTGTCTGAATTTCTTGATCTTGTTCAATCTAAAAGCTTGCATCTAGGTTTTGAAGAGGTGTTTCCTTGTGAGATAATTATTGTGTACTTTCTCATCTCGCTACCACTTTGACTCTCTTTAAACTGTAAATGTGTTGTCAGACACTTAAGTTGTTTGTTTCAGCTCCTACGTGGTCACTGCGCTTGTGTTCTAGATTCATGTACATTTTGATTAACATAACATTGTTCATCGGGGCCTGAAATACATGGTGTGCTTCAAAGTCGTGTGTAGGCTTATGGTTGAAGGTAGGGTTAGGTTAGGGTTGGGTTAGGTTTAGAGTTAGGCTTAGGCTTAAGCTTATTGTTAGAGTTAGGGTTAAGTTAGGTTATGCTTCTGGTTAGGTTTAGGGTTAGGCTTTTAGGGTAAGGGTTAGAGTCAGGATTAGGATAATTATATGCCAATGTTATGGCTTGATTTGGAAACGGTGTATAACGGGGATGCCCATTCACCTGGCTCGGCTCCAACTCTCGTACAGACATCGTAGTTTCCTCATTTATAATTCACCACTTATGTTTGTGTACTCTCTTCAATTATTCATAGTAATGAATTGGCGTGGAAATAAAGTGCTGCGACTGATCCGTGTAAATCCAATCGTCTTCGAGAAGAAGAAAAAAAAATCGAGCACAATTTGTAAAAGATGAAAATTTTCATTTTTAGTATTTTCGTTGTGACTGTCGTATTTATACGCGAATTAGTTGAGCGTCTCCGTAAAATGAAATCCGATGCGTGATTAAAAAATGCACGATTTATGAGAGTTCAGAATGCGCACCAAAGCAAAGCGAGCGATTTACAGTCATCTTATTAGAGTCCCGTTTCGATGAACCCCGATGGGGGATGGACACAAAGTCTTCCCGGCTAAATTCAACCAGATGAGTCTCTCTCTCTCTCATTAACTCATGAAGGACGGTCATCAACTCGCGCGTCTTAATGAGACAAAAATTCCTAATTAGGCATACAAGGTTAAAGAGAATGTGTACTTTTGGTAATCACTCCTAAAACTAACGGCATTAAAAACTTAATAGACCTTATGCATATGACGTCATTTGAGTAGGGCGCCCTCACCTAGAGGTCAAAAGGAAGATGCTCATTGGCCAGTCTTGTGCGCCGCGCGTACAAATCAGCGCGTTTCCATTGTTTCATCATCAGTTTATCTCTAAGATGGCGGCTTGGTGACGTCAATGCATAAGGTCTATATTGGTTAGAAGCCTACATCGGCTTATACGATAGTAAAGAGAATTTTGAGAAACATTTCACTCCGAAGAGATGTGGCTACGTAAAAATATATCAGTATATTTATGCCCCCAAATTTGAATCCGAGAAGCGTTGTGTATTCCTATTAGTGATTATTCTTCCTACTTGGACACATTTGCTCCACTATTTTCAGCGATATCTCAAAAACGGGACTCAAAATTCGGTACCTTATGGAGACCAAGGACAAAACAAAAAAGGTAAAACAAAAGGTCTCCAAAGGGGATTTCTATAAGACCGGGATGCTCCACATAAAATTGTGTATACAACGTCTATGGGGAGATGTTAAGTACAAGGACAAAGGAAAGAACAATAACAGTCTCCAAAGGGGTTCATTTTTGACAATGTGTGTTTTGTCGTGGCTTTCTCTTATTTCCCCACAAGGGAGTGGTCCGATACTTCACCGGGTCACCCCGAGTTACTTCATGCCGTCATTTGAACCAAATTCACCGGGCATGTTATTCTCTTTGCACGTGGCGTCAGAATACCTACAGTGGGTTTTTCTGGCAGATTTATCTCCCCATCGAGACAGCTATCAATTGACGCTGTAATATCTCCCCTGCCTGGCTGTTGTCTACCCGTTGCCATGGTAATAGGCTAGTCTTACAAGCTACCCGTTTTCAGACCGTTCTGCATTTCCCCCTTCAAAGGTAACCGAACCGTTCGTATCGATCGCCTTAGCAATGCTACCCCCAAAGAGAAAACAAGAAGATATGTTGTTGGAAAGCTGGCAATATATTAGCGCCGGACACACGGCAAGTTTCATAGACAGAGACAGAGCTTTGGGGGTCCAGAAGTGAATTTGTAGCGATTTTGAATGACCGTATAGTGTGTATGGACATGATTACCGGGCCGTTGACGTCTTCGGTTGGATATAGAAACACGATTGCTGTGCGATGTTTAATTTAATACTGGGAGGACAGCGACGAAACTGTTTACAGCCAGGCAATGCCCTGAGTCTGCGTCCAATAACCCTTCACTGGGATACTTGTAATATTCGTTCCACACATATTCGTTCCACACGTTTCTTTCTTCTCTGTTTATGTGTGTGTTGTGTTCACTTAGCCTTCGAGAAAGACCCTGCTGGGGTCGAAACGTCGGCAATTTTGTTTTCTTCTTCTTCTTTTTGCTTTTCTCCTCTTTTTCTTATAAAATCCATGTTGACCAAACTTTTTTTAAATTTGTTTATTACGAATCCAACTGCATTAGGATCAATAGGAGTCGATAAAGACATGTTCAGTTTTAGATTATTGGCGGAAAAAACTCATAAGGAAAAACCCATGCAATCAGGTAGTGACTGGAAACCCAATCCATATGCAAGATGGATTCGAACCGGGATCCACTGAGGTGGAAGGCAGGGAGGGAAACCACTAAATAGCCATCCATCTCTCCATGTTCTTTTTGTCTTCCCCCTCCCCCCCCAACACACATACACACGTTTCTGTATCCCGTTCGTAAAACGAGGACTTCTACTTCAATTATCCCATTGTTTGGACTACTTAGTGACGTCCCAATTGGTGTTGTACACAAAAGCGAAGCGAGGACGTTCTCGCTCTGTGAAAACACCAGGATCCCTTTTGCTAAAGTCCTCGGTTTCAACGGGTTGACACACTCACATATATTTTCTAAAATTGTCTAGTATATCTTCTGCAGAGATACTTTTGCTCCCCGCACAACATTCCAACATAATCTTTATCATGGCTCGAGGTACGTCTAGCTAAATGACGCATATGGATTACAGAACATGAATTTTTCTCCATTGATTGTTTACGGGTTTAATAAGCAGCTCACGACCTCGCATCTTTCGGGTGGATTGCGGTATGTTTCATTTGGTTACAATGAACCAGTGTATGGACTGACACGTCCCTAGGGCGTAAAGTTGGTTGCCTACAAGCAAAGTCTTGGACACAGTTAACGATCTGGTTCATGTGTACAATAACAAGGCATCTTTAAAAAAAACTCCCTCAAAACTGACGTAAAGGAGAGATTTTAGTCTCCGCTTCAAGACATGTAAATCTAATTATTTTCAAAGAGCATCTTTTCTTAGAACTCCCCCCCCCCCTCTCTCTTTCTCTCTCTCTCTCTCCTCTTCTTGATCGCTTTGCCTCGAAGGTTACCGGAAAACGTCTCCCACTCCCAGTCATTGACTACCTCTCAAGACACACGGGGAAGTACTGTTCAAACATATTTACAGCCGATATGTTCTCCACGAACCGCATTTCTGCATGAAACCTGAAGACAATCGGCAGCGAGATGCTTGTTTTAAATTTACAGGACCTTCCTATTCAATCTTTTTCCAAATTCATTTCAAATTAATATGTTGTATGTTTGCTCTTTTTTAAGTGGTTATTGTAGGGTTTTGGGGTGGGTTTTTTTTTCTTGGAATTTTTCTAGGTTTTCTTTTTAGTTCTTGTTATGTAGCTGGATTTTTTTTATACCAAATGAAATTTGTGCTGGGCGATGTCA
Organism: Leptasterias polaris; assembly: GCA_037783415.1. NCBI lineage: Eukaryota > Metazoa > Echinodermata > Asteroidea > Forcipulatida > Asteriidae > Leptasterias > Leptasterias polaris. Next base: position 272,120 of record JAZGTN010000042.1, on the reverse strand, counting down.
AAACACAATTTTTAATTTTGTTTTCCCGGATTAAAAAAATGCCCTCTTCAGAAAATAATAGCATCCATTTCAGGTCAAACTGTAGTTTAAGGTTTTAAACTAGGCCCTATGCTAATTACACGGTTATTGCCCTAGTGTATACTATTTATGATGTCAATATTTCTTGGGTTTAGCGAGTTTTCTTAGGTAATAGCGATTTTTTTTAAAAGAGAGAACAAAGCGTGGGTTGTTGTTTTCGATTTCAAAATGGACTTTATTTACCCATTTGTGACTAAAAGATGGACCGTTTCGCCTGAGGTTCCAACTGTCCACTTTACGTAAATATACGTATTTACTTGGGGTGGAAAACGAAGTACAATATACATGAGTTCATGGTGACTGACTGCACATGTAAGCCTTGTGTGGTCTTGCGCAAAGAAAGTACTCAGTATAAAAGAAGATGCAAATTGCCAACTCGACCTCTCTAAGTGATCGAAGAGGAAACAGTAAAGGTCTCCATTGTAACGTTTCAGACTCTGCGAGTATTCCCCTCACCTAAGAACGATTTATTGCCGCTTCATTTCGTTCCATCGATCCCACTTTGTTTTTTAGAATTAGCTTGGGAAAAGGTTAACCGTCACGAACCTGGGAAGAGATTGTCTCAGTTTATTCGTTCTATCGATATAGGGGGGGGGGGGGGGGGGGGGGGTGATGTATCTCTTTAATGTATGATATATCATTGCATTTGGAGAGTGTGAAAGCGTGTATTCCTTCTGATCCACTTTACTTTCGAAAAACATGTTTGTTAAAATTTCTTTGAAAAAGGGAGCTGGTGTTTTCAAGATCACAACAGTGACATGTGTGTGTTGTTTTTAGTGTTTTTTTTTTTATCTCTCTCTCTCTCTCTCTCTCTGCTTGGAAAAAATGCCTCCATGTTCTTTCTTGTTGTCTTCTTTTTTGCTTTTCTTTTTGCAGAAATCCTTGTTATGAACACGTTCTTCAGCTTTTTGGGCTGCAACTTGTATGGATTATAGGGATGTGAAAAAAAAATATATATAAGAAAAAAAAGTACTTAAAAAACACATGACCTTTGAAATTGTTAATTCCATCGGCAAAACGGTGTTGAGTTTAAGGTTTAATTTTCTGCATTGGTAATTTGCTTTTTGTTTGAATGTGCATAAATACGGCTATATAAATAGAACATAATGGTTGATTTCAAACGAGCCGTTCGTTTCAATCTTACTTCGGAAAAAAACATGTTATAAAGTATCTTTTGTAAATTTAATTGAAGACGTTTTTGAGAAAACAACTGGTTATAATAATATGACCCATTCTAATGTATTTTAAATTGCATAGATAAACAATTTAATGTTAGAAATTAATACCTGTGTATATGGCAGCATCGCATACGGAATTTTATAACAGAATGATTGATACTAATTCGGAGGTAAAAGCTCTTTATTTAAATTTGGATTGGGTTCTTTCTTTTCTAAATCCCTTTCATATCTGGAGGTAGGACTATACACACAAACACCAAGAGTCCTAAATTGAAGTTGAGGAATCGTATTCGACACATCTAATTCTTTCAAATTCTTTAAGTGAAGGGGGAAAGTGGACAAGTCCCTGTTTTTTTTGTTAAGGTTAATATTAGTTGAATTTGGAATCGGACCGACCGGATTTCAACCTCAGACTCAAATTCATTTGACTGATTGTACAAAAAGGCAGGGATCCTTAACAAATACTGACATAATGCAGCATATAGAGCTTGACTGGGAAAGAGTAGTATGACCGGTGGAACGTGTGACAGTAAACCTCAATCGCGGACAGTAGTGTAACGAAGGGGGTGGGGGTACGCCCTCAATTGGTGTTCGTGCTCCTTTCGGTGCCCCCCCCCCCTCCCATTTGAAATCTGGACCTTTGAGATTCAAAATTATCAAAGTAAATGATCGATGTTTTCACAACTGTTTTTTTCTTCTTCTATTTATACGTAGACAATATATTTGTTTTTTACACTCACGTCAGATTATCTTAAACAAAACTACTAAATTGCATAACAAGAGCATTGAAAAGGGGTTTGTGAGAAATGCAAACGGAAGCTGCAGTTTTTGTTTGCCCATGAAAACATGGTGCAACCCCTTGTGCCCCCTAAAATGATACCCTAGTTTACCAAGCACCTTTTAAAATATAATTATTTCTTCAAGTCAATTCAATGTAAGCCAGACTGAGGATGGAAGGTAAAACAGTCTGGTCTTATAAAGTGGATTGTGTGGTAAGATTGCTTAAGTCCAGACGCCAGACAGAGACGGTCTAAATTTATATTAATATTATACAAATAATACAATCAACATCTAGGCCTAGATAGTTAGTTTCCGATTCTAACGACATTTCTGATTGTCAGATGATAATAGTCATTCAGGTCGAGATCTTTAAACGATACAATGATTCAATTCATGTGAGCTCATCACCCCCCCAAAACGCCTTGATGACGCCATTTAGGCTGTCAAATTCACTGTGGAACAAGCCCAGTACCCCCAACATGCGATTTTGACCATACGATTTTGAACATGCGATTTTGATTTTGCCAGTGACTCCCAAAATGGCCGACTATGGGCGGGAATGTATAGCCGCGTGTGAAGTCAGTGCACGGGGTCTTTACGTTGTCTCTCCCAACGCCATATATATTATATTATAATACAAGCTGGCGAGCATTCCTTGATATCCATCGAGATAAAGCTATCTCGAGTATAATAAGATATCGTCAGCACGTGAACAAAATGCAAACTTTACGTCTTGTGACATGTTATTTCGAAGCATGCATAATCAAACCAGGCACGTTATTTGTACAGGGTGTTCACAAATATAATGTATTGACAGTTTAAATATTGCGTTTAGTTTCAATTCGAACTATAGGCCATTTCTAACTAGAAAGGCAGTGGAGACCTTAATACATGTTACAGTTGAGCATAATTTTGATCTGCGTAACGACAGACCAAATGGAACTCTCTGTTTCCATACCGAAATCATAAAGTAATGTTTTTAACATGTAGCACCTGTTCAGTTATTCTCAGCATAGAAGTATGGACATAAAAATGTGAACTTGAATACTGGTGTTTAGATTGCAATGAGATTATTTAGTCCACTCGAAAGGATGTTACCGTTTAGAAAATTGAGCTCGCACATTCTTTTCTCTATCAATCAATTTTAAAGAATCTTCTACATCAGGTTAATATAATTATTCTCTAAACATTCAGCACCTTTTGTTCTCACAGACAGTTTTGTATAATATTCTAAAATTTTGGCCCCTTTAAAGGGTGTGTACAACATTGGTAACTGCCAAAGACCTGTATCACTTGATGTGACCTAACATACACATGAAATAACAAACCTGTGAAAGTTTCAGCTTAATCGGTCTTCGGAGTCATGAGAAAACAGTGAAAAACCCCATTATATGTTTCAACTTTTTTTCAAACATTGGATTTTATCCTGCATGTTAAAGACTATTGTTTTACTCATTTCCTACAAACAGGGCATTTCAAGCAAAACTATTTCAAGGGAAGTTTTCCACCACGACCATCTTTATACCATGTCAGTTATGTGCAAATCTGTGAACATTTATATTTTCAATATTGTACACACCCTTTAACGCTAAACACATCATTTCGAGTGTACAGATGGATGTAATTGGCATCGTACGTTGAATTCAGCTAGGGTTTATAGACAGGAAAAGGGGTCTTGGGTTAAAATGATGCTTCTAATTGATTGATGGAGGATGGCTGCATTTAATGAATTTTTAATGAAGCTTGGATGACAGTCTGATGATTACTGTCGAGGCACACTCGTTCCCAGAAGTGTCGCCTTAAAGGATCGTATTTAACATTCTTCCAAAGGGGATGTCCTGCTGCATTATTTTATGTTGATGCGTTTTACTGTCTTTGATTCAATATAAGGTATAGCACTGTTGTGAAAGCTTTTGTACAATGTATGATTCATATACTCCGTGTGCGAATCAATATACCGTATAATTACACCACTGTGGGTTTGTTAGGATCATTCTTCCAGTGTACGTACGTTACTAGAGTCAAGATAAGGTACATCGTATTGCTGAGGAAGCTATTTATCTTGTCATTACTCCCTTTTAACAAGATCATCAACTGTTGAACTGAACTGATGTGAACTGAACTATATAAAAATAAATGGGAAAAATATGTGCATGTTGTTTACAATCTGGAAAAGACTGTAAACATGTTTGTCTCCATAGTTTTATTTCTTAAAAATAACATACTGAAGCGTGTACATGCATGGATAGGAATGATGCACTTCCAGCTTCGGGTCCTGCCCCCTCCAGGGTTGTGCGTGATGAGACATGCTCGTGTTTGTCTTTTTGTCGCGTCACCACAAAGTTTTTTTTTCAAGGCGTTGATGACGTCAGACCGTGTGCTGTGTCGGAACGCGGTTTTTGAGTCGTTGAATATTTGCGCTTCAGCGAACCGTTAAAAATATATATATTTATATACCCAAAATGAAGGCATTTTGAGTCGTATTTTTTCCTAAATCCATGGCTTCCGAAAATGTATGGAAACTACTTATTGATCTAGATACTTAATCACGTATAATTGATTTGGTTAGGACACATAATCATGGGTTCAATTTCATAGAGCTTCTTAAGCAGAAATAATAATAATAATATTATTTAAAATTTATATTGCGCCCCTTACATACAAAATGATCAAAGGCGCAGAACACATGTTAAAAAGCACAGAATGGAAGAAAACGACAAAGAAAAAAGACTTATCACCAGGCCAGTGCCCAAACAAAAGTATGGGGATACGTGTCCCGCCAACAGTGAACTAATAGTTACTTATTACATAGGGCCTATCCCTGCTGGCATCGGTAATGTTTTGACCTGTTCAGGAGACAGACGCCTCTAACCCTATCTATGCTAAAAATCTAAACTAACTGGCAAGGTGACCATAGAAGAAAGACACACTAAAAAGCGGCTTTAAAAAGGTGGGTTTTTATATTACATTTAAAAGAGGTAAGTTTCTGTTCGCTACGTATATGAAACGGTAGCGCATTCCAAAGCTAAGTAAAATTGCAGGATACCGGTCACATTTAGTAGGCTTATGACATGGTATTTAGGCTTGTAACCTTGATCTGATCTGTGTAATATCGCTGTGCTTTGGTACTTGTTGTGCTAAAGTAGCTCAATGAAAGTGAGCCCAGTTGGAAACGAGTAAGCCTATAGACGATGTGACCTCTGTTTACATTCAAACCGCCCTCTGTTGACAAGTCTGTTGTCCAAGTCATGTTCCGCCGGGCAAAAAGACGCGTAGTCATGGTAATATTGCGTGTACTTTCTAGCTGGCTGTCAAGTACACAAAGGTTTTGCCCGGCGACATGCGCGCGCATCATGTTATGATTTTCAAATGACGTCAGATGTCCCATCGTCTATAAACAAACTACTTTGGTTATCAGAATTAGGGTAGTTTTATCATTCATAACTGCAGCCTCAGTTCTTCAATCGTGTAAACATGTTGACATTTCCAGAAGGAAGCGTGAGACATTATGATATTAATTGATTTGGATAATTTGGCAAATGGGACCGTTTTTATTAGGGCCTATGTCATCCAAAGTACATCAAGTTGGAAGTCAACAACCCCCAGGTCACTATTGGGCAAAAGTTATACACTGTATCCCTTTTATTGGGCTCTCAAATCTGTCTAAAAGATAATATTTTGAGGGCCTACAAAATATTAATGAGGACGGCGATCTGTTTTCTCCCAATTTAGTGGGGTGCACCTTGACAGCCTTGTGTGGAATGATAGTGCATCATGCACGTCTGGCAACAAGACTCTGGTCATAAAAGGACCCGGTGTGACCCACAGCGACAATGTGCGACTACCTCCACATGTTATTTTTTCGTCAACCGTCTAGAGCTATGTTTTCAATCCTTAAGCCAATAAACACTTTTGTCATTTTAAAGATAAGAAAACCGACAGTCTGTTATGATTTGTGTGATAAATCTGATCTAGACACATGTCACTCTCCCAACGAACTCACATTGCGTAAGACTAAATAGGTGCATTTTTTTCATCTGATCTAACTTTTCCCATACAAAATGGGCCTAAGTTTGTGAATTGATGAAGACGAGGATTAGGGGAATGACTATAAAAGAGACGCGTTGCCTTGGATTGGGCGATTTGGTCTATAAACAAAGTTTGTTTATGAAATGAATACAGTTGGTAAGATGTTTTGAAAGGAGCATATAATGTTCCACACAAATATGCCTCGATATTCAGTGGTTTTCCTGTTACTTCGTGAACTGACACGGGCCGTCATTTTGTAAAACCATATTTTTGATTCCACAAAAATGCGGACGGTGTTTATAGTTCATGAAACAGAACGACAACCACATAATTTCGAGCCACATTTGTGTGGATCTTTACATTCTACTTTTAACACATCTTTCCAACCTTATTCATTTCATAACAAACGTTGTATACCCTAAAGCGCTTAGTCTGAGCGCCGTGTTCCTTTAACTTCAACCTCAAACTCTCTTATTCAGAATATAAAAACTCACGAGAGTCATTTTCGTCTGAAAAACATTTTATCCTTTGAAAATAACACTTGAAGATCACAAAACGCTTGTTTCCAATTTCAGTCACGTAAGTATTTGCACGTGAACAAAAACGATCACAAAATGATTTTAGTTTTCAACTAAAACGTGACCGTATAAATGTGATGGACTTTACACAGCTTGGTTGTATGGTGTGTTTATGGGAAATGTTGAGAATGTGGAAGGAATCTATTTTGCCATATACCAATGATGGATTGTTCTCACAGCTTTTGGTCAGGAAAAAACAAAAATCATAATTGTTGAATTTGAGTCTGAAAGCTTATACTGATTATGAAGTTCATGATAGAACCATTGTGAAATAATCATTTCCCTCTGAAATGAAGTCATATTAATTTAAAAAACCGTTAAAAAAACCCGCAACTTCTGATTTCGTTTGTTACAACCGTAGAGCAAGGTGTGCCCTTACTCTATGTTTCAACCAAAATTAAGAGCATGCAATAATGTTTTCAATATTTTCTCCTGATTCATTCCAAATTTTCACAAGTTTGTTATTTCGTGTACAATGGTTGACCACACAAAATATGAGCATTCTCTGCGACTATTTTGTCAGTGTTATTCCCTTTAATATTGGTCATGATTTACAAGTGTTTCCCGAGGCATGCACCGATGCGATACGATCATCGCAGGCCTCCCCAGCAGGTACATTATCTGTTGGAGAAGCAGTTATCAGCAGTACACAAGGTGTCGTAATCAGTACAGTAACCCATAATATTCCCGTTAAATACAAAAAGCTGATGTTGAAGTTATTCTCGAAATCACACTTGCATATTTCATGCTTGTCACAACAATCTTCATAGATTGGTAACTATAAAGACAACCGTCTTTATAAACAGAAATTTATCAAAGTATATACGCACACAAAAATGGTGTTGCCTTAGCCATCTAAATATTCACTGATATTTGAGACACGTCTTTGTTTATAGCGTAAATGGTCGGGCTGCCATAGTTATTGGAATGTGCATTCCAAAAAATCCCTATTGAAGAGGGAACAAGAAAATATGATGGCTCTGTAAACGAAAACACCTGCGACTAAATCATATGTATTGAAGTCTCGTGTCTTAGACAAAATGGTCGGGTTACCTGAATGGGAATGTGCATGAACGAACCCCTATTTAAGAGGGTACAAGAGGTGCGATGGCTCTATTATAACGACATACACCTGCAACTAAATCATGTATATTCTAGCACTATCTATAATTACCATGACCAAGATTCACGTCGTGAACGACACGCATCATGCGATCAATGGCACTTATTCCCTTTTCCTCATCACCCCCGCCCCCCTCTCCATTTTTTGTCTTCTTCTTCTTCTACTTCTTCTTCTCACTAAATGTCTCGCGGAAACACGTCCACCCGAGGCGAGAGAATCGGTAATGGAGGAGAATTATTTCGCACAAACACAATTATCAAGTTTCTTTCAGACTCGAACAAATGATATTAAGAAACTGTTCTCAGAATCAAATTATGACAGGGTTTTGAACGAGTTATATTGCCTATTATTGGGAATTAATATTTTTATTTTCAAATCAAAGTTCTTTCGGGATTGTTTAGTTTAAATACATTGTACTGACATTTCTCAACAATCCACTTGTATCAGAATTTCTGTCAAAGATGGTCTGCGAATTTTTGGTTGAGATTTCAAAATTTTACCCGATAATAATGTTTACCTAAAACTTTACATTCTACATACTGTTACAGGTTATTATTATCAGAAAGAGTTTCATGTGAATTGTACTAAACGCTCGAGAACATTTTACGAATCCGATGTCATTTACAGATAAACGATATGACGCAAGGTCCATTGCCTAAGAAATTGTAAAGAAATCTTGAAATAATTTGGTTGAGAACACTAATCAAAACACCTCCATTGTACCATCCCGTAACTGTGACATCATGCACTCTTGTCCTTTGTACTTACAACCCATCAACATTCCATCACCTACCGGCCTTACAGTAATGCTTTTTGTTCTAGATGTCGAGTTTCCATAAAATAAAATAAATTGCTCTTTACGTAGAAAGACGGCAACATACTGAGTGGTGTGTTGCTACATACATAGTTATATAATGATAACTTCACGGTGTGTTTCAACCTCCCATCTTGATGACGTCACGGCACCCTAATCACAAAAGGTGTGTCCTTGCTCATTAAAGGCGTACGTAGTAATCAATGCGTATTTTGCACTTGAATTCCCGCGCCTCCTTTTCACAAAATACCACATCTAATTTCAGATGTATTCATTTTAATTATACACTTCAATCTGCATAAAATGATAGCCTTGATATTTTCTTCCACAGACCTTTGTACACATTGTGCCGGTGAACTAATCACTCAGCATACACGTGACGTCACACGCCATTCGCACCAAATACACAACCAACCACGCGTTCTTAATGCATTTCAGTCATCAAACATTATTATTGCCAACGATGAGTTTGGTTGGAAATGTCTCTTTTGTTCGCTTTACCGACGTTGTGTTACCAGACCGTGCTTGATTACTATGCTGATTAAGTTGCGTTCCAGGGACCCAAGAAAAAACCCCAATTTCATCAATCGGATGTACACGCATCGTGTTCACTAAATTAATTGCTCGTCAATGTGCAAGTAAGATTGTTTGTTCTTTTCAGCGCGTATGAACGCAAATCAGAAAAATGTTTGTTTTTTAATTCAACTTCGTTCGGGGGAAAACAAATTGTTTGAGATGAGACCTTGACGATCGCTCGGTTTGAGATGGACTGGTTTTTATCAAATTGAAAGAATACAATCTCAACAATTCATAGATGATATCGTACATGTATTTATAAAAAGCACTGCATATATATAGCGCACTTATTCTAGTATAGCTAGATCAGGTCCCACTTTCATAAAGCCTGTAAGCACAAAAAACTGCTATGCAAAGAAAAAAATTGCTTAGCACAATCAGGTAACCAGCCAACATTCCATTAATTTTACACTGTTGCGACTGGTAGCCCAACTATTTTTTTGCTTAGCAAAGAAATTTGCTAAGCCTTATTTTCTGCTAAACAGCTTTATGAAGTTGAGCCCAGGTGCTTTGCCAAACTATTATCCCTGTTCATTAGACATACTTGAACCATTCCTCAAACAACCCCAAGCTGCTTATAATGGTGCTAAGTGATTGATGTAACATGAGACTCACAGGTTTTGATATAATTATACACCTGGGTTAAGAGAAGCAATTTATGTTGAGTGTCTTGCTCACGGACACGGGTATTATGACCGGGATTCGAACCCACACTCCGATGATTCGGCCATCAGAAATTGATTCCGACGCGCTTGAGTCGCACGACACCACATTATGCCAAATATCTTGAGATTAATATTTCAATCTTTAAACATTTGACAACTCTTTTCTCCGTAAATTCCTCAAGACTCCCCTCTAACGGGGGACCAGGTTGGCTTTGTGGTGTCATGCTCTTCTTTTCACCTCTGTGGAACCCGGTTCGAATCCCTCCTCGGACGGAGCCTCGCATGTGGATTGGGTTTTCAGTCCTTTATACCCGATTGCTCAAAATGTGTGTTTTTCCTCAAAAACTGATTAACTCTTGATCGGGCCCTTCTCTTCACCAGCATCCTCTGGCCTGCAGGAAAACAGTGCTATATATCCACATTTGATAATCCGTTGCTTTCACATCAATTTTTTATTTTATTTTTTTAAGAAAGATAATTAAATGTCAACAATTATATATCTCCAGACAATATCATCAATAAAATAACCTTTGAGTGCCTTGGAAATCAAGGATAATTGCATTGTCCGAAGCGATCGGCCCTTTCTTTTGACACGGAAAAGTATTTCTCCGGCTTTGTCTGTGGGCATGCCCGAAACAACCATCACATCACTTAAAATAGTCAAAGACGGGAAGACTTTTATATTGACTCCCCCCCCCCCCCCCCCCCCATTAACAACCCTGGTGTCTTTTGTATAGAAATGAATCCATGGCAACGGAGACGTCATCTTTCTGCCTACTGAAAAATTGCTAGCTAAAACAGAAAGCCCTAAATATTGTTATGGCGAAAATGAAAAATCATGCTCTTTCTTCGAGAATGGCAGCAGTTGATTTAATGAATGCCGCAAGAAACCAAAGTTGTCTCGTTGAGTTGTAGCTTTGTCTAAACGAGTGAATGCAGAACAAATTAACATTCGGTTTGAATTGTTCGATCTTGTGAAGGAAGATAGAGAACTATCTAAACACCATCCGCTAAAGTAGACGTGTAGGCTGGCTCTATCAATAAATATTTCATTGTGTGCGCGAGATGAGTTTGTATGTAAAGGAATGCTTGGGAAATATGACTCTTTCCCGTTAACCATATTACGGGCTTGCTGCCCATAGTTTCTACATCTCTCGGTTGATTGGAAGGGATCGATGACAATTATACATGAGTATGGATTACATTGGTCATAGTTTCTGTGTGTTTACATGATTGTATTTTGATCATGTGGGTCTTTTGCTACAACAACTTTACATGCAAAATCATTGAAGGTCAAGTTGAACATAAATAATATAACGTGCATGTATATCTGCACGTATTTATTGTATAGGTTCAGCAGAGCATTGGTTTTCTGCAGCGGAGCTCTGTATAATAGTAGACAGTCAAATAATAGTGGGCGTTTATTTAGCGCTTTGAAACATTGCATCAAAGCTCCTCACTCTACAACTACCCCCACGTTAATTGGGCCTTAAGCAATCCTAAAACTCCACTCTAAAAACCCACGGATCAGACTTGACCTGGATCCGACTTGACACGGGGCCCTGGGCTATTTGTGGGTCAGGCCAATCCCGAAAGTGGTTAAAATGGGAACTTAAAATGGATTCTGCGTCATTTTGACCCATTTCTGGACCATTTTGACACAGATTCCGGGTGGGTCACAGAAGTGGGTCAGGTCCCACGAGACATGGATCCGGGTCAATTCTGAACTGAACATTTTTAGAGTGCACTAAACAAAAACTCAATAATAAAGCCTGGGCTATTAAAACACGACCCTTTATTCATTATTATTTGAAGGTCTATCATTCCAGACAATGACACTCTGGTCAGAACATCAGATATGTAATTAGGGGTTTAATTATATCAAAAGACGGTTGATTTTATGAAGAACCAAATTATGTACTCTGTAAACTGTAAAAAAAAAAAAAAAAAAAAAGGGCCTTCCAGGTCAAAATTGACCCGTTCCGGGACCCCGTAGGCTCGACCCATTTCAGGGTCACGATGACCGGGAATCTGTGTCAAAATGACCCAGAAATGGGTCAAACTGACACAGAAATGGGTCAGCGGCTCACTGGTACCGGGATCCAGGCCAGTTCTGACCCGTGAGTTCGTAGAGTGTAGTCCAGTTCGAATCATGTAATTAGCAGCGGGTAGTATACCGCAACAATTTTAACAGGTGCATCCCAGATTCACTTTAATAAAGAAGACACAAAATGAATTGAACAGTCTTCTCCATTGTTCATATTACAGAACTCTCTGTGGACGGTTTGCACCGTGTTAACGTCATCGTACTAAGCAGGCTTTTAGATTAAATTGTGTCATTTTCAATTCCCCAACAGTCCATATATGGCCGTTAAATTCCATTTATGCAAACGTGTACTTTCTGTCTAGAAATTGATCAGACTTAAAGGCGTAGAATCAGTTTTTATTTCTTTTCTTTTTTCTAACATCAGTAGACTTCTACATTGTCCGCGACTGATCAATGACGCCAGCACTAACGATTACAAAGACAGCATGACGGACGTTAACCGATAATGATCAAACTTGTTCAAATGCCTGGATCGATTCAACAAATGTTTTTCTAGATATCACCGAAGCAATTCGAGCTGCTAAGAGTACAATCAATGAAACGCAATCCACAGCTGTCGGTGTGTTCGAGGTTTAGTTTTTTTTTTTTTTTTTTTTTTTTTTTTTTGGGGGGGGGGGGGGGGTTGTAGACTTTAATTATGGTTTTAACATTTCAATTACTATACTTTTCTTTAAAACTAAATGAGGACAGACGATGATTATTATTTTTTTTTAAATTCCTTTTGTGTAATTTTTGAAAGACTTGTAAACTCTTAGTAAACACATTTTTTGCTAATACTACTTGCTTTCTTTCTGTGTCATTAGAAATATCGTGTGCATCTTTTTGCAAAAAAAGAGTTGTCAACTCTTATTATCTTCATCTTGACAATGCTACCGTCTACCTGTTTGCTTTCTGTTTTGTCAAAAGTTTTGAAGGGTTCAGATTCGCTTTATATTAAGTGGGGATGAAAGCCATCTTCAGAGGTTACTTTAAACTCTTCGGTGTATACATGGATGTGTTTGGTTTGTATGTGTGTTTTAAGGTTTTGTTTTTTTGTTTTTGAGGGGGGTCGTTTCTGTATGCATTATTCATTGATTGTTTATTTATTTTTGGTTTACTTCAAGTCTGTGATGCACTTCTTTTAGTACTATGGGACGCGTTTTTGTTAATTGTTTCGAGGAAATCATTAAAGTCTCTACCACGAAACTGAAAAACTATAAATTACTTGACTATCAAACTATATCTACGAAACCACCAAACTGGTAATTTTCCCCAGGTTTCTGGACATGTAAATCCCCCTTGACTTAGGACCATCAATCAGATTAAGAAAAAAAGAAGACATTTAATGAAAAAAGGGTATAAATGCAATCTCCCGTGCGCCCTCACAGGGCCCCATTGGCCAAGTTATCTTCACCTTACATTTCATGCTTTCACTATCCAGCGTGCAGATGCTACCAGTATAAGTGTATAACCAAGAGAGTGTCAATGCCCGCATGTTGATGTTATGTTGAGGTAGAAGAACCCAGAATTCCATAGGGGTTGTGTCCCTCTTGATCATCTGTAATATAGGTATAGAAGTAGGCTGCCTGGCGGGCTAACGGCCAAATGTGACCTGACTTAAACTATATTACTATAGGCCCCCGTGCATGGTAAATAACCACCCTTATATCCAGAAGTGCCACTTACAGACGTTTGTTTTTCGACAACATCTCAAGCCAAATCAATAGGATTTGATAAAGAGGAGACATTCTTGTTTTACAGATATATTAACGTTATTTTTACAGTGTTGTTTTTGCAATGTCTTTCTAGAACCACCCACTCTTGCAAGAAGACACCGCAAGATGGCCAGAAAAAAAATAAAGATAATAATTCATTGGTCTCGCTAATTACAAACTGTATAAGTAATTATTTGTGTGACACTTCGAAAACTCGCCAATTGTTCTCAGTAATCTATCTGACACAAAAAACTACGAGTGAAAATGCACCATTTGAAAAACAACAGCCAAGCAAAACACACGTTGAACTTTGAGAGGCGATTAATGTCCAGTAATTTTATGAAGTTTGTTCATGATGCGTGACAACAATGTGGGCAAAATCTCTCTGGTGAGTCGTGGTGGGTCTGAGAAGAACCGGAGGTAGACAAATAGTCCGACGTTTCGAACAGTCTGCTCTGCTCGTCGTCTTTCCTGACGACGAGCAGAGTATACTGTCGAGAAGAACCGTAGCTGAAAAAAAAGTTTCGAAGTGTACTCAGCTCGTCCTATAATTTAACCCACATCATGTGGGATAAATCAACGGTTGTCACACACAAACTGTTTCATATTATATTTACAACATGCAAACCTTCAAATGTTATTTTTCACTAGATTGTTGTGTGTTTGTGTTCGTGGGAAGCTATATAGGATTAAAATGAGTTGATAAGGTCACTTTTGTCACATGGTAAAAAAAATGACGTACGGGATACCAGCTGTGCTATCCTCACCATCACCAAGACCAACCTCCCACTCGGGTAAAGAACGCTGATGGTTGTCATATTTATTATCCACAATACGCATGTGCGACCGGTAACCTGTTGCCAGCCTGTCCGCGTGACGTCACGAGTGTTGGCTGTATTCTAACTATTACTGATAGTGATAGAGTGGCGCCTGTACAACGTGACGTCATAAATGCTCGCACGTCGTAAACAGCACGATTGTTTAGAAGTAGACGTTGAATCATTCGATTTTAAAAACTTGTTGTGAAGCTATTGCACGGATGAAGTTTACTTCACAGCTTGGAAGTGCAAAACACCCTTTTTAAAGTTGACGGACAAGAATAATAACAACCATTTCTTGTTTGAAATGCGTCCTTAAATTGGTGCCGGATTCGATAGTCTAATTAGAGTTAATACAAAAAACAATTTCACTTTGATAAAGCCTTCCTTCTAACCTAATGTACATTAATTTTCTTCACAGTAAGGCTAAGACCATTCTGTGGCATGACTGTTAATGTCTTAAGAATTTTGAGCCCCACGTGTTTGAAGTTGTGCACCACTTTACCGTGAACCTGAAACGGATCGATCTTCCTGTGTGTCCATTTGAAATTATACACATTTTATGACTGTCCTTTATCAAATAAAAAAATACTGCAAAGCGAGAAAAAGTGTTTACTTATTGGGAATTTTTCAGTTCCCTTCTCATTAATCTCCGAAAGTAAACGAACTTCCTGCTGTAAACAAGCAGGTCGGATCCATTGTCTACAAGGAAAATAGGTTAGCCTGGTCGATCTCGACACGCGTTGCGTCCATGGTAAATGTAAACACAACTTCTGTTTTGTTTTGACGGATAACTCCGGTGTACTAAATTTGAATCCACTTTCGTGATCGAATGCGCAGCTCGGGTTGCGAAACGTGTAAAAGCAGCCAAGCCAAGATGATTGATCGGAAGAAGACAGTTGTCGCTCCCTCTCGGATCGTTGACTTATTTTATGTACACGTAATTAATTTTGTTGTGGCTCGGACCTCTCTGCAATGATGAGAGAGACTGACGGACGAACAGATTATTTGTAGATATCATAACTACTGTTATCATGGTGGGGAAAAGACAGCACAGTACGCGCAAAACCACGTTAGGGTAACCCCGGTCTTACATTATAGTTTAACAGAGAACTTGTGACATGTAGCCCAATCGTAACGTATCCTGATATATTATTACACTGCCCTTTATGTAGCCCCTTATTTCACCTATAAGTATTTCATCCAACATTGTATGTCCACAAATCTAACTGTACGTGCTAAGGTTGTAGCCTTGCACAGTATGACATTATCTCTGGTATAGCCGTGTATCATGTATAATTGTCAAAGACTATTATCCACAATAGATGTGACCCACCATATACATGAAATAACATACCTGTGAAAGTTTAAGCTCGATAGGTCATTGAGGTTACGAGAAAAAAGTTGGAAGAAAACCTTAGTTTGTTCACTGTTTTCAAACATTGAGTTTGGACTTGCAAGATCAAAACTAACTGTTTTACTCATTTCTCAAAAACTATTGCATTTCAAGCAAAAATATTTCAAAGGGAGATTCCCACCATGACCATCTTTATACCATGTAATTTGAGTGAAAAACTGTGAACATTTATATTTTTACTCTAACCAATGATCAAATCCGAATGTTATGCACACCCTTTAAGGAATACGGGTAACAGAGATACCTTGACGGTCCCTTATGTAGTCCCATGCAAAACGCAGCCTGTAACATAAATCTGAGACAACACAATTAGTGTAATCCGAACCTCACAATCAGTTGCGTTGTGTAAAACCCACAGAACATCTCGTCGGGTGATTTTGATATACAAGAACAAGTGTGTGGAATTCAAAATGAACAGTTGGCATTTCATCATTATTACACGCGAGTCCAAAGTTCGGAACGATATTGTCTACTTACAAATGATTTATTGATAATATCGAAAGCAGGGGTGTGGTTTTTTTTTGGTTTTTTTTGCTGGACGGTGTATTTAGGGTATGTATTTATTCGAATATTTGGTTTGTTGTTGTTTGTTGCTACTGACATTGTTTTTTGGTGTTTCTGTACGAATTTAGGCCTAGCATCATGGTTACATCGTGAATAATCTGTATTGAAAGAGGTTGTTGCTGGCAGAAAGTGCCGGTTAGTTTGTTCGTAACCTTTTGATTGGTGTGCCCTGACGTCGCATTGGACGTTGTTCCTATTTTCCCCTTTTATTTCGTCGTCTTATTTAGGGTTTTTGTGTTTGCGGGGACATTCGATTCAAATCTAGATACCGAGCCTGGAAAGTCAAGCAATCTAGAGTATAGAAATAGTCTTAAACAACCAAGAATTTGTGTGCCATTTATGGTAATGTATGCATGTAATTCAACAAAAGATGATCACAGGGTAAAGGTCGATGGCCTTAAAGGCAGTGTATACCTTTAGTTTTCGGAACCATTCAATTGTTTTATTCTTATACAAATGTAGATATATAATAATTAAACTAACCTGTGAAAATTTCATTTCACAAGATGGTCCCGTTTTTGAGATATAGCCGAAAAACCAGAGCGAATTATGTCCACGCGGGAAGAATAATCCCTATCAGGAATACACAGTATGAGAAACGTTACTGACAGTAACGCTTCTCAGATTCAAATTTGGAGGCATAAAAACTGATATCTTTTTGCCTATTAAACTACATCATTCTCTTCGGAGTGAAATGTTTCTCAAAATGCTTTTTACCATCGAAAGATGCTGTAGGCTTCTAACCAATAAGTTTTACTGCCATTAGTTTTAGGAGTGATTACCAAACGTATACATTTCCTTTAGAGACTCGTGTCGTCAATGTATTTTTACACAGCAGACATGATACCTGATAGATCTCACGCAAAGCAGTCCAAACCTTTTCCACACAGCACTAATTATCATAATGTGTACTCAGTGCTTTAAATACTTTCATCCGATTACAACCCAACAGCAATTATTACTTCCATTTCATTTAAGGTGACAATCTCTTCTGGGTTTTTTTCTCTCTCACACACACACACACACTATCTCTCTCTCTTTCTTTCCATAGAGAACAGCAATATGCTATCTCTCAACCTCTATCCACTACGTTTTGTCTCCCTCACGTGTCAAACATCGCTTCAGCTAATCCTGTGGGGGTGAGATGGAGCGTAGCCAGGGGGCAAAATGCGTACAGAACACGGTGGAGACATTCGCTTCGCTTTTCAGACACACGATTATGCACGTTTTTAAAGAATTGATCAAATGGATTGATTATAAAAACTATTGGCACTGCTGTATCCGTAAATGATTTTTTCACCACCATCTCTCCGTTATCAAGCAGTTATATATATGTGATTATTTATTGCATTGTTTTATATAAACACCCTATGTGGGTTTTGGGGTTGTTGTTGGGTTTTTTTAAAGGTTGTTTTTGAAGACATATATTTTCATCCTATAGTCTTTGATGAATACATCACAAAAACCTACCAGCTAAAATTGCATCAAATTCGATGCTCATTATTTCAGAAATTATAGTGTGTTTTTTGTTAGAGGGATGTTTAAGTTCAGATCAAGCGTATTTTGTTGTTTCGGGTGCAGATATTGGGGTATATGAGTAATTCCGACGGAAATGATTCTATGAAGGATTGGAATTGAGATGTACTTAATAACCAGTGACTTTTCAGATTATGATTAAATTCGTTTTTATCGTATATGTTGTATTTCATTCAACTGAAAACTGAATCATTAATAGCTTCTCGGTTTATTTAAAAAGTAGCAATTTTTTCTAAACGCATATGGTATGCTCAAATCGCCGTCATTTTTAACACACAGATAGATTTATTGTTGATTTTTTAGTTTTGTTTTTGTTTTTTTACGCGAGAGCAAAGACCTGTGTCTTTAATGTTTATGAATGAATCAGCAGCTCTTCGTGCGTTAAGACATCCCAAGGCGTTGGCCTATTTTTCCAAGTAACCTATCCGGAGCTCGTAGCTCGGTTGCGATCTGATGCCCGCTGCACATTAGACCATGTAAAGCCTGGAAAATCCTCAATTAAAGAGGCAGCCCAGCACTGAATATTGACGGGAAAACACGATCATTTAGAGATATAGTTTTATTAAATTTACTTGAAAACGAACCGGTGAAAATTATGCATTTTAAAGAGCCTCTTGTAGCTCTTTTGTTTTTGGTTTGTTTTAGGGGTTATTTTTTAAAGGTAATTCGGTAACTCTTTTTCATTAAAAAACAGATATTTGACATCACTCCACGCGGGAAACTAGCTCAGCATAAATGGCTAATCAGAATCTTTTTAAGATAGCCATAAGCATTGTGATCAAAGACAGTCAGTTTTTTCGTTGTTGTTGTTGCTGTTGTTGTTGTTGTTGTTGTTGTTGCTGTTGTTGTTGCTGTTTGGGTTTTATTTGTTTTTTGGTGGGGTTTTTCAAAACTACATTGTCTCTTTATCGATAGATGATCTATATTCAAGGCAAAGCTCTCAGTAACCCAAGATCTTTTATAGTTTGGTTTGGAGGTATCATTGTAATGTATCTATAATCTCCGGCTATTCGCGTCCATCATTCCAACTTGTTTTGTCTCTTTTGCTAACTGCGTGCGCAGTGGGTTTTTTCTCTACTGTTATTTTTCACCTTGAATGTGTAATACTGTTATTCGTAACTGCCTGTTACAAAGTGAATTATTTTATAATTGTGATACCAGTGCCAATTCTACTGAGATATGTTTCCATCTGAAATACTGACATGTACACACACACACACACACACACAAAACTAGAAAACACGTGAGCTGTATTTGAGCAAATACGGGTATCTCTACCCAGCGGGTTGGCAGCCGCAGAAGTTGACTAAAAAGCCGACAACAGACGACAACTGTCAACAACCGAAGACAAGTCGTCTACGTCCAAGTTGTCAGTTATTGTCGCCAGTTGTCGGTTGTTTTAAGTACGGCCCGACATCTGGGTACCATTTTGTGTTCCAATTGTGGCCGTTTACAAAACCACGACTTGAGCTTGCGCTCCCACTTGGGCTCCGGCTTGGGCTCTGTCTGCCTGTTTGAAGCCCCGTACGGCGGAAAGCACGCGTATATAACTGACGGAGCCTAAGCCCAAGCCCAAGCCCATGGCCCAGGCCGTGGTTTCGCAAACGGCCTGACTGAAACGGCCTGACTGAAGAAGAAGGAGAAGAAGAAGAATATCCAGCACAAGGACAATATCTCTGCCGTTGCACGGGCAGAGATAATCTACATGTCCATATATTTCTTAATTCGATTTACCAAAATCTATAATAAGCTCATAAGAATGGGCACAAAATTCCCCTCAAAAATGCATGAACTATTTTAATTTTTTCCCCTTTAACTTTACCACTAAATCTATTAACTGTTATAGGTAGGTGGTTATGAGTTTTCAGTCAGTGTTTTCTCCTTCACATTACTAAATTTATTTAAGTGTCAGCGGATATGAGTTAACAAAAACAACGATAGGCCTATACCACACATTTTAACCCGAAATTCGCTTTAGCGTCGAGGGAAGTGAAACACTCTAACCATTTTATACTACAGATTTGTTTTGTCTAGCAAGCAGTTTGCATTTACGTTCATGAGTCTTTTTGTCTTGGTCTCTGTTTGCAAAAAGCAGTATCCCTGAACACGGTTCCCATAGGCCTAAAATTACTGCAACAACATGAGGCCAGATTATATTTTCGCTCTCAATCTTTGTTTGGGTTTGATTGATTTTTATGGAAGAAAAACTAAACTGTGCTACGATATAATTTTAAAAAGGAGGAACTTGAGCCAAAAATACCCTAAATTCGTTCGGAAATAAATAATTACGAAATGGGAGCAAGTGTTTCCGGGAACATGTTCCGTAACCTAGATACTGTTCCTGTTTCGTGTGTAGAAGTGACCGCGTGTATATGAAGGCAGGGTGGGCTTTTAATAAAATTGTGAAAATAGATCACACTGAAGAAGCCTCACGGCAGGGCCGCATTATTTCATCGCAGCGAACCAGCGATCTTGCACGGTCACAATTACGAACACAGTGCGAAGAGGGCTTAGAACAGGTGTAGGCCCTAATGAATTCAACTATACTTTAACGATTATCATATCAGAGACAAATCATTCATTTAAAAGTATCTGAAGCTATAGTATGGCATAAGTAACGGTATGGGTTTTGGGGTGTTTTTATTTTTGCATCGGACAATAATGCAACTGCTGGCGTAAATGTTTGGTGCAGTATCTATGCGAATTGAAAATTACTACTTCGTAATACTTCTGTATCTTTAGGGTTCGGTCCGATGGACGAAACAAAGAAGTCTTCCTTGTCCCCGATGAAATAACTACATGTAAAATGTTAAAGGCATATGCTTTGACCCTTTTAAGGAAAAATATAAGGAACATTGGACATAACAATAATTTGTTACAATCGTCTTTAACAAAGTAACCAAAACAACAACAAACCAGCACGAATTTGTTGACGCCGAATAATGACACAGTTATCTCAAAATTGATTTTTTTTAAACATGCTTTTGACAGTTACCTTCAGGAACAGAATCAATTCTGGAAGGTTTCTTTTTTACTTCTGTTCCATTAGTCTACTTCGAACCCTTGTGTATCAGACATACAGCAACTCAAAGCCCTGGGGGCGAGGTTAAATCGTGCACCAAGGCCTATCATGCAGTTTATAAAAAAGGGCTCTCCAAATATAGCTCGGTACCGTTGACGTCACCAACCCACACAAAAACACCGTGTATTTTCCCAGGGTCTTGAGGTCAGGGAACGCGACCAAAGAATCCCGCATGTGAACTCAAGGTCTTATAGGTTAACCCCGTCATTAAAACATTGCCCGAATCAAAGATGCGTATATTAAAAACCATGTGTCACGTTGAGTTAATCCCATCTTTCACATTTATATAAGCATGTGTTATTTATTCTTTCAAATCGAGCAATCGCATGCGGTGTTTCGAATTTTGTTTTAACCATGAGTGCATTGATTAGCTGACCATACGGGAGACTTCAGTTCCATACCCTTCTCTGTCTCTCTCCCGTTCTCTCATTAAAAAGCAACCTTTGTATGCATCAAGGTAGAAATGCCGTCAACACGAGTTGTTAAGAGACGCGAGCCCACGCATAGTAAATCCCGTTTAACCATACCGCAGTTTATTCCCGTAAGACAAAGGCGAGGACACATGTTTATGGCTCATTCCCGTGGAAATCTTCGTGCTGCGAACACAAACAAAACACTACCCGTTTTATGAAATAAAAGCCTTTTCATTCTTGTTTTATCTGTTCAGTGCGTGAAAACATTTATTGAATGAACTCTGGGTTTTTTGTTCTTCACTTATACAATGACAGAATGAAGGCCAATTAGATCCTTATTGTGACGTCAACACACAGATGACTAGTTTCAAAGTGGGACCTAATTGGATTTATTGTTCAAGGAAACCAAACTTCTGCCATGAACACACTGATTCTCTCCGGTACCTCTGGCACAGAGAGTTGGACTTCTTAAGATTACTATTTCATCAACTAGGCCTATGTTACATTGAGGAATACAAAACATTTCAAATTTATTTTTAGGGATGAAAACTTCCATTCGATTTTCATTAAAACAAAGATAAAATAACAAACTGTGAAAGTGACAATATCATTTTTTAGGTTTTCAATGGTTTGGAGACATTGATGCAAAAATAGCTGTATGTTATCTGTTTTTAATAAACGCACTCCCGGGTCAAAATTGACCCGGATTCCGGGTCCTATAGAAGGCCTGACCCTAACCTGGGTCAAGCTGACCCGGAAACTGGTTAAACAGGGGTTTCTACGTCGGTTTGAATTATTTCTGGGTCATTTTGATATAGATTCCCGAGTCACACTGACCCGGAATTGGATCAGCCCCCCCCCCCTTGAGACTGACTCAGAAGTTTTTAGAGTGTACTCCTAATAAGAGAGGTTCGCGGTAACACCATGTTAAAATCTCTTTTGAGTACTGTTGGTTCTGAAAAGAACCGGTGGTTTACGACCGGTTCTTTTCAGAACCAACAGTACTTTAAAGAGATGTTAACATGGTGTTACCGCGAACCTCTCTTAGTTCCATGCAAAGCTTCAAATCCTACTTAGAGTGTACTTGTTAATGTATGTTGTCCGCTGGCATTAATTCAAGTCGAATGTTCTCAAGGATGAAACCATCTCTTACGGCAGAATCTCTCAGGATGATTAGTCGTCATACCAACTTGATTTAAGTGTGCTATCGATTACTGATTGAATGTCTTCTAAATTGAGTGCTCATCAATGATTATCACAACCAACATAATTTAATAATTAAACCAGCGTTTATAAAACTGTTTTACAAAGCTGTTGGATATAGAGTAGAGCGAAGTGCCATGTTGAGCTTTAAAAATATATATTATATTTATATACATAAAAAGAGAAATCCGGAGAAGAGTCATGATAGCATTTTCTGTTAAAAGAATGCAAAGTATTGTTTGGTTGTCTCACGTTTCGACCCTGGCAGAGTATTCCTAAAAAATTGAAGTCAAAATGTTAGTTATTAAAACAATAGATATAAACAAATTATTTGTACTAAAAATTATGTTTTGGTTTTTGTGGTTTTTTGTTGTTGTATTGTTTACTTATTTGTTTGTTTGTTTGTTTTTATATTGTAGAGCTTTAATAAATTTGTTAATTTTTCCGGAATATTAAACTCATTCCCATCCTCTAGCTTTAATTAAAATCACTTCAAATCAGTTTATCGTTATTATATTTCAAAAGGGCTCGCATACGTTTTAAAAACATTGATTTTTTTTTTAAAGGAAAAACACAAATTACACTCCAACATGTCACAATTTCATCGTATATATACGCTCATGCATCAATCGTAATAAGCAACGACGATTATTCGTGGGCACATTTGGTATTGTCTCCGCTTTGACAGTAATTCAGAGGGGAAATATTCACCTGCAGAATTGTTACTAGTTTAATAATTTTAATTAATGATTTCCAAAACATTACAAATCCTATAATTTGTCTCTGACATTCTTTATAAAAGCCGAGACTGTATGTCAGTTCGGCTTGAATTATGAACACGATTGCTATATTTTGTCTCGGGGACACAAAGCTTAAAACCGCGAGTCATTTATTATGTTGTCGAGGCCATTGATCTCGCTTCTGCGATGTGATATTTTAGACTTACCTGAATCAGATCGGCAAAATGCATAATAGAGTCCCGTTCGAGACGAAGAATAATGTTCATAATCTAAGCGTGCATCGTGGATCACCTCTCCTCAGCTTCGAACCGCGGCGTGGTGGTCATATTGTCCTGTTCGATAAAACAGTCTCTACATTTACGGACCCAACGCATGTATACAGAAGTAGATAAAATAGCCTCTGTGCCAAAGTCAGACCTTCTTTTATACGAAATGCTTCCTGGGAAAATCCTGTAAGCTTTCTGATGGGTGTTAGGTGAGAGTGACGAAGCGAATGACGTGCAAATGCACCCACCCACCTTCAATCACAGATGAAATGTAGATGTCTCAGCTAGATAAGTCAGTCTTCACAAGTTGACTTAAGGGTATTCTGGACTGAGAGTAAATCTATTCCAGTTCCTCGTTTTAACACAAACACACCATACAATCAACCTGTGAAAATTCCATCAAATTCGGTCTTTACGTTTTGGGTAAAAAACCATAAAAAGCGATTATTGTTTTGTGAGATATTTTGTGAATTTCATACGGGATTATTTCGACTGTGGCAATCGAAAAAAAGCAAGGGTGATTTGTGAGGTCTTCACGTGCCACTTTCCTTTGCTTTGACAGAGTGATAGAGGAAATAATTTCTGTGGATTTTGAAACTAATTTGTTGTGGTCGACAATCCTGTTCTACGCCTTTAAGCGTTCTCCCCTAAGAACGCTATTTTGTGAATATTATTGTTCAGTATCAAGGCTTATTGATCACGTGCCAAGTGTTCCTTTTTTCGAAATAGCCTTACTGCCTTCATACTTGAAGAATTGTTGCAAGCAAGTGCTGTAGGCTTGAAGATGATTAGGTACATTTTGTGTTCAAAATTGTTGTTCCCTTTCGTTTTGCCTCCATACACTCTTCAAACTCCCGGGTCAGAAGTTGACCCGGACTCCGGGTCAGAAATTGACCCGGACTTCGGGTCGCAGGGGACCTGACTCATTTCTGGGTCAAAGTGTACACAGATTTGTCATTTTGCACTTTCCACTCTAATGGATATAGGATAAAGTTTAACATTGATTCAATTATGAAAGCGCATTACAGTCTCAAGACGGGTTTGCCGACGTTGTTTTCTTGAAAATCTTGATTCAGGTACGGTGTGTCAGAATTGTTTGTTATCATCCAAACTCATAAATTATTTGATGTTGGTTAGTGATATATTTCCCTACCTTTCCCCCTTCTTATCGGATTCCGGTTCGAATTCCACCAGGACCAAAGTTTGGCAATGTGGACGGGGTATCGGTATAGCTACGTACATGACTGCGCGGTTTTACCCTTTTGATAGGACTGAAACGACTCTAACAGTTGATATCCTTGACTTTAAATGAAGAGTATTTCTTCATTGTCATCTACGGTATCTGCAGACCTACGAGTTACAGTGCTTCGCAACCACAACGATATAAATACAATTAATGTACCAATAATATAGATCACGAATATGTATTGGATTTTTTTTTTCTGAGATTTAAAAATCCGTCTTGTGCCATGGCAGAACATCTGATAGGACTGAAACGACTCTACCACTTAATACCCTTGATTTTAAAACGTGGTCGCTTTCAGCTCTCGACGTTTCAAAACGCTGTATATAGCGCTCGCAACAAGAAAAGAAGGGGAGACGCGTTGTGCCACACCAAATATTTACGTTAAGAGTGAATTGTGGAAACAAACATGTCATGGGTGAACTTTCGCAGGTAACAGAAAATGTCACGATGTGCAGATACAGTGGTTGTTTATGTACCCGTAAGATAATAATTATCGTGAAGCTCTAGGTATAGGCCATATACCTGTGTCATCACAAGTTTACAAACGAGCCACAGAGCCTGGACTTCGTGCAGGCAAGATTTGTACACAATGGAAGAACAAAATAAATCTGCTTTAAAAAAAATGGAAATTGCACTTTGTGATTTTTATCAACATATGTTATGAAGAAAGGGGGCACATCTTAGAACGTGTTCAGATGTTATTTATTGAAATAACAACGAAAAATCTAAAGTTTCCCAAATGGCCAGTATAGTATCTTGCCTGCCATAAAGTCCCTTGAATGTACAAGTCATACTTGGTCCAAGACGTTGGACTGACTCACGACATTTCGTAACACGTCACAAACAAGACTCTTGTCATAGTGCTGTAACCGCTCGTACAACTACATACAAAAGCAAATAAAGAAAGGGCTTGAAAAGTGTCATGTTCTTCATGTGTTTGAAAAGTTCCTATTGCTCAACTTATGACGTGTGTAGTCTACCGTTTTGATGTAATATTTTTATAGCCAAAAAATGGTCTGTCCGTTTAGCATTGATTTCGCACTTTTTCAAGAGCATTTGTTTTTAATTTCAAAAGCAGTTATTTTCATTTTCAAGAGCGTTTGTTTTTAATTTCAAAAGCAGTTATTTTCATTTTCAAGAGCGTTTGTTTTTAATTTCAAAAGCAGTTATTTTCATTTTCAAGAGCATTTGTTTTTAATTTCAAAAGCAGTTATTTTCATTTTCAAGAGCATTTGTTTTTAATTTCAAAAGCAGTTATTTTCATTTTCAAGAGCATTTGTTTTTAATTTCAAGAGCAGTTATTTTATTTTCAAGAGCAGTTATTTTATTTTCAAGAGCAGTTATTTTATTTTCAAGAGCATTTATTTCAAGAGCAGCTATTTTAAATTTTCATAAGTAGCACCTGTGGTCGATAAATAGCAACAGCTTTTGCCAGCCTTGAGCTCAGTAATCGTTTAATATTTAATATAATAGCTAGGCCTGTAGTTTTTATATATCACTTTATCTACAGGCACCTCAAAGCAGTTATTTTATTTTCAAGAGCAGTTATTTTATTTTCAAAAGCAGTTTTTTTTTTTTCAAGAGCATTTATTTCAAGAGCAGCTATTTTAAATTTCCATAAGTAGCACCTGTGGTCGATAAATAGCAACAGCTTTTGCCAGCCTTGAGCTCAGTAATCGTTTAATATTTAATATAATAGCTAGGCCTATAGTTTTTGTATATCACTTTATCTACAGGCACCTCAAAGCACTTATCATTATTTATTTCTTATGGTACAGTATTTTATACAGGTTAAACAATTATTTGCAAACGGCTAGAATAGCAATCTTGTCCATGACCATACAAGCATTTGTTGATTTTCAGAGTGCCACAACCCCAACACCATAAACATTATCGACTGAAAAACCCTTATTAATACACTACAGACCCACTTCAAATATTTCAAGATGCGTTCTCTATAACCACGTTTTAAAGCGTTAAATCATAAGCAAGGTGGGTCTGTGATGTTTGACGTGTTTGTCTTTTAACTCTTGTGGTTTATTATTTGATATCTTTTAAATTATATACGAGTGGTACTTTTCTTGTCCTTTTTTACCACTTGACGGGGGTAATTAACGAAGTGGAAATCGTGGACTTTAATTCACAGTGAAAACCCCTGACTGAGGTCAACATCTAATGCGGGGCTGGTATGGGAGGAAGGTAAAGAAACGCTCCTGAGTGACGAATAACGAGTTGGGTATTTGCGATCCGGGGTGCCTGAGACCTCGTGCTCTATTAGCCTACAGTTTAATATTACGCTGTTCTTGAATAAAGATCCACTGTATCCACGAGATATGCACCTCGCTGTATATGCATTGACCATGGATGTGGCTTATAATACTCCAACCAATGTATTTTATATTGGGTTCCTGTGTACTTGTAACACACACCCACATACAGCTCTCATATAAATGGGTTACAATAATGACTCACATATGACTAATGTATTTTTTTTTTTAACACTCATCAATTTTTAGTTGTTGAAAATTCCACTTTTGTCGTTGTTGTCTACTACGTACACTACATACACATATTTAGCAAGGAGTTATTTTCGTTCAACATTAAGACTATATCTCCTTGTCTGCGAAAACAAAATGACCCTGTGCATTTTAGGGCATTTCCTGGCAGGCAAGATACTACAATGGTCATTATGATATTGTTTACCATGATTTCAAAATGTTTTTTTAAAGTAACAACTGACAATGTTTAGATTGTACTCCCATTCTACTAAAATTGATATTAATGTTACGGCGCTATATATCCATCCATGCAATGAACGATTTTATGTTTTCTTCCTTTGAGCTGTGTACAAATCGTACCTGCAGGAAGTCCATGCTCTGTGGCTCTTTTGTAATTACTGATTATACAAGCTGTCAGTTTCCCCTTGATCTATTATGGCTGGTAGTGTATTTCAGTCTGTAAGTAATAATAAACCAAACCAACCCAACCAAAGAGTTGTAAAAAATATATGTATCGCTTGAATTCTGGTATACTTTCAGGTCGGGGTTTTGTTTTTCCACATTGAATGGCAGTATTGCAAGTTACGTTGAAGACTGTCCATACCTCATTTATTAACGCTCCTACGGGTTTGTATCGAACCAAAGCACTTTAGCCTATAACAAAAAAAGTATGCCCGAATAATTCGAATTTCAACTTTTGTATAATACTTTTACATATCAACAAATACTCTGCCAAAGAGAATTGTCAATATTTGCTATCGCTTTGTGAATGTCTTTGTTAAAACCTCTAATCTAGTGGCCTTTTAATCCCTTATTTCATATTAACCAGCCCTTTCATATAGGCAAGGCCTGCTGATGGCCTGGTTCTACACAGTGTTTGGTATCAGAGGTGATACAATCGTAGACCTTCCATTACGGCCAGGTCAACTCGCAAATGAACGACATTAATTAATTAAAAAGGATTCGATACTTTAAACAAGGGATCGATACTTTGATTTTCATCCTTTTCAGATTTGAAAATAGTTTCCCCTTCCTTATTGACATTGAAAAATATTGCTAATCAAAAAATCGGTAATACCTAGTCCCCCAATAGACCGAAATGATACCTTTACCTTTAAAGTGAAGCCGGCAGTACAGAATTGATTTTATAGAGGAGTATATCATTTCCAATCGTTTCCTTCTTGGAATAACATTCAAAAAACCACCCCGGGGACATTTTCTTCGCATAGTACTAGTAGGCTGCCCAGGGTGTTACGTTTCTTGAAGTATAGCGTAGTGTCGTAATTGTATCTTTCGGCATCAAGTACACTGCAAAAACCGGGGTGTTAAATTGATTCTCTTGGTATCTATATGTGACAACACGCCACGGTGTTGATTTTATCAACGATGTAGTAATGTGGATAGCTAACACCATGGCGGTGTTGTCACATATGGATACCGGAAAGAATCAATTTAACACCCCAGTTTTTGCAGTGTAGCAACTTAGACTTGCCGAATTGTTTAGAATTTTAAGACATATTATTGTCGTAAGACAAAATTGTTTGAAGCCGGCATTTTTTCGTCTGTATCAGTTAGCAACACTTTAGCAAATTCTTATCAGTGAGCTATACCCCCCCCCCCCTTTAAAACAAGGAGTAATCTACTGTCCAAACCCCAAATATGTGTTTGCACTCTTCCCGCGTAAATATGATTGACATGTGTTTAATAAATCAGCTAGAATCCCGTGGGGCAGTCTGTGTTATTAAACTTCCTCGCACATGGAGTAATAATATCAAGTATGGACTAAATTCACGTCAGAACTTTTGAGGTCGACTTACCTGAAATTGTATCCACACACAAATTGATGTCCGTTCTGAATGTTTGGTTGTACGGACATCGACAGGTACATGGGTATTCCTTGAGATCACACCGGAGCCGGACCGCCTTGGCTTGCCGGCACAGGTCTCCACAGCGTGGACACGAGCTGATCAAGGCATCGCCATCGTTCCTCCGCGTCACGTTTACCCAGAATTTATCCCCGGTGCACCCAAGAAGTTGGTCCTGTGCCGAGGGTTGGTCAGTGCAGGCCGACATGAGGGGTAAACCTAGGATCATAGTGAGAGGCAGCAGGGTGAGAGTGACCACCATACCTGGTCTGGGTCACGGCAGCCGGATGGTGCGAGGTGCCGGCGAGCAAGGCTGGGCCAACAACCATGACATTCCACGGAATCCAAACTTGACGTTGACCACGGCGAAGGCGGCGGGAAATCAATTGGTGGTGGAAACCCAAACACGGGGCTCGTTCCGGCCAACAGACGAAGCCTGTATTTCATCGAACCTCCACACATGAGTTGACACGATTATGCTTGACAAGATGGGGCTACTCCCAAAAGGCTGCCACCAGGCTGCCGACCTTAAGTATATGATTATACCGTAGCTGTTCTTACCGTGAAGCACATTTTTACTATTGCTCCCATAACCATACAGTCCACGCAACGATCAGCAGATGCAATGGCTATTACACGTTGAGGCAACCACACTCTGGTCGTGGCTCACCTACATGTATCGTGGTTACGTTTTATAATTACTCAGTGATACATTGTAGTAGGTCGTTTGATAACGCAACGTGGTCATTGCCAGGCGTAAGGTCGCTGCAGTGTTTCCCAAGGACAGAGAAGCAGAGTTATGAATTAGGCAAAATTATTGCGTACCAATTGTTGCTATTGCAGTGACATCAGACGACGCGTTCATCTATCACTCGGCGATATCCATCTTCAATCGGTAAATCCAGATACGCACAATGATGCTGAACTCGTGCTCGTGGAGATAAAACACGTCACTACGCTGGTCACGGTATACACGGTATGATAAAGCCTAAGGAATTTTAATTTTCCCCTACTGTTTCTTGTTATCAATGTAATTTGGAGATACCAAAACGTCTTTCAGTCGATATAAGCGACAGCGCATTACAACAAATGCTATTTAAGCGAACCACTATCTTTGGTTATCCAGAGTGCATAGAAGGGTGCAAAAAGGCTAAGTCGTGGCAGTGGTCATGTTTTAACGGTAGTTGTTTGTCGGTTGCATGAGTTCTAACCGTCAGTCGTGGTCAGTTCGCAAACTTTGAAGAGTTTGCTATCTACGGCAGAGCATTACAGGCTGTAAGCGTCTCTCCCGCATGTACCAATGCCCTCACCATAAAAGCGGGCAAGTGTGTACCTAATATCGCGGCCGTGAACATCAACATACACACTGCCCCCAGGCACAGAAGTGTCACCTGCTTTCACCCGGACTGCTTCATGCTCCAACTCATCGCAATCATTGGCTAACTTTGCTATGACGTCATACGCCACAGCATTGGATATTCATGACTTTAAGTCAATCTGTTTGTCGTGCACCACAAGAAAAGACAGGATACCTCTCGGAGATTTTTACCGAGGGATTTTCAAGTTCATATCAGTGTAATCAGGACCTTTTTTTTCTTGCGTGGGATTTAGTATTGATATTATTCACAGAGTGGAATTGGGAAGTGTGCATCTTGCCGAGTCGGCCTTGAGGCGTCAGTCAAGCAAGACGGGGATACCCTGGTCTTTTCCTGAGCCTTGATTCTCTTGATTCCCCTTGCCCGGGAATAATATGCCATCACTGATCGATGCTGGCCCTCCCTGTACTTCAATCCCATGTCATCACGGTCTGTCAGGGTTGGACCCTTTCCATCTTCCTCCTTATAAGCCACGACTCGCCCGTTAACCGCATAATGCAATTACTGTGTAATGTCATAACACTGCTGCTAGGGCTATACGTGTAATAGCGTAATAAGTACGGAACTGCAGAGGGAGTCCGTTATACGACCCTTTGGTGAATGATAACCTTCTTGGTTTATAATGCACTGAGTGACAGACTGTTTCACAACGTAGTCCATCACTGGACAATGCTGAAGAGTCATCCCCATTAGGATACCGTTAACTGTGCCGTAGAATGGACAAGCAATCATAACTAACAAGTTCTCCTTACCGTTAATTACATTTTAATATATTAAATTGAGCTCCCCGTCTTTGTTCTCCAACACTTAAACGGCCGTGTTCGAACAACTCAGATTCAACGCACTATGTCAACAAATTTAAAATATCCGAGGATTCAATCGGCCACAGACAAAACTCTCTGTCTGTGGTGCAAGGGCATGACGATGAAATAATAATGCCTCTTCGCTTCGGCTAGATATTCAATACAGTGGATCAAATTCCTTCACTTTGTGTCAGAGGTCTGACAAAATTGTTATTGTAAATTGATACAACGAAAAAGAAAGCAAAGAGATCAACTTGAATAGATATGGAATCGTATACTAATATAGTGGTCAAATTGTGCAGACTATTCCTACTCCTTAGATTTTAACTCATAATTACAAGATGATGGTTGTGCTCTCTCAAGTGCTAGACGTTGGTGGGTGTTCCAAAGTCGCGATTATGTTGCAATGTTTATGTTCGTTTCAAACTGCTTGAAAAAAAAGAGCTGTGGGGTGCATATTCCTCCATCTGTTACGTTGTACTAACGAGAGTCTGCAAAGAATAACAATCCAATTCGTTGCAGGGTCTCAGTTAAAAAAATCATCTTTCCGTTCAGTTGAAGAATTGCCAGTGAAGCAACTGTATTTGTAAATGTTTTACCCCACTTTAAATAGGAAGGCCTCCGGGAGGTGAACACTTTTACTTTGTTTGAGTTCATATTTTAATGACGTAGCCTACACACTGTCATCAAGAAAACACATGGAATTGATATTTTAAAAACCTACTTGAACGAAAACGGCAACAAGTGATTTTTTCTGAAATTCATTTTAAATGTATTCAATCGATAAGTAAAGTGAATTTCACATGAGATTAAACAGATTTTAATTGTGTAAAAAATGATCATTTCGAATACCCGTCTCCGGTGCTTTCAGAAAGATTCGTGAATAGCCCCGTCATCGCTCATGCTACGTCATGACTGTGTGTGAGCTCCGTTCTGTCTAGCCACTTTGTTGCAGCATGGAGGTATAACAAAGCAAACTCCCACACATGACGTCAAATTATTGTCATTTTGACGCACGCCGTCAACGGCCGAAGTGTTGCTAGTTTTTCAAAACCTTAAGGTTGGGGCCTAATTTTCCGATCGATAATTACGAAAAACTCAGAAGCGTAAACATTTCTAAATTACTTTTAAATGAAAAAACAAAAACATTATAAACAAGTTTAAAAAGCATTCCCATTAAAACAACGTTTGCTCATGTACCTGTTTAAGAAAAACGTTACGGTCATTCTCTTTTGCAAAGTTTGCAGGATTATTTCGAGAGAAGAAAAAAAGTAAGAATTTTCAGAACGGCTTTGTGACTATTTTAAGCTTACACTTTTTATTTGGCATGATTTTAAAATTCCTGGTTTCTCACTGAAGATAACAAAAATCCAAACTGTGAAAGTTCATCCTCCCGGTTTTGTGGTTTTTTCCAAAATTCACAATACAGTAGACAAATACGTTACACATGTATCTTTCCTTTATGACGGAAATTATAGGTAGAGGGTGGCATATCGACTGATAGTAACAACCTTTTTGTTAGTCAAGTTGGTATTCTTTAGTTTTTACGTTTTATGTGGCAACTGCAACGCTCCATGGTTTATAATAGTACAGGCATAGTTCTGTAAATTTCCTATGTTTTTGTTTATTATTTTATTATTTTTTTTTTTTTAAGAGGGGCGCTGTCCTTTCACAAATTCGGGTGTGGGGATTTGCAGTGGATAATAAATATATATAATATGAAACTGATATCGAGTGAACGAGAATTTCTTCCATACGTTTGCCGTGTGTTACTTAAGGATCAATATATTTTAATTAGACATGTTTTAGGTCCATATTATGCAAAGGGAAAATAAAAAAATATAAAAAAAAATACAATTTAAAGGCACTGAACACGTTTGGTAACTGTCAAAGACCAGTATTCTCACTTGGTGTATCCCAACATATGCATAAAATAACAAGCCTATGAAAATTTGGGCTCAATTGGTCATTGAAGTTGCAAGAAAATGATGAAAGAAAAAACACCCTTGTTGTACAAATTAGTGTGCTTTCAGATAGGAATAAAAGGCTTCTGGCCAGAAGTCTTTTATTATTTTAGTGAGAAATTACCTCTTTCTCAAAAACTACGTTACTTCAGAGGGAGTCGTTTCTCACAATGTTTTATACTATCAACAGCTCTCCGTTGCTCGTTACCAAGTAAGTTTTTATGCTAATATATATTTTGAGTAATTACCAAACGTGTAAAGTGCCTTTAAGTCCAAATATTTAAATTAAACGCGATCCAGATGGATGGAAATAGCAAGACACAAAACGGGCTCAACTTTAATGTGGACTTTGGACAGTAGCCTTCAGGTTGAAATATTGGCGCGTGTCGTATTCACATTCAGGTCAAACCACTATGCGTCTCTTTCATTTAAAATTTTGATTTAGGTCAGTATCGGCATTTTAATTGTATAATAACTGGATCTCTACAATTGTATTCCCGATTCAAAGATGCTTTACTGTCTGCGATCTGCTCCGGGGAGATTTGTCTTCTTCTTTTTTCGAGGATGAGTGGTACAAAGTTTACATTGAACGATTACGTGAAGACCACATTGGAAAGAAGTATTTGACTTTTTTGTGTTATCCTTGGCAAACACATTAATTTTGTTGTTGCTGTTTTCTGTCTATTTGTCTTTTTTGTATTTCATTTGCGTGTGTTTTCCTTGTAGTTTTCCAAATAAATCAAATAATCAATGCTTGCCGACTTGGTTTGACCGTTTAAAAATTTGCTTAATCAAAGTGGCTCTAGATAAACACAGATGCATTTTAAATTTTGATAGAATCTGTTGTTCGACCATGAAGATGGGGGCGTTTCCCCCATCCCTCTAACCTGCAGGACTCACAGTGGTCCAGTCTGGGGGTGGGGGTCGGCCTACATTTGAAATAACCGGCGTGCCACGGTGTCGCCAATCTAAGGACCAATCTCGTGTAATTCAAGCAATGGCATCACACACGGGTGTCAATACATGGTCATCTCGACCTTACGGCTTTATCAAGGTGAGAAGTGTCCCCAGGTCGGGTTTGAGTTAACGCTTTTTGGAGGGAAATCAAAATATAATAAGTGCCTATACATATACTGCTGCAAGCAATGGATCCACACAAATCTTTGTCTGCGTTTTGTGTGTTTCTTTACGGTTTGAAGTCGTTACCTCCACATTTTGTTCTCGAATATCACTGAAGCTGCAGGTAAACCGATAGTGATAAGGAAAAAAAAAACACGGATAACATTTGAGAAGCATGGATGCCCTGAATTACATATGGTAAGGTAAACAACAACAGATGAGCCCGGCAGAGTCAAGTTCACCGAAGAATTCTTATAGTTTTTGTTCAATTTTGTGCCGACGTGCTCACTTAATCTCCCAGAGCAATCTTATCCAAACACACGGATGGTCAAGTAATAATTTTGTTACGGCCAGTACCTCGGTGTATCTTAAAGATATACCTTTGTGGACGCCGCGCCGGTCCACCCGTCGCAAATATAACGGTATGGGGGGCCTACCATCCTTGTTTACTCTGCAAAAAATAATCGGTTAAAAAGTACCTGTTTGAATTTTATTAAGCCACAGCACGAGTCAGGAATGCGGGAAATTCAGAGCCGGATTCCAAAAATCTGTTTTTAAAACTGAAGGGGAAATTACACAAACTGCAAGATAATGTGTAGGGCCTATTGACTAACGGTAATATAACGTCAGGGACTGTTTTACATATGAACGGTATTGTTGCCATTTACATAAGGTTTTTATGTATGTTTTCATTGACTTTTGCATCTTGTCAATTTATAATCCCAAAATAATGAATACAGTAACAAAAATTATAATAATGATAATTAAAATACACAATTCTTACCAGAGTGTCCACGTGTTTAAGGATAGCCTACCAGTACTACCGTAAAAACTAAACTAAGATTCACCCCACCCCCGTTCCCATCTGCTGTGTAAATCATGTCATCATCATCTTTCCCATGTACCCTGTCTTCCTGTGCAATATGGACATTGATTTACTTCCTACAAAAAGGGGGGCCTGACTGTTTCTCCCCTGCCACCCTCGGTCACAGTCACATTTTACTCCTAGCAGCAGAAAAACACGATAACTTTGTTATGCATTAAGATCCATTACCAACGATAAATGCTTTTCACAAATTGTACCTAAAAATACAGTTGACCAAACGCAAGTGTTTTTCCCGATAATGTCCAGTTTTACTGTACAAGCGTATCTTTGCCAATAACAAGGCATAGCATTAAGGGCACTGCTATCTATGGAACGGTATCGTTCCCAGGGGTCGGTAATTGGTGCCATTTGACTGAAGGGAATACAAAGTAAGTCTACGAGGTGGGAATAAATCCTCTGGATTGCGTAGGCTTTACTTTGGCTGTCAGGCAAACCGGTTATGAAAATACTTAAATAATTGATTCTGTACACTCAGCGAAACTAGCGTCAACATCAAATGATGTTTGGCTTCGGGGCAAGGGAATGCTGTTGACAGGGACTCGGTATATGTTTTTCTCTATCTGCATTTAAAACAAACAACTTCTTTAGAAGTACATGCATTGTCGTGACATACATATACCGACGTGTCTATCATGAGTTTCATTAGTAGTGTGATTTTAATATAAGTTGAACAATAAGGGGAAAGCTCATAATTGTTTTTGGGGAAGAATAAGTGAACTCCCCTAATCCAGTTTTCATTTAAACACACCATACAACCAATATATGATTTTGTTTCTCGTAATATTCAAACATTTACTATATTATATTTTTGCTTAATTTGATATTTTTTGAGGGATTTCGTGTATGTTCGCGTAATTATATCTAATCAATAGAACAAAGTTCTCTGGAAAATTAACTGGTAACTGGTATATGAACTTCACAATCAGCGAGTTTGTAGACCTGGCCTGTATGAGAGTCCTTTAAAACCCTTACACGATGTCCTCCCTACAGGAGTCACACGTTATTTATTTCATCGTTTTTACTAGTCCAATGCCCATAGCGATTTGAACGTGACATCCTATATACTGGACTATTCCACATATCAAATTAGGGGGGTCAGTACCGAGGCACTGTTGTGTGTTTTGCTTTTTGTTTTATAATTATGTGGGTTTTTTAAATTGTCTGGGGGAAAACACGACCATTGACAGCGTATAAAATCATGTCAACACAGACCACACACATCCATCCCTCTGATTAAGTGAAACCATCCCAGCCATCTCTTTATTGTATCAGGTGGTGCCATTGAATAGGCACCCTATGGGCAGCTCATGTTGAGCAGCTCATGTGGTTAACAGCAACCCCGACCCCACCCCACCACCAATAAATGTCATTCTTGGTAGACGGCACTCAGTGCAGGATTTTGATGACATTACTTCCATTATGCCGTTGTCTTTCAGTGTGTTGTTACAGTGATGTTACAAAGTAAGCCCGTTTGATTATGGCCTTTTCCAATTTATTCATACGATATACAAATGTATACTTTTATGAACTAGTAGTTTTCATTGACGTTTCGACCATTGATGGTGTATCATCATGGTCAGTCGGTACAAGGACGAAGTATAGACCCCTTGCGTTGTCCACCATCGCTCAGGTCAAACAATGGAAACGTGCTCGCGTGTATACGCGCTGCGCACAACTCTCAGCCAATAACAGGTCTTCATTGACCTCAATGAGGGCGCTGTTTTGGGCTCGTGACGTCATATTGAAGCCATGTTGTTGAGGCCTATCCAGAGAGTTGTTTCCAATCCTGACCTGGCCGCCAGTCGTTGCACTTTTTAAAGTCCTTTAGCAAGGCACTTTACAACAATTGATTTGTCCTTCGCAATAGATGTTAATTACGGCTATTAGGGAATTCACGTACAAAGCTTGGTGATGCAGAACAGTTATCGTACACAAAAGTATAATAAACTTGCAAAGGAATTGTCTCGGTCATTTATCATACACTCGTTTTATATTTGGTTGACAAAAGTTGGACACAAATTAATTGGTTCCTAAATGATTACTCGTTAATTTTCACCTAATTGTTTTTCAAG
Organism: Leptasterias polaris; assembly: GCA_037783415.1. NCBI lineage: Eukaryota > Metazoa > Echinodermata > Asteroidea > Forcipulatida > Asteriidae > Leptasterias > Leptasterias polaris. The sequence continues at coordinate 234,630 of JAZGTN010000042.1, read as the reverse complement.
CTGTTCACAACGGAACATGAGTACACAGGAGTATGTAAAGTTCAACCCATTGGTCAACATACATTCAAGAATGAGCAGTTCACCAACAGTGAAAACCCAAATTAGTAATGGCTGATAAGTGATATATAATACCGACGCTGAGATGGCCGGAACTTAACCGCGCATAACTAGGGGAGCTTAATACTGGAACGAGCAATCCGGCAAATTTCACTCACATAATAAAACGGTCTGGAAGGATAGCGCGGTGTCATTTTATTATCTTGACAGCACTCGTATATAGTGATGTCGTTGATACATTCAGTCTGCGTGTTGACTAATTCCCCTCTTGTAGTCTGTATAAGAGGTGCAAACAGCACTCATAGTGGCAACGTTACCATGGAAACATATACAACGAGAAATGCTGAGCACCACTATTCTTCCAGGCTGATTAACATTATTTATACGGGGGGAGGGGGTACTCGATCTCTCTTATTTCTTCTTCTTCTTCTTTTCTTTTTTCGTGATGTGGAAAAGGATGTTTTAGGTGGAATGTGGAAGTTGTGTCGTCATTCAATCATTTCAGGTGACATTCATTGAGTTAGGGGCCATTCAGGTATTGTGATGTCATTGTATTTTTGGAGGCAGTAATTTCATTACCGTACCGTGGTTTTCAATATAATATATACATACAGTACAATAGAGTAGTCCGTGAACGTTGATTTCGAGAGAGACATCGGAAATAAATTCATGTTTTTGTCAGCGATTTTTGTACTGTCCCCCGACGTGAAATAAGAAATGCGAGCCGAGTTTGGGTAATATACATTTCCATGCTCTGGGTTGTATTTCAGTAGGCAATATTTCCCGCTGTGCCGCCAGCGGCGTAGAGACAGGGGGGGGGGGGGGGGGGGGGAGGGGGGAGGGGGGGTTAGGGACACGCCCCCCCCCCCCCCCCCGATGCTCCAAGGGGAAAAAAGATTCACATTGATAGTGCCCACTGGTTATGTCAGGTACATTAAAAGTGAGATTTGAAGTTTAAAATCATAGTTGTTGTTGTTTTTGTTGTTATTGCTTTGGGATTGGGTTTTTTGCATTTTTGTTCAATCTTTATCATCCTTGAATTATGCTTTTATTGAATTAAATTTTCAATAAAGAAAACAGAAAACTTGTCTCGACAGTTTACCCCGTTCCAATGTTAGATAGAAATGCAGTGTACACTGTTTTGAGTTCTTAGCAATTTCCTGTTTGTTGTTTGTTTGTTTATTTGTTGCTGTTGTTGTTTTGTTGTCGTTTTTTGTCAACTTTTATGAAGCTACAATTATGACTAGGCCTAGGCCCTATATAAGCCTTAAATGGTGTAGCTGGAAGCCACTGTAAATGTTATTAGAATGACCAATGGAGTATAATTGTTTATTTATAAAACAACTTAACAGAGCGGAACTGTTAATATTATAGAGTGTGGGGTTGACCGGTTTCTGAGTCTATTGTGTGTTTAATACAATTCAAATGACAAGGATCTATGTGTAATTAAACGAAGTTAATATCGGGTGTATTTCGTCGTGCATGGTTGAATCATGGAGGAATAAGAACACACATGGAGGAATAAGAAAAAATCTGACGCGCAGCGCGCGCGCCCGGGAGGCCTCCATGCCTTTTCCACTGAACAGCTAGGATCGGTAATTGGGCGTTAATTACGCTGTGGGGGGTTGGCGGGCCGTTCAAACTCCTTGTGTTCTTATTCCTCCATGGTTGAATATAATCACTCCTTGAAATTTGACATTTCCATTTCCACTTTTAAAAAACATTGTGGGGTAACCATTTTGCAAATTACCTCGATAATATCTCTTCCCCCAAATAGGGGCTACGTACCAAATAGTGGCCCTAATTGCACGAGAGGGCATTTTGTACCCTAAATCCTCCGGGTCCCTTAAGCGGGCCCCGAAACCCCACGCCGCAATAGCTTCGCGCTGCGGGCTCGACAATCGCCTTTGGAAAAAAAAAAACCCCAAAAACAGCAACCCCTTGCAAATGTCCCTTTCCATGCAAACTCCGGGTCAGAATTGACCCGAATTCCAGGGGCCCAATTTCATAGAGCTGCTTAAGCACAAAAAGTAGCTAAGCACAACAACATTTCGCTTACCAGAATAAGGTTACCAGCCAAACTACCATGTCACATGTACAATTGTTGACTGGTATCCTGCTCATTTCTGCTTAGCAGACAATTATTAAGCAATATTTTCTGCTTAAGCAGCTCTATGAAATTGGGCCCAGGTCCTATAGGGGGCACTGACCCATGTCCGGGTCAGGCTGATCGGCAAAGTGGTTAAAATGAGATTTTAACTCGGATTCTGCGTAATTTTGACCCATTTCTGGGTCATTTGGACACATATTTCGTCTCCCTGCTGAAACAAAAGTTCATATCTTTTTCTTTTTTTGTGTGTACACCTTGACAAGTAGGTTATTACGCCATGAGAGCTTTTGAGGACTTTAACAAATATAGTTTATTGCTGCCGTTTATTGCTGCACCATTTCTTTATAGTATTTCTGATAATAAAGCTTTTCATGACGTAGAGGGAAAGATAAATAACTAAATTTGGGGATAACATATGATACCGTGATCCTGAAAAAGAACTATGTGCGAGGGAGGTTGCCACACATCAAACTGTATACTCGGTTGAGAAAACAAATGACTTTTTCAGGGCAAAATTTGAAACATGACGTCATTGGATTCCAACATTTGATTCCAAGGAGGAATTTTTCGTCAGTCAAAAAAGGTCAAATTCAAGGTCGTTTTGATCGATTAATATTGAAAATCAGTTATGAACCGAAACATTCCTGCACACAAATGTAAAGTACCTTTTAATGAAATTATGTGTTTTGGGTGATGACATATTTTGCACTGGAAGGGATATCGAATGCAATAGCAATTTACGCCATTTTAACGTGAGGAATAGAGACATGCAATACTCTTTCCCGCTCATACACATAAGGACTAATTTCTATTGGAAAATTAGTTCATCAACAAGTGAAGTGGTCATTTCCCTTCTCTATATTTTGTCGGCACAAAGGTTTTATGATTGTGTTGGGTGGTGTTGTTGTTTCTTCATGGGATTATGTTGTGAATTTTTTTGTTTTAAACGGACGAAAGGGACTAATTAATTATCTTTGTTTGGTTTAAATCCCCTTATTCTGTAGGTAATGTGAGCTTCCAAGAAACTATATGGACACCAACGTAAAGCTTGAGGTGATTTCAGAAAGACGGTTTTGTGACGATCAAAGTCTGCTGCGACTTTTAATAGAAGTTCGGTTCCTGTTTTTTCAGAGCCACCTTGGCCTTCACCTATACTTCGTAAGTCTGTTTATTTTTACACGGAGAATTTTGCCCTCAGATATCAAAGGTGGTCCCAAAATATTGAAGAGCTTTTTGGCAACGATTATGTAGATCGAGGATAATGCCAAATTGGGGGTCGTTGCTGTCAGGGATTTTTGAAATAAGGTCTGATGGGCTCCAACTTAAGACTATATGCCTATTTCGGATCACCCGAAAAAAGTGATCCTGTTTCGCTCACAAATAATGCATGACATTTTGTCCCGACCGAATGGACGCTTGCCTCTGAAATTGATTGTAGTCGTTTAGGGTTGGTCTTTATTTTTAAGATCGAAGGGCTTTCTATTTAAACTTGACCAGAAATAAAATCTTTCAGCATGAAAGATTGTGGCTATAGTTGTCTTCAAGCGACTTTCAGACCTCTAAACAATGTTGAAGTATTTTCAATCTTAAACATTTATCATAACGGTTGCCATGGAACCTAGGGTGTATACCCATCACATACACATCCCGCAACCTGATGTGATTTAGTTGTAACACAGATGGCAATTTAATTACCCTAAGCCCATCAACTAGGAGGTGCATTGTACAGTTTTGACAGCTTGTTCGGTGGCCAGAAATAACGACTTTATGAGATTGCCTAGACCGTCGTTGATTCATAACAAGATCTAGATGAAATCTTGCAAATCGTTACCCGACAACTACATAACTATATATAGCATATAAACACACTAGCAAGATACCTGGAGCAATATTGGTTTTGCACGTACCCCAATCCCAATCCCAATCAAATTAATCCATAAAATGTAGGGCACTTTATACTGTTTACAGTTAGATTCCACCAATTTATATAAGAAGAAAAAAATCAATTCAAAGGGAAGGTGCACCATAGATAATCAAAATATTTCAGGACAAAACAAATTCTCAACCTGGAAAATTCATATTAAAAGCATTTTTTGATTTAGGGACTTTCACACAAAGCCATAATAATAGCACACAAAAGCATTGTGAACTCTCGAGCACCCTATCTTCCATGTGAAAGAAACAATGGCATTATCAATTGTAAACTCACAACTATAGGACAATGTACAATACATCTGCAAATGTTTATTTAGTTTTGTGTCGTAGGACAACGATTTTCCTTCGCATAAATATTGTTTCCAGTCCAAATGGATTGTGATGTCTTGAGACTGATGGAGCAGATTTCAGAGCTAAGATTTATCTTTACTGTGTATCAATATCAATTACTTAGCAAAGGGTGATGTCACAATACAAATCACTATGGCAATACTGACAACTCATCTTAATAAGATGAATCTTAGTGCTTTAGTTGTGAAATTGACCCCGGGGCTCTCGAGTGACAAGGTGCATAACGCAGATGCTATAAAAATGTTCCCAACATTTTTTATTAGGCTACCGGTGCTAAGCACTGCAACTAAAACAGTTGAGGTGGTGTTTAGGGGTTTGTTTGTTTGCTTTTCTTTGCTCAGTATATGGGATTACCAGCGACAAGATCATGCAATATGCATGTGTGTTATGTGACTGGTTTCCTGCTAATGTATGTTGTGTGAAATAATAAACTTTTATTTTAAGTAACAATTAAACCTCGGCAAAATATCTCCTGGAAATGTTGGTCTTGGGTTTAAAACGGTAAGCGAAACATTTCACGGACAGTTTTCCACACTCTCTTTCTTACTAAGGTTAGGTATAATATTGTAGAAACGGCAATGTCACGCGTGCGGACTGTTTGAGCTTGAACGTGACCAGTGGGCTAAACTAATTTGGCGTTCTCTCTCTGAGTCTGTGTCTATGAATGATTGAAGTACATTGTACATAGCTATGCATTGTGAATGTTTGTTTGGAGACGGTGTTAAGGGTTTCTCGCGTCGTCTCGCCTGGCCCCCCCTTTGGCATAACAAACTTGTTTGTTCCTTTACGGATGGGTTTTGAGTATTGGCATTGATTGGTTTTCTCGCAGTTCCGCAACTTTAACATTTTGCCTTGGGCAGTGTACGAAATTATTCATATCATTGGGGGGGTGGGGAACTTGCCTTGTTATCAATTCGTTTCGGATCTCATTACATTAATATTGACAATTCAAGTTGATCTGTAAGGTTGGTTCGTAATTATTTATGGGGGGGGGGGATAATTTCTACATATACAAAAATACATTTTTCATACAATTACTATTTTTGTATTCATCCAGAACCCTTGTGTTGTTGAAGCTAAGCTTCTAGTTCTACTACTTTAGAGCCCTACGACAGTGAAGTGAAGTGGTAAGTGTTCCCTGGGGCTACTCACCCACCCACTCCTTCCAGGGTCATGGGGAATTATCTCAAAGAATGTGTTGCAAAGATGAAATTACCCAAGACACTCTGACTCTGGTGTTGTATTAAAGACGATTGTCCTGTTTGACCCGAAAATTTAGATTTTAAATGTTAGTAGCTATTTTTATAGGTAGGAGCTTCCGTTTATAGGTTTGCACTTGAAAAAAAATCTGAAAAGGTATTTAAGTATTGCTGGGATCCTGACCTAAGGCCCATCAGCCATGTACAAACAAATTTGCATGTTCCACGTAGTTTGTGCATTGTGCATGGCCTATGTTTTTGTAAGTCAAATTTTGTTCAGAGAAAGAGAAAATCTTTACAAAAAGCAGCTTGATGAATGTTTTTTTCAAGCTCGCTAGAAACCATAAACTCGATTGGTAAGAAAACCCATCAAGAAAATAAGTGGTTGGTTTCAATCTGAACGCTCACTTAGTCTAACGCTCATACTAGTACTTGTCCTGCAGAGAAGTACTCCCATCTGTCTGAGGAGTACTGATTATGAATGTATAATCCCTAACAAATCCATTTTCATTCAAACTTGACCTCCGAATTCGATGACATTTTCACAGAATCTGTGAATTGTATATTTTTTTAAAACTAGACGGTGGGAATGAACTTTACTCACTTCATAAAGCCACTACCTATATGGTAGACACTATAGGATTGCACTGTTTGGTTTGGGTGTACACAGACAAATTTATCCAAACAGGATGTGTCCCTCATATCTCAAAATAGCTAGTTGGTGTGTTTTTAATCCCTTAAAAATTGCAACAGATTCATGAGTTAGCGGATATCCAAAAGACGGAGAGGATTTCTAAATGAACTCACTCAACCAAAGATCAGTATTGTACACTTGCTTTCAGCAATTCATCATTGGGAGGAAATTACCATCTTGAGGTGGATGTGGGCAATTGATCAGAACTCTTCCAACAGTGGTGACTTGGATACTGTCTTGAAGCAGCTGTCTCAACAATAGTTGCCACTTAAGACTTCCTTTCTTACCATCGCCACTCTTCCAAGGTTTTTATCTCTCGTCGTTGATGGAAGTTACCATGACAACCGGTGAGGTTTTTCTCCATCACGTCTACATGCAGTAAGCCTGTGGTGAATTGTTTCTTGTTTGGTTGATTAATTTTAGATTTGACATTTTTGTAATATCCAATTGGCATGTTGATGATTCACCATGTCTCATTTGTTTAGTGAAGGAAGATGTTTTGTTTCTTTCTTCAAGTCCTTTAGCTTTGTCCACAATGTTCTGGAATCTTTGGCAAAATTTTGCATTTTTAAATCAAAAGCCATAACTCATACCCTTACACCCGCCCCACCATACCCCTACCATTGCCTTAACCAAACACTATGCTGAACCACTAAACCTAACCCTGTCCCAAAACCAACCCTTACTCTTGCCTGAACCCAACTCCTACCCCTTCTCTAATCAAACCGTTCCATTCCCTTATTCTTATTCTTTATTCACCTTCACTCTTGCTCAAACCCATTTCTTAACTGTACCCTAACCAAACCCTTGCCCTAACTCTACCCCTAACTGTACCCCTACACCTTCTGTAACCTAACTCCTACCATTGCCCAAACCAAATCAAGTCTCTACTTTTGCTCAAAGCCAACCCTTAGGGCCTCAACCCAACATATAACCTTGCCTAAACCCGACCTTAACCCTTTCCCTAACCAAACCCCTACTCTTACCTAAACCCAACCCTTACCATTGCTTGAATTCAAACCTTGACCCTGGATAGTTGTGAGAAAGGTTGGGATATACATGTATGTGCCTGAGGGCTAGGGGTAAGGTTGGATATATGTGCTGAGGTGCTAGGGGTAAGGTTGGGATATATGTGGCTAGGGATAAGGTTTGGATATAATTATGTGCCTGAGGGCTAGGGGTAAGGTTGGGATATGTGACTGAGGGCTAGGGGTTGGTTGGGATATACATGTGCCTGAGGGCTAGGGGTAAGGTTGGGATATATGTGCCTGAGGGCTAGGGGTAAGGTTGGGATATATGTGCCTGAGGGGCTGAGCACTAGGGGCTGGTTGCAAAGGGTAGGGTTGGGTGTGAGGGTAGGGGATGCCACAGTCCATTATAGTCATGTACTAAAATTTTCATTATCTCACCTTAACACAACCCTTACCATTGCCATGAACAAGCCCTTACACCTGCCCTAAACCGAGACTTAGCCATGCCCTAACCCTTACTCTTACCAAATGCAGCAACCCAGCCCTTACCTAACCCCTACCCATCACATCTCTTCCCTAAGAAACCCTTATTGCCCAAACCAAACCCTACCAATGCCAATACTCGACCATTACCATTCCCCTAACTCAACAGTCTCTTGCTCACCCCTCAACCCTTCCCTAACCAAACCCTTCCATTACCAAAACCAAGACTCCTACCATTGCCCATATCCAACCATAACTTTTGCCGAGACCAAAACTTACCTTATTCCAACTCTTATCTGTTCACTTACCCTAGCTCTTGCCCAAACCTATTTCTTAACCTTACCCTAGCCCAGACCCTACCCTGACCTTCTCTTACCAAATTGCCCAAACCCAATCAAGTCCCTACTTTTGCCCAAAGCTAACCCTTAGGGCCTCAACCCAACAGATAACCTTGCCTGAACCCGACCTTTACCCTTTCCCTAACCAAACCCCCTACTCTTACATCAACCCAATCTATACCATTGCTTGAATTAAAACCTTAACCCTTGGTGGTTGTGAGAAAGGTTGGAATATATGTGCTTGGGGGTTACGGGTAAGGTTGGGATATTATGTGCCTGAGGGCTAGGGGTTGGTTGCAAAGGGTAGGGTTGGGTTTGAGAGTAGGGGATGCCACATGCCATATGTTCATCACTAACATGTTCATTGATCTTTATCCTGACAAAATCCCTACCCTTTCCATGAACAAACCCCTACATCTGCTTTAGACCAAGACTTAATTAACCATGCACTGAATCACCAAATGCACCAATCCAGCCCTTACCTTTCCAAAGTCATAACATTCACCCTAACTACATGTAGCTCTACAACCATAACACAATACACTGATGAAATTTCATTTCACAATTAATTTAATGTTTATTGTAAAGTTTGTTTATTCAAACACACTTTTGGTATTCATGTTCAAGCTACCTTCACAAAATAAGTAAGAACAACAATACTTTGTGACTGATCATTTCATTCAATTGAACTTCTATAAGTTGATAAAGCCATCAGCAATGCTAAAAGAGTTGAACTGTCAATCATATAATTAACAATACAAATTACTCATGGAGTAATTATGTGTATAATTTTAAACATAGCCGCTCTGTAAGTTTGTGTATCTGATATTTTGTGTGCTGCCTCCTAGCAAGGCATACAAACTTGCACGTTGTGAAATAAACAAGTAACTAACATAACTTGCCCCACCTTAGATCACTAGATCTAGAGCGACTCCAGTGCAAGAGCACTGGACTCTAGTTCTGATGATTTTGCAAATCAGAGTGTGGGTTCAAATCCCGATCATGAAACTTATGTCCTAGAGCACGACACCTAACTATAATTGTTTCTCTTCACCCAAGCGTACCTGTGAGGACAGATATGGGTCTTGTGCACTACTTACTTGGCAGTTGCTGCATACTCAGGGAGCTGTTGGTATGGATAACTTGCCTAATGACACATCAGGTAATATCTGAGCATCAACATTTTTTGATATATTATCACTCAGTAATTTCAATGAGATTTTGACAGTTTCATGAACCTTTTTGAATGAATATTGGACCACAATAGGCCTAGAGCACAGCATTTTTTGACCCAAATTAGAACAAAATACCCCTTGCAGTTTTGAATTTTTGACCAAGGTTTTCAGGTCGATTTCATGCTTCCAAATGAAGCTTTTACTGAGTTCACAATTTTAATTTTAACTCCGCTACTCTGTTGTTTTTTGAAATTTTAGTGATTTTCACCCTAATCAATGTTAAATTCTGAACAAAAATATCAAAATTAAATTCCAAAACTACAGCAAATTTCTTTAGTCCGTTAAAAAAACTCTACCAGCACTCTACCAACTGAGCTATCTAGCCCTATGTTGTCAGTCTCCCTTTTTGTCAACATCTTTGTTCGGGGGGGGGGGGGGGGGGGACCAGTCAGAAGTCACTTGGGTTACACAGCAGTTTACGGATGAATGACTGGCATCCCCCCCCCCCCCCCCCCCGAACAAACATATTGACAAAATAGGGAGACTGCCAACATAGGGCTAGATTGCTCAGTTGGTACAGTGCTGGCACGTTAATCCGGAGTTCGTTGTTCAAATCCCGGTCTAGTCAAGTTGTCTTTGTTCATACCAAAATCATTTAAAATGTTTCCAGTCATTTTCCTTTTGGTTTATTATTTGATATAAAATTAAATTCTATCTGTAGTTCCAACTGTATAATTTTTAAACCAATTTGGAATAAAGTTATGGACTTGCCCCTTGTGATGATTTCATTTTTTGCTAAATTATTTAGGGTTGGTATTTTACTATCAAAACAGGGCACCTCTACTGAAGCCACTGATTCTTACTTGACTTCTGCTACTCCTATTTGTTGAAATATTTGTGATTTTTGCCCTGATTCATGTAAAATTCTGAAGAATTGTTTTCAATATTTCCTTAACTATAGCTAGTTTCAGCAGTCCACACAAATAAAATGCTATCAGTAGTCCCTGCTGTATCCTTTGAACACTAATATTGCACATCAGTTTTGACCTAAATTTGAAAAAAATACTGGACATACCCCTCATGATTTGGTTAATTGTTCACCAAAACTTTAATGTAATCAAATGAAGTGAGCACCTCTACTAAGGGCACTGATTTTCACTCGACCTCTGCTACTCTGCTCTTTTTTAAATATTAGTTTTTTTCTGCCAGATTAATGTGGTATTCCGAAGACAATTGTTCATTATTTTCTAAACCATAGCTAATTTATCTGGTCCATCAGTAACTCCTATAACATATCACTTTGAACCGTAATGTCTTTCTATTTTATAAAAAAATAAATAAACAAATGTAATTTTTTTCTCCAGATACTCAATGTTTTTCGGCTGGTAAGCCGCCTCAAAAATCTTCCAAGTACTATCAATTAAAAAGCAGTGGACATACCAGCACCAGCCCAAAGACTAGATCTTTTGATCAGGCACTCACGATCACTGACTGCCCACAACCACTGTGATGAGCATGGAAGTACGATAGCAGAACTTTCAAGCTGTGAGACGAAACTCAAGCGTTCAGTATGGAAGAGTCTCAATTTCTTGAGTACTGGTGTTGGAAGCTGCATGCAACAGCAGCATGGTGAAGTGTGAATACTCTATTGAGAGTGACATCTGTGAATGTGACGAGCAACAGACTTTGCAACATCCTCTGATCAGCAGCCACACTTCAAGCTACATCCTTGGTACAACACTGGCAGGTAAATAGCTAAATGGTGGTTATACGAATATACGTGATCAGAAGAAACTCTTGAATTAACTCTACCCTTGGGTGTGCTAGTAGGAGATTCCTCAGTCCATATGGTCATGTACTAACTAACATATGTTCACTACTCTTTTATCCTGATACAACCCTTACCAGTGCCATGAACAAACCCTAACACTTGCCTTAGATCAAGACTAAGCCAAGCACTTAACCTTACTCTTACCAAATAGACCAACCCAGCCCTTTACCCTCCCCTAACCCAACACATATATTGGGCTAAGAAACCCTTATTGCCCACACCAAACCCTTACCATTGCCCAAACCATAAACCTCTACCCTCTTAACAAAATGCACCAACCGAGCCCTTTACCCTCCCATAACCTACATGTCTCTTGGGCTAGGAAACCCTTATTGTCCACACCAAACCCTTACCATTGCCCAAAATCATAAACCCCTACCATCTTACCAAATGCACCAACCCAGCCCCTTTACCCTCCCCTAACATAACACATCTCTTAGGCTAAGTTATTGCCCACACCAGACCCTTACCATTGCCCAAACCATACACCTCTTCCCTCGTTCCAAATGCACGTACCAACCCAGCCCTTTACCCTCCCCTAATCCAACACATCTCTCTGGCTAAGAAACCCTTATTGCCCACACCAAACCCTTACTATTGCCTAAACCATAAACCTCTTCCCTCTTACCAAATGCACCAACCCAGCCCTTTAACCTCCACTAACCCACCACATCTCTTGGGCTAAGAAACCCTTACTGCCCACACCAAACGCGCACCATTGCCCAAACCATAAACCCCTACCCTCTTACCAAATGCACCAACCTAGCCCTTTACCCTCCCCTAATCCAACAAATCTCTTGGGCTAAGGAACCGTTATTGCCCACACCAAACCCGCACCATTGCCCAAACCATAAACCCCTACCCTCTTATGCACCAACCTAGCCCTTTACCCTCCCCAAACACAACACATCTCTTGGTTGGGCTAAGAAACCCTTATTGCCCACACCAAACCCTTATCATTGCCCAAATCATAAACCCCTACCAACATTGCCAATACCCAACCATTACCCGTCCCCTACCTTACCCCTACCTTCACTGAAATCTAACCGTAATCCTTGCTGAAACCCACCATTTCCCTTGCTGAAACTCAACACCTATCCTTAGCCAACCAATACATTGGCCTAATCCGACCCTACATGTTATTCAAAAACATTCACCCTTACTAGCTCTACTGCTTTAACACAATGAAATTTCCTCTCACAAATATTAAATATATGTTTTTGGTAAAGTTTGTTTTTAAAAGATACTTTTGGTAAAGCATAATTATATTCTTGTTCAGACCACCTTTAATACATAAATATTAACAGTACTTTTTGACTAAAGATCAACAATACTTTTTCAACAGTGTTTTTAATTGCACTTCTACAAGTTGACATTAGCCATCAGCATGGCTAAAAGAGTTGAGCTGTCAATCATCTAATTAATAATAAACATTACTCATGGAGACTTGAAAATTATGTGTCTATGTGTCTATTTTGTGGTTTTTTATTTGATATTTAATCTTAAACATAGCCGCTCTTTAAGTTTATGTATCTGATATTTTGCATGCTGCCCAGCAAGGCATACAAACTTGCACATTGCAAAATAAACAAATAACTTACATTACTTGCCCCCATCCTAGATGACTAGATCTAGAGTGACTCCAGTGCATGAGCATTGGACTCTAGTTCTGATGACTTTGCAAATCTGAGTGTGGGTTCAAATCCCGGTCATGAAACTATAATTGCTTCTCTTCACCCAGGAGTCGAAGCCTACCTGTGAGGACTGATATGGGTCTTGTGCACTACATACTCATGGAGCTGTTGGTTTAAAGCATGGAATAACTTTCTTATCAATACATCAGGTAAAAATATTCGTGCATACTAAGCATCCAAATGGGTTGATATTTTATCACTAAGATTTCTGTAGATTTTGATGTAATTTCAATGACATTACAAAAGTTTTATGAAGGTGTTTGAATGAATTTTCGAGCCACAATATATAGCACAACAATTTTTGACCCAAATTTGGGAAAACTGCTGCATTTTAATTTTACACCAATTGTTGTATTTTTCATGTTGACAAAGGTTTTAAGGTCGATTTCATGCTATCAAATGAAGTCTCTACTGAGGCCAATGATTCTTACTTGACCTCCGCTAATCCATTGTTTTATTTTATTTTAGTGATTTGTGCCCTTATCAATTTCAAAAAATTTCAATATGTTATTCTCAAGCTTATTTCTTTAGTTCATGAAAATAAAATGCTATCAGTAGTTCCTATGTACGATTGAAACATCAATTGTTGACCCAAAATTTTAAAATAATGCTTGACTGTGACTTTTTCACTATTAGACCAAAATTGTCAGGGCCATTTTGATGCTATCAGATGAAGCATTCACCTCTACTGAGGTTACTAATTCTCACTTCACCTCCGCTTTTCTTTTGTTTTTGGAAATATTAATGTTTTTTGCCCTAATCATTTTCAATTCTGTACAAAAATGTTCAATATTTCCCAAACTACAGCTAATTTCTGCAGTCCACACAAATATAATGCTTTATCATTTTGAACCATAATATCGCACATCAATTTAAAACCAAATTGGGTAAAGTGCTGGACTTGCCCCTGTGATTTTTTTCAATTTGTTTACAAATATTTAAGATTGGTATTATACTGTCAAAACAGGGCATCTCTACTGAGGCCACTGATTCTCACTTGACCTTTGCCACTCTATCACTTTTTCTACATGAACAGTTTTCAGCCAAAATGATGTCATATTCTGAACAAACGTTTTTAATATTTCCCAAAGTATAGCTAATTCAACTGGTGCATCAGTGGGCTGTCTCTACTGTATCATTTTAAACCATATTTTTGCATCCTGATTTGACCCAAATTTAAAACAAAAAGTAACTGTTAAGATTTGTTCCACTTTTTAGACCAGATACTCGATGTTTGTGTTTGTCAATACAGCTGTGAAGAGCCGCCTCATAAAAGCTTCCAAGCACCGACAAAATCACTGGACCTGCTAGCACCAGCCCAATGACTTGAGCTTTGGATCAGGCTTACAACCACTGAGAGTTTGCCCCTAATAACCACTGTAATGAGCATGGAAGTACATATTAAAACAGAGCTTTCATTCTGTGAGACTAAAATCAAGTGACCAGTAAGGAAAAGTCTCAATTTCTTGAGTTCTGGTGTTGGAAGCTCCATTCAGCAGCAACATGGTGGAATGTTGATACTCTATTGAAAGTGACACCTGTAAATGTGTAAAACAACAGACTTTGCAAAATCTGCTATTCTGTAGACTTGCTTGAGAGAAATGCGCCATCGGAGACCATATCAGCAGCCACAAAGTACTTCAAGCAATATCCCGGGTGCAATACTGGCAAGTAAATAACAAACTGGTGATAAGACATGTACAGAAGAAGACCCTTGGACAAACTCTTCCCTTGGATGTGAGGTCAGGGGATTCCTCAGTCCATATAGTCATGTACTAAAATGTTCATTACTCTCACCTTAACACAACCCTTACCCTTCTATGAACAAACCCTACACTTGCCTAAGACCAGGATTTAACCATGCACTAACCGTTACTCTTACCAAATGCACTAACTCGGCCCTTTACCCTCCCCTAACAAAACAGTCTCTTGCCTCACCCCTCACCTCTCCCCTAACCAAGCCCTTTACCCAAACCAAAACCCCTACCATTGCCCATACTCAACCATTACCTGTGACCTCAATTTTGCCAAAACCAAACCCTTCACATTGCCTAAACAAACCATGCGAGTACCCATACCCAACCATAATCCATGCCCTAACCCAACCATTTCCCTTGCCGAAACCAAACCCTTACCCTTCTCAAAACCCAACCATTACCCTTGCCAGAACAAAACCTAACCCTTGCTATAACCCAACCATTACCCTTGCCAAAACCCAACACTTACCCTTGCCAAAGTTAAGCCATTATCCTTGCTGAAATCCAACCACTACCACTATGAAAACCACCCCTTGAAAATGAAATGAAAATCCACTTTTCTCATTGAAATTGTAAGTTCCCCCCTTTCACCTTGTTTTCATGAAGTCCTTTCAAAAATAGCCAGTCACTGTGCTGCACTGCTGAAAACAGCCCAAGGCAATGGGTGTATATAGTGTGTATAATTCAAGGAGTATTCACCAAATGTTGAAGGTGTCCTTGCTATATATGAACACAGCTGGATAGATTATTGTTTAATGAGAGGAAGTCAACCTAAACGGTTTACTGGCCCCCGCTGAAAACATGCGGGGGGGCCGGCCCCCCCCTAAAAAAAATGTTGTCCGGATGATAAATTGGCTTGTTCATATGTTCTGAGGGAATAGTACTGCAGTCTGTAGGCCATTTAATCAGATCACATTGACAAAGTGGCTATTTGAATACATTTGCTTACGGAATCTTGAAGTTTCTTCGTCGGTGCTTCCGCCCATGCAACAGACGCCCGGCCCGCAATTTTTTTATTTATTTATACCACACAGTATGGGGTCAACAGTGAAGGGATCCGGGGAGGCGCCCATTCCTTATGCGTGTATACAAAAGCCAGCGTGGGATTAACATTTTCTAGGAGTCCTTCGTTGATGTTACAGGAAAATTTCCAGTAAAATTAGACAATTGATATTGATCAGAAGTGCTCTTTTCCTCTGTATTTAGGCACACGGAGGCTTGATTTTCGACCCCAAAACGCCAAAAGCTCAGAGCTCCAGGGGGCTTCGCCCCTGGACCCCACCCCTGAAATTTATTTGAGCCACAAATAGAGAAGCCTGTGTGCGCCGTTATGCCCCCCGGTTAAAAAATCCTGGGTCCGCGCATGCTCATTTCTAAAAAATGATAGCATCGAACAGTATTTTAGCATCAATATTTCAAGGGATGTTTCTACCATCATCAACTTTACATCGTGTCAGTTTTATTTTTTTAAATATTTTAACTTCATGTTTAACATCGCGGATTTAAACTAATAGTACATTAAACGATTTTATGCAAATCTGGTGATCTGGGGATGTGGGTAAAGTGTATAATAATTAAGGTGAGTGACCAGGCAAATTTCACAGATATAACCTGCCCCCCCCCCCCCCCCCCCAAAGTCGTCTTCCTACAACAACTGTAGGTTTTTCTGGGTAGAGCCTACTGCATGAATTTAGAGCCTAAAATTGCAACTTAAAAAATTGCAAATATTTGATAAAAATGCTGGACTAGAGCCAACCCCTTATGATTTTGTATTTTTGGCCTGTTTTTCAAGTATCAATGTCTCCCAAATTAAAGCTTATAAGCTGGGTCAAGTATTATACTTAAAAATGCATCGGTAGAGCCTACTGCATCGTTTTAGAGCCTTAAATTGCAACTTAAAAAATCGCTGTATTTTGATAAAGATGCTAAAGATCTTTTCAATTTGTTTGCCTCTCTTCATTTATCAATATTTCCCCAAATAAAGCCTACATTGTAAGTTATGCACGCTTGAACCTAAACACGCATGTACAGTTGCATACTCATCCTCTAGCTTGGGCAACAGACTCCCTGAGCCTCAGCTGGTCAGGCCTATTGGGATATGCCTTTCCCCCAATTTCCCTGCTGCCTCGAGTTTTACAAAAGATCAATCAAGAGAGTTGCAAGATAATTTTGGTTGCCCCTCTTTGGCCAAGACAAGCATGGTTTCCCCACTAAAAACCTCGCCCCTTCCTGGAACCTTTGCGGTGACCTTCTACAACTGGCAAAGTCTCCTTTTGAATCGGCCGAATCCTCATCCCTTTATTTGCTGCCATGTCCGCATTCTTAAGTTCTACATTGATCGGACAGAAGGGTTGTGTGGTGTTACAACAGTTGGGCCATACCATGTCGTTTCTGCAACAACTATTGCTCAGTGGCTTGTTCAGGCCATAAACTTAATATCAGCAACAACAAATGAGCCTACTCCCACTCAGCCACTTGGGTCAATGTATGGTCCTCCAAGTCAACCATACAAAAATCTACCAGCCTCAGCCTTAACAGGCGAACTAAAAAACGGCCACCACAGATGCGAATAGCATCTCCCTCGGCTATTCCCACTTTGCCTACCTTGGATGAACCGTTAACGGTGCGAAAAGCATCTCAGGTTCACTGTCAGCCACCACAAGTGCGACAAGCATCTCCTTTGGCTATGGGTAGACATGTCAAATCTATTGCAAGGAACATTACAGACCCAGAACCAAGTTCCAAAGGCAAACCAGGTTCCAATCCGAGCTCACCAGTCAGGAGCATGACCACCTCGTTAGGTCTTTTTCAGGAAGTGGCTATTATAGAGATCATGCATGCAGCATGCTGGGAAAAACCCCTCAACATTGACATTTTGCTACCTGCGAGATGTGTACTACAGTCCCTCTCAAAATAAAAAAAGAAAAGGAAATGGAGTTCAGGAACACACACACTCAAAAGAAAAAGTAAAAGATGGGCATATTTCGTGTGTACACTCGGGGCGTGCAGTGCGTGGCGAGGTGCTTTGTTTTTGTTCAGAAGAGTTGCTTGTGTTTTTGTAATTTTGTGGCCTAACAAACGCCAAGTTATTGCACCAAAAACACCTCCTTTTAGCATACAATTATTTACTCTGGTCCTACCTTTCCTTTCCAACAGATGAAACTATCGGTGATGACAGCACAAGATGTTCACCCTTCATGTGTAACTTCAATTCGTTCAGCTTGAGAATCCTCCATGTAGTCGATGTCAGCCTTGCTGCAGCTTTCCACCACATGAACATTACTTCCAATTAGCAACACCTTGATGAAATCGAACAAACTCATAGAATCATCACAGTCTGTGGTTGAGAACCATTGATGTCACTACAGACCTTATGAGCAGAACACAAGGAATAACAAGAACCTATGGTGCATACAAGGTATGGTTACAGACACAAAATACACCCTTAGAAAATCTGCATATTTTTTATTTCAGTTCAGCCAAAAAATTCGAAATTCGTTTATATTTCAGTTATTGGTTTGTTTTTATTCTTCATTTACATAAGTGCCTTTTAAAGTTGTTTGTCCTCACAAGACATGGAAGAAAATTCTCAATAGTCGGTCATTAAACAGCTACTTAAGCAAAACTTTTTAACGAGAATGATATATAAACGTGTTTGTAATGTGCGTGTTTATCATTTAAATGTAATTTTGATATTTGTACACTGCAAATTTTTTGTAATCATTGATCAAAAACTTTGGCACCGACCTCAAATGTGTCCAAATGGCAATACTTTGACTTAATGTATGGGAGTTTGCTTTGTTATACCTCCATGCTGCAACAAAGCAGCTAAACGAAGCTCCCACATGACATAACATGAGTGGTGATGTAACAGGGGTTTTTGCAAATAATTCTGAAAAGCACCGAAGCAGGGCATTCAAAATAATTGCTTGTTACTACTTTAAAATCTGTTTAATCTCATGTGAACTCAATTTCCTTATTGATTGAAAACATTTTGTATGAATTTCAGCAAAGATCACTTCTTGATTTTGTTTTTTTCTAGTAGGTCCTTTAGAATTGCACCATGGGGCTTCAGTATTATACTTGTACATTTACAAGACCTTTCAGAAAAACAATTTGTGTGACGAATGTCCATTGACTAAATATAGAGTTGGTAAAAGCATGTGATTTGTTTAGTTTCAATGAGCATTACCTGAATAACCGGTGCTTGGTGCAACACTAGTTTACACTGTCAAGTCTCTTTTCAGAGTTAGTGGTAATTTTATTGTCACTTAGCAGAGACACTGAGTTATTGCAACAAAGACACACATTGTAAGCCTGCATACAATTAATATTTCCTTGTCTTTTACTTTCCAACAGATAAAATCATCGATGACAACAAACATACCTAAATGTTCAGCTTTCATGTGCAACTGTATCTCATGAAACTTGGTCAGCCTCTCCTATGTAGTTGATGTGTTAACTGTCAAACAGAAGCATCTTCATGACATCCAAGCAAGCTCATAGAATCATCTCACTCTGTGGTAGTGAGCCGTTGATGTCACCTCAGACACAACAAGGACCCATGGTGCAACCAAGGTACGATTACAGACAGTAAAAACTGCCTTTTAAATGTCTACATGGTTTTTATTTAAGTTAGCAAGCAAGGAATCAGGTTTTATAGTACATAGAACAAGTTTGAAAGTGATGAAAGTCACAACTAAAAGTAAAGAACTTGTATGAGTTATTGTTGCCCATTTCAATGAAAGGATGCATAAAGGGCAAGAATATCCAAAAGCAAAGTACGCTCTTCAATAAAAAGCTCATGCCAGGTGAGATTGGACAATTGTGAGCGTATTCAAATCGATGAATAAGGATTTAAACACTATCAGTAAAGCTGTACAAATACTTTAGAGAAACAAGTTCAATTTCTTTCTTTTTTAAGGTTTATTTTACAATCAAATTGTCAAGAAAACAATGAGTACTGAACTTGTTCAAATGTTCAATACAATATCAGGCTAGTCTAACTCATTATATTTCCTCTCAAAACTATTTTCATAAATGAAAAGGTTGTACTTGGTTTGTATTATCAAAAGATCCATCAAACTTGTCCTGTATTATGAAATAAGTCATGTGAAATGGAATAAGTGCATGCCATGAATATACACCATCAGCAAGTTTGACCTTGAAGGATTTCATGTGAAATCAACATTTGCATCCTTGGTCCGTCATGGGTTTTAAAATGTTTCTTGCTTGAGTAAAGTTTTGTTTGACATTTGTCCTTGTAGCAAAGACATAAGACCCAATATTTGCTTCAAGACACTTGTACTGGAAATTTTTTACATTCAATAGAGATAATGCAGGGCGGAAAAGATACCATCACTTCAGTGTCAAATCCAGGCCTTTTAGTTTGTCTTTCACAATTATAGATAGTTTTGTAAGCAGATGCACGAATATTCAACCTTTTCGATGTTTCATTTCTTTAATCTACTACAGATTGGCTAAATTCAAGACAGAGAGTGTCGGATCTTCATGCAGAACTGCTGTTGCACTTCATAACCAGTACAGACTCCTGGATCTATCAACAATGGAACCAGCTATAGTCTATCTAAGCAGCAGAATAATAAATATTATCTAGGATGGATCTTGTGTACAATTTATCAAAATAACATGCTTTCCTAAGTGTGGTAAATCAACACTTCCAATTGTTTTGTGAATCAACCACACTTCCTCTGTGTGGTGAACAGAGAACATATTAACCATTGCACTTGGGCCTTCAGTCACTACAAGTTCTGGGTAGCCGAGGGGGGCCCACCGACAGGCACAAGTTTAAAAAAAAAAATTGAAATGTACCCCCCTATCTGTATTTTTGTCTTATTAATGTGAAACCTACCCCACCGCGTGTCCATCTTATCTCAGCGGAACCCACCCCCTCCATGTAGAAACCAAAATAAGCTGGACCCTCAGGTCACCCTGTTTTCCAACAACGCAATTGGATGTGTATTACGCATCAAAACTTTTATCAAATTAATACACACCCAATTCATGTTGCATTGTGGTCAAATAATCAGACAACGTCAAGGTAGAGCAAATCAACCATAGGGGAAACCTTATTTTAAAAACTTTATTCACAACTATGTATACCCTTTGATTTAGTTGATTTGAGGAGTCTTCAATTTATTTGCATGATTAATGCACTTTACGCATCTGTAAGAAAGTGTCTTTTTCAAAGAGTTTGTTTCCTGTCGTTCAGTTTTGTTGGAAGCAACTTCATCATCTCCAAAAACATAACAAAGTTTCAGCAAAATGTTAACCATTAACCTAAATCAAAATTACGATGGTTCTCGGTGTAGCAATAGGTGATCACTTTTGTCCATAGTTATAATCATCTGCCGTTTGTTCAAAGGCTGCAGTACATTCTTTGTCTCAATTAGGATCAGAGCATTTCAGAGTAGGAGGCTATTGCATCAGGTGTTGTCTACATGCCACTAAATGTTTCTCCTGTAACGAAAAAAGATGGAAACTCAGTAATCAATGTTTTTCAGAAGTTCAATTGTATTATACAGCAGAGCTGTTCAGAGCTTAACCAGCCAGGACCAAATCCATCTTTCTTTAATTACATACATGTACAAATGAGTGTTACCAAACATTTATGACAAATAGCTAACAAATTTTAGTACCAAACATGACAGCTTACATGTTACATTTGAAATAAGCACTATTGAACATACATAATGAGGTATCATAAACTTGCCTTGAAATATGAGAGTATGTAAGCTGGAAATGTCGAGTTTTGGCGCTAACCATCTACTTGTTACATGGCAAGTGTCAGTATCAAAGCCCACTAATAATGTATTTTATTTGCAGAAGGGGAAGTGCAGTTGAAGTTTATAATATATTGTTTTATGACCACAATAACTACCTCAGTTTGTTTAAATTTTACTTGCTTTAATTAACAATAGTTATCAATAAAAAGCGATAAGCTAATGTACGTTATGAATATCACATTGCTTGTATGGTGCTTCTAATTCCAACCAGAGGATGAAAATTTAGTGTCAACTTTTTCAAAAGCCAGTGATACGTCACTGCATCTAACACAGCCCATGCCAATGAAATTAATGCTTGTACCTTCCCTTTTAGGTGTCATAAACTTACTTTAGATGGACACACTAACAATCTGCTTGGTTGCTCTTGGAAGTGCCAGCACAAGGTAAAAACCTGAGTGGAGTAAATGAGAGAGCAGTGTAACTAACTAAGTATTTAATCCAAATAAAATATTTCAGTAAGTTCCCAACATAAATCCAATCAATGAGTCAGTTTGTCATGCCGCATTAACACCTTGGACCATTAAGTCTAAAACCTTGTCTCCTTGATGGGATATCTGAGATCATTGAATGGTTAACTCCACTTCCCCTCCCAAGCACACTAAAAAAAACTGAACCAACCAGTACCCAATTTCATTGAGCTGCTTAACTTGTTTACATCACAAAAAGTAAGCGGAATACTAGTCAAAGGTTGTGACATTCATTTTTTTCTGGTAATCATCATTATGATGTTCTTAGCTACTTTTTGTGCTTAAAAAATGGGCCCATGTCTTTAAGATATTCATGTGCCACATAGATCTACCTTGCCCTCACCCTTCCCCACCCATACAATAAATAACTTTCCAAGGCTTGATTGAATCATTAAATATTGACATCCACGGATCCCCTCCCAAGCACAATAAAGTTGATCCTCCAATATCTTCACTGGTGTTTACCTTCAATACAAGGCTTTTCTCGTTCTGCACTTCTCATGTTCATGGTGTTAATTAAGGATCCCATTTTGCAGTAGTCTGAGTCATCTGACTGGATTCTCAGTTGTTATTGATGTACATTTCTCCTCACTGCATAAAGGGAATAAATGAACAGAATGATTAAATTTATGAATTCCCTTGATAACGTAATAATCTGTTGATACAAAATGGCCTGTTTCTTTATGATTAAAAATGATATTAAGGATAATCTCATTAGCTTACTAGGTTCAATAAAAATGTGTCAATGAAACAAGAAATGTATGTTTGAGTGAAATACTTTCTCTCATGTTATAGGGGGGAATGCCTCTACAAATTCCAGAGTCCCAACCAAATTCAGATACATGTAGGGGAAAACATGACTCCTGACCCATGCTGCTGCTGCCCGCTCCCACTCTTAGAATGATCAGTGTTTAGCTTTAACTTCGGAGATCTTGGTGCACCCCAATCATCCCCATGCCGTCACGTTTACTACCAAGTTGTCAATTCCCGAGTCTCGAAAATATTAAACGATTCTTACAAACGTTTTCGGCCTTTTCACTTCGTCTGGCGCCATACGGGCTGGGTACAATTTTAACATACACGCATAATTCAAGTACGCCGCCATGTAGCCAAGGTTCATGGGCTCCTCCACAAGGATAGCCACCACGCTCAACGGGGAAGCCTTAAGTTTTCTTCATTTTGACTGTTTTAGAAAATCATATTCTCCGCCAGAGTACTTGTGATGGATTCTTTAAGAAATATTCAACTCACCTCGCTCTTTTTGTCAACTGAATTCGCTATAAAATGAGGAAAACTTTAGAAAAAACACGGAGTGCTTCTCCGTCGGCCATGTTGTCATTCTTTGTGGGGCACAGATGAATGACGCCACTGTGAAAAATTTGCATATCAAAGCGAAGCTTTCAAAGTGATTTGGGGTGAATAGAAGGGAAGTGAATAATGCGGCGAAATCAAAGTTGCACAATTTAACTAAAAACTTGGGCTTTTCGATTTAAAGAAACATTTGAAATAGCTGTAAGTATTTAGTTAGTCTTTAAAAGTTTGGGAAGAAAGCTTCGAGATGTGTTGCCCCTTCCTGAACAAGATCAGAGAACATGATCACCCACACATAAGAACACACAGAACATGACACAGTGCATAAAATCAGTAATTAACTCAAATATGAGACAAACTGATGTTTTAGTGGTCATTTACCTCAGTAATTATATGAAAAATAAAACAAAACGATGTAAAACTGTCTAACACTAGTAAATCAGTAATTGACTCAAAGGTGACAAAAACTGATGTATTTTGGTCATGTTCTCTTTAACTGAACATGTACTCAGAAATTGACTCTGGTCATGTAACAAGTGAAGAAGAGCAGTAATACAGCAGTGTTGGTCATGATTGAGGCTTGTAATGAGTGCATGTTCTGAGCAGTAATACCCCTTGTCGTTTTTTCCAAAATCGGCCGAATTTTTTTGGTTTCCAAATCGCCTGAAATTTAGTATATAGGTAGAACGGAGTGCGAGGAGCAGAAAATTGTTGGTTTGAGTCGTCTACGTTGGCAACTTTTTAAGATATTGCCTGATTTTCGATATAACGATGCCTCATCATCCAGATTAAAATGAATTTCTGGTCCCTCAAAATCAAGATTAAAATGCACCTGTGGTCCAAACCCCTTATCCCAAGCACCTGTAATTTGGCGACCGTCTTTTATATTCAACAGAGTCTCTGTGGTTTCAATTTGAGGCAAATCGGAGAGGAAAAGTTTTCGAGGCTGAAAAAATGACTGGACTACCTACCCCCTTGTCGTGTTTTCCAAAATCGGCCGAATTTGTTTGGTTTCCAAATCGCCTGAAATTTAGTATATAGGTAGAACGGAGTGCGAGGAGCAGAAAATTGTTGGTTTGAGTCGTCTACGTTGGCAACTTTTTAAGATATTGCCTGATTTTCGATATAACGATGCCTCATCATCCAGATTAAAATGAATTTCTGGTCCCTCAAAATCAAGATTAAAATGCACCTGTGGTCCAAACCCCTTATCCCAAGCACCTGTAATTTGGCGACCGTCTTTTATATTCAACAGAGTCTCTGTGGTTTCAATTTGAGGCAAATCGGAGAGGAAAAGTTTTCGAGGCTGAAAAAATGACTGGACTACCCCCTTGTCGTTTTTTCCAAAATCGGCCGAATTTGTTTGGTTTCCAAATCGCCTGAAATTTAGTATATAGGTAGAACGGAGTGCGAAGAGCAGAAAATTGTTGGTTTGAGTCGTCTACGTTGGCAACTTTTTAAGATATTGCCTGATTTTCGATATAACGATGCCTATCATCCAGATTAAAATGAATTTCTGGTCCCTCAAAATCAAGATTAAAATGCACCTGTGGTCCAAACCCCTTATCCCAAGCACCTGTAATTTGGCGACCGTCTTTTATATTCAACAGAGTCTCTGTGGTTTCAATTTGAGGCAAATCGGAGAGGAAAAGTTTTCGAGGCTGAAAAAATGACTGGACTACCCCCTTGTCGTTTTTTCCAAAATCGGCCGAATTTGTTTGGTTTCCAAATCGCCTGAAATTTAGTATATAGGTAGAACGGAGTGCGAGGAGCAGAA
The DNA here is from genome assembly GCA_037783415.1 of Leptasterias polaris. Lineage (NCBI taxonomy): Eukaryota > Metazoa > Echinodermata > Asteroidea > Forcipulatida > Asteriidae > Leptasterias > Leptasterias polaris. The sequence goes on along the minus strand of JAZGTN010000042.1, from coordinate 209,674 downwards.
AATTGTTGGTTTGAGTCGTCTACGTTGGCAACTTTTTAAGATATTGCCTGATTTTCGATATAACGATGCCTCATCATCCAGATTAAAATGAATTTCTGGTCCCTCAAAATCAAGATTAAAATGCACCTGTGGTCCAAACCCCTTATCCCAAGCACCTGTAATTTGGCGACCGTCTTTTATATTCAACAGAGTCTCTGTGGTTTCAATTTGAGGCAAATCGGAGAGGAAAAGTTTTCGAGGCTGAAAAAATGACTGGACTACCTACCCCCTTGTCGTGTTTTCCAAAATCGGCCGAATTTGTTTGGTTTCCAAATCGCCTGAAATTTAGTATATAGGTAGAACGGAGTGCGAGGAGCAGAAAATTGTTGGTTTGAGTCGTCTACGTTGGCAACTTTTTAAGATATTGCCTGATTTTCGATATAACGATGCCTCATCATCCAGATTAAAATGAATTTCTGGTCCCTCAAAATCAAGATTAAAATGCACCTGTGGTCCAAACCCCTTATCCCAAGCACCTGTAATTTGGCGACCGTCTTTTATATTCAACAGAGTCTCTGTGGTTTCAATTTGAGGCAAATCGGAGAGGAAAAGTTTTCGAGGCTGAAAAAATCCCTTGTCGTTTTTTCCAAAATCGGCCGAATTTGTTTGGTTTCCAAATCGCCTGAAATTTAGTATATAGGTAGAACGGAGTGCGAGGAGCAGAAAATTGTTGGTTTGAGTCGTCTACGTTGGCAACTTTTTAAGATATTGCCTGATTTTCGATATAACGATGCCTCATCATCCAGATTAAAATGAATTTCTGGTCCCTCAAAATCAAGATTAAAATGCACCTGTGGTCCAAACCCCTTATCCCAAGCACCTGTAATTTGGCGACCGTCTTTTATATTCAACAGAGTCTCTGTGGTTTCAATTTGAGGCAAATCGGAGAGGAAAAGTTTTCGAGGCTGAAAAAATGACTGGACTACCCCATTGTCGTTTTTTCCAAAATCGGCCGAATTTTTTTGGTTTCCAAATCGCCTGAAATTTAGTATATAGGTAGAACGGAGTGCGAGGAGCAGAAAATTGTTGGTTTGAGTCGTCTACGTTGGCAACTTTTTAAGATATTGCCTGATTTTCGATATAACGATGCCTCATCATCCAGATTAAAATGAATTTCTGGTCCCTCAAAATCAAGATTAAAATGCACCTGTGGTCCAAACCCCTTATCCCAAGCACCTGTAATTTGGCGACCGTCTTTTATATTCAACAGAGTCTCTGTGGTTTCAATTTGAGGCAAATCGGAGAGGAAAAGTTTTCGAGGCTGAAAAAATGACTGGACTACCCCCTTGTCGTTTTTTCCAAAATCGGCCGAATTTGTTTGGTTTCCAAATCGCCTGAAATTTAGTATATAGGTAGAACGGAGTGCGAGGAGCAGAAAATTGTTGGTTTGAGTCGTCTACGTTGGCAACTTTTTAAGATATTGCCTGATTTTCGATATAACGATGCCTCATCATCCAGATTAAAATGAATTTCTGGTCCCTCAAAATCAAGATTAAAATGCACCTGTGGTCCAAACCCCTTATCCCAAGCACCTGTAATTTGGCGACCGTCTTTTATATTCAACAGAGTCTCTGTGGTTTCAATTTGAGGCAAATCGGAGAGGAAAAGTTTTCGAGGCTGAAAAAATGACTGGACTACCCCCTTGTCGTTTTTTCCAAAATCGGCCGAATTTGTTTGGTTTCCAAATCGCCTGAAATTTAGTATATAGGTAGAACGGAGTGCGAGGAGCAGAAAATTGTTGGTTTGAGTCGTCTACGTTGGCAACTTTTTAAGATATTGCCTGATTTTCGATATAACGATGCCTCATCATCCAGATTAAAATGAATTTCTGGTCCCTCAAAATCAAGATTAAAATGCACCTGTGGTCCAAACCCCTTATCCCAAGCACCTGTAATTTGGCGACCGTCTTTTATATTCAACAGAGTCTCTGTGGTTTCAATTTGAGGCAAATCGGAGAGGAAAAGTTTTCGAGGCTGAAAAAATGACTGGACTACCCCCTTGTCGTTTTTTCCAAAATCGGCCGAATTTGTTTGGTTTCCAAATCGCCTGAAATTTAGTATATAGGTAGAACGGAGTGCGAGGAGCAGAAAATTGTTGGTTTGAGTCGTCTACGTTGGCAACTTTTTAAGATATTGCCTGATTTTCGATATAACGATGCCTCATCATCCAGATTAAAATGAATTTCTGGTCCCTCAAAATCAAGATTAAAATGCACCTGTGGTCCAAACCCCTTATCCCAAGCACCTGTAATTTGGCGACCGTCTTTTATATTCAACAGAGTCTCTGTGGTTTCAATTTGAGGCAAATCGGAGAGGAAAAGTTTTCGAGGCTGAAAAAATGACTGGACTACACCCCCTTGTCGTTTTTTCCAAAATCGGCCGAATTTGTTTGGTTTCCAAATCGCCTGAAATTTAGTATATAGGTAGAACGGAGTGCGAGGAGCAGAAAATTGTTGGTTTGAGTCGTCTACGTTGGCAACTTTTTAAGATATTGCCTGATTTTCGATATAACGATGCCTCATCATCCAGATTAAAATGAATTTCTGGTCCCTCAAAATCAAGATTAAAATGCACCTGTGGTCCAAACCCCTTATCCCAAGCACCTGTAATTTGGCGACCGTCTTTTATATTCAACAGAGTCTCTGTGGTTTCAATTTGAGGCAAATCGGAGAGGAAAAGTTTTCGAGGCTGAAAAAATGACTGGACTACCCCCTTGTCGTTTTTTCCAAAATCGGCCGAATTTGTTTGGTTTCCAAATCGCCTGAAATTTAGTATATAGGTAGAACGGAGTGCGAGGAGCAGAAAATTGTTGGTTTGAGTCGTCTACGTTGGCAACTTTTTAAGATATTGCCTGATTTTCGATATAACGATGCCTCATCATCCAGATTAAAATGAATTTCTGGTCCCTCAAAATCAAGATTAAAATGCACCTGTGGTCCAAACCCCTTATCCCAAGCACCTGTAATTTGGCGACCGTCTTTTATATTCAACAGAGTCTCTGTGGTTTCAATTTGAGGCAAATCGGAGAGGAAAAGTTTTCGAGGCTGAAAAAATGACTGGACTACCCCCTTGTCGTTTTTTCCAAAATCGGCCGAATTTGTTTGGTTTCCAAATCGCCTGAAATTTAGTATATAGGTAGAACGGAGTGCGAGGAGCAGAAAATTGTTGGTTTGAGTCGTCTACGTTGGCAACTTTTTAAGATATTGCCTGATTTTCGATATAACGATGCCTCATCATCCAGATTAAAATGAATTTCTGGTCCCTCAAAATCAAGATTAAAATGCACCTGTGGTCCAAACCCCTTATCCCAAGCACCTGTAATTTGGCGACCGTCTTTTATATTCAACAGAGTCTCTGTGGTTTCAATTTGAGGCAAATCGGAGAGGAAAAGTTTTCGAGGCTGAAAAAATGACTGGACTACCCCCTTGTCGTTTTTTCCAAAATCGGCCGAATTTGTTTGGTTTCCAAATCGCCTGAAATTTAGTATATAGGTAGAACGGAGTGCGAGGAGCAGAAAATTGTTGGTTTGAGTCGTCTACGTTGGCAACTTTTTAAGATATTGCCTGATTTTCGATATAACGATGCCTCATCATCCAGATTAAAATGAATTTCTGGTCCCTCAAAATCAAGATTAAAATGCACCTGTGGTCCAAACCCCTTATCCCAAGCACCTGTAATTTGGCGACCGTCTTTTATATTCAACAGAGTCTCTGTGGTTTCAATTTGAGGCAAATCGGAGAGGAAAAGTTTTCGAGGCTGAAAAAATGACTGGACTACCCCCTTGTCGTTTTTTCCAAAATCGGCCGAATTTGTTTGGTTTCCAAATCGCCTGAAATTTAGTATATAGGTAGAACGGAGTGCGAGGAGCAGAAAATTGTTGGTTTGAGTCGTCTACGTTGGCAACTTTTTAAGATATTGCCTGATTTTCGATATAACGATGCCTCATCATCCAGATTAAAATGAATTTCTGGTCCCTCAAAATCAAGATTAAAATGCACCTGTGGTCCAAACCCCTTATCCCAAGCACCTGTAATTTGGCGACCGTCTTTTATATTCAACAGAGTCTCTGTGGTTTCAATTTGAGGCAAATCGGAGAGGAAAAGTTTTCGAGGCTGAAAAAATGACTGGACTACCCCCTTGTCGTTTTTTCCAAAATCGGCCGAATTTGTTTGGTTTCCAAATCGCCTGAAATTTAGTATATAGGTAGAACGGAGTGCGAGGAGCAGAAAATTGTTGGTTTGAGTCGTCTACGTTGGCAACTTTTTAAGATATTGCCTGATTTTCGATATAACGATGCCTCATCATCCAGATTAAAATGAATTTCTGGTCCCTCAAAATCAAGATTAAAATGCACCTGTGGTCCAAACCCCTTATCCCAAGCACCTGTAATTTGGCGACCGTCTTTTATATTCAACAGAGTCTCTGTGGTTTCAATTTGAGGCAAATCGGAGAGGAAAAGTTTTCGAGGCTGAAAAAATGACTGGACTACCCCCTTGTCGTTTTTTCCAAAATCGGCCGAATTTGTTTGGTTTCCAAATCGCCTGAAATTTAGTATATAGGTAGAACGGAGTGCGAGGAGCAGAAAATTGTTGGTTTGAGTCGTCTACGTTGGCAACTTTTTAAGATATTGCCTGATTTTCGATATAACGATGCCTCATCATCCAGATTAAAATGAATTTCTGGTCCCTCAAAATCAAGATTAAAATGCACCTGTGGTCCAAACCCCTTATCCCAAGCACCTGTAATTTGGCGACCGTCTTTTATATTCAACAGAGTCTCTGTGGTTTCAATTTGAGGCAAATCGGAGAGGAAAAGTTTTCGAGGCTGAAAAAATGACTGGACTACCTACCCCCTTGTCGTGTTTTCCAAAATCGGCCGAATTTGTTTGGTTTCCAAATCGCCTGAAATTTAGTATATAGGTAGAACGGAGTGCGAGGAGCAGAAAATTGTTGGTTTGAGTCGTCTACGTTGGCAACTTTTTAAGATATTGCCTGATTTTCGATATAACGATGCCTCATCATCCAGATTAAAATGAATTTCTGGTCCCTCAAAATCAAGATTAAAATGCACCTGTGGTCCAAACCCCTTATCCCAAGCACCTGTAATTTGGCGACCGTCTTTTATATTCAACAGAGTCTCTGTGGTTTCAATTTGAGGCAAATCGGAGAGGAAAAGTTTTCGAGGCTGAAAAAATGACTGGACTACCCCCTTGTCGTTTTTTCCAAAATCGGCCGAATTTGTTTGGTTTCCAAATCGCCTGAAATTTAGTATATAGGTAGAACGGAGTGCGAGGAGCAGAAAATTGTTGGTTTGAGTCGTCTACGTTGGCAACTTTTTAAGATATTGCCTGATTTTCGATATAACGATGCCTCATCATCCAGATTAAAATGAATTTCTGGTCCCTCAAAATCAAGATTAAAATGCACCTGTGGTCCAAACCCCTTATCCCAAGCACCTGTAATTTGGCGACCGTCTTTTATATTCAACAGAGTCTCTGTGGTTTCAATTTGAGGCAAATCGGAGAGGAAAAGTTTTCGAGGCTGAAAAAATGACTGGACTACCCCCTTGTCGTTTTTTCCAAAATCGGCCGAATTTGTTTGGTTTCCAAATCGCCTGAAATTTAGTATATAGGTAGAACGGAGTGCGAGGAGCAGAAAATTGTTGGTTTGAGTCGTCTACGTTGGCAACTTTTTAAGATATTGCCTGATTTTCGATATAACGATGCCTCATCATCCAGATTAAAATGAATTTCTGGTCCCTCAAAATCAAGATTAAAATGCACCTGTGGTCCAAACCCCTTATCCCAAGCACCTGTAATTTGGCGACCGTCTTTTATATTCAACAGAGTCTCTGTGGTTTAAATTTGAGGCAAATCGGAGAGGAAAAGTTTTCGAGGCTGAAAAAATGATTGGACTACCCCCTTGTCGTTTTTTCCAAAATCGGCCGAATTTGTTTGGTTTCCAAATCGCCTGAAATTTAGTATATAGGTAGAACGGAGTGCGAGGAGCAGAAAATTGTTGGTTTGAGTCGTCTACGTTGGCAACTTTTTAAGATATTGCCTGATTTTCGATATAACGATGCCTCATCATCCAGATTAAAATGAATTTCTGGTCCCTCAAAATCAAGATTAAAATGCACCTGTGGTCCAAACCCCTTATCCCAAGCACCTGTAATTTGGCGACCGTCTTTTATATTCAACAGAGTCTCTGTGGTTTCAATTTGAGGCAAATCGGAGAGGAAAAGTTTTCGAGGCTGAAAAAATGACTGGACTACCCCCTTGTCGTTTTTTCCAAAATCGGCCGAATTTGTTTGGTTTCCAAATCGCCTGAAATTTAGTATATAGGTAGAACGGAGTGCGAGGAGCAGAAAATTGTTGGTTTGAGTCGTCTACGTTGGCAACTTTTTAAGATATTGCCTGATTTTCGATATAACGATGCCTCATCATCCAGATTAAAATGAATTTCTGGTCCCTCAAAATCAAGATTAAAATGCACCTGTGGTCCAAACCCCTTATCCCAAGCACCTGTAATTTGGCGACCGTCTTTTATATTCAACAGAGTCTCTGTGGTTTCAATTTGAGGCAAATCGGAGAGGAAAAGTTTTCGAGGCTGAAAAAATGACTGGACTACCCCCTTGTCGTTTTTTCCAAAATCGGCCGAATTTGTTTGGTTTCCAAATCGCCTGAAATTTAGTATATAGGTAGAACGGAGTGCGAGGAGCAGAAAATTGTTGGTTTGAGTCGTCTACGTTGGCAACTTTTTAAGATATTGCCTGATTTTCGATATAACGATGCCTCATCATCCAGATTAAAATGAATTTCTGGTCCCTCAAAATCAAGATTAAAATGCACCTGTGGTCCAAACCCCTTATCCCAAGCACCTGTAATTTGGCGACCGTCTTTTATATTCAACAGAGTCTCTGTGGTTTCAATTTGAGGCAAATCGGAGAGGAAAAGTTTTCGAGGCTGAAAAAATGACTGGACTACCCCCTTGTCGTTTTTTCCAAAATCGGCCGAATTTGTTTGGTTTCCAAATCGCCTGAAATTTAGTATATAGGTAGAACGGAGTGCGAGGAGCAGAAAATTGTTGGTTTGAGTCGTCTACGTTGGCAACTTTTTAAGATATTGCCTGATTTTCGATATAACGATGCCTCATCATCCAGATTAAAATGAATTTCTGGTCCCTCAAAATCAAGATTAAAATGCACCTGTGGTCCAAACCCCTTATCCCAAGCACCTGTAATTTGGCGACCGTCTTTTATATTCAACAGAGTCTCTGTGGTTTCAATTTGAGGCAAATCGGAGAGGAAAAGTTTTCGAGGCTGAAAAAATGACTGGACTACCCCCTTGTCGTTTTTTCCAAAATCGGCCGAATTTGTTTGGTTTCCAAATCGCCTGAAATTTAGTATATAGGTAGAACGGAGTGCGAGGAGCAGAAAATTGTTGGTTTGAGTCGTCTACGTTGGCAACTTTTTAAGATATTGCCTGATTTTCGATATAACGATGCCTCATCATCCAGATTAAAATGAATTTCTGGTCCCTCAAAATCAAGATTAAAATGCACCTGTGGTCCAAACCCCTTATCCCAAGCACCTGTAATTTGGCGACCGTCTTTTATATTCAACAGAGTCTCTGTGGTTTCAATTTGAGGCAAATCGGAGAGGAAAAGTTTTCGAGGCTGAAAAAATGACTGGACTACCTACCCCCTTGTCGTGTTTTCCAAAATCGGCCGAATTTGTTTGGTTTCCAAATCGCCTGAAATTTAGTATATAGGTAGAACGGAGTGCGAGGAGCAGAAAATTGTTGGTTTGAGTCGTCTACGTTGGCAACTTTTTAAGATATTGCCTGATTTTCGATATAACGATGCCTCATCATCCAGATTAAAATGAATTTCTGGTCCCTCAAAATCAAGATTAAAATGCACCTGTGGTCCAAACCCCTTATCCCAAGCACCTGTAATTTGGCGACCGTCTTTTATATTCAACAGAGTCTCTGTGGTTTCAATTTGAGGCAAATCGGAGAGGAAAAGTTTTCGAGGCTGAAAAAATGACTGGACTACCCCCTTGTCGTTTTTTCCAAAATCGGCCGAATTTGTTTGGTTTCCAAATCGCCTGAAATTTAGTATATAGGTAGAACGGAGTGCGAGGAGCAGAAAATTGTTGGTTTGAGTCGTCTACGTTGGCAACTTTTTAAGATATTGCCTGATTTTCGATATAACGATGCCTCATCATCCAGATTAAAATGAATTTCTGGTCCCTCAAAATCAAGATTAAAATGCACCTGTGGTCCAAACCCCTTATCCCAAGCACCTGTAATTTGGCGACCGTCTTTTATATTCAACAGAGTCTCTGTGGTTTCAATTTGAGGCAAATCGGAGAGGAAAAGTTTTCGAGGCTGAAAAAATGACTGGACTACCCCCTTGTCGTTTTTTCCAAAATCGGCCGAATTTGTTTGGTTTCCAAATCGCCTGAAATTTAGTATATAGGTAGAACGGAGTGCGAGGAGCAGAAAATTGTTGGTTTGAGTCGTCTACGTTGGCAACTTTTTAAGATATTGCCTGATTTTCGATATAACGATGCCTCATCATCCAGATTAAAATGAATTTCTGGTCCCTCAAAATCAAGATTAAAATGCACCTGTGGTCCAAACCCCTTATCCCAAGCACCTGTAATTTGGCGATCGTCTTTTATATTCAACAGAGTCTCTGTGGTTTCAATTTGAGGCAAATCGGAGAGGAAAAGTTTTCGAGGCTGAAAAAATGACTGGACTACCCCCTTGTCGTTTTTTCCAAAATCGGCCGAATTTGTTTGGTTTCCAAATCGCCTGAAATTTAGTATATAGGTAGAACGGAGTGCGAGGAGCAGAAAATTGTTGGTTTGAGTCGTCTACGTTGGCAACTTTTTAAGATATTGCCTGATTTTCGATATAACGATGCCTCATCATCCAGATTAAAATGAATTTCTGGTCCCTCAAAATCAAGATTAAAATGCACCTGTGGTCCAAACCCCTTATCCCAAGCACCTGTAATTTGGCGACCGTCTTTTATATTCAACAGAGTCTCTGTGGTTTCAATTTGAAGCAAATCGGAGAGGAAAAGTTTTCGAGGCTGAAAAAATGACTGGACTACCCCCTTGTCGTTTTTTCCAAAATCGGCCGAATTTTTTTGGTTTCCAAATCGCCTGAAATTTAGTATATAGGTAGAACGGAGTGCGAGGAGCAGAAAATTGTTGGTTTGAGTCGTCTACGTTGGCAACTTTTTAAGATATTGCCTGATTTTCGATATAACGATGCCTCATCATCCAGATTAAAATGAATTTCTGGTCCCTCAAAATCAAGATTAAAATGCACCTGTGGTCCAAACCCCTTATCCCAAGCACCTGTAATTTGGCGACCGTCTTTTATATTCAACAGAGTCTCTGTGGTTTCAATTTGAGGCAAATCGGAGAGGAAACGTTTTCGAGGCTGAAAAAATGACTACCCCCTTGTCGTTTTTTCCAAAATCGGCCGAATTTGTTTGGTTTCCAAATCGCCTGAAATTTAGTATATAGGTAGAACGGAGTGCGAGGAGCAGAAAATTGTTGGTTTGAGTCGTCTACGTTGGCAACTTTTTAAGATATTGCCTGATTTTCGATATAACGATGCCTCATCATCCAGATTAAAATGATATCCATGAACATTTTAAGCTGTGTATTAAAGTATAAACTTTAGCCGAGTGTTGAAAAGTTTTCTTGTTCAAAAAAGATAGAAATAAAAGCGGTTTTAAGGTGCAACAAGACAGTCAATCTTCCCTAAAACCCAACCATTACCCTTGCTGAAACCCAACCATTACCCTTGCCGAAACACAAACCCCTTCCCTGCCCTTATCCAACCCCAATACATTGTCCTTGCCCACCCTACATGTAATTCAAAAAACGCTTATCTACCTATACCCCAAAACCATAGCTCTACAACCATAACACAAAACACTGATGAAAACTCATTTCACAATCAATTTGATGTTTACTTTAACATTTGTTTATTCAAACATACTTTTGGTAAAGCATGTGTTCTTGTTCGAACCACCTTTACATGTACATACAAATAAGATCAACAGTATAATTTGACTGAACATTGTTTTTAATTGCACTTCTACAAGTTGACATCAGCCATCAGCATGGCTAAAAATTGAGCTGTCAATCATCTAATTAATAATAGAAATTACTCATGGAGACTTAAAATGATGTATCTTTTATTATTTCACATGGTCTCTCTTTAAGTTTGTGAATTTGATATTTTGTGTTCTGCCTAGCAAGGCATACAAACTAGCACATTGTAGAATAAACAAGTAACTGAGGTAATAATGTTCATGTATCATGAGCATCAGAATTGGCTGATACATCATTAAGATTTCAGTAAGCACCATGCAATTTTGGGTAACTTCCTTTTGATTGCAGCCATCAATGATCATTGAAGATAGATGCACTGCCAGACACACCAGGGCGAACCCCTTCATTTTGCGATAAGTGTGTACTGGAATCTTTCGCCTGCATCGATAGTTTTTATAACGACACATGGGACCTATGGCTTTACATACCATCTGAAGGACGAAGCAATAATGGTTAAGTGTCTTGCACAAGTGTCAAGCCGGGTCCCTAACCCACACCCCGCTGATCAGACACCAGAACTTGAGTTCGGCCCTCTTAACCTCTCGGCCATGATGATTACATTACTTGCCCTATATAGGGCAACTCCAGTGCACTAGTTTTGATGCCTTTACGATTCAGAGTATGGGTTCAAATCTTGGTCATGAAACTTGTGTCATTGTGCAAGACACCTGTGTAACTATAATTGCTTCTCTTCACCCTGGAGTCAAAGCCTACCTGTGAGGACAGATATGGGTCTTGTGCCCCACATACTTTGCAGTTACTGCATAAACGTAGCATATATCCTTGGTCAAGTTCAATAAGAAGGCATCAGTAGCGCCTACTGCATCAGAAATTGCAACTAAAAAATCTGCTAAAATTTGATAAAAATGTTGGACTAACCACTTGTGATATTATCAATTTTTGATCAAATTGTTTAAGTCAATAGTTTAATTCAGCAAGCAGACTTAATACAGACTTACATGACAAGCAAGAATTGTGCAAAATTACAAAATCTGGCTTATTAGAGTTGACAGTTAATCATCCCTCATTAAAATACTGGTAAATTTAATGAGGGACATTTACCATTGTCCATTGTTTAAACTTTATTCATTGTCACATGTTAATGAGGTGCATCGCTAATGCTTTTTGATTGATGAAACTACTGCAATACACATGTAGTAAAATGATTTTGTTTTCATGCAATTTTAGAGAGGTTTGGTGAAATGATGAGAAGTTAAAGAGTGTCAGTAACAGGACCCTAACGAGAAATTTAATTGGTACAGTATTCTATTTCTAAACATCGAGGACTACACATCTTTACCACATGACACAAACAAATATCTAATTTGCAGTAAACAATTTTAAAATACACGTCTATTTACAGTCTACCGGTATATTACACTCCCTCCTTATTTAAAATGTTTTCAATATTTTGGGGACAACTTTTCCAAGTAAGTTGTTAATGCTATTTAAAGGTAGGGTTATAGATTGGTAAATACTCACAAAAATTAATGACCTCCAAAACTCACTTGTTGAGAAGCAATGCAGCTGTTGATAGTAACAATTATTTTGAGAAAGGATTCCCTTCGAAGTTTGGAAAAATGTTCACCTCAAAATATTTGAATCTGAGAAATTATTCAAGCATGAATTGTTTCTGAGATTTCTGAGGGTGGAGTCCGGTTGCGAATGCTGCGGCCAGAATCATGGTTAGTACACACTGTCACCTCGCTAAATGTGGATGGATTCAATGTTTGTGTGAAAATACGTGACAGTGTTTTGCTGTTTTCTCCGCAAGTAGACAATGTATTCAGATAAAACTTTCACAAGTGACTTTTATTGTATCTTTATTGCTTATTTTGCCTATAAATCAGCATTACTTGACAAAAACCAATCTATGACCCTTTAAACAGAATCAACCAACTTACCTGGTCCCAATTTCATAAAACTGTTAACAAAGAAAATGCTCTGCAGTTTTTATCTGCTCAGTAAAAATTAGCACGGGTAACCAGTCACAAACAAACACACATTACATGATAACCTGTTTCTTCTAAGCAAGATTTATCTGTGCTTAGCAAAATGCTGTGGGTTCGAACAGCTTTAGGAAATGAGTCCGTAAATGCTTTTGAACGGCCATCTTGTTTTCTGATCCATTCAGTGTGACCAAACTGAGGCTGATATATAAGATAGTCAGGCCCCATCAGGGTGTGATAAGAATCAATATTTGTGATTGCTAACAGCACACAGGGATTATGACAAAGCCAGCAAAGGGTCCCTCCTTTACAGTCCTTACTGCTCCAGGTCCAAATTACTTGATACACTTTTACGAGTGCATACAGTATTACTCATTCCAATTTTAGTCTGGAAACACAAGGGCTGATATCAAAAGTTCTAAATGACAACGCAAACCTTTGCATTTCTTTTACCTTTTCGATGCTATTGTGAATATTTGATTACCTTTTGAGAAATTCAAAGGCACAATGTCAGCAAACCTATGTTTGACTTAAATAAAATATAAAGGAACAAGTTCAGCTGCTGCTATCTTTTCATACAATAGCAATGCATCAAGTGCCATATGGTAAACATGAAACTATTTTAGCTAAAGTTATCTCAACTATAGACCTTTCTATTGCAGCGTCACAGCCCAAGTTTTCGCCAACCAAGGTTGGAAAACTTTGGAAAGCCATAACTGCAAATCAAAAACAGATAGACATAGTTTGTAGCAATGTTATACAAATATCCAAAAATAGTGTTGAATTTGTTGGAAACAAATCAACAAATCATGGAAGGTTTTTCAGTTCATGAATCTTTACAGAAAATGTTGAATTTTGTCACAACATTTTTTAACACGACTGAATGTTTTGCTAACATTCGACCGTCCATGCCAACCGGGGCACTTTGTTTATCAACAATGGAAAGGTCTATTGATTCGTGTACATTAAGTCTGACTCTAAAGCTTCACGTTTAATAGGTCTGGTACCCAGAAGCTAGAACCTACATGTATCTCCACTACATGTACTGGTGCATGAGATCATACATGCTCCAAGCTTCTGTAGAAATACAAGTTTCTATGAGGCAAAGGGACTTGTATCATGATGTAATTTTTATAATAAAACTGAAGGGGTCCAACTACACAGCATGCAAAAGGAACACTTCATTCCGCACAAAAGATATTTGTTTCTTACTCTTCTTACTATTGCCCAAGAAAATGTTGGTTAACAATTTAAATGTTAATGCAATTTTGTTCAATTGCCTGGAATTGGTTACCTGTAAACTGCATCACAAACCTGACCCGTACCTTAAATTCTAAGGCAGAACGAAAAACAGCCAAGTTTGTATTTAGAAATTCAAAGTCAGAATACAACAGCCGGGGTTGTCTGTTTAAAATATTACTTAAGAAATGAGGGGAGGGGGAATTCAGGATTTCTGTCAGGCTAATCTTGCACTGTCATTAGGGGCAGAATGAGTGAAACTTAACCTGGACCAATTTACTCTTTCCCCTGCACACCTGCAGGCAGTGGGGTTGTATAATCATTCAGTAATGGACCCTCCTCTAATGGCTCCTGCATGCTAACCAGCAAACTGATGAAACTCAAATCCATTCGGATGGATTAAATAAATCCACTAGACTTATACGACATATCACCTGATATGATAAGCTGTTAGCCGCTGGCCTTCTAAATGATGTGTACTCACTTGACGTTTGAACTCAGTCCAGGTCGAGGTCGCTATCGTCGCTGTCTTCTTGGATTCCATTCTGGGTCTCGTATCATTTCTTGCTCTTCCTTGTGACTGTGCCTGGTAAGAGGGTAAACAGAAATGGAAATTTACATTAATGGGTTGTGGTGATCATACAAGATGGGAAATGTGTCCGTACATTTAAGCACACTACTTAATTATTCATTTATTTATTACACCTCCAACAGCACATTTACGACACAAGAAGAAACGTTCAGTTTTAGATGTGGGAAGAAAACCCCAATTGGGAAAACCCACGCAATCAGGTAGGGATTGAAAACCCAATCCACATGCAAGGCTCCAGTCTGGGAATTGAACTGAGGTCCACAAAGGTAAAAAGGCAAGGAAGGTAAACCACTTCAAGCCAACCTGATCCCCCCCAAATGTGGCACAAAATCCACACGAAATATGTTCAAATGCGCCATACATAACCTGTACTCTAAACAGACTCCGAGATGTCGCATTATGCAGCTGGACCAGAAGCACCAGGGCAAGGCCCTTCTCTTTCATGACAAGTGCCCTGGGTGTTGTTGACGTGCATTACACAATTCACAGAACCTAGAGTTTGACATCCCATCCAGCCGTGGGCCTGCTACTGAGGAGCCCTAAACTGACCTCAGACAAGACATCAGTCACGACAATCATTTGGTTTGGTTTGGACTTTACTTTCACTCACGATTCAACGACAACAGAAAATATAAATACTGCTTTTCAGGGATGAGAGTCATTATTGACAAAAGGTCTGAAACTAGGCTCCAAATTTAAGGAGGTGTGTATTGGAGGAGGCATTCCCACATTTTAGTGACCCCAGGCAGAGTTACATGTATAGATTTAGGGAGCTTCTGGGAGCAGTACCCTCTGCACCAGAGAACAGAACCATGGAGAGCAGGATTTCTTATACTAGCGGGATGCCAGCGCTTCGCGCGGCACCCGCTAGGTGGGCGCGATTCTTGTGTATAAAATGTTGCAAAGTGGGGTGAGGGGGAAGGAAATAATTGGAGAGGGTATGATCCAATCCACATGCAAGGCTCCAGTCTTTGGTAAGGATATTGAAAATCAGTACGCAATGTAGTTATGTATGTGTTATGATAAAATTTTGAGCATGCAAAAGGTGTTGAGTGTGGTCGAAACGTCGCCTTCCCTCCGCACCCTTTTCTCGACTACGAAGGAAGTTGGGGGTGAGTTTGAATATTTGGGAAGGATATACTAACGCAATGATGCATGCTTGGCATGATACATGTATGTAGGTTTTTTGATATGTGAGGTCTTTTTGAATATCTAACAAAGGCCCGAGTAATCCATGGAATATGATGCTTCTGTGGTCCTAAAATTTGTAAAATGTGTGAATTTATGTACAGGTGTATATACTTGATTTCCTTTTTTCTTTATTTCTTGATTTCTTTTGACCTATTTCTTTATTTCTTAAATGTGTCTTTGTTTCTATACTTTCTCTCTCTGTATATCAGTGTTTGCCCGTGGTGAACTTTGTATTTGCTCAGTATATTTCGGTGTTTTAGTAATGATGTGTTTTTCTGACTTGTCTGTTTGTCTTTTTATTTGTTTATTTTGGTTATGTCGTAGTTTCGTTATTTTCTTAATTGCATAGGGGGGGCTTATAATATCTTTGATATTTCTTGATATCTCGTTGACGTTTATTGTTTGATGTTTTGATGTTACAGTTGATTTCGATGCTTGTATGTCAGTATAAATTTCTGTGTGTTTTTAAATAATTTCGGGTGTGGTTGTGTTTGTTTCCTTATTTCGTTCTTCTAGATTTTGTAAATGGTTGATGAATACAATAATAATGTTAAGTGTTACAGGGGTGTGATTGTGTCACATTTTGTTGATGACAGTTTTGTAAACTTGTTTATTATTATTTTTGTCTTGAAGGACCCTGTTCAAATTTGATTCATCGTAGGCCCTACGTCTAAAGATTTAAATAAGAAACGAAAATAAAATAAAAAACATTTGTGTGTTAGCGCTTTCCTTTATTTGTTCCTTTCTGTCTGTCTTTCATTTCTTGATTTTTGTGCTTGTTTGGAGGAGGCTATATTTTTGTCTGTTTTCCCTTTATTTCATTGTGTCGTTATTTCTGGCTTTCTTTATGGCTTGTTTCTTTATTTCTTGCTCGGAAATTATTGGTTGTATTTAGGCCTACATGTACATACCACTAAATGCAGGTTACGACTATTCAATAATGCTTGTCTTTGTGAATTTTATGTTGTGTCTTTATGAAAGAAATATTTAAAAGGAAAACATTATAAAGGGGACATATGGCAATGGCATACTAATATAGCGAGATTTGATTTAACATGCAGCTCAAGGGGGGGAGGGGGATAATCCTAATTGTAGGGGGGGGAATAATCCTAATTGTGAGGTCACATCAAGAAGGAACAAAATGAGCTGGAAGAAGACAAAGCATCGTTAACAGAAAATATGCAGTTTACAATTAGGATTATTCCCCCCCCCCTACAATTAGGATTATCCCCCCCCCCTTGAGCTGCATGTTAAATCAAATCTCGCTATATTAGTATGCCATTGCACATAATCGCGGGGAGACGTTGCAACACCAGTGCCGACCCCAGTAAGCGGTGTCCGGCACGCGAAATTCCCAGAATGCACAACAATGCAAAACAGCGAGCGCAAATTGAAAGACCCCCAATTTATGTTTTGAATATGCAAAGTTTATCCCAAAATCAAGACCCACAAATCATCTGACCGTCACGCAAGCTCCGCTACAGACTAACCCGCCGCAAAAAAAAAACCCATGCCTGACGGGTATGAAACACGAAAGGGCCGACCAATGCGGGTGTCCAGCTACCGTTGCACGCTTTCGCGGGGAGACGTGGGAACACCAACGCAGACCCCAACAACCCCCCAATGCGGGTATCCGGCTGCTGTTGCACACAATTGCGGCTACACGTCGGAACACCAACGCAGACCCCAACCCACGAGTACCCCGACAATGACCCCAGGACGCACCAACTCAGCAGGGTGCGGGCGCCAGTTGACCTGAAAAGATGGCGCGCTTCTAATCCAATATGGCGCGCTTCTAATCCAAGATGGCGCGCACCTAATCCAAGATGGCGCGCTTCTAATCCAAGATGGCGATTTAACGATCATTATAGTATAGATATATATATGATGAAAAATAGCACGTTTTCGTTTGTTTTCACCAAAGAGACATAACAAAGTTTGAATTAATATAAAGTCTGAAATGTCCCATCCCTGAGTTTTAATGAATAATTTTCATAAATTTAATATACATGTGTGCTTTGAATTTAATACACACTTTTTCAGGCCAAGTGGGCTTCTCAGAATGCCTTACACAATGTAGTACATGTACATCACAATTATTGAGGAGTATGCAGCACCAGCACAGGTTACTCATCATTCCCATCATACATTGTAAATATCTACCCACCCAGGTATCCATTTACTCCTGGGTGATGAGAAGCAATTATGGTCAAGTGTCTTGCTCAGAGACACGAGCATCATGGCTGGAATTCAAACCCACAATACGATTATGCAGCACCAGCACAGGTTAATCATCGTTCCCATCATACATGTAGATACATGTATCTACCCACCCAGGTACCCATTTACTGGAGCGTGATGAGAAGCAATTATGGTTACATGTAAGTGTCTTGCTCAGGGACACAAGCATCACGGCCAGAATTTGAACCCACAATACCTAGCCAACTGAATTTGAGTTTGGTGAACTACAAGTAAAACAACTCGGCCATGACACTGACTTGATATATGGCATTATTTCTTACAATCAGTAACAAATGTCAACATGTAAAGTCACTAAAAACAAACAAATGACCAGTGGTACATGTATTAAGGCTAACTGGTATCTTTGTTCAATCTAACATGAGTTACCATTTGAAGAGCTATCTAAAAAAAGATGCTCAGACTAACTCTACGTGACAAAGTCAGACAATACCAACATAAGGCAAAAACTCAGATCAAAGACATCATGAAAAAGATCAAGAAAATTAACCCTCCTACTGTTCGCAACATTTTCAAGTGAGTTGACCAACCATTTGAAACCATTCAACTGCCAAAGTTGTGTATGGTGGCACAACTGTGCACAGAACTAACTGTGTACTGTGTACGCATTCCCTCATGGTATCATATTGCAAGGCTGGCATAGCTTATCTATCATTCAAAACCACAGTGAATGGTATTGAACGGTCAGACAGCAAGAGGGTTAAAGGGAGATGGGCAGGACACTTGTCAAGCAGTCATCACAAAAGGTGGATCAAGAAACCGACCGAATGGCAACCTAGAGAAATGGAAAAAGACGAAGAGGATGATGGAGAGGCCAAATCCAGACATACATGTACACAAACTTGACAACATGGGCTAGAGTAGCAAGAAGCCGATAATGGAAAATGATGGAGGGCGGGGCTTCATCCAACAATGGATGAAGACACTCTGGTGATGATGATGATGACCATAGAACTTCCTAGCAGGATACCAATTGTGATTACCAGGGAAAAAGATGGGTACTCACTATCAACAGTGCACACTGATGTTAACATGGGGAAAAACCTTGTACATTTTACATAGAAGAGGATACCAGTGATGATGTCCAATGGAAGGATTTTTTCTTATAATATAAGCATGCTTGCTGGGGTAACCAGTGAATTATGGAATAAATAGAATAAACATCATTGGTTATTTCTGCTTCAGACAAAAATATAACTGATATTTTCAAACATGACTTTAAAACTGACAATGCAGCTTGTTTGCCAATGCAAGCTACACACTTACCCAAGCCACCAAATTTAAATTTCTGTGTCTCTAATTTTACAGATGCAACTTTTCCTAACCTGTCTTTAAGTGTTTCTACTACAGTATTAGTATTGTTTAATACCTCCCCCCAAAAATCCCCAAAATAAAGGCAACATGTAACTTGAAAAATGAAAAAGTACCCTTAAAATGATGTATACAGTACTTCACATAAATTAGGTAAATGCACGTACAATCATTTATTGTTGATCTATATTTATCATTCACTCAAAATGTCATGGACACTCTGATCGAGTCAGACAATATAATTTTTATCATCTCTCAAGAAGAAACAAAACAAACAATTGACTATCATTACTGAGGCCATCAGATCTCAAAATACTCGCTGGACCACTGGCCACAGATTATATACATGTAGTAATTTAAGCATTGGGACAATAACATCACAACCAAAGAAGTCCTACTGTGTTTTTCCTAGATTTACTTTTACATATTTTAGCTTTTTAGGAGACGAAACCTCCTCCTAATAATTCAGCAAACAATAAAAGAGAATACTAAGTAATAAACTACAAGGAAAACTGACTGGGTAATTTTATTTATATTTTTGAGTTGAACAAAGAAAAATTAACTAGAGCAGGACTTGAACCTGCGACCTCCGGATTAGTGTGCTCTAATCAACTGAAACTGTATAAAGCTAACAAAGACAAATTGACAACATACATGTAGGGCTAGAAAGCTCAGTGTGCCAGCACACTGAAGGTCCCTGATTCAAAAATTGTACAAAAATATTAAAACAGAACAGAATTAATTGGTCTTGTACAAATATTTCTAGTCCAGTACAATTTCTGACCTACAAGACATGTAGTCTAGCGGAGATTTTCCAAAATCAAGACATGGCCGTCCAAGTTTTTCGTCCAAGATCTAAATCAGTGCATCCAACATGAGTTTTGAAGGGTACATCTGGGACCAATTTAACAAAGAGCCGAGATTGATCTTAAGAGCAAATCAAACTTAGTTGCAAGGCAAATTGTGATGACACCATAAATGTTCGATCTAGTAACTTCCCTCCGCTCTTTCAAAATGGCTCTCAAAACTCACTACTATAATTTAGCTTACTTTACCAGAGCATCAGACTGTTCATAATTATTCATAAAGTATATTGATTTTTGTTAATTTGTTTCTTTTGTAGTGCTGTGAGCGCCTATATTTAAGTGGATGTGTGCATATTCATTGTTATTATTCTTCTTCTTGTTATTATTATTGGAGCTTTGTGAAATCGAGCCCAGGGTTTGATTTCAAACAGCACTAAGATTCATCTTTAAAGATGAGCTGTCAGTATTACCATAGTGATTTGTATTGTGACATCACACTTCGCTTAGCAATTAAGATTGATACCCATTTAAAATCAATGTTAGAGCTTTGTGAAATCGGCCCCAGGTCCCCTAACAAGAATCTGCATTCATAGTTGCTGTTGCACTCCAGGAATATGTCAAAGGTACTCCGTAGAAGTTGATGGGCTTTTGTTTCAACCCTTAGAGTGTCCTAGTAGTGATGAATGGAAGGGAATCCATTGTAAAGTCTGATCAATTTGTTTGCAGACACACATCAAACACTCCTAATCTAATATTGAAACATGGGCCAGATGAACCTTAATGTAGACGTTTGTGAGTTAAAGGTGATGGGCCAGATGAACCTTAATGTAGACGCTTGTGAGTTAAAGGTGATGGGCCAGATGAACCTTAATGTAGACGTTTGTGAGTTAAAGGTGGGACGTAATGCTGATTTATGGGCAAAATTATCAATGAAGATAAAATAAAATCATCAAGCAGAAATCTTTCCAGCCAAAGAATCATTCCGGGCAAAACCGGAAAGGGGGGGGATGCTCTGATAAATGTTGTACTTGAGATTAACAGGTGTGTCCCCTCACTGGTCTACACAACATAGACAGCAGGACAATACATGTACATACAGAGAGATGACAGTTGAAGGCTGGCAGTTGAAGGCTGCCAGAGGAAGAAGAGCACTGATGCTATGAGTACCCAAACACCTTTTAAAGCCAAGGGAATACTGTTCAGTGTTGGGTGTACTCAACAGAAACTAGGGCATCTACTAAATATTTCATTTACAAAATGGGAAAGGGTAACCTCCTTTCAGGTAATTCCTGTTGATTATTGGAATCCATCCTCCACGATGCATCAATAGACACAATCGGCGACCGGAGTCACTTGACTCATAGTGGGTATACAATGTAAACAAACCAAGCAAACAATGCACAACGAGCATGGAAAACCATGACTGCTTCCCACCTTACAGCAGGAGCGCTCGGAAGCAGCCATGCGTTTCCATTCATTCCGTCCACCCACAAGTCAACAAGAATGAGGCAACCCTGATGCTACCCTGTTTGAACAGGTCTTTGAACTAAGCTTCTCTGAGCTGTGGTTCTCCCCCGGGAGTATAATTATATTGGCTGAATGATCGGGAGCAATAATAATGAAAAGCGACTGCGATAAATGAACAGTTATACCTGCTGTAACTGTTCCTTACTGAGAATTTGTACTATGAAAACAGGGTTATCGATGGGTTCCAGATAAGGATTTGAAGAGGGGGAGAAAAATACATGTACATGATCCGAACACTAGAAATAAAATGAATTGCATAAATTCAAGATGGGAAAAATCCCATTTTTTTGATTCCAGATATTATCAAACGTTTTTAACAACCTATTTTTAATAAACTGGCTTGGCCATTCTTAGCTTGCATGTACATGTATGTACCTTAAACTTCAAGTATCTTCTAACTACCTTTTTATTTTATAAACTGCAGAAAACCTGTACATCTTGGCTTCTTGCTGTTTTAGTGGCATTACCCTTAGGCTGATGCAAGAAATATTTAATAAAACTAAGGATATCAGTCACGGTACATGTAAATGGCAGCTCATTGCCTCAGGTTCATCACCCCCCCCCCAAAAAAAAAAAAAAGACTGTGTGCTTAGTTTAACAGCAACAACAATCCAAATTAAAAGTGAATACGGTCTTGGGTCATTAACCCGCCCCCTGCAAAAGTTAAATCCCTGTTTTGGTTTCCTGAAGGGGAAGGGGGCGTTTTATATAGTGATATCTCTGCGATGCATGCATCAATTATTTGACCACGTGGAGAGAATGCTGCAATAGGTTTGAGTAAAGGCATGCGTCGGGCGTTCTTCAGGGGTTTGAAAAAAACTGCCTGTCCAAATTAAACTGAGCGCACGGTGTGAAGTGATAGCATGTTAGCCATTACAGTCGTTAAGGTGGTTATAGGGTCCGACTGTGCAGGCCCCAGGAACACCTTGCATTTAAGATGCAGTCTAGTCCATTTTGAACATTGGATAACTTTTTTAGTTTTGAAATGGTTTCTGAAAAGGAATTTTATCCTGAGGAAAGAAAGGAAATTCACTTAAAATTTTAGGCACTTTTGCTTCTTTATCCTGAATGAAAATGGGCCAACACAAAAGCTTTTAAATAAAGGGGCTTACGTATTTACAGGACTTGGCAGCCAGGGCCTATACATGTATGTATTGACAACTTCTCCAATCTGACATGTTACCATTTCGGTGGGGAGATGGAGGATGAGTCCCAATCATTGAGAGTTGAGTCCCAATCATTGAGTCATGTCTTACTAGTCATTAAGACTCCTTGAACAAAGCTTACAAAGGTGAGAGAATGCTTAATGAGAGACCACACAATGAATACTGGACTGTCTGGGACACTGTTGGAAGCTAAGGTACAGTAGAGTAGAGTCTGTCCCAAGCCAATATAGCATATCAGGCCAGGGGTTTAATCCGGTTTTATTGGCATTCAATGACTGAGAATATTTATGTTTATCCTGGACAGGATGCCAGTCCATCGCAGGTCACTCCACAGCTCTGGCTAGTACCCATTTGTACTCCTACATGTAGGTGGTGAGAAGCAATTATGATAAGGTGCCTTGCTCAAGGACATAAGTGCCGGGACTGACCAAACCAGGATTCTAACCCACATTCTGTAAATTACAGAATTTGAGTCTGCTGCACTAGACCGCTCCGCCACGACACACCACTGGTCCTAACCAGGGCCTACATGTATACAACTTCATGATACTGCTTGTATAATTTAAATGGCACCATCACGTAAAGACCACAAATCTCTGGGCCTAACCACAGACTTCCACTGTAAACAGTGCAACGACAACAACATCGAGCCCCAATTTTGGCCAAACTTTTTCTTTATAATTATATATGAACGGTTGAATACAGAATATTTATTGTCTAAAACAATGTTTTATACATTAACCTCTGAAACTTTCCTTTTTCTTCACAGAATAACAGTCAACACCTGTGTACGATTTTAAAGTTGGGTCACTGCAATATTGCAGTGTCAACCGCCAAATACAAATACACATATGGTGGGGAAAAGTCTAGATTTACAATGTATGAAGAGCACAGGATGTGTGAAGTGGGTCAGATGGTGTCTCCCGTGATGAACAACATGTGTTACTGCTGTGTTTTCACTTCAGTTCAATCAATTAATCATTAATTTAGTATTGATCAGGGTCCGGAAAAATCCTTCACCACTTCAGTGAAGCGTAATCCTTAATTCTATTTGATTCAATGCAACATCTCTACATGTATCTCCACATACATCATGTATGTGCGAAATGAATGAAAATCCCCCCCCCCGCCCCTCTGCTTCATACCCTAACATCACCACAAGTAGGTCAAAGGCTAAAATAGCATTTATAAAGTATAAAGTTGTTGGAGTTGGTGGATTATGTGGCAACATATTTTTTCTCAAAAAAAAAAAAAAACGCTGCAAAGCAGAATTATAAAATATCATATACATTGTGTAGTATCAAACTAAAAATAAATAATTCTCCACCACCAAACAGTTTAATCAATCTTGCTTAATATTGATAAGGACACAAGGACGTTATGAAGCACTCTTGGAAATAGAAACAGAACATAAACAAATGAATGAGCTGTTATTTGAGTCTCGGCCCAATTTCATGACTCTGCTTACCACAGTCTAGCTGAGCTCACTGACCCCTGTACTGTATTCCCTGTAACACGCATGAATATATGGGCAGTTAGCGCAGAGTTCCGCAGTCAGAGCCAAACAAACTGGGAACTGATCTGCCGGTCCAACTGACAAAAGTTTTACTTTTACAAATTAACCAAATTGGCTCTGTGGTCTCTTATCCTGTCGCTTATCACTGTGGACCCCGGATTAATTTCAAATCCCAGTCTAGCATGCAGATTGGGTATTCAGCTCATACATGTACATCAATGTGCAAGTTGACCACAATTTGGGGATTTTCACCGACAAGTACGTGTAAAACCTTCTCATTTTACTCTCTTCACTGGCGCCTTTGGCCTACAGGCGACAGTGTTGGTCCCTTCTGAGGATACTTTGGTTTCAGTTCAAGAAAGGTTTATCCCGTAAAATAAATAACGGGTTTACTCTTCTTACAGGTTCATTGTAGTTCCGTCCAATCATGTGTACAAATCATTGGGGATTATACCATTTTAATTACTTTGAGGGGACAAAGGTCGACATGAAATTTGAGACGACAGTCGATGGTGTCAAATATTCCTTTCTCCATGAAGGATGCTTTTTGTTTCTTTTAAAATAAAAGTAACCCATTCACACTGATCATCCCCGCCACAGCATACGATTTTCTTTATAAAATCCACTCTCAGTTTAAACTTCAAGTAGTGCACTTGAAGTAGCGGCACACTTGTCGCTGGAAACCACTAATGCAAACATCTTTTGTGTGATTTGGCTTCTCAGTAGCTGTGTGACATGTCTGCATGACATCTTCAATAAGCCATTTGAGAGTCAAATTTGAATAATGTCTGGTGCAGCAACTGGCCTGTTTTGACTGTTAAATGCTCAATTTGAATTCCACCAACTAAAAAATGTCTGTCGCTACACCTAATCGTTCTGAGCAAGCTTTGCATAGCATCCTCCAGAGCAGCAAAGACTGGTATCCTTGTGCCACAATCTGATCCAAAAGTGTATTACCGGTAATGGCCATCTCTTACATGTATGTTACAATATGCAAGAGCTTATTCCTAACCATTGTGCAGTACACTTTAAACATGTACACTGTAGGAACACTGGATTTAGTCTGAGGAATTCAATTGAGCTTTCACTTGTGACTTGAGCAGATAACATTTATTCGTAACTCGTAAATGGCTGATAAATTTGACATCCTCCTACACATAAGTACCACAGACTGCCACAAAGTACCACTAGGGGCATGGGTTTCTTCTGTTTGTACAGCTGGAAACCCAGTGGCTTGTGTCCTGTGGACTTAGCCTCCACAGTCTCATGTGGTATTTTGTAGACAGAGCCAGTTAGGCAGGAGAATGCACTGGTGGTAATAGGGTGTTAATAAGTTGAGTTGGAAAATTGTTGGAAAATTGATGCAATGATTTCTGTGAATATACACAACACATGAACATTTCCTGACAGTTGGGCAAAGTCCGCCTGGACTGCACCATGGATCAACTCAACTTATCAGCTTCGCAACTTCATCCCAACACCCTCCTCTAGACCTCCTGGTCATGACCTTAAGCAAGCGCAGTGGAAACAACTTCGATCTGGACATGGATGATACGCTAGCTTCATGCAAAAAGTTTAGCTCTCAACTAGAAAATTAATATTTCCAATATCATGATAGGTGATGCTAAAGTTTTTCCTACAATATGTGTTCGTAATTTGGGGTCATGGTTTGATTCTGAACTTACAATGAACACCCACATCAATAAAGCTTGCTCTGCAGCCTTTTTTCATCTTCACAACATCAAACGCATTAGTCAATTCCTAACACAAGACTCTCTTTTAAAACTAATTCATGCATTTGTGACCAGTCGTCTTGATTATTGTAATAGCCTTTTGTATGGTCTGCCCAAGTCACAGATAGCTAAACTACAAAGGGTTCAAAACGCTGCTGCCAGAATTGTTACTAACACACACCGGTTTGAACACATTTCACCTATAATTCGTCAATTACATTGGCTGCCTGTTTCGTACAGGATTAATTTTAAAATCCTTTTGTTGACCTTCAAAGCTCTTCATGGTCTTTCTCCAAAGTACTTACAGGATCTTGTTTCCATCCGGAAAGTATCTTCATATCAACTTAGGTCAGGGAATAATGGTATTTTCTTGGATTATCCTTCTGGTAAAATGTTGACTACATCTGGTGATAGGGCTTTTTCTGTGGCAGCCCCTAAGCTTTGGAATGCGCTACCGTTTCATATACGTAGCGAACAGAAACTTACCTCTTTTAAATGTAATATAAAAACCCACCTTTTTAAAGCCGCTTTTTAGTGTGTCTTTCTTCTATGGTCACCTTGCCAGTTAGTTTAGATTTTTAGCATAGATAGGGTTAGAGGCGTCTGTCTCCTGAAAAGGTCAAAACATTACCAATGCCAGCAGGGATAGGCCTATGTAATAAGTAACTATTAGTTCACTGTTGGCGGGACAGACGTATCCCCATACTTTTGTTTGGGCACTGGCCTGGTGATCAGTCTTTTTTCTTTGTCGTTTCCTTCCATTCTGTGCTTTTTAACATGTGTTCTGCGCCTTTGATCATTTTGTACGTAAGGGGCGCAATATAAATTTTAAATATTATTATTATTATTAGTTACAAGTGTGAATGTGGCGATATACAAACTCCAAAGCATGTGCTAATCTGCCACTTCTTTGGTACATGTACATGTACATGTAAGGGGTCACATTAGCAGAGTGGATGACAACTTCCATACATGTAGATGGCTGTATGAAAACAATCTACTTCACTTGTAACTTGACTGTTCATACTATGAACATACAATGTACTGCTTGACAACAAAAACAGTTTATTTTCCTAAGAAATTTACAGATACTGTATTTATCACCATCACAGAGGTCCCTTTATGATGCAACTGACAGTCCAAAGGAAACAAGGTTTTATAGAAAACCACAACAACACTTAGATATCTCAGAGTTTACTACGCAGCAAATATTTCATTACAAGAAGAAGAAGGAGACCCAAAGGTGATTTTGCTTGAAGTATGTTTTCTTTAAAAGGCGACTTCTACCGTCTGAAAGTTTCTCATCAAATGAAAACACTCCTTCGGGAACGAACGCACCTCAGATTATCCGCCTGACCTGGTTGTAAGCCTAGAGTAATATCACGGCCCCCTTTATTTTTTCCAATGGGACCATTGTGGTTTTAATGATGTGTGGGGCGCTGGGTATACAACGTTCCTTGGTTCTAAACAACATGTGTAAGCTATTATGCATGGGTTGCATGGGTTCAAAGCGCTTTGAACTTAAAATACATCAGAAATCCGCCGCAGGGATTCAGGTTCCGTTAATTAAAGGTACCAGACTGAAGTGAAAATGCTCAGTGTGAGGGGTTCAGATTGGGGCGGATAGTTTGTACCACAGTATGGAAGCCTGGTCAGTTTGAGAGTGGGTGGTTCAAGGACCAGGCTTGTTCCAAGAGTGGTGTCCAAAATATAAAAAAAGCTTTAATCAGTAACTGCAAGTGTTTATATGTATAGAGGATAACCCATACCGAAATGATTTGAGCATATCAGACAAGAAGTGTAATCACACACAAAAAGCTTCACCCAGAGAAACAAATAATTGGTCTACACAAAACAAAAAAAACTTCAAGAAAATGATATTGAAAAGAACAATGAGTTTTGAAAGGTTTTCAAACATACTAATTATTCTTCAAATTTGTTTTTTTCTGAAACCGGAAGTCAAAGAGAAAAACATATTCCCAGGCCTCGGTTTGAGGTCTGACAATCTGACCTGGAATTTGGACATGGTCTCTGGGCACAAAATAACATTTGACCCTTAGGCCTTCCAATTGTAGGAGTAATGACGCCATCAGTCTTAAGTGCTCTCTTGTGACATGTTTTAAAATGTACTATTTTGTTGAAAACCTGTTGCAAGTTCAAACAAAGTTTTAAACTTAGCACATTTATACATCTCAATGTCTGGATAAAAAATAAGCTATGACGCCATAATGACATCATCGATTTTCAAATTAGGCTGAATCACAGTTTCTTATTCCAAAAACTCAAGTCCACAATTAACTTCTTGTATCAATATTTCCACCATGCACTGTGCACTGGTAGGTTTTTTGCTATTTTTCTCTCATTCCAATTCTGGTCTTTTAAAAGGGTCCAGTAAACGTTATGAGCTAGAAGCCCTATAGTCTTGTGGATCCCCCCCCCCCCCCTCCAAATTTGAGGCTTGTAAAGAGTTTCCATGGCAACACATCCAAGAGTGTAAGGGTTTAATGATAATAATAACAACAATTGTACGTAATTGTCATGATCCGATTCGTTCATCCAATAAGCTCATGTCATATTCCATGACTCATGTGCATCTCGGAAGCCTAAAGACTAGGATGCCACATCATGCATGGATGCAGACGAGCACCTTCAAGGATGAAGAATAAGTGCCCTCACACTTCATTATCACCCACTTTGGCCAATCCTGCTACTCCATCTAAAAAATAGGGGGGGGGGGATTAAAAAAGCCGCTGGGGATGGGACAGAAAAACCATCAGAACTGCAGCTCCTGGACTGGAATCTGGATGGTATTCATGTGAAATAAAGATGCATCACATTTTCTAAGTTTGCAACAAAAATATACTATAAAATCAGCTTGATCATATAAATGAAACTTGTCTCTGATTGTATTTTGCTTCAAGGTAGAGTATACCTTTGGTTATTATTCAAAAAATTAAAGGTGGTCAAAACATACTTGGTAAGAGGAAACATTTACAGACCTTTCTAAGGAATGTGGTTTTAGAGAAAGTGATTCAAAAACATTGCAATCTGAGAAACATTTCATGCATGGAAACATTTCTCAGATTGTGTATTCCAATTACGGATTATTCCTCCAATGAAGACATAACGGATCAAATTTTCAGCGATATCCCATATACAGGTGTATGCCACCTTTTGAAAAGAAATTTTTACAGGTTTGTTTTATTGTATTCACAGGTTTGTTTTATTGTATAAATGTCTACATTTATATAGTAATAAAACAATCAAACAAGTCTGAAGATAGATCAAGATAAATCAAAACGAAAGCTACAACTTTTCTCGCGATTGTTTGAATGCTTCTACTGCGTATAACATTATCATGTACTGTACAACATCCCACATCATTGTAATTACAGTCCATGCTCACTGCCTCATGCAAAATGTTTTGTGAGCCAGGTACTTAAGAATTTTTCTACAACCATTGGAAAAAACTGCTAACATGATGGATGCATACATGTGTAGTAGTACCTTTTTTGTGTTTCCTGTCAGAACAGGGAATAATGGTTGATATACATGTACATGTACATCATACAAACATGCACACAAGCCTAGTGACAAGCTGCAAGTGGCTTGTACTAAAATACTCGCAGCGTCGGCGGCGGCAGCAGAACGGAAAAGTTGACCTATACTTCCACTCCACTTCATGTAAAAGGTTTAGGAAAGGTAATGTCCTAGTTGACATTTTCAAATGTTCCCGTGTCAGCATACAATCTACAAGTCTAAAACAAAATCAATTACTTCTGTTTTATTGCTTTTCCCAGAAACTTTTCCTGGAAAAATTTGATTTAAAAAAAAATAATAATAAAGTGACATGGCTGGGAAATTACAGACATTTTGTCTGTAACGGGTTTATCAGCCAACTTTATGGGTGCGATTTGTGAGGCTTGTGATATCTTGCCATCATTTGCTACAGTATGTTATTGTACCCCTTTTTCTGAAGAAGTCTTTTCTAGGGTACAAAATAAACACAAAATAAAACCTTGTAGGAACCAGCAGGCAAGGCAGATGTGAGCTTCTGCCCACTCTTTTGTAGTACTTACGCCCATTTGGCAATTCAAGAAAGAAAATGTATCGGACACTTTGCAATAACTCGCTCTACATGTACAATGTACAACCCCACCTAGACCCAAACTGACGGGGACCAGTTGAAAATGAATGCTGTCGCTGATCTAGGGAATTATGAAGGGTTGTTTTCAGTGCTAGTCCACAGCCTCCTTGGCATTGCCACAGCTGGTCTTCACACATGCACTCGATGAAATTGCCACCATCTGATCAGAAGAGCTGATTGGTCCACAAAGTACCCACAGCTGGATGACCTACATTTACATGCAATCCCTCCAATAAATTGTCACCTTTATCAACCGAAAGTCCATTTATGCAAACAGTAACATGCCAAGAATTATTCAAGATTGATGTCTCTTTTAAAGCACATGTGTCACATTGATAATTGTCAAAGACCAGTATCATCCACACTTGACAAGACCAGTATCATCCACACTTGACAAGACCAGTGTCATCCACACTTGACAAGACCAGTATCATCCACACTTGATGTGACCCAACATATACATGTACATACATGTACATGAAATAACAAACCTGTGAACATTTAAGCTCAATCAGTCATTGGAGTCACACAAAAAAGTGGGGGGGGGGGGGGGGGGGGGGGGGGAAACCTCCAACAAAATCAATATTAGCTACTCAATCCCCCCCCCCCCCCCCCCCCCCCCCCCCGGGCACCCACATGATTTCCAGCAGCAAGGGTTAGTGTCTTAACTGATGAAGCGAAGAATACCAATAATCCACTCTGCTAATTAATGCCATCCTACAATGTACATGACTTTGCATAAATTAAATTAATTTGTGTCTTATTTTTCATGCCTTTCGTTCTTTTTTTAACCTGGCATCATCACTGTTTCACCAGACGGGTGCATCAAAATTCATTGATAGACAGATAGAGGGTTGGAGAGTCACTGTCAACAAAAGGAGTATTTAGTAACGGTGACATTCTTTGTCCGATGCGATGAAGACATACATGTACTTTGTTATGTAAAATACAGGCAGGATACACTTTTGGTAATTGTCAAAGAAAAGTATCCTCACTAGGTGTATCCCAACATATGCATAAAATAACAAGTCTGTGAAAATTTAGGCTCAATTGTTCATCGAAGTTGCAAGAAAATTATGAATGAAAAAACACCCTTGTTGCATAGAATTGTGTGCTTACAGATGCCGGAGGAAAGCTTCATGCCTGAAGCCTTTCTTACATGTAGATTCAAATTTGGTGGTGAAAAATTACCTCTTTCTCTAAAACTACGTTACTTAAAAGGATGCTGTTCTATTATTATAACAATGTTTTATAATATAAAGAGCTATCCAGTGCTCTTTAAACTGATCAGATCTACAATCTACAAGCAGATCAACAAATTTAACCTCAAAGGAACATCCATTGAAAGCATTTTTGAAACCAAATTTGTCAACTTTTGTGGATAGTTTTTTGTGTCAATAACTTTGGGGTTTTTTTCCCATCAAAAATAAAAAGGGAATCGATTCTCTTCTACAGAAACAGCTGTTACAGGGAGAATAAGTACATGTACGACAAGGAAGGAAGTCATTAAGAAGATGATGACGCAGGATGGATAAAGGATAAGAGGAATGATAACCATCTCCTGGAAGCAAGAAGAAGAGGAAGTTATATAGGACAAGAAGACAGAGAACGATGGGTTAGAAAAAGAATGATGATGATGATGATTATAGTGATCAGAGAAGAGGTTGGATGTCCTGTACATCAGATGGAGTAGAATATTGACAAAAGGATGGTACAAAAGAGAATGGGTTCTAAAGACAAGAAGACAATAGTATGAGGTGCACCTGGTTGGAGTTAAAGGATAAGGAGGACAAGTGGACAAGAAAGTGTAAAGATGGTTTGATCTCGGAAGTAGGCTCAGAATTAATTAAAAAGTGGGTTTCAGATACAGCTGATGAGGAGGGTTTTGATACAACTGAGAAGAAACTGGGGGACTTTTGGGGACGCTATGTACATGTATGTATCCCAACCAAATTTTGAAATTACATCATTCAAACAATTGAAAACAAAATTTCCAATTACATCAATTAACCATTTGAAAAAAGAGTTACTTTGTTTTGCAGCCCAAAACCCAAACAGATTCTTCTTTTTTCACAACATACAGTACTGATTTGCAATATAAACACCAACCTCCAGAATTGTCTATGTTAAGGTACAATGTACCGCATGAAATACATGTCTGTTGCAGACTGCTAGCAATACAAGCCAAAACACCCAGCCCCCCTCCCCTCCCCCTGTTCCACTCATGCCTAACTCTAAGGCATAGTATCACAACCGCAGGTGCCCCGATACTAAACACAACACATTTCCGTTTGCTAACCATGCGCCAATATTGCACACTGTACAAGTGCTTCAGAACCACTGTACATGTACATGTACTTCTCGCTGGTTCCTTTAAGACTTCTGTTATAACACAAAAAATCCATTTGTAGCAGGAGAGAGAGATAGAGAGAGCTTTCATTCAGTCTGGGAGGAATAACCTTTTAAATGGAATTAATCACGGATGGAAAACAAGTAGTCATGAGCCAGCCCGTAGTTGAATGTCAAAGGTTACATGTACCTTACAGCATATCAAAGAATTTAAAATTGCTTAGATTTGTCCGTAGTTTTTTGTTTTTGAGGATTATTTACGAAATCAAAAGTCAAAGGAAATTCTCAGTGTATTCAGTGTGTGTTATAACAGAAAAATGCAATCTGGGAACTATTGTATGGTCGGGTAGTAATGAACTCGGAGCATGCACTGTATGAAATTACCTCGACTTTTCTAATGGAATTAAAAAGTCAGATAAATTAAGATCCTTTTTTAAGAGCCTCTGTTTTGAAGGTTAAGGGTTATACTCTGTAATCTTAATGCATTCGTTTCAAAGGGATTATCAGACTGGGGAGATTCTTTTACATGTACAGTGTAAGGGGAATATGCACTGAGGGCTCGAAAGACTCTATACTGAACTGCAGAGTGGAAGTTTAGACATTATAATTAGCAATCTCAGAATCATCCGAACAAGCTCTGCAGTGAAGTGAACTGCTTCCCCCCAAAAAAAAAACCAACAACACAACAACAACAACAACAACAACAACAAAACGAATACCCCAAAATGAGTACTTTGAACTATTACAAGTAATGACATTTCAAAATGGGATAATTAAAGCTAAGCATCAAGTTTGCTTGAAGTTAAGTTCATTATCACACGCACGCTCGTTGAATACAGAAAAGTATAGCACGTCTGTAGCACGTCTGTATGTTTTTCTGTATTTCACTCGCGCTTGTGTGATAACTAATTACGTTATAAAAACTGTGTATTGGGTTTGTATAGTTTTTATCTATTTATTGTTCTTGTATACAGTAGGTTTTGAGGGTTTGTTTTTGTTTTGTGTTTCGAAGAAAAAAAAAATACAGGACTTTCTCTAAGATCAACTGAAAATGAAAACTTACACTTTTCTGTGACTAAGCATTTTTATAACATATAAGGATAAATTTTCCAGCTTCATGGACATTTATGCCAACACCAAACTTGTTTACATAGGTGTATTGTAATCATTTGCATCGGGACAAAAACCAAACAAACTTGTTTACCTACACTGAAGTGCGATACGATACGCACTATAAATACTCAGTACTTCCGGAGTCCTGTGGGGGGGGGAAACCAAAACCCACAGGCATGACAGGCATACTACTTGCATGGGATTCAAATCAAACTTGACATCCTCATCGATGTTCAGCTCTTCACTCAAAGCTACAGTACTGTCCCCCCCTCAGACCTCTTGACAACCCAGACCACCTTAACAGACATCAGCCAGTGAGACAGACACTCATCGGCTCAGAAATTGTCCCACAAGATTCTCCCCAAACACACATACATACACCGATATCTTTTTCATGAGGACAATTACAGACTGTGGTGTACCTCATGATTTTGATTACTCATCCATTATTTAAAGCCTTGAGCGATTCCCCTCCGCTAACCACAACATCAATCACGTTTATACTGCGTTTTGGCTCACTTTACAAGCAGGCCTGATGAGCTGCACAAGTTGAATTTCATGGATGAGTTGCCGATTGACAACATGGGGACTTCATGTTTTTTTTCTTTTCTTTTCTGAGGAAACAAAATACTGATGTTTTTTTAAACACCTCGATGTGCCTAATGGTGGATGCGGTAGAGTTACTTCTGTGGTGGAGTAGACAGGTGCCCATGGCATGCCACACAAGCACCAACGAAATGACTCTTTAATGACTTTTTAATTGCGTTACTCTAACAGTTACTTTCAAAAAATGCATAATATGCACAAGGCAAAGTGCAGAAAGTACATTGGTGAGGGCAAACTACTGCATACACCAGAGCAACCAGCAGCAAGCATCAGAAGATACCTCTATGCACAGTCGATGGTGGTTTCCAAAAAGGAAACCAAATGAATTAAGTGCAATGAGCCAGAGACTCTAGTGACTTATTGGTGTTAGAAAATTTGGCCCAACTAGGCTAAAAGCTCCTTAAGGTACGGTGCTGAAAGTGAAGAGAATGTTCAACGCAGAGAATTGAAAATCTTCCTAACCGAAAACATTGAAGAGACTGTAGAAGAACAAACTGAGGTTCCTATGACAAAATTGGACTTCAGTAACATCTCAAACATGCGTCTATTACATGTACATCCCATCTTGACTACTTTAACAGTCAGAGAAGGAACTTTGTAACCACAACAACAAAAAGAGTGAAAAATGGCCAAGCACACAACTTTGTTACAGTATTTTACAGTTTCCTAACCCATGGATTGCTTAATTTTGATGAAAACAAGAAAAGGGTATAAGCTTTATATCGGTTGCAAGCCTCAAGAACACTTGTTGTTTGGGCTTGCCGACTTCTCAAACTGTCCCACTTCAAAGAACTTCAAAATTCAGCAGCTTGTCTGTTTTTTCAGGCCAAATGTTGGGATCACGCCACTCTACTTCTATGCTCACTACACTGGCTCTCGGTAACTCAACGCACTAATCACAAGATTCGTCTTCTCACTTACTTACATGTAAATGGTCATTTTGCCTTGGATTGGGCCCTTTGGGCTATCAAAAGCGGGTTTTTATGAAATAAATATGGTTGGAAAGATATGCTATAAGTGAAAATCATGATTCACATAAATATCCCTTGAATTATGCAGACACCACACCACTACAAGTTGAGGTTGTGTGATGTCTGCATATTTTCATGACAGAACATAGTCCACTATTTTGTGGAACCCAATTTTTGACTCCACACAATGGTGGACCGTATATTCCGCTGGTTGTACTTCCAGAGGCAAATTTATGTTTTTAAATCACAGTAACTAATCACTAACACACTGTAGGTGTTTTTGAGCATAAACAACTTCTTAAAAAGGACAAGAAGCAATTCCAAACAGCACAATTTTGAGAGATTTAAAGGCAATGTGCCCCTTTAAGAATGAATGGCAATGCACATACATGTACAAACCATTAGAGTATGATTTCTTCTGAAGTTCCAACACTTTCCTTCAATTTATGGTCCTCATACCATTCTCAATTTGCTAAATGGTCCACGTGATGTACTTACGCTCGCTATGGTCAAAGAGTATTCGCTGTAGCCCAGCTACATGTATAACCGTGGAGTCATCTCCATCTTCATATCTAAACATGCTTCATCTATTGACCCATTCAAATCTCTCTAAAAGCCTCAGCTTTTTGTTACTTAAAGGCACTGGACACGTTTGGTAATTGTCAAAGACCAGTATTCTCACTTGGTGTATCCCAACATATGCATAAAGAAACAAACCTGTGAAAATTTGGGCTGAATTGGTCATCGAAGTTGCAAGAAAATAATGGGGGAAAAAACACCCTTGTTGCACAAATTTGTGTGCTTTCAGATGCCAATATTAAAAGGCTTCGCTGAAGTCTTTTATTATTTGAGTGAGAAATTACCTTTTTCTCAAAAACTACGTTACTTCAGAGGGAGTCGTTTCTCACAATGTTTTATACTATCAACAGCTCTCCATTGCTCGTTACCAAGTAAGTTTTTATGCTACATTGCTCGTTACCAAGTAAGTTTTTATGCGAACAATTAGTTTGAGTAATTACCAATAGTGTTCAGTGCCTTTAAAGTTTAAGTGCTTAGACATGCCAATATATTAATCACTATGTACAAGTGTCAGAATGACCTCGTGTATTAACGATAGCACATACAAAAATTGGACATAAAGAGTTATTGTGATACAAATTGTATTGCAATCTAGTACAATCTAGATACAAAGTTTTGCAATCTAGTGCAACAAAAAAGCTATAAAATCAGCTTATAATCATATAAATAGAACTTGTATCTGATTAGAGTTGGTTTAAAGGGAGGATTTACCTTTGGTAATTACTCCAAAAATGTATGACCATAAAAACTGACTTGGTAAGAAGCAAAGCAGCTGTTGGTAATGTAAACCATTTTGAGAAACAATTCCCTTCTAAGGAAAGTGGTTTTAGAGAGTGGGATTTAAAAACATTTCAATCGAGAAAGGTTTCTGCATGAAGCATTTTTCAGATTGTGTATTCCAGTTAAGGATTATGTATTTTTCCTGCCTGGACCTAACTGCTCCAGATTTTCAGCCATATTTCAAAACACGAAAACCTTTTGAACTGAAATTTTCACAAGTTATTGTATACAGTGTATATCTACATTTATAAAGGATTAAAACAATCAAATTACAGATTATTTTTCCTGCGTGGACATAACCACTCCAGACTTTCAGCCATATTTCAAAAAACGCTACCACCTTTTGAATTGAAATTATCACAAGTTAGTTAAATTGTACACATCTACATTTATAAAGGATTAAAACAACCGAATGGTTCCAAAAACCAAAGGTACATATATCTTGCCTGTTTTTTTAGTGTAAGCCTTATATTAATAATGCACTTGGCGTAACAAACAATAAAGGATCTACATGTAGCGATCGACTACTGTTACTGGTCAATGATTTTTATTTTTTTATTTTATTTATTTGTGCCCTGTGGGAGAAGGTACCCACTCACTAGTGACCATTCATTGTTTAGATTTGTTTGTTTAGAATGCATGCATTTTTCGAATAAAACAATGAGACAGAGGTCTGACCGAGGCCGGCTCCATTCTCAGAAAAAAAAACTTATTTTGCCTTATTCTATCAATATTGTGACTCGGATCACTGACACAGAGTTGATCATTTTTAATTGTATGTTCTTTTGCATTGTTTTCTCTATTAAATTTATTAAATCATATTTACAATTTCACTGTGTGAGTTTTTCTGTCATCATCTTGGGTCAGGCAACAGCCCGCGAATATAATATTGTTGCTGCGCTATAAGAACGCCTTGTGACAACAAGCAACTACCATTAAGGCAGCGTAACTTTGAAAGTTTCCCAATACACGAAGGAAAAGATCAACGATTTTGCCACATCATGCCAACGCAACCATGGTGGGCATCAAGTGCATGAACCACATCCCTAACAGGTCAATACAATGTATATGAAAAACAGGCACCAAGCCACTGATTCATCTACTTCGACAACTACAGCTCATGGGACATGTCCTTAAAATGACAAAAGCAGAACCTAGAAGAACTCCCTGTTCACCACATTCAATGGCAAGATAGCGGCCGCCAACTCACAACGTCTCCAGGCTACATGTACATCCAAAAATTGTTTGGAGACACAGACGGGATACTTAACCCAAGACATGATCACCGACAACGCTCAAGATAGAGCAGCTTGGACAAAAACATTTGGTCACATGCACAGCAGCTGAATGATGATGATGATTATTATAGACTAACGAGGATTGTAGAAACATCTACATTTGTGTATCCCAACTTAAAGGGGATGGACAACAAAAGAGGAACAGATATGAAATGAAAGAAACGGTACTCACTCTTGCAGGAAGGTCTCCAAGTCACCAGCATAAAAGTCTTCACCAAGCTGGTCGGATAATCTTACAAAGTTGCCGATCAGAGCACCACCTTTGTAGATCTGTAAAGCTGGGAGGCCATTTTGGATCTGTGGCAATTCAAGAAATCATACATGTACATGTAGTTGGGTAAACATGTCATTTACATTTCAACAGAATAAAGATAGGCATTTCTACAGGAACTTTATGAAAAGCACTACAGCAAAATAATAATAATAGTGTATATTTATTAATTAATGCACCATGTCAGTCATAAATGGCAAATACATGTACGTATGAAATCATGTGGAGCTTGTTAATGTTTTTCTATGAGGCAAAGCAAACATAGTAGAACACCTTGAAAGGAACAAGGTGAGGTGGCGCATACTGCCACCAGGCCAAGCCAGAAACACCGAGGCAAGCCCATTCTCTTCACAAGAAGTGCACTGAGCTCTTTTACATGCATCACACAACACATTGGACCTACAGCTTTAAATATCCCATCCGAAAGGACAAAGCATTACGCTGAAGGACGCAAATGCCATGACCAGAACAACACTCCGACAACACCAGAACTTGAGCCCAGTGCATTAGACGACTCAGCCTTGACACTCCACAAAAGAAAGAGGGAAACGGCATTGATTGATAAAATTAAAATAATAATAATAGGCATTTGTAACGTGCCAAATCAATCTAAGAAGACGTTCAAGGCGCAAAGAAGCAGAGACAATTTAAACAAAAAATGAAAGTACATGTATATACATGTAGATATCCAATGAATAGAAAGCAAAATAGCAATAGTGAAAACAAACAATAACTAGACATTAGGTGTTTGTGAACAAACACAGAGCTGTTCCTGTTTTCTGATTCATAAAAAAATTAAAATAATAATAACAAACAAGAAATCACAAACAGTACGACCTTATGACATGTGGTTCAGGAGATATGATTATCTCAATTTTTGAGCTTCCTGTTAAGACCGGGTTGAAAAAAAGAATAAGAAAATTTAAAGTTGGTCTGATTTCAAGATAGAAGATTCTTGACCTTTGATAGGCCCTTTTTCACTTAAATGTGCCTAAAAACCTAAAAACCTAAAACTGGTCTTCATTCTGATACTGAATCGAAAGGAGCTTTTAAACCAGAAATAAAGGTCAACATGGGGTCATGATAACCCTTGTCTAACATTTAATGCTCAAAGGTTTTATAACTGAAAAGAAATTGAAAATCTAGTCTTGAGATATGGTCCCACTTCCGGTTGACCCAGAAGTATAGGTCAACAGTTACCCAAGGCTAATCTCCAATGCCCAAGGAGTCTATAACTGAAAAAAGTTTGAAAAACGGTTGTGTAGTTCTTGAAATATGGTCTCACTTCCGGTTGACCCGAAAGTAAAGGTCAACATAGGGTTACGGTTACCCAAGGCTAATTTCCAATGCCCAAGGAGTCTAGTATAACTGAAAAAGGTTGGAAATCGGTTGTGTAGTTCTTGAGATATGGTCCCACTTCCGGTTGACCCATACAGTGTAGGTAAAGGTCAACATGGGGTCACGGTTACCCATGGCTAATCTCCCATGCCCAAGGAGTCTATAACTAAAATAAGTTTTAAAATCGGCTGTATAATTCTTGAGATATGGTCCCACTTACGGTTGAACCATAGGTAAAGGTCAACATGGGGTCACAGTTACCAAAGGCTAATCTCCTATGCCCAAGGAGTGTATAACTTAAAAAAAGTTGAAAATCGGTTGTGTAGTTCTTGAGATATGGTCCCACCCTCGGTTTACCTGGAAGTAAAGGTCAACATGGGGTCACAGTTACCCAAGGCTAATCTCCAATGCCCAAGGAGTCTATAACTGAAAACAGTTTTAAGATCGGTTGTGTTGTTCTTGAGATATGGTCTCACTTCCGCTTGACCCGGAAGTAAAGGTCAACATGGGGTCACGGTTACCCAAGGCTAATCTCCAATGCCCAAGGAGTCTATAACTAAAATAAGTTTTAAAATCGGCTGTGTAATTCTTGAGATATGGTCCCACTTACGGTTGAACCATAGGTAAAGGTCAACATGGGGTCACGGTTACCAAAGGCTAATCTCCCATGCCCAAGGAGTGTATAACTTTAAAAAAGTTGAAAATCGGTTGTGTAGTTCTTGAGATATGGTCCCACCCTCGGTTTACCTGGAAGTAAAGGTCAACATGGGGTCACGGTTACCCAAGGCTAATCTCCAATGCCCAAGGAGTCTATAACTGAAAAAAGTTTGAACATCGGTTGTGTATTTCTTGAGATATGGTCCCACTTCCGGTTGACCTGGAAGTACATTGTAAAGGTCAACATGGGGTCACGGTTACCCATGGCTAATCTCCCATGCCCAAGGAGTCTATAACTGAAATAAGTTTTAAAATCGGCTGTGTAATTCTTGAGATATGGTCCCACTTCCGGTTGACCCATAGGTAAAGGTCAACATGGGGTCACGGTTACCAAAGGCTAATCTCCCATGCCCAAGGATCGTGTATAACTTTTAAAAAGTTGAAAATCAGTTGTGTATAGTTCTTGAGACACATGTATGGTCCCACCCTCGGTTACCTGGAAGTAAAGGTCAACATGGGGGTCACGGTTACCCAAGGCTAATCTCCAATGCCCAAGAAGTCTATAACTGAAAACAGTTTTAAGATCGGTTGTGTTTTTCTTGAGATATGGTCCCACTTCCGGTTGACCCATACATGTAGGTAAAGGTCAACATGGGGTCACGGTTACCCAAGGCTAATCTCCAATGCCCAAGGAGTCTATAACTGAAAACAGTTTTAAGATCGGTTGTGTTTTTCTTGAGATATGGTCCCACTTCCGGTTGACCTGGAAGTAAAGGTCAACATGGGGTCACGGTTACCCATGGCTAATCTCCCATGCCCAAGGAGTCTTATAACTGAAATAAGTTTTAAAATCGGCTGTATAATTCTTGAGATATGGTCCCACTTCCGGTTGACCCATAGGTAAAGGTCAACATGGTCAACGGTTACCCAAGGCTAATCTCCAATGCCCAATGAGTCTATAACAGAAAAAGTTTGAAAATCGGCTGTGTAGTTCTTGAGATATGGTCCCACTTCCGGTTGACCCGGAAGTAAAGGTCAACATGGGGTCACGGTTACCCAAGGCTAATCTCCAATGCCCAATGAGTCTACAACTGAAAAAAGTTTGACGATCGGTTGTATACTTTTCGAGATACAGTGGTCTCAAGATTGGCTAATTAAATATTCATGTCATTATAACTAAGTAAATTAATTAATTTAGTTAAGCTAATTACATTTAACTATAAGTTCATGACCTAAGCTTTAATATGATATAAAATTTGACTCTTTTATACTAAGCCAAGTATGATCTTTGGAACTGACAAAATACGTGTATTAAACCTATGGCGTTTTGGCGGAAGGAAAGAATAATAATAAGAAAAACAAATAAAAATCCTGACGAAAACAATAGCTGTTCCGACCGCTACGTCGGAACAGCTAATTAACAATGGAAAGCAACAAACTATGAATTTAAGAAATACATCTTGAAAAGGTGAGTTTTGAGAGTTACTTTGAATTCATGTACATCAGAAATATTGCGAATATCTTGAGGAAGTTTGTTCCAGGGAGAAGATCCAGTATGTGCGAATGAACGATCCCCCCATAAAGTGTGAGTTTTAGGAACAACAAGTGATCATCAATTGGAGGACCGAAGATCCTAGAGAGATGATATTAAATGAACAGATTGGTATTGTATTCAGGAGCTGAACCTTGCAGACAATGGAAAACAAGCAAAAGTAACTTAAATACAATTCTAGAAGACATACATGTAGAGAGCCAATGGAGAGATGCGACATCTACGATTAGACAATGTAACAATCAGGGCAGCTGTGTTTTGTGGATACTCTGTTCTACTTCTATTTAGTCATGGTTTACTTATTTTTTTAAAGCAGATGGGCAAGCCTGCCTACATGTACATGTACATTGTACACAAATTTTTGTGCAGATTTTGTATTATTATTTTTTTTTTTAAGAGTAAACAATCCAGCTTTGTATGCATTATGAATTAAACCTTACAGCTGAGGAATTGCATGGTGACAACCAGGGTTGACCATGCAATTATCAAAAATGATCATCCCCATGGTGCTTTCACTAACCCAAACAAACATACTTAGCACACAGGGGCAGACAAGGTTGTTGTCAGCAGGGTTTCTCTTCACAGATTCTCGATATCTAAAAAAAAAAAAAAAAAAATGATCCCATTTCAGATATGTACATGTACTGTGTAAAGCTTGGGCATTAAACGTGTACAACACTAAGATTCAATTGTTTTGAAGAATCCATGCAAATCCATTTTTGCTGAGGAATTGCATGGTGACAACCAGGGTTGACCATGCAATTATCAAAAATGATTATCCCATTGTGCTTTTACTAACCCAAACAAACATGCTTTGCACACAAGGTTGTTGTCATCAGGGTTTCTCTTCACAGCTTCTCTATCTTACCCCCCCACCCCAAAAAAAAAAAATGGATCCCATTTCAGATATGTACTGAGTAAAGTTTGAGCATTCATTGTGTTCAACACTAAAACTCAATTGTTTTGAAGAATCCTTGCAAATCTATTGGTGGACAGAAAAGAAAACTCCCTCCTTCACTGAGACAAAACTGCTTTCCTTGTCGGACTATTCATGTGTTGTTTTATCACTCCAAAGTAAACATGCAAGCACAAATGTACACCTGCGACACCGACTGTTTATTACCATCACTCCGAAGTACATGTATGCTTTCAAACACGTATGCCACGTTT
Source organism: Leptasterias polaris (assembly GCA_037783415.1). Taxonomy (NCBI): domain Eukaryota; kingdom Metazoa; phylum Echinodermata; class Asteroidea; order Forcipulatida; family Asteriidae; genus Leptasterias; species Leptasterias polaris. The sequence goes on along the minus strand of JAZGTN010000042.1, from coordinate 167,373 downwards.
TTGTAACCTTGGATGAAACCCAAACTTCAATACATGTATGTTATCAGACTGAAATATTATTCATTGTAATCATTCCGCATCTTGTCACTTTTCTTTCTTTCTTCTTTTAAAGGAAATATGAAAAAAGAACACCTGTCATTCATATACAATGAAGCAAAGATCCAATTAACTCCAATTTTCATGCAGAATTTGTTAGAATGGATCATTTGTAGCGCTGAGCAATAGGTGGTCTCTGCAGTGTCAGACAGCTCTCTAATAATGCTGTGGGTGTCTGCAGGTGACAGAGTCTGTAAGGAAACAGCTGCCTCACTGGCATTTACTTTGACACTCATCTCCTCTGCCTGTAGACACCTTCGTGGGGACAGGTGTCGTATGCGCATTGTAAGTCAACTGAAATAGTCCCTATTCATAAGCACCTGGTTGACGGGGAAAAAAAGCATGGCGTAACAAAATATTTCTTATGATTGTTGAATTAGTATTCCGAACCGCTCATTTGGTGTGAAGTTGAGTGCAAAGCAACCAGCAGAATGAATCTTTACTGAAGTGCTTTGGCCTTTGAACGAGAAATACTTTCTTTGAGTTGAATACCCACCCCCCAAACAAAATTTTAAAAATATACATGTACATGTATATATATATATATAAATAATAATAAAATAAACGCTGATAGAAATTAACCACCATCCAGTAGTTCTTTCTTCTTTTTTGATTAGAGTGTTTTGAAAGAAACAGTCACAAAAAACTATTTCAGTAAACAATTTCCCTAGTTTAGCATAAATTTACAAAATGCTACACAAAAATTATCAGTTGCTATTCAAAAAGTGCCATTTGCTACTCACTATTGGCATTCAGGCTGCACAACACAAGCTCAGTCTAAATATTTCGCCACGCAAACAGAAACTGCTGGACGGATTCATTTCCCGAATTTAATGCAATTTCCTTCTCAAACTATGATGCATGTTTGTTTGATTGAAACAATATCAAAGCTTATTGACAGAAACCACTGAACACAACACTACTTGATTATTGTATAAATATTGGAGGTGTATGAGTGCATTGTCGCAAAACGCAAGAGGTGAAATATGGACCGTTCCATTTTCTGTGACGTGGATGACTCTATGACGACACCAACATTGTCCGCCGTGACATGACCTTGCCTCGTTTGGACAAATGGGTGGGGAACAATTTTTGGGGGAAACGATGCTGTGAAGCGTTGCTATGAAATGCCCAAAGCTTCCTATATTTATCAATATAGGACTCCTATAATACATGGCAAAATAAAGTATGAAACAGGGTCATGATCTACAAAGTACTGTGGGGCGGATGTGGTTTTGCAGCCTCTTACAACAGGTTCACAAAACACAAACTTTGCACGCATGTACATGCCGAGCACCTAGCTGCCACAACCAACTATTGAGAAGTCGCATTCACTTACAAGAGACCGGAAACAGAGGTCAAGTCGTTCTCAGGTTTTGTTGATTTGTAAAATGTATTTTACTACCATAAATATTTTATGGCTAAATTTTACTTTCCAAAAAATATGATAACAATTGTCTAGCCATACATGTAAACTCTGTTAAAATAACGTAATTGAAGAAATAGAATCATGCAAAGGTAAAACATGGTTGGGACCAACATCCCAGGAGTTCGAAAATGCTTGAATATACAGTGTACATGTATATAATCACAGTGAATCCTCTTAATAAAGTGTACTATTATTGTCCACTCTTAAGGTTCACACACCGATTTTTTTAAGATGAATAAACAGCTTGGTCCAATGATTGGATTACTGAAGGACATGCACAGGTACATGTATGTACATGTACATGTACACTCATTTTAAAAGAACATCTTTAATAATTATATATGTTTCACCCCAAACAAAAGACACATGCAAGCTTGGCTGGAATGAGGGCTTGTCTTGAAGGTCAACAATATGAAAATCCACAGCCTACAGAGACTAGAGTTGACATGACTACTACAATATAGGGTTGTTGTTTTTTCATGGTTCAGCCATTTTATTTTAATTTTTTTCCTTTCAGAAACCAATGTCACCAAAATGAGGCTTGAAGAGAAATAGTCTGGTGCCTGTTTATAAGTTGAGACCTAAACTATCTTTGCCATTGTGTGTTCAGGGAATCTGACAAGGATTGCTGTAATGGGCTATAGTAGTATAAAATGGTTTTTACAGATAATAATAGTAACACTGTGTTCTTATAAAGCACTTAATCACACCCCTAGGGGCATATCAAAGCGCTCATTGTCTGATTTTCAACAGGATAAGAAGAGTTACATTTTGAATTATGAGACTTATTTATGTGGCACCTCCAATGGTTTACAATGTGCTGCGGCTCATTCAGCAGCCACTCTGCCAGAAACACTGGGGTATTGAACCCTTCTCTTTGCGTTAAGTGTACACAACACAAAGGAAGTACGACTTTACGTCCCATCCGATGGACGAAGCAATAATGGATAAGTGTCTTGCATTTAAAAGGACACAAGTGTCAAGACCGGGACTCGAACCCACACTCTGCTGATCAGAAACACCAGGGCTTGGGTCCAGTGGGCTTGACCGCTCGGCCATAATTACAAGGGATTTGGACAAGAGTGAAAAAAAAATATATATTATGCAGTGCAGATGAATAGACAAAGGCAAATATTGGAAAGTAATAATTCAGTTAAGACTGAAGAATGCACATAATGGGGGGAGTGGATATTGAGAAAAGAAGGTGTCTTTTGCACAACCCTAATTTAAATAGAAATAGAAATGAGTTTGGGATGTTCCTTTTGTAAGTCTCTTGCCCACACAAGGCGAGTAAACACTAAGATTCAAAAATGGAAGAAACCTTTTAAAAAGGGTGTGCATAACAGTGGCACAAAGATTGAAGTTAACAGACTTGTACATGTATGTGGTATAAAGATGATCATGGTGGTATAAATAATAATAATAATAATAATAATAATCGGCATTTAAAGACGCTCTACTTAGTAAACTAAATCACAGCGCTTACAATAATCAACAAGTAAATAATAGATTAATTAATTGACTGCAATAAATTGACTAATGTTGAAAGAGATAAATGTTTTAATCATCTTCTTGAATTGGTCGGTTAAAGAATTGAATTGGTCTTGAATTGAATCTTCTTGAATTGGTCGGCATTAAAGACGATCATGTTAGATTTAGAAAACCTTACTTGAAATATTTTTGCCCGAAATGCTTTAGTTTTAGAGAAAATGTTTCAAACAATTAATTTTGATCTCGCAAAACAAATCCAAATGTTTAAAAACAGTGACAGAGTTTTTCACTAGGTTCCTGTAAAATCCAATGACCGATTTAGCTTAAAAACTATAACAGATCTATTATTTCTATAGATCTATTAAATGTTGGGTCACACAAAGCTAGTGCAGATACATGTACAGGTCTTTGACAAAGTTTACTAAAGTTGGTCACATGCATTAACTTTTATTTGTTATGTTTTTTATAACGGGTACATTTTTTTTTGGCCAATAACCAAATGCCTGGGGACCAGCTGATAGCAGGAAAAAACAAAAAAAGGGCAATATTTTATTTCAGTTCAGCTTCATGAGGAAACTATACTCTTCCACATCTGGCTAGAGTTTAATAAAGCAAGAATTTGTAAGAATTTAAACTAAAATAATTCACAAGGGTTTGACTCGATATCTTGCTGTGACACCTTCTAAAAACCCATGAGAGAATGCAAACAGAGGGCTCCAGAGGTAGGGAAAGTATAGTGTCACAAATGTGCCGAGAATACATGTAGTTCCTACAGCAAGATTAATGTTTGAAGGGATAGACACTTTATGGGTTCACTGATCGCACACATAGTAGTACGATAGTACTATGGGTTTATCAAACAGCTTGCCTTATCATTAAACAAGATCATCTGGATTGCAGATAAGTCATGGATTATGAGGTTCGTTTTTTCAAATCCAAATAAATGGAGGTAATTATTTACAGGGCTCGATTTAGACACTACGCTGGTGTGCATTAAAACTATCTAAACATTATTGTCGTTGCTGGTACATGTACTCACGTACATTCCGTCAACAGCATGGTCAACAGAGCACAGTTCGGTTGAAATTTTAGCTTGCTTACGAAAAACTAAAGAACGTTCAGGCTTCACTCTACAAAAATGACCAATGTACATGTAGGATACCCTGGGTATTTAACTGTATAATGTAAGATTTTCTCTTTCTGATTTTGTTTTGTTTGTTGTACATGTATTTTGGGGGTTTATTTTGCGGGGTGATAGCGCTCGGAATTTTATTCTTGAATTTCGCGCTAGTGAAAAAATGTGCGGGCTAGTCAAACGTACAGCTGATTAGCCCAGCGGGCTAGTCAAGTGAAAAAGTTAGCGCTAGGCCCGACTTACATATTATTTTAAATGATTTGGGGTTGAACAACAAAAAATTGACTAGAGCGGGATTTGAACCATTGACCTCTGGATTAACATGTTATTTTAGTTACATTTCACTCCTGAGCTAGGAGCTTTGCAGACTGGCAACTATGTCCAATACTCAACTGCCATGAGCATACAAGCTCCATAACATTTTATGACCAACAAGTCCAAACCACGCCTACAGTGCCATCTTTAATGACCAAGAAAGGGTATAAAAGGCAATTGAGTATTGGACATGGTTGCCAGTCTCACAAAGTGCTTAGTTTAGGAGTGAAAGGTAACCAAAAATAATATGTAAGAAGCATATTTGGATTTGAAATAACGAACCTCATATTCCAAGCTTCAATCCATGATAAGCACAAATCTCAGTACCACAAACAAATCAAAGACTTGGAAAATATTAATTGTTTGGAATGTAAGGTGACTATTGAAAATAACTTCTTGAAAGTCTGTTCTCCCTTGAGTGACAAGGATCCGTCCTCATTCTAAGCAAAATCCAACACCATATACATGTAGTAAACAAAAGTCTTGATGCTTTTGGACTTATGCTCACCTTTCTTTTCTGACCGTGATTTTTAAATATTCAAGACATGTAACACACTTGCACAATGTTAAGCAGACTGTGATCTAGACTGTTCCCCTGTGTCCCCTTTGCTAATGGTGGACACTTTCTGGAACGATAAGCCCCAATCATGTGCAATTAGGATGAATGAATTGTATAATTTGTGATCCACAATTAGAAACCTGCAAACAACACATGTCTGTGGATTTTTAAAACTCTTCAAGACCCAGTTTACATCTTGCAAAAACTAACACCAATGTCAAGGTCGATCCAGTCTGGGTTGATTTACATCCGACCGACCGGACAGACAGCAAAATGCCAGGTGATTCTATCATGACTATGGAGGAAAGATCATCCATGGTGATACAGTCCATGATGAACAGACGCCTTAACACCTGCTCCTCAGACCTGATGACCTACATGTATAGGAGTTCGTGTCCGATCAGACTGGATCACTGGCCGGACACGATCAACTGTCAAACCGCCTCTATACCTTGACCTGCTCTATTCTAAACAGCCTAAAGCATCAAGACGTTTGTTTACCATATGGTGTTGGATTTTGTTGAGGTTTTAAAGAACATTCAAAACAATCAATATTTTCCAAGCCTTTGTTTATTGTTTGTTTGTGGTACTGAGAATTGAGTTGATATTTGTCTGTGACACTCACAAGAGGTTTATAAAGTCTACAGTTTTTGTTACATCACCTATGTACTGTACGTCTAGGTACATGTACCATACACATACGATCTGTTCCTGAATCCCTCAAAATAAATTAAATGCAGATTAGCCTCGATTTGATCTGCCTGGATTTTGCCATGGTCATGTGCCAAATTCATCAAGAGGCTAGTCTTGAACAAGACTCGTAGACTTGCCCAGTCCCTCCGAATCAGTCGATTTCCCCCCCCCCCCCCCCCCCCCCCCCCCCCACTATCGGCGACTTTTACAAAAACTACTGTAGCGTTGCCAATCAAGACTTAATGGTGGAGGAATTACGCAAGCTAATCTACCATGATACAGCCACCTTGTTTTACTTCTATCCAACTGAATGTAAGGCTATAATTTGAGATTGCGGCCACGGCTTCGGCTACAGCTGCGGCTAGATTTCTGCGTCATTATGCATTGAAGTATAGGATGTCCTTAGCAACATCTTTAGCAACAGTCGCAGCTGTAACCGTAGTCGCCAGTTCAGCCTACACCAAACCAAGGCTGGAACGACAAAAGAGTATGGTCCCTCTTTAACAAGTAGCAAAAACAATTTCCCTTGTCATTGTACATGCAGGGTACCTGACAACGATGACTTAAAAGTCCATGAAGTATCACGTGTGTACAATGTACATGTACATGTATGTGCTCACCATGTGGCAATAAACGACAATTGAGAAGTCTAACAGCTAACAACAGCAGGTTGCAGTAAAACACAGGATTGAGACCAGTAGAAACATTGATTATTCACAAGTATGTTTAAGTGACGAGTCATGTTGAATAGTTTAGCTGGCCAGAGCAAGAACAGTCTACAGCTTATCTGTGTGAAAGTAGGTAAAGGCCGAGTCAAATACAACGGCTTTTCCCCCCATGGGTACGGCTAACATCGATCGACATCATTCATGTCATTTCAGCTCACCACACTTAAACATGGCAGCTCAGTTCAGACTGGCCTAACGCTGCCGTGCGTGTGCAGCATGCATTGCTAAATGCTCCTCCTCAACACAACAATCCCTTCTGACCTCCACTACATTTGTACGCACAGTTTCCGATACTTTACACCAACTCTCCAATCTCCAGTAAGAGCAAAAACAAAATACCCCTTTAATGGCAGGAGTTGAAGTGTACACATTACATGTATATTGTAGCTCTTCGAGAAGGGAGAAAAAAACCATGTTTAATGCATGTTATTAGTTCAGCTGCAGTGGATCGATGGGCTCCCCCCAAGCTAGAAATGTATCAAGCATTATAAGACACTACCCCCCCCCCCCCCCCCCCACCCCCTGCGCTCCTTCAACACCTCATCATCCATGATCTCTCAATGGCGGCTCCACATCTACATGTACATTCATCCAACACTTCCTGCCATTGAAATGCACAGGTACTTTTAGTCACTCTCTACATGTATCTCTTCTTCTCTGGGTTTAATTTTTTCTTTTTTTCTTTCTTAATCCATAGAGACAAACTAATAGCGACTGCTACAATGTACGTACTTGTGTATTAATCTTGACATGGTCATGCCTGGGTGTTGATCTACATGTAGCATCAATGGCATAGATTACAAGGTTAAAACAACACACACGTTATCGATTCTTAATGATGAGACAGTGAGCACCTTGAAGACTCCAGGCTGTGTGAAGAGAGAGAGAGAAAAAAAAAGCTCACACCTTCGTCACAGAGAGGCTCATGTATCTATCACCATTATTGAATCCATAACTTGACAGAGAATTGCTTCAACCAAATCTCAAAGCTGCAAGATCTTTGCCACCGGCATGACTGGTTAATAAGTTCAATTCTCAGTGTACATAATTGTTTCTTGTAATTAGGCGGGGGGGGGGGGGGGGGGGGGGGGGTATAGAAAGGGTCTTAAAGACAAAGTACAGCATTGGTAAATAGCGGAGGGAAAATGTATTACTTTCAATCTGTAAGCTCACTGAATAAAACGTTGATACCGTTACTAATCCTGCAGAGAAATAGCTTGGTCTAAAATACTGACAAAGTCCAAAAACTAGCACATTGAAGATCCTTAAAAATTATTGTTGCCTTATTTTGAATGCAGCAACTAAATTAAGCAGTGGTGGCATGTATGTAAACATGTCAAAAATCCTGGACAAATCATGAACAGCTATCTCTGCCAGTCAAGCGGCAGAGATATTAAGAGGCATTTTCGAAGTCACTGCATAACTTGACAACTGTAGGGTCATCCTGGGGCTCAATTTTGCCAGATATGTTCTCCCTAGACCAAGGATGTACATGTACCTTTTGGTCACCTTGACCACACTGGTCAAATGTGAAAGGGCATAGGGGTCAAAAGTATTCATAGTGATTTAGTTTTTCTCAAAGTGTAATACGGACCATAATGCATTTTACGCACAATAATGTATACAGCGACAGCAACCATGCTTACATGTACTTTCGTTGTGCTTTGGCCGCGTTTTTCACACATTATTAAAAGGAGTTTTAATTGTACATGAATTTTATTGTAATCTGTAACAGTGTAAGAAATTACAGATATTATTGGTGATTTCCAAAGGTATGATTTGATTTAGATTAGATGATAAACAAGAAGAATATGGCCTGGGCAGAGATACAATGTACATGTACTTGTATTTGTTTAAATGCAGTCACTGTGGGTTTTAAAAATAAATATAAAACAATTGGGGGGGGGGGGGGGAGGAAGGGGGTGGTATGGAATTTTGGTGGTTACATGTACAACAAATTGTAACACTCACAAGCCTAGTTAAAGGTTTGTGGTAACTTCTTGAAGCATATTAAATCTTTCTTTGAGATGTGGTGGTTCTGAAAAGTGAAAAGAACCACTGGTGTAACAACTCCTCGTTTCAATCTCTATGCTCTGACCATCTTCAGGAGAGAGCAGAACCAAGCTACAACTCATACAGAGATTTCACATACAGTATGTCACGACAAGCTTTACTTTCCTTAATTACTCCCCCAAAACATGACCATAACAACTTACTTGGTAAGAAGCACTGCGGCTGTTGATAATGTTTAACACTTTGAGAAACAATTCCCTTCAAACGAATAATGGTTTTAGAGAGAGGGATTCAAACACATTTCTTTCTGAGAAACGTTTCTGCATGAAACGTTTCTCAGATTGTGTATTCCTATTACGGATTATTCTTCCTGCGTGGACACAACCGCTCCAGATTTTCGACGATATCTTAAAAACATTACCACCTTTTGAAATGAAATTATCAAAGGTTAGTTTATTGTATCTACATGTACATTTAAACAGGATTAAAACAACCGAACTGCTCCAAAAACCAAAGGTAAAATTTGACTTTAATACTCACAAAGTTCTGGCTGAGGTTGACGTCTGACGCATGTATGCAGCAAAACTTGATGTGGTTATACTCCTGAGCTAGGCAATGGAGACAACCATTCATGGCATCACAGGCTGGTACTGCCTGTACAGAGGGGGGGGGGGAAATAATGGAGACATATCAGCCCGCAGTTGTCAACAACATTACTACGTCAAACAACTACAATATTTCCATGTCGTGGTCAAGCGCAATGGATTCAAGCTCTGATTCAGCAGAGTGTTGGTTTGAGTCCTTAAGCAAGACACTTTAAAACCATTATTGCTTCATCTATCGGAAGGGACGTAAAGCCGTAGGATCTGTGTGTTCTGTAGAACAAGTAAAATTATAACCCAGTTACACTTATTGCTAAGAGAATGTGTTTAACCCTGTGTTTCTGACAGTGGCTGCTGAGTAAAAGGGAATAATAGAACAACAATAGCAGGACCCCACAAGTCACCATCGGTAAGGGTGTGTGCGTGAACATGTCACCTCACGATCACCTGGCGGCGGGTCGAGGGACCGGATATGGCTTTTTACCGGGACGGCTTTTACCCAGATCGCGTTCTCACCTGACTATTCGGCTCGGTTAAACTATCCTGTTCAATTTAACCGGGCAGAGGTAGGTCAGTTAAACTACCCATTTGGGTCGGGTAAGTTACCTGGGAGGGAAACTTCCTGGGCTGTTCGCATTGGACTTAAAATGGTTAAGTTTCCCATTTGCTCGGTTAGTTTACCCAAAATAAGTCCAATGCAAACACGGCTTACATGTAAGTGACTTGGCTTAGTGGCTAATGTCAGTGTCTCTCTAATTTGCTTTTGCTCATAACACAAACCTTACTAAAATCTACTTTTTCAGTTACTGCTCCACATCTTGGAATGTTTTGCCTGTGCAGGTCAAACCAAGTTCATCAGTAATTTAATTCAAAATTACTCTAGAGGCTCATTTAATGTCATTCTTGAAATAATAGTTAGTTTTTAATAACAATAAATAATACGCATTTCTTATAATAATAGCACTTTATCAAACCCAAGGGTGTCTCAAGGCGCTCATTCTTTTTTCTACAAGGTACATGTATGCTGAGATATGTTCAAAATATAAGACCCATTTATTTACATGTACATGTACATGTACATCATGTACATGTGGCATCATGTAACAGTTTACAAGGTGCTGTGGCGCAATATGCCGCCTGCCATACAATAAAACACCGGGGTGAACCCCTTCTCTTTAAAATAAGTGTACTGCATGGGTTCTATAACATGCATTACACAACACACAGGACCACTGGCTTTACACCCCATCTGAAGGGCGAAATCACAATGGTAATACTGACAACTCAGCTAATATGACAAATCTTAATGTTTTGTGAAATCGAACCCTGGATGGACCTCCTGTAGGCATGATTTGTACACAGCTTATTCTCAAATCTTATACTTTATGGAGATTGCACTGTCTGTTTTTTATCAACTTATTTTATATTTTATGAAGAAAGGGGGTACATCTTCAAACTTGTACAACTGTTATTTTTACAACTCCTGAATTTATGTGGAAGTTATGAGACAAAAGGTAACATTTCCCATGTGACCAGTGTATTATCTTGCCTGCCTAGAAAGGACCTGGAATGTACACAGTCACTCTGTTTGTAAGCAGAGGTAACATGGTCTTAATAGGATCATTTAAAAAAAAGACAGAATCATTCAACCTACTGAGATTGCTAGTCTACAGTTAGTCCAAACACTTGCTCCATAGTAGTAGAAGATTCAGTGACATGCACCCACAACAACAAAACTGACCAGGAACAAGTAAACAGTCTTGACAAAACCTAATTCATCTTGAAAAGCACACTATACCAGAAACTAGGTCAGATGATTTCACCGCTTTGCTCTTCTCAAACCATTCATCAGACGAGACTTCAAAATATTTAAAAAACCTCTACCTTTGAGCAATTCAATCCAACTTAAGGCCAAGGTCAGATTTCTAATTTGTTACAGTTGACCTTTCACAGGGATTCGATAAACACACTGTGGGCAACACCGAGATGCCGACATTGTTTCTTGATTGCTTACATTCTGAGACAACCGCGGACGTGTCGCTCCATCGATTCCGTTCTCCTCTTCCAACAAACCACCGTTTACTCAGCTGATGGCCTTAAAGACAATTTCGGATTTTAATCACTGGGTTCAGAAAAGTAATTTGCTGGCTTGATTGGCTTACGAGCTAATCTCAGGGATGGTGTTATTGATCAGGACAGCCTTGAGTGGTCTGGATTGTGTAGTTAACATTAAGTGAGCCAATTTAGGCATGCTGACATCATTGATTGATAATGCAGAAATAACTAGGGATTTTGTTTTGTGGTGAATTTTTCTACCCCTTGGCATACTAACTAAGAACTGTGTGATATCTCCTCACCGGGGAATGCTCTTTTCCAAATAGATAGTGATTTAATTATCTTTTGGGCAGTCCCTAGGCTGCTGGTTTCTTTTGTATATTTGTACATACATGTATTCCTCTGTTTTTTTGTTATTCTTGGTCTGACTGTTTATTCTCATTAGGGTTTTTTTAAAGCCTGAATGATAAATAAATAAATAAATACATTGTATAACCCACTCCCTACATGCCCTATAGTGTTAAACCTAGCAGTGCCTCGGGGCAATTGAACTGGCCCAATATTCTGACTTTGTAGAGACTGTGTAAGTCTCTAGCGGGTATTTGAACTTCAGGGACCAAGTCGGTCCCAACCATATTGAGTTTTTACATTGTGCGCAATTCTGTTTCTTCAAATACTTTAGTTTAAACAAAGTTTACGGCTATACAAATTATATCATATTATTGGGTTAGTAGAATTAACCTTCATGAAAGTGAAATAAATTTAACAAATCAATGAAGAAAACCAGTGAATCAGACTTACCCTCCGTTCCTGATTACTTACATGTATGAATAGTTAAGAATTTTGCCCAAATGACATTCATGATATCATTAAATGGTTGCATAAATGTGGACGTCTGTAGTTTTAATTTTGTTTTGATGTTAATTTTAATAAATTATTTGTATTTGAAAATTAAAACTGTATAAAAAATTCCGGTATCAAGAATTTGTGTACATATGTTAATAGAATTTACAAAGAAGATTGCAGAAGATTTCATTTAGCAAGGCTTTCACAGTCCGGGCCAATTAAATCGGCTCTATTTTTATTGCGTTGGTGACCAAAATAAACAAGGCCTAAAAACAAAACTAGGCATTAAAAATGCAGGCGTCCCCAAGTTTATTTTATTTTTAGAGGAGACAATTTTTTGCTAATCAGTGGGGCCAGCTTGTGTAAAGTGAGCGAGGGTTAAAGTGGACAATACCTCTTTTTTTCTTTTTTTCTTATTTGCATATCGGTGTCCTTCACTGAAAAAAAAGGTGGCCTTCCCTCCCAAATGACTCTCCAGGAAATGCAAGCTTTGAATAACACCACCTGGTATTTAGTAGTACTTTGATTAATTACAGTGAGTAACGAGCTACATGTAATCAACGATGCATTACCAGCCTCTCCATAAAACAGGAAAACCCACTCCTGCATTGATCAGACAAATGGACTGTTTACAACGAGCAAGGGCTTAATTGGGTTTTTTACTAACCTATCAGTAATTTGTCCTCAGACATGACTTTTTAGAAAACATTTTGTCTGTGATGATAAAAGTAGTAATAGGCCCTAGTGGTTAACAGCACAGAGTTCTTTTATATCGCACTAAAACGTGCTTTACAACATTATACCTGTTCATCGACTTCGAACAATCCACAAACTTTCTCAACTCCCTGGGAAGCATGCAACCTCAAACTGGTTTTATTTAGGGGTTAATCCAACATAATGCCATCGGAGCCCTCACAGGTGCCCATTTAAACACCTTGGTTAAGAGAAGTCAATTTATGGCCAAGTGTCTTGCTCAAGGACACAAGTGTCAGGACTGGGATTTGAACCCATATTCCGATGACTAAGCCATCACAACTTGAGTCTGATGTGCTACACAGCTCGGCCACAACACATCAAATAATAGTTGGGAACTATAGTATGTTTTGTTAGCATTACCGTTAGGATGGTGCATGCCTCGTACAAATTACTCCCAGTATTGAATTTATAATGAATCTAGTTTCAGTCTGTACCGGCTCATTGATTATAAAGCTTGTACATTGTAACAGTGCCAACGCTCCAGAGAAACATTGGTTCACCCCAATACCCCTCCTAACAGTGTTTTACTCAAGACTTGGAACTGCAACCACTACCGAGACCTGAAAGTTCGACACTGAGACCAAGACCAGGACCTGGACGACTGAGACTGGAACCTGAAGTCCAACACCGAGACTGAGACCAGGGCCCAGAAGACCCTAACTAGGATCTGTAAGTCTGAGACCAAGACCAAGACCTGAAAGTCCGACACTGAGACCAAGACCGGGACCTGGAAGACCGAGACTGGGTCCTGTAAGTCTGAGACCAAGACCGGGACCTGGAAGACCGAGACTGGGTCCTGTAAGTCTGAGACCAAGACCGAGACCTGGAAGTCCAACACTTAGACCAAGACCAGGAACTGGAAGATACATGTAAAGAGCAAGAACTGGAAAACAAACACTGCGACCACAGCGGCCAGGATCCAGAAAGAGTAGGGACCTGGAAGTCCAAGACTAACACTGGGGCTGTGATCGGAACCTGGAAGGTCAAGTCTTAGACAAAGACTGAGACTGGGACCTGAAGTCCGAGTCCTGGACCAAAGGGTGACCTTAAACTTCAACACCGAGACTGAGACTGGGACCAGAAACCGAAAGCTTTGCTGGGTTAGGGGAACAAGAGGCTACATGTGCATACATTGTACATATGGTCAGTAAAGAAAAATGAGAGCAGGACTTTCAAAATATGAATTACATGTAGGTGTACTGTACTTTTATATTTCACCCATCTTGTACTTTTGTCAGTCTGTTTCAAGTTCGGTTTATTTGTTCTGTTTTATTTGTTTTTTTGCTTTGAAAAGAGCTGCATGTCCCATCCATGGTCTCTCAACAATGAAAAGTGCACATCATAAGGTTCAAAACACACACACTCTTACTGTCTCTACTTTATTGATCTATTGCATGCTCTTGCCTATTGCAAAAAAGTGTCTTCCTATTCACTGCGACATCGCTGAAGGAATGTGCTCTTGTGAGGGAAACCTCAACGGGAGCCGCTTCATAGTCCGTTGACTCACAGGAACAATAACTCAGAAGCCTTGCTTCATTAGAAGGCAGATGGTTAGTTGTTAAGGACATCCGTGTAATTAGTAATAGATTGTTAAATCCTCTGATCAGAATTCCCTAATTAATTATTATTATTTCTGGTAATAAAAACAAGGATGCGTCAAAAGTGAATGTAATCACTGCAGCTCGCAGCCCTGAGGAAACCTGTATACATGTACAAGGGTGCTTGCTATGTGAACAAGAAACACCTGGGGTTACCCGTACTCTTCCACGATAAAGTGATCTGTGTTCTTTTACGTGTCCCAATCCCAGTACATAGCACGTACTGTAACACTTAATGTCCCGTCTTAAGGACAAAGCAATTATGGTAAAGTATCTTGCTCAAGGACACAAAAGCCACAACCAGGACTCGAACCAACACTCTGCTGATCAGAAACACCACAGCTCGAGTCCGGTGCTCTTAACTGGTCGGCCACAACACGCCACATTGTCTCAACTCACTCAGATTCAGTTAAAATGTTTGCTAAGCCAAACCTCCATGTACAAGGACAACTGTAATACTCACCTTTGGACAGATTTGACCAGTGTATCTATAAGTTTTTGAAGACTTGAAGATTATTTTTAAGGTGGAAAATACATTCACAGAAGGTTTTGACGCAGAGAGATTTCTCAAGCCACGCTAAATTAAAATGAGTTGTCTGGAAATTCGTCTTTGAGAGGGCAAGGCCATTTTCATTTTGCAAAGGGCACTTCCATTGGATGATCTTTAAGTCTATGGAAAACTGTTCAAGGGCACCAAGGCCATGACCAGAGGCAACAGAGGACATGGCCTCCATGGCCTCCTAGTCATTTAAGGCCTGCCACTGTTGATGTGTAGTGCAAAAAACAATGCATCTCTGCACCATTGGGTTTCCATGTACAATCAGGATAGTTTTGGGGGGAGACTTACATGTAACACTCTGTTGCAGTATCACAAGCGCCTGTTGTGTAAAGATTTTTCAATATAATCAAATCCCTCCCTCTGCATAAGTGCACATTTAATCATCAGACTCCAAGTTAATTAATGAATATCGATCACGGGAGATGATAACATTGAAGTGGACACTGCCCAAAGTGGTCTCAGTTAGACCATGGAGGAAAGGAACAGACTGGACGGTAACACGGATGGCATGAAAAGAGAAAGAGGAATACTGGCTGTGGATCAATGGACAGGAAGGCAGGAAAGCCTGGTGGTCAGACCGATCAATGTCTTGCCTGGGGTTAG
Organism: Leptasterias polaris; assembly: GCA_037783415.1. Lineage (NCBI taxonomy): Eukaryota > Metazoa > Echinodermata > Asteroidea > Forcipulatida > Asteriidae > Leptasterias > Leptasterias polaris. The sequence continues at coordinate 151,895 of JAZGTN010000042.1, read as the reverse complement.
GACACTCGGACATGGTCAATGGTGCATCCAGTCAGGCTTGTATTGACCGTTTAATAGTACAGACCAGTAACAGCAGACAGCGTGATGATAACAGAATGAAAGTGAGACTATATACATGTAGTAGGCATGTTGGGGAGGGGGGATGGAAATACAGTTAGTGTATCCACACTTAACTTCCTGCAAAACATCTCTATGTCGTCATAATAATAATAATAATAATAGTGGCTTCTTATATATAGCGCTCATATCCGTCACTCAGTGACGCTCAAAGCGCTTCAACAGTCAGTATTTTCCTGCAAGGGGGTGGAGCTACTTTTTGAATTTTGAGACCTATTTCTTTACATAGCACCATGTAATGGTTTACAAGGTGCTGTGGCGCAATATGCAGCCAATCAAACCAGGAACACCGGGGCAAACCCCTTCTCTTTTCGATAAGTGCACTGGGTTCTTTTGCGTGCATTACACAACACACGGGACCAACGGCTTTACGTCCCATCCGAAGGACGAAGCAATAATGGTTAAGTGTCTTGCTTAATAAGGACACAAGTGTCACGACCGGGACTCGAACCCACACTCTGCTGAACAGAAACACCAGAGCTTGAGTCCGGTGCTCTTATCCGCTCGGCCACGACACGCCATGATGTAAATGGTTTATTATAATTATGTTATCCGCAACGGAATTTCAAACAGGCCATTGTCTCCATCGCTCTGGACTGGCCTCTGGTCACTGGGCATGCTCAGTGGTCTGCTCTTGCATGTTTCCATTGTTTGACCTCGGCAATGGATGCCAATGCAAGGGGTCTATAATCAGACCTTACACCAACCTGGAATTTCATCCATTGCTCCTGAGAAAAGCACACTGTCATTGGAAAATCGGAAGGACCCAGGGAATAATTTGTAGTGGCACCGAGACCAATAGACCCCTTGCATAATGACGTCACAACTCTCAACCAATGATAGATATTCCTTTAAGTTTGACCTCAGTGGGGGGGGAGGGGGGCTGTTTGATTACAAGAACCCCAAGAAAAACAAATGAATTCCTTATTCACATGAAAATTTGACCTTTGAACAAATTAGGAAGGGCTATCCGAAAGCAGATTAGTAGAATACCATGACTGCCAAAGTAATATTTACACCAAAACAGCTTCTTCTGGCCATGACCTAAACAAAAATGTTCAATTCCATGCGCTCTGGCGGACTAGGCAAAATGTACATGTATGCTGGCTAGTCCAGTGTAAGAATGATTATTAAATATTTAGCTCTCGGGGCATGCAAATCCAAACGTACATGTACATGTATACTATACAATGTATGATCGCACACAGTCAACTCATACCCAGAGCCTTAGATTGCTAATTCTTTAAAAAATGAAACCAGCATTTAAGTCTGTAAGTTCTGTACCTATACAGCTTTCAACTAATTTGGTCAAAATCCATAAATGTGTTCCGAGTGGAATAACAAACTGTTCAACAAAATCTGACGTGACAGCCACGATCAATACCGACTCAAATTTGCAGTTCCGTGTACTCAGATGCGCCTGATTTAATTTTGTGGGGGAGGGGGGATAGAGGACTGACGATGTTGTTTTCCACAAAATATAATATGCAAATCAAAGTGACTTTTCTGTACAGTCAAACTGCAACTTGTCGTTCTCTTTGTATAGTATTTAGGCTGAAATGCCTGTTTTTATGACACGTTGGTGAAAATCACATGATTGTTAGTTTACAGTTGTGCTAACAATGTCAGTGACTTGATTGGTCATTGACTTGATGACATCATCCTCCATACCTGATCTGATTGGATGACTGTTTTCTCATAATGTCAGCAGAAAGTATCTAACCTCTTCACAAGTTTTAATCAAGGATAATAAGTATGTGTAATGTTTCATATAACAAATGAAAGCTGCATATGTACAACAAGTATACAGAATTGCTGAACAAAGACAAGATCAAAATGTGATATACATACATGTAATGTACAATGCCTGTCACTTAATTAACTACCATTTGCAGCCGTCAAATAAATTGTTAAAGCTTTTTTTCAGCTTTACAGAATGAAGCTACATTGTACAAGTACAACATATTTGTCATACATGTATAGGGCAATATTTTCAGGCGAGTTGGAGGCAACCTTCTGCACTGTACAAGGAACACTTCAGCAGCACAAGAGAGATTTTTCCAGCTGTAACTCACTATCCCCAGGAAAATAATGAGAAAATTGAAATGTGAACGACTTTTCTTACTGGAGATTCACTGGAACTGGTTGCTATTAATTGCCTGGTATGGCATGTCCTTATGACTTGACAAAGCAGTGTATTGCAAGTTTCTCGAACCTACGATCCAACTTAATGTGAATAGCCAAAACACCCTGGAGTGTGACAATTTTTTTAATTTTTGTTTATTACAAAATATTGTGACAGTAACATACACAATGTACAATGTACATGTAACACTAAAACCGAGATACATGTATTGGAATGAGTGTTAAGGAAATAAAAATTGAAAGTAGTCACGTACGAACATTGGAAAGATACTTCTGACAAAAATCCGCCCAAGATTGTACAAAAAGGGGCTTTCTTAATTTTGGCTGGTAACTATCTCTAAGGGTCTGATTGGACATTGATGGGCCAGTCAACTTTGTTCTGAATAACTTCTACCAAATGATAACAAAAACGTCTGTCCTCGTTACATATGTACATGTACATACTGTAAATCGCAAAGATTTATCTCCTCCAGTTTCTTATACTCGGTCATTTACCTTTGTTTTTTCAACCACAATCCTCATGTGCCTCTGAATGGACAAAGACTAAAATACATTTAACAACTTACTCCCCTCCTATGTCACACTTTTGTGTCCATTTCTGTGAAACTGCCCATATGGGCAGGAATGAATGCTTGAGGAACCAATACATGTACATGTACGTAGGATATAAAAATAGTTTTGAAATTATTGACTCATCTTATGCCACTATTTGCTTAAAGTCCAGGCAACATGTAGAACAAACATCACATCACACACACATGTCAATATTTCCTGACACAAATATCTTTCAGAACAAGCCAGTGTAATGTAACTAAAACGCCCCCTCCGCAGAATGTAAGTTGAGCATACATTGCAAAGAGCCACATCCATCAAACACATGAATTGGAATGATTGTGGAAGACAAGACTAAAGTGTAACCAAGTGTATCCATTGCATGTATCCTTGTCATGCTAGGTCTGCCATGTGTCTGATGGAATGACTTTGATCAACTGATCACTGACTCTTCATTAAGTGGTATGCCAATGGTAAAGTTACCATCCACTCTCTGCACAGCCTATTGGGGGCGCTATTCACAATAGTGGGAGCTACATGTACTGCCAGGCATAAAAGACTTACATGTACAAGAAACAACACCAATCGAGATTCTACACCATGTGACTATAAATGCATGTTTTACAAAACTTGGGGATTAGTTTTACAAAATTGCTTTTAACCCAAGTTGTGGATAACAAGTCGCAGGTTTTATGAGTTTCCTTGCTTTCTATTTAAAAGAATACAAGTGACAATCACTTGCAGCCATTACTGGGTTGGCACTATTCCATAATTATATACAGACCTTACTACATGTATCGCAACGTCACAGCCCAAGTTTTTGCCAACCGAGTTTGAAAAACTATGGAAAGCCATAACTGCAAATCAAAAACGGATAGCCATACTTTGTAGCAATGTTACACAAATATTCAAAAATAGTGTTGAATTTGTTGGAATTAATTCAACCAATCATGGAAGGTATTTCAGTTCATGAATCTTTACAGAAAATGTTGAATTTTGTCACAACATGTTTTAACACGATTGAATGTTTTGCTAACATTCGGTTGTCCACGCCAACCGGCGCACTTTGTTTATCAACAATGGAAAGGTCTATAGACCTCTATCATGGCCAGCCATCTTGATTTTATCCCAAATAGATCAACGTAACCAAACCGAGGCTGGAAAGAGAAATAGTCTGGTTCCTTTTGTACATTTAAGGTTATTATTCATTGCTGATATTGGATACAAGGAACATGACCAAAATGGTGGCAGCATCATAATGTTCTACTGCACCCAGTGTTCAATTTTTACACATCACAGGTATCTTTAATAATGATAATAATAATACTGGGTTCACACCCCTCAAAGCGCTCTGTATTTTTTTTCTGCAAGGTATCTTTGACCAATATTGTTGACGTGACTTTACAAAGCACCAGCATGACCTGAGATTAAACCTGCATGCAGTGCGTGTTATACGTAGACCTAGTAACAGCACAAACAGATGTTACAGGAGATATGCAAATGACACAAGATGAATTGGTCTACAGTGTAAACCCTTCTCAGATGACGCCACCATTTTATCACTCGCATGTTGGAGTACGTAATAATAATAATACTCGGTTCTTGTATAGCGCTTTATCACACCCCTAGGGGCGTATCAAAGCGCTCAGTATTTGTTCAAGCAACATGTATGTGGAGCTACGTTGTTGAAGTATGAGACTTTTTTCTTTATAGCACCATGTATAGTGGTTTACACATGGTGCTGTGGCACAGTATGCTGCCGATCAAACCAGGAACACCAGGGCGAACCCCTTTTCTTAACGAAGAGTGCCCTGGGTTCTTTTATGCATTACACAACACACGGGACCAACGGCTTCTCGTCCCATCTGAAGGACCCAGCAATAATGGTTAAGTGTCCTGCTTAAGAACCAAGTGTCGCGACCGGGCCTTAAACACACACCCTGCTGATCAGAAACACCAGAGCTTGAGTCCGGTGTTCTTATCCGCTCGGCCACGACATGCTGGCCACTTACTACATTGTATGCTATCTTAGTACTTATCCATCAGGCACATAATTCTCCAGTATGGCAGAGCTCTCGCGTTGCTACAGAAAGATGACATCAGTGATAAGATTCCGTAGCGTTACACTTTCGTAGGACAATAAGACAACATGGTGGACATTCCAATAACAATAATACGCAATTTTTATAATGCTTTATCGCACCCAGCGTTGTTTTTCCGAAAAAATTGCATCTATGGCTGGTACCTAAACAATTTTAGAAGCCCCAGAGCAAACTGGTTATGAGTATACTTTGAAGACCCATATACCTCTCTGGTAATATATTTTAAAATTTTGGGTTGAACAAAGACAAATTTAAATGTACTAGAGCAGGATTTGAACCCGCAACCTCCGTATTAACGTGCCGGGGCTTTACCAACGAAGCTATCTAGCCGTTATGTTGGCAGTCTCCCTATTTTGTCAATAACTTTGTTCTGGGGTGACAGTCAGTTCTGGGAAGTTCTAAGAGGAGGCGACTTTTTGTTTCAAATATCAAGTAATAAACCACAAGGAAAACACTAAGCTATCTAGCCCTAGCTCTAGCATTTTACTTCATTTAGTCAGGATTTTACTTCGACAAAATTCCTCAAATAAAAAACTTTGAAAACTGCACGTGCGGAAGGTATCAAAACAATTTAAGAAACCCCAGAGCGAACTTGTTAAGAGTATACTTTGTGGGAGGACCCATACCTGTCTCCGGCATGATATTTGGCCTTTAGAAAAAAGTAGGACAATTGTTATTGGATTAAAAGGACTATAGGATTTTATAGATTTTTCAGACAATTTAAAAAACAGTTTTGCTGATTTTTCTGAGGGCAAAAACAAAATGGAAAAATAGACTTAAGCAGAAAGAACATCCTGCCTGCTGTCTGACACGATTAAAAGACGGAATAACTTACCGGAGAGCTGATGTGAATGATGACTGCTACACTTTGGTTTTCCTTGTCAATGGCATCCACAAAGTTCTCTCGATTAAGCTGGATTACTTTGCCAAACAACGGTCTGGATATAAGGAGGCAAACCAAAGTAAGGATCCATTGAGCAAAATTTTCACAGAAAATGTTATTCGATAAAAAATAATTGCACCAGAAAAACAAATGTGTGTGCTTTAAGAGGAACTTTCCTCATTAACTCTTATATGCGCCCACTGGTTGCTAGCACCCGATTTAAAAATAGTTGTAAAACAAAAACTAAATATCACACAGCAACACAGTTTTCAGAAAGGGAAAGAGGACTCTTGAGTGAGGGTGCTAATGTGACCTGTTAGAGGAGAGACGGCTGAGAGCAGGCTTGACTCTTCTCTACAAAGCAGCCAACAAATCCGGAGCTATCGACATTACATGTAGTAAATTCACCATCAACAAGGAAGCCATCCAATGATCCATCGTTTCATAACCAGACAAACATCAGCCACTTCATATAGAAAACTACCCACTCAAGGACTGCTACAACTTACAAGTATTCCTTTCTCCCCAGAACAACGGCACAATGGAATTCTCTCCCAGCATCAATTAGGCATGTCACCGTAGAAAATCTAAAGCATCAATTAAGTTCCAGCAGTCTGCTCGAACTGACCGGGGGGCTCCTTCCTTCGCTTCGCGTCAGCACCCTGTGCTGGATATCCATCAGATGGAGTTTGCACAGTAGCGAACAGGATCTCCATTCTACAAAAAACGAGTAAATAATAAAAGTGTCCATAATTTAATGATAATATTTATAATGATCAATGGTGCATGAAAGGATTTAAAAGGTGTGCACAACATTCATGACATTATCATTACTATATCCTCCCCTGTCCGGTTTTCGATGTAGTATGCCTTTTTCTTTGAATTGAAAAAAAATAAAAATATTCCATAATCAACTGATGCCCTAATTACCTTCCTTTGTTTATAAGAAATATGCAAACATATATTAAAACGTGATGGACATTGAAACTTTCACACCACGCACCGATCTTCGATGACTTCAATAGCGTCCCATTTGTTTTGAGTTTGACCTGTTTTCGATGCAAACAAGAAAGTATGGTGTCCGGGTGAAGCCATACGTGGAAGAAACATCTGCAGTGACTATTAGTGTTCTGTGAGACTTAGTGTATGACTCTTTTTTAAATGTAAATAATTCTTGGCTTTCAAATCTTATTTTTATTTAGTTTTGTGTCTTTTTATGTTTCTTAACATTTATAATAAAGCATATAAATAAACAGTGATAATCGAATCACAAAGCTGATGTTTAAATTTTAATATTAATAACAAAAATGATAGAGTGTTACAAAAAAAAAAATTCCAGACTATTAGAAAATGATCAACATAAGGCACATGGCTTCTTTAAGCCTCTGTATTTTTTCCCCCAGAATGCTCAGCAGAATGTTCAGTCACATGATTTGATCATCGTGAATTGTGAATTGAAAAAGTGTTTGATGAAACTTTTTCGGTGGGAATTTTTTTTTTTATGGCCCCGACAGTATGACATATTTTTGTACCTTGCAGAAATGCCTAAAATACCACAACTTTTTGCATTTACAAGTGCAACTAACCAGTGGAGCCTTACATGTTTCTTAGTTTTGGTCAAATGAGAGGAGACTCTTAATTTGCTTGGCAAGTCAAACCACAAAAATTGTATCTAGGGACTGTTCAACATCGCGCGCAGAGAGGTCAAAGGTTTGCCTCGATTTCAGGAATACAGGGCGTCCTACGATATAATATATAGAGCCCTTGCTCTATGGTAAGAGTGATAACATAAACAATCACAGATTTGCAATTAACTTACATAATATAGTCAAACCTCAGCCTATAATAGTCGTCTCCTCGTTAGTCGTACATGTAATTACTTCTAGAAACTATAAGTAGTTTCTAGAAGTAAGTCGTAATACATGATAATAAAAATACCGCGGTACCAGAAATTTCGTTGTTTCGTTGTCAATACGCCCTCAAGCGACGACTTTCAATAAGTGAACCGGTAACTTAATAATTATAGACCTTTCTTTTGCAACGTCACAGCCCGAGTTTTTGCCAACCCAGGTTGGAAAAGTATGGAAAGCCATAACTGCAAATCAAAAACAGATTGCCACAGTTTGTAGCAGTGTTACACAAATATTCAAAAATAATGTTGAATTTGTTGGAAACAAATCAACCAATCATGGAAGGTAATTCCGTTCATAATCTTTACAGAAAATGTTGAATTTGGTAACATTCGGCCGTCCATGCCAACCGGCGCACTTTGTTGTGCTTTTTTATAATTTATTCAATTTCATAGTTAACTAATTTTGGTCTTGAAATTTAATATTTTTACTTTTGTTTGCCTTTATATACATGAATGTAGTATTCCTTGTTTAAATTTATTGCCTTATGTCACCATTTAAGCTTGGATAGACAGGCCTTCGGGTCATAGTGTTTAGGTACACTTTTGTCTATCCGGGCCGGCTTTAGATGGTTACATGTATGTTGTTCTTGATTCTTGTTTTTCCCATTCTGTTGTTTTTGTCATGTGTCTTGTTGTTGTTGTTTTTGTTGTTGCTTTGTTGTTGCTTTGTTGCCTGTTGCCTGTTGCGTTTTGGTTTTTTTCCGTTGTCTTTCATGGTTGCCCAACCACCCCCTCCCTTTTCCTTCCAACTTCGTTTTGTCTTAGTTTTTGTACTGTCGTATTTATTTATTTTAATAATTTTGACTTATATTATTTTCTATTTTGCTCGATTCTGTTTACTTGTATACTGTATTTTTTGTGATCTTTATTGTCTTGAATCTTGGCCGAATAAATAATAATAATAATAATAATAACTAGAGATAGTGATTGTGTACAATCACAGAGCTGTTCCGGTAATTTTTGTTAATTTCGAGCTGCAAGAAATCACAAACACTACGACCTTATGACAGTAGTTCAGGAGATATGATTATCTCAAGTTATGAGCTCTTTTTTTTGACCGGAAGTTCAGGTCAAAGATAAACTTGGTATTCATTCTGATACTGAATCGAAAGGAGCTTTTAAACCAGAAATAAAGGTCAACATACGATCAAAAGCCTAGCATTAATTTGATTGTTAACGAGGTTTGCATGGACGGCTGTTTTAGAGACTAACAAACCGTATTGTCAAAAGCAGGTTGCACAAACCTTGAACAGAGACTAGACCACAAGCATGTTTGATGGACTTTGAACCTTGCGGTTGATTGGCTCACCTTTTAACTGGTAACTTGTTTAGGTCGCGTATTGTGTGTGTATTCCGTGGTTTAATAAATACCCGTAATAAATGGTCAAAATTTCAAATATTTGTAAAAAAAAATGTAATGACGTCATCATGTTGCAACTTTAGATTTACGTAGTCATTATCATTGTATATCTCTATGCCAAGTTTCAACTCAGTAAAAAAGTTCATTATGTGTACCAATTTTGAAACGATTGTCATAAACTTCACCGCAGACATCTAGTAAAAGTTTATTTCGGTATGTTTATAACCTGCCGCTAGAGGGCGCTTTGAGATGTTTTGACGTCACCGGTCATTATTTTGTAAATCAGACCCTTGCTGGATTATAACATCATTGAAAACAACTTGAAAAAATGGCCACTTTTAAGCTACAAGGCACGTCCGGTTTCGACCGGAAGTAGAGTTCATGTCATGTCACGCACACTTTGAAAAATGAAGACCTATAATAACTCTATATAATCCCGCAAAAAGCAACCGACGGTCTCTTTGCTTGATTTGATATAGATTTTCAAAGATTAAAATGTTTAATGTTTAAAAACCTTGTAATTTGACACCTGATGACGTCATCATGACGTCATAACTACTTAATGGAGGTTTGATCAAGGTCCTAATAATTATGGTCTAAGAAAACAGACACTATCAAGATCCTAACATTGATTGTTAACGAGGTTTGCATGGACGACTGTTTTAGAGACTAACAAAGCATAACGCTAAAATCAGGTTGAACGGAGACTAGACTACAAGCGTGTTTGATGGACTTTGAACCTTGCGGTTGATTCAATGCAGCAGCCGCGGTCACCGTTTAGGTCGCGTATTGTGTGTGGTCTCAGTGCAGTTTATTTTCCCGCGGTTTGACAGCGGGTCAATGTATACCCGATTTCAACCATAACTGAATTTCAAAAAGGTAACATCTCTGTGGAAAAGTTTGAAAAGGCTTAAGGACCTACAATCTGATATAAAAATTGTCCGTAGTGTGTGTGTAAAAAGTAGGCCCCCCTATGAATATTTCTTAAAGTATTAATTTTGAAATTTTCAACTTCCAGTTTGAACAGGAAGTCGAGGACAATCGGCATAAGACTCTGTGTAGTATTTGCTACATTTTTCAAAAGCTCTCCGATGATGTATAGATTGTTATAATAGCTTATGTACTTCTTGAGTTATGAATTGTTTAAGTATTAAACTTTGATTTACTATATTTTAACACCTGATGGCGTCATCATGACGTCACAACTACATAATGGAGGTTTTATCAAGGTCCTAACATGGTGTAAATTTGAAGTTGATCCGATATACAAAAGTTAACATTTTCTGCGGGATTTTTTTTTTATGAAGAATTACACAAAGGCAAATTTTGACCTTCCGGTACTACCGGAAGTAAAGGTCATGTGAATTTGGCGTTAACTTTGCAAATGTTGCCCGTATCTTGATCTATCATATGCCTAAATATGACTACAGTAGCTTTAATATTCAGAGACATACAGGCATTGGCATGAGGGTACTTTTTGAGCTAAAATGGCTTGTAATTTGACACCTGATGACGTAATCGTGACTTTCTCGGCTTCTCCTATAATGTTCTAACTTCACATAAAGTTTCAAGTTGATCAAAGATTCGCGAGTATGCGTTTGCTTGCGGACAAAGCTAGTTGAGAAGAATAAGCAAAACAAAGAAGAAGAAAAAAATACCGAACAAAAACAAAGAGTTGTTCGGGCGTAAGGCCCGAACACCTAAAAACCGAACAATAACAAAGAGTTGTTCGGGCGGAATGCCCGAACACCTAAAAACGGAACAAAAACAAAGAATTGTTCGGGCTGAATGCCCGAACACCTAAAAAATTAAATAAAAAAGGAATAACAGTAAAATCTCTACCTTATCAAAAAAGGTAAAAAAGTTACGTTGCTGGTAGTGTCAGGCGTTCACGCTCCGGAGGGGTTAGTATGCGTTTGCTTGCGGACAAAGCTAGTTGAGAAGAATAAGCAAAACAAAGAAGAAGAAAAAAATACCGAACAAAAACAAAGAGTTGTTCGGGCGTAAGGCCCGAACACCTAAAAACCGAACAATAACAAAGAGTTGTTCGGGCGGAATGCCCGAACACCTAAAAACGGAACAAAAACAAAGAATTGTTCGGGCTGAATGCCCGAACACCTAAAAAATTAAATAAAAAAGGAATAACAGTAAAATCTCTACCTTATCAAAAAAGGTAAAAAAGTTACGTTGCTGGTAGTGTCAGGCGTTCACGCTCCGGAGGGGTTAGATAGCACTCGCTGTGCCCCCCCACCCCCCACCCCCCCCCCCCCCCCCCCTACTACGGAAACGATGTAGTTCCTTTGTTTGTGGCGGTTGACCCAGCAGCATATCCTCCCCTGCCTCCCCTGCCTAGCCACTAGGGCCCTGACCAAGAAAAAGAAAAAAAGAAAAAAACAACAACAACAAACAAACATAGAAACACCCAACGAAACAGTATATTTTGAATTATAACGTTTTTGGGGTCCTGCTATTAATAGATTGCGTAAATATAAGAATCTATCACAACCCGGGGGGTTTGTGTTTAAACTTTTGGGGAGACTTGATAAATTTAGGCGTTTAAGTTGGCCCTATTTTACTTGGCAAGTGGAGAAGTGCTTCACGAAAACTGGCAGCAAGTCGGTTTGGGGAAAAGTTCATTTTCTGGGGTCGCTAGAAAAAATTCCAAACGGTTGACCTGCCAAAAATTGAAAAGAATTCTGAAGTTTAGTTGTCCGAAACATGTTTGATTGGTTTTCACGATTTTTTGAGTACTTTTGAATATTTATCATTTAGCATTGGTTCCTATGGGAGTTTATTTAGTGGGGAGTCCAAGGCCCGTCTAGTTTGTTTCCTTCCAAGTGAAAACACCTCAACGCCGGTGAAAGTTTCCCTACGTCCGGGCATCAATCTTGAAAAATGTCCCTACCCAAAAAATTAATAAATAAACATTATATATTAATTGCAACGGAAAAGAAAATTAAATGCTACGCGGCAATTAAACCAACAAATTATGTTGCATTATTCTGATTTGTGTTTTTCGTACAGATGAAAAAAAAATTAAAAATACGGCTTGGGTAAACAATGTAAAAATTACGGGGCGACATGTCATGCTTATAAAGCGCCGCGAGTCCGGTTTCACGGACTGACCGGCTGACATCTAGTTCCCATCATGGTGTGGCGACCGAGTCACAGCATTTCCTTTCCTGTCTTGAGCACCCAACTAAAATGCACTCCCACTTGCCCACTTCTCCATCAGAGTCCACTTGCCAAGTAAAATAGGGCCAACTTTAAAAGCCTAAATTTATCAAGTCTCCCCAAAAGTTGAAACACAAAACCCCCAGGTTGTGATAGATTCGTATAATTACACAATCTATTAATTGCATGACCCCCAAAACGTTATAATTAAAAATAATTATACTGTTTCATTATTTGGGTGTTTTTTTATTTTGTTTTAATTTTTTTATATATTTTTTTGGGGGGGGGGGTCTCAACTTGTTTTTGGTTTGCTTTATTTATTGAATTGTTTATTTAATCATTTATTGATTTTCTTATATAATTTCTTCTTCCCTTTTCATTTAGTTATTTTTTGAGTCCCCATTCAGTATAGATACATGTTGTTGCCGTCTGTTGCATGACGAATCCGGCCCTTTAAAAATCTTGGCAGTTTTCACACATCCTTTTCAACCTCTGTGGGGAGTCTTTAAGTAAACAAACTTCCTCTTCCCCACTGAGATAATCCCCCTAATCCAGTAAATAGACTGTGCAAGTCTCGCGCGTATCCGAACGAGAAAACACGTCAAACGAAGAAAATTTTTATTTCTGAAATTAAATCTTTTTTTAAAATTATATCTCATGACAAAATCTGAACAACAAAAATTAATCATTACAATTTTATGAAAAGGTTTAGCTTTTGAAAATAAAAATCACAATAGTGTGTATATTATTATTGAACAAAAATTAAAACTCTGGGACAAGGATGCCTATTTGATGTTAACTTTTTAGAAACCCCTTACGCGGATTCGTGAATGTCAAACGGGTCTTAAATGGACCCGTATCGCAGTTTAAAGAGGATGCTGACGCCTTAACAACCATAGACTGCAATGAAAAGGGTTTGCTTTGCAATTACAGCATCTGGCGATTATAGTTGCGCCTCCAAAACAAGCGTTTACGTAAGTTTTATGATCGGAGGCGAGCACAAAATTCTTAATTTTTTGCAATAACCGGAAGCTGAGGTCAAGTTTAATTCTTGGGTTTTCTTCGTTATATTGTTGAATTGGTTTTACTTTCATATTTTGTTATCACTTAGTATTACATTCCCAACAACATGTATACTTTTCTAGGTCATAACCTACGTTAAACTAAAATAATTGACGAAACAAAATCTCGCCCACGTAAAACTCCATATGGTTGGGACCACTATGGTCCCGGAAGTTCGAATGCGCGCGAGACTTGCACAGCCTATAAACATTCACTCACCCAGCTTCATTATTGCCGGAACTATTTCAATGCATTTTCATGTACACATAAAGTGCACTATTGTTTTAACATGGTTTCTAGACCTCCCTGTTATATTTAACATGATTGATAATACAACATGTAGCTTGTAGAAAAAGGCAACCCTGAATAGTGACAATTTAGTCATTTTTCACAATTAAGTTCTACTTTCAAGCTGCGTTTCTCAAAGCTTTGTTAAACTTTTGTTGACTTTATCGAAGTACAAATACCGATTTCGCAGAGAAGAGATTGCGTTGGCAAACGGAACGTTGACGCGTTTGAGGTCATACAGGGTTCTCCCCACGTACAAGCTAGCGTATCGGCCCGATACGCAATTTTTTGGGCCGATACGCCGGCAAAAAGGCCGAGCTCATTTTTTCCCGCCCGAAACGCTTTTCAATTTTTGAATACCTTTCTTTCATTGACCGTAACAAACGGTCATACTATCAGTATCACAGTCTCTGTCCAGTGCCTTGGCCAACGTAATTTATAATCCATCAGTAATGCTTTCTTCGTGTGTGTCTTTGATCTACGTCGTCAATCACGATCACATACAGAAAACAACACATTCCTTTCGTGTGTGCCACGAACGATTGAGAAAAGCGCACATGGCCACTGAAGTCAGTTAACTGTTTCCCTTCGATGCCACGTGCACCTTTTTCCGAAGACGGGTACCAGCGAAACCATGCTCATTCTCGACCCCAAAAGAGCAAGCACGTTGATCGCTCGCTCAATCCCACATGCGTAATCCGTGCTACAAAAAAACATGTGCATACATGTTTAGAGCGGTGTTGAGCATGTCTGTTTTATTTATGTTTTATAATTGGGGCTACTTGAGGAAATTTAATTGACAAACAATATATCACGTATGTAAACAAATTATTTTGACTTCATTTTAATTTACAGAGAATCTTATTTTCTGTGTAAACTGAAAATAAATCGGAATAAATCAGTTGAAATGGGTTCACCACCCAAAGGGGAACCCCTGGCCAAATTGTTTTTTCCTAAACAGGATGTCTTATGACTGGAGTACGCGCTCGAGACTAATCACACCAATAAAAATCCGCCACTGTGATCGTTGCTGTATACTGTCTAGCCAAAACAACGAATCAACAATAGTAACATTTCAAACTTAAAAGATTGTAATTTCTGTCAACCACTTTGTTTTCGTGTATTTTTACTATAAAGTTTGAAGTCTACCCACAGTTGGTAACACTTCTAAATTAACCATTGGAGCAGAGAACAAGGTCCTACATGGTTAGCTAGACGGACTACAGTTAAAGCCGATAGTTATCAATGCGCACGTATAAGACTTGCACCGGACATCAAAACAAACTCCAGGTAAAAGATCGTTCTCGGCCGTTTTGGGGTTAATTTTCACGGTTCAAAAAAGAAAATAAGGTAACAGTTTTCGCAGGATATTAGTTTAACAATGTTTTTTACTCAGATTGTGAAACTTTGCTTTACAAAATATGACTGAATTCTTTAGGCAGGGCTACCTTCCCAAGATGATTATAATAGGATTAGCGGTGATAAGAATCTTAATCTCCCAGGCCTTCTTTCTGAAAAGGATGTTTTCCAACCCGAGTGAACAAAAGGCTCACTCGGGTTGAGTTTTAAAAGGCGGATCTGTAATGTTTTCTCCAGTCTGGTCGGGTGCACTCGTATTACTATACATTGTAAACTCACGGGGTTAAAGTACCAACACCTTACTAGCGCAGTGGGATAAGGTGCTGGGACTGTCTCAACACTTGGACCACGCGATCCGGGTTCGAATGCCGTCTGCACTAATATAGGTTCAAGGCCTTTTGCTGTCTGTGGCAACAGTGTGATTGGGATCCGCCTTGCTTCCTCCCCTAAAGTGGTCAGGGCCCTAGTGGCTAGGCATGGGAGACAGGGGAGGATATGCTGCTGGGTCAAAATGCCACAAACAAGGGAACTAATCGCTGCTGCAGAAGAGGGGCGTAGAGTGCGCTATCTAAACCTCTCCAGCGCGTGAACGCCTGACACTACCAGCAACGTAACTTTTTAATCTTTTTTGATAAGGTAGAGATTTTACTGTTATTCCTTTTTTGTTATTTTATTTATTTATTTATTATTTACATATTTTTTAATTCCTCTTCGGATGCAACTACGCAATAAAAGATACATAAAATCCTGCAAAAACATTTTATTAAAGAAACAATTGCAAAAAAAGGAAACCAAAACATAACCACGGAAACACATAATCCAAGCAAGCGCACTAAAGATAGCCCCCCCCTACCCCCTCCCCCGGAAAACAAAAGGGGAAAAACAGACACACAAAAACACAAACCAGACAAACAACCCTTCCCCCACAAATAGTGAAAAAAATTAGCATCGGCTCATTAATAAGTTTTAGGCCCTCCAAATAATTTATAGGCTATTAGACTGATTTTATGGCCCACGCAGGTTTGTGTACGAACCGCAGTGCCATTGGTTGTGCACAAACAGGTCTGTACACAAAACACCGTGCCATTGGTCCATGTACAAACTATTAAATGTCACTTTTATCGAGAGTGTCCGACTAATGGGGGCTGTTAACTTTCAACTTGGAGGTTTATTGGATGACATAGGCACTGAAATAAATAGTCCTATTTGCCAAGAGGTGTAGGGAAATTTTTCATGATTGGTGCCCGGCCGGACGTAGGGAAACTGTCACCGGCGTTGAGGTGTTTTCACTTGGAAGGAAACAAACATTACAATAAGTACGCACAGGCCGAGTGACAAACTTTAATGAGCTGTCATGTCATTAATACTAGCCAATTACAGCACGCAGCGATTTGGGAAGTAATGAATATTTAACGATCACGCAGTGAGTCGGTGACTTTGCGCGACATATCGAACGGTTAATGTAACATAACGTAAACAAAATGAGATTAGCCAATCAGCGCGCGGCACCGTGAACTTGCACGCGGCGCACAGCTGGGTCATTTCAATACGGCAAACATTTTCTGGTTTAATGAATACAGTCTATGAATATTGGTTAGGTACGTACAGTAAAATTACGTTAATTTCTTTCAAATTTGGTTTGAATATTCATTAGGATTTACAGTAACTAACTGTGCAGTTACTATGAATGAACTAGTGATTAAACGGCAAATAGACCGCCCACTGTGGGGCGCTGTGGGTGGAGCAGATCGGCCTCAACGATCCCCCCGAACGCGTGAATTGTGAATGGTCGTGTGACAGAGCTCAGTTTGCTTTTGTGCAAAAGTTGTCGTTTTGAAGTCGACGGGTACATATGTAAAAATTTTCCCCAAACAACAATTTTTGGCTTGTACAGTAAGTACACAATATGAATTTTCATGGGAAACAGTTACTATCTTCAGTAGGAGTTTCTTTTATGAGTATTGGTTTCATACAAAACAGGGCATGTGCATTTGGCCTATACTTGTCTGTGTGCGTGTTTCGGTGAGTTATTTAATGTTGACGATTACTATGAAGGATGTCCGTCAACTTATTGTAATGACTAGACGGGCTTTGGACTCCCCACTAAATAAACTCCCATAGGAACCAATGCTGAATGATAATATTCAAAAATACTAAAAAAATCGTGTAAGTCTCTCAGCCTCTTGAAAACCAATCAAACATGTGGAGAAGTGCTTCACGAAAACTGGCAGCAAGTCGGTTTAGGGAAAATTTCATTTTCTGGTGTGTTTTTCTGAAAAAATTCCAAACGGCTGACCTGCCAAAAATTGAAAAGAATTCTGAAGATAATAGTGGTCCGGAGACTTACACGATTTTTAGCATTGGTTCCTATGGGAGTTTATTTAGTGGGGAGTCCAAGGCCCGTCTAAGTTTGTTTCCTTCCAAGTGAAAACACCTCAACGCCGGTGAAAGTTTCCCTACGTCCGGGCATCAATCTTGAAAAATGTCCCTACCCAAAAAATTAATAAATAAAAATTATATATTAATTGCAACGGAAAAGAAAATTAAATGCTACGCGGCAATTAAACCAACAAATTATGTTGCATTATTCTGATTTGTGTTTTTCGTACAGATGAAAAAAACAAAAAAAAACGGCTTGGGTAAACAATGTAAAAATTACGGGGCGACATGTCATGCTTATAAAGCGCCGCGAGTCCGGTTTCACGGACTGACCGGCTGACATCTAGTTCCCATCATGGTGTGGCGACCGAGTCACAGCATTTCCTTTCCTGTCTTGAGCACCCAACTAAAATGCACTCCCACTTGCCCACTTCTCCATCAGAGTCCACTTGCCAAGTAAAATAGGGCCAACTTTAAAAGCCTAAATTTATCAAGTCTCCCCAAAAGTTGAAACACAAAACCCCCAGGTTGTGATAGATTCGTATAATTACACAATCTATTAATTGCATGACCCCCAAAACGTTATAATTAAAAATAATTATACTGTTTCATTATTTGGGTGTTTTTTTATTTTGTTTTAAATTTTTATTTTATTTTATTTTTTGTTGGGGGGGGGGGTCTCAACTTTTTTTTGGTTTGCTTCATTTATTGAATTGTTTATTTAATCATTTATTGATTTTCTTATATAATTTCTTCTTCCCTTTTCATTTAGTTATTTTTTGAGTCCCCATTCAGTATAGATACATGTTGCCGTCTGTTGCATGACGAATCCGGCCCTTTAAAAATCTTGGCAGTTTTCACACATCCTTTTCAACCTCTGTGGGGAGTCTTTAAGTAAACAAACTTCCTCTTCCCCACTGAGATAATCCCCCTAATCCAGTAAATAGACTGTGCAAGTCTCGCGCGTATCCGAACGAGAAAACACGTCAAACGAAGAAAAATTTTATTTCTGAAATTAAATCTTTTTTTAAAATTATATCTCATGACAAAATCTGAACAACAAAAATTAATCATTACAATTTTATGAAAAGGTTTAGCTTTTGAAAATAAAAATCACAATAGTGTGTATATTATTATTGAACAAAAATTAAAACTCTGGGACAAGGATGCCTATTTGATGTTAACTTTTTAGAAACCCCTTACGCGGATTCGTGAATGTCAAACGGGTCTTAAATGGACCCGTATCGCAGTTTAAAGAGGATGCTGACGCCTTAACAACCATAGACTGCAATGAAAAGGGTTTGCTTTGCAATTACAGCATCTGGCGATTATAGTTGCGCCTCCAAAACAAGCGTTTACGTAAGTTTTATGATCGGAGGCGAGCACAAAATTCTTAATTTTTTGCAATAACCGGAAGCTGAGGTCAAGTTTAATTCTTGGGTTTTCTTCGTTATATTGTTGAATTGGTTTTACTTTCATATTTTGTTATCACTTAGTATTACATTCCCAACAACATGTATAGTTTTCTAGGTCATAACCTACGTTAAACTAAAATAATTGACGAAACAAAATCTCGCCCACGTAAAACTCCATATGGTTGGGACCACTATGGTCCCGGAAGTTCGAATGCGCGCGAGACTTGCACAGCCTATAAACATTCACTCACCCAGCTTCATTATTGCCGGAACTATTTCAATGCATTTTCATGTACACATAAAGTGCACTATTGTTTTAACATGGTTTCTAGACCTCCCTGTTATATTTAACATGATTGATAATACAACATGTAGCTTGTAGAAAAAGGCAACCCTGAATAGTGACAATTTAGTCATTTTTCACAATTAAGTTCTACTTTCAAGCTGCGTTTCTCAAAGCTTTGTTAAACTTTTGTTGACTTTATCGAAGTACAAATACCGATTTCGCAGAGAAGAGATTGCGTTGGCAAACGGAACGTTGACGCGTTTGAGGTCATACAGGGTTCTCCCCACGTACAAGCTAGCGTATCGGCCCGATACGCAATTTTTGGGGCCGATACGCCGGCAAAAAGGCCGAGCTCATTTTTTCCCGCCCGAAACGCTTTTCAATTTTTGAATACCTTTCTTTCATTGACCGTAACAAACGGTCATACTATCAGTATCACAGTCTCTGTCCAGTGCCTTGGCCAACGTAATTTATAATCCATCAGTAATGCTTTCTTCGTGTGTGTCTTTGATCTACGTCGTCAATCACGATCACATACAGAAAACAACACATTCCTTTCGTGTGTGCCACGAACGATTGAGAAAAGCGCACATGGCCACTGAAGTCAGTTAACTGTTTCCCTTCGATGCCACGTGCACCTTTTTCCGAAGACGGGTACCAGCGAAACCATGCTCATTCTCGACCCCAAAAGAGCAAGCACGTTGATCGCTCGCTCAATCCCACATGCGTAATCCGTGCTACAAAAAAACATGTGCATACATGTTTAGAGCGGTGTTGAGCATGTCTGTTTTATTTATGTTTTATAATTGGGGCTACTTGAGGAAATTTAATTGACAAACAATATATCACGTATGTAAACAAATTATTTTGACTTCATTTTAATTTACAGAGAATCTTATTTTCTGTGTAAACTGAAAATAAATCGGAATAAATCAGTTGAAATGGGTTCACCACCCAAAGGGGAACCCCTGGCCAAATTGTTTTTTCCTAAACAGGATGTCTTATGACTGGAGTACGCGCTCGAGACTAATCACACCAATAAAAATCCGCCACTGTGATCGTTGCTGTATACTGTCTAGCCAAAACAACGAATCAACAATAGTAACATTTCAAACTTAAAAGATTGTAATTTCTGTCAACCACTTTGTTTTCGTGTATTTTTACTATAAAGTTTGAAGTCTACCAACAGTTGGTAACACTTCTAAATTAACCATTGGAGCAGAGAACAAGGTCCTACATGGTTAGCTAGACGGACTACAGTTAAAGCCGATAGTTATCAATGCGCACGTATAAGACTTGCACCGGACATCAAAACAAACTCCAGGTAAAAGATCGTTCTCGGCCGTTTTGGGGTTAATTTTCACGGTTCAAAAAAGAAAATAAGGTAACAGTTTTCGCAGGATATTATTTTAACAATGTTTTTTACTCAGATTGTGAAACTTTGCTTTACAAAATATGACTGAATTCTTTAGGCAGGGCTACCTTCCCAAGATGATTATAATAGGATTAGCGGTGATAAGAATCTTAATCTCCCAGGCCTTCTTTCTGAAAAGGATGTTTTCCAACCCGAGTGAACAAAAGGCTCACTCGGGTTGAGTTTTAAAAGGCGGATCTGTAATGTTTTCTCCAGTCTGGTCGGGTGCACTCGTATTACTATACATTGTAAACTCACGGGGTTAAAGTACCAACACCTTACTAGCGCAGTGGGATAAGGTGCTGGGACTGTCTCAACACTTGGACCACGCGATCCGGGTTCGAATGCCGTCTGCACTAATATAGGTTCAAGGCCTTTTGCTGTCTGTGGCAACAGTGTGATTGGGATCCGCCTTGCTTCCTCCCCTAAAGTGGTCAGGGCCCTAGTGGCTAGGCATGGGAGACAGGGGAGGATATGCTGCTGGGTCAAAATGCCACAAACAAGGGAACTAATCGCTGCTGCAGAAGAGGGGCGTAGAGTGCGCTATCTAAACCTCTCCAGCGCGTGAACGCCTGACACTACCAGCAACGTAACTTTTTAATCTTTTTTGATAAGGTAGAGATTTTACTGTTATTCCTTTTTTGTTATTTTATTTATTTATTTATTATTTACATATTTTTTAATTCCTCTTCGGATGCAACTACGCAATAAAAGATACATAAAATCCTGCAAAAACATTTTATTAAAGAAACAATTGCAAAAAAAGGAAACCAAAACATAACCACGGAAACACATAATCCAAGCAAGCGCACTAAAGATAGCCCCCCCCCCTACCCCCTCCCCCGGAAAACAAAAGGGGAAAAACAGACACACAAAAACACAAACCAGACAAACAACCCTTCCCCCACAAATAGTGAAACAAATTAGAATCGGCTCATTAATAAGTTTTAGGCCCTCCAAATAATTTATAGGCTATTAGACTGATTTTATGGCCCACGCAGGTTTGTGTACGAACCGCAGTGCCATTGGTTGTGCACAAACAGGTCTGTACACAAAACACCGTGCCATTGGTCCATGTACAAACTATTAAATGTCACTTTTATCGAGAGTGTCCGACTAATGGGGGCTGTTAACTTTCAACTTGGAGGTTTATTGGATGACATAGGCACTGAAATAAATAGTCCTATTTGCCAAGAGGTGTAGGGAAATTTTTCATGATTGGTGCCCGGCCGGACGTAGGGAAACTGTCACCGGCGTTGAGGTGTTTTCACTTGGAAGGAAACAAACATTACAATAAGTACGCACAGGCCGAGTGACAAACTTTAATGAGCTGTCATGTCATTAATACTAGCCAATTACAGCACGCAGCGATTTGGGAAGTAATGAATATTTAACGATCACGCAGTGAGTCGGTGACTTTGCGCGACATATCGAACGGTTAATGTAACATAACGTAAACAAAATGAGATTAGCCAATCAGCGCGCGGCACCGTGAACTTGCACGCGGCGCACAGCTGGGTCATTTCAAAACGGCAAACATTTTCTGGTTTAATGAATACAGTCTATGAATATTGGTTAGGTACGTACAGTAAAATTACGTTAATTTCTTTCAAATTTGGTTTGAATATTCATTAGGATTTACAGTAACTAACTGTGCAGTTACTATGAATGAACTAGTGATTAAACGGCAAATAGACCGCCCACTGTGGGGCGCTGTGGGTGGAGCAGATCGGCCTCAACGATCCCCCCGAACGCGTGAATTGTGAATGGTCGTGTGACAGAGCTCAGTTTGCTTTTGTGCAAAAGTTGTCGTTTTGAAGTCGACGGGTACATATGTAAAAATTTTCCCCAAACAACAATTTTTGGCTTGTACAGTAAGTACACAATATGAATTTTCATGGGAAACAGTTACTATCTTCAGTAGGAGTTTCTTTTATGAGTATTGGTTTCATACAAAACAGGGCATGTGCATTTGGCCTATACTTGTCTGTGTGCGTGTTTCGGTGAGTTATTTAATGTTGACGATTACTATGAAGGATGTCCGTCAACTTATTGTAATGACTAGACGGGCTTTGGACTCCCCACTAAATAAACTCCCATAGGAACCAATGCTGAATGATAATATTCAAAAATACAAAACAAATCGTGTAAGTCTCTCAGCCTCTTGAAAACCAATCAAACATGTGGAGAAGTGCTTCACGAAAACTGGCAGCAAGTCGGTAGGGAAAATGTCATTTTCTGGTGTGTTTTTCTGAAAAAATTCCAAACGGCTGACCTGCCAAAAATTGAAAAGAATTCTGAAGTTAATAGTGGTCCGGAGACTTACACGATTTTTAGCATTGGTTCCTATGGGAGTTTATTTAGTGGGGAGTCCAAGGCCCGTCTAGTTTGTTTCCTTCCAAGTGAAAACACCTCAACGCCGGTGAAAGTTTCCCTACGTCCGGGCATCAATCTTGAAAAATGTCCCTACCCAAAAAATGTAGAAATAAAAATTATATATTAATTGCAACGGAAAAGAAAATTAAATGCTACGCGGCAATTAAACCAACAAATTATGTTGCATTATTCTGATTTGTGTTTTTCGTACAGATGAAAAAAATAAATAAATACGGCTTGGGTAAACAATGTAAAAATTACGGGGCGACATGTCATGCTTATAAAGCGCCGCGAGTCCGGTTTCACGGACTGACCGGCTGACATCTAGTTCCCATCATGGTGTGGCGACCGAGTCACAGCATTTCCTTTCCTGTCTTGAGCACCCAACTAAAATGCACTCCCACTTGCCCACTTCTCCATCAGAGTCCACTTGCCAAGTAAAATAGGGCCAACTTTAAAAGCCTAAATTTATCAAGTCTCCCCAAAAGTTGAAACACAAAACCCCCAGGTTGTGATAGATTCGTATAATTACACAATCTATTAATTGCATGACCCCCAAAACGTTATAATTAAAAATAATTATACTGTTTCATTATTTGGGTGTTTTTTTATTTTGTTTTAAATTTTTATTTATTTTTTATTTTTTTTGGGGGGGGGTCTCAACTTGTTTTTGGTTTGCTTCATTTATTGAATTGTTTATTTAATCATTTATTTATTTTCTTATATAATTTCTTCTTCCCTTTTCATTTAGTTATTTTTTGAGTCCCCATTCAGTATAGATACATGTTGCCGTCTGTTGCATGGCGAATCCGGCCCTTTAAAAATCTTGGCAGTTTTCACACATCCTTTTCAACCTCTGTGGGGAGTCTTTAAGTAAACAAACTTCCTCTTCCCCACTGAGATAATCCCCCTAATCCAGTAAATAGACTGTGCAAGTCTCGCGCGTATCCGAACGAGAAAACACGTCAAACGAAGAAAATTTTTATTTCTGAAATTAAATCTTTTTTTAAAATTATATCTCATGACAAAATCTGAACAACAAAAATTAATCATTACAATTTTATGAAAAGGTTTAGCTTTTGAAAATAAAAATCACAATAGTGTGTATATTATTATTGAACAAAAATTAAAACTCTGGGACAAGGATGCCTATTTGATGTTAACTTTTTAGAAACCCCTTACGCGGATTCGTGAATGTCAAACGGGTCTTAAATGGACCCGTATCGCAGTTTAAAGAGGATGCTGACGCCTTAACAACCATAGACTGCAATGAAAAGGGTTTGCTTTGCAATTACAGCATCTGGCGATTATAGTTGCGCCTCCAAAACAAGCGTTTACGTAAGTTTTATGATCGGAGGCGAGCACAAAATTCTTAATTTTTTGCAATAACCGGAAGCTGAGGTCAAGTTTAATTCTTGGGTTTTCTTCGTTATATTGTTGAATTGGTTTTACTTTCATATTTTGTTATCACTTAGTATTACATTCCCAACAACATGTATACTTTTCTAGGTCATAACCTACGTTAAACTAAAATAATTGACGAAACAAAATCTCGCCCACGTAAAACTCCATATGGTTGGGACCACTATGGTCCCGGAAGTTCGAATGCGCGCGAGACTTGCACAGCCTATAAACATTCACTCACCCAGCTTCATTATTGCCGGAACTATTTCAATGCATTTTCATGTACACATAAAGTGCACTATTGTTTTAACATGGTTTCTAGACCTCCCTGTTATATTTAACATGATTGATAATACAACATGTAGCTTGTAGAAAAAGGCAACCCTGAATAGTGACAATTTAGTCATTTTTCACAATTAAGTTCTACTTTCAAGCTGCGTTTCTCAAAGCTTTGTTAAACTTTTGTTGACTTTATCGAAGTACAAATACCGATTTCGCAGAGAAGAGATTGCGTTGGCAAACGGAACGTTGACGCGTTTGAGGTCATACAGGGTTCTCCCCACGTACAAGCTAGCGTATCGGCCCGATACGCAATTTTTTTTGGCCGAGCTCATTTTTTCCCGCCCGAAACGCTTTTCAATTTTTGAATACCTTTCTTTCATTGACCGTAACAAACGGTCATACTATCAGTATGACAGTCTCTGTCCAGTGCTTTGGCCAACGTAATTTATAATCCATCAGTAATGCTTTCTTCGTGTGTGTCTTTGATCTACGTCGTCAATCACGATCACATACAGAAAACAACACATTCCTTTCGTGTGTGCCACGAACGATTGAGAAAAGCGCACATGGCCACTGAAGTCAGTTAACTGTTTCCCTTCGATGCCACGTGCACCTTTTTCCGAAGACGGGTACCAGCGAAACCATGCTCATTCTCGACCCCAAACGAGCAAGCACGTTGATCGCTCGCTCAATCCCACATGCGTAATCCGTGCTACAAAAAAACATGTGCATACATGTTTAGAGCGGTGTTGAGCATGTCTGTTTTATTTATGTTTTATAATTGGGGCTACTTGAGGAAATTTAATTGACAAACAATACATCACGTATGTAAACAAATTATTTTGACTTCTTTTTAATTTACAGAGAATCTTATTTTCTGTGTAAACTGAAAATAAATCGGAATAAATCAGTTGAAATGGGTTCACCACCCAAAGGGGAACCCCTGGCCAATTTTTTTTTCCTAAACAGGATGTCTTATGACTGGAGTACGCGCTCGAGACTAATCACACCAATAAAAATCCGCCACTGTGATCGTTGCTGTATACTGTCTAGCCAAAACAACGAATCAACAATAGTAACATTTCAAACTTAAAAGATGGTAATTTCTGTCAACCACTTTGTTTTCGTGTATTTTTACTATAAAGTTTGAAGTCTATACCAACAGTTGGTAACACTTCTAAATTAACCATTGGAGCAGAGAACAAGGTCCTACATGGTTAGCTAGACGGACTACAGTTAAAGCCGATAGTTATCAATGCGCACGTATAAGACTTGCACCGGACATCAAAACAAACTCCAGGTAAAAGATCGTTCTCGGCCGTTTTGGGGTTAATTTTCACGGTTCAAAAAAGAAAATAAGGTAACAGTTTTCGCAGGATATTATTTTAACAATGTTTTTTACTCAGATTGTGAAACTTTGCTTTACAAAATATGACTGAATTCTTTAGGCAGGGCTACTGTCCACCTTCCCAAGATGATTATAATAGGATTAGCGGTGATAAGAATCTTAATCTCCCAGGCCTTCTTTCTGAAAAGGATGTTTTCCAACCCGAGTGAACAAAAGGCTCACCCGGGTTGAGTTTTAAAAGGCGGATCTGTAATGTTTTCTCCAGTCTGGTCGGGTGCACTCGTATTACTATACATTGTAAACTCACGGGGTTAAAGTACCAACACCTTACTAGCGCAGTGGGATAAGGTGCTGGGACTGTCTCAACACTTGGACCACGCGATCCGGGTTCGAATGCCGTCTGCACTAATATAGGTTCAAGGCCTTTTGCTGTCTGTGGCAACAGTGTGATTGGGATCCGCCTTGCTTCCTCCCCTAAAGTGGTCAGGGCCCTAGTGGCTAGGCATGGGAGACAGGGGAGGATATGCTGCTGGGTCAAATGCCACAAACAAGGGAACTAATCGCTGCTGCAGAAGAGGGGCGTAGAGTGCGCTATCTAAACCTCTCCAGCGCGTGAACGCCTGACACTACCAGCAACGTAACTTTTTAATCTTTTTTGATAAGGTAGAGATTTTACTGTTATTCCTTTTTTGTTATTTTATTTATTTATTTATTATTTACATATTTTTTTATTCCTCTTCGGATGCAACTACGCAATAAAAGATACATAAAATCCTGCAAAAACATTTTATTAAAGAAACAATTGCAAAAAAAGGAAACCAAAACATAACCACGGAAACACATAATCCAAGCAAGCGCACTAAAGATAGCCCCCCCCCCCTACCCCCTCCCCCGGAAAACAAAAGGGGAAAAACAGACACACAAAAACACAAACCAGACAAACAACCCTTCCCCCACAAATAGTGAAACAAATTAGAATCGGCTCATTAATAAGTTTTAGGCCCTCCAAATAATTTAAAGGCTATTAGACTGATTTTATGGCCCACGCAGGTTTGTGTACGAACCGCAGTGCCATTGGTTGTGCACAAACAGGTCTGTACACAAAACACCGTGCCATTGGTCCATGTACAAACTATTAAATGTCACTTTTATCGAGAGTGTCCGACTAATGGGGGCTGTTAACTTTCAACTTGGAGGTTTATTGGATGACATAGGCACTGAAATAAATAGTCCTATTTGCCAAGAGGTGTAGGGAAATTTTTCATGATTGGTGCCCGGCCGGACGTAGGGAAACTGTCACCGGCGTTGAGGTGTTTTCACTTGGAAGGAAACAAACTAGACGGGCTTTGGACTCCCCACTAAATAAACTCCCATAGGAACCAATGCTGAATGATAATATTCAAAAATGTAGGTTTTCTCGGTCAATTTCGGCAAATGAGCAGCCGATTTCATTTTCGTGCGTTCGAATTAAAGCTGTTTTGCCTCTCCAGTTGTTACTGCGTTTCAAATTCAGAATTCGGGCATTCAATTTCGTATTGAGGCAATCAATTTCGCTAAATGAGAATTCAAATAAGTACGACTAAAGAAATACGAATAAACAGATAAATCTGTATTAGGCAACTGTTTCGTATCTTCACTTTAATTCAGGCAAACCTTATTTTCTTTATTTATGGTTCCAGGAGACTTTACATGGGGCCCATGATGTTTTTTCTTCTTTGTTTTCTCCTATATATTCTTTTTTGGGGGGGATCTTTATTGGTTAACTGGCCTAATTTTGTATTGTGTTTGAATGGGGTGTTTCTTTATGTTTTTCCTGGTTTTTGTTGTTTATGTTGTTTCTTCCTCAACCATCAATCTGTTGGCGTGCCAGACATCTTGGCGTATATGTTTAGGTATGGTTGTACCACAAGCTGCAAACTTATTGAAATATGCGTGTAAAACTGTAGCAAAAGCTCGTCTTCGAAGTACAAAGTGACTCAAGTGCAAATAAGTGAACCGTAGGCCTATATGCCTTATTAACAAAGCGTTTTTTAGATTGCACAAATTACAGAAATGACTGCCCAAAAATGAATTTGAATGACTAAACACACGCCTCAAAAAGCTCCGGCGAATTTGAATGCTGCTTTGATGAATCGTTAAATTGAATGATTATTTTGTTAAATCGAATGACGCAACAGTACATTTGACTAGTCATAAAACGAAATCGAATGACCCTTTTTAGTAGCATTCGATTTCGCGCGAAATAGAATAGCGTGGTGGTTATTGGCTGCTCATTTGCCGAAATTGACCGAGAAAACCTATACTAAACAAATCGTGTAAGTCTCTCAGCCTCTTGAAAACCAATCAAACATGTGGAGAAGTGCTTCACGAAAACTGGCAGCAAATCGGTTTAGGGAAAATTTCATTTTCTGGTGTGTTTTTTCTGGGGTCGCTAGAAAAAATTCCAAACGGCTGACCTGCCAAAAATTGAAAAGAATTCTGAAGTTAATAGTTGTCCGGAGACTTACACGATTTTTAGCATTGGTTCATATGGGAGTTTATTTAGTGGGGAGTCCAAGGCCCGTCTAGTTTGTTTCCTTCCAAGTGAAAACACCTCAACGCCGGTGAAAGTTTCCCTACGTCCGGGCATCAATCTTGAAAAATGTCCCTACCCAAAAAATGTAGAAATAAAAATTATATATTAATTGCAACGGAAAAGAAAATTAAATGCTACGCGGCAATTAAACCAACAAATTATGTTGCATTATTCTGATTTGTGTTTTTCGTACAGATGAAAAAAATAAATAAAATACGGCTTGGGTAAACAATGTAAAAATTACGGGGCGACATGTCATGCTTATAAAGCGCCGCGAGTCCGGTTTCACGGACTGACCGGCTGACATCTAGTTCCCATCATGGTGTGGCGACCGAGTCACAGCATTTCCTTTCCTGTCTTGAGCACCCAACTAAAATGCACTCCCACTTGCCCACTTCTCCATCAGAGTCCACTTGCCAAGTAAAATAGGGCCAACTTTAAAAGCCTAAATTTATCAAGTCTCCCCAAAAGTTCAAACACAATAGATTCGTATAATTACACAATCTATTTGCATGACCCCCAAAATGTTATAATTAAAAATAATTATACCGTTTCATTATTTGTTTTTGTTTTTTGTTTTTAAATTTTTTATTTATTTATTTATTTATTCATTTTTTTTTTTGGGGGGGGTCTCAACTTGTTTTTGGTTTGCTTCATTTATTGATTTTCTTATATAATTTCTTCTTCCCTTTTCATTTAGTTATTTTTTGAGTCCCCATTCAGTATCATGTTGCCGTCTGTTGTTTTCTCCAGTCTGGTTGGGTGCACTCGTATTACTATACATTGTAAACTCACGGGGTTAAAGTACCAACACCTTACTAGCGCAGTGGGATAAGGTGCTGGGACTGTCTCAACACTTGGACCACGCGATCCGGGTTCGAATGCCGTCTGCACTAATATAGGTTCAAGGCCTTTTGCTGTGGCAACAGTGATGTGGCATCACGGGTTTGTTTGTTTGCTTTTCTTTGCTCAGTATATGGGATTACCAGCGACAAGATCATGCAATATGCATGTGTGTTATGTGACTGGTTTCCTGCTAAATGTATGTTGTGTGAAATAATAAACTTTTATTTTAAGTAACAATTAAACCTCGGCAAAATATCTCCTGGAAATTTTGGTCTTGGGTTTAAAACGGTAAGCGAAACATTTCATGGACAGTTTTCCACACTCTCTTTCTTACTAAGGTTACGTATAATATTGTAGAAACGGCAATGTCACGCGTGCGGACTGTTTGAGCTTGAACGTGACCAGTGGGCTAATTTGGCGTTCTCTCTCTCTCTGAGTCTGTGTCTATGAATGATTGAAGTACATTGTAGCTATGCATTGTGAATGTTTGTTTGGAGACGGTGTTAACAAGGGTTTCTCGCGTCGTCTCGCCTGGCCCCCCCTTTGGCATAACAAACTTGTTTGTTCCTTTACGGATGGGTTTTGAGTATTGGCATTGATTGGTTTTCTCGCAGTTCCGCAACTTTAACATTTTGCCTTGGGCAGTGTACGAAATTATTCATATAAATCATAGGGGGGTGGGGAACTTGCTTCGTTATCAATTCGTTTCAGATCTCATTACATTAATATTGACAATTCAAGTTGATCTGTAAGGTTGGTTCGTAATTATTTATGGGGGGGGGGATAATTTCTACATATACAAAAATACATTTTTCATACAATTTTTGTATTCATCCAGAACCCTTGTGTTGTTGAAGCTAAGCTTCTAGTTCTACTACTTTAGAGCCCTTCGACAGTGAAGTGAAGTGCATGGTCAGTGTTCCCTGGGGCTACTCACCCACTCCTTCCAGGGTCATGGGGAATTATCTCAAAGACTGTGTTGCAAAGATGAAATTACCCAAGACACTCTGACTCTGGTGTTGTATTAAAGACGATTGTCCTCTTTGACCCGAAAATTTAGATTTTAAATGTTAGTAGCTATTTTTATAGGTAGGAGCTTCCGTTTATAGGTTTGTACTTGAAAAAAAATCTGAAAAAGTATTTAAGTATTGCTGGGATCCTGACCTAAGGCCCATCAGCCATGTACAAACAAATTTGCATGTTCCACGTAGTTTGTGCATTGTGCATGGCCTATGTTTTTGTAAGTCAAATTTTGTTCAGAGAAAGAGAAAATCTTTACAAAAAGCAGCTTGATGAATGTTTTTTTCAAGCTCGCTAGAAACCATAAACTCGATTGGTAAGAAAACCCATCAAGAAAATAAGTGGTTGGTTTCAATCTGAACGCTCACTTAGTCTAACGCTCATACTAGTACTTGTCCTGCAGAGAAGTACTCCCATCTGTCTGAGGAGTACTGATTATGAACATGTATATAATCCTAACAAATCCATTTTCATTCAAACTTGACCTCCGAATTCGATGACATTTTCACAGAATCTGTGAATTGTATGTTTTTTTAAAACTAGACGGTGGGAATGAACTTTACTCACTTCATAAAGCCACTACCTATTTTATGGTAGACACTATAGGATTGCACTGTTTGGTTTGGGTGTACACAGACAAATTTATCCAAACAGGATGTGTCCCTCATATCTCAAAATAGCTAGTTGGTCTGTTTTTAATCCCTTAAAAATTGCAACAGATTCATGAGTTAGCGGATATCTAAAAGACGGAGAGGATTTCAAAATGAACTCACTCAACCAAAGATCAGTATTGTACACTTGCTTTCAGCAATTCATCATTGGGAGGAAATTACCATCTTGATGTGGATGTGGGCAATTGATCAGAACTCTTCCAACAGTGGTGACTTGGATACTGTCTTGAAGCAGCTGTCTCAACAATAGTTGCCACTTAAGACTTCCTTTCTTACCATCGCCACTCTTCCAAGGTTTTTATCTCTCCTCGTTGATGGAAGTTACCATGACAACCGGTGAGGTTTTTCTCCATCACGTCTACATGCAGTAAGCCTGTGGTGAATTGTTTCTTGTTTGGTTGATTAATTTTAGATTTGACATTTTTGTAATATCCGATTGGCATGTTGATGATTCACCATGTCTCATTTGTTTAGTGAATGAAGATGTTTTGTTTCTTTCTTCAAGTCCTTTAGCTTTGTCTACAATGTTCTGGAATCTTTGGCAAAATTTTGCATTTTTAAATCAAAAGCCATAACTCATACCCTTACACCCGCCCCACCATACCCCTACCATTACCTTAACCAAACACTATGCTGAACCACTAAACCTAACCCTGTCCCAAAACCAACCCTTACTCTTGCCTGAACCCAACTCCTACCCCTTCTCTAATCAAACCGTTCCATTCCCTTATTCTTATTCTTTATTCACCTTCACTCTTGCCCAAACCCATTTCTTAACTGTACCCTAACCAAACCCTTGCCCTAACTCTACCCCTAACTCTACCCCTAACTCTACCCCTACACCTTCTGTAACCTAACTCCTACCATTGCCCAAACCCAATCAAGTCCCTACTTTTGCTCAAAGCCAACCCTTAGGGCCTCAACCCAACATATAACCTTGCCTAAACCCGACCTTAACCCTTTCCCTAACCAAACCCCTACTCTTACCTAAACCCAACCCTTACCATTGCTTGAATTCAAACCTTGACCCTGGATAGTTGTGAGAAAGGTTGGGATATACATGTATGTGCCTGAGGGCCAGGGGGTAAGGTTGGATATATGTGCCTGAGGTGCTAGGGGTAAGGTTGGGATATGTGACTGAGGGCTAGGGGTTGGTTGGGATATGTGCCTGAGGGCTAGGGGTAAGGTTGGGATGTGCCTGAGGGGCTGAGGACTAGGGGCTGGTTACAAAGGGTAGGGTTGGGTGTGAGGGTAGGGGATGCCACAGTCCATTATAGTCATGTACTAAAATTTTCATTATCTCACCTTAACACAACCCTTACCATTGCCATGAACAAGCCCTTACACCTGCCTTAAACCGAGACTTAGCCATGCCCTAACCCTTACTCTTACCAAATGCAGCAACCCCAGCCCTTACCTAACCCCTACCCATCACATCTCTTCCCTAAGAAACCCTTATTGCCCAAACCAAACCCCTACCAATGCCAATACTCGACCATTACCATTCCCCTAACTCAACAGTCTCTTGCTCACCCCTCAACCATTCCCTAACCAAACCCTTCCATTAACAAAACCAAGACTCCTACCATTGCCCATATCCAACCATAACTTTTGCCGAGACCAAAACTTGCCTTATTCCAACTCTTATCTGTTCACTTACCCTAGCTCTTGCCCAAACCTATTTCTTAACCTTACCCTAACCAAACCCTAGCCCAGACCCTACCCTGACCTTCTCTTACCAAATTGCCCAAACCCAATCAAGTCCCTACTTTTGCCCAAAGCTAACCCTTAGGGCCTCAACCCAACAGATAACCTTGCCTGAACCCGACCTTTACCCTTTCCCTAACCAAACCCCCTACTCTTACATCAACCCAATCTATACCATTGCTTGAATTAAAACCTTAACCCTTGGTGGTTGTGAGAAAGGTTGGAATATATATATGTGCTTGGGGGTTACGGGTAAGGTTGGGATATTATGTGCGTGAGGGCTAGGGGTTGGTTGCAAAGGGTAGGGTTGGGTTTGAGAGTAGGGGATGCCACATGCCATATGTTCATCACTAACATGTTCATTGATCTTTATCCTGACAAAATCCCTACCCTTTCCATGAACAAACCCCTACACCTGCTTTAGACCAAGACTTAATTAACCATGCACTGAATCACCAAATGCACCAATCCAGCCCTTACCTTTCCAAAGTCATAACATTCACCCTAACTAGCTCTACAACCATAACACAATACACTGATGAAATTTCATTTCACAATTAATTTAATGTTTATTGTAAAGTTTGTTTATTCAAACACACTTTTGGTATTCATGTTCAAGCTACCTTCACAAAATAAGTAAGAACAACAATACTTTGTGACTGATCATTTCATTCAATTGAACTTCTATAAGTTGATATAAGCCATCAGCAATGCTAAAAGAGTTGAGCTGTCAATCATATAATTAACAATACAAATTACTCATGGAGTAATTATGTGTATAATTTTAAACATAGCCGCTCTGTAAGTTTGTGTATCTGATATTTTGTGTGCTGCCTCCTAGCAAGGCATACAAACTTGCACGTTGTGAAATAAACAAGTAACTAACATAACTTGCCCCACCTTAGATCACTAGATCTAGAGCGACTCCAGTGCAAGAGCACTGGACTCTAGTTCTGATGATTTTGCAAATCAGAGTGTGGGTTCAAATCCCGATCATGAAACTTATGTCCTAGAGCACGACACCTAACTATAATTGTTTCTCTTCACCCAGGAGTCGAAGCGTACCTGTGAGGACAGATATGGGTCTTGTGCACTACTTACTTGGCAATTGCTGCATACTCATCAGGGAGCTGTTGGTATGGATAACTTGCCTAATGACACATCAGGTAATATGGTTCAGGTATCTGAGCATCAACATTTTCTGATATATTATCACTCAGTAATTTCAATGAGATTTTGACAGTTTCATGAACCTTTTTGAATGAATATTGGACCGCAATAGGCCTAGAGCACAGCATTTTTTGACCCAAATTAGAACAAAATACCCCTTGCAGTTTTGAATTTTTGACCAAGGTTTTCAGGTCGATTTCATGCTTCCAAATGAAGCTTTTACTGAGTTCACAATTCTAATTTTAACTCCGCTACTCACCCTAATCAATGTTCAATTCTGAACAAAAATATCAAAATTAAATTCCAAAACTACAGCAAATTTCTTTAGTCCGTTAAAAAAACTCGACCAGCACTCTACCAACTGAGCTATCTAGCCCTATGTTGTCAGTCTCCCTTTTTGTCAATATCTTTGTTCGGGGGGGGGGGGGGGTACCGGTCAGAAGTCACTTGGGTGTGATCCCTGGTTACACAGCAGTTTACGGATGAATGACTGGCATCCCCCCCCCCCTGAACAAAGATATTGACAAAATAGGGAGACTGCCAACATAGGGCTAGATTGCTCAGTTGGTAGAGTGCTGGCACGTTAATCCGGAGTTCGTTGTTCAAATCCCGGTCTAGTCAATTTGTCTTTGTTCATACCAACATCATTTAAAATTTTCCCAGTCAGTTTCCTTTTGGTTTATTATTTGATATAAAATTAAATTCTATCTGTATCATTTTTAAACCAATTTGGAATAAAGTTATGGACTTGCAACTTGTGATGATTTCATTTTTTGCTAAATTATTTAGGGTTGTTATTTTACTATCAAAACAGGGCACCTCTACTGAAGCCACTGATTCTTACTTCTGCTACTCCTATTTGTTGAAATATTTGTGATTTTTGCCCTGATTCATGTCAAATTCTGAAGAATTGTTTTCAATATTTCCTTAACTATAGCTAGTTTCAGCAGTCCACACAAATAAAATGCTATCAGTAGTCCCTGCTGTATCCTTTGAACACTAATATTGCACATCAGTTTTGACCTAAATTTGAAAAAAATACTGGACATACCCCTCATGATTTGGTTAATTGTTTACCAAAACTTTAATGTCAATTTGATGCTATAAAATGAAGTGAGCACCTCTACTAAGGGCACTGATTCTCACTCGACCTCTGCTACTCTGCTCTTTTTTAAATATTAGTTTTTTTCTGCCAGATTAATGTGGTATTCCGAACACAATTGTTCATTATTTTCTAAACCATAGCTAATTTATCTGGTCCATCAGTAACTCCTATAACGTATTACTTTGAACCGTAATGTCTTTCTATTTTTTTTCCTAAATAAAAAAATTAATAAACAAATGTTATTTTTTTCTCCAGATACTCAATGTTTTTCGGCTGGTAAGCCGCCTCAAAAATCTTCCAAGTACTATCAATTAAAAAGCAGTGGACATACCAGCACCAGCCCAAAGACTAGATCTTTTGATCAGGCACTCACGATCACTGACTGCCCACAACCACTGTGATGAGCATGGAAGTACGATAGCAGAACTTTCAAGCTGTGAGACGAAACTCAAGCGTTCAGTATGGAAGAGTCTCAATTTCTTGAGTACTGGTGTTGGAAGCTGCATGCAACAGCAGCATGGTGAAGTGTGAATACGTCTCTATTGAGAGTGACATCTGTGAATGTGACGAGCAACAGACTTTGCAACATCCTCTGATCAGCAGCCACACTTCAAGCTACATCCTTGTTGGTACAACACTGGCAGGTAAATAGCTAAATGGTGGTTATACGTGATCAGAAGAAACTCTTGAATTAACTCTACCCTTGGGTGTGCTAGTAGGAGATTCCTCAGTCCATATATGGTCATGTACTAATATGTTCACTACTCTTTTATCCTGATACAACCCTTACCAGTGCCATGAACAAACCCTAACACTTGCCTTAAACCAAGACTAAGCCAAGCACTTAACCTTACTCTTGCCAAATAGACCAACCCAGCCCTTTACCCTCCCCTAACCCAACACATATATTGGGCTAAGAAACCCTTATTGCCCACACCAAACCCTTACCATTGCCCAAACCATAAACCCCTACCATCTTACCAAATGCACCAACCTAGCCCTTTACGCTCCCCTAATCCAACACATCTCTTGGGCTAGGAAACCCTTATTGCCCACACCAAACCCTTACCATTGCCCAAACCATAAACCCCTACCATCTTACCAAATGCACCAACCTAGCCCTTTACGCTCCCCTAATCCAACACATCTCTTGGGCTAGGAAACCCTTATTGCCCACACCAAACCCTTACCATTGCCCAAACCATAAACCCCTACCATCTTACCAAATGCACCAACCTAGCCCTTTACGCTCCCCTAATCCAACACATCTCTTGGGCTAAGGAACCGTTATTGCCCACACCAAACATGCACCATTGCCCAAACCATAAACCCCTACCCTCTTATGCACCAACCTAGCCCTTTACCCTCCACTAACCCACCACATCTCTTGGGCTAAGGAACCCTTATAGACTGTGCAAGTCTCGCGCGTATCCGAACGAGAAAACACGTCAAACGAAGAACATGTTTATTTCTGAAATTAAATCTTTGTTTTAAATTATATCTCATGACAAAATCTGAACAAAAATAAATCATAACAATTTTATGAAAAGTTTTAGGTTTTGAAAAAACAATCACAATAGTGTGTATATTATTATTGAAAAAAAATTAAAACTCTGGGACAAGGATGCATATTTGATGTTAACTTTTTAGAAACCCCTTACGCGGATTCATGAAGGTCAAACGGGTCTTAAATGGACCCGTATCGCGGTTTAAAGAGGATGCAGACACCTCAACAACCATAGACTGCAATGAAAAGGGTTTGCTTTGCAATTACAGCATCTGGCGATTATAATTGCGCATCCAAAACAAGCGTTTACGTAAGTTTTATGATCGGAGGCGAGCACAAAATTATTAATTTTTTGCAATAACCGGAAGCTGAGGTCAAGTTTAATTCTTGGGTTTTCTTCGTTATATTGTTGAATTGGTTTTACTTTCATATGTTGTTATCACTTTAGTATTACATTCCCAACAACATGAATACTTTTCTAGGTCATGACCTACGTTAAACTAAAATAATTGACGAAACAAAATCTCGCCCACGTAAAACTCCATAATATGGAGTTTTACGTGGGCGAGAATTTGTTTCGTCATATTATGGTTGGGACCACTATGGTCCCGGAAGTTTGATTACACGCGAGACTTGCACAGTCTATTTCCCACACCAAGCCCTTACCATTGCCCAAACCATAAACCCCTACCCTCTTACCAAATGCACCAACCTAGCCCTTTACCCTCCCCTAACACAACACATCTCTTGGTTGGGCTAAGGAACCCTTATTGCCCACACCAAACTCTTATCATTGCCCAAACCATAAACCCCTACCACCATTGCCAATACCCAACCATTACCCGTCCCCTAACCTTACCCCTACCTTCACTGAAATCTAACCGTAATCCTTGCTGAAACCCAACCATTTCCCTTTCTGAAACCGAACTGTTACCTGTTTCAAAACCCAACCAGTTCCCTTGCTGAAACTCAACACCTATCCTTAGCCAAGCAATACATTGGCCTAATCCGACCCTACGTGTTTTTCAAAAAACATTCACCCTTACTAGCTCTACCGCTTTAACACAATGAAATTTCCTCTCACAAATATTAAATATATGTTTTTGGTAAAGTTTGTTTTTAAAAGATACCTTTGGTAAAGCATAATTATATTCTTGTTCAGACCACCTTTAATACATAAATATTATCAGTACTTTTTGACTTAAAGATCAACAATACTTTTTCAACAGTGTTTTAATTGCACTTCTACAAGTTGACATTAGCCATTAGCATGGCTAAAAGAGTTGAGCTGTCAATCATCTAATTAATAATAAACATTACTCATGGAGACTTGAAATTTTGTGCACTGGCCCCCGCTGAAAACATGCTGAAAACATGCGGGGGGGGCCGAGCCCCCCTAAAAAAAATGTTGTTCGGATGATAAATTGGCTTGTTCATATGTCCTGAGGGAATAGTACTGCAGTCTGTAGGCCATTTAATCAGATCACATTGACAAAGTGGCTATTTGAATACATTTGCTTACGGAATCTTGAAGTTTCTTCGTCGGTGCTTCCGCCCATGCAACAGATGCAAATTGAACACGTGCGCAGGAACGCCCGGTGCGCAGGAACGCCCGGTGCGCAGGAACGCCCGGTCCGCAATTTTTTTATTTATACCACACAGTATGGGGTCAACAGTGAAGGGATCCGGGGAGGCACCCATCCTTATGCGTGTATACAAAAGCCAGCGTGGAATTAACATTTTCTAGGAGTCCTTCGTTGATGTCAGAGGAAATTTTCCAGTAAAATTAGACGATTGATATTGATCAGAAGTGGTCTTTTCCTCTGTATTTAGACACACGGAGGCTTGATTTTCGACCCCAAAACGCCAAAAGCTCGGAGCTCCAGGGGGCTTCGCCCCCTGAACCCCCACCGGGGCTTCGCCCCTGGACCCCACCCCTGAAATTTATTTGAGCCACAAATAGAGAAGCCTGTGTGCGCCGTTATGCCCCCCCCGGTTAAAAAATCCTGGGTCCGCGCATGCTCATTTCTAAAAAATGATAGCATCGAACAGTATTTTAGCATCAATATTTCAAGGGATGTTTCTACCATCATCAACTTTACATCGTGTCAGTTTTATTTTTTTTATATTTTAACTTCATGTTTAACATCGCGGATTTAAACTGATAGTACATTAAACGATTTTATGCAAATCTGATGATCTGGGGATGTGGGTAAAGTGTATAATAATTAAGGTGAGTGACCAGGCAAATTTCACAGATATAACCTGCCCCCCCCCCCCCCCCCCCCAAAGTCATCTTCCTACGTGCCTGGGTAGAGCCTACTGCATGAATTTAGAGCCTAAAATTGCAACTTAAAAAATTGCAAATATTTGATAAAAATGCTGGACTAGGGCCAACCCCTTATGATTTTGTATTTTTGGCCTGTTTTTCAAGTATCAATGTCTCCCAAATTAAAGCTTATAAGCTGGGTCAAGTATTATACGTAAAAATGCATCGGTAGAGCCTACTGCATCGTTTTAGAGCCTTAAATTGCAACTTAAAAAATTGCTGTATTTTGATAAAGATGCTAAAGATCTTTTCAATTTGTTTGCTTCTCTTCATTTATCAATATTTCCCCAAATAAAGCCTACATTGTAAGTTATGTACGCTTGAACCTAAACACGCATGTACAGTTGTTGTGATCGGCATTTAATCACCGGGCAGTTTTCATATCCCACACCGGCATTATCCCCGGTAATAAGAAAACACAGAACAAGATTTGGGAAGATTTCATTTCTCAAAGAGGGGGATAGGGAACGATTTTATGTTTTACCTTTAGTACAATTTTTTATTATTTCTAAAGCCAAGTGTACTTCATTAATTTAATTCAAAAATCTGCAAAAACAGCTATTTTCCACCTTTAATTTAGGTACGTAGTACTTGATTTGACTTTAAAAAAGCATAAGCCTAAACTGGTAAATGTTACGTGGCACCCCCCGAACAAAGATATTGACAAAATAGGGAGACCGCCAACATAGGGCTAGATAGCTCAGTTGGTAGAGCGCCGGCACGTTAAACCGGAGGTCGTTGGTTCAAATCCCGCTCTAGTCAATTTTTCTTTGTTCAACCCCAAATCGTTCAATGTTTGCAATGGACTTATCTTTTTTATTTTTGAGAAAGGAGGAATTTCCCCCACGGGAACTTTTGTAATTTGAGATTTTTATCGTTGTTGTTAAACAGTTTTTGTAAACAATTTTGATCAGTCGACATTCCGACTAAGACATGTAGTTTTACAATGATACAAATTTCCTTACTCTTTGAAATAATCCCCGCCCCAACTCCCCCCACCCCCCCCCCCCCCCCCCGCATCTGAAAAAAAATCCTTCCGCCAGCAGCGAGGGATTTTTTGGATATAATTTGGATATAGGCTCTAAATAATAAAAAGGCAACAATTTCCGACTAGATAATGCAAAATGTTCAAAATCTAAAAAGATATAGTTATAATAAATACTAATAATAATACAGCGAAAAAATTAATGATAAACGGCGTATGTATCCGATTTCTTTTTTACCCATGGTGCATTGCGGTGATTTAAGATGGCGCCCGTTCTTCAACACACGAGTGGAAGTTTCTCAAGTTTCAGAATACGGGAAAATGTTCAAGACTGCTTTTTGGGAACAACATGGACACTTTAGCTTATTCTGCAAGAATTAAAGGTCATTTCGGTAAGTTTATTGTGTTTTCATGTTTAGTAATATTTATAAATAAATAAATTCCTTTTTTCTCGGCAACAATTTTGAAACCGCGTCAACCTCGTACACAAACGTAACACGGACTTAACACGGGGTCGATAATTTTTACGCCATCACGGTCATGATGTGTAAACAGGTAGCCTAAAACTTAAAAGGTTGTTAAAGTCACCGAATTAATGCATTATCTGGAAGTCGTAACATAACTTTCTTTGTAATTTTGTTTTTGTGTTACAAGTTTGGTTTATTTTGTAGAGGATAAAATTATCTTTCGAATGATCCACACATATATTTATTTTCTTTTTACTGAATTGAAGCTTTGATTGTAAATATGATGACATATCAACTAAACTAGAAAACTTAGTTTACATTACGTCAGCGCTAGTGTTTCATGGAAAGTTGTGCACACAACTTTTTCAACTATGCTGTCGTTTCAAACAAGAACAAAATGTTGACAAAGTGATGAAAATTTATCAAAACATAACTTTGGAAATGAACAATCTTGTCTATACTACTTAATAGATAACAATTAATTTCCTCTACAATGTAAACTCCTTTCAATAATGTGTGAAAAACATGGCGAAATCCCAACAAAACATCATCACTTTTGTAGTTTACATTAAAGTGCGTATTAAGCATTGCACATGTACAATACGGAATGCACTACACAGAGAAGCCAATACATGTTGAGTTAGATTTCTGACCTAAGAACCTTTGGAAGTAGATTTCTTTTCTTTTTTCAATGGTGACAACCTGCTAGCATGTGTGTAAAACCCAAGCTACAAAGTGTTGTATAATCTCGGGCGATTTCGGGCAGTCCAGTGAGTAAAAGGCTATGTGGTTTCAGGCGGTACAGTGAATAAAGGGTTAAAGATCAACTTGAACAAAATCACTAAAACAAATTTGACCTATTATATTTGTTTATTATGTGTTAAGTTTTTATTTGGTTTGAAGTTTTAATTTTTCTTCGCTGCAATTTTGCTGAAATTGAATCAGAAAAACTAGCCCCTTTTTCAATTTTTGAACTAGCATTTGTTTATCACCGTCGGCGGCGCTCAGAATAAAATATTTGCAGTGCAAAACCTTGACAAATAT
Source organism: Leptasterias polaris (assembly GCA_037783415.1). Lineage (NCBI taxonomy): Eukaryota > Metazoa > Echinodermata > Asteroidea > Forcipulatida > Asteriidae > Leptasterias > Leptasterias polaris. Next base: position 110,611 of record JAZGTN010000042.1, on the reverse strand, counting down.
TGTGAAATTGATTTGTGCTCACAAAATTATGTTGAACATTCAAAAACATTTATTTTGTGTGTTTGGAATAAACTATTGCCAGGGCTGGAAATAAATTATTGCAAAAAGTACAAACAAACTATTGCAAAAACCTTTCAGGCTTAATTAAAAAATAATTTTGTGAGCACTCAAAGAATTCAAATTGTTTCTTGTTATCACTTTTTTGGCTCATATTAACCTCACTGGCATTTGACTATTTTATAGTTTCAAGGATCTACTCCTATCAACAGTGATCCATAAAACTGCTATTCAACATAAATAATTCACTAGTGACACAAATTAAGTCTTTAAAAAAGGCAACATATTTGATCACTTTAATAATGTTGTGCGCAATCTTTGAAAATAGCCATATTAAAAATCCGCGCAAACCAATTTAAAATTTGCTTGCTGAAACTTTTGGGTGCACCCCACTTAATTAAAGTCTTCATAGCATACAATGCTATAAGTTTTTAAATACACATAAAGTATTTAGAACAGCGTTGTCACTACGCCGGTCGGTGACGATCGAATGCTACTGTACCCTGGGAGCTTAAGGGCTTTACGTGAAACTCTGCATTTTTGCCCAGCGTAACGCTGATCATAATGGGTTGTTTTTTTCTACATTATGGCACAACTTATGTAATCATTGTGCACTTTACAATAGTGTTAATTTCGTTCAAGTTGATCTTTAATCACCAATGTGAAATCAGGTTCAGAAGTTTGATCACAATGCTCCTTAAAAACAAAGGTCTGTTTCAGATATTTCTTGATCCCAAGCATGATGTTATAAATCAGTAGAAATGTTCTCAATCCCAATCATGATGTTATAAATCAGTAGAAATGTTCTCAATCCCAATCATGATGTTATAAATCAGTAGAAATGTTCTCAATCCCAATCATGATGTTATAAATCAGTAGAAATGTTCTTGATCCCAAGCATGATGTTATAAATTTTTAATCAAGTTAAGATTCATCAGCCTTCACTCTGTTGTGACTACAATTGTACATGTACTTGTAGGCCTAACCATCCATGCGGGGTCCTAACCCAAATCGTGTTGACCATTGACGGCAGTTGGATAAAAAGGGCACGGCAATATAATATATTGTTGTAAATTGTCTGAGATTTCAAGGGCATAGGGGCAATGGCATATGACATTGACAGCAATTTCCAGCGGTGCGGTCGATAATTTTGAGGCCTGCTGTCATTTCAAACAAGACCAAAATGATAACAAAGTGATTAATCATAACATACTTTTGGAAATGACCAATAATGTCTTTATTACTCACAGATAACAATTAATTTCTTTTACAATGTAATTTCCTTTCAAAATGTGTGAAAAACTTGGCGAAAGCACAGCGAAACATCCTCGCTGTTGTAGTATACATTATAGTCTGTAAAGCATTGTGCATACGATATGGTACGCACTACACATGCAGAGAAGCCAATACACTTCGAATTAGATTTCCAACCTTTAAACCTTTGGAGGTAGATTACTATTTTTGTCAATGGTGACCACGGGATATTTTTAAACTGTAATACTCTTTAGATCCCACTCTTTCCACAGCTGTTTAATGCGACCTGCTAGCATGTGTAAAACCCAAGAAACAAAGTGTTTCCTAATCTCAGGGGTTTTTCAGGCGGTCCAGTGAGTAAATGGCTGGGCTGTTTCGGGCGGTACAGTGACTAAAGGGTTCAAATAAAACCTACAATGTGTACTTTTTAGTAAACAAGCTAAAGACACTGGTGGCGAATAGTCTGTATGTAGTTTTCAAGTCATTTACAAGCAGTTTTTGTTTGTTATTGCATAATGGACTATTATATTTTGACGACGGAGGGTGTACGCTCTCATTTTGATGCGATGTTGTGAAAGTGCCCACTGTTGTTCGATGTTTCTAACCTGAATTAATAGCATGCAAAGTTAAGCGAGACCGAATTCCTTCATGCAAAGACTAACTGCCCATTCATTACGATGTGACTACATGTGTGTGTGAATGTCGGCATGCTGAGTTCTGTTAGGCTGCTGTGTCGTGTTACATCGTGAAAACAGTTTAACAAAAACAATATAAATTTAAAATGTGAATTATTTTCTTTTATCTGACACATTTTCGATATCATTTATCAATATCAAAATGTTCAACATTAAAAAGGTGATATCGTCAATATCAATATCAAAATTGTATCGAATAGTTGAGTAATAAGGATAATAGGCTGTCCCTTAGGCTTTTGTAACTGTAAAGCTTGGACTTACCACCCGTGCCAAAGTTGAATACAATGTTGGCAGCCTAGCGATCTCTCGTAATTCTCATGTGTCTAAACAAAAGAACCAAGGCCTGGAATTGGGGATTAAGGAAGATTCCAGTACCCTTTGTCCAGGCGTGTTTAAAAGTCTGCTGCAGGCATGCCTCAACATTTTGTTGAAGATGTCTGTCCATGAAATCTTAGCTTTAGATTGTCTTCCAGCGATAACTGGGTAATTGTCCTGCCTTTCCCTTTCCAACAGATGAAACCATCAATGACAACACAAGATCCCAAGATGTTCCCCTCCATGTGAATCTCAGTCATCCTTAGTATGAGACACATCCATATCACTGCAGCTTCCAACTACACCTTGTGGCATCCAAGCAAAGTAATTCTGCAGAAGAGAACAATGAGGGACCCTTGGTGCATGCAGGGTATGGTTACAGGCATTGTGACAGCTGTCTTTTCACTATGTACATTTCCTAATCTAGCCAAGAAATGGGAAAAATCATTCATGTTTCCTTCATTGTTTTGTTTGTTTTCTTATCAAAAGTAAAGCAAAGTTGCAAAAGTGGGGGTTCCTTTTTTACACAACAATTCCTTTAAAAGTTGACCTATACTGTATGTATTCACTAAGTTATAAAATATTTCATGATTTTTTGAATATTTTGTTTAGCTTGTCCCACACTTAGCTTTAAAAGACATGATGAACACACAATCAAGTGATGACAGACATAGTCCAAATTAAATAAAATAACTAAACAGACAAGTACAAGTCAATTGAAATGTAATAAGCATCAGGCAAGAAATTTCATGTCTGAAAATGGTGTAAATCATTAAACTCATCAACATAGAAAAAAACAACACTTGCTTTAACTGCTGCTTAATCTAGTTTAGACTGCAAGGCTTTCATTTGATGTATATTGTTTTGTCTTTTAAGACTATAGTTCGAATAACAAATTTCATGTGAAAATGTAACCAGAATTTTTCAGATGGAAGTATAGTAGTAATAATATTCAAAAAAACTAAAATCTGGATGAGGGTGGTTTCGGCGCTGGCTGAAAGCCCCAGGTAAACATTTTCATTGCATTTTCATTGCATGTAAAACCATCTGTGACAACACAAATTCATGAGATGTTCATCAACGAGCTTGGTCATCCTCCCCTGAAAATAGTGATGTCACCCTGGCATTAGCATCTGTGTAATCCTGTTGAATCACCCTTCAAACCGAGAAAGGCAACCCACTGCATCCACTCATCACCCTCTACTCAAACTCTCTGCAATACAATGAAGGTATGAAAAATACTCTTTTAATCACAAAAAGCGTTTCCTTAATGTCATTTGGCCACATTTAAGTTTGCTGTTATCATGTTAACTCCCCCCCCAGATGTTTATGATTATATCAATTTAAAAAAAAGGCTTAACAGACACAGTAAAGCCTTAAAATGTTAAATTTGAAGTTGATGTTTGCATCAATAAAAGGGTCTAAATTGGTGTGTCAGAAAAAAATATTTAAGGTTGAGCAGTCTTTTATTTGATGTTTTTCTTCACAACCCCACCCCCAACCCCACCCCACCCCCCATTATCAGCATAATCAGTAGTTAATAATTATTTGCACTAGCTTCAGCATTGAACTTGTACGGTATTTAATATTGTCATGCCTTTCCTTCCAAACAGATGAAACTATCGGTGGTGACGACACAAGATTTCAAGGTGTTCACCCTTCATGTTTAACTTGAACCAACAAAACTTGGTCACTCTCTGCATGCAAAACCTTCACGTAGTTGATGCTAACCTTGGTGCAGTCTCTGTGCTACATGACCACTGTGTTAACTTTCAAACAGAAACACCTTGATGGCATCTAAGCAGACTCATAGAATCATCCCACTCTGTGGTAGAGAATTATTGATGTCACTGCAGACCTAGTGAGCAGACCTTGTATTGCAATTCAAGCAATGTACATGTGCTAAAAACTGCCTTTTCAATACCTGCAGTTTTTTATTTTAGTTAAGCCAATAAATTGTTCAAGTTTCAATCATGTTTTGTTTAAATTTGTTTACAGTTAAGAAATTACATTAGTGTTCCTCTTGAACCAAGCAATGAGTTTTAAAGTTTCCCATTGCATATGTACAATTCCTTAAAAGAAAAGACTGCTCTGACATCGATAGCTGTTGTGGGTCTGCACTAAAGGACAAGAATATACAGAAACTACTCCCTTCAAAATGTTGCTAGGCAATATTGAACTCGTACAAAGTTGGATTTTTCAAAACCTTAGGAATGGACTTGATTGTGTTCTAAAGTCAATTTGTTTACATTTGATGTAAAATCTGATGCAAAATGTTAGTAAAAGTGATTATTGCCTAACAAACACTGTGTTATTGCGCAAAAGCCACATGTTGTAAGTCTACAGGTAATTAATCTTGTCCTGCCTTTCCCTTTCCAACAGATGAAATCATCAGTAACAAAACAAGATCACAAGATGTTCACCCTTCATGTGCAGTCAGCTCATGAAACTTGGTCATTCTCTGCTTGAGACACCTCCATGTAGTCGATGTCATTCTAACTGCAGCTTCCAACTACATGAACATAGAGAAACACCTTGATGATGTCGAAGCAAACTCATAGAGTCATCCTACTCGGTGGTAGAGAACCATTGATGTCACAGCAGACCTGATGAACAGAGAACAAACACCTGGAAGAATGAGGAACCATGGTGCTATCATGGTATGGTTACAACAGGTTGTGCAGAAAGTTCCCTGAAAATAAACCAATTTCCATGTTCTGATGAACAAATTTTGAAATCTTTCTGATTATGGAATTTGTTTCCAAATATGTTGAATGTAACTCTACATATCTCCCTGATTGTTGTACAAAATCTTCCTGAATGAAAGATTCAAATGTTGGCAGATCTGTTGTGTGTAATGTATATCAGGCCTCAAAGTAGGAGACAACACCGATGGCAATCTGCTGTCAGTGCCCTGTGCCTTTACTGTGCCTTTTTTATTAACTGTAGTTGATGCCCATATCATGTGGTGTTCAAACCATGTCTGTTGTAGGTTTCCATTTGTGGCAATGTGGAGAATCTGTAAACTCTTAAAAATGTAACACCCTGAAAGCCATCTCTAGATCAAAATTAGATTTAAACACTATACTGTTAAAATCTCTTCATTTTCGATGGCGTCATGAACTGTGTTTGTTCGTAAAAGTAAAACAAAAACTATTGTGACTTTACTGGTGTGTGGTGTGTGACATAAACTCATACAAAGTTAACTTAAACTGCAGTGGGCTTCGTGTACCCAATATTTTGGGGCAGCATCAGTTATATTTAAACGGGCCTTCAAGGCCAAGACCAGGTGCAGTAGAGGATATGGTCCTGTAGACTCTGTATATTTAAAGTCCTGTACATACTGTTAGCCTTCATGTAATTAAACATTTCATTGCTTTTCTTTCACAACAGATTCATGTAAAGCCCAAAAAATGGAATTCTGAGATGTTCCTCACAGTGTCACGCTCATAAACTCAGAAGCTTGGTCATCCTATCCTGCTTGAGAATTAATCCTTCGTTGATGTCACCCTGATTCTGGCATCTACTGAATGTTCTTCATCACCTTTCAAACTGAGAGAAGCAAACCAACAGGGTCCACTCACCCTCTGCTCAAACTATATGATGTCACACTAGTATAATTGACTGCACTTCATGTTGATCCAAAATACAATCAAGGTAAGAACATGTTTTGAATCTCTAATGCTTGTACAAAGGACAGACCATGTCCCCAACTTCAAAATTCTCTAAAGTACTAGAATATACAGAAACTCTAGATTCAAAATGTTGCTTTCCAGACCAACGTACTCAATATTGAGCGCATACAGAATTGCATTTGTCCGAACTGTAGGAATGCACACGATTGCCTACAACAGTCAAGTTTTTCAAATTTGATGTTCCATCTGATACAAAATGTCTGTAAAAAATGTAGGCCCTATGTTCATTTCACAGAAACCAAGAAATTAAAATTAATAGCTATGTACCTAGATAATCAGCAATTTGGCTCATGCAATTAACATTTGTATTATCTGTCTATTTTGGTTTTTAAAATGTTTTATATTGAGCAAAGATTTATTTGACATTTGTTGTCGCAAGAAAGAAACAATTCTTGGATAATCAGTAAGAATTTTGCACCAGCTTCAACATTGTACTTGTACATACACTAGAGCTTTGATGAATAAATACCTTATGGAGGGTTCAAGCTTGGCTCAATGTTGAAGTCAATAGACTGTGCAAGTCTTGCGCGTATCCGAACCAGAAAACACGTCAAACGAAGAACATTTTTATTTCTGAAATAAAATCTTTGTTTTAAATTATATCTCATGACAAAATCTGAACAACAAAAATAAATTATTACAATTTTATGAAATTAGTTTTAGCTTTTGAAAAAAATACACGAAAGTGTGTTAATTATTATGGAAAAAAAATAAAACTCTGGGACAAGGATGCTTTCTGGATGTAAAATTTTTAGAAACCCCTTACGCGGATTTGGGATGGTCAAACGGGTTTTAAATTGACCCGTTTCGCAGTTTAAAGAGAATACTGACGCCTCAACAACCATAGACTGCAATGAAAAGGGGATCGCTTTGCAATTACAGCATCAGGCGATTATAATCGCGCATCCAAAACAAGCTTTTACATAAGTTTTATGATCGGAGCTGAGCACAAAATTCTTAATTTTTTGCAATAACCGGAAGCTGAGGTCAAGTTTAATTCTCGGGTTTTCTTCGTTATATTGTTGAATTGGTTTTACTTTCATATTTTGTTATCTCTTAGTATTACATTCCCAACAACATGTATAATTTTCTAGGTCATAAACTACGTTAAACTAAAATAATTGACGAAACAAAATCTTGCCAACGTAAAACTCCATATGGTTGGGACCACTATGGTCCCGGAAGTTCGAATGCGCGCGAGACTTGCACAGCCTATAACTGCTACATGTAACTGTCTCTTTACTAATTATGGAGCTTGTAAAACGCACCTGTAGTAGTGTCAAAAAGCATTCAATTAAATAACCACTGTCCTTGTTGCAATACTTTCTTCAGTTTTCCTGAGTGGATGATAATTTGACTTTGGTCTTAGAACAGACACCGAGTTGTTGCACCAAAAGCTTGTGTTTCTGCAGGTTCTAAACTTGTTCTGTCTTTCGCTTCCCATCAGATGAAACTATCATTTATGACAACGCAAGATTCCAAGGTGTTCACCCTTCATGCGTATCTTAAACCAATGAAAGTTGGTCACTTTCTGCTTGAGACAGTCCATGCAATGTCAACCTTACTGCAGCTTCCATGCTACAGGACTGCTGTGTTTACTTTGAAACAGAAACACCTTGATGACATCCAAGCAAACTCATAGAATCGTCTCAGTCTGTCGTAGAGAACTATTGATGTCACAACAGAACTTAACGACCTAGATGAAAACCGGGTGATAGCTGAAGAACCTAAGGGATCACGACCTGAACTGATTCTCAAATAGTCATGATGTGTTTTGTCTGTTAAACATACGAAGTTGCAATGAAGTTATAGAATGAACAGTTTTTAAGGTCACTTAGTTAGTGAGAATAGACACAGAAATCTGATCATCAGGTTGGCATGAGATAGATAGCCTAGGGGCCAAATTACGTTCTCATTTTTCCCCAAAGAGGGTTTTTGAGTTTGCGTAACCGGCTACTATCACGATCAGATTTCTTCTCAGTAACAATTTCTCCTCAAAAGAGAAATTACCTCAGTGATCAAAAATTGTTTAAAAAACTCAAGCAACTCAGTGCAGTCTTTGTTAGACAAATATGCAAAAATTCTAAAAGTGATTGTATATAATTACAAAGACCAAAATTATGCTGAGCACAAACGCATTCCTGGAACTTCCAGACAGAAGTTATTACTTGGTTCAAATACCGAAAACCCAATAGCAGTTGGGTGCCGGCCTTCCAGGACAGAACACCAGGAACAATAACAAAGGATCTGCGCTGCAACCAAGGTAAGATTGCAGGTGCCGACACTAACCTTTATATCTGTACATTTTTCTTTTGGTATTATTAGTTCAGCCAACAAATGGAAAAATCATTCATGTTTCAAATTGGTTTTGGTTTTATTTTATTCTTCAAAAGTGTAAGTAACTAGAAGGATGCCTGTTCCTTGTCCAACCAGTAACTATTTTAAAAGTTAAGCATTGTGTATTTACCAGGCCTGGAAATATCTACTTCACTTTGTATGACATTAACCACTTCATGTCAGATGATGTCTGTACATGCAAACTTATTTTGGACAACTTATGCTGGATCTTTTTTAATGCGCTGAACAACTCCATTCTTTGTTGACATGCTGATGACTGACGCTTTCCATATTGAGTAGGGTGTTAGGCAGTCACCTACAATATACCTTGATATGCTATGTTTTGCCTGTACAAACAGCGACAACTAGATGTGAAAAACTTGCCTTGTAAATTTCTTTTTCAGGGTTATTGTGTATAACCCCCTATTCCATACCTTTGTCCCACTTTGATACAAATGTGGCATACAACAATGGACAGGCTGCCATCATTATAATCTGCTCAATGGGAGCTCAAAAGTCGGAGCATTCTGAGATTCCAGCAAACCTTTGCAGATTTGTTGTGGTGGCTCACGGCTGAGGTTCTGCAAATCACAAAGAGTGCCTACTCAATTTTCTCACACAACATACAAGCCCAAAATTAATTATGAGCATCTTTGTTTTCTTTTCGTTTTAAAGTCTGGGTTTCATTGTGTTAACAATATTCTCAAAGGAAAATGATAACTCATGAAGCTCCAAAACGTTTTTAAAAACAATACTGCGGATGGGCACAGAATTTCTTTTTTTAATTACAGATGTGAAGTTGTTAAAAGAAAAGGTTACAACTGTATTTTTTATGTAATGAATGCATAAACTGGACTGAAATTTTATCTGTGAAAGGTCACTTCCAATCAAAAACTGTACATTAACTTAATATGGAGCTAGACAAAAAAAATTGTAATGCATAAAAGTTTTTATAAGCAATAACCATTGTTTTTCACGTCACTTTAGTTTAAAGCCTTCATTAAGACAATTTGCAAAGTGGGTGATAATTTTGTGGCCTAACAGACACCAAGTTATTGCACCAAAGACACCTGTAAGCATACAATTGTTTACTCTGGTCCTGCCTTTCATTTCCAACAGATGAAACTCTCAGTGAAGACAGAACAAGATCTCAAGGTGTTCATCCTTCATGTGTACATGTACATGTAGCTTCTCAGCTTGAGAAACCGCCATGTAGTCGATGTCAGCCTTGCTGCAGCTTTCAACCACATGACCATTGTGTATACTTTAAATCAGAAACACCTTGATGACATCCAGGCAGACCCAAAGAATCATCTCTTTCTGTGGTTGAGAACCATTGATGTCACTACAGACCTTAAGAGCAAAACACCAGGAACAAGAATCTATGGTGCAAACAAGGTATGGTTGAAAAATGTCTTTTTAAAATCTGCATGTTTTTTATTCAAGTTAAGCCAATTATAAGTTTGTTTTTATTCATCAAAAGTAAACTAATTTACATAAATCCTCATTTCTAATCCAGCAAATGCCTTTCAAAGTTTGTTTGTCCTCACAAGACTAAGAAACTTTCTAAAATCAGTCTTTAAACTGCTACTTGAGCAAAACAAATGTTTTATTGGGAATGATATTTGGATTTGTTTGTAATGTTTTTCATATGAAAAACTTGCGTGCATTTGCTCAATGACGACCGCAACGTAGCCCTCAGCACGTGAAACAGAAGGCCGTCTGAAGCAAAATCGGCAAACTTTCATTCATAAATAAAAAGTGTGTCGGTGTATTTGACCATATCGCCCGGCATTTGAAAGCTCTATTCTTACTCTCGAGAATGGTGTGTAAAAATTAATTTAACACGGTCGGGAACATAGGGCCTTTTTTAATTTTAAAACGAGAGAAAAATGCTAAAACGAGCAATTCCTATGGAGGTCAACATGAATTTGACCACATTTTCAGTGGGTTCACTCAGTAAACTGAACGGCAAAATAGTTGCCGACACGGTACAGACCCATATCGCACGGCAGAATAAACTATGGGAAATTCTCCCTCAATCTATATAAAACAATTTTTGATTGGCCTAGAGGAAAGGGTGGCTTTTTTTGGTCCAATTACAAAGAGTTTTTCTTCTTTGTTTGGTGACCCCGGTAATGTATGCAAAGTCCACTACAGTCTGGTTCTGCAGTTCTCGCGCGGCACGCTTATGAATAGGCTTATTGAAGCAGGAACCAGTTCTACCACGTTGTTTCCTGTCAGAGTCTTAAGACGCGAGCTTGGATCCTGGATCGTTTCTTCGATTTTTCACCGATTTATACGCCGACTTGTTTATTATCTAAATACAGTTTTTTGAGTAGAATATATATATTTCTTTCTGATACAATTACTTTGGCTTAAAACTTCTCATTTGAGAAGAAATTGGCTAAAGTTCTGTCAAAGTTGGAGGCTGTTCGGTGATTGGATCACAACATACTTTCAATAGGGGTGATTTCTACATGAATCCTGATATAGGAATGACATTTCCTAAAATAAAATATTTTAAAAAGTCTGAAATTGAGCATATCACTTGAATTCGTGAGTCCAAATCCTATTATGGTTTGATATACCCTGGTCCTTGCTGAATAGATAAACATACATACAGGATACAGTGTGGGCTGTGTATACCACCCCCTTATATAAAATGGTCTAGTCCATTGACCTGTTTGGTAAAATTTAATGGGAGATAAGCTATGCAGTGTTCGGGGGTCAGTGCCACACACACGAAGCCGTGGCACACAGGGCTGAGTTCTTTTCTGCTCAAATCGGGGTCAAAGTTTTTGATATGGTTTATAATTTAAATTTAATTTTTGTATTTGCACACTTCTGAATTTTCAGTAAAAATCAATCAGAAAAATTGCAAGGAATCTTTAGTCCGAACATAGAACAAACTTGAAATAAACGAATAACCAGTGTTTCTTGTGTCACTAGTTTAAAACCTTTGCAAAGTTGGTGATACTTTTGTGGCCTAACAGACACCAAGTTATTGCACCAAAGACACCTCCTGTAAGCATACAATAGTTTATTCTGGTCCTGCCTTTCCTTTACAACAGATGAAACTCAGTGATGACAGTACAATTAAGATCTCAAGTGGTTCACCCTTCATGTGTGACTTCAATTCGTGAACTTTGGTCATCCTCAGCTTGAGACTCTTCCATGTAGGCGATGTTAGCCCTGCTGCAGCTTTCAACCACATGACCATTGTGTATACTTTCAATCAGAAACACCTTGATGACATCCAGGCAGACCCAAAGAATCATCTCTATTTGTGGTTGAGAACCATTGATGTCACTACAGACCTTAAGAGCAAAACATCAGGAACATCAAGAAACTATGGTGCAAACAAGGTATGGTTACAAAATGTCTTTTTAAAATCTGCATGTTTTTTATTCAAGTTAAGCCAAGAAATGGGAAAATCATTCATGTTTCAAATAAAGGTTTTTATTTTATTCTTCAAAAGTAAACTCATTTACATAAATCCTCATTTCTAATCCAGCAATGCCTTTCAAAGTTTGTTTGTCCGCACAAGACCAAGAACATTTTCTATAATCAGTCTTTAAACTGCTACTTGAGCAAAACAAATGTTTTATTGGGAATGATATTTGAATTTGTTTGTAATGTTTTTGTTTATAATTTAAATTTTATTGCAGTATTTGCACACTTCTGAATTTTCAGTAAATGTCAATCAGAAAAATTGCAAGGAATCTTTAGTCCGAACATAGAACAAACTTGAAATAAACAAATAACCAGTGTTTCTTGTGTCACTAATTTAACCCTTTAGCACTTACGAGCAAATTCAACGAAGTCATTTACTCACTGAGCAGGGTGGGGAAAAGTCATCAAATTAATGCACTATCTGGAAGTCAGATCATAACTTTCATTGGAATTATTTTATATATTACAAGTTTGGTTTATTTTGTAGAGGATAAAATTATCTTTCGAATGATTCACACATATTTGTATTTGCTTTTACTGAGTTGAAGCTTTTAGATCGTAAATATGATGACAAACCAACGAAAATAGACAAATGTTAGTCTATACATTGCGTTAGCGTCAGTGTTTCACGGAAAGTTGTGCACACTACTTTTTCAACTATGCTGTCGTTTCAAACAAGAACAAAATGTTGACAAAGTGATTGAAATATATCAAAACATACCTTTAGAAATGAACAATCTTGTCTTTATTACTTATGGATAACAATAAATTTCCTCTACAATGTATAAACTCCTTTCAATAGCGTGTGAAAAACATGGCGAAAGCCCAGCGGAACTTTGTCGCTTTCGTAGTATACATTATAGTGCGTGGGTGTGCGTAATGCATTGTACATACGATACTGTACGCACATACAGAGAAGTGTTGACACCTTGTGCTAGATTTCCGACCTTTGAACCTTTGGAAGTAGATTACTTGGTTTTTGTCAATGGTGACCACGGGATATTTTTAGACTGGCGCAGTCTTTAGATCATGCTCTTTCGACGGCTGTTTGCTGCGATCCGCTAGCAAGTGTAAAACCAAAGATACAAAGTGTTGTTTAATCTCGGGCGGATTTGGGCGGTCCAGTGAGTAAATGGCTGGGCGGTTTCGGGCGGAACAGTGACTAAAGGATTAAAACATTCTTCAAATGTTTGCAAAGTTGGTGACACTTTTGTGGCCTAACAGACACCAAGTTATTGCACCAAAGACACCTCCTGTAAGCATACAATATTTATTCTGGTCCTGCCTTTCCTTTCCAACAGATAAAACTATCATCAGTGGTGACAGAACAAGACTTCAAGATGTTTACATTTCATGTGTAGCTTCTCAGCTTGAGACACCTCCATCTAGTCGATGTCAGCCTTGCCGCAGCTTTCAACCACATGACCATTGTGTAAACTTTCAATCAGAAACACCTTGTTGACATCCAGGCAGACCCAAAGAATCATCTCTTTCTGTGGTTGAGAACCATTGATGTCACTACAGACCTTAAGAGCAAAACAACAGGAACATCAAGAAACTATGGTGCAAACAAGGTATGGTTACAAAATCTTTTTAAAATCTGCATGTCTTTTATTTCAGTTAAGCCAAGAAATGGGAAAATCATTCATGTTTCAAGTAAGGGTTTTTGGGTTTTTTTTTTTCAAAAGTAAACTCAGTTACATAAAGACTCATTTTTAATCCAGCAATTGCCTTTAAATGTTGTTCGTAATCACAGGTCTAAGAAAATTTTCAATACTCGGTCTTTAAACAGCTACTTGAGTGAAAAAAAATGTTGAAATGGGAATGAAATTTAATTCTATTACAGAAAATATGTGACCTCCGATACCTAAAAAGGCATTTACAATCGCCTGCGCAATCAACTCAGCTGAACAAAAACAAAGCACCTCCCCTAGCACTGCATGCCTCGAGTTTACACACAAAATACGCCCTTCTTTTTACAGTGTGCCATAATGTCAAGTCGTTTTTCTCGGAACAACGTAGCGTTAATACACTAAAGTGCACGTCTGCAACGATGTCAGAATCGTCCAAAGCAGAGTAAAAATCTCACAGGGAAATGAAATATAGACCCTGCAGTGGTCCTCCATCAACCTTGAAATTCAACTTTCATTCTACACGCCAGAGATGTCATTTTTGTTCACTGGGAAATCCCTGCGGGGCTTGCTCCACCTGGTCTGCCACAGAGTGAAAAGTTTTCACAGCATGGCAGGATAATCTGGCGCGTACGACACCTACACAGAGTGAAATCTCCAGGATTCATCCAAGACTCTTCAAGATACAACCTCTATTTCTAACCAAAAGATGTTTTCATCGGGCCCCCCATCCGAGAAAACGTGACAATGATTAACAGTGGTGCTTCGAAAAATGTGCTAACCTCAAGCCACAAACATGATCGTCCCATTCCCGCCTCGTTGGGACAACCAAGCCTTCACCGGTATCCGGTTTTTACTCTCACGTACGTGTTTGTCACCGACGGCAGTTGGATAAAAAGGGCACGGCAATATAATATATTGTTGTAAATTGTCTGAGATTTCAAGGGCATAGAGGCAATGGCATATGGCATTGACAGCAATTTCCAGCGGTGCGGTCGATAATTTTGAGGCCTGCTGTCATTTCAAACAAGACCAAAATGATAACAAAGTGATTAATCATAACATACATGTACTTTTGGAAATGACCAATAATGTCTTTATTACTCACAGATAACAATTAATTTCTTTTACAATGTAATTTCCTTTCAAAATGTGTGAAAAACTTGGCGAAAGCACAGCGAAACATCCTCGCTGTTGTAGTATACATTATATGTAAAAGTGATTATTGCCTAACAAACACTGTGTTATTGCGCAAAAGCCACATGTTGTAAGTCTACAGGTAATTAATCTTGTCCTGCCTTTCCCTTTCCAACAGATGAAATCATCAGTAACAAAACAAGATCACAAGATGTTCACCCTTCATGTGCAGTCAGGTCATGAAACTTGGTCATTCTCTGCTTGAGACACCTCCATGTAGTCGATGTCATTCTAACTGCAGCTTCCAACTACATGAACATAGAGAAACACCTTGATGATGTCGAAGCAAACTCATAGAGTCATCCTACTCGGTGGTAGAGAACCATTGATGTCACAGCAGACCTGATGAACAGAGAACAAACACCTGGAAGAATGAGGAACCATGGTGCTATCATGGTATGGTTACAACAGGTTGTGCAGAAAGTTCCCTGAAAATAAACCAATTTCCATGTTCTGATGAACAAATTTTGAAATCTTTCTGATTATGGAATTTGTTTCCAAATATGTTGAATGTAACTCTACATATCTCCCTGATTGTTGTACAAAATCTTCCTGAATGAAAGATTCAAATGTTGGCAGATCTGTTGTGTGTAATGTATATCAGGCCTCAAAGTAGGAGACAACACCGATGGCAATCTGCTGTCAGTGCCCTGTGCCTTTACTGTGCCTTTTTTATTAACTGTAGTTGATGCCCATATCATGTGGTGTTCAAACCATGTCTGTTGTAGGTTTCCATTTGTGGCAATGTGGAGAATCTGTAAACTCTTAAAAATGTAACACCCTGAAAGCCATCTCTAGATCAAAATTAGATTTAAACACTATACTGTTAAAATCTCTTCATTTTCGATGGCGTCATGAACTGTGTTTGTTCGTAAAAGTAAAACAAAAACTATTGTGACTTTACTGGTGTGTGGTGTGTGACATAAACTCATACAAAGTTAACTTAAACTGCAGTGGGCTTCGTGTACCCAATATTTTGGTGCAGCATCAGTTATATTTAAACGGGCCTTCAAGGCCAAGACCAGGTGCAGTAGAGGATATGGTCCTGTAGACTCTGTATATTTAAAGTCCTGTACATACTGTTAGCCTTCATGTAATTAAACATTTCATTGCTTTTCTTTCACAACAGATTCATGTAAAGCCCAAAAAATGGAATTCTGAGATGTTCCTCACAGTGTCACGCTCATAAACTCAGAAGCTTGGTCATCCTATCCTGCTTGAGAATTAATCCTTCGTTGATGTCACCCTGATTCTGGCATCTACTGAATGTTCTTCATCACCTTTCAAACTGAGAGAAGCAAACCAACAGGGTCCACTCACCCTCTGCTCAAACTATATGATGTCACACTAGTATAATTGACTGCACTTCATGTTGATCCAAAATACAATCAAGGTAAGAACATGTTTTGAATCTCTAATGCTTGTACAAAGGACAGACCATGTCCCCAACTTCAAAATTCTCTAAAGTACTAGAATATACAGAAACTCTAGATTCAAAATGTTGCTTTCCAGACCAACGTACTCAATATTGAGCGCATACAGAATTGCATTTGTCCGAACTGTAGGAATGCACACGATTGCCTACAACAGTCAAGTTTTTCAAATTTGATGTTCCATCTGATACAAAATGTCTGTAAAAAATGTAGGCCCTATGTTCATTTCACAGAAACCAAGAAATTAAAATTAATAGCTATGTACCTAGATAATCAGCAATTTGGCTCATGCAATTAACATTTGTATTATCTGTCTATTTTGGTTTTTAAAATGTTTTATATTGAGCAAAGATTTATTTGACATTTGTTGTCGCAAGAAAGAAACAATTCTTGGATAATCAGTAAGAATTTTGCACCAGCTTCAACATTGTACTTGTACATACACTAGAGCTTTGATGAATAAATACCTTATGGAGGGTTCAAGCTTGGCTCAATGTTGAAGTCAATAGACTGTGCAAGTCTTGCGCGTATCCGAACCAGAAAACACGTCAAACGAAGAACATTTTTATTTCTGAAATAAAATCTTTGTTTTAAATTATATCTCATGACAAAATCTGAACAACAAAAATAAATTATTACAATTTTATGAAATTAGTTTTAGCTTTTGAAAAAAATACACGAAAGTGTGTTAATTATTATGGAAAAAAAATAAAACTCTGGGACAAGGATGCTTTCTGGATGTAAAATTTTTAGAAACCCCTTACGCGGATTTGGGATGGTCAAACGGGTTTTAAATTGACCCGTTTCGCAGTTTAAAGAGAATACTGACGCCTCAACAACCATAGACTGCAATGAAAAGGGGATCGCTTTGCAATTACAGCATCAGGCGATTATAATCGCGCATCCAAAACAAGCTTTTACATAAGTTTTATGATCGGAGCTGAGCACAAAATTCTTAATTTTTTGCAATAACCGGAAGCTGAGGTCAAGTTTAATTCTCGGGTTTTCTTCGTTATATTGTTGAATTGGTTTTACTTTCATATTTTGTTATCTCTTAGTATTACATTCCCAACAACATGTATAATTTTCTAGGTCATAAACTACGTTAAACTAAAATAATTGACGAAACAAAATCTTGCCAACGTAAAACTCCATATGGTTGGGACCACTATGGTCCCGGAAGTTCGAATGCGCGCGAGACTTGCACAGCCTATAACTGCTACATGTAACTGTCTCTTTACTAATTATGGAGCTTGTAAAACGCACCTGTAGTAGTGTCAAAAAGCATTCAATTAAATAACCACTGTCCTTGTTGCAATACTTTCTTCAGTTTTCCTGAGTGGATGATAATTTGACTTTGGTCTTAGAACAGACACCGAGTTGTTGCACCAAAAGCTTGTGTTTCTGCAGGTTCTAAACTTGTTCTGTCTTTCGCTTCCCATCAGATGAAACTATCATTTATGACAACGCAAGATTCCAAGGTGTTCACCCTTCATGCGTATCTTAAACCAATGAAAGTTGGTCACTTTCTGCTTGAGACAGTCCATGCAATGTCAACCTTACTGCAGCTTCCATGCTACAGGACTGCTGTGTTTACTTTGAAACAGAAACACCTTGATGACATCCAAGCAAACTCATAGAATCGTCTCAGTCTGTCGTAGAGAACTATTGATGTCACAACAGAACTTAACGACCTAGATGAAAACCGGGTGATAGCTGAAGAACCTAAGGGATCACGACCTGAACTGATTCTCAAATAGTCATGATGTGTTTTGTCTGTTAAACATACGAAGTTGCAATGAAGTTATAGAATGAACAGTTTTTAAGGTCACTTAGTTAGTGAGAATAGACACAGAAATCTGATCATCAGGTTGGCATGAGATAGATAGCCTAGGGGCCAAATTACGTTCTCATTTTTCCCCAAAGAGGGTTTTTGAGTTTGCGTAACCGGCTACTATCACGATCAGATTTCTTCTCAGTAACAATTTCTCCTCAAAAGAGAAATTACCTCAGTGATCAAAAATTGTTTAAAAAACTCAAGCAACTCAGTGCAGTCTTTGTTAGACAAATATGCAAAAATTCTAAAAGTGATTGTATATAATTACAAAGACCAAAATTATGCTGAGCAACAAACGCATTCCTGGAACTTCCAGACAGAAGTTATTACTTGGTTCAAATACCGAAAACCCAATAGCAGTTGGGTGCCGGCCTTCCAGGACAGAACACCAGGAACAATAACAAAGGATCTGCGCTGCAACCAAGGTAAGATTGCAGGTGCCGACACTAACCTTTATATCTGTACATTTTTCTTTTGGTATTATTAGTTCAGCCAACAAATGGAAAAATCATTCATGTTTCAAATTGGTTTTGGTTTTATTTTATTCTTCAAAAGTGAAAGTAACTAGAAGGATGCCTGTTCCTTGTCCAACCAGTAACTATTTTAAAAGTTAAGCATTGTGTATTTACCAGGCCTGGAAATATCTACTTCACTTTGTATGACATTAACCACTTCATGTCAGATGATGTCTGTACATGCAAACTTATTTTGGACAACTTATGCTGGATCTTTTTTAATGCGCTGAACAACTCCATTCTTTGTTGACATGCTGATGACTGACGCTTTCCATATTGAGTAGGGTGTTAGGCAGTCACCTACAATATACCTTGATATGCTATGTTTTGCCTGTACAAACAGCGACAACTAGATGTGAAAAACTTGCCTTGTAAATTTCTTTTTCAGGGTTATTGTGTATAACCCCCTATTCCATACCTTTGTCCCACTTTGATACAAATGTGGCATACAACAATGGACAGGCTGCCATCATTATAATCTGCTCAATGGGAGCTCAAAAGTCGGAGCATTCTGAGATTCCAGCAAACCTTTGCAGATTTGTTGTGGTGGCTCACGGCTGAGGTTCTGCAAATCACAAAGAGTGCCTACTCAATTTTCTCACACAACATACAAGCCCAAAATTAATTATGAGCATCTTTGTTTTCTTTTCGTTTTAAAGTCTGGGTTTCATTGTGTTAACAATATTCTCAAAGGAAAATGATAACTCATGAAGCTCCAAAACGTTTTAAAAAACAATACTGCGGATGGGCACAGAATTTCTTTTTTTAATTACAGATGTGAAGTTGTTAAAAGAAAAGGTTACAACTGTATTTTTTATGTAATGAATGCATAAACTGGACTGAAATTTTATCTGTGAAAGGTCACTTCCAATCAAAAACTGTACATTAACTTAATATGGAGCTAGACAAAAAAAATTGTAATGCATAAAAGTTTTTATAAGCAATAACCATTGTTTTTCACGTCACTTTAGTTTAAAGCCTTCATTAAGACAATTTGCAAAGTGGGTGATAATTTTGTGGCCTAACAGACACCAAGTTATTGCACCAAAGACACCTGTAAGCATACAATTGTTTACTCTGGTCCTGCCTTTCATTTCCAACAGATGAAACTCTCAGTGAAGACAGAACAAGATCTCAAGGTGTTCATCCTTCATGTGTACATGTACATGTAGCTTCTCAGCTTGAGAAACCGCCATGTAGTCGATGTCAGCCTTGCTGCAGCTTTCAACCACATGACCATTGTGTATACTTTAAATCAGAAACACCTTGATGACATCCAGGCAGACCCAAAGAATCATCTCTTTCTGTGGTTGAGAACCATTGATGTCACTACAGACCTTAAGAGCAAAACACCAGGAACAAGAATCTATGGTGCAAACAAGGTATGGTTGAAAAATGTCTTTTTAAAATCTGCATGTTTTTTATTCAAGTTAAGCCAATTATAAGTTTGTTTTTATTCATCAAAAGTAAACTAATTTACATAAATCCTCATTTCTAATCCAGCAAATGCCTTTCAAAGTTTGTTTGTCCTCACAAGACTAAGAAACTTTCTAAAATCAGTCTTTAAACTGCTACTTGAGCAAAACAAATGTTTTATTGGGAATGATATTTGGATTTGTTTGTAATGTTTTTCATATGAAAAACTTGCGTGCATTTGCTCAATGACGACCGCAACGTAGCCCTCAGCACGTGAAACAGAAGGCCGTCTGAAGCAAAATCGGCAAACTTTCATTCATAAATAAAAAGTGTGTCGGTGTATTTGACCATATCGCCCGGCATTTGAAAGCTCTATTCTTACTCTCGAGAATGGTGTGTAAAAATTAATTTAACACGGTCGGGAACATAGGGCCTTTTTTAATTTTAAAACGAGAGAAAAATGCTAAAACGAGCAATTCCTATGGAGGTCAACATGAATTTGACCACATTTTCAGTGGGTTCACTCAGTAAACTGAACGGCAAAATAGTTGCCGACACGGTACAGACCCATATCGCACGGCAGAATAAACTATGGGAAATTCTCCCTCAATCTATATAAAACAATTTTTGATTGGCCTAGAGGAAAGGGTGGCTTTTTTTGGTCCAATTACAAAGAGTTTTTCTTCTTTGTTTGGTGACCCCGGTAATGTATGCAAAGTCCACTACAGTCTGGTTCTGCAGTTCTCTCGCGGCACGCTTATGAATAGGCTTATTGAAGCAGGAACCAGATCTACCACGTTGTTTCCTGTCAGAGTCTTAAGACGCGAGCTTGGATCCTGGATCGTTTCTTCGATTTTTCACCGATTTATACGCCGACTTGTTTATTATCTAAATACAGTTTTTTGAGTAGAATATATATATTTCTTTCTGATACAATTACTTTGGCTTAAAACTTCTCATTTGAGAAGAAATTGGCTAAAGTTCTGTCAAAGTTGGAGGCTGTTCGGTGATTGGATCACAACATACTTTCAATAGGGGTGATTTCTACATGAATCCTGATATAGGAATGACATTTCCTAAAATAAAATATTTTAAAAAGTCTGAAATTGAGCATATCACTTGAATTCGTGAGTCCAAATCCTATTATGGTTTGATATACCCTGGTCCTTGCTGAATAGATAAACATACATACAGGATACAGTGTGGGCTGTGTATACCACCCCCTTATATAAAATGGTCTAGTCCATTGACCTGTTTGGTAAAATTTAATGGGAGATAAGCTATGCAGTGTTCGGGGGTCAGTGCCACACACACGAAGCCGTGGCACACAGGGCTGAGTTCTTTTCTGCTCAAATCGGGGTCAAAGTTTTTGATATGGTTTATAATTTAAATTTAATTTTTGTATTTGCACACTTCTGAATTTTCAGTAAAAATCAATCAGAAAAATTGCAAGGAATCTTTAGTCCGAACATAGAACAAACTTGAAATAAACGAATAACCAGTGTTTCTTGTGTCACTAGTTTAAAACCTTTGCAAAGTTGGTGATACTTTTGTGGCCTAACAGACACCAAGTTATTGCACCAAAGACACCTCCTGTAAGCATACAATAGTTTATTCTGGTCCTGCCTTTCCTTTACAACAGATGAAACTCAGTGATGACAGTACAATTAAGATCTCAAGTGGTTCACCCTTCATGTGTGACTTCAATTCGTGAACTTTGGTCATCCTCAGCTTGAGACTCTTCCATGTAGGCGATGTTAGCCCTGCTGCAGCTTTCAACCACATGACCATTGTGTATACTTTCAATCAGAAACACCTTGATGACATCCAGGCAGACCCAAAGAATCATCTCTATTTGTGGTTGAGAACCATTGATGTCACTACAGACCTTAAGAGCAAAACATCAGGAACATCAAGAAACTATGGTGCAAACAAGGTATGGTTACAAAATGTCTTTTTAAAATCTGCATGTTTTTTATTCAAGTTAAGCCAAGAAATGGGAAAATCATTCATGTTTCAAATAAAGGTTTTTATTTTATTCTTCAAAAGTAAACTCATTTACATAAATCCTCATTTCTAATCCAGCAATGCCTTTCAAAGTTTGTTTGTCCGCACAAGACCAAGAACATTTTCTATAATCAGTCTTTAAACTGCTACTTGAGCAAAACAAATGTTTTATTGGGAATGATATTTGAATTTGTTTGTAATGTTTTTGTTTATAATTTAAATTTTATTGCAGTATTTGCACACTTCTGAATTTTCAGTAAATGTCAATCAGAAAAATTGCAAGGAATCTTTAGTCCGAACATAGAACAAACTTGAAATAAACAAATAACCAGTGTTTCTTGTGTCACTAATTTAACCCTTTAGCACTTACGAGCAAATTCAACGAAGTCATTTACTCACTGAGCAGGGCGGGGAAAAGTCATCAAATTAATGCACTATCTGGAAGTCAGATCATAACTTTCATTGGAATTATTTTATATATTACAAGTTTGGTTTATTTTGTAGAGGATAAAATTATCTTTCGAATGATTCACACATATTTGTATTTGCTTTTACTGAGTTGAAGCTTTTAGATCGTAAATATGATGACAAACCAACGAAAATAGACAAATGTTAGTCTATACATTGCGTTAGCGTCAGTGTTTCACGGAAAGTTGTGCACACTACTTTTTCAACTATGCTGTCGTTTCAAACAAGAACAAAATGTTGACAAAGTGATTGAAATATATCAAAACATACCTTTAGAAATGAACAATCTTGTCTTTATTACTTATGGATAACAATAAATTTCCTCTACAATGTATAAACTCCTTTCAATAGCGTGTGAAAAACATGGCGAAAGCCCAGCGGAACTTTGTCGCTTTCGTAGTATACATTATAGTGCGTGGGTGTGCGTAATGCATTGTACATACGATACTGTACGCACATACAGAGAAGTGTTGACACCTTGTGCTAGATTTCCGACCTTTGAACCTTTGGAAGTAGATTACTTGGTTTTTGTCAATGGTGACCACGGGATATTTTTAGACTGGCGCAGTCTTTAGATCATGCTCTTTCGACGGCTGTTTGCTGCGATCCGCTAGCAAGTGTAAAACCAAAGATACAAAGTGTTGTTTAATCTCGGGCGGATTTGGGCGGTCCAGTGAGTAAATGGCTGGGCGGTTTCGGGCGGAACAGTGACTAAAGGATTAAAACATTCTTCAAATGTTTGCAAAGTTGGTGACACTTTTGTGGCCTAACAGACACCAAGTTATTGCACCAAAGACACCTCCTGTAAGCATACAATATTTATTCTGGTCCTGCCTTTCCTTTCCAACAGATAAAACTATCATCAGTGGTGACAGAACAAGACTTCAAGATGTTTACATTTCATGTGTAGCTTCTCAGCTTGAGACACCTCCATCTAGTCGATGTCAGCCTTGCCGCAGCTTTCAACCACATGACCATTGTGTAAACTTTCAATCAGAAACACCTTGTTGACATCCAGGCAGACCCAAAGAATCATCTCTTTCTGTGGTTGAGAACCATTGATGTCACTACAGACCTTAAGAGCAAAACAACAGGAACAGCAAGAAACTATGGTGCAAACAAGGTATGGTTACAAAATCTTTTTAAAATCTGCATGTCTTTTATTTCAGTTAAGCCAAGAAATGGGAAAATCATTCATGTTTCAAGTAAGGGTTTTTGGGTTTTTTTTTTTCAAAAGTAAACTCAGTTACATAAAGACTCATTTTTAATCCAGCAATTGCCTTTAAATGTTGTTCGTAATCACAGGTCTAAGAAAATTTTCAATACTCGGTCTTTAAACAGCTACTTGAGTGAAAAAAAATGTTGAAATGGGAATGAAATTTAATTCTATTACAGAAAATATGTGACCTCCGATACCTAAAAAGGCATTTACAATCGCCTGCGCAATCAACTCAGCTGAACAAAAACAAAGCACCTCCCCTAGCACTGCATGCCTCGAGTTTACACACAAAATACGCCCTTCTTTTTACAGTGTGCCATAATGTCAAGTCGTTTTTCTCGGAACAACGTAGCGTTAATACACTAAAGTGCACGTCTGCAACGATGTCAGAATCGTCCAAAGCAGAGTAAAAATCTCACAGGGAAATGAAATATAGACCCTGCAGTGGTCCTCCATCAACCTTGAAATTCAACTTTCATTCTACACGCCAGAGATGTCATTTTTGTTCACTGGGAAATCCCTGCGGGGCTTGCTCCACCTGGTCTGCCACAGAGTGAAAAGTTTTCACAGCATGGCAGGATAATCTGGCGCGTACGACACCTACACAGAGTGAAATCTCCAGGATTCATCCAAGACTCTTCAAGATACAACCTCTATTTCTAACCAAAAGATGTTTTCATCGGGCCCCCCATCCGAGAAAACGTGACAATGATTAACAGTGGTGCTTCGAAAAATGTGCTAACCTCAAGCCACAAACATGATCGTCCCATTCCCGCCTCGTTGGGACAACCAAGCCTTCACCGGTATCCGGTTTTTACTCTCACGTACGTGTTTGTCACCGACGGCAGTTGGATAAAAAGGGCACGGCAATATAATATATTGTTGTAAATTGTCTGAGATTTCAAGGGCATAGAGGCAATGGCATATGGCATTGACAGCAATTTCCAGCGGTGCGGTCGATAATTTTGAGGCCTGCTGTCATTTCAAACAAGACCAAAATGATAACAAAGTGATTAATCATAACATACATGTACTTTTGGAAATGACCAATAATGTCTTTATTACTCACAGATAACAATTAATTTCTTTTACAATGTAATTTCCTTTCAAAATGTGTGAAAAACTTGGCGAAAGCACAGCGAAACATCCTCGCTGTTGTAGTATACATTATATGTAAAAGTGATTATTGCCTAACAAACACTGTGTTATTGCGCAAAAGCCACATGTTGTAAGTCTACAGGTAATTAATCTTGTCCTGCCTTTCCCTTTCCAACAGATGAAATCATCAGTAACAAAACAAGATCACAAGATGTTCACCCTTCATGTGCAGTCAGCTCATGAAACTTGGTCATTCTCTGCTTGAGACACCTCCATGTAGTCGATGTCATTCTAACTGCAGCTTCCAACTACATGAACATAGAGAAACACCTTGATGATGTCGAAGCAAACTCATAGAGTCATCCTACTCGGTGGTAGAGAACCATTGATGTCACAGCAGACCTGATGAACAGAGAACAAACACCTGGAAGAATGAGGAACCATGGTGCTATCATGGTATGGTTACAACAGGTTGTGCAGAAAGTTCCCTGAAAATAAACCAATTTCCATGTTCTGATGAACAAATTTTGAAATCTTTCTGATTATGGAATTTGTTTCCAAATATGTTGAATGTAACTCTACATATCTCCCTGATTGTTGTACAAAATCTTCCTGAATGAAAGATTCAAATGTTGGCAGATCTGTTGTGTGTAATGTATATCAGGCCTCAAAGTAGGAGACAACACCGATGGCAATCTGCTGTCAGTGCCCTGTGCCTTTACTGTGCCTTTTTTATTAACTGTAGTTGATGCCCATATCATGTGGTGTTCAAACCATGTCTGTTGTAGGTTTCCATTTGTGGCAATGTGGAGAATCTGTAAACTCTTAAAAATGTAACACCCTGAAAGCCATCTCTAGATCAAAATTAGATTTAAACACTATACTGTTAAAATCTCTTCATTTTCGATGGCGTCATGAACTGTGTTTGTTCGTAAAAGTAAAACAAAAACTATTGTGACTTTACTGGTGTGTGGTGTGTGACATAAACTCATACAAAGTTAACTTAAACTGCAGTGGGCTTCGTGTACCCAATATTTTGGGGCAGCATCAGTTATATTTAAACGGGCCTTCAAGGCCAAGACCAGGTGCAGTAGAGGATATGGTCCTGTAGACTCTGTATATTTAAAGTCCTGTACATACTGTTAGCCTTCATGTAATTAAACATTTCATTGCTTTTCTTTCACAACAGATTCATGTAAAGCCCAAAAAATGGAATTCTGAGATGTTCCTCACAGTGTCACGCTCATAAACTCAGAAGCTTGGTCATCCTATCCTGCTTGAGAATTAATCCTTCGTTGATGTCACCCTGATTCTGGCATCTACTGAATGTTCTTCATCACCTTTCAAACTGAGAGAAGCAAACCAACAGGGTCCACTCACCCTCTGCTCAAACTATATGATGTCACACTAGTATAATTGACTGCACTTCATGTTGATCCAAAATACAATCAAGGTAAGAACATGTTTTGAATCTCTAATGCTTGTACAAAGGACAGACCATGTCCCCAACTTCAAAATTCTCTAAAGTACTAGAATATACAGAAACTCTAGATTCAAAATGTTGCTTTCCAGACCAACGTACTCAATATTGAGCGCATACAGAATTGCATTTGTCCGAACTGTAGGAATGCACACGATTGCCTACAACAGTCAAGTTTTTCAAATTTGATGTTCCATCTGATACAAAATGTCTGTAAAAAATGTAGGCCCTATGTTCATTTCACAGAAACCAAGAAATTAAAATTAATAGCTATGTACCTAGATAATCAGCAATTTGGCTCATGCAATTAACATTTGTATTATCTGTCTATTTTGGTTTTTAAAATGTTTTATATTGAGCAAAGATTTATTTGACATTTGTTGTCGCAAGAAAGAAACAATTCTTGGATAATCAGTAAGAATTTTGCACCAGCTTCAACATTGTACTTGTACATACACTAGAGCTTTGATGAATAAATACCTTATGGAGGGTTCAAGCTTGGCTCAATGTTGAAGTCAATAGACTGTGCAAGTCTTGCGCGTATCCGAACCAGAAAACACGTCAAACGAAGAACATTTTTATTTCTGAAATAAAATCTTTGTTTTAAATTATATCTCATGACAAAATCTGAACAACAAAAATAAATTATTACAATTTTATGAAATTAGTTTTAGCTTTTGAAAAAAATACACGAAAGTGTGTTAATTATTATGGAAAAAAAATAAAACTCTGGGACAAGGATGCTTTCTGGATGTAAAATTTTTAGAAACCCCTTACGCGGATTTGGGATGGTCAAACGGGTTTTAAATTGACCCGTTTCGCAGTTTAAAGAGAATACTGACGCCTCAACAACCATAGACTGCAATGAAAAGGGGATCGCTTTGCAATTACAGCATCAGGCGATTATAATCGCGCATCCAAAACAAGCTTTTACATAAGTTTTATGATCGGAGCTGAGCACAAAATTCTTAATTTTTTGCAATAACCGGAAGCTGAGGTCAAGTTTAATTCTCGGGTTTTCTTCGTTATATTGTTGAATTGGTTTTACTTTCATATTTTGTTATCTCTTAGTATTACATTCCCAACAACATGTATAATTTTCTAGGTCATAAACTACGTTAAACTAAAATAATTGACGAAACAAAATCTTGCCAACGTAAAACTCCATATGGTTGGGACCACTATGGTCCCGGAAGTTCGAATGCGCGCGAGACTTGCACAGCCTATAACTGCTACATGTAACTGTCTCTTTACTAATTATGGAGCTTGTAAAACGCACCTGTAGTAGTGTCAAAAAGCATTCAATTAAATAACCACTGTCCTTGTTGCAATACTTTCTTCAGTTTTCCTGAGTGGATGATAATTTGACTTTGGTCTTAGAACAGACACCGAGTTGTTGCACCAAAAGCTTGTGTTTCTGCAGGTTCTAAACTTGTTCTGTCTTTCGCTTCCCATCAGATGAAACTATCATTTATGACAACGCAAGATTCCAAGGTGTTCACCCTTCATGCGTATCTTAAACCAATGAAAGTTGGTCACTTTCTGCTTGAGACAGTCCATGCAATGTCAACCTTACTGCAGCTTCCATGCTACAGGACTGCTGTGTTTACTTTGAAACAGAAACACCTTGATGACATCCAAGCAAACTCATAGAATCGTCTCAGTCTGTCGTAGAGAACTATTGATGTCACAACAGAACTTAACGACCTAGATGAAAACCGGGTGATAGCTGAAGAACCTAAGGGATCACGACCTGAACTGATTCTCAAATAGTCATGATGTGTTTTGTCTGTTAAACATACGAAGTTGCAATGAAGTTATAGAATGAACAGTTTTTAAGGTCACTTAGTTAGTGAGAATAGACACAGAAATCTGATCATCAGGTTGGCATGAGATAGATAGCCTAGGGGCCAAATTACGTTCTCATTTTTCCCCAAAGAGGGTTTTTGAGTTTGCGTAACCGGCTACTATCACGATCAGATTTCTTCTCAGTAACAATTTCTCCTCAAAAGAGAAATTACCTCAGTGATCAAAAATTGTTTAAAAAACTCAAGCAACTCAGTGCAGTCTTTGTTAGACAAATATGCAAAAATTCTAAAAGTGATTGTATATAATTACAAAGACCAAAATTATGCTGAGCACAAACGCATTCCTGGAACTTCCAGACAGAAGTTATTACTTGGTTCAAATACCGAAAACCCAATAGCAGTTGGGTGCCGGCCTTCCAGGACAGAACACCAGGAACAATAACAAAGGATCTGCGCTGCAACCAAGGTAAGATTGCAGGTGCCGACACTAACCTTTATATCTGTACATTTTTATTTTGGTATTATTAGTTCAGCCAACAAATGGAAAAATCATTCATGTTTCAAATTGGTTTTGGTTTTATTTTATTCTTCAAAAGTGAAAGTAACTAGAAGGATGCCTGTTCCTTGTCCAACCAGTAACTATTTTAAAAGTTAAGCATTGTGTATTTACCAGGCCTGGAAATATCTACTTCACTTTGTATGACATTAACCACTTCATGTCAGATGATGTCTGTACATGCAAACTTATTTTGGACAACTTATGCTGGATCTTTTTTAATGCGCTGAACAACTCCATTCTTTGTTGACATGCTGATGACTGACGCTTTCCATATTGAGTAGGGTGTTAGGCAGTCACCTACAATATACCTTGATATGCTATGTTTTGCCTGTACAAACAGCGACAACTAGATGTGAAAAACTTGCCTTGTAAATTTCTTTTTCAGGGTTATTGTGTATAACCCCCTATTCCATACCTTTGTCCCACTTTGATACAAATGTGGCATACAACAATGGACAGGCTGCCATCATTATAATCTGCTCAATGGGAGCTCAAAAGTCGGAGCATTCTGAGATTCCAGCAAACCTTTGCAGATTTGTTGTGGTGGCTCACGGCTGAGGTTCTGCAAATCACAAAGAGTGCCTACTCAATTTTCTCACACAACATACAAGCCCAAAATTAATTATGAGCATCTTTGTTTTCTTTTCGTTTTAAAGTCTGGGTTTCATTGTGTTAACAATATTCTCAAAGGAAAATGATAACTCATGAAGCTCCAAAACGTTTTAAAAAACAATACTGCGGATGGGCACAGAATTTCTTTTTTTAATTACAGATGTGAAGTTGTTAAAAGAAAAGGTTACAACTGTATTTTTTATGTAATGAATGCATAAACTGGACTGAAATTTTATCTGTGAAAGGTCACTTCCAATCAAAAACTGTACATTAACTTAATATGGAGCTAGACAAAAAAAATTGTAATGCATAAAAGTTTTTATAAGCAATAACCATTGTTTTTCACGTCACTTTAGTTTAAAGCCTTCATTAAGACAATTTGCAAAGTGGGTGATAATTTTGTGGCCTAACAGACACCAAGTTATTGCACCAAAGACACCTGTAAGCATACAATTGTTTACTCTGGTCCTGCCTTTCATTTCCAACAGATGAAACTCTCAGTGAAGACAGAACAAGATCTCAAGGTGTTCATCCTTCATGTGTACATGTACATGTAGCTTCTCAGCTTGAGAAACCGCCATGTAGTCGATGTCAGCCTTGCTGCAGCTTTCAACCACATGACCATTGTGTATACTTTAAATCAGAAACACCTTGATGACATCCAGGCAGACCCAAAGAATCATCTCTTTCTGTGGTTGAGAACCATTGATGTCACTACAGACCTTAAGAGCAAAACACCAGGAACAAGAATCTATGGTGCAAACAAGGTATGGTTGAAAAATGTCTTTTTAAAATCTGCATGTTTTTTATTCAAGTTAAGCCAATTATAAGTTTGTTTTTATTCATCAAAAGTAAACTAATTTACATAAATCCTCATTTCTAATCCAGCAAATGCCTTTCAAAGTTTGTTTGTCCTCACAAGACTAAGAAACTTTCTAAAATCAGTCTTTAAACTGCTACTTGAGCAAAACAAATGTTTTATTGGGAATGATATTTGGATTTGTTTGTAATGTTTTTCATATGAAAAACTTGCGTGCATTTGCTCAATGACGACCGCAACGTAGCCCTCAGCACGTGAAACAGAAGGCCGTCTGAAGCAAAATCGGCAAACTTTCATTCATAAATAAAAAGTGTGTCGGTGTATTTGACCATATCGCCCGGCATTTGAAAGCTCTATTCTTACTCTCGAGAATGGTGTGTAAAAATTAATTTAACACGGTCGGGAACATAGGGCCTTTTTTAATTTTAAAACGAGAGAAAAATGCTAAAACGAGCAATTCCTATGGAGGTCAACATGAATTTGACCACATTTTCAGTGGGTTCACTCAGTAAACTGAACGGCAAAATAGTTGCCGACACGGTACAGACCCATATTGCACGGCAGAATAAACTATGGGAAATTCTCCCTCAATCTATATAAAACAATTTTTGATTGGCCTAGAGGAAAGGGTGGCTTTTTTTGGTCCAATTACAAAGAGTTTTTCTTCTTTGTTTGGTGACCCCGGTAATGTATGCAAAGTCCACTACAGTCTGGTTCTGCAGTTCTCGCGCGGCACGCTTATGAATAGGCTTATTGAAGCAGGAACCAGATCTACCACGTTGTTTCCTGTCAGAGTCTTAAGACGCGAGCTTGGATCCTGGATCGTTTCTTCGATTTTTCACCGATTTATACGCCGACTTGTTTATTATCTAAATACAGTTTTTTGAGTAGAATATATATATTTCTTTCTGATACAATTACTTTGGCTTAAAACTTCTCATTTGAGAAGAAATTGGCTAAAGTTCTGTCAAAGTTGGAGGCTGTTCG
Organism: Leptasterias polaris; assembly: GCA_037783415.1. NCBI lineage: Eukaryota > Metazoa > Echinodermata > Asteroidea > Forcipulatida > Asteriidae > Leptasterias > Leptasterias polaris. The sequence goes on along the minus strand of JAZGTN010000042.1, from coordinate 79,715 downwards.
GTGATTGGATCACAACATACTTTCAATAGGGGTGATTTCTACATGAATCCTGATATAGGAATGACATTTCCTAAAATAAAATATTTTAAAAAGTCTGAAATTGAGCATATCACTTGAATTCGTGAGTCCAAATCCTATTATGGTTTGATATACCCTGGTCCTTGCTGAATAGATAAACATACATACAGGATACAGTGTGGGCTGTGTATACCACCCCCTTATATAAAATGGTCTAGTCCATTGACCTGTTTGGTAAAATTTAATGGGAGATAAGCTATGCAGTGTTCGGGGGTCAGTGCCACACACACGAAGCCGTGGCACACAGGGCTGAGTTCTTTTCTGCTCAAATCGGGGTCAAAGTTTTTGATATGGTTTATAATTTAAATTTAATTTTTGTATTTGCACACTTCTGAATTTTCAGTAAAAATCAATCAGAAAAATTGCAAGGAATCTTTAGTCCGAACATAGAACAAACTTGAAATAAACGAATAACCAGTGTTTCTTGTGTCACTAGTTTAAAACCTTTGCAAAGTTGGTGATACTTTTGTGGCCTAACAGACACCAAGTTATTGCACCAAAGACACCTCCTGTAAGCATACAATAGTTTATTCTGGTCCTGCCTTTCCTTTACAACAGATGAAACTCAGTGATGACAGTACAATTAAGATCTCAAGTGGTTCACCCTTCATGTGTGACTTCAATTCGTGAACTTTGGTCATCCTCAGCTTGAGACTCTTCCATGTAGGCGATGTTAGCCCTGCTGCAGCTTTCAACCACATGACCATTGTGTATACTTTCAATCAGAAACACCTTGATGACATCCAGGCAGACCCAAAGAATCATCTCTATTTGTGGTTGAGAACCATTGATGTCACTACAGACCTTAAGAGCAAAACATCAGGAACATCAAGAAACTATGGTGCAAACAAGGTATGGTTACAAAATGTCTTTTTAAAATCTGCATGTTTTTTATTCAAGTTAAGCCAAGAAATGGGAAAATCATTCATGTTTCAAATAAAGGTTTTTATTTTATTCTTCAAAAGTAAACTCATTTACATAAATCCTCATTTCTAATCCAGCAATGCCTTTCAAAGTTTGTTTGTCCGCACAAGACCAAGAACATTTTCTATAATCAGTCTTTAAACTGCTACTTGAGCAAAACAAATGTTTTATTGGGAATGATATTTGAATTTGTTTGTAATGTTTTTGTTTATAATTTAAATTTTATTGCAGTATTTGCACACTTCTGAATTTTCAGTAAATGTCAATCAGAAAAATTGCAAGGAATCTTTAGTCCGAACATAGAACAAACTTGAAATAAACAAATAACCAGTGTTTCTTGTGTCACTAATTTAACCCTTTAGCACTTACGAGCAAATTCAACGAAGTCATTTACTCACTGAGCAGGGCGGGGAAAAGTCATCAAATTAATGCACTATCTGGAAGTCAGATCATAACTTTCATTGGAATTATTTTATATATTACAAGTTTGGTTTATTTTGTAGAGGATAAAATTATCTTTCGAATGATTCACACATATTTGTATTTGCTTTTACTGAGTTGAAGCTTTTAGATCGTAAATATGATGACAAACCAACGAAAATAGACAAATGTTAGTCTATACATTGCGTTAGCGTCAGTGTTTCACGGAAAGTTGTGCACACTACTTTTTCAACTATGCTGTCGTTTCAAACAAGAACAAAATGTTGACAAAGTGATTGAAATATATCAAAACATACCTTTAGAAATGAACAATCTTGTCTTTATTACTTATGGATAACAATAAATTTCCTCTACAATGTATAAACTCCTTTCAATAGCGTGTGAAAAACATGGCGAAAGCCCAGCGGAACTTTGTCGCTTTCGTAGTATACATTATAGTGCGTGGGTGTGCGTAATGCATTGTACATACGATACTGTACGCACATACAGAGAAGTGTTGACACCTTGTGCTAGATTTCCGACCTTTGAACCTTTGGAAGTAGATTACTTGGTTTTTGTCAATGGTGACCACGGGATATTTTTAGACTGGCGCAGTCTTTAGATCATGCTCTTTCGACGGCTGTTTGCTGCGATCCGCTAGCAAGTGTAAAACCAAAGATACAAAGTGTTGTTTAATCTCGGGCGGATTTGGGCGGTCCAGTGAGTAAATGGCTGGGCGGTTTCGGGCGGAACAGTGACTAAAGGATTAAAACATTCTTCAAATGTTTGCAAAGTTGGTGACACTTTTGTGGCCTAACAGACACCAAGTTATTGCACCAAAGACACCTCCTGTAAGCATACAATATTTATTCTGGTCCTGCCTTTCCTTTCCAACAGATAAAACTATCATCAGTGGTGACAGAACAAGACTTCAAGATGTTTACATTTCATGTGTAGCTTCTCAGCTTGAGACACCTCCATCTAGTCGATGTCAGCCTTGCCGCAGCTTTCAACCACATGACCATTGTGTAAACTTTCAATCAGAAACACCTTGTTGACATCCAGGCAGACCCAAAGAATCATCTCTTTCTGTGGTTGAGAACCATTGATGTCACTACAGACCTTAAGAGCAAAACAACAGGAACAGCAAGAAACTATGGTGCAAACAAGGTATGGTTACAAAATCTTTTTAAAATCTGCATGTCTTTTATTTCAGTTAAGCCAAGAAATGGGAAAATCATTCATGTTTCAAGTAAGGGTTTTTGGGGTTTTTTTTTTCAAAAGTAAACTCAGTTACATAAAGACTCATTTTTAATCCAGCAATTGCCTTTAAATGTTGTTCGTAATCACAGGTCTAAGAAAATTTTCAATACTCGGTCTTTAAACAGCTACTTGAGTGAAAAAAAATGTTGAAATGGGAATGAAATTTAATTCTATTACAGAAAATATGTGACCTCCGATACCTAAAAAGGCATTTACAATCGCCTGCGCAATCAACTCAGCTGAACAAAAACAAAGCACCTCCCCTAGCACTGCATGCCTCGAGTTTACACACAAAATACGCCCTTCTTTTTACAGTGTGCCATAATGTCAAGTCGTTTTTCTCGGAACAACGTAGCGTTAATACACTAAAGTGCACGTCTGCAACGATGTCAGAATCGTCCAAAGCAGAGTAAAAATCTCACAGGGAAATGAAATATAGACCCTGCAGTGGTCCTCCATCAACCTTGAAATTCAACTTTCATTCTACACGCCAGAGATGTCATTTTTGTTCACTGGGAAATCCCTGCGGGGCTTGCTCCACCTGGTCTGCCACAGAGTGAACAGTTTTCACAGCATGGCAGGATAATCTGGCGCGTACGACACCTACACAGAGTGAAATCTCCAGGATTCATCCAAGACTCTTCAAGATACAACCTCTATTTCTAACCAAAAGATGTTTTCATCGGGCCCCCCATCCGAGAAAACGTGACAATGATTAACAGTGGTGCTTCGAAAAATGTGCTAACCTCAAGCCACAAACATGATCGTCCCATTCCCGCCTCGTTGGGACAACCAAGCCTTCACCGGTATCCGGTTTTTACTCTCACGTACGTGTTTGTCACCGACGGCAGTTGGATAAAAAGGGCACGGCAATATAATATATTGTTGTAAATTGTCTGAGATTTCAAGGGCATAGAGGCAATGGCATATGGCATTGACAGCAATTTCCAGCGGTGCGGTCGATAATTTTGAGGCCTGCTGTCATTTCAAACAAGACCAAAATGATAACAAAGTGATTAATCATAACATACATGTACTTTTGGAAATGACCAATAATGTCTTTATTACTCACAGATAACAATTAATTTCTTTTACAATGTAATTTCCTTTCAAAATGTGTGAAAAACTTGGCGAAAGCACAGCGAAACATCCTCGCTGTTGTAGTATACATTATATGTAAAAGTGATTATTGCCTAACAAACACTGTGTTATTGCGCAAAAGCCACATGTTGTAAGTCTACAGGCTTGTCCTGCCTTTCCCTTTCCAACAGATGAAATCATCAGTAACAAAACAAGATCACAAGATGTTCACCCTTCATGTGCAGTCAGCTCATGAAACTTGGTCATTCTCTGCTTGAGACACCTCCATGTAGTCGATGTCATTCTAACTGCAGCTTCCAACTACATGAACATAGAGAAACACCTTGATGATGTCGAAGCAAACTCATAGAGTCATCCTACTCGGTGGTAGAGAACCATTGATGTCACAGCAGACCTGATGAACAGAGAACAAACACCTGGAAGAATGAGGAACCATGGTGCTATCATGGTATGGTTACAACAGGTTGTGCAGAAAGTTCCCTGAAAATAAACCAATTTCCATGTTCTGATGAACAAATTTTGAAATCTTTCTGATTATGGAATTTGTTTCCAAATATGTTGAATGTAACTCTACATATCTCCCTGATTGTTGTACAAAATCTTCCTGAATGAAAGATTCAAATGTTGGCAGATCTGTTGTGTGTAATGTATATCAGGCCTCAAAGTAGGAGACAACACCGATGGCAATCTGCTGTCAGTGCCCTGTGCCTTTACTGTGCCTTTTTTATTAACTGTAGTTGATGCCCATATCATGTGGTGTTCAAACCATGTCTGTTGTAGGTTTCCATTTGTGGCAATGTGGAGAATCTGTAAACTCTTAAAAATGTAACACCCTGAAAGCCATCTCTAGATCAAAATTAGATTTAAACACTATACTGTTAAAATCTCTTCATTTTCGATGGCGTCATGAACTGTGTTTGTTCGTAAAAGTAAAACAAAAACTATTGTGACTTTACTGGTGTGTGGTGTGTGACATAAACTCATACAAAGTTAACTTAAACTGCAGTGGGCTTCGTGTACCCAATATTTTGGTGCAGCATCAGTTATATTTAAACGGGCCTTCAAGGCCAAGACCAGGTGCAGTAGAGGATATGGTCCTGTAGACTCTGTATATTTAAAGTCCTGTACATACTGTTAGCCTTCATGTAATTAAACATTTCATTGCTTTTCTTTCACAACAGATTCATGTAAAGCCCAAAAAATTGAATTCTGAGATGTTCCTCACAGTGTCACGCTGATAAACTCAGAAGCTTGGTCATCCTATCCTGCTTGAGAATTAATCCTTCGTTGATGTCACCCTGATTCTGGCATCTACTGAATGTTCTTCATCACCTTTCAAACTGAGAGAAGCAAACCAACAGGGTCCACTCACCCTCTGCTCAAACTATATGATGTCACACTAGTATAATTGACTGCACTTCATGTTGATCCAAAATACAATCAAGGTAAGAACATGTTTTGAATCTCTAATGCTTGTACAAAGGACAGACCATGTCCCCAACTTCAAAATTCTCTAAAGTACTAGAATATACAGAAACTCTAGATTCAAAATGTTGCTTTCCAGACCAATGTACTCAATATTGAGCGCATACAGAATTGCATTTGTCCGAACTGTAGGAATGCACACGATTGCCTACAACAGTCAAGTTTTTCAAATTTGATGTTCCATCTGATACAAAATGTCTGTAAAAAATGTAGGCCCTATGTTCATTTCACAGAAACCAAGAAATTAAAATTAATAGCTATGTACCTAGATAATCAGCAATTTGGCTCATGCAATTAACATTTGTATTATCTGTCTATTTTGGTTTTTAAAATGTTTTATATTGAGCAAAGATTTATTTGACATTTGTTGTCGCAAGAAAGAAACAATTCTTGGATAATCAGTAAGAATTTTGCACCAGCTTCAACATTGTACTTGTACATACACTAGAGCTTTGATGAATAAATACCTTATGGAGGGTTCAAGCTTGGCTCAATGTTGAAGTCAATAGACTGTGCAAGTCTTGCGCGTATCCGAACCAGAAAACACGTCAAACGAAGAACATTTTTATTTCTGAAATAAAATCTTTGTTTTAAATTATATCTCATGACAAAATCTGAACAACAAAAATAAATTATTACAATTTTATGAAATTAGTTTTAGCTTTTGAAAAAAATACACGAAAGTGTGTTAATTATTATGGAAAAAAAATAAAACTCTGGGACAAGGATGCTTTCTGGATGTAAAATTTTTAGAAACCCCTTACGCGGATTTGGGATGGTCAAACGGGTTTTAAATTGACCCGTTTCGCAGTTTAAAGAGAATACTGACGCCTCAACAACCATAGACTGCAATGAAAAGGGGATCGCTTTGCAATTACAGCATCAGGCGATTATAATCGCGCATCCAAAACAAGCTTTTACATAAGTTTTATGATCGGAGCTGAGCACAAAATTCTTAATTTTTTGCAATAACCGGAAGCTGAGGTCAAGTTTAATTCTCGGGTTTTCTTCGTTATATTGTTGAATTGGTTTTACTTTCATATTTTGTTATCTCTTAGTATTACATTCCCAACAACATGTATAATTTTCTAGGTCATAAACTACGTTAAACTAAAATAATTGACGAAACAAAATCTTGCCAACGTAAAACTCCATATGGTTGGGACCACTATGGTCCCGGAAGTTCGAATGCGCGCGAGACTTGCACAGCCTATAACTGCTACATGTAACTGTCTCTTTACTAATTATGGAGCTTGTAAAACGCACCTGTAGTAGTGTCAAAAAGCATTCAATTAAATAACCACTGTCCTTGTTGCAATACTTTCTTCAGTTTTCCTGAGTGGATGATAATTTGACTTTGGTCTTAGAACAGACACCGAGTTGTTGCACCAAAAGCTTGTGTTTCTGCAGGTTCTAAACTTGTTCTGTCTTTCGCTTCCCATCAGATGAAACTATCATTTATGACAACGCAAGATTCCAAGGTGTTCACCCTTCATGCGTATCTTAAACCAATGAAAGTTGGTCACTTTCTGCTTGAGACAGTCCATGCAATGTCAACCTTACTGCAGCTTCCATGCTACAGGACTGCTGTGTTTACTTTGAAACAGAAACACCTTGATGACATCCAAGCAAACTCATAGAATCGTCTCAGTCTGTCGTAGAGAACTATTGATGTCACAACAGAACTTAACGACCTAGATGAAAACCGGGTGATAGCTGAAGAACCTAAGGGATCACGACCTGAACTGATTCTCAAATAGTCATGATGTGTTTTGTCTGTTAAACATACGAAGTTGCAATGAAGTTATAGAATGAACAGTTTTTAAGGTCACTTAGTGAGAATAGACACAGAAATCTGATCATCAGGTTGGCATGAGATAGATAGCCTAGGGGCCAAATTACGTTCTCATTTTTCCCCAAAGAGGGTTTTTGAGTTTGCGTAACCGGCTACTATCACGATCAGATTTCTTCTCAGTAACAATTTCTCCTCAAAAGAGAAATTACCTCAGTGATCAAAAATTGTTTAAAAAACTCAAGCAACTCAGTGCAGTCTTTGTTAGACAAATATGCAAAAATTCTAAAAGTGATTGTATATAATTACAAAGACCAAAATTATGCTGAGCACAAACGCATTCCTGGAACTTCCAGACAGAAGTTATTACTTGGTTCAAATACCGAAAACCCAATAGCAGTTGGGTGCCGGCCTTCCAGGACAGAACACCAGGAACAATAACAAAGGATCTGCGCTGCAACCAAGGTAAGATTGCAGGTGCCGACACTAACCTTTATATCTGTACATTTTTATTTTGGTATTATTAGTTCAGCCAACAAATGGAAAAATCATTCATGTTTCAAATTGGTTTTGGTTTTATTTTATTCTTCAAAAGTGAAAGTAACTAGAAGGATGCCTGTTCCTTGTCCAACCAGTAACTATTTTAAAAGTTAAGCATTGTGTATTTACCAGGCCTGGAAATATCTACTTCACTTTGTATGACATTAACCACTTCATGTCAGATGATGTCTGTACATGCAAACTTATTTTGGACAACTTATGCTGGATCTTTTTTAATGCGCTGAACAACTCCATTCTTTGTTGACATGCTGATGACTGACGCTTTCCATATTGAGTAGGGTGTTAGGCAGTCACCTACAATATACCTTGATATGCTATGTTTTGCCTGTACAAACAGCGACAACTAGATGTGAAAAACTTGCCTTGTAAATTTCTTTTTCAGGGTTATTGTGTATAACCCCCTATTCCATACCTTTGTCCCACTTTGATACAAATGTGGCATACAACAATGGACAGGCTGCCATCATTATAATCTGCTCAATGGGAGCTCAAAAGTCGGAGCATTCTGAGATTCCAGCAAACCTTTGCAGATTTGTTGTGGTGGCTCACGGCTGAGGTTCTGCAAATCACAAAGAGTGCCTACTCAATTTTCTCACACAACATACAAGCCCAAAATTAATTATGAGCATCTTTGTTTTCTTTTCGTTTTAAAGTCTGGGTTTCATTGTGTTAACTCAAAGGAAAATGATAACTCATGAAGCTCCAAAACGTTTTAAAAAACAATACTGCGGATGGGCACAGAATTTCTTTTTTTAATTACAGATGTGAAGTTGTTAAAAGAAAAGGTTACAACTGTATTTTTTATGTAATGAATGCATAAACTGGACTGAAATTTTATCTGTGAAAGGTCACTTCCAATCAAAAACTGTACATTAACTTAATATGGAGCTAGACAAAAAAAATTGTAATGCATAAAAGTTTTTATAAGCAATAACCATTGTTTTTCACGTCACTTTAGTTTAAAGCCTTCATTAAGACAATTTGCAAAGTGGGTGATAATTTTGTGGCCTAACAGACACCAAGTTATTGCACCAAAGACACCTGTAAGCATACAATTGTTTACTCTGGTCCTGCCTTTCATTTCCAACAGATGAAACTCTCAGTGAAGACAGAACAAGATCTCAAGGTGTTCATCCTTCATGTGTACATGTACATGTAGCTTCTCAGCTTGAGAAACCGCCATGTAGTCGATGTCAGCCTTGCTGCAGCTTTCAACCACATGACCATTGTGTATACTTTAAATCAGAAACACCTTGATGACATCCAGGCAGACCCAAAGAATCATCTCTTTCTGTGGTTGAGAACCATTGATGTCACTACAGATCTTAAGAGCAAAACACCAGGAACAAGAATCTATGGTGCAAACAAGGTATGGTTGAAAAATGTCTTTTTAAAATCTGCATGTTTTTTATTCAAGTTAAGCCAATTATAAGTTTGTTTTTATTCATCAAAAGTAAACTAATTTACATAAATCCTCATTTCTAATCCAGCAAATGCCTTTCAAAGTTTGTTTGTCCTCACAAGACTAAGAAACTTTCTAAAATCAGTCTTTAAACTGCTACTTGAGCAAAACAAATGTTTTATTGGGAATGATATTTGGATTTGTTTGTAATGTTTTTCATATGAAAAACTTGCGTGCATTTGCTCAATGACGACCGCAACGTAGCCCTCAGCACGTGAAACAGAAGGCCGTCTGAAGCAAAATCGGCAAACTTTCATTCATAAATAAAAAGTGTGTCGGTGTATTTGACCATATCGCCCGGCATTTGAAAGCTCTATTCTTACTCTCGAGAATGGTGTGTAAAAATTAATTTAACACGGTCGGGAACATAGGGCCTTTTTTAATTTTAAAACGAGAGAAAAATGCTAAAACGAGCAATTCCTATGGAGGTCAACATGAATTTGACCACATTTTCAGTGGGTTCACTCAGTAAACTGAACGGCAAAATAGTTGCCGACACGGTACAGACCCATATTGCACGGCAGAATAAACTATGGGAAATTCTCCCTCAATCTATATAAAACAATTTTTGATTGGCCTAGAGGAAAGGGTGGCTTTTTTTGGTCCAATTACAAAGAGTTTTTCTTCTTTGTTTGGTGACCCCGGTAATGTATGCAAAGTCCACTACAGTCTGGTTCTGCAGTTCTCGCGCGGCACGCTTATGAATAGGCTTATTGAAGCAGGAACCAGATCTACCACGTTGTTTCCTGTCAGAGTCTTAAGACGCGAGCTTGGATCCTGGATCGTTTCTTCGATTTTTCACCGATTTATACGCCGACTTGTTTATTATCTAAATACAGTTTTTTGAGTAGAATATATATATTTCTTTCTGATACAATTACTTTGGCTTAAAACTTCTCATTTGAGAAGAAATTGGCTAAAGTTCTGTCAAAGTTGGAGGCTGTTCGGTGATTGGATCACAACATACTTTCAATAGGGGTGATTTCTACATGAATCCTGATATAGGAATGACATTTCCTAAAATAAAATATTTTAAAAAGTCTGAAATTGAGCATATCACTTGAATTCGTGAGTCCAAATCCTATTATGGTTTGATATACCCTGGTCCTTGCTGAATAGATAAACATACATACAGGATACAGTGTGGGCTGTGTATACCACCCCCTTATATAAAATGGTCTAGTCCATTGACCTGTTTGGTAAAATTTAATGGGAGATAAGCTATGCAGTGTTCGGGGGTCAGTGCCACACACACGAAGCCGTGGCACACAGGGCTGAGTTCTTTTCTGCTCAAATCGGGGTCAAAGTTTTTGATATGGTTTATAATTTAAATTTAATTTTTGTATTTGCACACTTCTGAATTTTCAGTAAAAATCAATCAGAAAAATTGCAAGGAATCTTTAGTCCGAACATAGAACAAACTTGAAATAAACGAATAACCAGTGTTTCTTGTGTCACTAGTTTAAAACCTTTGCAAAGTTGGTGATACTTTTGTGGCCTAACAGACACCAAGTTATTGCACCAAAGACACCTCCTGTAAGCATACAATAGTTTATTCTGGTCCTGCCTTTCCTTTACAACAGATGAAACTCAGTGATGACAGTACAATTAAGATCTCAAGTGGTTCACCCTTCATGTGTGACTTCAATTCGTGAACTTTGGTCATCCTCAGCTTGAGACTCTTCCATGTAGGCGATGTTAGCCCTGCTGCAGCTTTCAACCACATGACCATTGTGTATACTTTCAATCAGAAACACCTTGATGACATCCAGGCAGACCCAAAGAATCATCTCTATTTGTGGTTGAGAACCATTGATGTCACTACAGACCTTAAGAGCAAAACATCAGGAACATCAAGAAACTATGGTGCAAACAAGGTATGGTTACAAAATGTCTTTTTAAAATCTGCATGTTTTTTATTCAAGTTAAGCCAAGAAATGGGAAAATCATTCATGTTTCAAATAAAGGTTTTTATTTTATTCTTCAAAAGTAAACTCATTTACATAAATCCTCATTTCTAATCCAGCAATGCCTTTCAAAGTTTGTTTGTCCGCACAAGACCAAGAACATTTTCTATAATCAGTCTTTAAACTGCTACTTGAGCAAAACAAATGTTTTATTGGGAATGATATTTGAATTTGTTTGTAATGTTTTTGTTTATAATTTAAATTTTATTGCAGTATTTGCACACTTCTGAATTTTCAGTAAATGTCAATCAGAAAAATTGCAAGGAATCTTTAGTCCGAACATAGAACAAACTTGAAATAAACAAATAACCAGTGTTTCTTGTGTCACTAATTTAACCCTTTAGCACTTACGAGCAAATTCAACGAAGTCATTTACTCACTGAGCAGGGCGGGGAAAAGTCATCAAATTAATGCACTATCTGGAAGTCAGATCATAACTTTCATTGGAATTATTTTATATATTACAAGTTTGGTTTATTTTGTAGAGGATAAAATTATCTTTCGAATGATTCACACATATTTGTATTTGCTTTTACTGAGTTGAAGCTTTTAGATCGTAAATATGATGACAAACCAACGAAAATAGACAAATGTTAGTCTATACATTGCGTTAGCGTCAGTGTTTCACGGAAAGTTGTGCACACTACTTTTTCAACTATGCTGTCGTTTCAAACAAGAACAAAATGTTGACAAAGTGATTGAAATATATCAAAACATACCTTTAGAAATGAACAATCTTGTCTTTATTACTTATGGATAACAATAAATTTCCTCTACAATGTATAAACTCCTTTCAATAGCGTGTGAAAAACATGGCGAAAGCCCAGCGGAACTTTGTCGCTTTCGTAGTATACATTATAGTGCGTGGGTGTGCGTAATGCATTGTACATACGATACTGTACGCACATACAGAGAAGTGTTGACACCTTGTGCTAGATTTCCGACCTTTGAACCTTTGGAAGTAGATTACTTGGTTTTTGTCAATGGTGACCACGGGATATTTTTAGACTGGCGCAGTCTTTAGATCATGCTCTTTCGACGGCTGTTTGCTGCGATCCGCTAGCAAGTGTAAAACCAAAGATACAAAGTGTTGTTTAATCTCGGGCGGATTTGGGCGGTCCAGTGAGTAAATGGCTGGGCGGTTTCGGGCGGAACAGTGACTAAAGGATTAAAACATTCTTCAAATGTTTGCAAAGTTGGTGACACTTTTGTGGCCTAACAGACACCAAGTTATTGCACCAAAGACACCTCCTGTAAGCATACAATATTTATTCTGGTCCTGCCTTTCCTTTCCAACAGATAAAACTATCATCAGTGGTGACAGAACAAGACTTCAAGATGTTTACATTTCATGTGTAGCTTCTCAGCTTGAGACACCTCCATCTAGTCGATGTCAGCCTTGCCCATTGTGTAAACTTTCAATCAGAAACACCTTGTTGACATCCAGGCAGACCCAAAGAATCATCTCTTTCTGTGGTTGAGAACCATTGATGTCACTACAGACCTTAAGAGCAAAACAACAGGAACATCAAGAAACTATGGTGCAAACAAGGTATGGTTACAAAATCTTTTTAAAATCTGCATGTCTTTTATTTCAGTTAAGCCAAGAAATGGGAAAATCATTCATGTTTCAAGTAAGGGTTTTTGGGGTTTTTTTTTTCAAAAGTAAACTCAGTTACATAAAGACTCATTTTTAATCCAGCAATTGCCTTTAAATGTTGTTCGTAATCACAGGTCTAAGAAAATTTTCAATACTCGGTCTTTAAACAGCTACTTGAGTGAAAAAAAATGTTGAAATGGGAATGAAATTTAATTCTATTACAGAAAATATGTGACCTCCGATACCTAAAAAGGCATTTACAATCGCCTGCGCAATCAACTCAGCTGAACAAAAACAAAGCACCTCCCCTAGCACTGCATGCCTCGAGTTTACACACAAAATACGCCCTTCTTTTTACAGTGTGCCATAATGTCAAGTCGTTTTTCTCGGAACAACGTAGCGTTAATACACTAAAGTGCACGTCTGCAACGATGTCAGAATCGTCCAAAGCAGAGTAAAAATCTCACAGGGAAATGAAATATAGACCCTGCAGTGGTCCTCCATCAACCTTGAAATTCAACTTTCATTCTACACGCCAGAGATGTCATTTTTGTTCACTGGGAAATCCCTGCGGGGCTTGCTCCACCTGGTCTGCCACAGAGTGAAAAGTTTTCACAGCATGGCAGGATAATCTGGCGCGTACGACACCTACACAGAGTGAAATCTCCAGGATTCATCCAAGACTCTTCAAGATACAACCTCTATTTCTAACCAAAAGATGTTTTCATCGGGCCCCCCATCCGAGAAAACGTGACAATGATTAACAGTGGTGCTTCGAAAAATGTGCTAACCTCAAGCCACAAACATGATCGTCCCATTCCCGCCTCGTTGGGACAACCAAGCCTTCACCGGTATCCGGTTTTTACTCTCACGTACGTGTTTGTCACCGACGGCAGTTGGATAAAAAGGGCACGGCAATATAATATATTGTTGTAAATTGTCTGAGATTTCAAGGGCATAGAGGCAATGGCATATGGCATTGACAGCAATTTCCAGCGGTGCGGTCGATAATTTTGAGGCCTGCTGTCATTTCAAACAAGACCAAAATGATAACAAAGTGATTAATCATAACATACATGTACTTTTGGAAATGACCAATAATGTCTTTATTACTCACAGATAACAATTAATTTCTTTTACAATGTAATTTCCTTTCAAAATGTGTGAAAAACTTGGCGAAAGCACAGCGAAACATCCTCGCTGTTGTAGTATACATTATATGTAAAAGTGATTATTGCCTAACAAACACTGTGTTATTGCGCAAAAGCCACATGTTGTAAGTCTACAGGTAATTAATCTTGTCCTGCCTTTCCCTTTCCAACAGATGAAATCATCAGTAACAAAACAAGATCTCAAGATGTTCACCCTTCATGTGCAGTCAGCTCATGAAACTTGGTCATTCTCTGCTTGAGACACCTCCATGTAGTCGATGTCATTCTAACTGCAGCTTCCAACTACATGAACATAGAGAAACACCTTGATAATGTCGAAGCAAACTCATAGAGTCATCCTACTCGGTGGTAGAGAACCATTGATGTCACAGCAGACCTGATGAACAGAGAACAAACACCTGGAAGAATGAGGAACCATGGTGCTATCATGGTATGGTTACAACAGGTTGTGCAGAAAGTTCCCTGAAAATAAACCAATTTCCATGTTCTGATGAACAAATTTTGAAATCTTCCTGATTATGGAATTTGATTCCAAATATGTTGAATGTAACTCTACATATCTCCCTGATTGTTGTACAAAATCTTCCTGAATGAAAGATTCAAATGTTGGCAGATCTGTTGTGTGTAATGTATATCAGGCCTCAAAGTAGGAGACAACACCGATGGCAATCTGCTGTCAGTGCCCTGTGCCTTTACTGTGCTGTTTTTTATTAACTGTAGTTGATGCCCATATCATGTGGTGTTCAAACCATGTCTGTTGTAGGTTTCCATTTGTGGCAATGTGGAGAATCTGTAAACTCTTAAAAATGTAACACCCTGAAAGCCATCTCTAGATCAAAAGTAGATCTAAACACTATACTGTTAGGATCTCTTAATTTTTGATGACGTCATGAACTGTGTTTGTTCGTGAAAGTAAAACAAAAACTATTGTGACTTTACTGGTGAGTGACGTAAACTCATACAAAGTTAACTTAAACTGCAGTGGGCTTCGTGTACCCAATATTTTGGGGCAGCATCAGTTATATTTAAACGGGCCTTCAAGGCCAAGACCAGGTGCAGTAGAGGATATGGTCCTGTAGACTCTGTATATTTAAAGTCCTGTACATACTGTTAGCCTTCATGTAATTAAACATTTCATTGCTTTTCTTTCACAACAGATTCATGTAAAGCCAAAAAATGGAATTCTGAGATGTTCCTCACAGTGTCACGCTCATAAACTCAGAAGCTTGGTCATCCTTTCCTGCTTGAGAATTAATCCTTCGTTGATGTCACCCTGATCCTGGCATCTACTGAATGTTCTTCATCACCTTTCAAACTGAGAGAAGCAAACCAACAGGGTCCACTCACCCTCTGCTCAAACTATATGATGTCACACTAGTATAATTGACTGCACTTCATGTTGATCCTAAATACAATCAAGGTGAGAAAATGTTTTGAATCTCTAATGCTTGTACAAAGGACAGACCATGTCCCCAACTTCAAAATTCTCAAAATGTTGCTTTCCAGACCAACGTTCGCAATATTGAGCGCATACAGAATTGCATTTGTCCGAACTGTAGGAATGGACACGATTGCCTACAACAGTCAAGTTTTTCAAATTTGATGTTCCATCTTATACAAAATGTGAGTAAAAAATGTATGTTCATTTCACAGAAACAAAGAAATTAAAATTAATAGCTTGTACATGTACCTAGATAATCAGCAACTTGGCACATGCAGTTTACATTTGTATTATCGGTCTATTTTGGTTTTTAAAATGTTTTATATTGAGCAAAGATTTATTTGACATTTGTTGTCACAAGAAAGAAACAATTCTTGGATAATATAGTAAAATTTTGGCACCAGCTTCAACATTGTAGCTTTGATGAATAAATACATTCTGAAGTCAATAACTGCTACATGTTTTGTCTTTTCACTAATTATGGAGTAATTGTATTTTACGAAGTAGTTTCAACAAGCATTTAATTGAGTAACCACTGTCCTTGTTGCAATAGTGCACACTTTCTTCAGTTTTCCTGAGTGGATGATAATTTGACTCTGGTCTAAGAACAGACACTGAGTTGTTGCACCAAAAGCTTGTGTTTCTGCAGGTTCTAAACTTGTTCTGTCTTTCGCTTTCCATCAGATGAAACTATCAGTGATGAAAACACAAGACTCCAAGGTGTTCACCCTTGTGTAACTTGAACCAATGAAAGTTGGTCACCTTCTGCTTGAGACGAGTCGATGTCAACCTTACTGCAGCTTCCTGCTACAGAACCGCTGTGTTTACTTTCAAACAGAAACACCTTGATGACATCCAAGCAAACTCATAGAATCATCTCAGTCTGTGGTAGAGAACCATTGATGTCACTTTGTTGTGGTGGCTCACGGCCGAGGTTCTGCAAATCACAAAGAGTGCCTACTCAATTTTCTCACACAACATACAAGCCCAAAATTAATTATGAGCATCTTTGTTTTCTTTTCGTTTTCAAGTCTGGGTTTCATTGTGTTAACAATATTCTCAAAGGAAAATGATAACTCATGAAGCTCCAAAACGTTTTAAAAAACAATACTGCGGATGGGCACTGAATTTCTTTTTTTAATTACAGATGTGAAGTTGTTAAAAGAAAAGGTTACAACTGTATTTTTTATGTAATGAATGCATAAACTGGACTGAAATTTTATCTGTGAAAGGTCACTTCCAATCAAAAACTGTACATTAACTTAATATGGAGCTAGACAAACAAAATTGTAATGCATAACAGTTTTTATAAGCAATAACCATTGTTTTTCACGTCACTTTAGTTTAAAACCTTCATTAAGACAATTTGCAAAGTGGGTGATAATTTTGTGGCCTAACAGACACCAAGTTATTGCACCAAAGACACCTGTAAGCATACAATTGTTTACTCTGGTCCTGCCTTTCATTTCCAACAGATGAAACTCTCAGTGAAGACAGAACAAGATCTCAAGGTGTTCATCCTTCATGTAGCTTCTCAGCTTGAGAAACCGCCATGTAGTCGATGTCAGCCTTGCTGCAGCTTTCAACCAAATGACCATTGTGTATACTTTAAATCAGAAACACCTTGATGACATCCAGGCAGACCCAAAGAATCATCTCTTTTTGTGGTTGAGAACCATTGATGTCACTACAGACCTTAAGAGCAAAACACCAGGAACAAGAATCTATGGTGCAAACAAGGTATGGTTGAAAAATGTCTTTTTAAAATCTGCATGTTTTTTATTCAAGTTAAGCCAATTATAAGTTTGTTTTTATTCATCAAAAGTAAACTAATTTACATAAATCCTCATTTCTAATCCAGCAATGCCTTTCAAAGTTTGTTTGTCCTCACAAGACCAAGAAACTTTCTAAAATCAGTCTTTAAACTGCTATTTGAGCAAAACAAATGTTTTATTGGGAATGATATTTGAATTTGTTTGAAATGTTTTTCATATGAAAAACTTGCGTGCATTTGCTCAATGACGACCGCAACGTAGCCCTCATCAGCACGTGAAACAGAAGGCCGTCTGAAGCAAAATCGGCAAACTTTCATTCATAAATAAAAAGTGTGTCAGTGTATTTGACCATATCGCCCGGTATTTGAAAGCTCTATTCTTACTCTCGAGAATGGTGTGTAAAACTTAATTTAACACGGTCGGGAACATAGGGCCTTTTTAAATTTTAAAACGAGAGAAAAATGCTAAAACGAGCAATTCCTATGGAGGTCAACATGAATTTGACCACATTTTCAGTGGGTTCACTCAGTAAACTGAACGGCAAAATAGTTGCCGACACGGTACAGACCCATATCGCACGGCAGAATAAACTATGGGAAATTCTCCCTCAATCTATATAAAACAATTTTTGATTGGCCTAGAGGAAAGGGTGGCTTTTTTTGGTCCAATTACAAAGAGTTTTTCTTCTTTGTTTGGTGACCCCGGTAATGTATGCAAAGTCCACTACAGTCTGGTTCTGCAGTTCTCGCGCGGCACGCTTATTGAAGCAGGAACCAGATCTACCACGTTGTTTCCTGTCAGAGTCTTAAGACGCGAGCTTGGATCCTGGATCGTTTCTTCGATTTTTCACCGATTTATACGCCGACTTGTTTATTATCTAAATACAGTTTTTTGAGTAGAATATATATATTTCTTTCTGATACAATTACTTTGGCTTAAAACTTCTCATTTGAGAAGAAATTGGCTAAAGTTCTGTCAAAGTTGGAGGCTGTTCGGTGATCGGATCACAACATACTTTCAATAGGGGTGATTTCTACATGAAATGTAGGAATGACATTTCCTAAAATAAAATATTTTAAAAAGTCTGAAATTGAGCATATCACTTGAATTCGTGAGTCCAAATCCTATTATGGTTTGATATACCCTGGTCCTTGCTGAATAGATAAACATACATACAGGATACAGTGTGGGCTGTGTATACCACCCCCTTATATAAAATGGTCTAGTCCATTGACCTGTTTGGTAAAATTTAATGGGAGATAAGCTATGCAGTGTTCGGGGGTCAGTGCCACACACACGAAGCCGTGGCACACAGGGCTGAGTTCTTTTCTGCTCAAATCGGGGTCAAAGTTTTTGATATGGTTTATAATTTAAATTTAATATTTGTATTTGCACACTTCTGAATTTTCAGTAAAAATCAATCAGAAAAATTGCAAGGAATCTTTAGTCCGAACATAGAACAAACTTGAAATAAACAAATAACCAGTGTTTCTTGTGTCACTAATTTAACCCTTTAGCACTTAAGTAATTTAACCCTTTAGCACTTAAGAGCAAATTCAACGAAGTCATTTACTCACTGAGCAGGGCGGTGAAAAGTCATCAAATTAATGCACTATCTGGAAGTCAGATCATAACTTTCATTGGAATTATTTTATATATTACAAGTTTGGTTTATTTTGTAGAGGATAAAATTATCTTTCGAATGATTCACACATATTTGTATTTGCTTTTACTGAGTTGAAGCTTTTAGATCGTAAATATGATGACACACCAACGAAAATAGACAAATGTTAGTCTATACACTGCGTTAGCGTCAGTGTTTCACAGAAAGTTGTGCACACTACTTTTTCAACTATGCTGTCGTTTCAAACAAGAACAAAGTGATTGAAATATATCAAAACATACCTTTAGAAATGAACAATCTTGTCTATATTACTTATGGATAACAATAAATTTCCTCTACATTTCCTCTACAATGTATAAACTCCTTTCAATAGCGTGTGAAAAACATGGCGAAAGCCCAGCGGAACTTTGTCGCTTTCGTAGTATACATTATAGTGCGTGGGTGTGCGTAATGCATTGTACATACGATACTGTACGCACATACACCTTGTGCTAGATTTCCGACCTTTGAACCTTTGGAAGTAGATTACTTGGTTTTTGTCAATGGTGACCACTGGATATTTTTAGACTGGCGCAGTCTTTAGATCATGCTCTTTCGACGGCTGTTTGCTGCGATCCGCTAGCAAGTGTAAAACCAAAGATACAAAATGTTGTTTAATCTCGGGCGGTTTTGGGCGGTCCAGTGAGTAAATGGCTGGGCGGTTTCGGGCGGAACAGTGACTAAAGGATTAAAACCTTCTTCAAATGTTTGCAAAGTTGGTGACACTTTTGTGGCCTAACAGACACCAAGTTATTGCACCAAAGACACCTCCTGTAAGCATACAATATTTATTCTGGTCCTGCCTTTCCTTTCCAACAGATAAAACTATCAGTGGTGACAGAACAAGACTTCAAGATGTTTACATTTCATGTGTAGCTTCTCAGCTTGAGACACCTCCATGTAGTGGATGTCAGCCTTGCCGCAGCTTTCAACCACATGACCATTGTGTAAACTTTCAATCAGAAACACCTTGATGACATCCAGGCAGACCCAAAGAATCATCTCTTTCTGTGGTTGAGAACCATTGATGTCACTACAGACCTTAAGAGTAAAACACCAGGAACATCAAGAAACTATGGTGCAAACAAGGTATGGTTACAAAATGTCTTTTTAAAATCTGCATGTCTTTTATTTCAGTTAAGCCAAGAAATGGGAAAATCATTCATGTTTCAAGTAAGGGTTTTTTTTTTTTTTTTTAATCCAGCATTGCCTTTAAAGGTCTAAGAAAATTTTCAATACTCGATCTTTAAACAGCTACTTGAGTGAAAAAAAATGTTGAAATGGGAATGAAATTTAATTCTATTACAGAAAATATGTGACCTCCGATACCTAAAAAGGCATTTACAATCGCCTGCGCAATCAACTCAGCTGAACAAAAACAAAGCACCTCCCCTAGCACTGCATGCCTCGAGTTTACACACAAAATACGCCCTTCTTTTTACAGTGTGCCATAATGTCAAGTCGTTTTTCTCGGAACAACGTAGCGTTAATACACTAAAGTGCACGTCTGCAACGATGTCAGAATCGTCCAAAGCAGAGTAAAAATCTCACAGGGAAATGAAATATAGACCCTGCAGTGGTCCTCCATCAAGCTTGAAATTCAACTTTCATTCTACACGCCAGAGATGTCATTTTTTTTCACTGGGAAATCCCTGCGGGGCTTGCTCCACCTGGTCTGCCACAGAGTGAAAAGTTTTCACAGCATGGCAGGATAATCTGGCGCGTACGACACCTACACAGAGTGAAATCTCCAGGATTCATCCAAGACTCTTCAAGATACAACCTCTATTTCTAACCAAAAGATGTTTTCATCGGGCCTCCCATCCGAGAAAACGTGACAATGGTTAACAGTGGTGCTTCGAAAAATGTGCTAACCTCAAGCCACAAACATGATCGTCCCATTCCCGCCTCGTTGGGACAACCTAGCCGGTATCCAGGGGAGTTCCGGGCTTATACCCCCAACGTCCTGCTGGCTTCAAGGCCTCTCCATGGTAATTCTTCCCTGACTATCCTCCCCGTTGCCTCCCAGCGGACATTTCACCAGTTACTATCCTCAGGAATGGCCACCGGATATCTGAAGTTTTTCTTGCTACGGTGTTCGCCTACTAACGCGATGCTAGAATTTTCCTCGGCAACACTTCCAAGGTGACAACGTGGACTACTCTAAGTTCCACTGCTCTAGATGTTCCTGTTTCCGTTTTGACTCGCCTATCAGACTTCATCATGTGTTGCCAGCCAACGATCCCCAATCTCCTGGATATTACTCCCCCGAGCTTCGTTGGGTCGGATCTTGATTTGATGGAGCCTGGGAGTATTTCTATGTTCCACAGATGGAAGATAGTCCTAAAGTAAGTAGTATCTTACAGTTTCCTCCTCCTTCACCAAAAGAGGCCTCCCGCAAGTCATTTCACAGGGATTCCGCCAAGCCTATACCCCTCCACCAAAATTTACAATTCCCGTAGACAGCTTCTGCTCCGAGAATTTTGAAGAGGCTTTCTCAATCTTTCAAAAGAAAAAGCATCTGTGAATTCCTGCTCGTAAATCCTGCTCTCTTCATAACCAATACCAATAATACTGATAGATTGTTCACGGTCCAACAATCTCATCAACGGTTACAGATAAGCTTTGATCTGATAAACCAACTTGGAAAAACATCTCTCCAGATAAACGCAAGAAAGATCTTTTGAAAAGCTAGACCGCCGTTTCCAACCTGTCAATTCTACTGTCGGATACTCTCGCTCGGGCTGCAGAAGAACCCTCAACAGCGGACCCAGAACTCCTACCAGTCATGTTCAAATTTCTTGATGACTGCATAGGTTCATTCCTACGGACTCTCGCTACCAGTTCTGCTATAACAACATCCCTGCATAGGCCTCTTATTCTCTTCTGGTCCTCTCAGGCTTCCAGAAAACGCATGGAAGATCTCCCCCTCCCCGGGAGTGACATTTTCGCCAATAAATTTGACAGTCATGCTCATGAAGACTGATGAAAAGATTAATCTATGTCGACCCTGAAGTAAATCTTCTCCACTGTTGTTCTCTCGCACTACCAACAAAGGCAGGAAAAGCAGCCAAGGGTCTTTTCGTTATTCCTACCCTTCCAATTTTCGTCGTCCAAAGGCAACTTTCATTCTCCCAACTGCCAAACCCAGTTACCGTTCTCAACCCTCTGCAGCCAACAGAACGCCCTCTAGTTCAACCCACTTCTTCAAGACACAGTGGCCTAGAGGACCCAAGAGACAACGATTCCACATGCCATATACTTCATGTTACACCTGCTCCAGGACCGGTAGGGGGTCGGTTGCTAGACTTTTCTCAAAGATGGACTTCAATCACAACAGATTCGTAGGTCCTTCGAACCCTTTCCTCGACGACCTTTCGGTGGCTGGAACTTGGTCATTCACAGAAAAGCTACTTCTTGCAGTTCAAAAGGCTCTTCAACTAATGACAAGCAGAGTCATAAACCGTATAGTCCTAATAAAGACAGACAATTCCACAGTAAGTTTCTTACATAAATCGCCAAGGGGGTATCCACCCACCTTCCCTTTGCATCCATACATGGAAACTCCTCAACTGTTGCATTCTCTTTCAGATCTCCATACAAGCACTTCCCTGGGTCGAGCAGTGCTCACAGAGTGGTCCCTTCATCGCCTTAACGTCTGAAAAGTTTTTAATATTCTGGACACACCTCACATAGACCTCTTTGTGTCCCATCTCAAACACCAACTTCCAACCTTTTTGCACCCGGCATACTCATCCTCTAGCTTGGGCAACAGACTCACTGAGCCTCAGCTGGTCAGGCCTATTGGGATATGCCTTTACCCCAATTTCCCTGCTGCCTCGAGTATTACAAAAGATCAAGCAAGAGAATTGCAAGATAATTTTGGTTGCCCCTCTTTGGCCAAGACAAGCATGGTTTCCCCACTAAAACCTCGCCCCTTCCTGGAACCTTCGCGATGTCCTTCAACTGGCAAAGTCTCCTTTTGAACTGGCCGGATCCTCATCCCTTTTTTTGCTGTCTGCATTCTTAAGTTCTACATTGATCGGACAGAAGGGTTGTGTGGTGATACAACACAGCTATATATTACAACAGTTCGGCCATACCATGCCGCTGCAACAACTATTGCTTGGTGGGTTGTTGAGGCCATAAACTTAATATCAGCAACAACAAATGAGCCTACTCCCACTCAGCCACTTGGGTCAATGTATGGTCCTCCAAGTCAACCATACAAACATCTACCAGTCTCAGCCTTAACAGGCGAACTAAAAAACGGCCACCACAGATGCGAATAGCATCTCCCTCGGCTATTCCCACTTTGCCTACCTTGGATGAACCGTTAACGGTGCGAAAAGCGTCTCAGGTTCACTGTCAGCCACCACAAGTGCGACAAGCATCTCCTTTGGCTATGGGTAGACATGTCAAATCTATTGCAAGGAACATTACAGACCCAGAACCAAGTTCCAAAGGCAAACCAGGTTCCAATCCGAGCTCACCAGTCAGGAGCATGACCACCTCATTAGGTCTTTTTCAGGAAGTGGATATTATAGAGATCATGCATGCAGCATGCTGGGAAAAACCCCTCAACATTGACATTTTGCTACCTGCGAGATGTGTACTGCAGTCCCTCTCAAAATAAAACTAGAAAAAGGAAATGGAGTTCAGGACCACTCGCACTCAAAAGAAAAAGTAAAAGATGGGCATATTTCGTGTGTACACTCGGGGCGTGCAGTGCCTGGCGAGGTGCTTTGTTTTTTGTTCAGAAGAGTTGCTTGAGCATGTAATTTTGTGTTTTTCTAATTTTGTGTTTTTGTAATTTTGTGGCCTAACAAACACCTAGTTATTGCACCAAAAACACCTCCTTTTAGCATACAATTTTTTACTCTGGTCCTACCTTTCCTTTCCAACAGATGAAACTATCGGTGATGACAGCACAAGATGTTCAACCTTCATGTGTAACTTCAATTCGTTCAGCTTGAGAATCCTCCATGTAGTCGATGTCAGCCTTGCTGCAGCTTTCCACCACATGAACAGTACTTCCAATTAGCAACACCTTGATGAAATCGAAACAAACTCATTTAATCATCACAGTCTGTGGTTGAGAACCATTGATGTCACTACAGACCTTATGAGCAGAACACAAGGAATAACAAGAACCTATGGTGCAAACAAGGTATGGTTACAGACACAAAAAACACCCTTAGAAAATCTGCATATTTTTCATTTCAGTTCAGTCAAAAAATTCGAAAGTCATTTATATTTCAGTTATTGGTTTGTTTTTATTCTTCATTTACATAAATATTAATTTTTAATCCAGCAGTGCCTCTAAAAGTTGTTTGTTCTCACAAGACGTGGGAGAAAATTCTCATTAGTCAGTCATTAAACAGCTACTTAAGCAAAACATTTTAACGAGAATGATATATAAACGTGTTTGTAATAATGTGCTTGTTTATCATTAAAATATAATTTTGATATTTGTACACTGCAAATTTTTTGTAATTATTGATCAAAAACTTTGGCCCCGACCTCAAATGTGTCCAAATGGCAATACTTTGACTTAATGTATGGGAGTTTGCTTTGTTATACCGCCATGCTGCAACAAAGCAGCTAAACGAAGCTCCCACATGACATAACATGAGTGGTGATGTAACAGGGGTTTTTGCAAATAATTCTGAAAAGCACCGAAGCAGGGCATTCAAAATAATTGCTTGTTACTACTTTAAAATCTGTTTAATCTCATGTGAACTCAATTTCCTTATTGATTGAAAACATTTTGTATGAATTTCAGCAAAGATCACTTCTTGATTTTGTTTTTTTCTAGTAGGTCCTTTAGAAGTGCACCATGGGGCTTCAGTATTATACTTGTACATTTACAAGACCTTTCAGAAAAACAATTTGTGTGACGAATGTCTATTGACTAAATATAGAGTTGGTAAAAGCATGTGATTTGTTTAGTTTCAATGAGCATTACCTGAATAACCGGTGCTTGGTGCAACACTAGTTTACACTGTCAAGTCACTTTTCAGAGTTAGTGGTAATTTTATTGTCACTTAGCAGAGACACTGAGTTATTGCAACAAAGACACACATTGTAAGCCTGCATACAATTAATATTTCCTTGTCTTTTACTTTCCAACAGATAAAATCATCGATGACAACAAACATACCTAAATGTTCAGCTTTCATGTGCAACTGTATCTCATGAAACTTGGTCAGCCTCTGCTTGAGACCCTCCTATGTAGTTGATGTGTTAACTGTCAAACAGAAGCATCTCACTCTGTGGTAGTGAGCCGTTGATGTCACCTCAGACTTGATGAGCAGAACATCAGGAACAAGGACCCATGGTGCAACCAAGGTACGATTACAGACAGTAAAAACTGCCTTTTAAATGTCTACATGGGTTTTATTTACACACACATGTAAGTTAGCAAGGAATCATTGAATGGGGTTTTATAGTACGTAGAACAAGTTTGAAAGTGATGAAAAGTCACAACTAAAAGTAAAGAACTTGCATTTACAAGGCAGTATGAGTTCTTGTTGCACATTTCAATGAAAGGATGCATAAAGGGCAAGAATATCCAAAAGCAAAGTACGCTCTTCAATAAAAAGCTCATGCCAGGTGAGATTGGACAATTGTGAGCTTATCAGGGATGAGATTTTTCAGACTTTTGTCTGAATTCAGACTTTTTATGTCTGCCTGGTGAATAAAAAAAGCCTTTCATTTTTCCACATAAAAGAAAGACTGCCCTTTGATCTACTTCACCATTGCTTAGGACACTGTTCCTAAAAGCCCTTTGAATTCCAAACCCTCCCTAGGGGCTATCAAAAGGTAGAAACACCATCATTTCAACATACATATAGGCCCTACGTCCGGAAATTTGGATCCAACATGTAGTTTCAGACTTTTTTTGCCAGCAATGACTCTCATCCCTGGCTTATTCAAATCGATGAATAAGGATTTAAATCAGTAAAGCTGTACAATTGTAAATGTACTAATACTTTAGAGAAACAAGTTCAATTTCTTTCTTTTTTAAGGTTTATTTTACAATCAAATTGTCAAGAAACAATGAGTACTGAACTTGTTCAAATGTTCAATACAATATCAGGCTAGTCTAACTCATTATTATTTCCTCTCAAAACTATTTTCATAAATGAAAAGGTTGTACTTGGTTTGTACTATCAAAAGATCCATCAAACTTGTCCTGTATTATGAAATAAGTCATGTGAAATGGAATAAGTGCATGCCATGATTTGAATATACACCATCAGCAAGTTTGACCTTGAAGGATTTCATGTGAAATCAACATTTGCATCCTTGGTCCATCATGGGTTTTAAAATGTTTCTTGCTTGAGTAAAGTTTTGTTTGACATTTGTCCTTGTAGCAAAGACATAAGACCCAATATTTGCTTCAAGACACTTGTACTGGAAAATTTTACATTCAATAGAGATAATGCAGGGCGGAAAAGATACCATCACTTCAGTGTCAAATCCAGGACTTTTAGTTTGTCTTTCACAATTATAGATAGTTTTGTAAGCAGATGCACGAATATTCAACCTTTTCGATGTTTCATTTCTTTAATCTACTACAGATTGGCTAAATTCAAGACAGAGAGTGTCGGATCTTCATGCAGAACTGCTGTTGCACTTCATAACCAGTACAGACTCCTGGATCTATCAACAATGGAACCAGCTATAGTCTATCTAAGCCACAGAATAATAAATATTATCTAGGATGGATCTTGTGTACAATTTATCAAAATAACATGCTTTCCTAAGTGTGGTAAATCAACACTTCCAATTGTTTTGTGAATCAACCACACTTCCTCTGTATGGTGAACAGAGAACATATTAACCATTGCACTTGGGCCTTCAGTCACTACAAGTTCTGGGTAGCCGAGGGGGGCCCACCGACAGGCACAGGTGTTTGCACAAGTAAAAAAAAAAAAAATTGAAATGTACCCCCCTATCTGTATTTTTGTCTTATTAATGTGAAACCTACCCCACCGCCATGGTGGACCCTCAGGTCACCCTGTTTTCCAACAACATGTGTATTACGCATCAAAACTTTCATCAAATTAATACACACCCAATTCATGTTGCATTGTGGTCAAATAATCAGACAACATAGAGCAAATCAACCATAGGGGAAACCTTATTTAAAAAACTTTATTCACAACTATGTATACCCTTTGATTTAGTTGATTTGAGGAGTCTTCAATTTATTTGCATGATTAATGCACTTTACGCATCTGTAAGAAAGTGTCTTTTTCAAAGAGTTTGTTTCCTGTCGTTCAGTTTTGTTGGAAGCATCTCCAAAAACATAACAAAGTTTCAGCAAAATGTTAACCATTAACCTAAATCAAAAATACGATGGTTCTCGGTGTAGCAATAGGTGATCACTTTTGTCCATAGTTATAATCATCTGCCGTTTGTTCAAAGGCTGCAGTACATTCTTTGTCTCAATTAGGATCAGAGCATTTCAGAGTAGGAGGCTATTGCATCAGGTGTTGTCTACATGCCACTAAATGTTTCTCCCAACCTGTAACGAAAAAAGATGGAAACTCAGTAATCAATGTTTTTCAGAAGTTCAATTGTATTATACAGCAGAGCTGTTCAGAGCTTAACCAGCCAGGACCAAATCCATCTTTCTTTAATTACATACATGTACAAATGAGTGTTACCAAACATTTATGACAAATAGCTAACAAATTTTAGTACCAAACATGACAGAATTCAAATTTCAGCTTGCTATGTTACATGTTACATTTGAAATAAGCACTATTG
Source organism: Leptasterias polaris (assembly GCA_037783415.1). Classification (NCBI taxonomy): domain Eukaryota; kingdom Metazoa; phylum Echinodermata; class Asteroidea; order Forcipulatida; family Asteriidae; genus Leptasterias; species Leptasterias polaris. The sequence goes on along the minus strand of JAZGTN010000042.1, from coordinate 52,230 downwards.
AACATACATAATGAGGTATCATAAACTTGCCTTGAAATATGAGAGTATGTAAGCTGGAAATGTCGAGTTTTGGCGCTAACCATCTACTTGTTACATGGCAAGTGTCAGTATCAAAGCCCACTAATAATGTATTTTATTTGCAGAAGGGGAAGTGCAGTTGAAGTTTATAATATATTGTTTTATGACCACAATAACTACCTCAGTTTGTTTAAATTTTACTTGCTTTAATTAACAATAGTTATCAATAAAAAGCGATAAGCTAATGTACGTTATGAATATCACATTGCTTGTATGGTGCTTCTAATTCCAACCAGAGGATGAAAATTTAGTGTCAACTTTTTCAAAAGCCAGTGATACGTCACTGCATCTAACACAGCCCATGCCAATGAAATTAATGCTTGTACCTTCCCTTTTAGGTGTCATAAACTTACTTTAGATGGACACACTAACAATCTGCTTGGTTGCTCTTGGAAGTGCCAGCACAAGGTAAAAACCTGAGTGGAGTAAATGAGAGAGCAGTGTAACTAAGTATTCCATCTCCGTATTTAATCCAAATAAAATATTTCAGTAAGTTCCCAACATAAATCCAATCAATGAGTCAGTTTGTCATGCCGCATTAACACCTTGGACCATTAAGTCTAAAACCTTGTCTCCTTGATGGGATATCTGAGATCATTGAATGGTGAACTCCACTTCCCCTCCCAAGCACACTAAAAAAACTGAACCAACCAGGACCCAATTTCATTGAGCTGCTTAACTTGTTTACATCACAAAAAGTAAGCGGAATACTAGTCATAGGTTGTGACATTCAATTTTTTCTGGTAATCATCATTATGATGTTCTTATATAGCTACTTTTTGTGCTTAAAAAATGGGCCCATGTCTTTAAGATATTCATGTGCCACATAGATCTACCCATACAATAAATAACTTTCCAAGGATCAAGGCTTGATAGGCTTGATTGAATCATTAAATATTGACATCCACGGATCCCCTCCCAAGCACAATAAAGTTGATCCTCCAATATCTTCACTACAAGGCTTTTCTCGTTCTGCACTTCTCGTTCTGCACTTCTCGTGTTCATGGTGTTAATTAAGGATCCCATTTTGCAGTAGTCTGAGTCATCTGACTGGATTCTCAGTTGTTATTGATGTACATTTCTCCTCACTGCATAAAGGGAATAAATGAACAGAATGATTAAATTTATGAATTCCCTTGATAACGTAATAATCTGTTGATACAAAATGGCCTGTTTCTTTATGATTAAAAATGATATTAAGGATAATCTCATTAGCTTACTAGGTTCAATAAAAATGTGTCAATGAAACAAGAAATGTATGTTTGAGTGAAATACTTTCTCTCATGTTATAGGGGGGAATGCCTCTACAAATTCCAGAGTCCCAACCAAATTCAGATACATGTAGGGGAAAACATGACTCCTGACCCATGCTGCTGCTGCCCGCTCCCACTCTTAGAATGATCAGTGTTTAGCTTTAACTTCGGAGATCTTGGTGCACCCCCAATCATCCCCATGCCCTCACGTTTACTACCAAGTTGTCAATTCCCGAGTCTCGAAAATATTAAACGATTCTTACAAACGTTTTCGGCCTTTTCACTTCGTCTAGCGCCATAAGGGCTGGGTACAATTTTAACATACACGCATAATTCAAGTACGCCGCCATGTAGCCAAGGTTCATGGGCTCCTCCACAAGGATAGCCACCACGCTCAACGGGGAAGCCTTAAGTTTTCTTCATTTTGACTGTTTTAGAAAATCATATTCTCCGCCAGAGTACTTGTGATGGATTCTTTAAGAAATATTCAACTCACCTCGCTCTTTTTGCTGTGATTTTGTCAACTGAATTCGCTATAAAATGAGGAAAACTTTAGAAAAAAACACGGAGTGCTTCTCCGTTGGCCATGTTGTCATTCTTTGTGGGGCACAGATGAATGACGCCACTGTGAAAAATTTGCATATCAAAGCGAAGCTTTCAAAGTGATTTGGGGTGAATAGAAGGGAAGTGAATAATGCGGCGAAATCAAAGTTGCACAATTTAACTAAAAACTTGGGCTTTTCGATTTAAAGAAATATTTGAAATAGCTGTAAGTATTTCGTTAGTCTTGAAAAGTTTGGGAAGAAAGCTTCGAGATGTGATGCCCCTTCATGAACAAGATCAGAGAACATGATCACCCACACATAAGAACACACAGAACATGACACAGTGCATAAAATCAGTAATTAACTCAAATATGAGACAAACTGATGTTTTAGTGGTCATTTACCTCAGTAATTATATGAAAAATAAAACGAAACGATGTAAAACTGTCTAACACTAGTAAATCAGAAATTGACTCAAAGGTGACAAAAACTGATGTATTTTGGTCATGTTCTCTTTAACTGAACATGTACTCAGAAATTGACTCTGGTCATGTAACAAGTGAAGAAGAGCAGTAATACAGCAGTGTTGGTCATGTTTGAGGCTAGTAAATGAGCACATGTTCAGTTTAAGTGAACAGGAGCAGTAATACACCAGTATTAGTCGGGTTTGGGGCAATTGTAATGAGTCCATGTTCAGTTTAAGTGAACAAGAGCAGTAATACATCAGTTTTTGTCACCTGGGGCTTGCAATCAGTCCATGTTCAGTATAAGTGAACAAGAGCAGTAATACACCAGTATTGGTGGGGTTTGGGGCTTGTAATGGCTCCATGTTGAGTTTAAGTGAACATGAGCAGTAGTACAGTAGTATTGGTCGGGTTTGGGAGGCTTATAATGAGTCCATGTTCAGTATAAGTGAACAAGAGCAGTAATACACCAGTATTGGTCATGTTTGAAGCTGTTGGTCATGAGAACATGCTTAGGTTAAGTGAACAAGAGCACTAAAAAAGCAGTGCTTGCCATGTTTGAGACCAGTAATGAGTTTTATGTTCAGTTTAAGTGAACATGAGCAGTAATACAGCAATGTTGGTCATGTTTGAGGCTAGTAATGAGTACATGTTCAGTTTAAGTAAACATGAACAGTAAAACGCTACTGTTGGTTATGTTTGAGGCTAGTTAATGAGTACATGTTCAGTAAGAGAAGTATTACAGCAGTGTTGGTCTAGTTTGAGGTTAGTAATGACTACATGTTCTATTAGAGTGAAAAAGAGCAATAATACAGCACTAGTGTTGGTCATGTTTGAGTCTAAGTAATGAGTACATGGTCAGTTTGAGTGATCACCAGTGATGGTCATGTTTGGGGCTATGTAATGAGTGCATGTTCTGAGCAGTAATACCCCTTGTCGTTTTTTCCAAAATCGGCCGAAATGTTTTTGTTTCCAAATCGCCTGAAATTTAGTATATAGGTAGAACGGAGTGCGAGGAGCAGAAAATTGTTGGTTTGAGTCGTCTACGTTGGCAACCTTTTAAGATATTGCCTGATTTTCGATATAACGATGCCTCATAATCCAGATGAAAATGAATTTCTGGTCCCTCAAAATCAAGATTAAAATGCACCTGTGGTCCAAACCCCTTATCCCAAGCACCTGTAACTTGGCGACCATCTTTTATATTCAACAGAGCCTCTGTGGTTTCAATTTGAGGCAAATCGGAGAGGAAAACTTTTCGAGGCTGAAAAATGACTGGACTACCCCCTTGTCGTTTTTTCCAAAATCGGCCGAAATGTTTTTGTTTCCAAATCGCCTGAAATTTAGTATATAGGTAGAACGGAGCGCGAGGAGCAGAACATTGTTGGTTTGAGTCGTCTACGTTGGCAACTTTTTAAGATATTGCCTGATTTTCGATATAACGATGCCTCATAATAATAATATAATAATAATATTTAAAATTTATATTGCGCCCCTTACATACAAAATGATCAAAGGCGCAGAACACATGTTAAAAAGCACATAATGGAAGAAAAGGACAAAGAAAAAAGACTGGTCACCAGGCCAGCGCCCAAACAAAAGTATGGGGATACGTCTGTCCCGCCAACAGAGAACTAATAGTACTTATTACATAGGCCTATCCCTGCTGGCATCGGTAATGTTTTGACCTTTTCAGGAGACAGACGCCTTTAACCCTATTTATGCTAAAAATCTAAACTAACTGACAAGGTGACCATAGAAGAAAGACACACTAAAAAGCGGCTTTAAAAAGATAGGTTTTTATATTACATTTAAAAGAGGTAAGTTTCTGTTCGCTACGTATATGAAACGGTAGCGCATTCCAAAGCTTAGGGGCTGCCACAGAAAAAGCCCTATCACCAAATGTAGTCAACATTTTACCAGAAGGATAATCCAAGAAAATACCATTATTCCCTGACCTAAGTTGATATGAAGATACCTTCCGGATGGAAACAAGATCCTGTAAATACTTTGGAGAAAGACCATGAAGAGCTTTAAAGGTCAACAAAAGGATTTTAAAATTAATCCTGTACGAAACAGGCAACCAATGTAATTGACGAATTATAGGTGTAATGTGTTCAAACCGGTGTGTGTTAGTAACAATTCTGGCTGCAGCGTTTTGAACCCTTTGTAGTTTAGCTATCTGTGACTTTGGCAGACCATACAAAAGGCCATTACAATAATCAAGACGACTAGTCACAAATGCATGAATTAGTTTTAAAAGAGAGTCTTGTGTTAGGAATTGACTAATGCGTTTGATGTTGTGAAGATGAAAAAAAGCTGCAGAGCAAGCTTTATTGATGTGGGTGTTCATTGTAAGTTCAGAATCAAACCATGACCCTAAATTACGAACACATGTTGTAGGAAAAACTTTAGCATCACCTATCATGATATTGGAAATATTAATTTTCTGCAACTGCTGCTTTGATCCGATGATCAAAAATTCACTCTTAGCATCATTAATTAGAAGCCGGTCATGCAACATCCATTGCCTGATGTCCCCAATGCAGTCTTCCATTATAGTTACAGCAGCTTGACAAAATTTATCGTCCGGTCTAAAAGATAAATACAGCTGAGTGTCATCCGCATAACAATGAACATCAGGCAGATGACGCTCAACGATGTCAAACAATTTAGAGGCATAGACAAGGAATAAAAATGGTCCTAAGCAGGATCCCTGAGGCACACCACAGTTGATGTTAAACTTTTCTGATAAGGTACCCTGAATAGAAACACGTTGACTTCTATCCAACAAATAAGATGAAAACCAATCAAGGGCCTTGCCAGTGACTCCAAATTTAGACTGCAGACGTTTCAATAAAATGGCGTGATCAACAGTATCGAACGCTGCACTCAGGTCTAAAAGGATAAGCAGAATAACATGTTGGGAATTCATCCTCATCAATAAATCATTTTTAACCTTTATAAGAGCCGTCTCTGTACTGTGATGCTTCCGATAAGATGATTGGAAAACCGGAAACATAGAATGTTTTGACATGTGACAATAAAGTTGGTCACAAACGGCCCTCTCAGTTAATTTAGAAATAAATTGTAAGTTACTGATTGGTCGGTAGTTTTCTAATTTCATATCGAGATTGGGTTTTTTAAGTAAAGGGCATATTAAAGCTTCTTTCCAGTCAGTAGGAAATGTACCAGATACTAATGATGAATTTATAATGTTGGTAAGTACTGGAAGCAAAACATCCAGGCACTCACCCACAAGGTTAGTAGGCATGGGATCCAGAGCGCATGATCCCTTAGAAGAATTGACAACAAGCTGTTTTACCTGTGACTCGGTTAATGGTATAAAACTATCAAACAGGATTTTACTGGACATTGTTTCAGATGTAAAAGATAACGTTCTGTCAACAGAGGTTGAAACTTCCAAGTCATCAAGTTTAGCATGAATATTAGATATTTTCTGTACAAAAAAGCTACCCATATCATTAGCAAGAGTCATTTTATCTTTAAAAGGTGGATATAGGACGTCATCACTATGCCCAAGCAGCTTTTTAGATGCTCTAAATAATTTCCTCTGGTCGGAACTATTACTTTCAATAAAGTCTTTGTAGAAATTGCAACGAGCTTTATTAAGAAGAAAGGTTACCTTATTTCTTATAAGCTTATATGCTGAAAGATCAGAGGCCATGCTTGTTCGTCGCCACTTCTTTTCAGCACGTCTCCTCATCCTCAAGGCAGAGTTGATTTCTTGATTAAACCAAGGTAGACGGGGCCTAGCAGTGACCATCTTGGACTTTAATGGGGCATGTGTGTTAAAGGTACCAGCTAGTGTAGTATTATAGCATTTCGTAAGCTCCTCAAGACCTTGAGGAGTGTCACTGCACAGCCTAGAAGAGACTAAGTCACTTTTCAAGCAATTAATATCAATGGATTTAATATCCCTATAAACAATCTGTTTAGCAGGAAAAGAAGACTTGCTTTGTTGCAAATTGCAAATAACAGAAAAATGATCAGAAAAAAGGTGGTGAGGTGTTGGGAGGCCGTTAAGAACCATGTCCGATTTCCGGGTAATAACAAGATCTAGTGTGTGACCCATCTCATGCGTAGGTTTGTTAACATGTTGCTGGAGACCCATGGATTCAAGAAGTGTTAAAAAACGTAAAGTGTTTGGATCGTCAGAAATGTCAACATGGATATTAAAATCTCCAGTTATTAAAACTGGTTCAGAAGATAAAATAATGGATTCTAAATAATCGGCAAAATCAGTGATAAACCGATTAACTGTATAAGGATGGCTAACTGAGTAAGGTGGCCTGTAAATGATTACAAGTCGTAATTTAAACGAATTAATCCCCACAGACCATTCCAGATGAAAATGAATTTCTGGTCCCTCAAAATCAAGATTAAAATGCACCTGTGGTCCAAACCCCTTATCCCAAGCACCTGTAACTTGGCGACCATCTTTTATATTCAACAGAGCCTCTGTGGTTTCAATTTGAGGCAAATCGGAGAGGAAAACTTTTCGAGGCTGAAAAAATGACTGGACTACCCCCTTGTCGTTTTTTCCAAAATCGGCCGAAATGTTTTTGTTTCCAAATCGCCTGAAATTTAGTATATAGGTAGAACGGAGTGCGAGGAGCAGAAAATTGTTGGTTTGAGTCGTCTACGTTGGCAACCTTTTAAGATATTGCCTGATTTTCGATATAACGATGCCTCATAATCCAGATGAAAATGAATTTCTGGTCCCTCAAAATCAAGATTAAAATGCACCCGTGGTCCAAACCCCTTATCCCAAGCACCTGTAACTTGGCGACCATCTTTTATATTCAACAGAGCCTCTGTGGTTTCAATTTGAGGCAAATCGGAGAGGAAAACTTTTCGAGGCTGAAAAAATGACTGGACTACCCCCTTGTCGTTTTTTCCAAAATCGGCCGAAATGTTTTTGTTTCCAAATCGCCTGAAATTTAGTATATAGGTAGAACGGAAAATTACTGGACTACCCCCTTGTCGTTTTTTCCAAAATCGGCCGAAATGTTTTTGTTTCCAAATCGCCTGAAATTTAGTATATAGGTAGAACGGAGTGCGAGGAGCAGAAAATTGTTGGTTTGAGTCGTCTACGTTGGCAACCTTTTAAGATATTGCCTGATTTTCGATATAACGATGCCTCATAATCCAGATGAAAATGAATTTCTGGTCCCTCAAAATCAAGATTAAAATGCACCTGTGGTCCACACCCCTTATCCCAAGCACCTGTAACTTGGCGACCATCTTTTATATTCAACAGAGCCTCTGTGGTTTCAATTTGAGGCAAATCGGAGAGGAAAACTTTTCGAGGCTGAAAAAATTACTGGACTATCCCCTTGTCGTTTTTTCCAAAATCGGCCGAAATGTTTTTGTTTCCAAATCGCCTGAAATTTAGTATATAGGTAGAACGGAGTGCGAGGAGCAGAAAATTGTTGGTTTGAGTCGTCTACGTTGGCAACCTTTTAAGATATTGCCTGATTTTCGATATAACGATGCCTCATAATCCAGATGAAAATGAATTTCTGGTCCCTCAAAATCAAGATTAAAATGCACCTGTGGTCCAAACTCCTTATCCCAAGCACCTGTAACTTGGCGACCATCTTTTATATTCAACAGAGCCTCTGTGGTTTCAATTTGAGGCAAATCGGAGAGGAAAACTTTTCGAGGCTGAAAAAATGACTGGACTACCCCCTTGTCGTTTTTTCCAAAATCGGCCGAAATGTTTTTGTTTCCAAATCGCCTGAAATTTAGTATATAGGTAGAACGGAGCGCGAGGAGCAGAAAATTGTTGGTTTGAGTCGTCTACGTTGGCAACTTTTTAAGATATTGCCTGATTTTCGATATAACGATGCCTCATAATCCAGATGAAAATGAATTTCTGGTCCCTCAAAATCAAGATTAAAATGCACCTGTGGTCCAAACCCCTTATCCCAAGCACCTGTAACTTGGCGACCATCCTTTATATTCAACAGAGCCTCTGTGGTTTCAATTTGAGGCAAATCGGAGAGGAAAACTTTTCGAGGCTGAAAAAATGACTGGACTACCCCCTTGTCGTTTTTTCCAAAATCGGCCGAAATGTTTTTGTTTCCAAATCGCCTGAAATTTAGTATATAGGTAGAACGGAGTGCGAGGAGCAGAAAATTGTTGGTTTGAGTCGTCTATGTTGGCAACTTTTTAAGATATTGCCTGATTTTCGATATAACGATGCCTCATAATCCAGATGAAAATTGAATTTCTGGTCCCTCAAAATCAAGATTAAAATGCACCTGTGGTCCAAACCCCTTATCCCAAGCACCTGTAACTTGGCGACCATCTTTTATATTCAACAGAGCCTCTGTGGTTTCAATTTGAGGCAAATCGGAGAGGAAAACTTTTCGAGGCTGAAAAAATGACTGGACTACCCCCTTGTCGTTTTTTCCAAAATCGGCCGAAATGTTTTTGTTTCCAAATCGCCTGAAATTTAGTATATAGGTAGAACGGAGTGCGAGGAGCAGAAAATTGTTGGTTTGAGTCGTCTATGTTGGCAACTTTTTAAGATATTGCCTGATTTTCGATATAACGATGCCTCATAATCCAGATGAAAATGAATTTCTGGTCCCTCAAAATCAAGATTAAAATGCACCTGTGGTCCAAACCCCTTATCCCAAGCACCTGTAACTTGGCGACCATCTTTTATATTCAACAGAGCCTCTGTGGTTTCAATTTGAGGCAAATCGGAGAGGAAAACTTTTCGAGGCTGAAAAAATTACTGGACTACCCCCTTGTCGTTTTTTCCAAAATCGGCCGAAATGTTTTTGTTTCCAAATCGCCTGAAATTTAGTATATAGGTAGAACGGAGTGCGAGGAGCAGAAAATTGTTGGTTTGAGTCGTCTACGTTGGCAACCTTTTAAGATATTGCCTGATTTTCGATATAACGATGCCTCATAATCCAGATGAAAATGAATTTCTGGTCCCTCAAAATCAAGATTAAAATGCACCTGTGGTCCACACCCCTTATCCCAAGCACCTGTAACTTGGCGACCATCTTTTATATTCAACAGAGCCTCTGTGGTTTCAATTTGAGGCAAATCGGAGAGGAAAACTTTTCGAGGCTGAAAAAATGACTGGACTATCCCCTTGTCGTTTTTTCCAAAATCGGCCGAAATGTTTTTGTTTCCAAATCGCCTGAAATTTAGTATATAGGTAGAACAGAGTGCGAGGAGCAGAAAATTGTTGGTTTGAGTCGTCTACGTTGGCAACCTTTTAAGATATTGCCTGATTTTCGATATAACGATGCCTCATAATCCAGATGAAAATGAATTTCTGGTCCCTCAAAATCAAGATTAAAATGCACCTGTGGTCCAAACTCCTTATCCCAAGCACCTGTAACTTGGCGACCATCTTTTATATTCAACAGAGCCTCTGTGGTTTCAATTTGAGGCAAATCGGAGAGGAAAACTTTTCGAGGCTGAAAAAATGACTGGACTACCTACCCCCTTGTCGTTTTTTCCAAAATCGGCCGAAATGTTTTTGTTTCCAAATCGCCTGAAATTTAGTATATAGGTAGAACGGAGCGCGAGGAGCAGAAAATTGTTGGTTTGAGTCGTCTACGTTGGCAACCTTTTAAGATATTGCCTGATTTTCGATATAACGATGCCTCATAATCCAGATGAAAATGAATTTCTGGTCCCTCAAAATCAAGATTAAAATGCACCTGTGGTCCAAACTCCTTATCCCAAGCACCTGTAACTTGGCGACCATCTTTTATATTCAACAGAGCCTCTGTGGTTTCAATTTGAGGCAAATCGGAGAGGAAAACTTTTCGAGGCTGAAAAAATGACTGGACTACCTACCCCCTTGTCGTTTTTTCCAAAATCGGCCGAAATGTTTTTGTTTCCAAATCGCCTGAAATTTAGTATATAGGTAGAACGGAGCGCGAGGAGCAGAAAATTGTTGGTTTGAGTCGTCTACGTTGGCAACTTTTTAAGATATTGCCTGATTTTCGATATAACGATGCCTCATAATCCAGATGAAAATGAATTTCTGGTCCCTCAAAATCAAGATTAAAATGCACCTGTGGTCCAAACCCCTTATCCCAAGCACCTGTAACTTGGCGACCATCCTTTATATTCAACAGAGCCTCTGTGGTTTCAATTTGAGGCAAATCGGAGAGGAAAACTTTTCGAGGCTGAAAAAATGACTGGACTACCCCCTTGTCGTTTTTTCCAAAATCGGCCGAAATGTTTTTGTTTCCAAATCGCCTGAAATTTAGTATATAGGTAGAACGGAGTGCGAGGAGCAGAAAATTGTTGGTTTGAGTCGTCTATGTTGGCAACTTTTTAAGATATTGCCTGATTTTCGATATAACGATGCCTCATAATCCAGATGAAAATTGAATTTCTGGTCCCTCAAAATCAAGATTAAAATGCACCTGTGGTCCAAACCCCTTATCCCAAGCACCTGTAACTTGGCGACCATCTTTTATATTCAACAGAGCCTCTGTGGTTTCAATTTGAGGCAAATCGGAGAGGAAAACTTTTCGAGGCTGAAAAAATGACTGGACTACCCCCTTGTCGTTTTTTCCAAAATCGGCCGAAATGTTTTTGTTTCCAAATCGCCTGAAATTTAGTATATAGGTAGAACGGAGTGCGAGGAGCAGAAAATTGTTGGTTTGAGTCGTCTATGTTGGCAACTTTTTAAGATATTGCCTGATTTTCGATATAACGATGCCTCATAATCCAGATGAAAATGAATTTCTGGTCCCTCAAAATCAAGATTAAAATGCACCTGTGGTCCAAACCCCTTATCCCAAGCACATGTAACTTGGCGACCATCTTTTATATGAATTTCTGGTCCCTCAAAATCAAGATTAAAATGCACCTGTGGTCCAAGCACCTGTAACTTGGCGACCATCTTTTATATTCAACAGGGTCTCTGTGGTTTCAATTTGAGGCAAATCGGAGAGGAAAACTTTTCGAGGCTGAAAAAATGACTGGACTACCACCCTTGTCGTTTTTTCCAAAATCGGCCGAAATGTTTTTGTTTCCAAATCGCCTGAAATTTAGTATATAGGTAGAACGGAGTGCGAGGAGCAGAAATTTTTTGGTTTGAGTCGTCTACGTTGGCAACCTTTTAAGATATTGCCTGATTTTCGATATAACGATGCCTCTTAATCCAGATGAAAATGAATTTCTGGTCCCTCAAAATCAAGATTAAAATGCACCTGTGGTCCAAACCCCTTATCCCAAGCACCTGTAACTTGGCGACCATCTTTTATATTCAACAGAGTCTCTGTGGTTTCAATTTGAGGCAAATCGGAGAGGAAAACTTTTCGAGGCTGAAAAAATGACTGGACTACCACCCTTGTCGTTTTTTCCAAAATCGGCCAAATATTTTTTGTTTCCAAATCGCCTGAAATTTGGTATAATAATAACGATAATAATACCGATACTGCTCTTGTTCACTTAAACTGAACATGAACTCATTACAAGCCTCAAACATAGCCAACATTGGTGTATTACTGCTCTTCTTCACTTAATCTGAACATGAACCCATGGGTCTGACACATCTATGATGACAGTTTTTTAAACTTTTGTCTTGACCCGGACAATTTTTTTAATGTATATATATGTACTTTTGTCCGAAGATTTAAAATAAATAACTAGCCTAAGACACGACCCAACACTGTTGTATTTAATACTGCTCTTGTTCACTTAAACTGAACATGAACTCATTACTAGCCTCAAACATTACCCTCCTTGCTGTATAACTGCTCCTGTTCACTTAAATTGAACATGTACTCATTACTAGCTTTAAACATGACCAACACTGCTGTATTACTGCTCGGTTCACTTAAACAGAACATGTACTCATTACTAGCCTCAAACATGACCAACACTGGTTTATTACTGCCCTTTTTCACTGAAACTAAATATGTACTCATTACTAGCCTGAAACATGACCAACATTTGGTCATATTTGAGGCACATACTTAGTTCATGTCCAGTTGTAAAGAAAATGAACATTAATATATTAGTGTGGGTCATGTGTGAGTCACAATTACTGACAATTATGAGCAGTAGCTCATTTTCCTTTAACTGAACATGTACCCTTTACTTAATTGCCTCAATCATGAGGCAATTACTGAGTACACGTTCAGTTCAAGAAAACATGACTAAGAAAACATGAGTAATAAAACATCACTTTGGATCAAATTTTAGGCTGTAATTACAGAGTACATGTTCATTTTAAGAGAACGAACCAATAAAACATCAGATTGGATCAAATTTGAGACTATAACTTAGTACTTGTTCAGTTTAAAAGAACATTACCTATTTGTCAGTTTGGGTCATATTTGAGGCACTTACTGAGTACATGGTCAGTTAAAGAGAGCATGACTAGCAATATGATAGCTCTGGTCAGATTTGAGTCAACGTATGAGTACATGGTCAGTTCAAAAGAATATATGACCAACAGTACATCAGTTTGGGTCATATTGGATGCACTTACTGAGTACATGTTCAGTTTAAGAGAACATTACTAACAAGACAACAGTTTGGGTCAGATGTCAGAGACTAATTTGAGTCAATGACCGAGTACAAGTTCAATTGAAGAGAACATGACAAATAATACATCAGCTTAACTCATATTTGAGGCACAAACTGAGTACATGTTCTTACTATCAGGAATAGTTGCAAGAACTTAAATCTTACTACCGGGGAAAGTTGCAAGAACTTACATCTTACTACCGGGAAGAGCTGCAAGAACTTACATCTTACTACCTGGGATAGATGCAAGAATTTACATCTAACTACCGGGGAAAGTTGCAAGAACTTACATCTTACTACCTGGGATAGATGCAAGAACTTACATCTTACTACCGGGGATAGTTGCAAGAACTTACATCTAACTACCGGGGAAAGTTGCAAGAACTTACATCTTACTACCGGGGATAGTTGCAAGAACTTACATCTTACTACCAGGGATAGTTAAGAACTTACATCTTACTATCAGGGATAGATGCAAGAACTTACATCTTACTACCAGGAATAGTTGCAAGAACTTACATCTTACTACCAGGAATAGTTGCAAGAACTTACATCTTACTACCGGGGATAGATGCAAGAACTTACATCTTACTACCAGGAATAGTTGCAAGAACTTACATCTTACTACCAGGAATAGTTGCAAGAACTTACATCTTACTACCGGGGATAGATGCAAGAACTTACATCTTACTAACGGGGATAGTTGCAAGAACTTACATCTTACTATCAGGGATAGTTGCAAGAACTTACATCTTACTAACGGGGATAGTTGCAAGAACTTTGTCTTCAGTGATGCCTCGGCCAAGCCGATCTTTGAAGCATCCCGCACATTTCTCAGACAGGACTGCCAAGCATGATTGTTGGGCCTCTGCGTACACTTATAGGAGACATCAATATGGGGGCCAAGGGAGGATGCGGAGGCTGCTTGGCCATCTAAGTCCATTGCCTGCTGAGTTGCCTCAAGCCAGATCGATTAATACAGGGCCCAATTATATAGAGCTGCTTAAGCATACAAAGTAGTTAAGCACAACACAATTATGCTTACAAGAATAAGGTTACCAGCCAAACTACCATGTCACATGCACAATTTGTGACTGGCATCCCGCGGTTTTCTACTAAGCAAAAACAATTTATGCAATATCTTCTGCTTTAGCAGCTCTATGAAATTGAACCTTGGTGAGTTGAGCACCATGCCACAGCTTGTTCCTATCGGAACATCGTCAAAGTATGGGACATCTGCTGGTGGTAATTTTGTGTCGGCTACAGACTCAAATCCATGAACATTTTAAGCTGTGTATTAAAGTATAAACTTAAGCCGAGTGTTGAAAAGTTTTCTTGTTGAAAAAAGTTAGAAATAAAAGCGGTTTTAAGCTGCAACAAGACAGTCAATCTTCCCTGAAGCCCAACAATTATCCTTGCTGAAACCCAACCATTACCCTTCCGAAACACAAACCCCTTCCCTGCCCTTATCCAACCCCAATACATTGTCCTTGCCCTCCTTACATGTAATTCAAAAGACGCTTACCTACCTATACCCCAAAACCATAGCTCTACAACCATAACACAAAACACAGATGAAAACTCATTTCACAATTAATTTGATGTTTACTTTAACATTTGTTTATTCAAACATACTTTTGGTAGAGCATGTGTTCTTGTTCAAACCACCTTTACATACAAATAAGATCAACAGTATAATTTGACTGAACATTGTTTTTAATTGCACTTCTACAAGTTGACATCAGCCTTCAGCATGGCTAAAAATTGAACTGTCAATCATCTAATTATTAATACAAATTACTCAATGAGACTTAGGATGTGTCTATTATTTCACATGGCTCTCTTTTAGTTTGTGTATTTGATATTTTGTGTTCTGCCTAGCAAGGCATACAAACTAGAACAATGTAGAATAAACAAGCAACTTACAAGGGTAATATGTATCATGAGCATCAGAATTGGCTGATACATCATTAAGATTTCAGTAAGCACCATGCAATTTTGGGTAACCTCCTTTTGATTGCAGCCATCAAATCATTGAAGATAGATGCACTGCCAGACAAACCAGGGCGAACCCCTTCACTTTGCGATAAGTGTGTACTGGAATCTTTTGCCTGCATTGATAGTTTTTATAACGACACACGGGACCTATGGCTTTACATACCATCTGAAGGACGAAGCAATAATGGTCAAGTGTCTTGCACAAGTGTCAAGCCGGGTGCCGAACCCACACCCCGCTGATCAGACACCAGAACTTGAGTTCGGCGCTCTTGGGTTCAAATCTTGGTCATGAAACTTGTGTCATTGTGCAAGACACCTGTGTAACTATAATTGCTTCTCTTCACCCTGGAGTCAAAGCCTACCTGTGATGACAGATATGAGTCTTGTGCCCTACATACTTTGCAGTTACTGCATAAACGTAGCATATATCCTTGGTCAAGTTCAATAAGACATATGTAAGAAGGCATCAGTAGCGCCTACTGCATCATTTAAAGAGCCTAGAAATTGCAACTAAAAGATCTGCTAAAATTTGATAAAAATGCTGGACTTAGCACTTGTGATATTATCAATTGTTGACCAAATTGTTTCAAATTGTTTAAGTCAATAGTTAAATTCAGCAGACCTAATACAGACTTACATGACAAGCAAGAATTGTGCGAATTTACAAAATCTGGCAAATTAGAGTTGACAGTTTATCATCCCTCATTAAAATACTGGTAAATTTAAAGAGGGACATTTACCTTTGTCCATTGTTTAAACTTTATTCAATTGTCACATGTTAATGAGGTGCATTGCTAACAGCACACGGGGATTATGACAAAGCCAGCAAAGGGTCCCTCCTTTACAGTCCTTACTGCTCCAGGTCCAAATTACTTTATACACTTTTACCAGTGCATATTACTCATTCAAATTTTAGTCTGGAAACACAAGGGCTGATATCAGAAGTTCTAAATGACAACGCAAACCTTTGCATTTCTTTTACCTTTTCGATGCTAAATTGTGAATATTTGATTACCTTTTGAGAAATTCAAAGGCACAATGTCAGCAAACCTATGTTTGACTTAAATAAAATATAAAGGATACAAACTTGGCTGTTTTTGGTTCTGCGTTAGAATTTAAGGTACGAATCAATAGACCTTTCCATTGTTGATAAACAAAGTGTGCCGGTTGGCATGGACGGTCGAATGTTAGCAAAACATTCAGTTGTGTTAAAAAATGTTGTGACAAAATTCAACATTTTCTGTAAAGATACCTTCCATGCTTTGTTAATTTAAATGTTAATGCAATTTTGTTCAATAGCCTGGAATTAGTTACCTGTATACTGCATCACAAACCTCACCCGTACCTTAAAGTCTAACGCAGAACAAAAAACAGCCAAGTTTGTACTTTTAGAAATTCAAAGTCAGAATACAACAACTGGGTTGTCTGTTTAAAAAATTACTTTAAAAAAGGGGAAGGGGGGGAGAAAATTCAGGATCTCTTGTCAGGCTAATCTTGCACTGTCATTAGTGGCAGAATGAGTTAAACTTAATCTTAATATGATAAGCTGTTAGCCGCTGGCCTTCTAAATGATGTGTAAGCTCACTTGACGTTTGAACTCAGTCCAGGTCCAGGTCGCTATCGTCGCAGTCTTCTTGGATTCCATTCTGGGCTCGTATCATTTCTTGCTCTTCCTTGCTGGGTAGGTGACTGTGCCTGGTAAGAGGGTAAACAGAAATGGACATTTTACATTAATGGGTTGTGGTGATCATACAAGCTGGGAAATGTGTCCGTACATTTAGGCACACTACTTAATTGTTAAATTCTTTATTACTCATCCAACAGCACATTTACGAAACAAGAAGAAACATTAAGTTTTAGATGTGGGAAGAAAACCCCAATTGAGGAAAACCCACGCAATCAGGTAGGGATTGAAAACCCAATCCACATGCAAGGCTCCAGTCTGAGGTGGGAATTGAACTGAGGTCCACAAAGGTAAAAAGGCATGGAAAGAAACTACTTCAAGCCAACCTGATCCCCCCCCCCCAAAAAAATAATAATAATATTGCACAAATTCCATACAAAATATGTTCAAATGCGCCATACATAACCTGTACTCTAAACAGACTCTGAGATGTCGCATTATGCAGCTGGACCAGAAGCACCAGGGCAAGCCCCTTCTCTTTCATGACAAGTGCCCTGGGTGTTGTTGACGTGCATTACACAATTCACAGAACCTAGAGTTTGACATCCCATCCAGCCGTGGGCCTGCTACTGAGGAGCCCTAAACTGACCTCAGACAAGACATCAGTCATGACAATCATTTGGTTTGGTTTGGACTCTACTTTTACTCACGATTCCACGACAAAAGAAAATATAAAAAAATTGTTTCAGGGATGAGAGTCATTATTGACAAAAAGGTTTGAAACTAGGCTCCAAATTTAAGGAGGTATGTTGAAGGATGGCATTCCCACATTTTAGTTACCCCAGGCAGAGTTATACATAGATTGAAGGAGCTTCTGCACCAGAGAACAGAACCATGGAGAGCAGGATTTCTTTATAAATATCTGATGAAAATAGCACAAAAAAAAATTGTTTTCACCAAAGGTAGAGACATAAAAAGTCTGAATTCAGATAAAGTCTGACATGTCCCATCCCTGAGTTTTATGAATAATTTTCATAAATTGAATATACATGTGTACTATGAATTTAATACAGTACACACTTTTTCAGGCCAAGTGGGGTTCTCAGAATGCCTTACACAATGTAGTACATCACAATTATTGAGGAGTATGCAGCACCAGCACAGGTTACTCATCATTCCCATCATAAATATCTACCCACCCAGGTACCCATTTACTCCTGGGTGATGAGAAGCAATTATGGTTTAAAAGTGTCTTGCTCAGGGACACGAGCATCACGGCCGGAATTCAAACCCACAATATGATTATGCAGCACCAGCACAGGTTAATCATCATTCCCATCATAAATATCTACCAATCCAGGTCCCCATTTACTCCTATGTGATGAGAAGCAATGATGGTTAAAGTGTCTTGCACAGGGACACGAGCATCACGGCCTGAATTCAAACCCACAATATGATTATGCAGCACCAGCACAGGTTACTCATCATTCCCATCATAAATATCTACCCACCCAGGTACCCATTTACTCCTGGGTGATGAGAAGCAATTATGGTTTAAAAGTGTCTTGCTCAGGGACACGAGCATCACGGCCGGAATTCAAACCCACAATATGATTATGCAGCACCAGCACAGGTTAATCATCATTCCCATCATAAATATCTACCAATCCAGGTCCCCATTTACTCCTATGTGATGAGAAGCAATGATGGTTAAAGTGTCTTGCTCAGGGACACGAGCATCACGGCCGGAATTCGAACCCACGATACCATGACCTAGCCACCTGAATTTGAGTTTGGTGAACTACAGTGTACAAGTAAACCTGAGTTTGAGTTTGGTGAACTACAGTGTACAAGTAAACCTGAGTTTGAGTTTGGTGAACTACAGTGTACAAGTAAACCTGAGTTTGAGTTTGGTGAACTACAAGTAAAACAACTCGGCCATGACACTGACTTGATTTGGCATTATTTCTTACAATCAGTAACAAATGTCAACATGTAAAGTCACTAAAAACAAACAAATGACCAGTGGTATTAAGGCTAACTCGTACATGTATCTTTGTTCAATCTAACATGAGTTTCCATATGAAGAGCTATGTAAATAAAGATGCTCAGACTAACTCTATGCGACAATGTCAGACATTACCAACATAAGGCAAAAAACTCAGATCAAAGACTTCATGAAAAAGATCAAGGCAATTAAATGGAGATGAGCAGGACACTTGTCAAGCAGTTATGACAAAAGGTTGATCAAGAAACCGACCGAATGGCAACCTAGAGAAATGGAAAAAGACGAAGAGGATGATGGAGAGGCCAAATCCAGACATACACAAACTTGACAACATGGGCTAGAGTAGCAAGAAGCCGATAATGGAAAATGATGGAGGGCGGGGCTTCATCCGTTTTGCTGTACCTTTTGTTATTCAACCTATTTTTGCTGTTATGCATGCAATTTCAGGTTGCTTTTGGGTTATGATTGATTACAAGGGATGGACCTTTCTGCCATAAAATTTGGACCTCTGAATCTATTTCCGTTCTGACTCAATGTTACTAGGGATGTCGTGTTTCGGAGGTTACACTTTCCGTTAACTTTTACTGTCAATATAAATGCATCACTTCTCATATATTGAAATGGCAATTATCCCACATTGTAAAGCTTGTTGCTGCTGATTACATCTACTTTTGTTTGATATGTTTTTTTTATTGGCTGAGTGGCATCTTCGACAGATTGCATGCTTTCAAATATGTTTGTTAACTTTTCCGTTAACAGTTTCGTAACCTCCGAAACATTAGATTATAGGGTCTAACTCTGAAATGATAAAAGGTGGTAATGAAGTGAATAAACTAAAAAGAACTGATAAGACAGCCCATCATTCATAGAAAATATCTTTGTAAAAAAACATTGACTTTTTGATTTGTTGGTGTAATTTAACATTTTCGTTAACACAGGTAACCTCCGAAACACAATGTAACCTCCGAAACATTTCAGTTTGGTTTCATTAAGTTTACTTCTCTAAGAAAATACTCTCAGACCTGAAGATGATGTGTATTAACACTGCAGTCATAGGGATTAAAATAATTAGGTTTGTAAGGAAAGAATCAAGAAAAGGGTGCTGTTTGAACACATGACTCTGAAAAAACCTGTTTCGGAGGTTACATGTTGACGTTTACAACACATACATGTATCTATAATTTGTAGGTACAATACACTATTTTCTTTTAATTTTTTTCTCTTTTTGCTTCTTTACCCACTTAGAATTTTTCGCAAAATGACAAAAAAAGTCTATTTTACTTTAGATTTTTTTCTTAGGCTGCAATCTTTAGTATTTTGTGTAACATTTCCAAAACAAAACACAGTTGTAAAGGTTTTTGACGACAATATTTTCAAGAAATTCAATTTTTTTTGTAACTGCAGTTGGTCAAACCATTGTCAAACCATTCCTGCTTTTAATGTTAACACTGCATTTTTGTTCAAATTCCTCCATGGCTTAGTTTGCACACAACACAAAGAAGTCATGTTGTCAATTACAATGTGTTTCGGAGGTTACATTAGCTTGTTTACAACTCACTCAACCTGCATTTTTAATGCAGAGTGAACTAAATATACACTTACTCATTGCAGTATACACAATGTAGCAGTAATTGAATGATTCTTGAGGGGTGCAACCCTATAAATAGACCCCCCATATCATATAATGGGAAAATTTCATTCAACAAATTTGCTGAAAAATAGCAGCCTTATAGTTTAAAAAAACACTACATGTACAATGTATCACATGGTGTTTTGTGCACTTCAAATGAATGAGCAGTGCCTGCATACATACATACATGTACACAAACTATTTCTTATCATGAAATAGTTTCCTTCCAGTTGAACAATCCACAGACTTTTGGGTCTTGACTGTATCCTACTACATGTATTCTTCTGATGAAAATTTCGGAAAATGATTTTTTTATTTTTTTCATTCACCCTCTACATATATGGGGAGGGTCCCCCGGTGATAGCAAAGGGTGGGGGTGGGGGGGGGGGGGGGGCACGGGGCACGAGCTAGGGGGTCTGTTCATTGCAGTGGTCAAAATGTTGGTCTGTACAATATGTAAAAGACCCAACAGTACATGAACCTAAATGTACAATATAAGTTTTTTGCCCTGTATTTTTACCCCTGGGGTTGGTACCATGAGTTGGGGGGGGGGGGGGGGGGGGGGGGGGGGGGGCAGGGCTTCTAATGCTTGAAGGATAACTTGATGAAAGGGAGCAAGTTGCATAGAATTTGAAAGTTCAATGAGAGTCTAGTTGGCCACATAATTTACTAGATTGAACAACCATTATCCCCGGCTACCCCCCCCCCCCCCCCCCACACTACACACGCCAACACATGTACACATTCTGCCCCCTACATATGGCAACATATTCTTCCCCCTTACTTGTTAACTCTATAAATAGCCTTTGAAGTGGTTTATGAATATTGCCAACATTTGTTTGATGCTAAAGTATGATGCAAGAATACCAGAGTTGAGACAATGCAAATGTTTTCTTGCCCCTTTGATGGACTAATAACATGTATACTTTATGAAAATACTTTGTTCAGTGTAGTGGTTCCTTAACTCTAGTCAGAGGTACATGTTAACACTTATGTAACCTCCGAAACATATAGCAGTTGTTAACAGTAACCTCCGAAACACTGAATTAGAAAAATTCCAACTCTTGGACAGTTCATGGGATTTGTATATTTCCTTCACAAGTATGTTGGCCCATGTGAATACTGTTTGTACAAGGCATAAGACTTAGCCAGTATTCTAGGAAAATGTTTTTAATTTAAAAATTGTCTGACAAATTGTGACTTTTACACTAAAATGGGATTCAATATTATTTTTCAAAAAAATGTACTTCAGTTTGGGGATTTCTGGTTTTTAGTTTGGAGCTTTTACTAATACTTTACAACAAAACATGCCTTAACTCAGTATGCGGTCATTTGTGGTAATAATAAATTTGCACCCCAAAAATTCAGTTTTTGTCAAATTTCAGGCCTCAAATCAAGTTTACCATCAATTTTGGTGACACTAATGGATAAATTAAGCTCCAAAACCATTGATTTCCTAGAATATATGTCTCAACTAAGAATTCTTTAATGGAAACAATTAAATATTTTAGGTTTGAAATTTTTGACCCTTGGAAACAAAGTTACACCACTGATTGTGAAAATGGCCATATAGTAATTTAAGCATTGTTGGGACAATAACATCACAACCAAAGAAGTCCTACTGTGTTTTTCCTAGATTTACTTTTACATATTTTAGCTTTTTAGGAGATGAAACCTCCTCCTAATAATTCAGCAAACAATAAAAGAGAATACTAAGTAATAAACTACAAGGAAAACTGACTGGGTAAATTTGTTAATACTTTGAGTTGAACAAAGAAAAATTAACTAGAGCAGGACTTGAACCTGCGACCTCCGGAATAGTAGTGTGCTCTAACAACTGAGGTATTAAAGCTAACAAAGACAAATTGACAACATAGAGCTAGAAAGCTCAGTGTGCCAGCACATTGAAGGTCCCTGATTCAAAAATTGAACAAAAATATTAAAACAGAACAGAATTATTTGGTCTTGTACAAATATTTCTAGTCCAGTACAATTTCTGACCTACAAGACATGTAGTCTAGCGGAGATTTTCCAAAATCAAGACATGGCTGTCCAAGGTTTTCTTCCAATGCATCCAACATGAGTTTTGAAGGGCACATAGTCTGGGCTAAGTTTCACAAAGAGTTAAGATTTCAAGATCTTAAGTGCTAATTAAACTTAGTTGCTAGGCAAAGTGTGATGTCACCATCACAGAGGTCCCTTCATGGGAAATTAAAGACATTATGGTCTATAACGGGTTCATCAGACAACTTTATGGGTGTGATTTGTGAGGCTTGTGATATCTTACCATCATTTGCTATGTTATTGTACCCCTTTTTCTGAAGAAGTCTTTTCTAGGGTACAAAATAAACACAAAATAAAACCTTGTAGGAACCAGCAGGCAAGGCAGATGTGAGCTTCTGCCCACTCTTTTGTAGTACTAATGCCCATTTGGCATATCAAGAAAGAAAATTTATCGGACACCTTGTAATAACTCGCTCTACGTGTACAACCCCACCTAAAATGTAGACCCAAACTGACGGGGACCAGTTGAAAATGAATGCTGTCGCTGATCTAGGGAATTATGAAGGGTTGTTTTCAGTGCTACATGTAGTCCACAGCCTCCTTGGTATTGCCACAGCTGGTCTTCACACATGCACTCGATGAAATTGCCACCATCTGATCAGAAGAGCTGATTGGTCCACAAAGTACCCACAGCTGGAACATGACCTACATTTACATGCAATCCCTCCAATAAATTGTCACCTTTATCAACCGAAAGTCCATTTATGCAAACAGTAACATGCCAAGAATTATTCAAGATTGATGTCTCTTTTAAAGCACATGTGTCACATTGATAATTGTCAAAGACCAGTATCATCCACACTTGACAAGACCAGTATCATCCACACTTGACAAGACCAGTATCATCCACACTTGACAAGACCAGTATCATCCACACTTGACAAGACCAGTGTCATCCACACTTGACAAGACCAGTATCATCCACACAATTGACAAGACCAGTATCATCCACACTTGACAAGACCAGTATCATGCACACTTGACAAGACCAGTATCATCCACACTTGACAAGACCAGTATCATCCACACTTGATGTGACCCAACACATGAAATAACAAACCTGTGAACATATAAGCTCAATCGGTCATTGGAGTCACAAGAAAAAAGCGGGGGAAAAACCTTAAATGTTTTCACTGTTTTCAAACATTGAGTTTTGGATGCAAGATCAAAAGTGATTGTTTTACTCATTTCTTGACTAAAGCATTTCAAGCAAAAACATTTCAAAGGGAGTTAATCCACTATGACCAACTCTATACCATGTATGTTGTGTGCAAATCTGTGAACATTTATTTTTTTACTCTCAACAATGTTATGCACACCTTTTTATAGGGAGTGATTTTAAAGGGTCTGTCCACCCTGTTTACTGTATCTGCCATTGCAGGGCTAAAGTTTACAGCATACTTATTTACTTGTTTATTAATAACTTTCTGGTAGTGACAATAAGGGATACTCTAAGACTAGCATTGTAACCTGCAGGCCTGAAGATACATACCTGTGCTTTAAAAGCCAATCTCTTGAGATTGTCAATGCTCATGTCATCAGCTCAAGACTTTAAGGTGGTTAGTGCAGTTTGTATGGATTTCATGTAATTGGTTTTGCTTTCTTTTTTGAGCCTCTGAGAAATGGAGTTTATTGATCAAAAGTGGTCATAAAAGTAATTGTTTGGCAACTAGAAAACATTCATTATCTAAGTAAAACATTTATTTGGGAATTTGGATTAATTATTTACGATTTTTTTTGTAATTTTCATTTAGAGCCCTTTTGACCATTGAAGATATGAAATTTTAATTAAAGACCTCACAGCACTGAGCCAACAACGATATGATAAATACTAAATCCAAATGTCGCCCAAGTCCTACATTGTACCTCCCCTTGTAAAAAAGGTTCCATGTTAGATATCACACCAGTCCCATGACCTCAAGTCAGGACCTCAAGTCAGGACCTCAAGTCAGGACCTCAAGTCAGGACCTCAAGTCGTTGTATTCCTAAAGCGTTCACGTTCGCGATCCCCGTCAGGTTTAAACAAACTTGCGAATTCTACCAAAAACACTCAAGCTGAGTGAAAGACATTGATGTCCAGAAACTCAACAAATGACAGCAGCCCTCCAGTACCTCATGCCAATGCCTGTATGTCTCTGAATATTAAAGCTACAGTATTCATATTTGGGCATATGATAGATCAAGACACGGGCAACATTTGAAAAGTTAACGCCAAATTCATATGACCTTTACTTCCGGTCGTAACGAAAGGTCAAAGTTTGCCTTGGTGTAATTCTTCAAAAAAACACTTCCCCGGCAAAAACATTAACTTCTGTTTATCAGATCAACTTCAAATTTACACCATGTTAGGACCATGAAAAAACCTCCATCAAGTAGTTGTGATGTCATGATGACGTCATCAGGTGTTGAATTACAGTAAATCAAAGTTTAATAATTAAAAAAATCATAACTCAAGAAGTACATGAGCTATTATAACAATCTATACATCATCGGAGAGGTCTTGAAAAATGTAGCAAATACTACACAGAGTCTTATGCCGATTGTCCTCGACTTCCTGTTCAAAATTGAAAATTTCATAATTCATACTTTAAGAAATACTCATACTTTTTACATACACATTACTCACAATTTTTACATCATGTTGTAGGTTCTTAGACCTTCTCAGACTTTTCCACAGAGATGTTACCTTTTTAACCTTCACTTACGGTTGAAATCAGGTTTAACATTGACCCGCTGTCAAACCGCGGGAAAATCACTGCATTGAAAACACACACAATACGCGATCTAAACCAGTTAAACGGTGTGCGGCAAGTGTGGCTGTTCGCTCCATTGAATCAACCGCAATGTTCAAAGTCCATCCAACATGCTTGTAGTCTAGTCTCTGTTCAAGGTTCGCGCAGCCTGATTTTCACATCATGCTTTGTTAGTCTCTAAAACAGCCGTCCGTGCAAACCTCGCTAACAATCAAATGTCAGACTTTTGAAAAATTCATAACTCAAGAACTACACATGGGATTTGTACAATCTATACATCATCGGACAGGTCTTTTAAAACCCAACACACGCTACACAAAGAGTGACCCCATTTGAAATTGAATCTCGGTTCAAAATATAAGTTGAACATTCTGTTACTATTAATTCGCACAAGCAAGCAGCTGGCTGTATATTTGATCAACTTCAAATTTAAACCATGTTAGGACCTTGATAAAACCTCCATGAAGTAGTTTTGACGTCATGATGACGTCATCAGGTGTCAAATTACAAGATTTTTAAACATTAACAATTTTAATCTTTGAAAATCTATATCAAATCAAGACAAAGAGACCGTCAGTTGCTTTTTGCGGGATTATATACAATGTAGAGGTATTATAGGTCTTTATTTTTCATTGTGTGCGTGACATGACATGACCTCTACTTAAGGTCGAAACCGGAAGTGCCTTGTAATTTAAAAGTGGCAAATTGTTTCAAGTTGTTTTCAACGATGTTATAATCCAGCAAGGGTCTGGTTTACAAAAAGCGGACCGGTGACGTCATAACATCTCAAAGCGCCCTCTAGCGGCAGGTTAAAAACATATCAAAATATACTTTTACTAGATGTATGTGGCGAAGTTTATGACAATCGTTTCAAAATTGGTATACATAATGACCTTTATGCAGACAATATATGTGTGGAGTTTCAGGTTGATGACGTCATCGTGTGTCACATGGTAATGCCTTTAAGTTTTACTTTTTGAAGCCTTGCATCTCAAAAACCAAAAGTTTGACTGAGTTGAAACTTGGCATATAGATAGACAATGATAATGACTACGTAAATCTAAAGTGACAACATGATGACGTCATTACATTATGATTTTTTTATATTTGAAATTTTGACCAATTATTACGGGTATTTATTGACCCGCTGTCAAACCACGGGATACACACACAATACGCGATCTAAACCAGTTAAACGGTGGGTTCAAAGTCCATCAAACATGCTTGTGGTCTAGTCTCTGTTCAAGGTTCGCGCAACCTGCTTTTGACAATACGCTTTGTTAGTCTCTAAAACAGCAGTTCATGCAAACCTCGTAAAAAAAAAAAGCTAGGCTTTTGATTGTGTGCTTATTTAAACTTTTGCTAAAGTATATAGTTTGTTACGCACCTCAAAACAGTAATAGCACCAAAGTTCAACTTAATGAAAAAGCTCACGCTTTGACAGAGCACTGACCCCAGCGATACCCGAACACCTAGTGTTTGTTGTCACAAACACTATAAGTCTAGTTAGGTGTTCGGGCATTCGGCCCGAACAACTCTTTGTTATTGTTCGGTTTTTTTAGTTTTTTTTCGTTTGTTTTGCTTATTCTTCTGATAGTCGTTTGTCCGCAAAAAAAAGCATACTTGCAAACCTTTGATCAACTTGAAACTTAAAGGCACCTGGCAGTGGTATTTTTTCAAAATAAAGCTTTTGTCATTAATATATACATTTTTATGAGTGGAATGTGAATAAACAATTTGCTATAAGGTTAAAAAATTGTATTTTTCTTTTAATTACAAATTAAAAAATAGGCCCCCCTTTACATGGCGCTGTTCGTGACGTCAATCGAGGCAGGAGAAAATGTGTAGTCTGGCCCCGTACATTACGTCTGGGTACCTGATCAGTATGATGCGTTTTCGTATTCGGACGTCGCCACCCAATGCAATCCTAGGACAGTGTACAGTCGACTAATACGAGACGCCAGTTTATACGAGGTTTTTCACCGGTCCCGAACTGTCCCATGCGTGTTTCTATGTCTTAAAAACAGAAGATACGAGCATGGTCATAACGAGAACACGGATAATACGAGGTATTGTTTTTCCACCAGAAACATTTCGCTGGTAACCTAACCTTCACTGCAACTTCCCTTGCACACTACTACCAACGAAAAAATCCCCGGGCTATCCAAGTGTTCGCTGCATAGCGCTGAAAACGACGTCGGACCGGACCACTTTGCCCTCGTTAGCCTAACTTTCGATGCCCGTAACTGCCTATATTTGGGATCTGCAGGAAAAAAATGCTGGCTGACCCCATCTTTAGTCGTTTTGCTGCATCCAGCAGCAATTTTCGCTGGAAAAATGCAAGAAAAACCCCCCTTTTGGATAACCAAACGAAACGTACAATCTCACTACTTGCACGTGTATATACAACGTAAATGCAGGCAAGTTCGAGTGGGGTCGATGTTCAATCGAGGCGAAGTCTTCCTCGATTGACGTCACAAAAAGGGATGGGCGGAGTCGCCCCCAAACAACTTTATCTATTTTTTTAACATATAAATACTGACAAACAATTACTACAAAAATTGTTTTATTGTTAATATACATATACTCTTATATTAAAAAAAAAATCAAATCTATTTCCAGGTGCCTTTAATGTGACGTTAGAACATAACAAGCAGAAGGTGTGTGAGCAATGATATGTCAAGATGACGTCATCGGGTGTCAAATTACAAGCCATTTAAGGTCAAAAAGTGCCCTCATGCCATTGCCTGTATGTTTCTGAATATTACAGCTATGGTATTTATATTTGGGCATATGATAGATCAAGACACGGGCAACATTTGAAAAGTTAACGCCAAATTCACCCGACCTTTACTTCCGGTCGGACCGGAAGGTCAAAGTTTGCCTTTCTGCAATTCTTAACAAAAAATCATTTCCTGCCCAAATTCTTCACTTCTGTTTATCTGATCAACCTCAAATTTACACCATGTTAGAACCTTGATGAAACCTCCATCAAGTTGTTGTGACGTCATGATGACGTCATCAGGTGTTGAAATACAGTAAATCAAAATTTAATATTTCAAAAAATCATAACTTAATAATTACTGAATGGATTGCTTCAATCAATACATCATCGGACAGTTCTTTTTAAACTCAACAAATGCTACACAAAGAGTTACCCCGTTTGTTCTTGACTTCCCGCTCAAAATGTAAGTTGAACATTTCGTTAGTATTAGCCCGCAGCAGAAGCACAGGGCTGGTCGTTCCGCTCCATTGACCACGTGTAATCTTGCATGTACATGTAAACTGTACACACACTGCGCCATTGATCTTAAGGTCCAAAGTCCACGAAGACTGTGCATTGCTGGCCCACATGTACATGTACATGTACATGAAGCGTACAGTAAAGTTGATGCGTTATCCATGGTGGCGCTATACCAAGTTAATGGTCCTTTGTTACTGCACTCATCGATAAATGCAACCATCCTTCGGAAATCTACGTCGTTCG
The DNA here is from genome assembly GCA_037783415.1 of Leptasterias polaris. Lineage (NCBI taxonomy): Eukaryota > Metazoa > Echinodermata > Asteroidea > Forcipulatida > Asteriidae > Leptasterias > Leptasterias polaris. Next base: position 23,775 of record JAZGTN010000042.1, on the reverse strand, counting down.
ACGGTGGTCCAATGAATAGCTCATTGCATAACCTTCGTGTTAGCCTTTTGTTGGCTAGGTGGTAAATATCAACTGAACGAGTGTATTTTGCTGAACTGTTTTGGCGATTTGAATAACTTTTGATAACTGAGAAAATGCAATCGGAAAAAGGTCAACATAAATTTGACTCTGATGAACAACGGTTTTTACGTGAATCTAACTTTTAGATCCTGTTGAATACTTCAAAGAAATACAATGTGAACAGCAAAATAAATTCAACATAAATTGCACATCGTGTAAACAGTAGGTTCTTATGCCCTTTTCATAATCATGACAAATGATGTTGCTTCACACATAAGGTACATATGTAGCAAGCATGCGTAGTTTGATAACATTTATTTTTGAATTGTTAGTGATAGTCTTTGAATTTATCAGTTTAAGCATGTTAAGTTTGTGACTATTTACATGAAAATTGTTATACATGTGTATCTAAACTACTTTATGGAAACTCATTATACTGTACGTACATGTAGCAATGATATAAATTCCCCCCTGTACACTAAAAGTATAAATGTAATAGGTTTGCAACGACTTTTTGTTAATATTAAAAAACTCAATAATCTGCTTACGCATTTTAGTAACATAACAGTGCCCCCATCGATACCCGAACACCTAGTGTTTGTTTTCACAAACACTAAATCTCTAGTCTTTCTTTGTTTTGCTTATTCTTCTGATAGTCGTTTGTCCGCAAGCAAAAGCATACTTGCGAATCTTTGATCAACTTGAAACTTTGCATGTAGTTAGAGTATAACTACATGTAGGAGATGCTGAGTAAGTTGTGACATCATGATTACGTCATCGGGTGTCAAATTACAAGCCATTTAAGGTCAAAAAGTGACCTCATGCCAATGCCTGTACATATGTACATGTATGTCGCTGAATATTAAAGGTACAGCATTCATATTTGGGCATATGATAGATCAAGACACGGGCAACATTTGAAAAGTTAACGCCAAATTCACATGACCTTTACTTCCGGTCTTCCGGTCATACCGGAAGGTCAAAGTTTGCCTTGGTGTAATTCTTCAAAAAAACACTTCACCGGCAAAAACATTAACTTCTGTTTATCAGATCAACTTCAAATTTACAATGTAACCATGTTAGGACATTGATAAAGCCTCCATTAAGTAGTTGTGACATCATGATGACATCATCAGGTGTCAAATTACAAGGTTTTTAAACCTAAAACATTTTAATCTTTGAAAATCCATATCAAATCAAGACGAAGAGACCGTCGGTTGCTTTTTGCGGGATTATACAATGTAGGTCTTTATTTTGTGTTGTGTGCGTGACATGACATGACCTCTACTTCCGGTCGAAACCGGAAGTGCCTTGTAATTTAGTGGCAAATTGTTTCAAGTTGTTTTCATCGATGTTATAATCCAGCAAGGGTCTGGTTTACAAAAATTGGACCGGTGACGTCATAACATCTTAAAGCGCCCTCTAGCGGCAGGTGAAAAACATACCAAAATACACTTTTACCAGATGTCTGTGGCAAAGTTTATGACAATCGTTTCAAAATTGGTATACCGGTACATAATGACCTTTATGCAGACAACATACATGTAGTGTTGAGTTTCAGATTGATGAAGTCATCATGTGTCACATGGTATTGCCTTTAAGATTTACTTTTTGAAGCCTTGCATCTCAAAAACCACAAGTTTGACTGAGTTGAAATTTGGCATATAGATAGACAATGATAATGACTACGTAAATCTAAAATGATGACGTCATCATAAATTTTTTTTTAAATTTTTGAATTTTGTTAAATAATTATTATGTATCTTTAGTACAAAGCAAGCTAAAGTCAAATTTTATTTTGAGAAAAATAATGTCTAGTGATGTTTACAAACTTGTCAAACAATACTTTTCACACATCCGTTCCCGAACACCTAGAGTTTGTTTTACGGGCAACATTTGAAAACAACGCCAAATTCACATGACCTTTACTTCCGGTCGTACCGTAAAGTCAAAGTTTGCCTTTGTGTAATTCTTCAAAAAAACAATTCCAGGCAAAAATCTAAACTTCTGTATATCTGATCAACTTCAAATTTAAACCATGTTAGGACCTTGATAAAATCTCCATTAACCCTTTCACTACCGAATTGTTTTGACCACGCAGCCCACTGAGTACCACATTGTTTGTGTGGAGTGTACAGTCCAGAACCGAATTGTTTTGCGTGTGTGTGAAAACAGGCCCTGCGCTCATCGACGAAAGTCGACGATGGTAACGAAGCATAGGTAGGTGCGCCGTCGACGAAAGTCGACGAAGGTAACGAAGCATAGGTAGGTGCGCTGTCGACGAAAGTCGCCAATGGTATTGAAAGGGTTAAGTAGTTGTGACGTCATGATGACGCCATCCGGTGTCAAATTAAAAGGTTTTTTAACATTAACAATTTTAATCTTTGAAATTCTACATCAAATCAAGACGAAAAGACCGTCAGTTGCTTTTTGCGGGATTGAAGTATTATAGGTCTTTATTTTTCATTGTGTGTGTGACATGACATGACCTCTACTTCCGGTCAAAACCGGGAGTGCCTTGTAATTTAAAGGTGGCAATGTTTTTCAAGTTGTTTTCAACGATGTTATAATCCAGCAAGGGTCTGCTTTACAAAAATCGGACCGATGAAGTCATACCATCTAAAAGCGCCCTCTAGCGGCAGGTGTAAAACAGATCAAAATACACTTTTACTAAATGTCTGTGGCAAAGTTTATGACAATCGTTTCAAAATTAGTATACATAATTACCTTTATGCAGACAACATATGTGTTGAGTTTCAGATTGATGACGTCATCATGTGTCACGTGGTAATTATGCCTTTAAGTTTTACTTTTTTAAGCCTTGCATCTCAAAACCACAAGTTTGACTGAGTTGAAACTTGGCATATAGACAATGATAATGACAACGTAAATCTAAAGTGATGACATAATGACGTCATCAAAATTATTTTTACAAATTTTTGAAATTTTGACCAATTAAAACGTATCTTGAGTGCAAAGCAAGCTATAGTCCAACTTTATTTTGAGAAAAATAAACGAAACACTTCACGATGCCAACCGCGTGTATTGAAAAACGACTCATCATTCCCCCACCACCGGAACCGAACACCTTGAGTTTGTGGTAACAAACTCTGAATCTCTAGTTTTTGTTTTGTGTTTCGAAGTAAAACAAATACATGTACAGGACTTTCTCTAAGATCATATGAAAATGAAAACTTACACTTTTCTGTGACTAAGCATTTATAACATAAGGGTAAATTTTCCAGCTTTATGGACATTTATGCCGACACCAAACTTGTTTACGTAGGTGTATTGTAATAATTTGCATCGGGACAAAAACCAAACAAACTTTTTTACCCTACACTGACGTGTGATATTAAGGACTATGATTACTCAGTACTTCCAGAGTCCAGTAGGGGGAAACCAAGACCCACAGGCATGACAGGCATACTACTCAGTTGGGATTCGAATCAAACTTGACATCATCATCGATGTTCAGCTCTTCACTCAAAGCTACTGTCCCCCCACCCCCCCTCAGACCTCTTGACAACCCAGACAGCCTTAAGAGACATCAGCCAGTGAGACAGACGCTCATAATCGGCTCAGAAATTGTCCCACAAGATTCTCCCCAAACACACATAATACACCGATATCTTTTTCATGAGGACAATTACAGACTGTGGTGTACCTCATGATTTTGATTACTCATCCATTATTTAAAGCCTTGAGCGATTCCTCTCTGCTAACCACAACATCAATCACGTTTATACTGCGTTTTGGCTCACTTTACAAGCAGGCCTGATGAGCTGCACAAGTTGAATTTCATGGATGAGTTGCCGATTGACAACATGGGGACTTCATGTTTTTTTTCTTTTCTTTTCTGACATCGTAGGAAACAAAATACTTATGTTTTTTTAAACACCTCGATGTGCCTAATGGTGGATGCGGTAGAGTTACTTCTGTGGTGGAGTAGACAGGTGCCCACGGCGCGCCACACAAGCACCAACGAAATCACTCTTTAATGACTTTTAAATTGCGTTACTCTTACGGAATACTTAAACGCATAAAATGCACAGTGGCAAAGTGCAAAAAGTACAATTGGTGAGGGCAAACTACTGCATACACCAGAGCAACCAGTAGCAAGCATCAGAAGGTACCTCTATGCACAGTCGATGGTGTTTCCAAAAAGGAAACCAAATGAATTAAGTGCAATATGCCAGAGACTCTAGTGACTTATTGGTGCTGGAAAATTTGGCCCAACTACATGTAGGCTAAAAGCTCCCTAAGGTACAGTGCTGAAAGTGAAGAGAATGTTCAGGACAGAGAATAGAAAATATTCCAAAGCAAAAACATTGAAGAGACTGTAGAAGAACAAATTAAGGTTCTTGAGACACAATTTGACTTTAGTTACATCTCATACATGCGTCTATTACATGTACATGTACATCCCATCTTGACTACTGTGACAGTCAGAGAAGGAACTTTGTAATCACAACAAAACCAGTGAAAAATGGTAAAGCACACACAACTTTGTTACAGTGTTTTGCTGAGTTTCCTAAACCATGCATTACTTAATTTTGTTGAAAACAAGAAAAGGGTATAAGCTTTATATCGGTTGCAAGCCTCATGAACACTTGTTGTTTGGGCTTGCCGACTTCTCAAACTGTTCCACTTCAAAGAACTTCAAAATTCGGCAGCTTGTCTGTTTTTTCAGGCCAAATGTTGGGATCACGCCACTCTACTTCTATGCTCACTACACTGGCTCTCAGTAGCTCATTGCTTAATAATGCACTTGGTGTAACAAACAATAAAGGATCTAGCGATCGACTACTGTTACTGGTAAATGGTTTTATTTATTTTTATTTTTTTATTTGTGCCCTGTGGGAGAAGGTGCCCACTCACCTAGAGATTATATAACTAGTGACCATTCATTGTTTAGATTTGTTTGTTTATAATGCATGCATTTTTCCAATAAGACAGAGGTCTGATGAGACAGAGGTCTGACCGAGGCCGGCTCCATTCTCAGAAAAAATTACTTATTTTGCCTTATTCTATCAATATTGAGATTCGGATCACTGAAATAGAGTTGATCATTTACTATATTTAATTGTATGTTCTTTTGCATTTATTAAATTTATTAAATCATATTTACAATTTCACTGTGTGAGTTTTTCTGTCATCATCTTGGGTCAGGCAACAGCCCGCGAATACAATATTGTTGCTGCGCTATAAGAACGCCTTGTGACAACAAGCAACGGCTAAAATTCCGCAGCACGCCACCACTCTAGCTCCCTCAATATCTGGCCGATTACTCTAAATTTTAGTCTTACCTGTTAAGATGGGTTAACTGAATATATACAGCAAAAAACAGGAAAATTGAACAATTCTAAAGGCGTCAGAAAATCGCAAAAGCTTCGTCGAAAATAAACACCATTTTGTTTTCGTTTTCCTGCTGTGTGTGTGTCCGGGTAAATGTGCAATACTCCAATGAGTCGGTCATCGTTCATGCGCATTGGAAAATTCACCAGGACTTGTTGATTTATGGAATGGGTAAGCCAGCTATAGTGGCCTCTGATGTGATGAACATACCCCCATTGAAGGATGATTCAAAAAAGGAAAAAATAGCCCAAATTCCACATAATCATAACTATTGCCGCTACAAACATACCCCCATTGAAGGATGATTCAAAAAAGGAAAAAATAGCCCAAATTCCACATAATCATAACTATTGCCGCTACAAACATACCCCCATTGAAGGATGATTCAAAAAAGGGAAATAATAGCCCGATATTGCCCTTATGAACATGAACTTACCCATGACTTGTACTAATGAAATAATCCAAAAGAACCTTTCACGTGACTAATATGTAAAGCAGGTTTTAGTTCATAAACTCCTGAATATTCAGTTTATGCAAACTATTCGACAATAACTGCTATTTTTAATATTCATAGAAAATTAAATATTCATTATGACCTTTTACTAAACAGGTAATGGGAGAAATTTGTAGAACTATCAAACCAATTTTGGTATCAATCCCTCATAGCCTAGCGGTAAATAGGCTATGCTCTTGTGCATATAATGTGTTCTCTCTTGATACAGGTTCAATTCCCGGTAAGTACATTGCATTATTTAATTGCTTGCAAATGTTCAATTCCTTCCACAGAGAGTGAGTGAATGATGGGGAGAAGTAGTGGGGGAGGAGGAAAGAAGACTGGGGAAAGAAGCGTGTTTTTTATTTTTCTAATTTTAGGATTTTACAAAAAATAATTTTTTTTTTTAAATCGGTCCCCTATGAAAACTATTTATTTTACATTTTGGGGTACTAACCCTATCGATAGAATACATCCTCAGGTGTATATTGGTGTAAAAAAAAACACAAAAAAACGTCCAGAAGGTGGTGGCGTGCTCCGGAAACTTTTCCCAAGCAACTACCATTAAGGCAGCGTAACTTTGAAAGTTTCCCAATACACAAAGGAAAAGACACTCCGTCGAATCTGTTCTAATGATTCTGATTTTTTCCACCACTCACAGGAACTTAAGAAACACCTTGTTTCCAGGGGTCATAGCTCCCTAGCAGTCCATCGAGCGATCCAGAAAGTCAAGGCTCGTTCTAGGGAGTCTGTACTCTCCAAAAGGACCCAGGCAACAACGGAGTTCCAAAGCGAAAGTTCCTTTTGTTGTTACTTTCCACCCCTCACTTCCTCCCATTCGTAAAATAACCAGTTCTAACCATCATATTCTTCACACATCAGATCGGCTTCAACGTGCTGTACAGGAAGAACCCATAGTTGCCTACCGACGCCCACCCAGTCTCAGGGATCTCATCGTCCGGGCAGAAGTTCCCCCCATTAATGATGATGTTAATCCCCCTTTGCCACAGGGTACTTTTAGGTGTTCCAACACGTCCAAATGCATCGTTTGTAGACAACACATCAGGGAATCAGACTCCTTTACCAGCCATACTGGTGGTACCACCCACAAGACAAGGGGTCATGTCACCTGCACCACCACTAATCTAAACTATCTAATATCTTGCAGAGTCTGTGGTGTTCAATATATAGGTGAAACAAGAACTACACTCAAGAGGCGTTTCTATGGCCACAGATCCACAGTCAACACCCAAAAGCTGGATACACCTGTAGGACACCACTTCAACCTTCCTAACCACTCCATTTCTGACATGAATTTACAGGGCATTGAGGCACTACACTGTAAAAAATTTCCGTATAATTTACGGCAGTTTGACCGTAAAAGCGTACGGTATTATGCCGTAATCCATAATAAACAACAAAATACCGTAATGTTTGCGTGGAACGGTCATAAGACAGTAAAAGCAACGTGTATGTAGCAACTACTAGTCTGGTTTCCAGACGCCAAATTACAGACGTCAGCGAATATTTGGTCAGGGAACCAGACTAAGCATCGACAAGGCGCATGCTGCTCCACGTTGCTCCACAGTCTAGTCTTGGCGTCTTTTGTGTTTGAGTGGTGAACCAAATCAGAGGTAAGATAATCGTTAACAAATCACGTCCATCGTGTATTTATCTAATCCAATCTTGATGTTGTTGCAAGGACATTATACTGGTGAACCCGCTCTACTTTAAATTTGTTGGTTTAAATTGAAATTAAAAAGGGAAAATGATTATCAAATGTTGTCATTGCCAACAGCAATTGCAGTCTTTACGAGGCTATGTTAACCACGTCAGATTTCATCGTAATCAGCGCAACGCCTTTTTCCCTTGCCCCTTCATGGAATGCCGTCGTAGATTTTCTTCTTATAGTGGTTTTAGGAGTCATGTTTTTCGGGATCATTATGATAGACCTGCAGGGAAGAAACGAAATGCTCGCAAAACTTTCGTTGATCAACATGATCAAATGCACCTTCAGTGTTCTATCACTTTCTGTAAACAGGAATGTGACTGTATAAAAATGTTGTTGAAACACTTAAAAGAGCACATTGAGTCTGGAACTGCTATTCTCTGCCCCTACAGTAATTGCACCAAACGCTTTTCGAAAAAGGCATCCTTTTCTTCACATTTATCAAGAAATCACAGGGTCAATTCAAAACCAACAATTTCTGCAGAGTATCTTGTTGAATGTGATCAAAACGAGTCGGTCATGTCGTCAGCATCAGATTCAGAAGATGATCAAAATGAACATAATGAAGATAGGTCTGTAGAGTCTAATGAGAAAAGTACTGCTGAGTCATGTAATTATGGTACAATGGAAGATATGCAAAGTTTTGAAGAGACAACAGGAATTGAAGATTTGTTTTTACAAAATCTTACTTTGTTTTGTTTAAAATTGGAATCAAAATTCATTCTTCCATCATCAACAATGCAAATGATTTTAGAAGAAATGAAAGATGTACATGTTCTTGGGCAGTCATTCATCTTTACAAAGCTGATGTATAAATTAACAAACGATCACAACATTGAGGATGGTAAGGCTAAAACATTGATTGAAGAAATACAGTCTTCAGACCTGTTTTTAAAATGTGCTGATGGACCACTCCATTCTGATTATAAACGTAAAAAGGCTTATAAAAGATTGTATGGTTATGTTGAGCCATCAGCAATCACACTTGGTAGAAATGGATGTGGGAAAGAACGATCATTTCAATATGTCTCTGTGAAAGAGTCTCTGAAGCATCTGTTCCAAAATGTTTCTGTGCAATATGAGTATGAAACCACTAAATTCCCTGCATATCATGGTTATGACTGTGAAGAAGAAGAAGAAGAAGAAGAACGTGTTTTGCATGATATAACAGATGGGTTTGTGTTCAAGGACAATGTATTGTTTAGGGAAAACCCAGATGCCCTTAAATTAATTCTTTATCAAGATTCTTTTGAAGTTTGTAATCCCATTGGATCCAGCAAGAAAAAACACAAAGTATTAGCAGTGTACATGACATTGGCTAACTTCAGACCACATTTGAGGTCAAACATAGAACAGACACTTCTGGTGCTCCTGTGTAATGAAAAAGATTTTAAATATTTCAGACAAGATAAAATCTTTCAGCTTTTGATCAAAGACCTGAAGGATCTTGAATTAAATGGTATTCAAATTTGTGAAGACCAACCTGCTGTAAAAGGCACAGTTTGTTTAATTGCCGGGGATAACCTAGGATCACACTGCATTGGTGGATTTGTTGAAAACTTCAGTTCATGCAAGTACTGCTGCAGATTTTGTTTACTTCATACTGACGAGTTTTCTAGTGACCCATGTGCTACTGGTCCAAAACGTAGTAAAGAAAATTACCTTTCAGCCTTGCAAGAACTGCAGAATAGTACTGAACAGTTGAATAATGTAAAGGGGGTCAAATTCGACTCGGTCTTCAATGACCTTGATTTTTTTCATGTATGCTCAGGATTACCGCCATGCCTTGGACATGATTTGTTCGAAGGCATAGTCAACTATGATGTAGCACTGTTCCTTGGGTATTTTGTGAGGCAAAAATGGTTTACTGCTACTGAACTGAATAGGAGAATATCACACTTTAAATATCTTGGCTCTGACACAAAAAACAAACCCTGTGAAGTGAATCTTACCGCAGGAAAGTTAGGAGGTCATGCAGTGCAAAACTGGTGTCTTACACGGTTATTACCAGTTATTATCGGTGATAAAATAGTTGACCCAAAGAATGAAGTATGGCAGGTACTTTTGCAATTACGTGACATTGTAGAAATAGTATGTGCACCCAAAATATCTGAATCTGGTGTTTCATACCTTAATGTGATTATTGATGAGTATCTGGAGAACCGCCAAATACTTTTTCCAGAGAAGAAACTTAGGCCAAAGCATCATTTTTTGAAGCATTATCCATATTTAATACTTGCATTTGGTCCACTCATTCGCTCCTGGACAATGCGATTTGAAAGCAAACATTCATATTTCAAAAGGTGTGTAAGGTATTTACATAATTTCAAAAACGTGTGCCTCACCCTATCAGTTAGACATCAGCTGCTGCAAGCGTACATGTGTTGTGGATCATACTTCCCGGCGATTGTCGATGCAAAACAGTCTTTACCATTTTATTTGGAGACTTACACAGAAGAAATTCAGGAAGCAGTTTCTAGGTTAAATGTCACTCTTGGATATAATGTAGGCTACGAATTAGTTTACATGGGTACAACTTACAAAAAGGGAGATTTTGTTATCATTGGCAAAGATGAAATGGGATTTCTGTTTGGAGAGGTGATTTTCATGTTAATATCAGTTATATTGGAAGTGTACTTTGTAGTTCGGGTTCACCAGTCTTGGTTTGAGAAAAACTTGCATGTGTACTCACTTATTTCAAGTGATCAAAACCAAAGGTTCATGTGTGTCAAAAGCACTGAACTGCTTGATTATATCCCTCTACCAGCATATGGTAAACGTAATTCTCCTCTGATTCCACTCAAACATGCAATTACAAGTACACACGCTCTACTGTAAGATGGAAGACATAAAGAGAGCTGTTTTGGTCGTCATTCCAACCTTATCCATTGATGCTGCCACACGGATTGCAGAAAAACTGATTGAAGATGGTGTAGAAACTGATGATGATCTGCAGTATGTAGAGCCAGAAGACCTTTCAATGCTGAAACCAATCCAGGTCAGGAAATTGATCCAGCACTGGCGAAATGCAGGAGGTATGTGTTTGTTTGCTTATTATTATTACATATTTTTTTAGGGGGGTTACCCCCCCCCCCCCCCCCCACACACAAACGTTTTAGAAAAAAATCATTCATGAATATTTGTTGTTTTGAACAAAATATCCAGTGGTTGTTTATTTCCTTCAGAAAAGTGATGTGTCAACTGTCATGTGATAATGTTAAATGCGTTGTGGGAATTCAAAATCGCCACTACACTACACCCAGCCACCATCTTTCACTTGTATTGTTTCCATCTGCAATTAGTGGGCCAAACTATACAAACATTTTTATCAGTGGAATATTTCAAATATGCTAAATACCTACTATTAGGCTAAGATATCATTTTTAAACACAGGCTTCATTCCATTGGACCCTAGGGCCAAGGCCTGCTGCCATATTGAGTTTTACGTTAAAATAGTAATTTAAATTCCCCCCCCAAATTGGATATACATGTAGTCGTAGATATCGCCCTAAAAATTACCCAGGCTATACTTATTATGTCAAACACAAGCTTGTCAAGTTTTACAGTAGTATTTGTACAAAAACATCTAGAAATTATTGGGAAATACAATTTTTGACCAAAAACGGGAAAACATTACTAAAACGCTATTTAGTGGTAAATTTTAATAAATTGTTCCGTGTCACTGACTCAACATGTAACTTTTGGGGAAAGGACCAAAACTAACCTGATTTCGAGTGGGTTGAAATATAATATGTTCATGATTTGCCTCTTTTTGTTATTTTCAAAATTGTTTCTTTACATATTTATTCTTGTTGTTGTTGTATTTCAATCATAGTGATGAGCAACGAGCCACTTCCACAAGCCGATAAGCCATCCACTAGTGCAACCCCGCCACTATCTGCTGCAGAGGCTCCTTTGGTTAACCTCAACCCAAGCTGGCCTCTGGAGTACGTCGTTCCTTGGGACAAACTCCCGAAGGCACTTATGAAATCCCTTCGGGAGAAAATCAGGCCAAAGCCGTCTATGCGCCGTGAAATGGTACGACTTGTCTGCAACGATCTGCTGAAGATTTCCTCACGACCTAGTAAGAAACAGTTGAGTCATATAGCCAGAAATATTGTTTCGGAATATCCCCAGTCTTTTTGAGATACTATTGAAGGCCACACTGTTGGCACTGGGTATGACTCTCTGGTGAAACAACTTCAGTCTAGAGTTGAGAATGAAAACAGAAACAAAGAAGAAAACCCAAGAGGAGCTACAAAGAGGGTATCTGACAGGGGGGGGAGATGAGTCTGAAAGACCCAAAAGAAAGGTGACAGACACTTATGGATGCATAAATTACCAGCCCAAGGAATATCCAGATGACCATGATGATCATGAGGCTTCACTCAATGAGATACAGTACAGCGCATCATGCAGACAGAATTCATCAGCGGATCGAGATCTGAACGTGACATACAGGACGGCATAATACTCACATACATCTTACAACGGCAGGACATATTGTCTGGCAAGTGCATACAAGAGCTTCTCTCAGAGTGGCCATATATGTTTGAGGAAGTTGGCCTTTTTGCCAACTTTAAGGAGCTGGTAGGCATCAATCTGGGCACCATGGAAGAGTCCTATAACATTAAGGGAAAGCGGCTTCTAGGGTACTTCAAATCTTCAAACAAAACAGGCATCTTCAAAATTATCCATAACATTCATCAGGCGAGAGGTGAAGCTGGCAATGACTCGGCGGAGGTCCCAGGAATTCTGCTTTTGCTTATGGAGTTCTTTGGAGAGAAGAGCAACTGTCTGCTCCTGCATCTGGAGGTAAGTCGTACGATCATAAGTTTGTTGTGTGCCCGGCAGAAGGTCTTGAAAGTGTGATTTGTACAAGTACATGAGCATGTACTGTAAAAAGTGTATCATTGTTTTTTTTTTATGAATTAAGCACAGTGGATGTGAACATGCACCCTGTGTCCAAAAAAACCAATCGATGTTCACTTTGCGCAAAATCACATCCCCTGTTCATTCAAATTATTGCACATGTAGTTATACTCGCAACCTTATCACTTTACCTGTTGCATTATTTATTTAAGGCTGAAGCTACATCGGATGACGTGGAAAGTTCACCTGGATTGCCATCTTCGCCTTTGCTGGTCATTTGTGGTAAGACATTAATGCAGTTGTTACACCCTAATTCACCCAATTTCAAACAATTATATATTATATTATATAAAAAATATATATTATTAGGGCCTCTTAAATTCCTGCAATTTAATACAATGGTATAACAAAACAATTGTTCACTGCTGTGATGTGGAACAAGCTGTTTTGTACACCCAAGGGGGCCGATGGCACCCAGGGCGGAGCCGGATTTTTTTTTTTTTCCTGTAAGATGGCTGATTTGAAATTGTGTGACATTGAGTGAAAACTTTAATTTATAGATTTTCTCAAACAACAGTGTATGACCTTTGATTGCTACTTTCCGAACTTGGTTTCTACCTTACTACTGGATTGCTATAGACTCACAATTACCATCTTGCTTTCACATAATAAAAACTAGAGGATTACTTTTTAATGAGGTGTATCCTTGTATTATTATTTATTTCAGATGTCTGGTGGGAATAAACCCGGATAAAGGGAACAAGTTTCAGCACTCAAACAAAAAGAAACACTATGCAATCAACCCTAAAGTTCTGACACTAATCAACCTCCTAGCAGATTTTGAATGGACTGAATAATTTCAGAAGAAGCATATGTGTCATAAGCATTAAAAACTCAATAGGCACATTGACTTCAGATTGTACTTGCACCAAGTCCTTAACAAGAAACAAGATAGCTTTTCAGGATTTGCAAAGGTTCTGACACCTATAGTATTAACCTCCTGGCAGATTTCAGAAGAACCATTGGCTTATTTTGTGTCATAAGCAGAACTAACAACCCAATACATCGATAAGGCATATTGACTTCAGATTGTACTTTCACCAACTTCTTAACAAGAGAGCTTTTCAGATTTCGGATTTTGTAAAATTACTTCTGATAAATCATTGACTAATTATAATACCACTTCATGATAGCTTTATAAAATGCTTGAGCAGACTTTCCATGTTCTGAATTTAGAATAAAATCATCACATTTAAACTATCACTGTGTGTAAAACAAAAGTTCATGCATATTTAAAGTTGCCATTTACAAATACCATGAAACGTATTACCTAAATGCATTTTATAAAGCAAAGAATAAAAAGTTTTCATTAATAACTAGTGTTCCTGAAAAACCACTGAATTCATGTCAGTTATTTTTCATTTTGGTCCGAGGATTCTCCTTTTTATAATGACAATAACAAGACCAGCAAGCATATAAAAACTGCTGTATCAAGAGTCAGTGTAAACTTAACAGGAATTTTAAAGTATGTTTTATGAAAAATGCCATAATTGAAACAAATGTTATACGGGTTTATTAACTGTAAAAAAGCATTTGATTTTCTGGATTGTGTGTGGTACATGTGTAAATTACGAAATGCAATCAGTCAAAAATACAGCTAATAGCTAGTAGAATAATACAACAAAGTTTAAGTATTTTCTTTTTCAATCACCTTTTCCACACAGTATTTCTTTGTAAACAAAATATGGTGTATTTTTTTAAATGTAAAAAAGGCAATGACATTACTGCATGGATTGTCAGTTAGAATCTACGGCTAATGGCTAGTAAAACATACTACAAATTCACTGTTTTGTTCACAAATAACTGTAAAATTAACGGTATTTCGCTGAGAGAAAATACGGTATGAACTGTTATTTTTACGGTTCACTGTTTTGTTCACAAATAACTGTAAAATTAACGGTATTTCGCTGAGAGAAAATACGGTATGAACTGTTATTTTTACGGTAACAGTTAAATTAACGGTATTTGGCTTTAAAGAAAACACGGTAAATTTTATCTTTAACCGTAATTTATACGGTAACCCTAAAATAAACGGCATTTCGCTGTAAAGAAAATACGGTTAATTTAATCTTGAACCGTATTTTTTACGGTAATCGTTAAATTAACGGTATTTCGCTTTTAAAGAAATAACGGTAAATTTGATATTAGACCGTAATTTTTACGGTAAAGGTTTGGCAGCACAGCTGCCATTCTTTTTACCGTAAAATTTACGTTTTTTTTTTACAGTGTAGGTAACTGCAGAGAGACTGTCCGTCTGAGTAGGGAAAAACTTTGGATAAGGCGCATAAAGACCACTCAGCCCCATGGTTTGAATATCCAAGAAGGAAATGACTAATAACCTTTAGTTTTTGCCTTCTCCTTTTCCCACACAGTTATCCACTTTATTAGTCTGCCCTTCATTGTTTTAACTAATTATTTGCCTCTCTTCTAACCTTCCATTTTGTCCTTTGTGTTCCCAACTTCTTGTGGTCAAGCTATCCCCTTCCCTTCATAACCCCCCCCCCCCCCCCCTTTGTCTTCATAATCCCTGCTTACCCCCTGCCTTCTCTGAATGCTTTCTGCTTTTCTCCCTCCACTCTCTCTATTCATGTATTTCCACTTGACTACTCTTGCAACTCTTGTCTGCTTGTATGTGTGTTGTGTGTTGTCATTTAGCCTTCGAGAAAGACTCTGCTAGGGTCGAAACGTCAGGCCACTAACTTATTTTTTGCAAAGGAAAAGATCAACGCTTTTGCCACATCATGCCAACGCAACCATGGTGGGCATCAAGTGCATGAACCACATCCCTACATGTAGTCAATACATGAAAAACAGGCACCAAGCCACTGATTCATCTACTTCGACAACAACTACAGCTCATGGGACATGTCCTTAAAATGACAAAAGCAGAACCTAATTGTACATGTAGAAAACTCACTGTCCACCACATTCAATGGCAAGATAGAGGCCGCCAACTCACAACGTCTCCAGGCTACATCCACAAATTGTTTGGAGACACAGACGGGATACTTAACCCAAGACATGATCACCGACAACGCTCAAGATAGAGCAGCTTGGACAAAAACATTTGGTTGCCTGCACAGCAGCTGAATGATGATGATTATAATAGACTCACATGTAAGAGGATAGACAACAAAAAGAGGAACAGGTATGAAATGGAAAAAAAAAGTACTCACTCTTGCAGGAAGGTCTCCAAGTCACCAGCATAAAAGTCTTCACCAAGCTGGTCGGATAATCTTACAAAGTTGCCGATCAGAGCACCACCTTAGTAGATCTGTAAAGCTGGGAGGATCTGTGGCAATTCAAGAAATCATAGTTGGGTAAACATGTCATTTACATTTCCACAGAATAAAGATAGGCATTTCTACAGGAACTTTACAAAAAGCACTACAGCAAAATAATTATAATAGTGTTATTAATTAATGCACCATGTCAGTCAATGGCACCTACGTATGAAATCATGTGGAGCTTGTTAATGTTTTTCTATGAGGCAAAGCAAACATACTTTGTACACAATTTTTTGTGCAGGTTTTGTACACTTTGTATTTGTAAATGTTCCCGCTGTGTATGCATTATGAATTAAACTTTACAGATGAGGAATTGCATGGTGACAACCAGGGTTGACCATGCAATTATCAAAAATGATCATCCCCATGGTGCTTTCACTAACCCAAACAAACATACTTAGCACACAGGGGCAAACAAGGTTGTTGTCATCAGGGTTTCTCTTCACAGATTCTCTATATCTTACCCCCCAAAAAACGGTTCCCATTTGAGATATGTACTGAGTAAAGTTTGAGCATTCATTGTGTTCAACACTAAAACTCAATTGTTTTGAAGAATCCTTGCAAATCTATTGGTGGACAGAAAAGAAAACTCCCTCCTTTGCTGAGACAAAACTGCTTTCCTTGTCGGACTATTCATGTGTTGTTTTATCACTCCAAAGTAAACATGCAAGCACAAATGTACACCTGCGACACCGACTGTTTATTACCATCACTCCGAAGTACATTATTATTATTATTATTTATTCGGCCAAAACATTCTTAAATACAAACATGTACATACAAAGTAAGAAATGTCATACATCAAGGACAGTCAAGATGAAAGATTAATTGTATAACAAATACCAATCAAAAAGAATAGATGTAATAGAGGTACAGTAGGTACATGTATGAATGAGATACATGTATGGGTGGGGATGAGAAATGTATAGAAGGGGAGCGGAGTGGGGAAGAGGGAGGGAGTACAACAAGCAGAGTAAAGACAATCCAATCTAAGATGGCCAGGAAGAACAAAAGTGAAAACACTGTGACTCAAAAGCCTGTTCATCCAATCATAGGTTGGTAACAAGAAATAATTTTACAAACAAAATAAATATATATATAAACCTATAAATACATGTAATATGAGAAAGTAAATCTGGAAATTAAAAATGCTATAATTGAGGGTAATATAGGAATAATACATGTAATTAAATAAGTAAATAAATTAATAAATATCTGCTCCATAAGTCAATGAATTTAAATGAAAAATAAAGTAGCATAAATAAAATTAAATAAATCATAAAAAACACAATTAGTGATAAACAAGTAAGCACTGCAACATACAAACGGGCTGAAAAAAAATGCATCAAAACAAAGACAAGAACAATCAGACATACCCATACAGAAAAACCATAACAGATACCGTACACATGCGAGTAAACAAGCAAATTTACAATAATACGAACAGTCTAATACAAACGTAACACAAACAACCATTTTAACAAGCAACATAAAACGACAAACATTCAGACAACCCATAATGATTAATGAACAAATAAATATAAACAATTACCAACAAACGATTAAATGTAGCAGAAAACAAACAACCAAATTAATAGACAGACAGGTAACACAGACACACAAACAATCAAAGATAAACCTCATCACATACTCAAACACATGAGATAATGTAATGTAACAAACGTTTCAAAAATAAGACAATTTTGCATGCAACAAGCAAACAAACAAACAAAATAGAGAACCCTATACAATTTTAATAATGATACATGAAGGAAAGAAAACCGACTGGTAAAGTTTGAAATAAATATTAGTTGAGCAAATAAACCCAACCGAACCAGGACCCGAACCCGAGATCCCTGGACTTCCGTTCCAGCGCTGGAACAGGAATCCAGAGGTCCCAGGCCCGACTCCCAACTCAGCCAAACCTCCCCACTTCAAAACACAATTTAGATCAAAAACAACTATAATAGACAAAACATTACAGGCATTTAACCATCAAGAAAATGAGCACATAATTTACGATTAAAACACTGAAATGAATCGAGTATCAAAGAGTCCTTAATGTGGGTTGGGAGATTACTCCACATACGTGGAAAAGCATGAACAGGGGAATTCCTTAGACTTAGGGTTCTGGCGTAATGGTGAATAAAGGAAACTGTGTCCAGGTGACGGGTATTAACTACTGTATGGGATGTTATACTAAGACAATCAATGAGGCCAAACAAACATTTAATAGTAAATTGAACAGAGATTTTGTGTCGTCTTGTTTCAAGGCTTAACCAGTTCAGAGTATGGAGTCTGTCCTCATAGGTCATGGCTCCTCTCTGTTGCTTTCAGATCATTCTAGTGGCTCGTCTTTGAACTCGCTCGAGTTTGGCGGACAACAAGGTTGTGTACGGGCACCAGGCAGGTAACCCGTACTCAAGCACAGGCAAGACTACATAGGGTTCGATAGAGTGATAAGAGAGCTTTGGACGATGATCCACCTGCATGTATGTTTTCAAACACGTATGCCACGTTTTTGTAACCCAAACTTCAATACATGTACATGTATGTTATCAGATTGAAATGTTATTCATTGTAATAATTCCGCACCTTGTCACTTTTATTTTTTCTTCTTTTGAAGGAAATTTGAAAAAAGAACACCTGTCATTCATACATGTATGCAATGAAGCAAAGATCCAATTAACTCCAATTTCCATGCAGAATTTGTTAGAATAGATCATGATTTGTAGCGCTGAGCAATAGGTGGTCTCTGTTGGTGTTAATTGCCAGAGTGTCAGACAGCTCTCTAATAGTATAATGCTGCGGGTGTCTGCAGGTGACAGAGTCTGTAAAGGAAACAGCCGCCTCACTGGCATTTACTTTGACACTCATCTCCTCTGCCTGTCATGGGGACAGGTGTCGAATGCGCATTGTAAGTCAACTGAAATAGTTCCTATTCATAAACACCTGGTTGACGGGGAAAAAATTGTGGCTTAACAAAATATTTCTTATGATTGCTGGATTAGTATTCCGAACCGCTCATTTGGTGTGAAGTTGAGTGCAAAGCAACCAGCAGAATGAATCTTTACTGAAGTGCTTTGGCCTTTGAACGAGAAATACTTTCTTTGAGTTGAATAACCACCCCCCCCCAAACAAAATTTAAAAATGAATAAATAAATAAATATAAATAATAAAAAAATATAAATGCTGATAGAAATTAACCACCATCCAGTAGTTCTTTCTTCTTTTTTGATTAGAGTGTTTTGAAAGAAACAGTAACAAAAAACAATTTCAGTAAACAATTTCCCTAGTTTAGCATTACAAAATGCTACACAAAAATTATCAGTTGCTATTCAAAAAGTGCCATTTGCTACTCACTATTGGCATTCAGGCTGCACAACACGAGCTCAGTCTAAATATTTCGCCACGCAAACAATAATTGCTGGACGGATTCATTTCCCGAATTTAATGCAATTTCCTTCTCAAACTACAGTATGATGCATGTTTGTTTGATTGAAACAATATCAAAGCTTATTGACAGAAACCACTGAACACAACACTACTTGATTATTGTATAAATATTGGATACATGAGTGCATTGTCGCAAAACGCAAGAGGTGAAATATGGGCCGTTCCATTTCCTGTGACGTGGATGACTCTATGAAGACACAACATTGTGCTCTGTGACATGACCTTGCCTCGTTTGGACAAATGGGTGGGGAACAATTTTTTGGGGAAACGATGCTGTGAAGCGTCGCTATGAAATGCCCAAAGCTTCCTATATTTATCAATATAGGACTACTACATGTATAATACATGGCAAAATAAAGTATGAAACAGGAACACAGGGTCATGATCTGCAAAGTACTGTGGGGCGGATGTGGTTTTGCAACCTCAATACAACAGGTTCACAAAACACAAACTTTGCACGCATGTACATGTACATGTATATTAATGCAGCTCTCAACGTTAAAAAACTCTTTATTAAAAGAAAAACCAAGATGCGGGCATTTGCATTTTGTGTTCGGGCGCAGATTACGCATAACGTGCCAACACTTTTTGGTCACAGTATTTTGACTGCACAGCGTACACGCAAAACGCAACGCACGATATGCGCGTTAATAATAATAAAGCATATAGCGCCTTAAAAATGCAAGGCCTCAAAGCGCTTCATCCTGCGTCTTACACGCGAATGTGCGCATATGCACGGCAGACACTGTGAGAAGACGAACAAAATGGAGTTTTCTTTAACGTTGGGAGCTGCATTATTTCACGAAAATGAGGAATATATGACGACCAAAACCCACCGCAGAAAAATGTATGCCGCCATGGAATGTGAATCTTGTTTAATTAGTGGCTTCTTGCAGGTAAGATTTGACTTATGAAGCTTTGAAATTTTTCCACCCAAGAAATGGTACTTGATATCCAGGACGTCACTGTAGTATAATACGAAAGTGAAAGGCCGCCAGGGCTAGCCACATACAGTGCCTTTAAAAAATAGCTAAGATCCAAGCCCCGAGGAAAGTCCAGATCAATGACAAGAAACACAAGGGTTTAAAAACCCCTTTTCAGCTGAAGTGATTTATAATGTATTATGTAATTTAGTAATTTAGTATTCGATATTTAGTACTAATATTATTTAAAAAGTATTATACTGTCTAAAGTCTAAAGATCATAAACAAATAAATAAGTATAAGAATTCAATAAATATTAATCAACTGTAAAACCATAAATAAACTTGAACTTTTCTACTTGACCCACTTGACCTTTGTACATCTTTATCTCCAATGATTTTGAAAATATTAAACATTGATTTAATGTTATCACGTCATCGATGACGTCATCATCCCAAATGTTTGCGCTTTTATCGAAACACTTAGGAAAGGTAAGTACATGGTTAGTTTAAAGTTAAAACCCATTTTGGTTCACGAGATACTGTATGATTTTTGCATACAGTACACAGTATGATCAAACAATCTTTTAACCCTTCTACTGTCTGACCATTCAATATCATCCACTGTGGTTTTGAATGGTAGATAAACTATGCCAGCCTGCAATAAATATCATCTACAGTTACACAGTACACACAGTGCACAAATGGTTGGTCAACTCACTGGAAAATGTTACCAAGAGTAGGAGGGTTAATAAGTGAGAGAATAAAAAACACAGATTAAACACTTCTACTTGACTGTACATGCAGTAAGGAATGCCCCAAATTGTTAATGATGCTATTGAAATAAAGCTTACCATTTTATTCACCGTAGCTGAAGGGCACACTCAGTGGGCCTAGAACGCCTTTGGCCAGGCATGGTCACGTCGATCAACGAGGCCTGGGTCTCGGTGTTTGATGAGAAGCAAACCAATGTCGATCTGTTTCAGTTTAAGTTTTTGTCTGTTATTAAACGTCGTACCACTCACTTAAGCAGGTGGATATCTCAGTGAAACCTCCTCTTCTAATCCGTGTTTTCCATTAAGCCATCAGAAGTGTCAAACGGGGGGGAAATCACGCTGAACTTTGAATGAGTTTGAGATTTATGTGTGCAACAGCGTGTTAATGATGTTCAATGGACTTTCCAAATTTGCTCACAATGTATGGCCGGCCGGCTGCGCGCTGGTTGTGTGTGAATCGTCTTGGTGGTAGACTTGATTTCAAGTCTGAGATCGCGGTTATTTCTCTGCATCAGCCACACAAAATTTCCCCCGCAGAATGGCTATCACGCGGTCTCAGCTCGCAAAGACGGAGGTTAATCCACAAGAGGGCGCTATTTCAGGCAATTATGTATTGGCTATCAGGTAGACTAAAAACCACGAGCACAGACTTGGAACCAAGTCTATCTTGGTGGTGAATTCTCGTGTTGATTTGTCACAACTTTTCACACGAGAGGGCGCTATCATCAACAAACCATTCTCGCAACACGAAACGCTCCAAGAGGAGTGTTATCAGCAGAGTTGCCCATACTTTTATAGTCTGTAATCCCCCCCCCCCCCCCCCCCCAAAAAATATATATATATATATATAATTAAATAAATAAATAAAAATAAAAATAAAATAATAATAATTATTATAATAATAAATAAATAAATAAATAAATGAAATAAAATATTAACAAAATAAAGAAATAATAAATAAATACCCAGTCAACCTCCCCTCCTCCCAAAAACCAAATAAATAAAGAAAAACACGAAAAAAACAAAAGAAAACAGCTATCATTTGGATAAGAGGCAACGGAGGAGGAAGTTGGTTTGGTCAATCCACGCGAACGGCATTCAAATTTACAGCAGCTTTTTGTAGGGTGCATTTTGGTCATTCAAATTTCGTTGGAAAATGTGTAGCTAAATGGACGCTTTGTTGCCTTTAGATTTTAAAAGGTTTACAAATGATCTGTGAATCACTCACATTGTATTAGAACCACTCACTTTCTTTATGTTCTCCGGCAACGAATTACATTAAGTAGGCCTAGGCCTACAATATCCCCTTGTGTTTTTTGTTTTTCAAACATCGAGTTAAATTTATTATCTCACGTGACAAAAACTTTTGTTTTACTAATTTCTCACAATAGGCAAACATATAAGGAACCTTTCTACCGTTACTTACTTTAAATCATGTAAGTTATGTGTGAATCTGTGAACATTTGTGTTTTTCGATCTTACCAATAGTGTACAGGTATCTTTCCATTGTCCATTGCGTAGGCCTCTTGCCATTTTTCTCTTAGAAACCGGTTAAGCAGCTTTCAGATGGTACTTGTGTGTTTTGATCTTTTTCTGGTAAGCATAATTATTTTTGTGCGTGCTTTATGGCTATGAATTTATAGGCCCCGGACACGGATTTCACACAAGCTGTAAAACAGAAACGAGTCGGCATTTGATGTTTGTCAGACCTTCCCAAAGCACCGGTGAAATCGCCCTAAGCACAACTGCACTCTTGGAGACTAACTATATCACCGAACTTTGTCCTCCCGAATTGCTTTGTATTGGTTACAAAACAGGGAGTAAGACTAATTCACATGAATACAATTTGGAATAAACGAACGACAAACAATATTACATGAAATCGTTTTCGTTCTATAGTATTTTTTAGGCCTACCATTATCTAACTCGTAGGCTATTTTCTCTATATGTAACTAATTTTGCATGTTTAAAAAAATATTTTACAAGGCACAAATTTCCCCTGATGTCAAAGCTTTATGCAAAAACAAAAAATAGCAGACAAGACCTTGGTTGCCAGTTCTTACACTTTATCATTACCTCCCAGGCTTCAATCTTTGGAGATTATTCGTCATGATAGGGGGCCTATTGTTTAATTTTGATGTCTCAATTAGGAGTAATAGCTCGGTGAGTTTTGCTTTTAGGAATAATAAATGGACCCAATCTTTCTTCAAATGGGGCCATAACTGAAAAGGGGTACCCGTCCACTGATCTCAAAAAGTATTAACCGAACATGAATGTTTTAGAGTGAAGGCCGCCCGTCAGCCCCAAAACTTGCGGGCCTTTTTTGCAACAGAAAGGTATTGTTTTTGTAACCAGCTCACATCAAGTTTCGGTCATTGATTACGTACTAGAAAGTATTTTAAGTTATTAGTAAATGCCACTCCCGTAAATTAAATATACTGAGTTGCGTTGAGTGTATAAATGGAATGTGTTGGATAATGAATCCACTGGGAGAGTATTCATCTAATTGGTAAAGTAAATTGCCAACTGCCAAATTGCCAAATTGCCTTGCCAACTGCTTCAGTAAATTAACTATTTAATAAACAACATATATTTAACCAAGCGACATGTATAACATCTGTTTAAGATGTGTATGTTGCCTCAGAATTACAATTACCTGCGGCAAATGTTCCCGTCCGTCAACAGAGATCGTTTGAACGCAAACTAAGTATTGGCGGGATCCATTCTCTCCAAAAAAATCGTCAAATATCTAGAGGATGTAC